>JAJQQW010000007.1:22658284-25113284 GCA_025583905.1 Ia io
CTCAGACGGAAGATAGAGGAGCATGGGGGTAAGGGGGAGAGATCAACCAAAGGACTTGTATGCATGCATATAAGCATAACCAATGGACACAGACACCAGGAGGGTGAGGGCATGAGCAGGGGTGGGGGGTTATGGGGGAAAAGGACACATATGTAATACCTTAATCAATAAAGAAAGAAGAAAAAAAAAGAAACATAAAAAAAAGAAAAACTTTGTCTCCAAATAGTATCTATAATAATAAAAGCATAATATGCCAATTAGACCAGACAACCGAACTACCTTCTGAACATCCTTTCGGATGTCTTACCGAACGACCTTCCAGAGAAAGCCAGGGCTGCAAGGGCAGAGCCCCTTGCACGAATTTCATGCATTGGGCTTCTAGTATATAAACATATATGAATACATATATATACATACATATATATGTGTGTGTGTGTGTGTGTGTGTACATGTGGGTGTACGTGTATTCACTACATTTCCAAGATCTTTTAATCATATTTGATAGAGAAAAAATTATTCAACTGTGAATTGCTGATTATGAATTACCCACAAACAAATCTTAAGTGTTGTTTTTTTAATTAACTAAGCTCATTCATTCAATAAAATATTCAGCAAATACTTATTGCATAGGTATTATGAAACGAGTGTATTTTTTAGGGGCTGGAGGGAAGTCATAAGTGCTGAGATATCTTTTTTTGCTGTGAGATAGTTTTCAAGTTGGATTTTAATCATAAAGTAAATACATTTAAGAGCTATCTATTTGAATACACATTTATAATAGAAAGATTAGAGATTTAGGAATAGAACAAGAATTTTATTAATAAATAAAAATATATCCTAGGTGGAATGAAAATATTAAGCGCCTGTCATGAGTTCTAGGTGCTTTGCATGTGATATCTCAGTTATTCTCCTAACTCTGGGAGGTAAGTGTTCATATCCCCATCTTACAGATGTCGAAAAATCTAGGGTTCAGAAAGATTGTGGGATTTGTCCTTATTTTCAAGCTGGTAAGAGACACCATCAGTATAAAGTGACCTTCAAATCTTATTCCAAAATCTCTTTTCTCTTATTAGAAATGTTCCATTTCATATCAGTAAGAAAACAAAGACAACCATTCTCACATGTGTTAAATATTGTTTTATAAGTATTTTACAATAGAGATGCATAACTTATGAATATAAACAAATTGTAAAATTTTATTGACAAATGTTAGAGAAGACAAACGGAGAGTTGTACTATTGTCCTTTAAATTAATGATAAATTGGAAAGACCTCTATTTTACTCAATCAAATTAGAGGTCCAATGTAACCCAACTCAAAAACATTAACAGAATTTTTTAACTTAATGGTTATAATTTATATTGAATTAATACATATTCTTTCTTGAGCACTTACTATATGCAAGCATCATTTAAAGCCTTTACATATAGTAAATACCTTACTTAATCTTCACACAAACAGAAATAAAGAAACTGAGATCCAAGGAGATTAAGTAACTTTCCCAAGTTTACACAATGACTAGGAAATTGCTGAGCCAGTATTCTAATCCAGGCCATCTGGCCCCATGGGTACTTATCTGGCCCCATTATGCTCAACTAAGAACAAGGGGAACCCTTGGGCATGTAAGTAAATAGAATACCATGGTCCAGAAATAAGCATATTGTTTTAATGTTATAATAGATAACAAGAGATATCTCAGAAGAATGGTGAAGGAAATAATTATTTAATACACTTTATTTAGGATATTAGCATTTTTAAAAGAATTAACTAGTATCTCAATTTCATACCCCATGATCAAAAAAATTTGGATGGCTAAAATGGCAGATAACAAAAATGTAGCAGAAAATGTAAATTATTTCCCATCAGATGTCTGGAAAAACTATTATTATTTTTCTCTTTAAAGTGACAGCTGAAATCACAAAGGAAAAAATTGACTGATTTGACTACATTAACAAATTGTAAACTCATGTACAACAAGAACAAAATGACTTAGGTCGGCAGTTGTGAAAGGATCACATCAGACATGACAAACAGAGGCTATCACCTATAGTGAAGGCCCTCCAAGGAGAAGTGAAAGCAATGGACCAGCTCTTTTCCCATGTGTGGGGCTGTGGAAGCAGCAAGACCCCCTTCTAGGCAGGAGCAGGGCTGGTGTCCTGGGGACTGGCAGGGGTCTTTCCATTGCATGGGGCTTGTGCACACGGAGAAGGGGGTGGACATTGATGCTTGCCTGGGTCCGGCGAGGCTCTGGGACTGGAGAATAGAAATGGTCCTAGTATAAGGCAGGATGTGGTCGGCCAGGACTTTTGTCTCTCTAGGAGGGCCCTTTACTCCAGAAGGAAAAAAGGAAGGAAAAACAGAGCATACAGCGCTGGATGTGGAAAGAATTAAGAGAACTATCCTAGAAAATTGACATTAGTGACAAGGAGAGAAACTGCTTCTACAGGCAAAGGAGACCTGATGGAAAAATGGAAGGCTCCCAAAGACCCCCTAAAAAAATGAAAGGTCTGCAAGCGGGAGACACAGAATTCTATGGCAGGTGGATTTTTCTTAGCTGTGAGTAACTTCTATATACATTTTATTAATTTCAGAGAGGAAGGGAGCGGGAGAGAGAGACAAAAAACATCAATGATGAGAGGTAATCATTGATTGGCTGCCTCCTGCATAGGATCAAACCTGAAACCTGGCCCTGAGCTCTGACCAGGAATTGAATCGTGACCTTTTACTTGGGTTGCCCCTCAACCACTGAGCCATGCCAGCTGGGCACTCGGAGAAACTTCTTTATGTGGCGGTGACAGGGCAGTAATTTCTAAAGATAATCATCCCAGGAATCAGGAAGCGGCATAGGAGCTTGGAGGAAAACAGAAGCTGGGGGGCACCTCATACGGCTTCCCATTAAGAAGACATGAAAATGCAGTTCACACAACTGCAATGACAGTCAGCAAAGAAACACAGAATGGCGATCACTTCCACAAGTACCAAGAACATTAAAACCGAAGTAATACAGAAAAGGACCTTACCTCTGGTAAACCAGCTTCCGCCCACTAATTCTCAGCTTCAGGCAGACAGAGAATTTTGGGTTTTGTTTACTGTTCTCCTGTACCCAGAAGAGTGGTCAATCATAGTAGACACTCAATAAATATTTGTTAAGTGGAAAAGGTGACACCTAGCTGTCTTATTTGTGACAAAAGCTTGATAACTCAAACATTGCTGATGGCATGCTAAATTGGTTCAACTCTGTGGGAAACAAAAAACAAGAAGGTGGTGTTTCACTATACGTATGTTAGTGTCCAAAACGTTTGAAGCCGTCAGTCAGTGCCTACTTGGGAATCTATGCTAAGAAAATAATTGAACATCAAATCAAAGCTACTTGTGTGTGAACTTCTATAATACCAACACAGAGTAAAAAACACAAAGGAGGTTCATAAGCTACATATATCATATCAATAAAACATCATTGATCCATTTAAAATGATACTTAAGAAGACCAGAGAAATGTAGAGAGAGATTTTATAATGTTAAGTGAATAAAACAGAATGCGCACGGGCTGCCCTGCTGCCACCAGTGCCCGTCATTGAAGTACATATTCCTGGTGCTCAGAATTCTGCTGCTGAGCGCTGACGGTGTAGACACCTGACCAACTTCCAGTGTTCCCTCCATGCTGCCATGCCCACTGCGTGTGACTACTGCTGCTGACACCAAGTGTGCTTCCTGCTAATGCCCCTGATATCCCACATGTCAGCACCCACCTCAGTGCACGTCTCCTACACTGCTCCCAAATTGTACAGCCTTATCTTCTCAACTGGATCAGAAAACATTAAGGATGTCATGTTTCTTTTTTTTCCTTATGCTGCGCTCCGAATCTTCGCATCCCTCCCAGCACTGTTTGACCAAAATTGTGTCCAACTCTATCTTGTCGAAGTTAGATTTTCTTAGGAGGCCTTGCAATTCCTCATGCAAATTGACCCCTCAGTGGGTCTGACTCTAAGCATTCCCCGGCATGTCTGAAGCCTACAGGAACTACTTAGGTACAAAGTAGAACCACTGACATGAAAGTAATATTTTTTGTTAAGTAGGTAGATATGATATTTTTATTTGAACAATGTCTTACTATTTTATACTTATATTTTAATGTAAACTATAGAGTGGTAAATCACTGATGTATGTTAATTTCATGACAGTTCTTGAGTTACATTTTGTGCTTTCCTCTTATATTTTTAAATTTAATTTTAAAAATTACTAATTTAAGGCATGCTTGAAACCATTCAAAGATTTATAAAGAAAAAGTTAATAATCTGTCATTCCATCCAGCCCATTTTTAATTCTCTGAAAAGCAAAGGTTCTTTATGCTTATTTACCCTACATCCATAAATTTGAAAGTTGCTTTTTTTCACTTATTAATTTACCTGGTCATCTCTTCTGGTCAATTAATATAGACCCCACCAATTATATTTATAGTAATATAATACTTGAGAATAAATGGGAATGCTCAGTGATGAATAATTCAAAGGAGTGGTTATAATTTGGCCTTGTATAACATCTTAGCAAAGAACAAAACCTTTTTACGGAAGTGACAAGACAAAGGAAAAGGAATGAGTTTCTAGGTGGCAAATTGTGGGAGTGTAAATATATGGGGGAAACTAATGGGAGATGAGAGCTAGTTGGTAAAGTTTATTATATACTAGAGGCCCAGTGCACGAAATTCATGCGCGGGTACGGTCCCTAAGCCTGGCCTGCAATCAGGGACATCTTCCCCGGCTGCCTACAGCCTGTCCCACCCCCTGCCACCACCCACCCCTGGTTACCCTTTTGCCATTGGGTGATCTGTGCCTGACAGCCGGGAGAAGGGACTGAGAGGTCGGCTGTTCCCGCCCACTCAGGCCCCACCCCCACCATGGGTTGCTATCTGTGTGTGGAGCAACTGGCAGGGCGGGGGCCTTGACCTGGAGCTGCCTGCATCCCCTGCCACCCATCCCCATTCCCTGTTTGCCATCAGGCAGTCAGAGCCTGCCAGCCAGGGAAAGGGACTGAGAGGAGGTCAGTGCACCTCAATAGTAACTGGTCCAGTGGTTGTTCTGGTTGTTCTGCCTTTAGGGTCAATTTGCATTTTACCCTTTTATTATATAGGAATAGAGGCCTGGTGCATGGGTGGGGACCAGCTGGCCTGCCTTGATGGGGGCCCTGGGTCTGGGTGGAGGGTCCCCGCTGGGGGATAAGGCCAGCCTGGGCGAGAGGTGCTGGTGGTTTGCAGGTTGGCCATGCCCCCATTGGGGTGGGGATCCCAACTGGGGGGTGAAGCCAGCCTGAGTGAGGATTGCCAGCAGTTTGCCAGCCATGTCCCCATCAGGGTGGGGGTCCCTGATGGAGGCGAGGCCAGCCTGGCCAAGGGGCTGTGGTGTTCTGGTCTCTGGTTGTTCCAGTTGTGACAGCCGGCATTAAGGTCACTGGCTTTTTATATATATAGATTGTCTGAGAAAGGAGGGGTGTTATCTAAGGTGTACCATAGAAATGTTTAAAAATGCTTAAACATTTCTGTATATTACTACAAAATATATATTTCTCTGGTGTTGTCTCTGGGCTGATAAGGGTCTAGAGTTACCTCAAGTGATCAATTCCAGGAAGAGAAGAGAGAGGGATACCTTTACAAATTTATGTCCTGCTTTTATACAAACAGGGGAAGGGCAGAGAGCTTTCTTATATCTATCAGCTGGTTTTCAATTGCCTTTAGCTCCAGATAATCCTATGCCAAAGTGGCATATTTTGGGGTGGCATATTCTGCTACCCTTCATTTGTTTGTCTTTTAACGTTGTTTAATGGTGTCATTTGTTATGAAAAAATTGAATATGCGTGTAGGTAAGTATATTTATCATTTTCTTTATGATTTATGGATGTTGTATTTTGCTTTTAGGAAGACTTGCTTCCCTAAATTATGCAAATTATTTTATAAATTTTCTTATCTTTTTGTTTTATTATTTGCTTTTAAACTGTTTTCTAGAGATCTAACCTCGATTTTCTTTTTAACTTCCACACTGTTCTTAGATGATCTCATTTACTCCTATGGCATTAACTAACTCCTGACTATACACTGATGTCTTCTAAATCCATATTTTTGTCTAACTAGAGGTCCGGTGCATGAAATTCATGCATGGGGGGGGGTGGTCCCTCAGCTCAGCTTGCACTCTCTCCAATCTGGGATCCCTCAGAAGATGTCCCACTGCCAGTTTATTCCAGAGCCCTGTGGGAATCAGGCCTCCCGGCAGTCAGACATCCCTCTCACAATCCGGGACCGCTGGCTCTTAACCACTCGCCAGCCTGCCTGCTTGATTGCCCCTAACTGCTTCTGCCTGCCAGCCTGATCACCCCCTAAATGCTCCCCTGCCGGCCAGATTGACCCCCAACTGCCCTCCCCTGCCAGGCTAATGGCCCCCAACTGCCCTCCCCTCCTGGCCTGATTGCCCACAACTGCCCTCCCTTGCTGGCCATCTTGTGATGGCCATCTTGTGACAATGTAGAGGTGGTTATCTTGTGGCGGCCATATTGTGGTGGCCATCTTGTGATGATGTAAGGGAGTCATGCGAGGGCCACCTAGGTTTTTATTAGTATAGGTTTCATAACTTTTACCATGTCCCCAGAGCCAGCCTCGTATATTCCCCAGTCTACTGAGCATCACACTGAACTCAGGATTGTACTCCCTATCCTCACCTGACTTTATGTTCCCAGCTCTCTAGCCATGGGGGGCACCACCATCCCCGGTAGCTTAAGTCTGGAAACCTGAAAGGGGTCTTGCAGTCCTCCTTTTTACTTAACTAAAATGTCCAACCAACTTTTATTTCTCATTACTTCCTTCCTATTAATTCCTCTTGAGTTTCTCCACTTCTCTCTGTTCTCATGGACTACTGCAACAGCCTCCCAACTATTTTACTGAACAAGTATTCTTCTCATTCAATCTAATTTTAGAAATGTCTTTAGGATCATCTTTCTGAAATGCAAATCAGATTAGACCTATATCTAAAATCCTTCAGTGACTTTTCCTAAGAAAAGTCTACAATTCTAGGAATGGCTTTAAGAACCATTCATGATGACAAACTCTCTGAGAGCAAGTTCACTTCTTATCTATCTTGGTAAAGTTCTGAGTGTGCATTAATGGAATAAACAAATCTATCAAAGAACAAATTTCTGGGAAAAAATCTATCACATATTTGTATTCCATTAATGTCAAAAGCTAGAATTAATTTTACATCTCCTGTGTAATTATTTAAGTAGTTTTCTGTTAAATCATATATAAAAACTAATGTTACACTGGATGCCTTTTAAAAAAGAGGCTCAGATGGAGGAATGAGAATGCCATATCTTTTGAACAAATGTTTAGGTGTGAAATTATTATGTTGATTTTATATTTTGAAGGCTTTGATGCATCTCTTCAAATTGGTTTAGAAAGATATTGTTCATGTTTAAAACACTTCTAGCTGCAGGTTAAAATTATATATATATATATATATATATATACATATATATATATATATATATATATATATATATATATATATATATATATATATATATATATATATATATATATATATCCCTACCTAATAATAGACAAATATGCAAATTGACCATACCTCTGACACACCCACAAGCCACGCCCACAAGCCACGCCCACCATCCAATTAGAGCGAGCATGCAAATTAACCCAAACCAAGATGGCTACAGCCACAGAGAGCAAGGTTTCCTAGGTAACAGAGGAAGCCAAGCTTGCCAGGCCTAAGCCTCCACTCAAGCGACAAAGTTTCAGTTATAGAAGGTAAACAAATTCAAACAAATGGCGGCAGAATGGAACTTGAGAGAGCAGGCCAGGGTTGCCGCCAGCAACAGGGGAAGCAAAGCTCTCCGCACACCCTGGCCAGGCTCACCCGCTTAAGGCTACAAAGTTTCAATTATAGAAGGTGAATTAACTGCAACAGAAATGGCTGCCGGCCATGGAGGGAGCAGCAGGCTTGGCTCTGCTCCAGGCTACAAAGTTTCAATTGTAGAAGGAAAATAAATTCCAGATACCAGGGCCTCTGTTTGGGTTGCCAGGGGGCGTGACTGGCCTGCAAACCACCACAGGCCCCTCGCTCAGGCTGCCCCATGCCCCAAGGGAACCCCCACCTGATCCGGGACGCCCTTCAGGGCAAACCAGCTGGCCCCCACCCCTGTACCAGGCCTCTATCCTATCTAATAAAAGAGTAATATGCATATTGATCATCACTGCAACACACAATATAGCTGCCCCCCATGTGATCAAAGATCCTGCCCCCATGTGGACACAAGATGGCCACCACAAGATGGCCAGCAGGAGAGGGCAGTTGGGAGGCACCCAGCCTGCAAGGGAGGGGAGTTGAGAGGGACCAACCCAAGGGAGGGCAGTTGGAGGTGAGCAGGAGAGGGCAGTTAGGGGTGACCAGGCCGGCAGAGGAGGCAAGTTGGGGGCAAACAGGCTGACAGCAGAGTGGTTAGGGGGTGATCAGGCTGGCAGGCAGAAGCGGTTAGGGGCAATCAGGAAGGCAGGCAGGCAAGCAGTTGGGAGCCAGCAGTCCTGGATTGTGAGAGGGATGTCCAACTGCCTGTTTAGGCCCAATCCCACCGGATATATATATATACACACACACACACACACACACACATATATATATATATATTTTTTTTTTAATTAATATTTTTAGATAGAGAGAAAGGGAAGAGAGAGAAAAACACGTTGATGTGAGAATGAAACATTGATTGGTTGCCTTCTGTACGCCCCCTGCTGGGGATTGAGCCTGTAACCCACAGCTTGTGCCTTGACTGAGAATCAAATAAGCAACCTTTTGGTGCATGGGATGACACACAACCAACTGAGCCACATGGGCAAGGGCAGGTTAAAATTTTTGAACATGAAGTATCATGATGTCTGCACCAACTTTCAAATGATCCAGCAAAAAATTAAAAAATAAAAAGTATAATATATGTGTATATTTTATATATATATGCACATATGTGTATACATAAACACACAGATATGCATATGCATATATGATGAGAAGAGAGACAGAAAGAAAATGTGGAAAATTTTAACAATTAATGAATATAAATGAGGGGTATAAGGATATTTATTGTACTATACTTTTAAATTTTCCAAAAGTTTGAAAATTATCTGAAGAAAATATTAGGAAAAAGAGCTCCAACAGCAGTGTTTGAAAGCATGCATTTTAAAAACAATCTCAACCACCCTAACACTATAATAATTTGAAAAAATATTTGCTTATCCAAAAGAAAAAGTTGTATATAATTTTATTCTTTACTTATTTGGTTGTAAAGATGAATGTTTTTCACATGTTTATAAAAAATTTATTTCTCTCTTTATAAATCGGTCTTTGTTCATATTTCTATAGGAGGTTTATTTCTTAAGAGCCTTTTATATATGATATAGTGTATTGATATTTTGTAATATATTAACAGATAACCCTGAAACTTTTGTCATTATTTAAGCATTAAATATATTATTAAAAAGTACCACAAACCAATGGAGAAGAGATAAATTGGAAAAGTTGGAAAACTTTCTCTTGCACATATATGTTGTGATTTTTATCATTATCTCACACTAGGATAAATACCAAAATTGCTGCTATATGATTTAAAAGTTGATTGCAAAAAATTGTAAAATCTTATAAATGTTAAAAAACATATAGATAATTATTGATTAGTATTGGGATTGAAAAGGATTTTCCATAAAAACAATGAAAAAAAAGAACAAAGGGAAAAACTGGCAATATATTTGATTTTATACAAACCTAAAAGAAAATACATAGACAAATACCAGAAAGTTTAAATTCTTAATATAAAAACAACTCTTAAAGTCAATAAAAACAATAATGTCATATAGATGAAAACCAGTT
The DNA here is from genome assembly GCA_025583905.1 of Ia io. Classification (NCBI taxonomy): domain Eukaryota; kingdom Metazoa; phylum Chordata; class Mammalia; order Chiroptera; family Vespertilionidae; genus Ia; species Ia io. The sequence continues at coordinate 22,668,198 of JAJQQW010000007.1, forward strand.
TAAAAAAGTAGGAGGAAGAAAATCAAGTTAGGAAAGAAGAAATCCAAATTCCTTAGAAGCATATGAGCAGATTTTTAAAACAGAGAATGTATGGTGTTGGTTTAGTTAGTTTATGGCAGTTTATAAGAGTGAGATTTATGCAGATCAAGAAAACTGGCAATAATGTTTTTGAAAAATGTTAATGTAATACTCAATTCTCTGTTACTAAGAGCACATCAGGCAAGAAGGAAAGATCACCTAGCCATACTTGACATTGGTCAGATCCTTAATAGAGTAATACAATCACTGTAGGGTTCCACCTTTTAAAATGCATGTGGGGAAAGCAGCAAGGGTCTTCTGAGAGGCACTGCCAAATGATTACAGAGAAAGTTAAGACAACCAATAAGATTTAAGGGGATTGTATTTATTTAGTCTGAAGAGATAAAAGCTAAATATTGAAGAGTTATTTTCAATTCTATAAGTATATGAAAAGAATTATTATCCTGAGGCAAGCTAGATTATTGTATCTGTATAATTTACAACAAATTAAGAGGAATATCGTTAAATTGCACTAAGAGACTCTAATTAACACTAGGCCTTGCAAAAATTCAGGGTGGACTAACAAAGGAACCCTTGTCTTTGTATAGCTTTCTGAGCAATTTAGGTAACTGCCTATCTTGTGGCTTAGTTATAGAATAGCAGGACGCGAGGTCCTTGATTAGAATTATAGGTTTATAGAGTCTTAGAACTGAAATATAGGCTCAGTAGATTATAGTTTCTCATTTATATGTTTTGTAGATTTCTGTTGCCACCCACTCACCAATGGTATATACAAATAAAAGTATAGGATATGAAATCTTGAAGGTTAGAAATTTATCATGCTCAAGCTTTTTTTCAGGTTACAGCCAAGAACTAGTCTTTTATCCCAAGAAAAATGCATATAGTTACATGCACCCATCCATGGTGCTCAGGTCCCCAAATTTAATGGCCAGGTGGAGGTAATGTGATATACCAGTAGTGCTTGATGACATAGCACTTGAACTTATTATATTTACATATGCATTGAAATATTCCCTTTCCCACCTACTAGTCTTAGAGTCTTGAGAATGTTCATTTCTCCAATTCTTTTTCCTCATTTCTAAAATGAGAATTATTTATCTTCTGCATGGAATTTTTTAGTGAACATCAATTACATAACAAAAGTTAAAAAAGAATTAAAGCATATGTTCTGATGCAGAGCTGATACTATATAAAAGTATATTTTCAATTTCAAGCAGTGATCCATGATAAGAATTTGATAGTAAGAGTAATTCAGCAGGCCCTAACTGGTTTGGCTCAGTGGATAGAGCGTCGGCCTGCGGACTGAAAGGTCCCAGGCTCAATTCCGGTCAAGGGCATGTACCTTGGTTGCAGGCACATCCCCAGTAGAAGGTGTGCAGGAGGCAGCTGATTGATGTTTCTATCTCATCGATGTTTCTAACTCTCTATCTCTCTCCTTTCCTCTTTGTAAAAAATCAATAAAATATATATTTTTAAAAAGCAACAGCCTAAAAAAAGCACATTTGCCTAAATTAAAAAAAATTCAGCAGGTTATGATTGATTTAAAAAACGAAAAGGAATAAAAATACTTATTGTACTTAGTAATCATAAATATTGCTTTGAATAAATTTTTTAAAATATGTTTTTATTGATTTTTATAGAGACAGGAAGAAAGAGTGAGAGAGAGAAACATCTATTGGCTGCCTCCTGCACACCCCCTGACCAGGAATCAGCAGGGGAACTTCTGGTGTAGGGGACAAGTTCAACCAACTGAGCCACATTGACAATGTCTGAATAATTGTTTTTTCTGTGATATATATGTATTTGTGTATGAGAGTGTTGTGGAGCACTTGTGTACTAGTAGAGATAGCTATGTGATATTTCTTATTGTTGCTTATGGCCAAAAGCTTATGGTCACTATAGGTTATTGTTTTTAATTTTATCCTTTTGTTTTATTTTTCTAGTGCTTTCTGTAGGACCATAATATATGTTCCTCCTCAGCAATGTCTATGTAGAAATAACATGACATCATCTTGTATGTAAGGCAATGGCTTTACAACAATATACATCCATCCACCCTCTTCAGCTTTGGGTGCCAAGATGCTCAAACAGTTTACTTCTCCACATGTTACAAACCCTACAACATATTGCTATCATTTTTGCTTTAAATGGTAAACTTTTTACCAAATAATTGAGAAAAAACACACAACTTCCACATTTATTATTTCTGGTGTACTTCAGTGTTTCCTATAGATCTGAGACTCTATCTTCCACTATCCTCCCTCAGCCTAAAAAACTTCCTTTAGCATTCTTTGTAGTGTGGCTCTGCTGGCAATAACCTCTATCATCCTTGACCATCTGAAAACATCTGTCTCATCCCCACAATTAAGGGATATCTTTGCTGGCTATAAAACTCCAGACTGAAAATCCCCTTTTCTCAGCACCTCAGAGGTGTTGCTCCATTGCCATCTGACTATTTTGCTTTTGATGAAAATATCCGCATCATTGTTTATCTGTATACATGTTGTCTCCTCTTCACTTGTTGCATATAAGAGTTTTCTCTTTATCCTTAGCTTTCAGCAATTTGGCCATGATGTATCACAGTGTTATTTGGCTTCTTTTCTTCTGCTTGAGATTCATTGAGTGTATTGAATCCTCGAGTGGATATTTCTAACCAAATTTGAAAGTTGCATAGTCATTAGCTCTTCAAATATTTTCTCTCTCTCCTCTCCCCCTTCCCTGACTTCCTGAGTCTGCAGCCACACAGACTTTATTTCCGTTTCTCAAACAGGCCAAGCTCTTTCCTACCTTGAAATTTTAACCCTTGATTTTCTCTCCACCTAGAACCTTTTATCCCCAAATCTTTGCATAGCTTGTTTCTGGTTACAATTCCTGTGTTACTTCATATGCACCTCCTCATGAGGTCTTCCTTAATTTCTATTCTAAAGAAGAAGACTTAATAAAAAATTGAAGTTATCCTTCTCTGTTATTTGTTGACCTGATCATTGTGTCTTCTACCACTAAAATGTAAACTCTGTGAGAGAAGAAATCTTGTCTATTTTATTCCAAGTTGCATCTTCAAATTTAGAGAAGTGCATGGTATATAATAGGTGCTCAAAAATATGTTTAATAGGTAAATGATAAATGCATGTTTTTATATTTATTATTTGTATTTTTTTTTGAGGAATGCTCTGGACTGAATTGTGTTAAAACCCTCATCCCCAATGTGATAGTAATTGGAGAAGGGGTTTTTAGTTGATAATTAGGTTTAAATAGGCCATGAAGGTGGGTTCCGCCTGATATGAATAGTGCCCTTATAAGAAAAGGGAGACACCAGAGCTTTCTCCCTATGCCATGAGAGGACACAGTGAGAAGATGGTTGTCTATAAGCCAAGAAGAGCATTCTCACCACAAACTGACCATCCTGGCAACCTGTTCTTAGACCTCCAGTTCCAAGAACTGTAAGGAAATAAAAATCTAAGCCCCCCCCCCCCAACCTACAGTGTTTTGTTATGGCAACCTGAACAGATCAAGACAAAGAGTATATTTTCAACACACGTTTTCAATTTATTTTCATATTGGGCCTTCATTCATTTCTCTTTTGTTAAATACAATTACTCTTCTAATTTATCAGTAGGATTTTTACAGAAGAATGAGTGAAAGTTATCTGAGAGTGACACTTCCCTCTGCATCATTGTCCAGGACATTTTATTTGTCTATACTATGAAGTGATGGCTGAAGACTTACAGCTCATTTATCTGTAGCTGAGTTTGAAGCTATTTAGTGTTGATATAATATTATCTATTAAAAGTTGGCACCTAGACAGAATGAAAGGTCTGAGGTCAACAGGTTTGCTTGTTTTAAAACACCTTCTGTCAGTATGGTTCTTCCTGTTGCTCATTCCCAGGAATAACTGGTGATCTGAGGGGAGGGTTACTCACCCTTGGGTGTTTTCTAAATGCTGTCTGAGTATCTGAGTAATCTTTAAACTTATGTCTTTTTTGGTTGGCTATTATTCTTTCTTCCCAGAATGCCTTCTCTTTTTTTTTTTTAACCACAGAGCACTTCACCAAAACCCACCTCATGTGTCATCTCCTTTGAAAACCCTTTCCAAAATACTTTAGAGCAAGAGTCAGTAAAATTTTTCTGTAAGTGACCAGAAAATACTTTAGGTTTTGTACATCAGTCTCTGTCATTACCACTCAACACAGCCAATGTAGCATGGATGCTGCAGGTACAAGGCCTTCTTGGTCATTCTTGCCTTCTTATAGGTAAATGAATGAGCATGGCTATGTTTCTATAAAATATAATTTACCAGAACAGCTAGACTATAGTTGCTGACACCTCTCCTAAAGTAGTAGACCTAAGTAATTGTTCTTGTCAAATTATAAGGTGGTTGATTGTTCATTTGGGTACTTTGAACATAGTTACTATGCAATGTACTCTGTTACTAGCACATATGATGGGCACACAGTAATTCTTTTTTTTTTAAAAAAAATCTTTATTGTTCAGATTATTATAGTTGTTCCTCTTTTTTCCCCCCATAGCTCCCCTCCATCCAGTTCCCACCCCACCCTCTGCCCTTACCCCCCCCCCCCACTGTCCTCATCCATAGGTGTACGATTTTTGTCCAGTCTCTTCCCACATCCTCCACACCCTTTTCCCCCTGAGAATTGTCAGTCCACTCCCTTTCTATGCCCCTGATTCTATTATATTCACCAGCTTATTCTGTTCATCAGATTTTTATTCACTTGATTTTTAGATTCACTTGTTGGTAGATATGTATTTGTTGTTCATAATTTTCATTTTTACCTTTTTCTTCTTTCTCTTCTTAAAGAATACCTTTCAGCATTTCATATAATACTGTTTTGGTGGTGATGGTGATGAACTCCTTTAGCTTTTTCTTATCTGTGAATCTCTTTATTTGACCTTCAATTCTGAATGATAGCTTTGCTGGGTAGAGTAATCTTGGTTGTAGGTTCTTGCTATTCATCACTTTGAATATTTCTTGCCACTCCTGTCTGGCCTGCATAGTTTTTGTTGAACAATCAGCTGACAATCGTATGGGTACTCCCTTGTAGGTAACTGTTTTTCTCTTGCTGCTTTTAATATTTTCTCTTTGTCTTTTGCTCTTGGCATTTTAATTATGTTGTGTTTTGGTGTGGTCTTCTTTGCATTCCTTTTGTTTGGGGTTCTCTGTGCTTCCTGGACTTGTAAGTCTATTTCTTTCACCAGGTAGGGGAAGTTTTCTGTCATTATTTCTTCAAATAGGTTTTCAATATCTTGCTCTCTCTCTTCTTCTGGTACCCCCATAATTCGGATGTTGGTACGCTTGAAGTTGTCTCAGAGGCTCCTTACACTATCTTCATATTTTTGAATTTTTTTTTTTCTTTTTGCTTTCCTGGTTGGGAAACAAAAAAGAAAAAAAAAAATCCAAAAATTTTCTGCTTCTTTGTATTTCAAATCTTTGACTTGATTCTTGTGATCCTCTAGTCTGCTGTTGGATCTCTGTATATTATTCTTTATTTCAGTCAGTGTATGCTTAATTTCTAGTTGGTCCTATTTCATATCCTCGAGGGTCTCACTAAATTTATCGGCAGTTTATAGAAGATTCTTGAGTAACCTTATAACCGTGGTTTTGAACTCTATATCCAGTAGTTTGCTTTCCTCCATTTCTGTCATTTGTGACCTGTTTCTTTGTCTCTGCATTTTGGCTGCTTCCCTGTGTTGATAGAGTGGCTTTGTGTGCTAGGTGTCCTATAGGGCCCAGTGGCTCAGCCTCCCCAATTACCTGAGGTGGATACTCTTGGTGCACCCCTTTGTGGGCTGTGTGCACAGTCTTGTTATAGTTAAGCCTTGATTGTTATTGGTATCACTGGGAGGAATTGACCTCCAGGCCAATTGGCTGTGAGGATCAGCTGTATCTACAATGGGAGAACTTCTGTGCTGGAGACACCCTTATGGGGAAAGACTTGCTTTAGTGGGGCTTTGGTGCTCACTGAGTCTGCCCCCTGAGTGTGTCCCTTATGGATCTGAGGATTTGTAATCTGGATGGTCTCAGTATGACCCCTGGGTACACTGGCTCTTGGATATCCAAGGAGGTTCAAATTTAGCCTCTGCTTGAGGACACCCAGCAGGAGCTACGGAGAGATCTGCAGATTCCTTTTCTTTGTTTGGGGTTTTGGAGGTGCCCAGATGAGGACCAGCTGTGAAGCAATGCAAGCTGCTGTGGGCCCTTGGCCCTTCTTTTGGATGTTCTGGGGCTTTCTGATCCAGCTACAGTTTGTTAGGTAATTTTAGATTGCAAAGGGCCAGGCCATTCATATGCAAAAGCCTCTGTGCACAGCTTGGGTGAGGCAGGGTCTCAGGGATTCAACAGGGCGGAGTAAACAGCTATGGCTGATCCTCAGCCCTGCCCAAAGAGGCCCCCAGGTCTCAGTGTCCCTCAGTAATCACTGCAAGCACCTCTGAGAGAAAGCCACCCTCCAGTTTCTCCCAATGCCATATAGTCCAGTTTCTCCCAGTATGAGTCTGGGTCCCCAGAGTCTTTCCCGGAACTGCAGTTCAGAGCAGTTGGGAGCTTGTGTCTCCCTCCCAATTGAAAAAGACAACCGTGTCCTCAGTTGCCAGCCCTTTCAGTGTGTGCGCGCCTCCGTACCTCTGCACTTTACTTCCGCACCTCCTCTGAGTTTCAGTGTGCTTTTCTCTTTCCTTCTAGTTGTAGAATTTCCACTCAACCAGCCTTCCTGTGGTTCTGGATAATGTCCATTTTGTCTTTTAGTTGTAGTTTTTAAGTGGTTGTGCGAGGCAGCAAGTTCAGATGTTTATCTATGCCGCCATCTTGGTTTCTCCAGCACACAGTGATTCTTTACAAAATGAATCAAAGAAGAAAATGTTAGATGGAAATGGAGAGACAGAAGGGAGTGAGAAAATGACTGTATTTGATAGTGTTAGTTGCTGTAACAGATAACCCCCCAAACCTCAGTGTCTTACCACAACAAGGATTGATTTCATCATGTAATATCAGGGTCAGGTAGAGCAACTCTGCTCCACACATTCATTCAGGGACCCACGTCCTTCCATCTAAAGGCTCAATCACCTACTTTAGGTCCTCAGGGTCCTTTCTATTCAACTAGGGAAAGAGAACAAGAATCCCAAATGGAAGGTTCTAGTGGCCCAGGACTGCAAATGGCCCATCATTTCTACTGATGTTCTTGTCAAGATCTCAGTCCTAGGTACCCCTCTATGGTGGAAAATAGAGGCTGAAAAATGCAATCTAGTTTTGTGCCTGGGAAGAACAGGGGTTACAGATATTGGTGAGCTGTGGCAATCTAGTTTGGACTGCATTAAAAGAAGGCCATGAGGTGATAAATCAGTTTAGCTGACAAAGCAGTTAATAAGACACTTTCCAGAGGGAGGAAGCAGCATTTTCAATGATGGCATATAGGTTAATTTTCTCAATAGAAGCTTGAAGCGCTTGCAAGTGCTGTAATTTACAAATACATAAGCTATTTTAGATACATATAATTGTGTGCCATTGTGGGGAAAAAAACCACAAAACTGTGATTGGTCTCTAAGATACACTAAAACACTGCAGCAGATGCATGAGAATGGGTGAGGTTATAGGCATTAAGTTTGGTTATCCTAAAGCCCAATGTACAATTATCAATCTCTGAAAACAATTTTATCCTAATTTAATCTTAATTACAATGAGCCTCTTCCTCAGTAACTATAATTAGGTCCTTCAAAATAATCCCATTGGACATTCCTCAGAATTATTTAAAGTGCTTACTTATCAGTTGGTGAGAAATCCTGGTAGAAATGGGAAGGCAGAGATCTTGTATGTAAGAAAGCACTTTATAAAGTATCGTATGAAAGAAATACATTGATAATACAATAATAGGTGGTTATTATAATATTACTAGAAGCCCAGTGCATGATTGAATCATGCACGTGTAGGGTCCCCTACACGCTTTCGCTTTTCGCAGTGGAGCTGGGTGCCTGTCCGCTGGTGCACCAGGCCTTTCAGAAGGCTTCTGAAAGGCCTGGTGCCGGAGCAGACAGGCACCCAGCTCCCCCACTTTTGATGGTCCCTGGCCACTGAGGGGGGTTACCCTGCTGTTGAGAGGCGCAGGGGGCGGGACTCCCGCCCCCTGTGCCTCTCAACGGCCGCTGAGGGGGGCTGCTGCGGACACCTGGCTACCCTGCCGTTGAGAGGCGCAGCTGGGTGTCCACGGCAGGCCCCCTCAGCGGCCGCGGATCTGGCCATTGAGAGGCACAGGGGACGGGAGTCCCGCCCCCTGTGCCTCTCAACAGCAGGATAGCCCCCCTCAGTGGCAGCGGATCCGTGCCTCTCAATGGCTGGATAGGCCACCCCAAGTCCCGCCCCCCAGCCTCCCACCGCCCAATCGTGGGCGTAGTGGAGTGATGGTAATTTACATGTTACTCTATTATTAGATAGGATGATTTCCATTATTTCAGTTTATTTATTGCAGTTGGGTTGCTTATGGAGTTGACATTACAGTAATGACACCTGCCTAAGGGAGATTAATCCATGAGACTGTCTTTATTAGAGAATTACAGAGAAGATGTTTTTCTGGTGATGCAAAAAAGGATTGTGGGTCTCTTCCAAAATTCTATGTCTTTAAAAATCTGGTTTCAAAGTGGGCTTTCCAGGACAGGAGTTACTTTGGAGATGCTGTTATTTAGCATTAGTTCCTGGGTCCGAGTTCTGTTGTCCTACTAGTCACTAGAATCTAGTGGTTTGTGACACAAATGAAAAATACTTGGAATTGGATTCAAGCTCCTGAGCTGAGACAGCTTGAAGAGGGCCACCTGGAGGTTGGAAAGAAATGGCTGCCCTTTCGTTTACAAAAGGATGAGGCATCACCTCTGAATGGTCCTTCCATTCTATCCATGACAGCTCCAGAAGCACCCAGCGCCGGTCTCCCACAAAGTCGTCAGCATTTAACAATTGCTGCCATGACTGTGGCTCCTTGGCTCTGTGTGCCATCTTTCTCACCACTTTAGAGCATGGGTATGTTTAGCTTAGAAACATGCTTAGAAGTTGGGCAGAAAGGGTTGTCATGATTTCTGGTTTCTGACATGTCTTTTCTCTTAGGATGTGAATTATCTTTGTTGACACTGAGTGAAGGTAAGTGAAGGCTATATATTTGTTTTTATGATTGTTAAATTTTTATTTTATATATTCAAGAAATTTGTATGTGTATCTAAGAATGTAAAATTTGCCATTATAAAAATTAAAATGACATATGTATGTGTAATACAACTAATGATAGAGCTAACCAAAGAAAGGAAACATCACCATTAAATAGTTCAGATGTAATTTCACTTTGGAAGGCAAAAAATTCATAAAAAGACATATGTAAAACTTTAGACAACAAAAAAAATTCATGGAAAGAATTTAGGGAAAGTGTATGTTATGTCAATAAACGATAGTCATTAGTAATCGTTTTAGTTAATATTGATTGAGTAGTTACCATGTACCAAGCACTGTTCTAATAATCTTATGATAAAATAACTATATGACAGATAATGTAAGTCCTATGATTCCCATTTTATAGATGAGGAAACTGAGGCACAGAGAATTGATGGATCTTGTCAAGGTTCACCAAGTAAATTCAAAGCCAGAATTCAATCCCAGCTAACCTGACTCCAGGAGCCCACCTGATAACCTTTCTTACATTCTATTGCTCACTAAATTGGAATGTGGGAGTGCTTTCCTGTGCCCCTTTTCTTTTTCTTGGCTTCTCAGGGTGCAGTTCTGAGAAAAAGGAAGAACCATTCTTTCTCATGTGATGTCCACAGCTTTTCTTCTCTTGTCCAGGCAGCAGCCCCAGCTCCAGGTGGAAAGGGCAACCTACTCATTAAGGAAGTCTCATGTCTGCAGCTCAGGCAGCATCAGGCATTTGGAGAAGATAAGAAGTCTCTAGGCTGGTGAGTAAGGGCCAACGAAGGGCCTTCTGTCCTCTCCAAATGCCCTATAGACCTCCAGCACAGATTGGCTGGAATACCTGTTTTGGAGTAGGTCGCAGAAACTTTTTTACTGTGAATAATTAAACCACAAATAACCTCCTCCACCCAACTTCTCCTCTCCCCGCCCCACCATACATTTGAAATTTTATTTTTTCCCAGCCTTAATAAATTGAGATTTGCTGGCATATGGCTTTATTGAGCAGGTGAAAATCATTACAATTTAAATGTTTCTTCCCTTTTTGCATAATGAATAAGGGAATCAATAGTCTAGGATGTATAGCAAAATGTTTTTCTGCTTTGGCTTCAAACCACCTTATAGAAAATTTTTTGAGTATTCCTGTGGGAGTATAAACTATAATGTTGGTTATTCAAGTCAAGAAGACTGAATTTTAAGGCATGTGCCAGAATGTGTTCATATTGGTGAAAGGGTCTCTTCCTGTAATAAAGACTGGAAGGCCATGTGCTTATTCCAGTGTTCTTGCCATCGCTAATCAGATCTTCTTTAAATATATTAAATAACCTGATGAATATGCTTTCCAAGTGATCTTGATTGGTAACAGATCATTGCCCTTTGAAGACATATTCCTTTTTTTTTTTTAATCGGGGGAAATAATCAGGAGCTGAGTCTGAAGAAAACATGGGTGATTAAAAAAAGGTGATAAGTCTTTTGGTGAAACACAAGGTGTGGCTATAATAATAAGATTAAATTTAATTGTGTAAAGTTATTGCTGTGAAGGCAATTTCCAAAAGAGCAACTACTACAACAGCAGCAAAAACTGCATAGGTGTGTGGCAACGTTGAGTTTGTGGTCTCTTGATCTAACAGGTGGCCACTTTATCTAACGACAATTTTTTGCATATTTGAATCTCTTAAGGATGTTTACAAGACTTAGTTAGTTTCATATTTTGTAGTCACATGATGTATACATTTAAGCAACAGTTCTAGTATAATTCAGATTTGATAATAGGAAAATTAATATCCTAACACTATTTGATAAGGAGAAAAGTCAAGTTTAGGGCAGTGCTTCTGGTTTAGAGATAACTTTACAGTAAAATCATGTTTGTTTGATTTTTTGTACACCTTACATATAATCCTTTATAAAGTATTCAGAATGGTTGTGAGTAATGCAAGGGTCCTCTGAGCTGAAAAGAATTTATGGAGTTCTCTCAGTAGCTTGATATAGGAGCAGAGATCTATTTTCCCTGTAGCCTAGGGGGTGGGGAATTAACATACATTAAACTTCTCTAGTAGGACTTCATTTTTATTATTGCCACTAGATTTAAAATTTCAAAAGGATAGTTTTGAATTCTAATTGAAAAATTCACATGTCATGCTTGTTATTTCTGGGTTTCATTTTGGGAAATGGTGGCTGTATCTCAAGTTACATGGCAGAGAGGAAAACCCTAGGCTGGTGGTAAAAAGATTAGGGCAAAGCCCTTTCTATGCTTGATCTTTCTAGATTTGTGATGTTGGACAAGTTATCCCCTGTCTCTCTGTGCCTCAAAATCACATCGTTAAAATGAATAAAATGAACTACAAGATTTCCACTCAGTTCTAACCCTCAGTGACTTGCTGTTCTCTAAAGCCACAAATTGGGTACGTTGTGGTTTTAGTAGCACAGATAGCCGAAGACACTGGTTCCCTTGGCATTCTGGCATTAAAGAAAAAAAGCCAGCTTAGCAAATTCATTTTGTCTTCCCTCAGAGTTTGAACTGGGAGAGGGAATGACCTACCCAAGCACTTACACAGTCATTATTCTTATGGTGAGGCAACTTAACAACCAGCTTGCCTGTTTCTCAGTTGACATACCCAGGAATTATCATCATTACATGCCTTATGCATTGTTTAATTGATGGACTGCATTGTTTAATTTTGGAATGGTGCATTTTGCAATACTCCCTTTCTTTTGATGGTTTTAAACCATAGAGCCAATACAGAAAATCAACTCTCTTCAGTAATTAGACATGACTGGCATTGAGTTTTCATACAGTTCAATCCTATATAATAAAAGCCTAATATGCTAGTGTCTGGTCGGCCGGTTGGCCGTTCAACCAATCAAAGTATAATATGTTAATGATATGCTAAGGCCACTCAACTGCTCGCTATGATGTGCACTGACCACCAGGGGGAATGCTCTGACTGATAGGTTAGCTTCCTGCTGGGGTCCAGCCGATTGGGACTGAGCGAGACAGGCAGGACATGCCCTGGAGCCCTTCCATAGTCCCTCCCTGGCTGGCCAACCTCCCACGTCCCTCCCCGGCCCTGATTGTGCACCAGTGGGGTCCCTTGGCCTGGCCTGCACCCTCTCACAATCCAGGACCTTGGAGGATGAAGGAGAACCGGTTTCAGCCCCATCCCGCAGGCCAGGCCAAGGGACCCCACAGGTGCACAAATCCATGCACTGGGCCTTTAGTATGATTATAACCATTCTAGGTTGGAATAGAACAATTTAGAACAAGAATCAGTTCTTCATATTCACAATCATGAAATTCTAAACCATTTACATTAGTTAAGTCATGCAAATACTGCATATAACGCCATTTGAGATAACCTTAAGTTCCTAACTCCTCATCTACAACTCTTTTTTTATGTCACAAAACTACAAAGAGAAAGCAAAATATTTGCTGAGAGTAACAATTTAAATCTTCAAATTATCAGAAAATGTTTCCAATTCACAAATCATGGCATAAATATAAAATTTCCTCCTCTGGTTTTAAATGTGATTCCGGAACGTAACACTGAGGTGTCTGCTTTGGGCATCAGTGCTCAGCTTCCAGATGTGACATGAGTGACTAAAAGCTAAGTCTAGCTTTGCACATACACCTTTTCTTAAACATTTAAAAAACTCCGCACATTTAGGGGGAGGGCACTCTTGCCTGACAATAGGGAGTGAAAATTGGTCATGTGTACCATACAACTCAAACTCAGAAATGGTGGAGGGGTGTTTAACTGGAATTGATCTTGGAATAGAAAGCTCATGGAAAAAAGGCTCTTTAGTAAGATAATCCATACTTTAAAACTACAAATTCTACATGAAGATGCAATTTATGGTCCTAGCAGGCACTCAAAGACACCTTTTGGAGTTGAGTTAAAATTGTTTATGGCCAGCCAACCCTGGGACAAATGGGAATACACTTTGGCATCCTTAATAGAAAGTGTCAAAACCCTCAAATTTTAAGTCGGTTTTGGAAGGTTTTCAAGCTTTAGATGTTTAGGTTTAAGCAAGTTCTTTTAATATTTTATAGTTATAGACTTAACTCCTAGAAATAAATGTATATTTATCTTTTGCTTTGAATAGGGATATAACTATCTATCTATATGTACTTATATCTATCATCCTTGCATCTTCCCAAAATGGCCATGAGTAGATTTGGGGCAAGGATAACGAAGAAAGACAGAGAAGGGAAATTAAGCAAGAATTGAAGGAAGAGGAGAGGAGGAAGAAAGAATGTTAAGCAAGAACTTAGCCAATTTGTATAAACTATTATTGTCTTTAATAAGTTTCTTTTATATTTCTCTGAGATGTTATTATTGAAAATGATATTATGGTGAGCTCTGACTGGTTCCAGTATAAATTCTTGTTCCAGTATAAGTCAGCAGATAAAGCTCCCCGCCCCCCCCAATTGATTTCCTTCCCAGGAAAAGTAATCCCCCTCTAGTTGGCAGGAATCTTTTTAAAATATATATATACTAGAGGCCCAGTGCATGAAAATTCATGCACTGGACCGGGGGGGGGAGGGGGAGTCCCTCAGCCTGGCCTGCCCCCTCTCACAATCCAGAAGCCCTCAGGGGTGGGAGGTGACCTGGTGATCAGAGGAAGGGCGACGCCCCATCACACCTCTGCTGCTGCCACTGCTGGCAGTGCAAAGCCTCGGCCGGTCCTAGTTTCCTGAGCCTCGGGTGGCCCTGGGTGGCTGGGCAGCTTCCATCCGAGGTTTGCCTGCTCCTTGGGCTGGCCCTGGGTGGCTGGGGGGCTGAGGGGACTGGGGGACTCTGGAGGCAGGTGTGCAGAGTGGCCGGGACTGCCTGCCATCCCAGCGGGGCTGAAGGGACTGGGCGCTGCCATCTTGTGGCTGTGAGCACCACCACCTTTGAGGGCAGGGCAGTCAATTAGCATATTCCCTCCTTATTGGCTGTGGGTGCCACCATCTTTGCAACGGCATGAGGGTCAATTAGAATATTCCTTCTTTATTAGATAGGATATTCTTATTGATTTCAGAGAGGAAGGGAGAGGAAGAGAGAGATAGAAACATCAATGATGAGAGAGAATCATTAATTGGCTAGCTCCTGTATACCCTCCACTGGGAATCGAGCCTGAAACCTGGGCATGTGCCCTGACCAGGAATCAAACTGTAACCTCCAGTCGGGCAGGAATCTCTTGTTAGTTTTCCTCCAATATCTAGAATGGTATCCTCCTGGAACTTCCAGCAGAGGCAAGCTGGCATCTGTGTGCAAAAATTAGTCCACTGGCCTCAGTGGTTGAGAATGTCTTTCTACTTCATGGATGCATTTGTGCCTTTCTGAAGCTGTGCACTTGGATAAAAACAGATAATTCATCCACAAAGGAATGGTTGTTCTTTCATTAGGCATGTAATTCTAAGTTTGAGTTGAATTATATACAACTAGAGGCTTGGTACACGAATTTGTGCACCAGTGAAGTCCCTGGGCCTGGCCTGTGGGATCAGACCAAAACCGGCTCTCTGACATCCCTCGAGGGGTTTCAGATTGCGAGAGGGCACAGGCTAGGTCAAGGGACCCCACCAGTACATGATTGGGGCTGGGGAGAGACATGGGAGGTTGGCCCAGCCGGGGAGGGATCATGGGAGGGCTCCAGGGCGTGTCCTGCCCATCTCGCTCAGTCCTGATCAGTTGGACCCCAGCAGCAAGCTAACCTACCCATTGGAGCACCTGCCCCCTGGTGGTCGTGAATGTCATAGTGAGCAATTGAGCAGCCTTAGCATATCATTAGCATATTACGCTTTGATTGGTTGAACAGCCGACCGGTGAACCAGACACTTAGCATATTAGGCTATTATATAGGATTTTTGTGAAGAAAAGCATATTGGTCACCTTTTGCTGGGTTATGTTGCAATAACAAATAACCTCAAATGTTGGTGCCTTTACAAAAGTAAAGCTAATGTTTTTCTCATGTTACATGTTGGCTTAGGTCAATTGTGGCTCTGTCCCTCATTCCTTTCTCTTTGGGATCCAGGTTAATAGAAGAGCCCCACCTGAAAACGTGACAGCCCTGTGTCAGAGGAAAAGAGAGAGGTGGTGGACCTCTCAAAGGCTCCCAAAGCTTCTGCACACGTCAGTCTCATCGCCATGTCCTTTGCCAAACAATCACATGGCCGAGTCCTCCCACATGGAGACACAGTGGATACATATTTTGAAAACTAATACAATTGACCAGAGACACAACAGTTTAAAGTTTTGTTCTCTGCTGGGGGACTAAAATGCAGACTGATCTATGCCTTGCCAGCCTCTCTCATAACTTATGACTTCATCCTTGTGATAACAAAACAGAAAAGCCAAGGAACAAGATTTATAGAGGAAATTTTTTGTTGGCATTCATAGTACCAAATATAATTTTTAAAAAATGTCATGAAGAGCTTTAACTCTATAACCAATGGATCATTTCCCCCAGGAAGCCTTCCAGGATTAGCCCAACACTGCAACTTACCAGTTCTTTTATAACAGCTCCCTTCTGCTGCTCTTACTCCATCAATGAGCCCTCTAGTTTGTGTTAATATAAAATCTTAATGAATAATTGTTTTATTGCTTGTTTCTCCTCTTGGATTAGATGTTATTGAAGAGCAGAGGTTGCTATGCAGCACAGTAAAAGTTATTGCTTAATTGTGAAGTTCCTTAAAGTCATACCAAACCTAGACTTATTCTAGTCACTTCTCAAAATAAGAAAATAATTTGGTTTCAAACTCTTTATCACTTAGCTTTTATTTCAAGATATACTAGTAGAGTAAAACATAGGCAACATCTATCCATTCATTTATTTATTTAACAAATACTGAATGTCCATTATATTCCACACACCAAGACAGGTGCTGAGTTGTAGCACCAGGTGCTCACAGTTTCAGCTCTCATGAACCTTACCTTTTGGTGGAAGTGATCCAGACAAATCAAATATACTCTAAGAACATATAGGAGACCTGACTTACTTTGTGCCTCTGTGAAGGCTTCTCTGAGGAAATGACAGATGAGCTGAGATTTGAAGGAAGAGTGACAGTTAACTATATAAAGGATAAAGAGAAAACAATTCAAAGAAGATTCAGAGGCATGTGCAAAGGCCCTGAGGTGGGAGGAAGAAAAAGAAAGAACAGTTGGGAGGGAGTACAAAAAGCAAAGTAGTACATGATGTGAGAAACAGGTAGGGTCAGTTTACTCAGAGCCTTGTATGTCATGTTAAGAATTTGGGTCCTCAGCCACTGAAAGGTCTTTAGGATAGAATGAAACAAGTGAATTTTAATTTTTAGACATCATTCTGATGTCATGTGAAATACACTGAGTGGCCAGATTATTATGACCACCCCATCAGTACTTTGTTGGGCCACCTTTTGCCTTCAGTACTGTGGCAATTCTTGGCATTGACTCCACAAGATGTTGAAAGGTGATGTGAGGAATCTGACACCATGCCTAATGAATGGCACTGTCCAATTCTGTGATATTTGATGGTTGTGGAACCAGCTGCCTGATGGCTCTTTTAACTGCGTCCCACAAATGCTCAATTGGATTGAGATCTGGTGGTTGTGGGGGCCACCTAAGCAAGGTAAAGTCTCCCTCATGTTCTTGAAACCACTCCTGCACAATACGAGCACTGTGGCATGGCGCATTGTCTTGTTGGAAGAAGCCATCTCCATTGGGATACGCCATCAACATGATAGGATGAACTTGATCAGCAATGCTACTTAGGTATGTTGTGCTATTCAGACGCTGTTCCACATGAATTAAAGGGCCCAAATCATGCCAGGAAAACATGCCCCAAACCATAACACTGCCCGCACCAGCTTGAAGGGTTGTACTCATGCATGTGGGGTGCATGCTTTCATGCTGTTTCTGCGAAATTCTCACTCGGCCATCTGCATGATGCAACTGGAAATGTGATTCATCAGACCATATGACTTTTTTCCAATGCTCGACTGTCCAATCCTTGTGTTGCTGTGTGAATTGGAGACATTTTATCTTGGTAACTGCAGACAGCAAAGGTGTTTGAACAGGCCTTCGGCTTCCATATCCCATACGATGCAGTGTATGGCTAATTTGCCTACAAACATCAGGTGGTCATAATAATCTGGCCACTCAGTGTAGAACAGAGAGTGGCAAATGGGTGGCAAGACGCAACGTGAAGTGTTTTGCAGTAGTAGACATAGGGATTTCTGCTCAGTGCAAAACTGACATCTAGAAGTTAGATGGTACACTATTAATATTCTGGATCTCTATTTTCAGCAATTAAGTTTTAAAAAATCAAACCCTAGCCCTAACCAGTTTGGCTCAGTGGATAGAGCATCGGCCTGCGGACTGAAGGGTCCCAGGTTCGATTCTGGTCAAGGACATGTACCTTGGTTGCGATCATATCCCCAATAGGGAGTGTGCAGGAGGCAGCTGATGGATGTTTCTCTCTCACTGATGTTTCTAACTCTCTATCCCTTTCCCTTCCTCTCTGTAAAAAAATCAATAAAATATATTTAAAAAAATCAGAACCTAATCTTGCCCTGGCTGGTATGGCTCAGTTGTTTGGGCATCGTCCCATATACCGAGAGGTTTCTGGTTCCATTCTTGGTCAGGGTACATGCCCTCACTGCGGGCTTGATTCCCAGTAGGGGGCGTGTGGGAGGCAGCCCATCAATGTTCTGCTCTCACATCAATGTTTCTTTCTCTCTTTCCCTCTGCCTTCCTCTCTATTTCAAAATCAATAAAAATATTTAAAAATAAAATAAAATAAGAATCAGACCATAATCTAGCAGAAAAAGTTAATTTAAGGTGGCCCATGGTTCATGATTTACAACACTATTCAAAATTAACTCTTAGCTAACTACTCTCAATTGTACCAAGGTTATAGGACCTCTAATGATTTCAATGGATGGGCTTCAGGGAATCCATTAAGGTCCTGAAATCCCATGAAAATTGCATGTACTTATGCTTATATGTTTTTCTAGGGAGAAAAATCCATAAATTTTTTATCAGATTAATGGTCCCCAAATGGTTAAGAACTGTTAGTTTACATTGTCACTTGACCAATCATAGTTACTCCATCACCAGAATGCAGTCCTGGGTATCATCTTGAATTGGTTAAAAAGGTTAGCTTACTGGCAAAGGTGAGTTCCTCTTCCTTAATGCAATTTTGTTGATGAGAGATGGCAGTCCAGGCTGCTATGCATTTTCCATAATTTTTCCACCTTCTCTAGTGACCTTGACGGCCACATTTTGAAACTGGCAACATCACAAGATGGAAGAATCCTTGATTCCTGAGTCATGGAAGCAGCCAGGACAGCTGTCCAACTATGAACACCTGCATTGGATTGAGGCGATTAAAAATAAATTTTTATTAACTTATGCGATTGAGATTTAGGGTTATTTGTTATAGCAGTTAATCTTCCCTGGCATACAAAATAACATCTCACACCAAAAGATACAGTAAAATGAATGTAATGGCTGGGGAAAAGTCCTCTTTGGATTTCTTCCTGGATCTAAGAAGCAGCCCTGCCCTGCAGGCCAGTTTCACAGTATCACTTTGTGATGTCTAAGTTATTCTGAGCTCAAATTTCTCAGAAATTGAGTCCTCAGTTGCATGAGAGTATGATTACCATAGATAGCTAATGTAAATGGCTTTTAACCACATGAGAACAGTTCTACTATGGTAAAAGAGAGACATGTTTTAAGTGGGTGGAGATATTCATTCATTTATTCAACAAATTTTTATTTATTGAGTTTCTTTAATGTGTATTAAAATGTACCCAGGATTTTGTTTTATTCTGGTATGGTAAGATAATAGACACACAGATAAACTAGTATGTATCATTGTCTCAATTTTTTATCTGTCTAGTCCCTCTTACAGCATTTTCTTAAGATTTTTTATAGATCAACTTATCTGATATTGTCTATGTTAGTTTCACCTTAAGCCATTTTTGTATCTGTATAGTTTTGTGCTAATAAAATATTTTCCTAATTTGTATAAAATAAGTACATGACCTCTGAAAATATTTAAAGCATAGTTTGTGTGTGGTGCCCATGCCACCATGTGGGAAGTCCCAGCTGGGAGGATGGTGTTCGGTCCACTGAGCATACTTTTCAAGGTTCCTTAACATGTACCACTGACTCCTTTTTTAGTATCTTCTTCAATTGTGAGGACATCAGTCATGATGACGGACCTTAATTTTCTGATTATGGTATGTTTTGTCTTTCTTCCTCAAACATTTTTGTGCCTTTAACACTGCCTCTTCCACCTCAGATAGGTCCCTAGGCTGCCTCTAAATGTCTGAGAGAGCTCTGAGCACTGGCTTCCCTCCAGGCCCTCCTCCTACTCACAGCCCCCAAACTTGTGTTGCCTCCAGTTCCTGCTTTGCTACTACTGGATTTTTGTCTTTCTACTCCATTTCTTCAGGATGGTGTGTGGGTATGATTTTTCTACTAGTTTTAATTCTACCTTTATCCCTAAATGCTGTTTTGGGGAGCTATTTGGTTTCAAACTCTGAAATGCATGGACCAATCCTATCCCATTCACTCAGTTTTTGTCTTAGGTTCCTAGAACCCAATCATGGTACAACACTGCAGACTTCCCCCACTTTCCCAAGAGGAAAGCAAGGCTCTTCCATGGCTCTTCTCTCTGCCTGGAATGTTTTCCATCTCTTTAGTCTTCTGGTATGCTCCTACTTAGCTTGCAAAACTCAGTTCCCATATCACCACTTCCTGGAAGCCTTACTTGCTCGCCCGCCCTCGGCAGGGTTATGTTTTTCCTATTCTCTTGTTTGTGATTGTTGGTCTAGACATCTGTCTCTCCTGCTTGTTTGAAGATGTACAAGGCAGGAAACATATTTTAATTATCTTTATTTCCCCAGCACTTAACATAATGCCCAATACGTAGACAGAGCTTAAATGATATTTATTGAATGCATGAATAAATTAATAAGCTGGGAATGTATTAAATAATAGGTACTTTGGAATAAAATTTTGAGACTTAACTCCTAGATATAATACAAGAATAAGAGGAGGACTGTTCTTACAATAAAATAATGTGAGGAATGAATAGTGTGTTGAGTTCCCCTCATCTCCCATCCCGTCCCCACTCCTGGGCACCCAGAGATCCCTGGAATAGCAAGAACTTCTACTTATGAGACAGACCAGGAAGTGACCTCTGACTTAGGGGTGAAATGTCATGTTCACGCCCAATCCCCAGAGATCCACTAAGCTAAGTCCTGTGAAGAGTTTTGTTAGAGCTAAATACTAGGAAAAACATGGAATATTTACTCAGTACATTTTCTCGTAGTTAAAACTAAAGAAAAAAAAAATATATAAAAGGGGGCAGGGAGCCAAAATTAAGTAAGCCAGCTGGTTTAATTTCTCTTTCTACATATTTTCCATTGCAATCCTCTCTTAGTTACAAAGTGTTTCTCAATCATTTTACTGCTTTTCTTCTGGCTGAAATTTTTCAGCTTTTTCTACGTAAAAAAAAAAAAAAAGAAAGAAAGAAAAGAAAGAATAAAAGGTTGAGTAGATTGAGACTTTATTCTCTCTCTTCTAGCCTTCCCCCTCTACACACACACACACACACACACACACACACACACACACACACACACACACACAGTCCCACTGTGTTTGGTTAAAACCAGTTTCTGATAACAGCTACCCAGAAACAGGATCTCTGCTCTTTTTGAGAAACAAAGTCCATCTTTCTTGAGGTGTATAAAATATTAGATGCTACTCCCCCCATCTGCCAGTGCCATATAGTTCTCCCCTGCACGCCGCGCCCCCCCCCCCGCCCCGCCCACATCTACTTGCAGGCAGGGCTTCTGAAGAACCAAGGGCAGCTGCTGAGCAACAATAGTTCCTTAGGAGCCAGAAAGTAGAAACGCCTAATTTTTTGACCTTTTCTGCCCCTGCTCAGTCCTCAGAATGAGTGTTTTGATTCTGGGCTGTAAGGGGAAGGGCAGGAGGATAAGGGAGGCTCCTTTTTCACTTTGTCTTTCTCTGTCCTTAAAAATAAAAGAGAGAAGTGTTCATTGGGAAATTTTGCTTAGTAATTTTGTTCCCAGTTTTAGAAAACAACCAAGAAATAAAAGTTGTGTGTGTGCGCATGTGAGTATGTGTTTAGCAATTCCATTGTAAGAGGAGTTGCTCCATGAAAGAGGTCACTCTTTCTTTCAGAGGCTGGGTGATTTGCTCACTGGATGAGAATCTCGCTGGGGCTGGTCCAGCAGGTCACTGCACTTGGACAAGCTCGCCAATGAGGAGGACTTAGACACTTGTAGGCATCCAGGATTTCCAAGTGGGTAAAAGTAATGTTAACTCCTTCAAAGAATCAAATAGAAATCCATTTGTTCTGTTCCACCCAATAATGCCCCTTACCATGTCATAGTGAGACATCCCTTCCTGCAAACCCTTCTGAACAACTTGGGATGTTTTATCTGCATGGAGCTCTAATGCAACCCTGGCTTGGTGGCTGCGAACTACATTCTGGAAAAGCCATCCATTCAACCCATTGCCATACAAGCTTCCAACAGAGCAGACTAAAGGGGTGAATCCTTTCTTAAAAAAAAAAAAAGTCAGCCAGTGAGAAGCAAATCAAAGCTTTGTGCCTTGCTTGCTAGGCTGCCCTTGTGCATGGAGCTCAAAGGAGATGCTTCTCTCCCTGTTCTCCTCCCTAACAAAAGACCCACTAATCCTGAGTCCCTTGCACAGAAACAAAGTGTAGAAGGAACCTAGGGACGGGAGCAGCTGGCACACAATGCCCCCTGAAGCCCTAGCTGGCACCTCACTCTGAAATCCAATCACCCTGTCTCTGTGGGGGGCTAGGCAGGGATTTTGTTTTGCTATAAAACAATGAAGTATATTTTTAAACAAAAACACACAAGTTTGACAGAGTGTAGGTGTCTCAAGCCAATAAATGCCTTATGCACTGTCAACTCTCTGTACCCCTCCCACCCTCAGCCACCCCCCGAAGAGAAAAAGCTGGGTGAGTACCCACAAATACAGCATTAAATTAGAAAACAATGGCTGTGCTCCCACTGCACAGCCCAATATTACTTCCCCTTCAGATTAGCCTCTGCCTACACCACCTTTGGTAATTTTATTCACATTTTCTGAAGTCTTGAATCTTGCCTGATGGCTAGCAAGGTTTGTATTTGATCACCATTTTCCGGATGGTGTTTCCTGTCAGCCTCACCTTTTCTCAAAGCCAACTCAGTAAGAAACTCCTGGGAAATCGAAGCGCCAAATCTTTGAGGCAGATAAGATCAAGAGTTGTGCTTGGAAGACCTATAGAATTGTCTTTGACTGTTCTGGTGTCGGTGCCCACTGAATCTTTGGGAGGAGAATGAAGAGGGTTAAGGAACACAGCCAGCTTTTCTTAGTACCTCGGCCCCGTCCCACGCTGGGAATTCACAGCTGCTGCATGTGGCTCAAGGGAGATTTATTGGGAAAGAATAAGCGTTAGTTAATTTCAACAGCTCATGAAGTCACATGCAACTCTCACCCAAGGGTCCAGATACACTCTCCCAGGGAGAGAGAACTGAAAGGGGAAGTGAGAAGAATATGCTGAAAACAGGAAAAAGGAATCCTGAAAGAGAAATAACATTCACATGGGATTTGTGCTGCAAATGGGAAAATCCCAGAGAAAGAATCCCTTCTCTTTTTCTGAATGCCACTTCCAGTTCCCCATGGCTCAAAGCCTCTCATCATCGAGGTCTGAATTGGAATGCTTCCCTTGGCTGCTGAGTGTGATCTCACTTAATTTCACGCAACGAAGTCCATTTCAACCCATATTTTCACACTGATGGGGTGAATCTGAATAACTATATTGAGGCTGATGTTTAAACGACTTGCCCAGTCAATATGAATGTTACTTTTTCAAAAGAGTAGGTGTTTAAAGGTTCAGAAACAACCTTCTGCTGACCCCAGAATTGCTTCAGGCATCCTGTCAAGTGCAGCTCTTTGAATCTACTGGTCAGAAAGGATGGCTGTTTCCCAGTGTTCCCTCCCATGTCCAGCCTGCTCAGTCTCTGCTGACATGGTTCACCCCAGCCCAGACCAAGCCCTCTCAAAATCTCTGGCTTCTTTTCAGTTTCCTGATATCTTGACTTCAGAGCCTAACTTGATTTCTTTGTCTTCCTCGCATCTGACTTCTCTGTGCCTCATGGGTTTTGTGTCCTCTTCCAGGCCTCTGAATCTGAATGATTTCCAAAGGTTTGTTTTCTGGTTGTATGACAAGAAGCTTGTGCCCAATGAATCCTGACTCTTCAGGAGTCCAAGATGGCAGAATATCTCCAGGTCTCATGTCAAGACAGAGACAGAACAACTTTTGGAGGAAAATAGGAGGCCATCTCCTCTTGGTCCTCTGTAGGAATGAACTCAAATCTCACTGCCTGGATTTGTGTCACATGCACATTCCTAACCCAGATGGGAATCACCATTATTGGCTTAGACTAATCAAAATCCACCTTCCATATTTGGGAACAACTTCTAGTGAAGCTCGTGGCTTAGAGAAGTAGCGTGATAACTAAACCAATTGGAATTCAGTTAGGAAGGTCAAGGTGGGGAATGGATTTTGGAAACTGCCTGTTAAACTGCTTTTCTTTTTCTTCTTTTTTAAAATTTTATTCTTAATTTAATTTTAGTGTTTAAGATATTACAATTAATAGTACATATGATTCCTTTTTTCTCCCCACTGACCTCTCCCCTGACTTCCCTATCCCGAGGCACTTGCCTTGTCCCCCCAACCCCAGTGTCTTGCGTCTGTTGGTTGGGCTTATATGCATGCATACAAGTCCTTCGGTTGATTTCTTACCCCCGCAACCCTCCCCTACCTTCCCGCTGTAGTTTGACAGTCTGTTTGATGCTTCTTTGCCTCTATTTTTGTTCAACAGTTTGTAATGTTCTTTATTATCCATAAATGAGTGAGATCATGTGGTATTTATCTTTCATTGACTGGCTTATTTCACTTAGCATAATGCTCTCCAGATCCATCCATGCTGTTGCAAATGGTAAGAATTCCTTTTTTTTTTTTTTTTTTTTTTTTACAGCAGCATAGTATTCCATTGTGTAGATGTACGACAGTTTTCTAATCCATTCATCTGCTGATGGGCATTTAAGCTGTTTCCAAATCTTAGCTATTATAAATTGTGCTGCTATGAACATAGGGGTGCATATATCCTTCCTGATTGGTGTTTCTGTTTTCTTGGGATATATTCCTAGAAGTGGTATTACTGGGTCAAATGGGAGTTCTACTTTTAATTTTTTGCAGAAAATCCATACTGTTTTCCACAATGGCTGCACCGGTCTGCATTCCCACCAGCAGTGCATGAGGGTTCCTTTTTCTCTGCACCCTCTCCAGCACTTGTCATTTGTTGATTTGTTGATGATAGCTATTCTGACAGGTGTGAGATGGTACCTCATTGTTGTTTTGATTTGCATCTTTCAGATGATTAGTGACTTTGAGCATGTTTTCATATGTCTCTTGGCCTTCTGTATGTCCCCTTTTGAAAAGTGTCTATTTAGGTCCTTTGCCCATTTTTTGATTGGGTTGTTTATCTTCCTTTTGTTAAGTTGTATGAATTCCTTGTAAATGTTGGAGATTAAACCCTTATCTAAGATAGCATTGGGAAATATGTTCTCCCATGAAGTGGGCTTTCTTGTTGTTTTGTTGATGGTTTCTTTTGCTGTGCAGACGCTTTTTATTTTGATGTAGTCCCATTTGTTTATTTTCTCCTTGTTTCCATTTCCCTAGGATCTGTGTCTGTAAAGATATTGCTACAGCATATGTCTGCAATTTTGCTGCCTATGGAGTCTTGTAGGATTGTTATGGTTTCCCATCTTACATTTAAGTTTTTTTATCCATTTTGAGTTTATTTTTGTGTATGGTATAAGCTGGTGGTCTAGTTTAATTTTTTTGCAAGTATCTGTCCAGTTTTCCCAAGACTGTCTTGTCTCCATTGTATGCTCTTGCCTCCTTTGTCAAATATTAATTGAGCATACTGGCTTATGTTGATTTCTGGGTTCTCTATTCTGTTCCACTGGTATATATGTCTGTTCTTGTGCCAGTACCAGGCAATTTTGAGAACAGTGGCTTTGTGGTATAGCTTGATATCTGGTATTGTGATCCTTCCAACATTGTTCTTCTTTCTCAAGATTGCTGCAGCTATTCAGGGTCTTTTTTTATTCCAGATGAATTTTTTGGAGAATTTGTTCTAGGTCTTTGAAGTATGCCATTGGTATTTTAATGGGGATTGCATTGAATTTATATATTGCTTTGGGTAGTATGGACATTTTAATGATGTTGATTCTACCAATCCATGGACATGGTATATTCTTCCATTTGTTCATGTCTTCCTCTATCTCTATTTTTAGCATCCTGAAATTTTCTGAGTACAGGTCCTTTGTCTCCTTGGTTAAGTTTATTCCTATGTATATTAATTTTTTGTTGCAATGGTAAATGGGATTGCTTTTTAAATTTCTCTTTCTGTGAGTTCATTATTGGTGTATAGAAAAGCCATAGACTTCTGGGTGTTAATTTTGTATCCTGCTACATTGCCGAATTCATTTATTAACTCTATTAGTTTTTTGATGGAGTCTTTGGGGTTTTTCTATGTAAAATATCATGTCATCTGTGAATAAAGACAGTTTTACTTCTTCTTTTCCAATCTGGATGCCTTTTATTTCTTCTTCTTGTCTGACCGCAATGGCTAGCACTTCCAGTACTATGTCGAACAGGAGTGGTGAGAGTGGGCATCCCTGTCTTGTTCCTGTTCTTAGGGGAAATGGTTTTAGTTTTTGCCCATTGAGTATGATGTTGGCTGTGGGTTTGTCATATATGGCTTTTATTATGTTGAGGTATGATCCTTCTATTCCCACCTTGCTGAGGTTTTTTTTCAAGAAAGGGTGTTGGATTTTGTCAAACGCTTTTTCTGCATCTATGGATATGATTATATGGTTTTTATCTCTCAGTTTGTTTATGTGATATATTATATTTATTGATTTGCAGATGTTGTACCATCCTTGCATTCCCAGAATAAATCCCACTTGGTCATGGTGTATGATCTTTCTAATGTAATGCTGGATTTGATTTGCTAGAATTTTGTTGAGGATTTTGGCATCTATGTTCATGAGGGATATTGGCATGTAATTCTCTTTCTTTGTATTGTCTTTATCTGGTTTTGGGATTAGGGTAATGCTGGCTTCGTAAAAAGAGCTTGGAAGTATTCCTTCCTCTTCAATTTTTTTGAATAGTCTGTGGAAGATAGGTTTTATTTCTTCTTTGAATGTTTGATAAAACTCCCCTGTGAAGCTGTCTAGTCCAGGGCTTTTGTTGTTGGAAGTTTTTTGATTACTGCTTCAATTTCCTCCATAGTTATCAATCTAATCAGATATTTTGATTCCTCCTGGTTGAGTTTTGGAAGGTCGTATTTTTTTACCATTAAGTCCATTTCTTCTAGGTTGACCAGTTTGTTGGGGTAGAGTTGCTCATAGTATTTTTTTATGATTCTTCATATTTCTGTGGGGTCTATTGTTATTTCACTTCTTTTGTTTCTGATTTTGCTTATATAGGTACTCTCTCTTTGCTTCTTGGTGAGCCTGGCTAGAGGTTCATCAATCTAGTTTATCCTTTAAAAGAACCAGCTCTTGGTTTCATTGATCTTTTGTATTTTTTTTTTTTTTTTGTCTCTATGTCATTTATTTCTGCTCTGATCTTTATTATTTCCTTCCTTCTGCTCACACTGGGCTTTTCTTGTTGCTCTCTTTCTAATTCTTCAAGTTGCAGAGTTAGATGGTTTATTACCATTTTTTCTTGTTTTTTGAGGTAGGCCTGTAATGCTATGAACTTCCCTCTCAGGACTGCTTTCACTGTGTCCCAAACATTTTGGATTGTTGTGTTTTCATTGTCGTTTGTTTCCAGGATGTGTTTTATTTCTTCTTTGATCTCTTTGGTAACCCACTCATTGTTCAATAGTATGCTATTCAGCCTCCAAGTGTTTGAATTTTTGTGATTGTTTTCACTGTGGTTGATTTCTAATTTTATGCCATTGTGATCTGAGAAGATGCTTGATATGATTTCAATCCTCTTGAATTTGGAGAGACTTTGCCTAGTGTCCCAATATGTGTTCTATCTTTGAAAATGTTCCATGTGTGCTTGAGAAGAATGTATATTCTGTAGTTTTGGGGTGGAATGTTCTAAAGATGTAGATTAAGCCCATCTGATCTAGTGAGTCATTTAGGATTGCTGTTCTTTGCTAATTTTTTGTCTAGAGGATTTATCCAGTGATGTTAATGGGGTATTAAAGTCTCCTACTATGATTGTGTTGCTCTCAATCTCTCCCCTGATATCTTCCAGAAGTTTTTTTTATGTATTTGGATGCTCCTGCATTGGGTGCATAAATGTTTATCAGAGTTATATCTTCTTGTATTGATCCCTTTAGAATTATGAAGTGACCTTTCTTGTCTCTTGTTATGGTCTTCACTTTGAGTCCACTACAGGCTTCACTCTATGTTTTTTATTACCATTTGCCTAATAGATATTTTTCCACCCCTTCACTTTCAGTCTGTGTGAGTCCCTTGTTCTGAAGTGGGTCTCCTGTAGACAGCATATATATGGGTCATGTTTTCTTATCCATTCACTCACTCAGTATCTTTTGATTGTAGCATTTAATACATTTATGTTTAATGTTATTATCGATAGGTACTTGTTTGCAGCAATTTATTTATGCCTGTTGTTTCTAAACTGCTTTTCTTCATCTTTCCTTGGAAACCATGGACTCTCAAGATTTGAATTGCCTCTCTGCAGATGAATACCAAGTCATTATCTTTGGCCAAGATCCTCCTGATTTCTAGCTACACATTCACATTCAATGTTGTTACCTCCAATTCAATTATGTAGCTGACATTCATCTTCCTTTTCATCTCAGCTGCTCCCCTCAAACTCAGCCCTTCTCTTGACTTCCCTACTTCCTTCATCATGTAGGCTTCCTATTCATCACCTCCATTTCCTCAGCCTATGTGAAATTAGTCAGCACGTCCTGTTGATTCTTTTTCAAAGGATAATTCTCTCATTCTTCTCTTTCTTTCTGTCTAAACCAGCTATTTACAGTGTAGGCTGAAATTACAGATACATCAAGCTTCTCAAGAAAAAGTAATAAATATAAGTTCATTAAGATATGTTATGACTTTTGTACTAACTTTTCAAAGTATAATGTGTATATCACACCTCTATCACAGTTCAATTCAGTCAAGCCACATTTAAATACTCAGTAGCCACGTGTGGCTAGTGACTACCATAGTGGACAGCACAGGTCTGGGTCATAAAGCCAAGCAGGATAGTTAGAAGTCCATCAGCTACTGATTAGATCATTGGTTTAAGGATTGCTTAAAGGCTTCCTTACTCTGGTAAGTGAGTAAGCAGGTGGATGCCACTCCCAGGGTTCCTACTCTTCCTTTCCCACCAGCTAAACCTGAACTCAATCATAAGGATTCATCAGGTACTCTCCATGCAAACTAGCTAGTACAGAAGAAAAAAATACTGAGTCTGGTTTCCAAATGACTCTCCAAACCATGGGCTGATGGCTGATGGCAGCTAGTAGGGGACTACTGTAACTGCAGGAGTGATCCTAAAGGAAAACAAAAAAGGGAAGCACATTGGGCAGAATTGCATGTGACATGATAATTCCCACTTTTCCTGAAAGGAAACATGTTACATGAGGATTGATTACTGGTAAACTTCAATATACCAGTGTGTGCTGCCTGCTCTACAAGTGAGAGATAACCTGGAGCTGGAGTTAACCATTCTGCAGAAGAGTTAAAAAAAAAAAAAAAACTTATTACTCAGGTATGGCTCCTCTGCCTGAAGTCTGTGATTTAGGTCTTTTTAAGTCCAGTAATTTGGAGCACGGTTTAGTTGGAAGTCAACTACTTTTACAGCTCAGTCTAAAGCAATTTAGATAGTAGCATCCATAGCAAGAGATGGTGAGCTACTAGCAAGATGGGATTTAGGTTGTTTTCTTCTCACTTGAGACTTCTGTTTCAAATGGATTCAAGGTACCTGTCTTTCTTTGGAGAACTTGGGAATGACAAAGCACAGAGGCTAGTAGGTGAAAGAAATCTTCATATTGAAAAAAATTTGTTTAGATAAGATGTTTGACTGTGGTAACCTGCACAGAGACTTTCCAACAGCAAATCGATGGGAAGTCTACTGAATTTTTGAGATAACTGTATGGACAAAGGAACCCTGAGCCTATCTGGAATAGCTTGTGCCTGTAAAAATCCTTAAATAAAGTTAGGGTTCCTAAACTTATACCACCTGGAAGGGGGCTGCTGAACATAGGTAACCCCAAGTATTATGGACTGAATGCTTGTGTCCTCTCAAATGTATATGTTGAAGTCCTAACTCAATGTTATGGTATTTAGAGGTGGGGCTCTATGGGAGGTAATTAGGTTTAGATGAGGCCTTGAGGCAGGGGTCCTCAAACTTTTTAAACAGGGGGCCAGTTCACTGTCCCTCAGACCGTTGGAGGGCCGGACTATAGTTTAAAAAAAACTATGAACAAATTCCTATGCACACTGCACATATCTTATTTTTAAGTAAAAAAACAAAACGGCAAAAACACCCGCATGTGGCCCGGGGGCCGTAGTTTGAGGACGCCTGCCTTGAGGAGAGGGACCCTATGATGGAATTAGTATCCTTATCAGAAGAGCAAAAGACAAGAGTCTCCCTTACCCTCTCCCTTGGTCTATCTTCCTCTTCCTCCTTCTCCCCATCTCCCTTTCTTAGGCCCTCTCCCCCTCTTCCTCACTATTTTTTTGCCTCTCTCCCTCTCTGCCACCTGAAAACACAGCTAGAAGGTAGCCATCTGTAAGTCAAGAAGGGTCCTCACATTGTTGGACCTTCCTAGCCTCCAAAAATGTGAGAAGTAAACAGCTATTGTTTAAGCCACCCAGTTCATGATATTTTGTTATGACACCCCAAACTAAGACACCAAGGAAGTACTCTGCAATGTCTACCTCTGCTGTGTTTATGAAAGATAATGGACACAGAAGAACTTCCTGGAGTGCCAGTGTCGGGGCCACAAGAGACAGGGTCAGTAGTAAACCTCCTCATTGCCATGGTCCTGCCATGGGGTGTGCTGCTTCTGCTCTGCAGAATCTGATCATTGCTGGGGAACAGTAACTGCTGTGTATCTCCTGTCCTCTTCTTCCAAATGCAGTTTCTTATTGCAGTGTTTCTATTCTCCTTACTACCATTCTTGGTATAATGGGAAAAATAACTTGTCTTTCAGTTTTATGGGAGCTACATCTGAATCTGATAGAAAGGAAAGCACACAAAAGATTTCAAGCTTCAAGCTGGATACAGTAAGTGGCTGAAACTTGCTTTATGCATGGGAATGAGTACATGTACATGTTTGGGTAGCTTAGAGCATGGAGTCCACTACAGGCTTTCCACTAGCTATTCCCCTTTCTTCCTTAGGAACAGAACCCAGGGCCATGGCAAAGCTGAATGGTACAGGATAGAAATAACCCTGTAGAAACTTTTGTGTTTGCAATAGTTATTCACATACGATTGAGATCACACTTATTCACTTTATTTTTCAGGGTGGTGATGGCTTTGGAATTGTTCAAGGGAAAATAAGTGGTAGTAGTAGAATGAGCTTTTAATTAATCATCTGTCACCAAATTTAATGGAAACCCAGTGAGGCTTCTAAATGTCCAGTAGCATCTGACCAATTGTTTGTCACATCTGTAAATGCTCCAACCCTTCTGTCAACAGAAATATTATATAATGATCTTCTTCAATTGTGAGATGTTTGGCCCACTGCATCTTCCAGATGGAATCTGAATATAAACTGCAGTTACCCCACTTAACAGGATTTCAGAATGAGTCTGTTTTACTGCTGAGATTAAAACTCAACAGAGACTCACTTTCAGTTTTGTTTTGGGCCCTCAAATTATACATATTGATACATTTAGGGAACTTTTTGAATATTCTTATCTCTATTATGTTCATGTTATCCTATATAATAAAAGGCTAATATGCAAATCGATGGAACGGTGGAATGACTGGTTGCTATGACACACACTGACCACCAGGGGGCAGACACTCAACATAGGAGCTGCCCCCTGGTGGTCAGTGTGCTTACATAGGGGGAGCACTGCTCAGCCAGAAGCCAGGCTCACAGCTGGCGAGTGCAACAGAGGTGGCAGGAGTATCTCCCGCCTCCGCAGCAGCACTAAGGATGTCCGACTACTGGCTGGGGAGTGGGCCTAAGCCATCAGTCGGACATCCCCCAAGGGCTCCCAGACTGTGAGAGGGCATAGGCTGGGCTGAGGGATCCCTTCGAGTGCACAAATTTTTGCATTGAGCCTCTAGTACTTACATAATTCAGTAGAAATATATCTGTTTGTCATCCTTTAAATTAATCCTAAAAACAAAGGGATATTGAAGCATAGTGGATCATCTTAATGATGGCACTCTCTCCCTCTAACTGCAAGAACCCACCAATAATCTCAGGTGAGCAGGCTGTTTGCATAAAAATGGAGTGTGAGAATGTCCACATAGGTGTTCTGTTTTGAATTTTCTTCATTTTAAACATTAGATTTGAAACACACTGATTAAAAAGTCAGTTTCATCATAAAAGCAGAATTTCTCTTTTGTTTTTTTGCATAGCTACCCATTTAAGAAGGTTGTTTTTCCAAGAAATTCCTGTACTGAATATAGGGCTCAATCTTACACACATACTTTCCCACATATGATCCTGAGTAGGCTGCTGAATGATAAGATGATAAGATGAACAAAAGCAACAGCAGAAGGTTGATATTCTTTCTTTCTTATTTTTTTTTTTTTTAAAGGAACAATAGGTTTATTGTGCAGGTCTTCAAATGAAAAAATAGCTTACTAAAAATGCAGGTTCCAAGCTAGTTGATGTTTCACTGCAGTTAAAAGCTCTTTCCGAGCTTAGATTAACACACCGATAGCTGAAAACTATCTGGACACGTTATATGTTCCAGATATTAATCTGAGGCTTTCATGAGTACCTACACCTTCAGACCTGCACGATAGCTAATCCACCTTAAATCCTTTCTGGAGAAAAGGCTGGGTATAAATAAATCCATTGGTTAAATTAATTAAATAAATAAATAGTTGTTCCACATTTGTAGAGACAGGTTTCAATGTACAGAGTACCTATTCCTCTTATCTAATTAGTATCCTTAAAGATGCATCTGCCCTAAGAAGCTTTATAAGAGTGATATACCCTGAAATCATCCAAATTAAATGATTTCTTAGGACATTGTTAAAAAGTTTCCAGATAATTTTACAATATAATGAACCAAAGGCATTAACTTCATTTTGCAGCTGTCTTTTTCTATGGAAAAAGATGATTTTTTTTTTTCTGGAGAGATGTTTACTATTGAATGGTTTGCTTACATTTACTTTCATGTGAACATAAACATGTCCCAACTGCAGAATTTCAAACAGATATCAAACAAAGGAAGGCTTTGCTGTTAAAACTAGTTTGTCATCACATAAATGATCAGCGCCACTGGCCATTGTGAATGTCAGTGGTGTTTCTGGGACTTATACCATCTTAGTCAACCTGAGGGTAGAGTTTGGGTACTTCCAGTACATGGTGAAACTAAGGATCTGAACACTTAATTGACTATGGTGTTCTTCCAGGTAGTTTGTTCAAAATGAGTCTCCATTGGGCATATAACCATTGGACCCAGATCCCATACGCTTATGAAACCTATGTGTTTTCTGAGAAGATGTAACCAATATATATCTGTTTATGCTTTTGCTACCCCACTTTTTTTCAAATCTTCCTTGTACTGCTTCTTTTAGTTTGTTTCCTTGATTTAAAATTTATCTTAAAAATCTAATATTAAATTTCAAAGAAGGACTTGGACTTGAAAGCAGTTTTCTTATTTCCCCCACATTTGGTCTGGGCGGTGATGTATTAGAGCAGGCTTTTATGAAAACACAGTCATTAAAAACTTCCCATGGTCCCTAAGGACAAGATTTGAAAATATGGTGCAGGCCTTTCTGATTAGGGGTGTGAG
Organism: Ia io; assembly: GCA_025583905.1. NCBI lineage: Eukaryota > Metazoa > Chordata > Mammalia > Chiroptera > Vespertilionidae > Ia > Ia io. Next base: position 22,701,480 of record JAJQQW010000007.1, read on the forward strand.
AACTCCCGTTTGTCTGTGATGGTTTTGTTTTTCATTTATAACACCCACCTTATTGGTCTGCTTTAGCGCTATTGAAAAAAATTCTAAACTAAAATTGTAAAGGAACGAGATGAAAAATATTACCCCAAATCTTAAATACAACAAATAAATTTGTGTCCCCATCCTCCCGCAGTGTACAGTTCTGCGAACTTTTCTTCTTATTTTTCTACTCTTTTCTTTTCTTTGACTTGCTTCCCACTCCCTTTTCCTCGCTCCTTGCTCTCAGGGGGCCTGGCCATTCCTCTGGGCTCTAGCAACTTTTATCTGCTCCTTTTCACTTTTTCTCCCATGATCCTCTAGGCCCTCAGTTCTGTTTTAGCCTCCCACTAATTTTTCTTGAGTTTTCCATTGCCCGATCCTCCTCTGGGCTGCTCCTCTACCCTTCTTTTCATTTTTCTTTGGCCTGAATCTCGGAGGCCTCTTTTCATTGCTTTCCTGTTTATTCTGATACTGGTCAGAAGCCACTTCTTCACCTTGGAGGGTTCCTGCCTCACCAAAATCAGTGCAGATCTGGGCAAATCTTTCTTTAGAACTCTCAGAGTGGGAATTTCCTGACTTAGGAAAGCAAATAACAGAGGAGAGCATCCTATGTTTCAGAAGGAATGGTCTTGGTTTAAGAATGATAACTCAGCATGCTCCTCCCCACTGTAAACTGTGAAGAACAGATAAACAGATACGGATGGAAAGCCTGTGAACTTGGTGCACACGTATGCGCTGCTATGAGGGCAGCCTTGCTGGGCCAGGGTCTCGGTGGTTGTGCAAATGAGAATGAGCTCAGTCTCTCAAGAGGCCAAGCCATTTTTCTAAAGCTGTCATGTTTTTGTATCAGGAGGTGCTTCTAGTCTTAGCCTCTCTGTGCCATAACCCCCAAGCCCTGATGTGGATGGAGGCTTCATCACTACTCCAGACACCCTTTCCCTCAGAGACAGCACCCCCTTTTTAGATTCTTTTTACTGCTAAGAAATCTCAGAGATATTATCACAATCTATTAAAGACGTCAAAATCCACTTAATCTTCAAGAAAAATGAATGGGAGCACAACAACTTTCCTTCTAAGGAGGCATTTCGCTCCAACTTAAGATTTATTTTCCACTTTCTGTGATCAGCTACACCAAGGATATTGGAAAGAAACAACGCATTTCCACCTTCCCCAGAAAAATAGGTGCCTGTTCCTTTTATCTTATATAATTGCCTATAAGTAAGGACAGCAAGTTACCAGAAAGCCAATTTTTAATAGTATGGAAAGAAACAACTTGTCCTTTGCAAGTTGCCACTGAAAGAATAAAACAACACGAGAGAGTTGAAAAGCTGAGCTGCGTGCTGAAGACGTACACCACACGAAGTTTCGATCACTTACCTAAATTGAAGTCTGGTCATCGCCATCAACCCAGCATGCTGTCTTTTTGGGGGTTTCTCTATCTTTAGAAATAATGAATTGGGAGAGTCGTCATTCAACAGGTGCTCCAGTTTCTCGATAAGAAGATGCCTGCCAGAGCTGTGTTTAAAATAATCTTTTGGCAATCTGAAAACTGACTTGTAAACTGTTATTTATTTGCTGTTACCTTCTGCTTCTTAGACGCATATCAGTGGTCTGGGCTGTCTTGATTCCATTACACATATTATTCTTTTCTGGTTTATTTTTATTTTAAAGATATTTTAAGTTTGGGCTGTAAGAAAGAACAAATCTATTTATATTTCCATCAACATCTACCCTTGTCCTAAGTTTCTACCCCATGCTTTCATCTGGCCTTAGCAATGTTAAGGAAATTTATTGGAAAACATTCCATCTTCCAGGCAAAAATAGAAAGTTAATTAAACATAGTCTCTGTTCTGGAGACACTCCAGCTTACTGGTGGAGAGAAGCATGTCATTACCAAAAGTCCACAATTACTCCATCCACCTTTGAGCTCTGCTTTGTGCAAGTTTCTAGAGTTTCAGAAATGAACACAACAGATATGAAGTCCGTCCACATGTAGCTTAATTTTGGCAAGGAAAGCAGTCATTGAACTAATTACAAATATGATCAATGTCTCTATAAAAACAAAGCATGTTATGGAAATGTTTAATAGGGCTCCCACTTCAAATTTGAAGGACAGGACAGAACAAATGTTAGTTTGGAAATAATGGTGGCAGTTGGGGATAGGGTGGGGCAAGAGGGCAGAGAGGAGTCCCTCGATAGCGTGTATGCATAAACAAGTGAGGTTAGAATGTGTCCCAAAAATTAGAGGCTGGAGTCAAAGAAGGGAGTTGCGGGGAGCGGGGGGGGGGGGGGGGGGGGGGGTGCAAGGCTTATGTTTTAAAATTGTAGTAGATGAAATATCTCAAGGATGGAGATATGTCAACATCAAGAACATTTTTTTTATAATAAAACAATTGTATATATTCCTGTAAATTGCTTCAGGTACTTATTCACTTAACTAGAGGCCTGGTGCACGAAATTCGTGCATGGAGGGGGTTGTCCCTCAGCCCAGCCTGTACCCTCTCCAATCTGGGACCCCTCGAGGGATGTCTGACTGCCCTCTCACAACCCAGGACTGCTGGCAGTCGGATATCCCTCTCACGATCCAGGACTGCTGGCTCCCAACTGCTTGCCTGCCTGCCTTCCTGATTGCCCCTAACCGCTTCTGCCTGCCAGCCTGATCACCCCCTAACCACTCCGCTGCCAGCCTGTTTGCCCCCAACTTGCCTCCTCTGCCGGCCTGGTCACCCCTAACTGCCCTCTCCTGCAGGGTTGATCACCTCCAACTGCCCTCCCTTGCAGGCCTGGTCCCTCTCAATTGCCCTCCCTTGCAGGCCGGGTGCCTCCCAACTGCCCTCTCCTGCTGGCCATCTTGTGGTAGCCATCTTGTGTCCACATGGGGGCTGGATCTTTGACCACATAGGGGCAGCTATATTGTGTGTTGCAGTGATGATCAATATGCATATTACTCTTTTATTAGATAGGATAGAGGCCTGGTACAGGGGTGGGGGCCAGCTGGTTTGCCCTGAAGGGCGTCCTGGATCAGGTGGGGGTTCCCTTGGGGCGTGGGGTGGCCTGAGCGAGGGGCTTGTGGTGGTTTGCAGGCCGGCCAGGCCCCCTGGCAACCCGAGCGGAGGCCCTGGTATCTGGAATTTATTTTCCTTCTACAATTGAAACTTTGTAGCCTGGAGCGGAGCCAAGCCTGGGCCTCACTCCGCCAGCAGCCATTTGTGTTAGGGGTTATAATTGAAACTTTGTTGCCTTAAGCGGGTGGGCCCGGCCAGGGTGTGCGGAAAGCTTTGCTTCCCCTGTTGCCGGCGGCAACCCTGGCCTGCTCTCTCAAGCTCCATTCTGCCGCCATTTGTTTGAATTTGTTTACCTTCTATAATTGAAACTTTGTAGCTTGAGTGGAGGCTTAGGCCTGGCAAGGGCAGGCGGAAAGCATTGGCTTCCTCCGTTACCTAGGAAACCTTACTCTCTGTGGCTGTAGCCATCTTGGTTTGGGTTAATTTGCATACTCGCTCTGATTGGATGGTGGGCGTGGCTTGTGGGCGTGGCTTGTGGGTGTGTTGGAGGTATGGGCAATTTGCATATTTGTCTATTATTAGATAGGATAAACACACACTGTATGTTCCTTATATGCCAACTCTCTGGAAGACACTGAGAATAAAAAGATAAATAAGACCTAGTTTCCTTAGGCACATTAAGTAGTTTATACCATGAAAAACATATATATAAGATATGTTAAAAACAGAGATGAGAAACATTCCTATGTTCATACTATTTTTAAAAGAGGTACAATTCAATTCTTATGTAGCTATTCTGAGATATCTGTCCCAAATCAAGTCTAAAAAGAATAAGGGAGTGCTAACTGACTGGGAATATCCAATCTGGTTAAATGTCTGAATCTTCTGGGCAGGTTTTACAACCGCAAGTGCCTGAGTTCCTCTCTAGATCTAGTGGACTTTAATCTGTAGAGGTGAGAACCAAAAATATAAAATTTTAAGCCCTAGCTGGTTTGGCTCAGTGGGTAGAGCATCAGCCTGTGGACTGAAGGGTCTCAGGTTTGATTCTGGTCAAGGGCACATACCTGGGTTGTGGGCTTGATCCCCAGTAGGGGTTATGCAGAAGGCAGCTTATCAATGATTCTCTCTCATCATTGATGTTTCTATCTCTCTCTCCCTCTTCCTCTCTGAAATCAATAAAAATATATTTAAAAAAAAAGCACCCCCTGTCATTCGGTATATGATCTGAAAATGGCACTTGGGAACTACTGAGGCAGAGCATGGTGCTATGAGACCTCAGTAACATTTCCAAAAATGTGTGATGCAGGGTATTAAAGATGACATTTGTAAAAAGGGTTCACTGGTATCATGGACTCAATTGTGTCCTCACCCCTTCTGAATTCATACTCAAGTTCTACCATCCAGTACCTCAGAGTGTGGTATATTCGGAGATGGGGTCTTTGTAGGGGTAATCAAGTTAAAATGTGGTCATTAGGATGGGCCCTAATCCAATATGACTGGTGTCCATTTGGACACAGGCAGATAAAAGGGATAATGCCACGTGAGCATAAAGATGGCCATCTACAAGCCAAGGAGAGAGATCTGGAACTGCCCCTCCCCTTACAGTCCTTAGTGGGAACCGACCCTACCAACAACTTATTCTCAGCCTTCTAGCCTCCAAAACTGTGAGACAACAAATTCTGTTGTTTAAATCACTTAGTTTGTGGTACTTTGTTAAGGCATCCCTAGAAAACTAATACAAGCAATTAAATAAGATTTGGAAATTCTGAGTTATTCACTTAAAATGGTTTCTCTGCTGCTGCAGGGCCCTCAGAAGCTCAGATACGCTAATGTGTCCTATGCCATATTGAGAGGGGACAGCCTGTGCAGAACGCTTTTCATTTGTTGCAGGGCTCTAGGTTCTGGACTCATTTCTCTTGAGGAAGTAGTCATGCATGAGTCTTCCAGCTGTAGAAAGGTCAGCCTCATGGAGCTTGACTGCTTACAGTAAGTAAATAAGAGTGGAGGCACACATTTTTGAATCCATTCATTCAAATCCATCAGACCTCCTGGAAAAAGCCTACTCAAAGGGAACAGCCTACTGGAAGTTGTCAGCAACCATCTTTCTTGATCCGTGAGTCCTTTTTTATTTTACATCATTGATTCCGAAGCAGCCATTTGAAGAGGAAAGAGACAGGAAGTGCTGTGTTGTCCTCTTAGTGGGAGTAGTTCAGAAAGTGTAGGAGAAAATTATGAAAGGGTGATTCTATAAAACTGCACACACCACTACATATTTGTCTTCTAAGCACTTCATTTATTCCTATCGTTGTTCCCTCATACCTTGCCAAACGGTGATCCATCTTTCTTGGAATGGAACATTGGGAGAGAAATGGACCATTGTCATCCTCTGTGGTTAAAAAAGTAAAACTGCTGAAATGTATCTTGTGTTATTAAACACACACACACACGGAGTGAAGTGAAGGAAGTGTGAACTGGATGAACCCAGGCTTTTTAAACTTTTGCACAACTGCAGCACTTCAAATTCTTATTGCTCTGATGTATATTATGTTATTTAAGGCTAGACTTATACATACAAAAGCTTTATACATACAAAGGTTGCTATTTGATCTACAACTGTGACAAATATTTGTGATTACACTCCATGAAAAATTGGGATCATGCAAATAAAGCATTCATCAATCTTTGTTTCTTATTTGAAAGCCATTATCTATAAGTGCTCCCCACCCTTCTCAGCCCATTCCAGCTCCTTCTAACTACCTCCTACAGACTTGGTGACTTAACTCATTCAACATTAGCCTCCAGTCCCAACTGTTCCCCATAACCTGTCCTCAACAAACAAAACCAGTGCCCACTTCAAACAAAAATGGTTTCTTTGGCTCTACTTCCAGAGTTTCTGACTTATAACAGCTGGGTACATTGAAAAATCTCTATTTTTTACAGGCATCTTAGGTGAGTCTAATTGTCAGCTAGCTCAATTTGAGAAATAAAACCACTGCACTCATTTGGCATGTACCATATACTGTACTGCCTCACAATGTTAGTGAGGCTTTCTTATCTAAAACCAGGCTTCCCCGAACTGAATTAAATTTTTAAAACTAAAAAAAACATATTCTTGCCTGGCCGGGGTGGCTCAGTGATTGAGCATTGACCTATGAACCAGGAGGTCACGGTTTGATTCCCGGTCAGGGCACATGCCCATGTTGCGGGCTCAATCCCCAGTGGAGGGCGTGCAGGAGGCAGCCGAACAATGATTCTCTCTTAACATTGATGTTTCTATCTCTCTCTCCCTCCCCCTTCCTCTCTGACGTCAACAAAAATATATGAAAACAAACAAACAAAAATATTTTATTAAGTGCTAGAAAATTCTTTTCACACTTCTTTTCATTTCTGTAAGTGTATCTTTTGTTCTTTGTTAAAGTGGTTTCTATCTCCTCTGGCCACTCTATTTCAGCAGAAGACCATTCATCTTGATGTACTGATTGTTATTCCTCCATAGGACTACTGGGTTCCCTTGGGTTGTTCGTTACTTACACTGCCAACCCTTGGCCCTAGTTGCCTGGTTTAGCATTGAGGAATCTTGAGTTGCAGGAAGTGGGGGAGATGCAGTAATCTGAGTCTCTGTTGGCTAACTACCTGTAGCTAGCTAAAGCATCAAGAGAAGTCCCTTCGCCACAAAACTGCAAGGTGGTTGACCAGCATCAAGGGCAGAGGATCCAAGCCCATCTGTCCAACCCCTTCCAATTCCTCCAAGTCAATGAGGCCATCAGGTGCCCCTAAGACCATGCTTCATCCTGGCACACCCTCTCGGAAGCACGGTGCTCTGATCCTTGACCCTCCTTCTTTATTATTGGTGCATGGAAACCAACTTATCACTGGCTTTCTCCAGCTGGCCCCCCACAGATAGGAGGTCTTGCATGCATCCTCCAAGCTCCACCTACCTATCACTATACCTCAGAAGATGCTCTGCTTAAGATAAGTAACTGGAAGTTGATTAGAATTAGAACGGAGGAGGTCAGTAGCAGGGTAGCAGAGCTCAGGCCACCATTTCTCAGAATAGACTCATTGTTATTAAACTTCGTGTGTGTGTGTGTGTGTGTGTGTGTGTGTGTGTGTGTGTGTGTGTGTGATTTCTCCAGCTAAGGGGCTTTGGATATATCCCCTAATCTCATCATGCCTTACTTTCCTTATTTTGAAGGCAGAGATAATAATAACCTCCACATAAAATTGGCATTTAAATCACAGTTACCACTATTGCACCAGGCATTTGGATAAATGCTTTACATGCATTAATGCCAAATGGGATAAGGCAAATGATGCACTTAGCATGATGCCAGGCACAGGTGGGTGCCCTGTGCACACCAGATGTTCTCTTCTGTTCTTGCTTTTAGCTGCTGATCCCCATGAGGGGAGATGCTGTCTTGTACATTTTGATTCCCCTTCTTCCCTCTGCACTTTATACCCTGGCTTGCATAGAGACACTCAACATATTTGTTGGTTGGTTGGCTGAATAGATCATATGCTTCCCAATGGCAATTTTCTATTTTCTCTACACTTGGTCAACTCATCTAATTTTATGTGTTTCTAAAAGCCTTAGTTAAAAGTTCACTTCTTTTGAAAAACTTCATGTAACCTCTCTCCTTTGATAGAATTGCATCTGCACATTTTATAGGTTATGTATCCCTAATTCCACCCCATATTTAAGTTATTTATGCACATCAACTATATCCCTTACTAGAATCTACTCAAACTAAGAATTATTCTACATCTGGAATGCCTTCTTTTAAAACCTTGCTCCTAAAACTTGGGAGACTTGCCATAGCAAACAAGAATTAGAAGAATCCTTGCTTCAGGATGAAAAGCACTCAAATTGGGAATGGATTGTGTGAAGCAAGGCCACTTTGCAAGTTAGAGGGTTGACATGCAGAGATAATACAGTAGAACATTCTGGTTAAAGTGTGGTGTTGACTTACCTTAGGCATATTACTTACTCTTGTGAGTACTTTTCTCAGTGAGTTTTTTTTCCTCACTAATGCTCATACCCCATCTACTCAAATAAACTAGCATTTCTATTTTAATTGACTCAGATTTTCTTTTTAAATGATTAATCAATATTTTAGTATAGGTACCTCATATATTACAATAAAATTTATTTTGTAGGTAATTGTGTTTTGAAGTACAGTTTTTTATGAGTTGAAATTGGGTCCTAAATATGACCAATAGCTGCCCCAGCAGTAGCTGCCAAGGTTCCGTTTAGTATAATACACATTAATGAATTGTCTGGTGTGGGCTTTGCCTTATGGTAGGAACTTTTAAGAGAAACAGGCTTGAGCCCCTGTCTCAAGTGATTAGAAGATTGCAGAGATCAAGAGATAAGGCCCTGGATATGGACATCCACACACCAGGGTATGAGTCCTGAAATACCACCTGGGGATGGAAGTGAAGGGTAAATATCGCCTTCTGTATGCGCCCCAACTGGGACCGAACCCGTGACCCAGGAATATGCCCTGATCAGGAATCCAAACTGGTGTATAGGATGATGCTCCAACAAACTGAGCATTTCTGGCCAGGCACAACAAGCTTTTAATATATATTAACTATTATTATTGGTAAGGAAATAAGATACTTTGAAGAATTTGCAGAAGTGTCTGCTACTGAAAGGCTTCATCCCAGTTTGATTTATTTTTCAAAGTTCCACAATGCCCAGCACAATATCGTATTACAGATGCTGTGACTAACCTCTTCTAGAGCATGAAGTTGTCACTGGAAGGTGGCTATTGCACTAGGAAATGTGTTTCTCAACCATCTGCTTCTAGGTAGGGTTACATGATTTGTTCATTCCAATAGCATGTGGGCAAAGTTAAGTACAAACAGGGAAGACTTCTCAAGCTTCTTTTCCTTTATTTTGGATAAATGCAGAGGACTCTGAGGCTATGGGAGATGGTGGAGACACAGGATGGAGCGAATTCTGACTCCCTGAATCCTATGAGTCACTTGCATGGCACTGTTTCTTGAATGAAAATTAAACCTTCATGGTATTAAAATTTGGCTACTAAAAATTTGAGGTGTATTTATTATGTAAACTTGCATTGCCTTAATTAATACTACTGTTCAATAAATTTTCTGAAGAAATAATGAGCTGTATAATTAAATCATTCCTAACACAATGCCATTTAGTACCTAAATACAGATATATAATAATAATCTCATTGGTCTTATTTCATCAATCTGTCTGTAGTCTCACACTGAAACACTTATATTGGTTTCCATCATAATTTGCTGTAGGGCAGTGAGATGGGTTAGCTCTGAGGCAATGTAGTAGCTTTTCCTTTTTTATATTTTCTAAAGTATATCAGACCCTTGTTGTAAAAAGAAGGAAGCAAAAGAACCACCCAGAGAAGTGGGGGTGAGGAAGCTCTTGCACATTGTTGGAGTATTTCATCTTAGTAGCCAATTAATGAATGAAATAGAATGTATTAATTTGTATGTTTTCTGTTCAATTTATTGTGTATTTTTTCCTTTTAAAAACAATATATGGAATGGTGAAATATAGGCCATAATTCTCTTACTGAACTAAAAAGAGAATTAGAAAAGTCTGCAAATGGCTTTTGTGTTTAGAAGTGTAATGTCTTCCTGTGAGTTATTTTATGGGAGAAATATCAGGAATTGCTTATGAGTACTGGGTTATAGATTTTTTTCTTTCCTCTTTAACTAAGAGAACTTAAACATGATATTTTAAAAATATCTTATCTTGTGGTAGAAATGTCAGCCACATTTCAATTCACTTTTAGGCTTCCCTTAAAAGGAATGGCTTTTATGCATAACAATAGTCTTGTTTTTATAAGTGGTTGGTAATATCTGCAAATGTGTAAGGCATTCATTTTCCAGGAGCTCTTTTCTCCCTGGTAACACACCAGGAAACATCAGTGTGTTGTTATTTGAATTCTTTCTTATGCTCCGACTCTCAGATGAATGGAAAATCAACTTCACAGTCAAATGAGTAGCCATTTAAAGCTCAAGTGTATTTCTCAAGACCCTCTCGAAGAATATATAACTGCTTATGTCTTTCCAAAAGACCACAAAGTTAAATTTTAATTGGATCTCCCCTCTCCCAAGAGGTCATTATACCTACACTCCACCGCCATATATTATAAAGCTTCAGTATGAATTGGAACATGAAGCCTATGTTTGGGTTTAATATTTAAAGTTGAAGTTATAAAGTTGACACCTGAGTCATTTAGGCAATTCCCCAACCAAAATTTTATTTAATTTGAGCCCCTCAAAAAATGAACACACAGACACACACACACACACACACACACACACACACACACACACACACACACACCCCTCTGCCACATATAAAACTTGCATGTCAAGTTTTCAAATTTCCATAAACTTTCAGATTATGAAAAACAGTTTGTTTTTCTCAGCAAATAAGTATCAAATGGGACTAGTTCCAAATTTTTCTTGTCTCAACCCCCTCTTAACTTTGTCAGATGGATTAAAAAATGTAGTAGTGGAAAAGTTTATATAAATACTAAAGAGCTGCTAACTCAGAACTGGACCTCAGAGACCGTCATGTGGCACAGAATGGACAGAATGAATCTTTTCATCAGAGGGGAGAGATGCTACTAAAGACTACCATATGCATGAGTGCTTCTAGAGTGATCTTAGAAACTGGCAAGGCAGCATCTAAAAGGAAACCCAAAGACTCATCAGGCTAATTCACTAACACTAAATAACACAACCATGCACTTCTTCATTCTCTATAGTTTAAGAATCTGTATAATTTTCCTGAGGTAAATCAGACTATGAAGACCAAATTTAAAAATACTGTGAAAACATCCCAGAGCATGCTGAGGAGTGGAATTCATACTTTAAAACTCTCAAAAAGTAGTGGTGTGGTCTTGCCTTATACCATCCCAAAGTGGACCTTTGTGTATTATGTGAAGTTAAGACTAACTTTTTTCTTTTCCTATAAAATGTAAGTGGCATCTTTATTCAAGAATTAAATATTTAGAAATCTGGATTCCACCCTCCTCCTTAAATTTGTAGTCAGACTTGGATGGGCAACAGGGTACCAGGGTAGAGAGCATGTCTCAGCTTCTTTGAGATGTGGTTTCTTTAATTCTAACATTAAAAGGTTGAAGTAAGTGATCTCTAGACCAATTAGAGTTACAGTATTTCATGGTTCTTAAGTTCAAGTGGCTTTTTCTCTATTTATACACCTCAAGATTTCAGCATTTTTCTGCTGTGATGTAAAAGAATATTTGGATTATACACTCAGTACACCCAGCACTGGAATCTTAGATAGGCTTTATTTTGTCCATTTATTTCTACTTAATCATATTCCACTGGTAATGGACTTCTTGCTTCTCCTTCATTTTCTTTATCTCTCGATGATATCAACAGCTTCTCCAGTTGTGAGGCTCAAAACCTTGATGTTTACCTCAATTGTTCATTCTTTTTTGTCCTTCACATTAAATTAATCACACTATTCTGTTGTGAAAAGGTTACCTCCTTGAAAGGCTAGACTAGTTTACAAAAGGGAATTATAGAATTGCAGAATTGGAAGGGACTCCATTTATTTGTTCATAGAATCCCTCAAATGTCTCCAAAGGCAGAATTTCCCCCAGGAACAACCCTAGCAAATGACTCTTAGTCCTACTTGAGGACTTCTAGTGACTAAGAGTGCTCCATCCTTTTTGGAGCTCTCTCTCTCCTTGCTTGTAATTAAACTTTTATTGTTGGAAATTTACTTGAGTTTAAAAATATGTTTTCCTCTAGCTTCCAATTGACCCTAGATCTTTGGTATTTGAATACAACTCCTATATCACCCCAAATCTTCATTTTTCATGTTAAATATTTATTATCTCTCTTATTGTGCCTTTTATTGCATGACTTCTAGACTCTTTACTATCCTGATCTGCTTTCTCTAGACACTCTTCAGTATTTTTATTTAATTTTGATTCCTTAAGATGAATATCATTATTTATATGTGATATGAATAACCTGTGCAAAATTCTTAGAAAGTTTTTTTCATTAATGACCTTCAACCTTGACTGAAGTCTTGGGTGTGCTATTTGCTAGCAATTTTGATTCAGTGCTGGTTACTTAACCTCCTCCATTTTTCCATCTGCAAAATGGGAATACTTATATCATCATTATAAGTTTATTATCTTAGCACATACTAGGTACTCAATATATGATATATGTTATTTTTATTATTAATTCAGATTGAGATTACTTGGAATATTTTGGAGGTTACATCATATTTGAGAATAGAGGGTAAAATTTTTCAAAATATTTTTAACCAGTATTAAACTTGGTTTTTTCTACCACCAAAACTATATTAAATTTTTTAATTCAAATGCAAAAGTTCATAATTACTTTATATTGCTAAATGTTATCAGATTTTAGCCCACATGCCAGTCTCCTAAAATATTGCAAAAGCTTGATCCTGTCATTCAGTACGTTACTTATTCTTCCCAGTTTTGTGATCTCCATTCAGGGGCAGGATCAAGGACCAAGCTCAACAACATACATTATCACTTCTTCTCAAGTTGACTTTAATTCATTAAACAACTCTCTATCAGGAACAGTTTAGTGTGTACCTTGCTGCCAATATGGTACAATATGCATTTGGGATTACCCTGATTTAACTACCAATGGGAAAAAAAGAAAAGAAAAAAGAAATCGACATTAGTGTGAAATGAGTTGTTCTGCACGAACTCACCATGGCTAAGTTGTTTAATTAAGTTTTTTCCAAGTCTCCTAAGTCATAACAAAAGTATGTGAGGAAGTAAGGGAATATACCAAACAGATTTTGAGGTGTTTCCTTAAATGCATAATAGATCACTTCTTTGATTCACAGATCAGAGTGAAGATCATTTCAAGGGCAAATAAAGGCAGAAAGCCTTCAAAGCATGGTCCAGTTCTCTCGCAAATATGGTGACTCTCTAGTCTTCCAGAAAACGTGCACAGAGCTTGGTGGGAGAGCTTGTTGGTCTCCTTTAAGGGAAAGTGTGGATAACTAGTGGGAGCCTTTCTCTCCTTGCTAGACTCTTTAATCCTCCCGAAGCCTGGGAACAGGGAGGAAGAGAAATAATAAACTAGATATTCATGCTTCCCAAAGATCTGCTAAATTGAAACTCTCTAAGAAAATTCTTCAACAATCTTTATGAATGAAATATTTTAAAAAGTTTTTAGACAAATGTTTCAAACATCTTTTAGTGATATTTTGAAAAGGACTCAATGCTAATACCATTCACATGAGCTCAGTCTATTTTGCTCTTGCTTCCAGCTGTTGCATGAATTAGGGTCATATTTAGAAGGACAGCTCATTTGGCTTGGAAGATCGTGTAAGGGAGTGCGGAAGAGGAAGAGAGCAGAGATGCCAGACAGGCAGGCGAGCAAGCAGACACACAGGGACAGGGCTCAGTGTGCTCCTCTTACCCCTGGAGTGTTGCTGCCTGAAATGGAATCCAGCCATCCCAGCTTGGAGTGTAGGAGGGCCGTGACCTCTCTCTGAACCTGGCAGTATACCTCCTAGAAAGTGCTTTTTGCTCAAGGTCCCCGCCTCTGGGGGGGTGGGGGAAGGGGGCACTCCACTTTGAATTTACATTGATTGAGAACTCTGCTAGTATAATTGAGTGCATCTTCCCATCACTGCCATCTACAAATAAAAGAACATTCATAAAATTTTCCTTTTATTAGAGTCTGTCCTAAGTTTTAAGGTCTGATGAGATGTAGGAGCTCTAAAGTTTCACTTTCTCCAGAGGAAGGTGCAATCGCCAATCAATATATTTCCCTTACCTTAACCTAAGCCATTATTTAAAATAAATAATAAATGTCCCAACACAGCTGGCTTTCATTTCCTGGATAAAATGTAGGAATGAATTCCCCCAATACACAAACTTCTCCCTACAAATTTGCACATGGAATAAGGCAATGATGTTTTCGAATAAGTATTTAGTACATAAAACAAATGACACTCATCAGAACAGTTATAAATAGTATCCCAGGATATAATGAGGAATTGATTTAGTACTTCAAAATACCTCATTATCATAGATTCTTAAACCATGGAAGAAATTGGTACTATGAGTCTACATGATTCTTTTGGAAAGATGGTTCTTTTATATTATCTATACTAGCTTGTGTGTGTGTGTGTGTGTGTGTGTGTGTTTCATGATACCTATCAAATTGTATGGCCTAGGTCATGTTAATTTCCATTCTTATGGCTCAAGGTCCTAATCTGGAAAAAGTCCTCCTAGTTCTTACATTTCATACTTGTATTAAAGATGCCACATATAAGCATAATTCCTGGCACCAAAATTTCCCTTTGCAAAGGACAGCTGGCCATTCTTCTAATTAAAAGACAGTCAGACACAATGGCCAAGGCACTGCCTTATAGATGTCCTGACCTTGGAGAAATTCTGCTGCAGAAACTTATTGGGGGATGAATCTGTCTTGTAATATGCCTTTGGGATACTTCAGTCATAAGTTCCCCTTGAGTTGATCCCATGCTGAACCTGCCATATGTTGACTTCCATTATTTTTAAGAAATACTGTTTATTGAATTTTGGAGATCATAAAAATCATTGATTCAGAATGGTTTTCCTCCCAGCACAGCTGGGATTTACAAGATTTCAGCTATTTCTGAATGTCACAGAATGGTCTGAGTGATTTTAGAGGAGAAATCTTTGGCTCAGGAAAGGCTGCCAGAGTCCAAGGGATGGTTGGGAAGGTGGGCCCATAGGTGACACCTATGTTTGTTTTCTACTGAGATGAATCCCTTTGCTGATAATGTTTCTGGGGAGCACAGGGCAGTGAGTCATTACAGGCCAAATGCAATTCATTTAAGAGACGTGAAATGAATTGAAAACCCAGATATTTGAGGAAGGTCATCTCATGTACCTTCAGCCCACACACAGCAGCAGCAAAAGGTGATGATGATGTCAGGAGATACAGAAAGTGATATAGAAAACAATGTTCCTTCACTTGGATTTTCATTTATAGACATGGGGCGGGGAGAAGATGAAGGGAATATGTCAAATTTTAACTTCTCCCCAAAACTCCTATATCTGTCTCTTTGAGATGATAAAGATGAGCAGCTTCCCTTGTGGGGAGATGGATGTTTTGAAGAAGTTAACCATTGATCATTTCCTCCCACTTAACAGGTTTAACCAGACTCAATCAATACTTCTCAGAGAAGCATGTCTTTGCGAAAAAACAGTCACACAAGTGGGTGACATGAGGCACCACAGGCTAAAAGAGGCCTGTGGACAAATTCTTTCTTTATCCCTTACCCTATCTGGAATACCTTTGACTAAAAACCACATGCGTATGGATGTATTGGATATATTACATTACAGAGTTCTGGGCACAGAAGAGTTCTTTTATGTTTTTATTTTTCAGTGCATTTACTTGCCAACCAAGCTGCCTTAAATGACACACACAAAAACAAAGGATCTTAGTTTCAAACTGAGAAGAGACTGAAAATATAACCATGTTAAACGTCCAAGTCCCACCCATGTTTAAAAGCACTTGTTTAATTCCAGCCAAGCTAGGAAACAGTGCCCCTGCCTAGCACGTTGACATTACATCAGCACAGCAGCAGCTCACAGGCTTTATTCCTTGCAATTCAGTGAGTACAGGGTTTCAACTGGAGAATGTGAACCAAACACAAACAAAGGCTTTACAATTTTTTTAATCCCTTCAGAGAAAACACTATGAGACAATCACTTCTTCATTTTGATTGTCACCTGGATTCAAAACTGTGCAACCAAACACGGTTTCAGATGGACAGATGGCCCTGGCAGTTAACAGAGATGGGGGTGGGAAAAAGAATACATGAATACCCTGTTTTCCGCATAAGTGAATAAAAGGGGAGAGGATACAAAAGGAGTGAGTCAGCCGGTTGAATCAGAGAGCACCTCTAAACATACCTTGACCTTCCTATTCAGGGATCCGCTTCTCCGTTAGCCTGTTCAGCACAGATGCACAGATATGCATGCCGCTAAACCTAAGAGTGCTTGCCTCTCAGAGATAAACACGGCTCTTTCTGCCTGGCGTGCTCACAGGTTGCTGAAACTTGACAACACCATGTGTGCGATAACCAGTAATGAAATGCTGAGTGAGTCAGGGGACTTGACTCCCATTTGTGTTATTCGGGTTGAATTGCACATCTCTGGCAGAGTTTGCTCAAGTGAACCTAGCATGCAAAGGCCTGGCTTTCCCTCTGTGCTGTGCTGTGGGGAACCGACCCTTGCCCAGCCTCTGGTGCTGGGATGGTGACTTCCATGGAGAAACATCTATTTGAATGCTCGCTGCTGAATGGTGCTGAGCCTTGTCAGCTTTTATTTACTTTGTCTTACATGCGAAGATCACAGCTGTTTCAGTAGAAAGGAGTAGAAGAATGTAGCAACCTGCCTCACGTTTTTCCTCCTCCAAATGTTTGTGAAGCCCAACAGCTGTCTTTGCAAATCCTGCCACTCAGGATTGGAATGGCTCTAATAATGAAGAATGGAGGGTGTAGCTGAGATTGTTGGCTGGCTCAGGGTGGCAGGTGGGAAAGAACTTTTCTCTTAATGGGCTCACATCGTCTGCTCCTGTGGGGATTGGCTAAAAGAAAAAGAAAAGCATTTAAAGGAGGCGATGAAGGAAAGTTGAATACACACGTCTTGTATTTCATACTTGTACATCTGAATGGCTGTGAAGCATGAATTCACTGGTTGTTAGAGCTAGAAGGGATTTGAAAGGTCCTCTTGTCTAGGAGTTTTTGAATTATTTTTAGCAGCAGACTTTCCCCCCCCCCCCCCCAGGAACATCTTAGACCAGGGGTATCATGTCATAAATGAAAATACATAGAACAAACAGGAACTTCAATGGGAAAAGTGGGGTATAAAAAAGCAGCTTCAATAAGAAATGAACTCAGTGCTGGGAAAACAGTAGGATTGGTGGAGACTGTGGCAAAGTGGATGTGCCCAGAGGGGGCAACTGTACTCCCTTCCACTATATTGTTGTCTTTGCCAGGCAGGGAGTCAGTGATTCATTCATTCATTTAATAAATATTTATTAAGTGCCTGGTGCTTTTAAAAGCATATATAAAGCAGATAAGATCTGTGCTCTCACAGTGCTTATATTCTAGGGAAGGAGAGCTAGCAAAAAAGAGAATGAATATGTATGTATGTGTGTGTGTGTATATATATATATATATATATATATTGATTTTAGAGAGGACATGAGAGGGAGAGAGATCGAGGGAAACATCAATGATAAGAAAGAATCATTGATTGGCTGCCTCCTGCAAACCCCTTACTGGGGATCGAGCTCGCAACCCCGGGCATGTGCCCTTGACTGGAATCGAACCTGGCAGGCTGACACTCTATCCACTGAGCCAAACCAGCTATGGCAAAATGTATACATTTTTAAGTAGTGATAAATGCTAAGAAGAAAAGTGAAGCAGGGTAAGGGATAGGAAGTAATTGGGAAAGGAAGTATTAGGTCTGTCTCAATGGACTTTTAAGGGAGTCCATTACAGCAGACAACTAAATGATGGGAAGGAATAGGCCATGCTCAGATTGGGGGGGGGGGGTGGAGTTGGGCATGGTGAACATTCTAGGGAGTGTGAACATCTGAAGCAGGCTTTGCTCTTAGCCACCACACCCACTAACTGAGCACCATTTGGAATTCTATCCTAGTTTTATCTCTTCTCTTGATAGACCAGAGAGGTGAAGATACTTGTCCAATGTCATACAGGGATGTGCTGGGACTGGAACCCAGGCCTTCGAACTTCCGCCCAGTTCAGTGCCTTTTCCCTAAACAGAATGTTCACTCAACATTTTTCTCCATGCTCCAAGAGTGGAGTAGTCTTAGATTTACAGGACCAAGGCTTAAAAATGACTAATGAGCAACAACACACATAGTAGCAATTTCCAATTATGAATTCAAGGAAAACATTTAAATTTTCATAGTTCTGTCCCAATTCGCCTAGCCAGTTCCTACCCTAGGGTATAATGCTATGTTGTTTACGGCCTTAATATCTTTTCTGTGCTTTTGGCAAATATGATTACAGTTTAAGTCATTTACTCTTATCCAATAGATTAAATCCCACAGCGACAGAGGAGTCTGGAACACAGAAGAAAAAAGAAATCCAAGTTACTAATAAAGAGAACAAAAAAATATCAGCTAAGTCTGACCAATTTCAAGAGCATGCTGATTTTTAACATGCTTAAATTATCCACTTATCTTACATTCTTAGTTCATTTTCCACTCAAAAGTTAGGTCAGCCAGGAGTTGAAATAGGTCTTTGATTATTTTTGGGTTCAGAGGATAGAATACAACAGAATGCCTCTGCTCAGTCAACCAAATTCTTGTTTTTCAATTACCGTGACATCAACTTCAGGTGGAGAAAGAATACATACACATAAGAATGGATAAAGCTTTATGCCAGTGGTGGACTCCTCTTCCTTACCCTTTCCTCCTCCACATGGGCTGCAGCCAGACCAGCCTAGCCTCTGCTTGTTTTGAAGGAACTTGACTTGTTGACTGGCTCCAAGACAAAAATGCATATTCATCTTCCAAAATAGGTACAAAATGTCCCCTGATATTAAAAAAAAACCTACAACTCCTTTTTTTCTCATTTTAAAAATACAAATAAAATATATTTCATTCATACTGTCATTTAAAAAAATACATAAGGGTTGAAGAATCACAGAGAATTTTACTTGAGAATATTTTTTGTATTTAGTTTTTCTTTCTAGTCAGTATATGTGAATGGTAGAATGCTGTCCCACTCATTAAAATCTTTTGAAATGCCATTAGACTTTCCCAAATCTTCTAGATAGCACTAAAGGAAATTGATAGAGATTTTTCCAGGTGAAAGGAGTTTGACTAGCTATTGAATCACTCATTTTGTTGAACCAATTAGAAGGTAGTCCATTGTTAAGTATTGTTATGATTCACTCTTGGGTGTTTATATATGCTTCAGTGGCAGATTTTATTTATAAATATCAACAACAATGGCAATGCTCAAGGAGACAAAACACATTATAAAATTATAATTTAATTTTCTTTTTCATTAGAAATACAGTGAAAAATTACCTTGAGGTAAGCATGGATCATGGGTGGGACATTTCTCAGAAATATGATTTTTTAAAAAAAAAATACCGTGCTTTAGGATGATTTCAATTTAATAAATCTATGAGTTATTTTATTAAGCATTTACTCTAATTTAATGGGTATCTACAGTGAGGGAGGTGGGGAAATGCAGGTATAATTTACATGGTTGCCTACAGTTCCATTGAAATGGAAATAACTCATACAATAATATGTGTCATCAAGTACTAAATTTGTGCTATGAAAATTCTAAAGTACTAAAATAACTGGAGAAGAGTTCATGGGAAATGAAGATTGGATTAGGTCTGAAATTATGAGTAGGATTTGGATTTATGAAGAGAAATGAAACCTGGCAGTCAGACAAGCAATGACCAAGACACAAAGCAGCGGTGAACGTGCCTGCATCTGAAGGACTGTGGGGAGAATGGCAAGATTGGAACAGAGAGGATGCATGGGAGATATTAATGAGACATGCCTGTAATGTGGAGAAACTTGAATCCTAGGAAGAGAATCTTGTCTTGTTTTGAGAGGCACTGGAGAAATCTAGTTGAGGCTTTGAGATTACACTGATGGTGATATGCAGAAAACAATCTGAGGGAGGTAGGATCAAAATTTCAAAAAATCACTTGAAAACTTTTCACAACATTTCTGCATAAATGACCCACAAGTAGTGATAGCAAAAGAGAGAGAGAGAGAGAGAGCGCTAAAGAAAATGAATATAGATTAGTGCTTGACTCCATCATGCATTTATTCACAGGTATGATTTTGATATATCCATGTGCTATAGATATAAATACTAAATTATTGCCCCTGCCCTCATAAAGTCTAGGAGATCATAATCAGGATTGAGTTTGAGACCTATATGTGCATTTCTTTTTATAGCAAAATATTATGTCAAATGACTCGCAGAAAGTGGGACAGAGTCCAGAAAATAGATTAAAAACTAGTGTTTAAGCTGCCCATTTATCCTTAGAGAACTCAGTCAGCATGTAAGAGAACAACCAAGCATTAAGATATGCTTGATGAGCCTGCATCTCTATCAGCCTTGGAGATGGCAAGATTGACCTCTGAACTCCCAAAAGTCCCACTCCAAAATCCCAGCCATCTTTTCCGTGTCCAGACCAGTGGGAAAAAGCTCTGGACCAGTAGTCGTAAGTCTTCTGTTTGAGTCTTGACTCTGTCACTTGCTTAGTAGTATGATCTTAGAAAATCATTTATACTCTTTGAGTCTCATTCATCTTCTTCATTTACATAAGCAAGACAAATACTACCTGCGTGGCAAACTCAGAGGATTGTCAGGAGCTTCAAAGGGAAAAACATAGATGAGGGCCACGAGGCACTAATGATGATGGTGGGACAGTGGAGGAGAATGAAGACTTTCACTTGGTAACTGTTTGCCTTGTCCTATTTATCAGGGTGGGATTTTTAAAAAATATACATAAGCATCATTCTCTTGCTAAAAATTTCAAGACTTGATCTAAGAAACCTTGATCTAAGGAGTAGCTCCGGTCTAGTTAAGTGTTAGTTAAATATTCTTGCGGGGTAATGTCTTTTCTAGTTCCAAGTGAACAATTACATAAGCCTTCAATACATAAAAGAAAACAATAGTGAGTCATTTTTAGTATAAAGGTTTTTATATAACTTATAATATTTACTTATTATGAACTCAGTTCATGGGAATAATGATTTTTCTGATTAACACAAAATTAGGAATGAGAATCTTACATCCACTTCAACCTACAATTATTTTTTGCTTTAGTTGCAAAGTGTCAAGACAATTCTGATTCCCATGGATAAGTAGTTAAATATGGTAATAATTATTTTTATCAGCTTATCTTGAATTCTCTGCAAAATCTTTAAATAAACAGAAAGAATGGGAAACACTTTGCTCCAATGTCTGAGCACAAAAAGGTTAATTGACAGCACAGTTCATACACAGAGGAAGAAAAAAGGTTAAATTTGGTATAAATTGCATACATGTTGTTTTCTGTTAAAATGCTTTAAATAGTGAAAAATATTTTAACAACATTGTTTGAATCCATTATCTGTGGAAACTTTGAAAGAACTCTCTGGGACCATAAGTGTCTACAGAACTGCATTTGAAGCTGGCCACATGCATGAAACACAGAACACTGGTCTGGGCACTGTTTGTGATTTGTTTCTTAACCACTGCTTGAGGGAGGTGAGGACCCTGAGACACACAAAGGTTGAGTAATTTTCCATAGAGCTCACAGTTGGTGAATAACTGAGGCAAGATTCAAACTCAGATTGTTTGACTCCATGGTCCAACGTCCTGGAAGAAGAGAATGGATCAGTGGCCACACAACTTCCTAGCAGGCAGTTCTAGTTTTCACGCTGACCAAACAGAGATCACTTGAGGAGCTTAGTTATGATACCATCTGAAAACCTTGGCATTGAGTCGGTGTTTACTAGATGTGTGCTGACTCCCCTCTTGCAAAGCCATCCACATGGTGGCCATTCAATACAGACTTGGCAAACAACAGCCACAGGACATTTCTAGCCCCCAGCCTGTTTTTGTAAATAAAGTTTTATTATAACACACCTATTTGTATTTGTTTATGTATCACCTATGTAGTCGTGATGAAGACTGTGTGACTCACAGTCTAAAATGCTTACTATCTTGCCCTTTACAGGAAAAGCTTGTCAACCCTACATTGAACATAAGGACTGTATTTTCTCTCCGCTTCTCATAACATGGGCCCAGCTAAGATAGCGAGTCAGGTGTGTGTGGTTGAAGGAGAAGGCAATAGTAAGCCTCACTAATGAGCTTGTGTGGAATCAGCACCCATGAGGTTGTGGGTGCAGTGAGTGCTCTCCCTGCCAGCACCCTGACCCTGCTCTGTCCCCTAACACATTTTGGTTTGCATTAACTTTTTTTTTTAGCACGTTTTGTAGATCATAAAACATGACTATGCTTATTTGGAGAGATTTTTTTTAAAGTTGGGATGAAGAAATTTAAACTATTGAGAGCTCAGATTTTAATAACTTTTATAATGGTTTCTAAAATTCAGGAACGAATTTTGTTTTTAAAGAGAAAGTTTGGGCTATCCTTCATTATAAGTGAAAACCAAACAAAAGAATTACTATTAAATTTGATGCTACTGAAATTAAAAAACTAATTATTTTCTTAGAGTTTAAATTGTAGTTTTTCTTTTCTGTAGAATTCCTTTTCTGTAACTTAAGGAATAAATCATCTGAGGAAGGCAGGGAAGTGATACAGAAACGACATTTCATTCTACCAAGGACAGTGCTCTGATAGTCAGCACATTCCATGATTATATTTATTAACCATGTCACATTGATGGTTTCCTCCATTGCCTCATCCTCCATTTTAATACCATATGTGAAACTTATTAGAAAGTGCATTCTAAGTTTCAAGAAGCTCAGTTATTAATCCCTCATTTACAGCCTGAGTGGACTGTTGCTGTGGGTGAAGTTTCCTTTTCTTATAGAAATATATTTGAGTTTAGCATATATAGGTATAATATGAAGTTATAGGTATATAAGAAAACAACCAAAAATTTGAGTAGAAATTCCCGTCATTCATTAAAATGACAAATTATATTTGAGCATCAGTGACACTCCAGGCACAGTACTAGCCACTGGCTGTACATGATATCCAAACAGACGTTGTAGTAGCACAGATGGAGCTGGGGCAACAGATAAAAAGTAACTCTTAAAATTGTTTTGAAAAGTTTGACAAGCACTTAAATAAACATGGCAAAGTGATAGAGAAAGAAATAGTAAATTCCATCTCAAATAGACCACAGTGGTAGTGGAGGGTAGGCAGGAAGAAGTATGTGGATGTGTAAGGGCCCTGAGGCATGATAAGTAAGCTTATGGTGTTCAGTGAACTGAAGAGATGGCAGTGTGGCTGGAGAAAATGGAAGGAGGTGAGTTTAGAGAATGTATGAAGGGCCCCCTGAGCCATGTCAAGAGAGAGGAGCAAGTTAAGGATATATATAAAAAATAAAATAAAATAAAATATATAACTTGTATTTATTAAATATAAGAAAGCTTTCAAGATGAATTTTTGATATTTCTTTTGAGGGGCACCATTTCTCATCTATTTATCTTTGAAATCTCCAGCTAAGGGAAAGGCAATGACTGTGTAACATGACGCCTCTTTTGTGGACATTTATATAATGCTACTTAGGGTAAAATCATTTAGAGGGAGGAGGTAAGTTTATTCTTTTCAGCCTGGAATTTTTAGTATTAAGATAAAACATTTCAAGCTGTCTCCAATACATTGCCATCTCTGTAGAGAATAAAATTACTCTCTTTTCTCCCTTTTACAAAAGATTCATGCTGTAATTTATCACATTAAATAAAAACATTTATGTAAAACTTGCATATTGCATTCCTGAGAAACCACAGAAATCAAACGAAAGGAATTAATGCAGGATTAGTCATATATATGTTATATATTTAACTTTCTAAAAAGTCATGCAATGTAGCAACTTATGATGCTATAATAGTGAACTTGATAGAGAATTGTGACTTCTGAAAGTGTTTTGCAGATGATAATTTATGACACTATAATAAGAATATGATTTCACCAGGTATCCTGGACCAGATTTAAATTTAGGGAATTCTTAATAAAACTGATAAAAAATAATGATGGTCATAATGATTAGAATGAAAGCTAGCTAGTCCTAAACATCTGGACAGAAAAGAGGAAACAGGATTTAATGACCCCTTAGAGCCAAGAAAAGAACTTAGAGCTTTCCGCTTTCTGTGTTGTGGGCTACTCCGCTTTGAAGGGCGTGGCTGTGAAACCTTAGATGATACCATGTAGTCCCTTAACATCACTAACCATCAAATGGGATCAATACAGAAATGTGCAAGGTAGAGTTTCAAGTTCTATAGTGTCCACCGGCAATTTCATCTGGTAAGTGGAAAAGCCTGGGTTGATGACTTAGAAGATTAAATTGCTATTACTGTCAAACTGTTATGGGCAACAGATTACATATCCTTTGTAAGTGTGCTTTTTGGGGGAACCTGAGTGATGTCGTGGAAAGAGTAGTCTTGTTCACCACAGACTCAGTATGACCTTGGAGAAGTCACTTAAATCGCTTTAGGAATCCGCTGCCTCATCAGTAAAATGAAAACCAAAAATATTGTCTCTTTTGCCTCACTAGATTTTTGAGGTCAAAAGAAAGTGCTTTGTTATTTGGAAAGCAGTATACTTTGCATTAATAGCTATATTTTGTTTCATAGTTGGGATCATGAGATAATTATGTGGTCACTGTAGTGTGGTCAATGTTTTTGCCTTGTCACATGAGTCACCACCCACATTTTTGGGATCCACGAGACATCTGCACCACAGGGGATGCTGCTGTGATGGGGAAGAGTTGTGGATATACTATATCTTTTTAGTTACACTTGGTCTCATACAAAAGGCAACTCTAGCATTCTTCCTTTTGCTTAAGATTTTAAGGTGTAATTAGAAAAACAGAACTCTTACATGTAGAACAAGGCCTCTAGGTAGGCCTTGATAGTGAAGATGCTTATCTTCCTCGACTTTGCAACCAATTGAGGTTGTCTTGTATCCAAGCATATGCTCTGTAAACACTTTGGTGTTACAAAAAATGGTAAAGGCGACTGCTCTTTTGGATGTCGCACAGACACTCACTGTGTCTGCAGCTAAGTTTGTTTCTCCTCCTTCTCATTATCTCTTTCATTGCCAAACCCAGAAACTTTGTTTAACTCCCATGTCTACACTCAACACCAGTCCTGCAGATTGAATTTCCTTAATTTATTGTGCAGCCATACATTCCATTCTATTTCTGTTGCCTCTGCCTTGATTCTGGTCCTTATTTTTTCTCTAGCAGAATTACTACAGTAACTTCCTAACTGGTCTCCTTTGTCTGGAACTAGCTTTTATAAATCATCCTCTTTAGTGATGGCAGACTAAACTTCCTAAATGTGAGATCTGACCAAATCATTCCCTTGTTAAGAATTTGTTCATGCTCCCTAGAGCTTCCAAGTTTCACTATCTTAGCACATAAGATTTTTATTCTCCAGCCCCATGTCAACCAAGCCTCATTATCACACACTTCTCAGCATGTCCTTTATTCTGTCCTCATCATGCTGTTTTATGCGTACACAATTTCACACGTGATGCTAACACTGCCTAGACAATTCTTTTCCCATTAAATGCTTGGTTAACTGTTATTCATTCTTCTAACCTCAGCTCTATTGCCCTCTCTTTCCAGAAGACTTCCTGATGCCTATTCATTTAAATGTCCTTTCTCATTGCTCTTACAGTGGCCTATGTATACTACTTCTATATTCATTAATCCTGATTAATCCTAATCTTAATATTATTCTCTGTATATCCAGATTCTAACAGTGACTGGCACATGAACTGGTACACTTTTATTTTTTAAATATGAAGGATTAGTACAACTATGCCAAAAGTGAAGATAAAAATCATACACTGACTGAGTTGAATGAAACAATGGAAGCCAAACTAAAAAACATATAAAGTTAAGGAGACAAAAGGGAACAGATTGAAAAGGAGTTAGAAGCAAGCAGACCAAAAAAAGTTTTGGATAAATCTTACATAGTGGTCTAGCCAAAGGCTGACATGTTCATTAGGTTGTGGAAGCATCTTTGAAGTTACAAGATTGCAGCAGACACTATGTAGTTTGCAGAGTTTGAGCACAAAGGCAAAGGGTATGTTTGAAAAACATACAAAAGGCCAGATTCACTAGAGCAGAGTGAAGGTGTTATGCGTTGATTTTGTGTTTCCCCAAATTCCATATAGGGTTTGAAGCTCTAACTTCCAGCACATCAGGACACGGCTATATTTGGATATAGGGCCTTTTAAGGGGTGATTAAGTTAAAATGGGGCCATTAGAGTATGCCCTAATGTTATTTTACTGGCATCCTTATAAGAAGAGGAAACATTAAGTCACCCATTCTGTGGTATTTTGTGATGGTGGCCCTAACCAACTAATACAGAGGGGAAGAGCAGTAAATGAAGTCAGAGAAGCAACAGAGGAGTTTGGGCAGGGAGGATGGGGAAAATTATTTTGTGGGGTCTTGGTAAGGTCATTGTAAGGACTTAGATTTTATTCTAGAGAAATGGAAAGCCATCAGGGGATTTGGGAGAGGCGAACATTATGATCTGACTTTCATTGAGACTGGGAACTGATCATGCAAGAGTCATACTGAGAAGGGAGTCGGTTATCAACTGTATGGGAGAGGGGTAGAAAATGATCAACAGTGAGAACATATAGAAGATGCTTCCTTTCCTCCATTTTATAACTGCAAAAAACAACAAAAAACAAAACCAAAAAATCCTGAGGATCTTAAGGGAGAAAACAGAGAATCCAAAGTGACTTGCCAAAGATGACACAGTAATTGTGTAGCAGTCCCAGAAGTGGGAACCAGGCACCCAGTGCTCTTTAATACTTTGTGCTTGGAGAGATGCATTTGGCTTTTCATGGAAAGAACACAAGTTTGATTGCCTGATGTTTTGGGGAGGCTGGATTTATCCTAGTGAGCAGATATTGACACTGGAGAGAGTATTGATGTCCATGGAGTGTACTGTGACTTTCTCAGCTGCCCATCCATGACTCTGTGACTCAAGAGCACATAGCTTGAAAGACTGGCAGGAACAAATTGAAATTATTCATGGGCTCTAGTCACAGACTGTTTCCACAGATGTCCTTCATGGTAGATCATTTCATTGATAGAGCAATTTTCAGAGATGATGATAGCAATGGCAGAGCTCTGAACTGTTCTCCCACATGCTAGGAGAATGGGGCCTTCTGATTCGAGATTAACAAAGAATCAGCATGTGTATGTATACACATGTATGTATACACACATTATATACACACATATATGTTGTACACACACATTTTATATTATACTAGAGGCCCAGTGCATGATTGAATCATGCACGTGTAGGGTCCCCTACATGCTTTCGCTTTTCTCGGTGGAGCTGGGTGCCTGTCTGCTGGTGCCGGAGCAGACAGGCACCCAGCTCCCCCACTTTTGATGGTCCACGGCTGCTGAGGGGGGCTACCCTGCTGTTGAGAGGTGCAGGGGGCGGGAGTCCCGCCCCCTGTACCTCTCAATGGCCAGATCCGCGGCCGCTTAGGGGGCCTGCCACGGACACCCAACTGCAGGTAGCCAGGTGTCCGTGGCAGGCCCCCTCAGTGGCACGGATCTGGCAGTTGAGAGGCACAGGGGGCGGGAGTCCCGCCCCCTGCACCTCTCAACAGCAGGGTAGCCCCCCTCAGTGGCAGTGGATCCATGCCTCTCAATGGCCAGATAGGCCACCCCGAGTCCCGCCCCCCAGCCTCCCGCCGCCCAATCGTGGGCATAGCGGAGTGATGGTAATTTACATGTTACTCTATTATTAGATAGGACTAGAGGCCCAGTGCACAAATTTGTGCACGGGTGGGGTCCCTCTGCCTGGCCAGCGATCAGGGCCATTCAGAGCCATCTTGCCCAGTCTTGATTGAGGCCAATCAGGGCCAGTGGCAGGGAGAGACTGCGGGAGGGACTGTGGGAGAGACTGTGGGAGGGCTCCAGGGTGTATCTGGCCCCGTCTCACCCAGTCCCAATTGGCTGGACCCCAGCAGCAAGCTAACCTACCAGTTGGAGCATCTGCCCCCTGGTGGTCAATGCATGTCATAGGGACTGGTCAACCAGTCGACTGTCTGCCCCCGGTGGTCAGTGCACATCATAGTGACCGGTCGGCCAACCGCTTGGTCAGACACTTAGCATATTAGGCTTTTCTATATATAGATGTACATAAATATAATACATATAAATATATACATATAAATTTTGATATTTTTCTATTGTGTATATATATATATATATATATATATATATATATATGACATATATATGACATATCCTATATGATATATATATATATGACATATCCTATATATATATATATATATATATATATATATATATATATATATATATATGACATATCCTATATGATAAAAGGGTAATATGCAAATCGACCAAATGACAGAATGACCAGTCACTATGATGTGCACTGTCCATCAGGGGGCAGACGCTCAACACAGGAACTGCCTCCAGCCTGCAGGCCCCAATCACCTGATTGGCGCCTGCCGGCCAGCCTCTTGGTTCCTTCCCCTGGCCAGCAGGTTTCGATTGCCCGATGGGGAATGGGGAACTGGGGGAGGGTGGTGGCAGACATGGATGGTGCCAGGCCAAGGCCCCTGCCCCGCTGGTCACCCCACACACAGAGGGTGACCGGCAGCAGGGGTCAGGGCTGGCAAGTGGGCAGGAACTGCCAACCTCTTGGTCCCTCCCCTCCACCCCCCCAGCTGGCAGGCTCCGATCGCCATATAGCAAATGGGGAGCCAGGAGTGGGTGGCAGTGGGGTGCAGGGCTGGCTGCCAGCATCCAGGGAAGATGGCCCTGATTGCAGGCCAGGCCTAAGAACCATACCCATGCATGAATTTTGTGTGCCGGGCCTCTAATATAAAATACATACATATAAAGTTTGATATGTCTCATATTGTATACAAATATGTATATTTAAAATAGAGAAAAATCAAACTTGAAGATAAAATATGTTTAATGGCATAAATATGCTCAATTAAATCTGTAGGATATTGCATGGTGATCTGAGTTCAAATCACAAGTCTTAACTACATGAACTTGGGAAAGTTAGTGAACTCCAGCAAGGTTCAAGTTCCTTACTTGAAAACAGGATAAGGGGAATGGAGTAAGAGGTATAAATTGGCAGTTATAGAATAGTTATGGGGATATAAAGTACAGCATAGGGAATATAGCCAATAATGTTGTAATAGCTATGTAAGGTGTTTAGGGGGTACTAGACTTATTGAGGAGACCATTATGTAAGTTATGTAAATGTGCAATCACTATGCTGTACACCTGAAATGAATATAATATTGAATGTCAACTGTAATTGATAAATAAATTTTAAAAAAGAAAAATGGGATAATATTCATGATTAACTCATAAGGTAGTGATCAGATTAGAAGATAAGCTGGCATAAAGCATTTGACACAATGCTTGGGTCAGAGTAAGTGTTTGATTAGGGTAGCTCTTATTTACTTATTTTCTTACTTTGGGTTTAATTTCCTCTTTTTTTTCTTAATTTCCTAAAAATGGAAGTTGAGATCATCTATATATATATAAAAACCTAAGCTACTGAATGACCAAATGACTGAATGACTGAATAACTCGTTGCTATGACATGCACTGACCACCAGGGAGCAGACGCTCAATGCAGGAGCTTCCCCCTGGTGGTCAGTGTGCTCCCACAGCCCTTCCCCCTGGCCAGCTGGCCCCCCCGATCACCCTGATTCAGGGCGGGGGGGGGGCGGCCGGCCAACCTCCTGCAGTCTCTCCCCATGCCGGCCAACCTCCCATGGTCCCTCCCCCTTGGCTGGCTAACCTACCGCGGTCCCTCCCCCTCACTGGCCCACATCCCCCGCATCAGCCAGGCCGAGGGACCCCACCCATGCACAAATTCTTGCACTGGGCCTCTAGTTGATATATAAAATGTTTCTTTTTTTCTAATGTAACCATTTGATGTTATAAATTTTAAGTAGTGTTTTAGTTGCATTCCACAGATTTTGATATATTGTGTTTTTATTTTCATTCGGATCAAAATATTTTCTAATATCTTTCATGATTTCTTCTTTGATTCATGGGTCAATTTCCAAATATTTGGAGATTTTTGCATATATTCCTGTGCTACAGCATGGAAACTTCCTACAAGCAGTCAGCTGGTGAAATCACAGGGCTTTTAGGATTAAAAACTTTCCCTGGTTTATCCAGGACTTTTTCAGTTTCAGCACTGAAAGTTGCAATTTTTGGAAATGCCCAAGTCCCATGCAAACTGGGATGGTTGGTCACTTGTAACCATATTGTTGCTTTACTTATTTGGTGGATCACTGTCTTGTACTATCTTTGGGCCAACATCTGAAAATTGTTATCTATAATAATAAAAGCCTAATATGCTAATTAGACCAGATGTCCTCCTGGATGACCTTCCAGACAAAGCCGGGGCTGTGAGGGAAGCCTGGGTCTCGGGTGCCTGCCGGCAGCCATAGGGAAGCCTGGGTCCCAGGTGCCAGAGGGAAGCCAGTACCGGCAGCCAGGGGAAGGAAAGCCTGCTCTTGCATGAATTTCATGCATTGGGCCTCTAGTATATATATTTAGTTTTCTAATTTTTTCAGGTTGGCCTATTTATTCCATTTTGGCCAGAAGTAGAAACCCTGATTTATTTTCAAGATAATTTATGCTTGTATGTGAGAAATCTATTGGACAGGACAAAAGTAAAAGTTGGACAACTAGTTGAAACCTATTATCATGGTCATAGATGATGGTGGCCTAGACACAAGTGGTGAGATAAATGATGGCAAAAGTTGGAATAAGTTGAGAAATATTTCAGAAATGTATTGATAAGTTCAGGTTCTAAAATAATTTAAAAAGACTTTTTATAGACTGATTTTGATGATACAAATAATTATGAATCCAGCTATAGTGTATGATTCAGCCTATGTTTATCTCTTGCCCACAAAGATTCATGGATGAGATGCCCAGATGCAGGGCCCACATTCCCTGGGCAGAGATCTGGTAATTGATGTGACACTTTGAAGAATGGAGTGAGCAGTTCACAGAGGATGTGGAGGAAGCCATTGCATTTCAGGGCATAGTGGCTAGATATTTGGGTCTCTCTCTATAATGGAAATTTCCATGGAGCCTGCAGTGACTGGAAGGGAAAAGGAAGTTATATGTGTCTAGGCCCAGTGGGCCATTTCCTTTTCACATCTGATAAGTCTACAGCCACTCAGGCACAAAGTCCCTGCTAATGCCCATTATTCAGAAAGCTGTGCATCATCAGACTTCACCAGGATCCAGGGGACATTTTCTTGTTTGCTTTTTTCCTGTTTTCCTTCATGCTATTGGTCAAGATTCAGGTACCATAGTTAACTGGATGCAGACTTACTTGGGAAGAGAGAAGAGCCATAGCATAAGAAATACCCAGATGAGAATATCCTTTAGCATACCACAAGGTAGAGAAATTTCTGTTGCTTAATACAGGCCTTTTACTCTACCTACAAGAAGACGTTGGATTTGGCCCTATTTTAAGGGAGAGCAAAGGTGTGTGAATATGTGTCTGTGTGTACACACATGTGTACATACTTGTATGCGCATGTGTGTTAGGTTGATGAAGATAAAAAAAGTTAAGTGCCAAAATCTGTCCAGCAATCACCAACAATATAGCTAAAACCTTTGTGGAGACACCTTACAGAAAGTCCACACAAATTTGAATGGCTCTGTCAGATCTGTTCTGAGTGAGCAGAGAAAGGAAAATGTGGAGATGTGGTATCTTTTTCAGGGGAAGGAGCCAGACCCAAGGGAAAAAGAGGCAGATGGCTTTGTGACTTTTTCAAGGATTTCCATCCTCAGCTCAAGTTGACCAAGGTTAGAAAGGCAATCAACATATTTTTGTTATGCTTGGTTGTGAATGCTGGTGCTCATTATGTTTTATAAAAACACATCTCTCTTACAAGTACAGTTGATTTAACAAACAGTTTTCCAGTGGCAGAAATATGGGAAAATGGCATAAAGTTCTCTCCAAAGAGAATTCTATAGAACACTGGACTGAGATAAACAACCCATTAAAATATAAAGTCTTGCTCAGCTGGCATGGCTCAGTGGTTGAGCGTTGACCTATGAACCAGGAGGCCATGGTTCAATTCCAGGTCAGAGCACATGCCTGGGTTGTGGGCTCAATCCCCAGTGTGGGGCATGCAGGAGGCTGCTGATCAATGATTTCTCTCATCTATGATGTTTCTATATCTCTCTTCCTCTCCCTTCCCCTCTGAAATCAATAAAAAATATAAATATAAAAAATAATCCTATCTAATAAAAGAGTAATATGCAAATTAACCATCACTCCGCCACACCCACAAGCCATGCCCACCAGCTAATCAGGAGAGAGTATGCAAATTAACCCAACCAAGATGGCTGCAGCCACGGAGCGAGCAGGAGGCTTGGGTTTCCCCAGCAATGGAGGAAGCCAAGCTTTCGCACACCCTGGCCAGCCCAGGCCTCCACTCAAGGCTATAAAGTTTCAATTATAGAAGATAAATAAATCCCAACAAAAATGGCGGCAGCCACGGAGCTGGAGAGAGCAGGAGGCTTGAGTTGCCCCTGGCGTTGGAGGAAGCCAAGCTTTCTGCAGCCCTGGCCTGCCTTGGCCTCCGCTTAAGGCTATAAAGTTTCAATTATAGAAGATAAATAAATCCCAGATCCCAGGGCCTCCACTTGGGTTGCCGGGGGGCCATGGCCAGCCTGCAAACCACCACAGTCTCCTCACCCAGGCCACACCATGCCCCAAGGGAACCCCCACCCTGATCTGGGACACCCTTCAGGGCAAAACAGCCGGCCCCTACCCATGCACCAGGCCTCTATCCTATCTAATAAAAAAGTAATATGTAAATTGACCATCACTCCAACACACAAGATGGCTGCTCCTATGTGGTCAAAGATCTTGCCCCCATGTGGACATAAGATGGCCACCACAAGATGGCCAGCAGGGGAGGGCAGTTGGGAAGGACCAGGCCTGCAAGGGAGGGCAGCTGGGGGGAACCAGGCCTGCAGGGAAGGGCAGTTGGGGGGGACCCAGGCTTGCATTGGAGAGCAGTTGGAGGGGGGACCAGGCCTGCAGGGGAGTATAGTTAGGGGTGACCAGGCCTGCAGGGGAGGGCAGTTAGGGGGAATCAGGCTGGCAGGGGAGCAGTTAGGCATCAATCAGGCTGTCAGGGAAGTTGTTAGGGGGTGATCAGGCTGGCAGGCAGAAGTGGTTAGGGGCAATCAGGAAGGCAGGCAGGTGAGCAGTTGGTTTCCAGCAGTTCTGGATTGTGAGGATCGGGCCTAAATGGGCAGTCAGACATCCCTCGAGGGGTCACAGATTGAAGAGAGTGCAGGCTGGGGTGAGGGACACCTCTCACCCCCGTGCACGAATTTCATGCACTGGGCCTTTAGTTAAAATATTAAGTCTTTCAGGGAAGGGACAATGTCTTATGTGGTCAATTAATCTCCAACACCCATGCCTATACACAGTAGGTGTTCAGAAAATATTTATTAAATAAAAAACAGAAGTTTGGGGAATAACAACATTCCATGGACAAATGAGTTTGAAGATGCTATATACAGCATCTTCTTCCATAGATTTGCAACACATACTGAACTATTAGAGACTCTTAGAAAACCTATTTATTTACTTATTTTATTTAAAAATATATATTTTTTATTGAATTCAGAGAGAGAAAGGGAGAGGGAGAAAGAAATAGAAACATCAATGCTGAGAGGGAATCATTGATCAGCTGCCTCCTACACGCCCCCCACTGGGGATTGAGCCCCCAACTCAGCATGTGTCCTTACCTGGAATTGAATCATGATCTTCTGATTCATGGGTGGATGCTCAACCACTGAGCCACACAGGCCAGGCAAGACATATTTATTTTTTTAGTAAACTAGCTTTTTTATCAGTATATTTGACCATGGAACTCTTTTTTATAAGGGAATACCTATTAGCATCCTGCAGAAATGCTGCCATAATACAACATATCTTTGAGGCAGCAAAGCTGACCACAGAATGAGAATTTGGAAAGATGACAGTGACATCACATTGCTCTCTTATTAAATGGAATCTGTACCACAGACACATTTTATATATTCTAGTTAAACTGCTTTAGTGTATAAGCTGGGCCTGGAAGGTCAAATGAAAAGCAATTTTTATTTTGCTTCTGCCCCTTCAAATCTGATATTTTGACTATTCAACCCCAACCCTCAGGTTCCACTAACCAATAGAACTCTGGGAAGTTTGCTATTGGATTTTATGAGTACCAACAGTATTAAATGAGAAAAAAAAAAGGTAGTAAATAGTTTAGTACAATAGAAAATCTCATTCATGTAACCTTTATCCTTTTTCATCTTTATCACTTGGATCAGAAACCCATGAACAGGAGGTGGATAAGGTTGGTTTCCTCCCTATGTCCTTTCCCTTTCCTAGCTGATTTCTGTCCTTTCCAGAGATAAAGGAAGGCTGACAAGCAAGGAAATGGTGGGAAAGTGAAATAGACTTGACTGACTGTTGCTATTATAACCTGTCATTGCAATCCTCTCAGTGTAGTGGACATCCCAACTGACTTTTCTTTCATGGGCATCTTGGTGAGGTTTTTTTTTTTTAAAGATACCTCTCTTTGTCTACTTTACAAGACATTTCTCAGTAAATGTTTCATGACTGCAGATATGTCTGCTCAGACCACTTAGGACTTCTTCATTCTCTTGGTTTCTAGTGGTTGATCCCCACTAATGGGGTCCTGTCACCTTTCTAGGCAGTCTCTCCTAAGAGGATCCACTGTATCTTTCTTGTGCAGGGTCCTATTTGTCCCACCATATTCTGAAGGGCTGCTTAGTCCCTATAAAGCTCAGTCCCAGGCATCAGAAAAAGGTAGTCCAGGTCTCAGGCCCTATGTTTGAAGTATGAGTCAGACATCATTCCCTTTGTCCTTTAAAGTCCAGAAGACATACATCAAGTTCTCCTGTTGGTTCCATTGACTTGTCTCCTTTTGTTTTGTGTTAAGGAGGAAGCACTTCTATCTGGGTGGAAGGGGCAGGCGAGGACACTTACTAATTCAGTAACACCTTCCAAAGAAGTCGTCAGTGTCAGCTTCTTTAAAGTCACTCTTGATAGGTTGGAGGTTGCCAATGTGGTAACATGGGTAGAAACACTTCCATAACCTCTTAGCAGGTCCCTTTATAGGTAAGCTTTAGAATGTGGGAACGTTGGCACCAGATATATTGGGCCTCTTCAGAAACACTCAGACAAAAGGAAACGCCCCATTTAACTCCCCATTGCACATGATCTAATATACTCAATCCACACTAATGTCTTTATGAGAAATATAGTAACAGGAACCAAAGCTGAAATAAGAACTAGCCAAAGATATAACCAGTAAGACTTAATCATGTTTTTTTTTATATATATAATGCATAAGACCTACAAAATAAAGAAGAAAAATAAAAAAGGAAAGTATTGGTTTTATGCACCAATTATTAGCTTCATATGGTCAATTTTACAGCCATTGGAATGTGGACAGAGATTGAATTTCATTTGTAAAGGTCTCACTTTGCTCTGTTGCCCAGTTCATAGCCAGCAGACAACAAATTAATCTCCCCTGTAAATACTTAACTATGCTTAGGCTTTTGTTGTATTTGACCTTTACAACAATACCCTTGTTTACCCAGCAATCTGTTGTCAGCCTTGGTTCCTAATGAGCCCAAAGACATTAAGGCCACCAGCAATGATGCTAGAATTGAATCCCAGTTTAAAAAAAAAAAAAGCAATTCATATTGAATGTCAGT
Organism: Ia io; assembly: GCA_025583905.1. NCBI lineage: Eukaryota > Metazoa > Chordata > Mammalia > Chiroptera > Vespertilionidae > Ia > Ia io. Next base: position 22,737,068 of record JAJQQW010000007.1, read on the forward strand.
ACTCTGACCCATATTCAGGGATTAGCTGTTCAAGTTAAAACTCACCCAACTTTCTGAAATTCTTAAATTTTTTCACAATACTCTAGTACTCTCTCTCTCTCTCAGTTGTGATTGTGAGTTAGAGTCATCTGGGAAGTGTTTAAAACGTCCAAAGCTCAGACTGCAGCTCTCCCTAATTAAGTAAGACTCTTTGTGATGGAACCTAGGTATCAATGTTTTTTAAACTCTCAGATATTCCAATGTACAGCTAAGGTTGAGTGTCATTGCCAGGATCTGTGCCTTGCATGTAGCTTCTATCTATTCATAGCAGAACATGTAATTAAAAGGCTTATGAAACTCCATTCCATCTTCAGGTAGAAGACACATGAGAAGTGCATTGCCTAAACTATGACATGTTTGGCTTTGCCTGCTCAGTAACGCTTTCAAAGTAGATTAGGCTTCATCATTTAAAAATCAAGAGTTTTAAGAGCACATTCTAATTTTTTACTTTCTCTTAAAAACTCAGCTATTCAGGCAACAGGGACCTCTCTGTGACAGGCTGGTCCTGGTAGCAGCAGACTGCTTTAGAGGGCCTCTACTTCCCAATGTCCACAAGCCTCGCCTACAGGCCGAGTTCCGGAGGCCTGCTATTCTCCAACTTTGGAGAAGTCTTTCAAACCTTGGCCCCTTCCGTTTGCACCAAAGAGGCGACTTTGACCTGAATGGTTTAAACAATCCCTTAACCCCTCCTTAACCCCCAGATTGTTTAAAAGGTTATTCGATTTCTTTCTTCCATTCTCTGTCAACTCATTCTCCCCCCCAGAGAGTTTGTTCTGTTCTTTTGCTTTAAAAAGCAAACAAAGTGTGACTACACATCTATTCTCCAAAGACCACAGCTCCTCAAGGCTGAGAGCCAGATGCCTGATTTGTTTTCCATCTAGAGCTGTATATACAGAGAAAGTCGTCAGATGCAAGGCCATTCATTCTGCTTTTGACCTTCCTAGGGCTGGATGCACAGCTAGTCAACAGTGGAGCTGAAAATAGAACCCAGGACTTTCAAATCATTGTTCTGCTCGCTGGGCTGTGCTTCCTCCCATAAGGACTTGGTTAAACAATGTCCTGTTTTGCAAAAGCAAAATCATAATATACGTATGAGAAACTGGACGCAGGAGAAACACAGGGCCCACCCTGGGGAGAGACAGCACTGAAGCATTAAAGGCTGTGGATTTGTTTCTGGCACTGCATCTTATAGTTGGATGCACTGAAAAAAATGTGTGCTGAATCATCCACTTCATAACGTGCAGCATTTTGAACAAGGAGTTCCCACTGAGCGCCAAGAATGTTTTTGCTTGACAATCCACAGAATGGAAATTTAGAACATTAGAAAGGTTATCATGAAAATGACATGACCTGTGTATAAAGATTGCCAGAGACTTGGAATCTGGGTGTGACTTTTCAACATAGGAAAGTGAGTGTTGTGGGGAGGATCAGAGGTTGGTTAATGCTGTGATTCTTAGCTCAGGGTATGTGTGTGGTCAACAGAAAGGGCAGAAGGCAGGACTGAACAATAGGGGGTTGGGAGTAACTGACACTTTCCCAAACTCCTGGAAGAGGTCATAGCCCTCTTCTGTGCCACGTGTGACAGAGGGCTGACTTGTCCTGTAGGGACCATCACACTCAGTGGTTTTTCTGTGAACTCCCTGAGGGCGGGACCTGTGTGGTTCTCATTGTTACTGCCCCGTGCCTAGCACACAACCCATCCCAGGAGGTGACAGGCAGAGCCTAGAACCAGACTGTCCGAGTTTGAGTCTGGGCCCTGCAATCTCTCAGCCTTTGAACAAGTGACTTTACCTCTCTGTGTCTCAATTTTCTCATTTGTAATAGAGAGATATTAATAACAATTCTTACCTCAATCTGTCATTGTGAAAATTAGAGTTACAACTTGTGAAATTCTTAAAGTGGTACTTGGTAATAATAGGCATTCTTTAAGTGTTAGTTATTGGAGGCCATCAATACATAATTTCAGAGTGGATAACCAGACCAGCTAACAATATAGGACTGTTAGAATATGTCAGGTGACTGGGGAAGCACTTTGCATGCATTACCCCATTTAACTCTGAAAATAGATGCATGAGATATCTACTCAAATTGCTCCATATTATAGACAGGGCACCATGGCCCAGGAGGCTTAAGAAACTCAACTTCCCACAGCAGGTCTGATACCACATTTTTCACCACTATTCTGTCAATGAAATATATATTTCTTCAGAAGAATACTAAGATAAACTGCTTCATGATGTTTTTATGAGGCTCAAATATTGACACTTTGAAAGTACTAAGAAATATGTGAGATGAAGGTGATGACTAATAAACACATGAGAAATCCTACTCTTGCTGGCCTTATTTAGCATATCAAAAGTTGTTCAAAATAATAATTAGCCTCCGGAACCTAAGAACAAGTAAAACTAGTCATGCTGACACACCCAAATGCAGTTTGATACACAACTGTCAGCTACTGAAGATAACAGCCATTGAATAAGTTGACAAATGAACACGTTGAGAATTGGAGCACCGTGATCTTTTGCTTGTTTCTTTACTGAAATATACTTAGTTATGACATATTTATTTTATTTACATGCTTTATCTCTGAACAGTTCTCCAGCCATCAATATGAGGAGGAATTAAGAGGGTTTTTTTTTTTTTTCTTCTCAGAAATTATTTGGAGTATTCTGGAAAGCAAATCAAACTTGAGGTGGGGAGATGAGGTTTCTGGCTCTGGCGTTTTTATCAAATAATTCACCCTACAACCTGAAGCTAGTCTCCAGCCTTCCTGGGCCTCAGATTTCTCTTTCTAAATAAAAATAAACAGCTTCTGCAGAGCAAAAGAAACAATCAACAACATGAAAATGGAGCCCACTGTATGGGAGAACATTTGCCAATGATAAATCTGATGTTACTATCCAAAATATATAAGGAATGCATACAACTTAACAAAAGGAAGACAAAAACTCCAGTTAAAAAATGGGCAAAGGACCTAATAGACACTTCTCCAAGGTGGACATAGAGAAGGCCAAGAGACATAAAAAAATACTCAGAGTCACTAATCATTAGAGAGATGCAAATTAAAATGACAATAAAATATCACTCCACACCTGTCAAAATGACTGCCATCAACAAATCAACAAAAGACAAGTGCTGGTGAGGATGTGGAGAAAAGGGAACTCTAGTACACTGCTGGTGGGAATGCAGACTGGTGCAGCCATTATGGAAAACAGTATGGAGTTTCCTCAAAAAATTAAATATAGAATTTCCATATGACCCACTGATCCCACTTCTAGTAATATATCTTAAGAAACCCAATCAGAAAGAATATATGCACCCCTATGTTCATAGCAGTGTAATTTACAATAGTTAAGATCCAGAAACAGCCCAAGTGCAGATCAGTAGATGAGTGGATAAAAAGCTGTGTTACATTTACACCATGGAATACTACTTGGCTATAAAAAAGATGGATATCTTACCCTTTGGGACAGCATGGAGGGACCTGAAGAGTATTATGCTAAACAAAATAAACCAGTCAGAAAAAGATAGGTATCGCATGATCTCACTCATACATGGAATCTAAAGAACAAAATAGCCCTATCTGGTTTGGCTCAGTGGATAGAGCCACTACAGACTGAAGGGTCCCGGGTTTGATTCTAGCCAGGGCACATGCCCTGGTTGCAGGCTCGATCCCTAGTGGTAGGTGTGCAGGAGGCAACCAATCAATGATTCTCTCTCATCACTGATGTTTCAATTTCTCTCTGCCTCTCCCTTCTTCTCTGAAGTCAATAAAAATATATAATAAAAATATTTTAAAATAAAGAACAAAATGAACTGGTGAACAAAATAGATCTCGAGACACAGGAGCATGAAACAGATTATCAAATCTCAGGGAAGGCTGGGGTGGGTAGGTGTGTGGAAATAGATTAATCCAGGCATCCTCAAACTATGGCCCATGGGCCACATGCAGGTGTTTTTGCTGTTTTGTTTTTTTACTTCAAAATAAGATATGTGCAGTGTGCATAGGAATTAGTTCATAGTTTTTTTTAAAATATAGTCCGGCCCTCCAACGGTCTGAGGGACAGTGAACTGGCCCCCTGTTAAAAAGTTTGAGGACCCCTGGATTAACCAAAGAATTTATATGCATATATGTATAACCCATGGACACAGACAATAGTGTCATGAAGGTCTGGGGTGGGTGCGGGTCTGGGCTAGAAAGGGTCAATGGGGAAAAAATGAGACATATGTAATACTCTCAACAATCAAAATAACTTAAAACAACAACAAAAAACAGGATTAAAGCTATCTATCCTATCTAATAAAAGGGTAATATGCAAATTAACCATCACTCTGCTACAAAGATGGCGAGGCCCATAGCAGCCCGGGTGGGATGCTGGCTTCGTAGCCCTGGCAAGAGGCCAGCTTCCCAAGCCAGTAGCAGAGGGAGAAAGGGCCTCTGGGCAGTGGGCACATGCCAGGGGTGGAAGCGGCTCAGAGCACGCCCTTACCCCAGCGGACAGGGCCCCGAGGTTGGGGCACTAGGAGACATGGGACTGCAGCCCAGGAGGCGAGGTGCCGGAGGACCTGGCTGCTGCCTCCCTGGTACTGAAGCCACCTCCTACGAGATGTATCCTAGCCTAAGTGTGCGGGAAGCGGGTTCAGGGAACCTCTCCCTTTGTGGCTCTCAGAGCCCGGCTCCAAGAGGTGCCACGAGGAAAGGCTGTGTTGTTTGATCGGAGCAGCAGACCCGCCCTAGGCCGCTTCTCCTTGGGAATTTGGAGAAGACCCACTTCCAGTCCGGAGGCCGATGTGAACGTTGGGCATCTTTTGAAAAATGATTGTTTTGCTTGGGAATATGGTTTGTCTGTAGAAGGCTGGGAAAGAACAAAATCCGTTACCAGTCCTCCTCCAAACAGACCCTCTGGAGCTGAAAGCCTCAAGAGCCAGCGCTCTCACGCCCCCATCTCTGGTCCTACCAGCGTCCCAGGCGGATCTGGTGAGTAGGAGGCCACCCTGCCTGTCCTCAGTCTGAGGGAGGCATGTCTGGGAATAGTGAGAAGGGGCATCTTCTAAAAGAAGCTTCTCTGCCATTAACCGTTTCATAAATGTCTCCACTTTGGTAACAAGACATTTAATTTTTATATATTCAGAAGCAGGATATTTCCCACATGCTCCAATTGGTAGGATGCAGACCCTTGCTCTGCACCAGTCACAGCTGAAAAAAATAGATGCCCATTAACACATACCCTTCCTCCACAAACTTCAAAAAGTTGGGTCTGCTTCCTTTCCAGGGAGCTAGGACTGATTTTGGGGTCCCAGATACACTGGACCTGGTCACTGTGGAGCGATCTACCTGCTCAAATGACAGGGGCGGGATGAGACAGAGGATGTATTTGAGTTTCGTTCTGTTTTTCCAAAATTGCCTGTTACAAACACTTCTGCAGTAGTCCTCAATTGTACTCGAAGTACTATATTTCCTCCATTTGTACGCATACTCCTTTCTTCAAATTTTAACATTTTTCAAACCAGGATACATCTTAACAGAGAGGTTAAAAGGACTTGATAGCTGCTAAGCATCTACGTGGGTGTCTATTTATATACAGAACCAGGGTCCTACCGAAGGCTCGACCAAGTGAGCGGGGACTGGCGAGCGGGCTGAACTCTGCAGGGTTCCTGGGGGCCAAGGGTGCAGAACGGGAGTGTGGGCGTGTGGGTGTGTGCATGAATGTGGACCGGAGTGACACACACTCACAGGCCCACACCCACACAGGGCCCTCAGCGTGCCATCCGCGCTTCCCTGGAATTCACCCTCCAGCCCGGATCCTCCAGGTCCTGCGCCCTGGGGTCGCTCAAGTTCAGCAAGAGTTTGCGATTTGCAAGGCGCGTTGAACAGTTTTCTCTTAACCCATTGGTGGGAGTGTAATCTGATTTAAAACCAATGGACTAAACAAACAGAAGCACTTTCTAGAAAGTCAATTTAGAAATGTGGATCAAAATTCAAGTGAATTAGCTTTGGACCAGGAGTTCCATGTCTGTGAATGTGTTCTAAGTAAATAGTCAAATAAGCAATTATGTTTACTGTCGTTGTTGATGCCAGGGGAAAACAGAAGCAACCTGCCCCACAATAAAGGGTTAGTGAAGTAAACCATAGTAATGTCAAACAGTCAGGGATAACACTGTAGCCATTAAAAATTATGTCTGTATATCCAATTCGTTGACATGAAAAGAAGGCCATAGCCATATATTAAGTGGAGGGCAGGGGAAGCTCAGAAGAGGGCATGTATATTTATATGTATGTATATTTTATATGTCAGGGAAATAATAGTTTTACAAACAGTGATTCTTCCCGAATTGTGAGTGTTAGCAAATTGCAATTGTGAGTGTTAGCAAATTGTGTTTCAGGTGTGACAGGTGTCCTTTGGTGTCCCATACACACACAGACATCCTTGCCTGTGGGACAGCCTGAACCTTTGCCGCACCTGCCCCTCTCTGCTGTGGCAACAGCCCAATCAGACATTCCCTTTTATTGGGCTGGTTTCCTTTTCTCCCTTGCCCAAACCATGCCTTTCCAACAAAAGAATATTAACCAAGCAATCCTAACAACAAGTTTTGTTGCCGACTGCAATTTATGCCCTTTTATGCAAATGTTGTTGCTTTCAAGCCTACTAGGTTGTATTTCAAAACTTTTATTTTTCTGTAACTTGACCATTTTTTATTTGCTTAAAATATTCTGGAGTATTTTAAATACATATAGAAATGAAGAGAATAATATGACAAATACTTATCTATACTAATAAAAGGGTAATATGCTAATTAGACCAGACATCTTCTGGACATCCTTCAGGAAAAAGCCAAGGTGGCAGTGGCCAAGGCAGAGGTGGTTAGGGGCAACCAGGCCGGCAGGGGAGGGCAGTTAGGGGTGACCAGGCCGGCAGGGGAGGGCAGTTAGGGGCGACCAGGCAGGCAGCTAGGTGAGCAGTTAGGAACAAGCAGTCCTAGATTATTTGAGGGATGTCCAACTGCCGGTTTATAGGATCGGGCCTAAACCAGCAGTTGGACATTCCTTGAGGGGTCCTGGAATAAAGAGGGTGCAGGCTGGGCTGAGGGACCTGCCCCCCGTGCACGAATTTCATGCACCAGGCCTCTAGTATGTATATAAAAAGCCAGCGACTGGAATGCCACAATGACCGGAACGATCATTCGTTATAATGCCCACTGCAGCCAGCAAACCGGCCGGATCAGGGGTGGGGCCCGTTGGCAAACCTCCCATGGCCCCTCCCCCCCAGTTTGCCAAGCCCCTAATGGGCCCCCACCACCCCAATTACCCCACAGCCCCTCCCCACAACTGGCCCCACCCCTGATTGCCCACCCTTACTCCATTAAGGATGGGGGGCCCAGTCAGCCAACCTCCTGCAGCCTCTCCCCCCACCCGGTCCTGCCCCAGATCAGCCCCCCCACCCTGATCAGGGGCAGGGCCAGCTGGCCAACTGCCTGTAGCCCCTCCCCATGGCTGGCCCCACCCCCAATGAGCCCCCACCACCCCAATCAGCCTGTGGCCCTTCCCCGCAGCCATCTCCACCCCCGATCAGCCCTCCAACCCCAATCAGAGGCAGGGCCAGCTGCCCAATGCCCAGGGCCCCTCCCCTGGGCTGGCCCTGCCCCTGATCAGCCCCCCTCCCAGACCAATCGGGGGCAGGGCCAGCCAGCCAACCACCCATAGCCCCTTCCCTGGCCGCTGACCTCCAATGGGCCTCCCACTCCATTTGGGGGCAGGGCCTACCGCCAATCACCCATGGCCCCTCCCCTGGCTGGCCCAGCCCTGATTGGGCTCCAATTGGGGTGGGCTGGCCAGCCAACCTCCCACTGTCTCCTTCTCCTGACAGGCCTGGCCCCAATCTGCCCTGATTGGGGCCAGGCCAGTCGGACCCCACCCATGCATGAATTCATGGACTGGGCCTCTAGTTGATTATAAAATTCCTAACAGCTTTAAATATCTTTGATTTCCATTCTGGGAGTTTTTACTAATAGAACATATCTTTCCCCATCCCTACCGCCATACATATATTTCAACATCTTTTGGAACCAGATTATTTCACAATTAAAACACACATTAACTTTAATCTTCTTCTTTTCTTCCTCTTTCTTGCCTGAAATATTGTCATTAAATGTATAGTGTATTTTAGATTTAAGGCAAAAATCAAAACCCAAACGTAAACAATATAACATCTCCATCACAAGCAACATCTAAAGCTGTCCCAGAGGCTTGGTTGATGTGTGAATGGACCAGTGTACTGGAAATTAGGGAACAAGCACTTGAAGTGTCATTATTGCTTAATTCTTTAGAGTTCAGGCCATCTTCCAGGGAATGGATTATATTTTCTCTGTATGATCCCTGGGTTTCCCCTGCCAATGGTAACAGTACCCTATCAGAGACAAAATACTTTTAAAATGAAAATATCTCAATACATTTGACTCTGCTATCACCTGCTTGTACTTGTGACTAATCCGGGTGAAGCCACATCATTCTTTGCAGTCACCTGAGGATGCCAAGGGACCTTTTTTATTCTAGACACATCCAAATAGTAGAACAGCTGTTCTTTGTTTTAGGAAAGGGTAGGGCAAAGGTTAGCTCATGGGTAGAGTTTCCTGTTTGTAATGTCTGAAACCAAGAGAAGCGCCAACAATTTTGAAAGTTTCATTAAAGGGGAGATAATTCTTGCTGGGATAAAGTTACAATAAAAGTAAAATTCCTTCTCCCGTCAATGTCCTGGTACTTCAAATGTGCATAAGACTAATTTCCCTGTTCATAGTATAATAGTGGCCCCCCTTTTTCTTCCAGATAAAACTACAAAAACCTTAGCACTCTCTGAAGTCTACCCAGAATTATTTGCAGTTCTGTGAATTCACCTTACTCCTTTGTGCTTGGACGGCTTTCTCACATCTTCACCTGGACAACTCAGCTATTCAAATTGAGCTCAGGTGTCATCTCTCCTAGGCAGCTATTGGTAGCTTATCAGTTAAGATGAGAGTCTCTTCTTCGTCTTATCAAAGCATTCCATGCTCTTCTCAATCCAAGGGATTCTCAAACACACCTGCACCATGGAGTCACCTGGAAAGCTATCAAAACTCACTAATACTCAGGCCCTACATAGGGTTATTTATTCCATTGGTCTGGGTTGGTGTCAGGTTTCTCTATTTAATTGTACCAAGGTAATTCTAATGTGCAGCCAATGACATTTAGAAATTTATGTTTATCTTCCCTCAAATTAAGTTCCTTGAGGACTGGAATTATTTTATATTGATATACATATACTGTAAGATTTTGAAAATGCCAAGTACTAGGAGGCACTCAATAAGTAGTTTATGAATAATGCATGGATGAATAAGTGAATAACATATACACACCCAACCTTCCATCCATCCATGTTTATGTAGTTGTTTGGAGTAAACAATTGTGAAAAATAGAGGAATCCATGTGGATCCCAGGTGTTTGCAGACAAAGAATGCAGACTAGGAGAAGTGTCTGAGAAAAAATAAGGCCTGTAAGAAAACCTGAAAATTTTTGAAGTAATTAAGAACAGATCCTGAAAAATCAGAACCATAAATTTGACCTGGGCGGGTACTTTGGGGGAGAAATTCTGGGAAGGCTGGAGATCAGGAGAAGAAAACAACCAATTCAAAATGTAAGAGACTGGAAAGAGATTAATTTCTTCTTATTCAGAATAAAAATACCAGGTTGGTGGAGTCTGTCCAGAAGAGACTTCGCTTTCCCTTAAGACCCAGGGTCCAGGGCCTCAAAGTAAAAGGGTCCTACTATCCAGAGAAGAAATCAACAGAATAGGAGTCAAACTTGAGCATCACTGTACTCTGTTCTATGAATTTGCATTTTGTGGGTCACTCATATGCTAAGTGCTTTATATATGCTATCCCACTTAATATAGATATAGGATTAGGCTTATAAAGTAGGCTTTATTATTGCCAGTTTTACAAATGAGGACACTGAGGTTTAGAGGAGTTGAGTATGAGTCCCAAATCAGCTGAGCTATAAATTGTAAATGCCACCTTCTAGGTGGCCAGTGAACATTACGGACCTGATGACCCCTATAGAAGAGAGATATTGGAGAGAATGCAGAGATGGGATGGAATTCCAGAGCCTCAACTCAAGAAGAGGGCTTTAACCTCAGGGCTTGCCAGTGGACTAGGAGACAGGCGGTGAAGGCACTTTTTGTTGATGGTTGCCTCAAGAGTTTTCTTTTTTGAAAAGCTCCACTTGTCTGGACCCAGGACCACTATGTGGCCTTGAACAGTGAGAACATGATGCTCCCACTTCTGAACTCCTAATGAATGTGTTTCGTGGGGGTACATGCCCTTTCTCAGAGGAGGAAAGAGAGATGAGAACACTCGGAGTTCAGTGATTCTACAAGAGGGAGGGATGTTTGGGTATAAAGTTTGAACTGTCATTTTTTTAAAAAAGAATGAGTTATTTATTACTTCCATAATATGGAAATTGGTTATACCCTGTATAACATGTCATCAAAATTTTAGTCTGGAAATACTTGGTTTGCCATGTGAAAGGGAATTCCCACTCCCTGAATCTACCTCTTGGCCATTGACAGTCTGTGTTTGGGCAAGCTTCTCCTCTATTATCTTAAACATTTAAGTTCCCAAACAAGGTCTGATCTTAACTCTTAGTCTAATGAATCAGTTTAATCTGTGTACATTATGTTGTAATGCAAGTGCCTCAGATTTTGGTTCACAAAAATCAACTTCCCTTACTGTGATGACTGGCTCATCAGGAGTAGTTCCTGCAATTTCAGCCTTTGTGTCAAGCACGTTGGAACTACTGGCCTTCCCCTAGCCCTGCACACGATTCCTGGCGGTGGACACTATAACCCCCCTGCTGTAAGAGATGCTTGCTTGTCAACATGCCAGGAGGAGGTTGGAGGTGGAACATTTCTTTGGCTTATTGTAAAATAAACCCGGGTTTCAAATTTCACTGAATTTGGGTTCAAATCCTGACTGCCATTCTCAAACACTTCCAGGGCCCAGAAAAGCTAAACAGAAGTTGGTATCTTTCCTGGTCTCCCTGTGTTGAGAAACAGTGCACCCTTCTTTCCAGTGGACCGTTCCTGAGATCCAATCACAGGTACATTCCATCCAACACACCGCTGCAAAAGGCACACAGTTATGGATCTTACTCTCCACTGCCTTTGGTTTGTTTTCAAGAAGCTCAGGAGCAGTCTGTACTTCATGACGATTTATGACCTCATCTTTCACCAGAAAGTGGATATTCTGTTACCCTTGGCTTCCTGACATGGGAAAACACATATTCTTTTTCTCTCAGTCTGTGTCTCCTGATAACAAGTTCAGAAGAGCATTTTCTAAACAATAAAAGAGAAGGTGGCTGCCACTGGCATTTATAATCTGACCTTATTTTAGGGTTTGATTGGGCAACTCTTACCTCACTTTCCAGAAGAGGCAGAGTGAATTGTGAGGTCTCTGGAGGCAGTCAAAACACAGGGCAGTGCCTGACCTTGAGCATGTTTGCTCAGCCTCTCTGGTCTTGGGTCTGTTCCTCTCTGTGAAATGCAGATTTTGCCCCATGGAATTTAAGGTCCATTCCTCCTCTCAAATATCTGAGTCTACTTCTTTCTGGTTTATAAGAAAATACATTGACTTTCCCAAAGAGAAAAATATACTAAATGGCAAATATTTAACAAGAGAACTGGTCTTTCTTTACTCTATCTCTTTCATATCAAGGTTGTAAAGTTACTATAACAATTCTTTTTTATCACCCACCAAATCCCATAAAACCTCTCTCACTGTATAAATGCACATGCCCTCCCCACCCACCTACCCCTGGCTGGTGTGGCTCAGTGGTTGAACATTGACTTTTGAACCAGGAGGTCACGATTTGATTCCCAGTCAGTGCACATGCCAGGGTTGCGGGTTTGACCCCCAGTAGTGGGTGTATAAGAGGCAGCCCATCAATTATTCTCTCTCATCATTGATGTTTCTATCTCTCTCTCTCCCTTCTTTTGTGAAATCAATAAAAATATATTTAAAAATATAAAATAAAATAAAAAGCAAATAAATGCATAGGCACTGTTTTCCTGTAGCAATTACTCATTCTGCCCATGGGAATCAGTTTAGGTGTTTCAAACACTGACTACACGTGCCATAAGGATGGGGGAGAGGGAAAGGAGTATTTATTAGTTGGAATAAATGACACATAATGGATTCTCCTTGTGCTTGTGCCTCTCTCTATTGTCAGTATTAAGCTAAAGTATTTTACACAGTGATCTCGCTTCTTTTATACTCATGACCACTTTTCAGAGCATGTCTTATACTCCATCACACTGAGAACATGGAGGCTCAGAGATGTTAATGAATTTCCCACAGTCGCCAGGTCTCTGGCTACAAAACCTGTGTTCATTTTAGTCAGCATAGCCCCTGCCAGAAATCCTAAATGTGTCTGTAGTGGGTAAAGACAACATTGTTCTGGGATGTGGAAAAACCCTGAAATTACCGGCACCACCAAGACAAGCATGCCAAAAATGGTGTGTTCTAAGGTTCAAGGATGGACCCCATGAACTTGAAAACAAATACTGCAATAGTTGACATCCTTATGACAAGAAGGTTTTGAATCCTTTTTCCCAGTAGAAACCCAGGAGACAGACATTATTTGAGATGTAATAATAAGGGATAACTATTGATTGAACTGGCTCAGTGCTGAGCACTTGAGAAGCATTTTCTTCTTTTTTTTTCTTTTTAAATTTTATTTTATTTTCCCCATCACCATTTATTCCCTCTATGCCCTCTTCCACCTCCACCCACCCCCCTTTCCACACTGTTGTCCATGAGCTCCCTCTATTTTATTTTTCTTTTTTGCTTAAACCCTCCACCATCACTCCCCGTCCCGTCCCCTCCTCCGCCCCCCCAATGCTGTCTGTCTGCTCTCTATCTATTCTATCTATAAGTCTGTCTCTATTTGCTTGGTAGATCAGTTTGTTCAGAAGCATTTTCTCACTTACCTAGACAATGCTCCTTCTATTTAACAGGTTACTACTCTCCTATGCAGAAGTGAGCACTGCGGCTTATAAAGAGGTATTACTTATCCAAATGGCGTGGCTTGGGAGGATTGGGATGCAGGTATATCTGTAACTAAAGCAAAGTGCCTCTATTGACTGCTGGACAATGCCTCTGCACTGCAAGAGGGAATGGGACTCAGGGAGTCCCGTTCTCTCTCTCCACTGGGTCTGCACTTCCATGTGGTCACTTGAAGAACTTGTGAGAATCACTATTGTGAATATAAAATGTCCACAATGGGCAATAACAAGTACAGGGAAGATCAGCACTGTAAGTTTTCAGTGCACTTACATTTGTTAAAAATAGAAGTTAAAGTGGACGAAGGCAAAGGGGAAAATCCCTGTCCCAGATGAGGTCATTTGAACAAAAAAACAACCTCAATAATTTAATTATTTAGAGGGAACAGAACTGATTAGATATCAGAAATAGAACTAGAGACTCTCTTCAGAAGCTGCCTCCCATGGAGCACTTCCCTGAAAGAATACTTATTGTTTAGTTTAGTAGTTTTAAAAATAATAAGGAATAACCAGATCTGCCAAGCTAGATTGATTAGAAGATAAAGATTCCCAGCAATGGAATGTTTTCAGTTGATTGTAGCACAAAGAAGCCAAATCTAGCAGGCCATCATTATGGAAAAGTATGTAAATAGTGCCCTTGGATTCCACAGTGCCAACATTTAATCAGTCCTAGCCTCCTCCAGTGTGCTTGCCACAGGATGCTAGACTTTCATATCACGGCTCTCACTCCTTAGCTGAGAGCTGGTTATGACAGCAGATCTTTTCCTGAGCTTAAAATATATAGTGACCTAATATAAGTGGATTAGAAAGACAGGGTCAGAGGTGAGAAATGAATCAGGGCTGGTACAACCCTGGCCATGTGTATTACAGATGTGTGGGATGAAGGACAGCCACCAAAGTACTCCCTGAAGTCCTGAAGAATGGACTGGCCGTGAAGCATCTGCCAGTCCCTTTCTCATCTCATCTCCAGCACTCACATAACTTCCTCAAAATGGCAGAAGCAAGAGGTTCTGTGTTTGTACCCAGTTTAGAAGTATCATCATCTCCAACTTCCAACTCTGGCTAATGTGTATAGGCATTTTAGAAGGTGATGGAAAACCAAATTCATTCTTTTTTCATATATGTATTAAGTACCTACAAATATGCCAGGCATTGTGAGCATAGGGTATAGATAGAGGAGCAAGATCAAGCCACTGAAAAATGATCAGCAATGCAAAATGGTTCATGCTAAGTGCAGAAAGAGGCAGAGGCCAAAAGTGTAAATATATGAAATAAGCACTGACAGCAGAGGGCTGATGCTCTCCAAGAATTACAGACCAGATACACTCAGAAAAATAAAAGCATCCTTAAAAGTGGGATGTGTCAGATACAGATGAATCTAGATCTAATGATGGCTTAAACATAAAAAATGTAGACCTCTTGAATGAATGAATTAATAGAAGGAAGGAAGGAAGGAAGGAAGGAAGGAAGGAAGGAAGGAAGGAAGGAAGGAAGAAACCCACTACCTAATCTCACAACAAAAGCACCTTGAGAGGGATTTGAAGAGACACTAGTTCAAAGACATTTTATGTTTTCTACTCACTTCTCAATCCAAGACCTATACAGCATTGTTTATAGGAGTCAATTTAGTAGAAGTCAAGATCTACCAATCCTTATACACATAATAAAACAAGGCTCAGAGACAAGGTAGCGTAAGGGTAAAACAGCAAAATTCAAGTGTTGCCTCCCTAATTTTTGTCATGATTCTGAACTTGGCTGCTCCTGTAGAAAAGGTATGGGATTCTCAGAGAAAAGAATAAATTAATGTTAAATTATAATAATAACAGAATCACTGGTTGGTTTCTATCTATGACACAAATAAAGAGAACATAAAGAAATATCCCTGTACTTTTCTGAAAGGCCACAAGAATTGAGAGCAAGCTCCCTATTTGCATTTGCAGGGCAGGGTATAAAGATATTGATCTCTGTGCAAAGGGAATTTCCTGCCTGCCTCCGATAGAATATGTTCTGCAAGCCTGATATTCTTAGAACATACTATGGAGTTTCCCTAAATTTGACAAAAGAGTATCATTTCAACTTTCCTTGTTCTAAATAATATAGTCTAACTTTCCTAAAAAAATGGATCTATCTATGTTTTAATAATTTGATATCTCTGCTTCCTTTAGATCCTCTCCAATTTTATCTTCCAATCTACATCTTCAAGTGGTTGATATCATCACTTTAAAAAAAGGCCATCATCTTTCCCTCCTGACCATCCACACAAATCAACAGCCACACACATGGTATGTTTATAACATTATTGGCACAAACCTGCTCCATTATTAGAAGTTTGGGTCACCTTTCCAGCTAAAATTAATAGTCCTTAAAGCATTTCTGAGGTGAAGTTAATATGTGTGTCAATTCTTTATCAGAGGCACAAGTCAAGTGGTGGAGTCCATGTCCTATCCCCTTCTTAAACTTGGGAAGTCTTTGTGACTGTCTTGACCAACAGAATGCTGGAAATGAGACCCTGGGTGACTTCCAAGGTTAGGTTGAAAAAGTCCATTGTAGCTTCTGCCTGTGTCTCCTAGGACATCCCTCTGGGAATTTTTGCTCCATGTAAGAGATTCACCTATCCTGTGTCCACCACATGGAATGACCATGGGGAGATACTGAATTGAGAGTATGGTGCCTGAGTAACCCCAGCTCTCCCAACCCCCAGCTGTTTGAGTCCTCCCAATATAGATATCAGCGGTAAGGGATGAGTCTTTGTGATAATGTCAGTCCCAGCCACTCTGACTACAACCTCATATGAATGATCCTGAGTGAAAACTGCTTGCTCAGGCCCTGTCAATCCCCAGATTTGTGAGCAAAACAAGTGTTATTATTATTTTAAGCCACTGATTGAGATGTTTTCCATGTGGTAATAGATAATAGAAATAGGTTCTGAAAACTGGAAGTTGGGTGCTGCTGTAACAGACCTAAAACATGGGGCATTGACTCTGGGAGAGGGTGGTAGGGAAAAGTTGGGAGGGGTTTGAAGAAACTGTTAGGAGAACCCTGATGGCCCTTGAGGAGCCTATTAGAAGAGATAAAAGAAAGTGACATTGTTATGGAAGACTAGAGAAAAATGATTCTTATTAGTGGCAGAAATTTTAGTGTCACCTGTAGTGACATAGAAAATACAAAAGATACCCAATGACCTAGTGGATTTGGCTAAGAAGAATTCCAGGCAGAATGTTGAAAATGTCAAATGGCTTCTTTTAGTCACATATAAGTATGTAGAGAAATGAGTTAAAAAAGGAACTGGTTAATTTTCAAACAAATTTTAACAAAATATATGAAAGATCAAGCACTTGATTCATTTAAATATAAAATTATTTCTCATTTTCAGTCTCTTTGTACAGCAGAGGATTCTCATATTAAGAAAAAATGTCAGGCCAAAGATCAAAACCAAATGTCAAAGAGCCTTAGGAAGATTTAGGGTAATGTCTTATACTAGTACATTCTTTGAAAAAAGATTCCTCTGAGAATCTATGGGCATCAGGCCAACTCAGTTAAAAAATGGGACTTGTAATAATCTTAAGATATGGTGCTACGGCAGCTTTCCAAGAATCCCATGGTAGAGAAAGGGTTATATCAAAGAGATTTGCAGATGGGGTTTTTGTCTAATGGCGTATATGCCAATAAGAATGACAAGATGCCCACAGAGTTGTTGTTTTTTCTTGAGGGGGGAGGGGTTATTGAGATATAATTGATACATAACATAATATTAGCATAATGATTCAATATTTGTGTATATAGTGAAATGATTACCACATTAAGTCTTGCTATCACCACACATATTTACATTTTTTAAAACAAAAAATACAATGAAAAGATCTTGTTTATTAATATTTTGCCAGAGTAGACTAAAAGGGACAGAAACGATGTGAAATACAAAGGGGTCTTTTGGACTCCAGAATTTCCATGGGCAGGAAGCAGGATGATAAAGCTACTCAGCTTCAAATGCAGGGCATGTTTGATATAAAAGGAAACAAGATTTAATAGGAGAAACCAAGAACCTGGAGGGGAGACCCAAGAGCATCAGGGGAATTTTTCTAGGTAGTAGGACTGAGAGCTAAAAAAGGAAACTGGCAATGTTTGCTTGGCTGGATTTCAGAATCCTATGAACTGGTGACTGTTATGTGTTCTCATTTTCCTCTATTTTCAGCCACAATATCTATAGTTGTATTTGATGAATATCACAGAATTGCATGTTGGATAATTAGGTTTTATTTATTTTATTTGTGGCCAATGGGTACACTTTGGAATTTTAAAACATGTTCACATTTTTACATTTTTTAAAATTTATTTTTATTGATTTCAGAGAGGAAGGGAGAGGGAGAGAGAGACATCAATGAGAGAGAATCATTGATTGGCTGCCTCCTGAACACCCCTCACTGGGGATTGAGCCCACAACCTGGGCATGTACCATGAACCAGAATCAAACCTGGGACCCTTCAGCCCACAGGCCGGCGCTCAATCCACTAAGCCAAACTGGCTAGGGCTGTTCACATTTTTGGACACTCCTCCCATCAAGAGAGAGAATCTAATTTATTTCCCCTTGAATATAAACTAGTCTTACTAACTTGTTTCTAAAAAATAGAATGGGTGAAAATGAAGCTACATTAATTCCAAGCCCAGGTCTTAAAACTTAATACAGTTTCATCCTGGCTCTTAGAATACTCATCCTTGCAACCCTCCAACCTTGCCAAAAGAAAGCCCAGGGCAAATATAGAGTCCCAAATGGAAATGAACCAATCTTCTGCCCCCATAGAGCTCCTACTCAACATCCAACATCAACTTGTCAGCCATAGGAATCAGCCACTTTGGAAGTGAATGCTCCAGTCCTCGGTCAAACTGATGTCACGTGTCTTTCCAGATAACCCATCCCAACTACAGATTTGTTTGCAAAATAAACAACTATTGTTCCTTTAAACCATTACATTTAGGGTGGTTTGATATCCTACCTAATAAAAGAGTAATATGTAAATTGACCATACCTCTGCCACACCCACAAGCCACGCCCATCAGCCATTCAGGAGCGAGTATGCAAATTAACCCAACCAAGATGGCTGCAGCCACGGAGAGAGCAGGAGGCTTGGGTTTTCCCGGCAATGGAGGAAGCCAAGCTTTCCACCTGCCCTGGCCAGCCCAGGCCTCCACTCAAGGCTACAAAGTTTCAATTATAGAAGATAAATAAATACCAGATACCAGGGCCTCCGCTTGGGTCTCTGGGGGGTGTGGCCGACTGCAAACCACCACAGGCCCCCTCACCCAGGCCACCCCATGCCCCAAGGGAACCCCCACCCTGATCCGGGACACCCTTCAGGGCAAACCAGCCAGCCCCCACCTGTGCACCAGGCCTCTATCCTATCTAATCCTATCTAATAAAAGAATAATATGCAAATCACCCCAACACACAAGATGGCTGCCCCCTGTGGTCAAAGATGATTGCCCCCATGTGGACACAAGATGGCCACCACAAGATGGTCAGCAGGGGAGGGCAGCTAGGAGGGACCAGGTCTGCAAGGGAGGGCAGTTGTGGGCAATCAGGCCAGCAGGGGAGGGCAGTTGGGAGGGACCAGGCCTGCAAGGGAGGGCAGTTGGGGCGATCAAGCCTGCAGGGGAGGGCAGTTAGAGCAGTTAGGAATCAATCAGGCTGGCAGGGGAGTGGTTAGGGGGTGATTAGGCTGGCAGGCAGAAGCAGTTAGGGGCAATCAGGAAGGCAGGCAGGCAAGCAGTTGGCAGCCAGCAGTCCTGGATTGTGAGAGGGGTCCCAGATTGGAGAGGGTGCACCTGGGCTGAGGGACACCCCCCCATGCACAAATTTCATGCACCAGGCCTCTAGTATACCAATAATAGTAATAGAGTGATAGAAACAATTTTTCTTTATATATATAACAGTAATCTCATTATTAATTTATAAAGATTAATGGCAGTGAATGAAAATATATAGCTAACATATATACAGGGTGGGGTAAAAGCAGGTTTACAGTTGTTTGTATGAAAAATAATACCATAATTAATCAATAATAATACAAGAATAAACTGTTTTGCATACTCTGTAAACCTACTTTTGCCCACCCTGTGTATATATATAGATATATATGTGTATATATCTATATATATGAAAGGCTAAGTGACTGTCCGACTGTCCAACTCAGGTAGGTATGATGTGCACTGACCACCAGGGGGCAGATGCTTAATGCAGGAGCTGCAGAGCTACGGTGACTTGGCAGTGGCGGTTCTCAGGTGAGGCACCCCGGAACCAGAGAGGAGGGAGCCCTATTCTGGGGTCCATCATCCGAGAACTGCCCTCTTGCAATCTGGGACCCCTCAGGGGATGTCAGAGAGCCAGTTTTGGCCCCATCCCCACAGGCAAGCTGAGGGACCCACCAGCCGGAGGGACCCCACTCACTCTGCAGATGCCCTTTGAGCCACAGCACCGCCCCAGCTGTAGCCGGCCAGGCAGGGACCAAGGGAGGTTGGCTCCAGGGTGTGTCTGGCCCGTCTCACCTAGTCCCGCCCCACCTGTCACCTTCTAATTAATTTCCTTTCAATGTGCAGGAATCTGTGCGCTGGAGCACTAATATATATATATACTAGTAGCCCATTTGCAGGAAGAATAATATATATATTATTACCACTCACATATGAATAGGGCCTAACTAATAAATGCCATATACTGCTTAGGCCCTACTCTATATGTGTTACATGCATTACCAGAGGCATGGAGAAATTGACCAGGTAGCTTGATCAAGGCCATACAGTTGGAGGGACCAAACCAGTAACCCAGATAGTTCAGAGTCCATCATAACTATTATGCTTCTCTGATATTATGACACATTATCTACTTTGATTTTCCACTTACCATTAACACCATAACTCTAACCTTTACCATCAGTTGAGGGAACTTCTTGCTCCTACTAAATAGATAAGTTTGTTGTCCCTAAAGGCCAGAATACTAAGCTCAGCCATCTATGGCCTGTAGAGCAATCTGGTCTATTACCTGTTTTGGTAAATAAAGTTTTTTAAAAAAATAGACACAGTCACACTTGTTCATTTCTGTTTGGTCATGGTTGCTTTTGCACTCCATGACAGAGTTGAGAAGCAGTGACAGAGACCGTAAGGCCCACAAAGGCTAAAATAATATTACCTGATTTTTTACAGAAATTTTGCTGATTCCTCTCTTAGATCACTGAAGACCTCTTTCTTTCTGAATTAATAATATGACATAAATAGAATACATGGGAATTGTATACAGACAGGTCTGGATGAAAACCCACCTCTCTTGGTCTTGGGAGAATCTCTTAACTTCTCTGAATCTTAGTGAGAATAGTAAGACCTCAGTCTTAATTGAAAAATGCTAAGATACTGACACATAAACAAAATATTATTAATATATTAAAAGTATTTACTAAACTTTTATAATTGGAGTGAAATTTAAGGAATAATATAATTAGAGGCATAGAAAATAAAAAATGCTTAATTTCCCCCTCCCCCTCCTTTTTAAAGCTGGATCTTGGAACTGTGCTGGCATGGAGCTGTGCGACATGATGGCAGACATGCAGCATGCTTGGGGTCACTGCATGAGTGACTTAACCTCCCTTAGCCTTAGTCTCTTCAGAGTGAATCCATTAAACAGTGGCCCCTTATAGGGCTATTGTGAGCATTAAAGTTGCTCACTATGATGCCTGGCAGAAGAAATCACCAGGAAGTGGTTTTAGAAACATTCCCTGAGGTGGGTATGTTCACCTCTGTAAACCAGGGAGCTAAGGCTTAGAGAAGTGAAGTCACTGCCAGGCTCCCTTGAGGAAGGTTTCACCCTGTGTCCCACTGCGGCCTGCTGGACTTCCATTACATGGTGCTACATAATCTTTTTGCTTTTCTCTTTCCAGTGAGGAAAAAAATTTTTTTTAAATTATTGAATTTATTGGGGTGATACTGATTAATAAAATTATGGAGGTTTCAAGTGTACAACTCCATAATACATCATCTATATATTGTATTGTGTGTTAAGATGCTTAATATTTGATTTTAACAAACAT
Source organism: Ia io (assembly GCA_025583905.1). Lineage (NCBI taxonomy): Eukaryota > Metazoa > Chordata > Mammalia > Chiroptera > Vespertilionidae > Ia > Ia io. The sequence continues at coordinate 22,758,267 of JAJQQW010000007.1, forward strand.
TCATAACTGAAAACAGTGGTGACATCTTCTGTTAAGGATAAAGATGCAGAATCATGGCTTGTGAAAGTCCACGTGATGAATTCCCTCCTATAGTCCAGATTTTTGCAGAAAATTCCTACAGGCAGAAATGGCTTCATAGGAAACAATTTCTGATTGATTAAATGTCAAAGTATGAAGAAAGAACTCTTGGTTGCTTATTGAGCTAAAAGAATAATCATATTATCCCCGCTATAGCTGAACATTTTTCTTTGAGAATATGAGTAAATTTATAATCCCAAAGGCAGAATGGCTTGACCTGATTAAGAGTATTTTTTTTCCATGTCTACAGATAGTCCAAGCAACTGTCAGCAAGTTAGTGATTTCATTGTTCCAGCCAAAATGATGTAATATTGTGGGGATTTGGGATTCTTTAAATTGATCTAAGTAGCTGAATTGACTGTTTCAGTTCCTTGGAGAGGTGAGCGGTCACATTCTGATTTCTTGGGGGAAATATAAAAACCAAGTTCTAGGAGGGAGTTTTTGAGGGGCCTCTACTATCTTTTGGTCTTTTTGCTGGGAGATTTTTGTCCTCAGTGTGAGAGCTGAGGACACAGAGCTCATCTCAGCTCCCATGTGAGGCAGGTCAGCTTTGCAGGTATTGATTGCACAGCCGTCTAAGTGGCGGGTGACAACCAGAAGTGTGGGAGAGGCTCTGCTCTGAGAAAGGAATTGCAGTTCTGTCACCACATAGAGGGTGTGAGATGGGCGAAGAGATGAACGCTGGGGGCTTGATGAGGCAGGTTGAGTGGGAACCGGCTGAACAGCACCTTCCAAACTGCTGTGCAGATTCTGGTTTTCTTCACTCCAGTTGCTTTTCTTTCTCTGTTTGCACTTGTCATACACATAAAGGGCAGTGAAATGCCAGCCTGACCCGACTGACAGGCCTGGAGATGCGATACTGTAAAAGAAGATGATGCTTAGACAAATGTGGAGATGACTGGAGACCCTTGATAGCATACTTTATGTTCCTGTGTTACCTTTTAACTAGAAAAAAAGCACAAAAGCACTCATTTCATAGACACAATCAGAAAGAAAAAAAGAAAGGAGAGAAGAAGGAAGAAAAAAAAAGAAAAGTGGACATAATTTTGTCTCAAATCATTTGGATGTACTTTTAGTATTGTACCATTCCAGGGCATTAGTTCATTAAAGAAATCATGGAACCTAAAGGTGAAAATTCCTCAGAGGTCACTGTCTCCAAATTTGGACTCATACAGAACTCTTCTGTGTGACTACAAAGGAGGTTCATTTATCCATTCAAGAATATTTTTGGAGCATGATCTACACCAGGTGTTGATCTAGACAAAGGGCTAAAGAAACAAATAAACATCCTTGCCTCCAGGGAGTCTGCTTATATTCCAGGACCTCTGCTGGAACATTGCCAGTGAGTGAGAACTGTCAGTTTTATCAGAGTGAATCAGTTCTTGATATTTTTATTTTTTTATTTACTTATTTATTTATTTTAAAATATATTTTTATTGATTTCAGAGAGGGAAAGAGAGATAGAAACATCAATGATGAGAGAGAATAATTGATTGGCTGCCTCATGCATGCCCCCTACTGGAAATCAAGCCCACAACCCAGGTATGTGCCCTTTACCGGAATCAAACCCAGGACCCTTCAGTCCACAGGCTGACGCTCTATCCATTGAGCAAAATTGGCTAAGGTGAGATTTTTTATTTATTTATTAATGATCTCTTATGGAGCATGGTTTTAAGCACTTTATGAATATTAACTCATTTAGTGCTCTTAATAAGCCTATAAGGTAGATACTCATATCATCACCATCCCTCAGATTGAGGCACAAAGAGTTAAGGAATACCCCAAGCCCACACAGTTGGTGAGCAACAGGGCCAGGATTTGAACCCAGCAATCTGGATTCTTAACTACTAGGCTATGCTGCCAACATTTGGCTAGCTTATACTTATGACTTGGTTCTATTTTTCCTCATGTTGATCTCCCTTACCCTAAAATGTTTAGTGTATTTCTATTTGACCCTTGGGTCTTCTACTGTATACTGTAATCCACTTGATGCAACCACTAAAACAATGCCTGGTTCTCTTGAATTGTGTGATTATGTAGGTTAAGCACCTCCATAAGAGGTCTGGGCCCTACTGGTACCACCATTCTCCCTGTCCACATAAAAGGGCAGTGCCTGCACATGCTAAGTGGTCAGTAAGTGATAACTCTTGATATTAATTCACTAGTTTCTGGCTCCCTGCTGATTGCAAGTCCCCAGGCTAGCTTCTTTATTCTGGTACAAACCTTCTCACTAGAAGAGGAAGACAATCAGCCTTTATTGGACACATTTTGAAAATTTTCCCTGGAAGCAGGTTTTATCAAATGAGAGAGGACTTCATCTGGCTGAAAGGAGAGACACTGTCATCACCAACAAATGAAAAAGGAGGCAGGGAGGAGGAGGAAGTTGGGAACATGGAAAAGCTCACTCATGTGGGGCCATCTTGAAAGCTGCTGTCCACAGGAGCCCAAGCAATTAACCAATCTCTGCACATCCTGTAGAAGTAAAACAGCTCTGATAAAACAGATTTCTTGCCTTGGGTCTGAAAAAAAATCACTTATTCGCTTCATCATAGAGAAAGAAGAGGAGTTAGATGAAAGTTTGACTAGGGCTAACACTTTTTCTGAGTCAACTCATACTTGGTTTTAATCCTTTGTTTGAAAGAATTTGAAGAATGTGTGGTGCCTTCTCCTTTCAAATGCAATAGTCTCAAAATACCTTCTAACATTAAAACCCAACAACTTCTGGATTATTGCTCATGACTCCTTTTCTTGTCATTGATGAGATTATTCTAGTCAATCTTTTCTTACTAGTTACCCGTTTCAGCCTTCTCTACCAATGAGTCTTGGCCAAGATGACTTCCTTTCTCTTAACTAGTCCTCCTACCTGCAAATTTGGTCTATGGAAAGTATAATTCCTCGTGTGTCTCCTCTTCTGTCACCTGTCACTCCAAACAAGAGGCTCTGTCCTACAGAGATTTACCCACCTCTTCTGCATATGCAAAGCCTACCTTAAAGTATGTCTTCTTTTGCATGATGCTTCCTGGATGCTCCTCTAAACACAACTTGCAGCTGCTCCCTTATCTGTTGCTCCCCACTCAGTGAGTATTTCCATGCAGAGTGGTGGTCATAGCTGTTTTAAAACCAATCTAGTTATGATAGCCAATGTGTAGGTATCTAGAAAGCAAAAACAATAGCTACTCAACATGAGCATTTGCATGAGCTTCTGAAAGAGGGTATCCTTTAAAATGTTTCATACTACATGGTACTTCTTTTTTTTTTTAATAAAACCTTGAGAGAGTCATACATATCTGAAGAGATGTTTTTGAAATTAATAAATTTTAGAATCCTTGACATCCATCCATGAAACATTATTTTTCTAAGATAAAGAGAAATTGTCAAAAATAATTTGAGATATTTGCCACAATCTCACAAAAAATCTGGCTCAGAATCTGAATACTGAGACCAAACACAAATACTGACAACCCATTTCATCCAAATGAGTTTGTTTTTTCTTTTTCATGACTGGATATGTTTAAATGCCTGCTGGTTATTAGTCAGGGAAGAAGTGTATTGAAGCCATTAACTTAAATAAAAAATTAAAAAGCAGACATTTATTCTCTTGAATTCCCCCCCAAATGCTTTGGATAGATTTCTAAAGCATTATTGCTTGAGTATATTCTTACCATGATAAGCTGCTTTTAGTAACTTCATTTACATTAGCTACCACTCTGGAGAGCCATAGTAACAGTCTGATGAATTACCCGAGAGAAATTACTCTTGAAAGTAATCATTGTGAATGAATTTTCATCAGTTGGTCTCATCATTTCATGCTATTTTGTCTTTTCCCTTTTTGTCCCGAACAAAGTTAGGCATAAAGAGGTCTTTTGTTATTCTCTCATTTTCTTTAGAAAACTTAGTCTAAATAATTTTATACAGATAACTAAAGGATATCACACACACACACATACATGCACACACAGACAAACACAGAGTTTTTGAAATGCATTTGATTTTCTTACAGTGAACTCTGTTTTATTTTATTTTATTTTATTCTACAACTAGAGGCCTCGTGCATGAATTCATGCATAGGTTGGGTCCAGCTGGCCTGCCCTGATGGGGGACGATTGGGGCTGGGTGGGCTAGGGGAGGGCCCAGGGAGGCTGGCCGGCCCTGCCTATGATAGGGGGGGCAATCAGGGGTGGGGCTGGCTATGGGGGTGGGGCGATCAAGGGTGGGGCTGGCCGGGGAAGGAGGCACCCCCGAATCAGGACAGCTGGCTGGCTGCAGTGCGAATCATAGCGACTGGTCATTCTGGTTGTTCCAGTCATTCCAGCATTCCAGTCACTTGGCTTTTATATATACAGTAGGGGCCCAGCACACTAAATCTTGCATGGGTACAGACCCTAGGCCTAGCCTGCTATTAAGGCCATCTTCCCTGGCTGCCAGCAGCTGGCCCCGCCCCCTGTTGCCACCCACCCAGTTCCCCGTTCGCAATAGGGCAATGGGAGCCTGCCAGCCAGGTGAGGGACCAAGAGGTCAGCCATTCTGCCTGTTTGCCAGTCCTGCCCCCTGATGCCACCCACTCCAGTTCCCCATTTGCCATCTGGTGATGGGAACCTGATGGCCGGGGGAGGGACCGAGAGGTCAGCCATTCCTGCCCACTCACTGGCTCCACCCCCACTGCGGGTCACGGTCTGTGTGTGGGGTGATCGGTGGGGCAGAGGCCTTGGCCTGGTGCCACCCGCATCCCTCACCACCCACCCCAGTCCCCCATTTGCCAGCAGTGATTGGAACCTGCCGGCAGGGGAAAGAAACCAAGAGGTGGTCAGTGTACCTCACAGTGACTGGTCGAGCAGTCGTGCTGGTCATTCTGCCATTATGATCACTGGGCTTTTATTATATAGGATATCTTATGTAAATTTGGTTTTCATGCAATGTAATTAGTGCAACACTTATATTTTTAGGTACAGGGATTGGAATTTTTAAATGAACTGTTGAATTTGTTTCAAATTACCAATGCCCAAAAAAGTTAAAATTTTAAATTCTTTAACAAAAGGAACCCTAGAATAAATAAAGAAGTGATCTTACTAACTTCTTAGCAAACATTTACTCAATGTCAGGCCCTATTTTAAAAAATTCTAAAAGGGACTTTTTGTTGTTGTTTGTTTGTTTTAAATCATTTGCCTCCATGAGTTCGATGCTATAATTTTTGTTATTTTCTCAATTTTTCTGATGAGGAAACAGGATTTCAGAAGATAGGTAACTTGCCCAAACTCACATAGTAGATCAAACAGTGGATCCAGAATTATAACCTGAAAATCTGATTTTTTAATCTTTCCACTGTGCTTCATTATATTATATGGTGCCTGCTAAAAAACACTAGAGTGAATGGAAAAAAAAGTTAAAATTCTCTTTAGTTACTACTTTATATGGGATTATAAAGCAACAGATACTGACTGACCTAGTTGTTAAACTGTTGAAAAGATTTCTCCCCAAATATAATTTGCCATCTAGTCACAATGAAATTAGGTTTTCACATGGTGCCTAAAAGTTGGGATGTTTGGATTTTTTTGTAGTTGTTTTTCTTTTCAAGTATCTAAAGAATGGGCCAACAATGAGATAACCACTGGGGAAAACAGACACCAACAGCTGCTTCTTCCCCCCAAATCACTTGTGTTCAGGATCATATTCAGCAGCATGAAGCCAGAGTTATTTTGTTGTTTGTTTTAAATATATTTTTATTGATTTCAGGCGGAAGGGAGAGGGAGAGAGAGATAGAAACATCAGTGATGAGAGAGAATCATTGATCGGCTAAGCCCTGCACACCCCATACTAGGCATCAAGCCTGCAATCAGGCATCAAGCCCTGACCAGGAATCGAACTGTGTGTGACCTCCTGGTTCATAGGTTGAGCTCAAACACTGAGCCACGCTGGCCGAACCAGCATTTTATAGGTTGAGAAACTGGTAGAGATTTCCACCAGGTTCTATTTTTAAAATTTAAACTTAAAGTAATTAAAAATCATTACAAATGTTATCCTTTTTATTGTGAAATTTGGCTATCAGTGCTGTTTTCAGATGTTCATTCTACAATTAGCACTTCCAACAGATGGCTGTTGACACCTGCTCCGTGCCAAGCTCTGCTGAGGCCCCAAAAATATAGTGGTAAACAGAACAGATGACTGGCTCTTAGATCCTAGTTCACCAAGGAAAACAGACCCTTGAGCAAAATAAAAAATAAATATGTAATATAACAACAGGAAGTGATAAATTAAATGAAGAATACAATAAAGCTGAATGAACAGGGAGGGACTGGGTAATCAGTGAAGGCTTCTCAGATACAGTGACATTTGAGGGCCTTCTCTGAGGGCATTACGGAATCAGTATAAAAGGGTGGGGGATACTTAACATAGTGAGGCATGAGAGAGGCCTTTCTGCACATTTTTAATGTTGGAATGTGGGCATCTTATTTTTTACCCTCTGCCATACCAGCCCCTCTCCCACTTAAATACTGTTCTTTTAAAAACTCCAGTCAGAGTGCAAGTTAATGTTTGCTGTGGTAACCTTTCTTTTTTTAATCTATAGTTGTGTCAGCCTTTAAAAAAATGTACAGTTATTTTATTTTTCACATCTGGAAAACAAAATATAATTTAACCAACTATTTGTGAATGTGAATTCCTTTTTATTTTACAAATATTGTTAAAATTCCAATGTGCTTTAATGCAACATTTGACATTTTTTACTTTTCCAAGTACTTGTTAATAATCTATTCTCTGGGAGGAGACAGGATTTTTCTTTCATGATTTTCAGGAAGAGGAGGCTTTGACAAATGTCTTACTGTTCAATACAAATAAACTTAGTTTAACTTCAACATTAAGGACAAAAATATTCCCTAGCCTATATTTAGAAACACCCACCTTAAAAACTAGTCATGTATAAAAGGTTGGGTAGAGTCCTATCCTTTTCTTCCACCCAGGCCTCCTTTCTTTAGCCTGTATGGAATCAGCTGTTCTTTTCCCAGGATTTTTGACTCTGAAAGAACTACTCTCCCCAATAACCATTAGGGAGAATTTAAAAAGCAGCAATGTGTTGTGTCACAAATCCCATGGAGCTCTGCGCCTCCTTTCCAAGTAAAATGGTTGGGAAGCTCTGAGGGCCTTTCCCGCTCTGCTTTTCAAGGATTTTTCTGTGTCACACAGTGGCTGCTGGTCATGGTGATGAGGACAGTGCTGGGACCAGAGGTGCATCCAGAGATTTAACTAAGATTGAAGGTTAAAGAATGTCAGCCCCAATAGGCCAATAGCCCCCATGGAGTCATGACAGAAGTCAGGGACACTGTATATCTAAGTAGGTCTGTGTAAAGAAACCTATTACTTTTGTCAGTTTAGTATTCATTTCTTTTCTGTTGATGGTGTCTTGATTTTTCCCTTGGGGAACATTCCTTTTCCTCTTTGACTTCTCAAATTGAGTGGGACTGATATCCTTCCCTGTGGCACTGGACCAGGTCAGTGCAATGAAACATAATGGCTGAACCATGTGAAGAGAGAAGTTCTCCTTTCTATGAATAATACCATGGTATTATTTGAGTCTGGGGCTGACAACACATGTTTTATCACTTCACTAGGGAGGAAGTAGGGGAGAAGGGACCATTGCCTGGTTCTTGGATCCACATAATTCTGAAGCCAGTTTTCCTGATGGACTTAGTTCTTTGAGCTCATACTTCCTTGCAGTTTGACCTGGGTTCATGTCACTCACAGCTAAAAGACTCCTGATTAGACACTAAGGGATGCCTTTGGGACTGGCAGGTAAGAACCCACTCAAAGTGGAATGGAACAGAATGATCTAGGTACAATGCCTTGGGAGGCACTCAGCTGCATATTCTGAGACAATCATACCAGGAAACAAAAAAGACAAACCTAATCCTGATGCTAGGATAGGGACTGCTTGCCTCTGGCCTCTTATTTTTTCCCATGGCACTCTGAGGTTACAGATACCTGGGACTCAGCAGTAGCTGAAGTTAAAATCTACAGAGGTACTCATAACCTAGTCCTGGCTGGAGCAAATAGGAAAAATTAAGATTGTTAGAAGACTCTTCCCAATCCTGAGCAGCTACATGGTGAGTAAAAAGATTTGAGGTCAAGACGAATTTCTGCTACTTACTACATGTGGTCCCAATCAAGCACTTCATGCTTTCTGAGTTATTTTCCTCCTTGATGAAATGGAGGAAAGTTCTAATGTTATCCAAAGTAGGCATTTCTGAGCATAAAGGGGGCATGACCGTAATCAGGATGGCTACTCAGCCCCAATTAGGACCTTTCCAGGAAGATCAGGGCCTGTGGGCACCCCCTTCCTGAGACAGTCCTCCTAGGTTCTTCACACAAACCTTCTGCCTTCGACCATCTTTAGAATGTGAGAGCACTGTAGAGGGCCTCTCCTTTTTGCTGTGTATACAGCTGGCAATGTTATGTTGCTCCTCTGAGCCAGCACTGCTCTTTATTCACCTTGTCTCAGTGCACCTTCCCAGTGACCCTGTGAGGTAAGAATGACTTAGGGATGGGGAACAGACTTAGAGAGGTTGAGTGCTCGAAATTTCGCACAGCCAGGCAGCAGCGGCCTGCCATGCACATCAGGGGGTCAGAAGCCAGGGCTTCCCTCCTCTCCTCACAGAGCCCTGCTGCCTCTTGGTCTTTCAGGTCTTGAGATGGGAACTGCCAGCCTCATTTTCCTCTGCATCATTTAAAGTCTGGGAGCATAATTTCCAAAGATATAGATAATGTTTTCAAATCAGAAATTTATCTCAAAGACTTTCCATGGTGGCTTCTGAAGGCTGTGCTAATAAAAAACCCTTTAAGTGTCAATGGAGCCCGGGTCTCTGTGCTCAGGGTGGCATCCTCTCCCAGGTCTTCCATGGCCTGAGCCCTGCCACCTGTCACAGAGCCTCCTAGGAGGGTGAAAATGAAAGTCAGCTCCCAGCACCAACTCAAGCATTCCCTGGAAGCAAAGGGACTCCTGTGTTTGACACCCAGACTGAAGCATTTCATCACCCTCCTCCTCTATTCCACAAATTTATATTCGGTAATAATCCTGCAATGATCAGTAATAATTATTCTTTTCTTGTTTTGTTCTTTAGTTTTGAAGCAAACACCAATATTAAAAAGAAAAAATATATACTTTTAGTGATACTATTTAAGTTTGGGGAAATACTCCATGTCTTAAAAATTTGTGGTTAAAAAAAACAAAACTATTGCAACTTGCAATTCACACTCTGTTTCACGGTTTGAAATTTTAACCACAAATAAAAATTCCAAGCTGTCCCATAGAATGATAGAATTGAAGCAACTCCAGTTCTGTTTCTTTCTCTTTACAATTGCTGTATTATTCCCATTGATTTAAATCTGTGATTCCAAAGCAGGAATATGTGGTACCAGGGTACCACACAGACTAGGTTCATGAACTTGCCCCAAACATTTACCTCGGGTCCATGTGATTTGGGTCCATGTGACCTGGATTTTTTCCAAAATAATTTTCAGGTTAGATTGAATGTTTGTTAAAGGATAAGTAATAAAAATGTGCTAATTTGTAACTTACCCATGTATTATACAGCTCAGTGGCAACCTCAACAATTACTTAGAATGTACTGGTAGATCAAGAAAAGATTGTTTTTAGGGAGGAGTATTTTGCCACTGATATTGTTTAGAAATGTGATGCATGGCAAGATGATAACAGTCTAGATTATTATTATTTTCAGGTTCTTTACAGACAGTGTGGTCTCACATTGCCTAGAGTGGTCTCACATTGCCTAGAGTCTAGGCCCTAGACCAAAGTTTCCCATTGTCCTGAACCTGGAGTCCCACTGCCTAGAGAAAATGAAGGTCAGTGTTCAAAAAAGATTTAAATAATCCTGCTTACCCCAAATTTATCCATTGAATGTCATCTGTCATAAAGAAATGGCTATTGGAATATTTTTTCATAACTTCTGAGGAATCTTGAGAGAGCTTTGCCATAAAGTATTCTTGTTGAGCCCTTGACAATCGAAGGCCAATGGCCTGAGTCTGCCCCAGATCATGCTCCATCCTTCACCAGCAGGACAATAATCTCATTTACACACTCATCTCCCATCTCCACATGTGTTTGATCAAAACACTGAATCTTGAACTAGAGTTGATAGGATATATAACATGTAGACTATCTGATTAGTGGCTCCTCATTTCTTTATGTAATTGACAGTGAAGACTTGTGATGGTCTGTCTGCTTGATTTATAGCTACCCAAAGGTTTAATCAGCACTCAGAAGTTGTTTGCTTCCCCCAGCTCAGCCTGAACTTGAACTTCAGCTAAAAATGCTGAGGCAATGAGTTCTTTGGATCTTGTTTCTAGAAACTAGGAAATGAGAGATAGTGACTTTGTTTCCCTTATGGGGGGAATTCTCTTCTCAGTGGCATTGGTAAAAAGTTTGCCTCCCAAGCTATGAGATTTCAGGAGGAAAACAAATCGCTACCTTTGTGTAGTTGACAGCAGGCAAAGGAAATGTGCTGAGAAAAGAGAAGCTCTCTCAGGCAGCATTTACAGGAGAAAATACTAGAAATGTACGGCTAAGAGAGAGTAGGAGAAAGATATGAAATGTGGGAAAGCAGCAGTAAAAATAACAATAACCATGCTAATTTAGAAACTAGGACCAGTGTATAAAGTATACAGATAAAGCCAGTGACGTGTCAAGAATGAAAACCACCCCAACAAGAGAAAGCGAAGCCACAACCGATATTTCATGTGACTACTCAGAACACAATACCCGACCAAGACAGCAGAACAAGTGAGAGCTGGACAAACAGCAGACCTGGACCTCTGAGCTCCTGAACTTGAGTTCTCACCTTGTTCAGAACAATTAGGGACCAAAGGAAACTATCTTTTAATTAAGCACAGAAGTAGGAATATACCTAATTTTATATTTAGCTGCATATGTTTAAGATATTAATATTCCTATAATCAAAATTATGAAGTATTAGTTTCAATCATTTGAAATTGCTAATATGCACTCATTTTTTAAACTATAAAAAATGCAATTTAACATGGTTTAAACTAATAGGTAGATATGCAAATATTCTTAAGCAAACTTTTTGGTTTTGTTTTAAAGTCCACATTGGAAATCAAGGAGAACTTTAGCCTTTAATTAAGTTTCCTTCGTTTTCCTAGAGTTTATGATTTACAAGTTTGGTGCCATATAAGGAAGTGACAATCTGCTGAAGTGTTCAGCCTGCCCCTGGTTGTGAGAAAAGATGGGAAGAAAGAGAAGTTCCAGAATTACATAGACTGAGGGAGGGGGTAGTAGCTTCTATACATGTTTATTTCTTTTTATTGCATTGCTTTTTATTCCAAGCTCATTTGACTTTGGGTTCCAGATTTGTTTTTCTCTTTGTAAACTACATTTGAAATAATTATCTGGCCCATCTGTTTGCTTCTCTTAAATGAACTGTAAATTGGCTTTTGTTTTCAATTTCAGGTGCTTTTGGTCTGACTCTACTATTCATCTCCTGAGGCAGGTTAGCCAGAGTGGTTAATTTTTTGTTATCAAGAACAGAGAAGCCTTGCTATTGAGAATCTTTTTCTTTAAATGAATGTGCATTTTAGTACCCCCCAAAATTCTTAGTTTTTAATAGGTTTGATTTGCTTTTCTCTGTAGTTTATGCTGTCTTTTCTCTCATTCTTTCCTGACCTATGGTTTCGTATTTATTCTACTATCCTATTCCTTTTCATATCCCACCCTCCACAACAAGGAACCCAAGACAAGCCACTATCTGCTTCTTTCTCAAAGTAAAAAAAAAAAAAAAAAAAGACACATATGAAATCCCACTGATTCCTGTGGGCCCCTTGCATAAATGATCATGGTGCATTAGGTAATGACCCTCATTGGCCAATCAATAATTATTGAGCACCTAGTTTGTGCAGAATACTATACATACAATTACATGGGTAATGATGGGAATGCATTTCATGAAAGACATTAAAATATTCATGGACATAGACTTTCTTGGCAATTATGCTTTTGAGATCCATTCATAATGGACACATAGTACTTGGAATGGAAGAAAGTTGGAGACTCTCACAAAGGTCGGTTGTATGTCTTTGTGAATTTAACTAATGTGAAGCTTGCCATTTATCTGTATATCTATCCACTGTGTAGAATTGGTGGTGCCATATTATGTAAAGTATACAGGTAACAGGTTGACACTATTTCTGGGAGTGGTGAAAGTCATGTCTTACTGAATAGTCTCTCTTTTTCTCACTTCTATCATACTAAAATATTTTCTTCTTGAGGATTACCTTAAAGTTACTTTTTTTTGCATGGAGTATTTTGTTACCTAGGACAGTGGTCGGCAAACTCATTAGTCAACAGAGCCAAATATCAACAGTACAACGATTGAAATTTCTTTTGAGGGCCGAAAACCAACTTCTGCGCATGGGCCACGAAGTTTCAATCACACTGTACATGCGCGCCTGCACGTGGTATTTTGTGGAAGAGCCACACTCAAGGGTCCAAAGAGCCGCATGTGGCTTGCGAGTCGCAGTTTGCCGACCACTGACCTAGGAGAGGTGTTTCTTATCTAACAGCACATTAGGAAGAGCAGCTGATCTTACCTTCACAGGGCAGGAAACAAGGCTGTGAGCAATTGGGACACAGGACTATTTTATGTTGATGTAATAGAAGTGGTTTGGCAAAGAGCTTAAAGAAAAGAATAGCTCTAGGGAAGGATAAGAATGTTAGGTCTCTCAACAAACAGGAGGACTGACAAGAAGGAACAGATGCCAAAGAAGGGAACTGAAGAAACATCAACAAAGCATTCACTCTTGTTGCAATTGAGCTTTTGCCCAACCTGAGTAGGGAAGTTCTGGTGAGCAATGGAGCAACTTGGAGAGCCTGGGAAAGCATTTATCAATCATGTAGAAAGAGGCTCACACAGGGAGCCCATCTCATTCAGATTTGCCTGGGACTTTCCTGATTTAATACTGAATGTCCCACATCTCAGGAATCCCCTCAATCAGGCATAGTGAGATGAATGGTCTTCCTAGCTCATTCCTCAAATACTGAAAACACTGCGATCTTATTCACAAATAATTCTGTGAAGAAATCTGCGTAAAATTTATCATTCTATGTGTTAGGTCAAATAGTGTGGTTCAAACACAAATCATATATTTTTTCCTGCATTTCCCGAAGTTTCTTGGCCATCTTTGTAGAAGGTTATACTGTCTCTTGTTTTTTGTTAGCATTAATTAGCCTTCCCTTTCTGTTGATTGTCACCTCACCCTTTTCCACTTCCCATAATTGTTTTCCTTGTTAATTTTAGAAACCAATTCATTCTAGAAGCATCACCTCCTAAATATATTGTTTGGCGCTATGCAAGAAGATTCTCTAAGGGCTTTAGTAGGAGTTGTGAAGCTGAGAGATTTCAGAGGTGTCATTCTCACTAGAATTCAACAGTGGCCACCTATTTCCACATGGAGATAAGTGTGAAGTGTGATGGTGATTCCAGGAACACCAGGTCCTTGGTCCTAAGAGATAAGCAGTTACTGATTTTTTTTTTTTTAATGGGAAGCCTGAAAAAGCAGTTATAAAATGTGTGTTTGGCTTTGTCTGATTAGGTCTTTGTTTAAACTATAGTTTATGGAAAGATATCAAGCCATGGTTATAACCCTATATATTGGTGAGAATCTGTAGCAATACCATAAAATCATTTATAAACTCCATAACTAAAGGATATTTTCAAACAGTTTAAAAACCAGATTAAATAATTCACTTAAAAAGATGTCTAGGTGAAATCAATTTCATTCCATTACCTGACTATCCTATCTAATAATAGAGTAACATGTAAATTACCATCACTCCGCTACATGAGATAAATTAGAATGAGATAAAACTTTATTACAAATACTAGAGGCCCAGTGCATGATTGGGTGGCGGGAGGCTGGGGGGCGGGACTCGGGGTGGCCTATCTGGCCATTGAGAGGCACAGATCCGCTGCCACTGAGGGGGGCTACCCTGCTGTTGAGAGGCGCAAGGGGTGGGACTCCCGCCCCCTGTGCCTCTCAACGGCCAGATCTGCGGCCGCTGAGGGGGCTGCTGCGGACACCCAGCTGCGCCTCTCAACAGCAGGGTAGCCAGGTGTCCTTGGCAGCCCCCCTCAGCGACCGTTGAGAGGCGCAGGGGGCGGGAGTCCCACCCCCTGCGCCTCTCAACAGCAGGGTAGCCCCCCTAAGCGGCCACGGACCATCAAAAGTGGGGGAGCTGAGTGCCTGTCTGCTCCGGCACCAGGCCTTTCAGAAGCCTCCGCCAAGCCAGAGGCTTCTGAAAGGCCTGGTGCACCAGCGGACAGGCACCCAGTTCCACCGCAAAAAGCGAAAGCGTGTAGGGGACCCTACACGTGCATGATTCAATCATGCACTGGGCCTCTAGTATTTGTAATAAAGTTTTATCTCATGCTAATTCTTTGCTACAAGAAAATCAAGTTTCTACATCCTTAGTAAGGAAAACAACAAAAGCATTCATACATTAGGATTTTGTTTATAAAGTCAACTTTCCACTGACTTGATGAACAGTGGAGAAAAAATGCATTGTTTTATTTTGTTTTAAGTTGAATCATAGTTAAAACAAAAGTTGACTAAAAGTGAACAAAACTCAGTGAGCTAAAAATGCACCCAATGTCTAGAAACACAATTACTATTGAGTTGAGATCATCCAAAAGTGGAAAATTAATATAAGGACATTAGCTTAGGAACATTAAACATTATACAAATTGTTAGTAGGGACAGGGGGAGGGACTAGCTGGACCATTTTGACCTGTCAAAATAGTCTACTATTATTGGATGACTCTTTTATTCAAATATTTGGTTCCTAAGAATCTTAATAACTAAACCTTACTGGTTTATTTACATGTAAAATATCATTTAAATCACCCAAGAATTGTATGAGGTAGGTACACCTATAATCCCCTCATAACTACATCTTGAAGTCTAAGTGGTACATATGAAAGTATGTATCATGTGCCCCACATCCTCTGAATTAGTGTCTCTGTAAGTAGACCCAGGAATGCTCATATTCAACAAATCCCCAGATAATTTTATGCCCTCAAGTTAAAATACACATATAATAATTAATGGTCTATTCCTACCATCTATAAATGATAGTATTGCTCCCTTAGTGACTTTGCAGAAATAGCCAGTAGCCTGCTCTCATTTTTAGCCAAAGCAGATACACTAATTTCCCAAATTAGCCTATGGTATATAAGAGTTTCTGAACATGAGAGGAAATTTATCTTTATAAAACTCAAATAGGAAGCAAGTTAAATATCCATATATTGATACAGGTACCTTGAAAGTTGTAGTGATCATTAAGAAAATAAAGTATTTTGTCCATGTTCTTCATATGTTTTGAATAGTTGAAGTGCCACAGTCAAGAGCCATCAGGAGCTTGGGAGACCAGGATTGTGAGAGGGATGGCCAACTGCCAGGATTGGGCCTAAACCAGCAGTCGGACATTCCCTGAGGGGTCCTGGATTGGAGAGGGTGCAGGCTGGGTTGAGGGGACCTCCCCTCCTGTGCAAAAATTTCATGCACCAGGCCCCTAGTCTATCTATATAAAAGTCCTTGTGATTCATGGTCTCCTTACAGAAATGCCATTCCTGGTAAAGTTTATGAAGAATTAGACATGGAATTGCATGCATATTTTTGTAAAAATATCATCCAGGTGGTTTATTTAAACACATGATACTAAAAAGAACATAAGGGTAGACACAATGGAGGAACTGGTTGTAAGGTCAGAGAGTTTGGGCAGAAAAAAATGTTCCTTCATGTGGCTTGGAGAAATTAAGCAAGTATTTTGAAACCAGGGTTCTGACAAATATGTTAAAGTGATGAATACATTTATCTTCAAAAAGACTGAAGTAAATACTTATTGGTCATCCCCCCCCCCCAACATCTATGTAATAAAGAGGTAATATGCAAATTGACTGTCACACCCTCACAAGATGGCTGCCTATGACCAGGACGACAGGGGAGTTAGTGAGGAACGACCAAAAGACTGAACAAGCAGGCTATGTGGGGCAACCAGGCTGACAGGGGGTTAGTGAGGGACTACCAAACAATGAACAGCAGGCTACACAGGATGACCAGGACAGCAGGGGGGGCAGTTGGGGGTGACCAGGTCAGCAGGGGGGGCAGTTAGGGACAGAGGGGGGCAGTTGGGGGTGACCAGGCTGGCAGGGGGGGCAGTAAGAGGCAACCAGGCCAGCAGGGAGGAGAGGGGGCAGTTAGGGGCAACCAGGCTGGTGGGGGGATGCAGTTGGGGGCGATTAGGCTGGCAGGGGGCAGTGAGGAGCAACAAGGCAGGCAGGCAGATGAGCAATTAAGAGCCAGCAGTCCAGGATTGTGAGAGGGATGGCCAACTGCCAGGATTGGGCCTAAACCAGCAGTCAGACATTCCCTGAGGGGTCGCGGATTGGAGAGAGTGCAGGCTGGGCTAAGGGGACCTCCCCTCCTATGCACAAATTTCATGCACCGGGCCTCTAGTCTATCTATATAAAACCCTAATATGCAAATAGACCGAAAGGCAGAACAACCAAACAACCCAACAACTGGTCGCTATGACATGTGCTGACACCAGGGGGCGCGCATGGAACATGGCAGGCATCGGCTGAAGCAAGATGGTGGAGCAGGTGAGTGGGGGTGCCTACCAAGGCAGGGCGCTGGTCACTGTAATTGGGGCGAGCCTCTGGTAGTTATTGAAAATTATTTGCTCCTGCACACTGTGGTCCCACCTGGTGCTCACACCTGCTGCCAGCATTGGCCCCGCTCACCCACTGCTGGCACTGGAGCCACTGTTTTCACCTGCTGCCGGTGCCCGGCGTGGGCCCCAATCGCTTGGCGCCGTCAGCAGGTACAAGCGGCGGCTGCCGGCCCTGATCGCCCCTCAGGGCTTCTCCACCTCCCCCTGCTCCTGAGAGGTGATCAGGGCTGGCAGCCGCTGCTCACACCCGCTGCAGGTGACGGCCCCGCTCACATCTACTGCCGGTGCCGGAGCCACCACTCACACCCACTGCTGGCACCTGGCGCTGGTCCCAATCGCTTGGTGTCATCAGCGTGCAAACGGCAGCTGCCGGCCCCAATAACCCCTGAGGGCTTCTCCATCTCCCTCTGCTCCTGAGGGGTGATCGGGGCAGCAGCTGCCACTCGCATCTGCTGATGGCACCGGCCCTGCTTGCACCCGGGTCTGGTGCCAGATCCAATTGTTCCATGTTGTCAGTGGGTGTGAGCAGGGCCAGTGCTGTCAGTGCGTGGGAGCAGCAGTGGCAAGAACAGGGCTGCTGGCAGACAGGGGACTGGGGCCGTGGCTGGAGGGGCCAGGTGGGGGCGCAGAGGATGGGCTGAGACCCACCCCTGTGCCCACCGCAGCCTCGCGGCCCACAGTTCCTTTCAAGGTGCACAAACTTGTGCCCTGGGCCCCTAGGATATGTATAATCATATAGCCTGAACTTCCAAACCTGAATTTCTGGACATATCAGAGAAGGCATTTTATTCAACATGCCTGCTAAGAATTGCCTCCTCTCCTTATATTGCTTCCCCTAGAGCAAAATCCATTGTTTATCTGCTTCTATCCTTTCTTGTTTTTCCCAGCGACCTCTCTCTCTCTCTCTCTACCCCTGGTTCATCTCTCTGAATCTCACCCTTTTCCAGTCACATGTCAACTTCCCATTTCATGTTCCCAATCCACTCCAGCCCGCAATAATTTCTTCTTGTCCTGACTTCTCATCTTACCAATGTCTCTGCCAAAGACTTTGGCTCATAGATATTCTAACTCACAGTGCTGTCCAATTATATTTTATGTATAAGTCCAGTTTCCTCAACTAACGTCTAAAGGTTTGAGACCCAGAAAGAGAACATGCATTACTTTTTAATTTCTTTTTTTAAAATTACATTTTTATTGATTTCAGAGAGAGGAAGGGAGAGGGAGAGAAACATCAATGATGAGAGAGAATCATTGATAGGCTGCCTCCTGCATGCCCCCTACTGGGGATCAAGTCTACAACCCAGGCATGTGCCCTGACTGGGAATTGAACTGTGACCTCCTGGTTCATGGGTCAAAGCTCAACTACTGAGCCACACCAGCCTGGATGCTTTTAAATTTCCAACAGAGTACATAAGCAGTGTTCAATAACTACATGGGGTTTTGAATCACATTGAATATTTTTCTTCTCTCCTAGTCAAATGCATTTCCTTCATTGTTCTTGTCCAGCCATGCTGATTTTCATCTGTGACTCATTAATAGGATAAGGGAGGAAAAAGAGTTAGCAATCCCATGAAGCTATTCACTTGTGGAAGGCATAGTGTTAAAGAATATTATTATTAACTCCACCAAAGAATTAAAAAATAATGAATTAACTGAATCTAGTCTAAAAATTTATTGAGTTTATACAAGAAAAGTTGAAGATGGTTATATTTCAACTACTGTTGACCAGTTGAATGGTAATAGCCATCAGTCAGCAGATAGATCCAAAATGCTACCTAAAGAAGCTATCTAATAGTCAATATAAATTTCACCTCTAAGAAATAGCCATTAGAAATGTGGCTATGTAGAAATAACTTCAACTTATAAAAATGGCTTTTCTAGTTAGTTTGATTTTTGCTTAGGTTTGACACAAAGACTTTTTACATAATTGTTAGACATTGCATACTGGCATTAGCCATTTTGCTGAATACGACCTGCAGAAATTTCCACTTATAATCAAATAATTATTTTTAATAACAATGAAACTTTAGCAAAGGAAAGTAAAATCCCACAGACACTGATAATGGCCCAAGGACACGTGACCAGCAGACTTTAGGCGATCTTACTAAGTGGGTACAAGACCATAGTAGAAAACAGGGATTTGATAAACGTTTGAAATATCTGAAAGCGGGCTTGTTCCTGCATTCATTCGCCAGTGTAATGAAAAGAGCATGAGCTGTGGAGCAGGAAAACCTTAATTTACATCTCATTTCTCCACTTTCTGGCTGTGAGGCCTTGGAAAAGATGCTTAATGCATTTGAATATTAATTTCCTCATCTGCAAAATATATGCAACAGTATTTCAATAGGTTTTTGAAAGTAACAAGAAAAGCTTGTAAGTGCTTAGCAAAAGTAAAAAATAAAAAATGGAGGTGCTCTTTGAATGATATCATTTGTACCTGTGTCTCCATATTACACAGGATAGGACTGGCATGGACATTATAGAACAAAGAGTCTCACTTTTACAACGTGAAACTCAGAGATCAAGAGTTGTGACTTAAAGGTTAAAAGCTAATTTATGAATTAATCTGAGAAATTGTTTTTCTCAATGTGTGCCTGCCATCAAGGCAACTTTGGCACTTTTCTCTCTGAGAAGCAGCCACATTTATTGCACAGGCCAGCAATGAGGCAGGCTGGGAGCCCATCTCCTGGGTGGTAGTTCTTAAGGAAAGCTTGGTACCCACAGTGTGCGGCAGTGGTACAGACTCAGCTCCAAAGCAGCTCAGCGAGGCACCTGCAGCTCTGAAGTCCGGATTGTCCTAGAGCGGTGGGCTGGACAGTGAAGAGACTCGAATTTCTAACAGATGGTATCCAGATACAGCCCACCATTTCTTTAGCACTTACTGTGTGCATGCACTGCATTTTGTAAGCATTATCTCATTTAATCCTCCCAAGAACCCTATGAGGTAAGCATTACAAGTATCTTCAACTTACAGATGAGTAAACTGAGGTACAGAAAGGTTGTATAGCCCGAGCAGGTTTTGCTCAGTGGTTAAAGTGTCATCCCACGGACTAAAGGGTCTTGGGTTAGATTCTGGTCAAGGGCACGTACCTCAGTTGCAGGCTTGATCCCTGGCTCTGGTCGGGGTGTGTGTGGGAGGCAACCAATCCATATGTCTATCTCATATCGATGTTTCTGTCTGTCTCTCACCCTCTCTCACTCCCTTCCACTCTCTCTAAAAAAATAAATGGAAAAGTATCTTCAGATGAGGATGAACAAAACAAAAAGAAAAGGAAAGCTTGTGTCACTGGTCCTCAGGCACACTCCTAGGAAACTACTAGTAGGTACTGAGCCCAGGTCATCTGAATCCACAGGCTGCTTTCTTTAATCCTCTGAAGGCAAACATATTACACATACTTACACCTGCACCAAAGGAGGTGACTCCTGGATCTGGGACGGGGTGAGGGATGCATGAAGGGAAGAGTAGTTTGGTCAGACTGCCTTGTGTGATTCTGTCAGTCTGGCATGTTGTCTGAATGTCATGGAATCTGCTCCCAGACGAATACTGGATGAGAACGTCTGGTGATAAGAATGGCTGTAGATGCCATGTGTCTCAGGGACAAGGTGGGTTGTCTATCTGTAGGGCCTTGGGGCTGCTCTCCCCAACTTGACCCAGATAAGTGCCAGACGTGGGAGCACAGGTACAAGATCAACTGGTCTGTTTCTTGGGTGGAATTTTCCTGCTAAAAAAAAAAGGCAGGAAAACAACAGCTTCCTATGACTTCATTCTGCTTAAAATTCCTGGATATGTCTCTATTTCCCCTCTGGTTCCAGACTTTTTCTTACTTACTTTTAGAGTAAATTCAGCTTCTTTAACAGGAAACAAGTGTCAACTTCATAAAGAAGTAGTGTTGATTTTTTTTTTTTTTCTTCCAGAACATGTTGAACTACAGAAACAAAGCATCTTATTTAATGATCCCTGAGTCCGATTTTTCCCAGATGGTCAACTTTTCCTGAGAAGGTAGCTCATAGACTCTTTGCATTAGAAATTCCTGGGATGTTCCTTAAACTTGGTCATTGATTTATCCAAGCTATTTGCTGAGTGTATGCTATGTGATAGACATTATATTAGACTAGGGGCCTGATGCACGAAGATTTGTGCAAGAATGAGCCTTCCTTCCTCTGGCTGCCGGCACCGCCTTCACTCCAGCCCAGAGGCCCAGCGTGGCTGGGGCAGTGCGTCCCACCCCTGGCCACTCAGCGCCTACATATGCAAATTAACCTGCCATCTTTGTTGTGTTAATTTGCACACTCACTCCTGATTGGCTGGTGGGCGTCGCGAAGGTACTGTCAATTTGCATCTTTCTCTTTTATTAGTGTAGATGTTGATTTGTGGTGCTCTTCCCACACCTTCTGAAAGGGTCTCTGGAGGTGAGGCCAGAAATTCTCATTTTTAACAAGTTCTTAAATAATTTTTATGTTCTCAAAACTTTGAAGACCACTGACCTATAATATGAATTCTTCATATACAGTGCATGGTGTTTTATGTAATTTTGGTTTTAGCCCCCAGCAAATTGCCTGGCATAATGGTATTAATGTGTGCTCAGTTGCAATTCAATGAGGAAATGACTTTCCAAATTCACTGCTTGTAATGACTTATGAAGATCAAACCTATCACTTATTTTTTTTTCAAATTTTTATAAGTTTCAAGTTGCTTATCTTGAGCCTAGTTAGTCATATACTTGTAAGCCAAGAATTTGTTTATTTCATAATTCTGATATTTTCCTCTTGTCTAAGAGTTACTAATCATTATCCTTTTACTGGAATATTCTAAAAAACCACTTTGCTTTTTTATTTAAAAAATCAAAGAATGCCAAGTTTGAGTAGATTTTAAAAGAAAAATATGTCAACCATTGATCAATTATTTAAATCCTTCTCTAGTATACTCTGTATTTGTCAGAGCCAGATAACTTTTAACAAAGAACCTCAAAATTGTACTGGCTTAATCACAATGAAGTGTATTTCTCATTCATGTTTTATTCCAATGCAGATTAGTAGGCAGGGATTATGTCTTTCAAAGACCCAGGTTTCTTCCATGTTGTGGCTCTGTTTTCCTTTAGGTATCTAAAGGCTTCCTCTTTCAGCAGCAGATGGGGTAAAAAGGTAAGTATCACACATAGAGGGTGAAATGAAGCCTGGATGTGGCATGTACCACTTTTATTCACATTTCATCAGCAAAAACTCACTCCCTGATCCACACCTACCTGCAAAGGAGGCTGGCATGTGTAGTTGAAGTACATGACTTGACTATATATTCTTCAGCTTAGCTGCCAAGTGGTTATATGGCCTCCCTATAATTCTTCCAGTGACAGAGTATTCATTATTTTTTGGGTAAGATAACATATCATCTTTAAACATTCCAGACAGTTAGAGAGGTATTTTTTCATTGAGTTGAAATATATGTTGCTGCTTTGGTAAAACAGCACAGTACTTAAAGAATGTGGGCCCTGGAGTCAGACTGTGAGTTTGTATCCCAACTTCATCAACTTTGGGTAGTTATTCATTTCTCTATTTTCTATGAGTTAATCTATGTATTGCCTGTCTTATGCCTAACATGTAATAAATTATTAACAAATGTTAATTGTTAATATGTGGCATATTGGTCCTTGTTCCACCCTTTGTGATCAGAGATACATCCTCGTCCTTAAATATTTCTAGATATTTCTGTCTCTATTCTGAGTGTCTTCCAAAATCTCCAATTTATTCTTCACCTGACAGCATTTAGCTTTCCTTTTCTATACTGGGCACCCTTCTCAGATTATGTATGGTCCAGTGTGTCTGTAGCCCTTTGAAGAGTGTGGTGCTCTTATCCTATATAATAAAAGCCTAATATGCTAAGTGTCTGGTCGTTCAGTGGGCCATTCAACCAATCAAAGCGTTAATATGCTAATGATATGCTAAGGCTGCTCAATCGCTCACTATGACATGCACTGACCACCAGGGGGCAGACAGTTGATGGGTCAACCAGTCACTATGATGTGCACTGACCACCAGGGGGCAGACTCTCTGACAGGTATGTTAGCTTGCTGCTGGGGTCCAGCCAATTGGGACTGAGAAAGATGGGACAGACACACCCTGGAGCCCTCCAGTGGTCCCTCCCCAGCTGGCCAACCTCCTGCATCCCTCCCCAGACCTGATTGTGTACCGGTGGGGTCCCTCGGCCTGGCCTGCACCCTCTCACAATCCGGGACCTCTTGGGGGATGTCGGAGAGCCGGTTTTGACCTGGCAGTGAAACGACTGGCTGCTATGACATGCACTGACCACCAGAGGGCAGATGCTCAACACAGGAGCTGCCCCTTGGTGGTCAGTGCACTCTCACAGGGGGAGCGCCGCTCAGCCAGAAGCTGGGCTCACAGCTGGCGAGCGCAGTGGCGGTGGCGGGAGTGGGCTTAAGCCAGCAGTTGATCAACCCCTGAGGGCTCCTAAACTGCGAGAGGGCACAGGCCAGGCTGAGGGACCCCTCCCCCCCAAGTGCATGAATTTTGTGTACTGGGCCGCTACTCAGAATATAAGTTTCTAGTATGGTCTGACTGGAATAGAGAGCAGCAACACTATAAATTTCTTATATTTAGCTGTTGTACATCTATTTATGTAGCCTATTTATGTACATCACATTAGCTTTTTCAGCCACTACTTCACCCACCTCATGTGTAATGATCTTATTTTCTACTAAAATTAATAACATTTTGTATAAACGTAATCTATTTGCTGTAGAACTTATTTTTTATTTTAGGAGTAGATTCTTTTATTTATTTCTACAAATTTTAATATATTCTATTTCATCTCACATTTTCAATCTAAAAGGAAGCATTACTGCACCTTCGGGGCTCTCCTACAATCAAACAGTGGTTAGTACACTTTACTTGATACACAAGGAGAGTGACTAAGACTCATCTGCTGGAGTAAATTTTTTTTGGCTGAGAGTACACAAGAAAAAAACAACTAATTTCAGGGATATTTACTAAGCTGGTACTCAGGCTTTTTTTTTTTTTTTTTTTCCCAAAAAGTTGTGTTTTGTGTTTTTTTTAAGAAAAACACCAACTTTCTTTCTTGACATGGAAACTCACACCACTGTCTAAACCCTAAATTCTTCGGTCATTTCTTCTTTGTGGGCAGGAGTTTCTGTGTGTGTTGCCATGCCATGTGGGTTTGGGGAAAGATAAGAAGGAAGAGAAAATATGTGGTGGAATAAGCAGGCAGATACTGTAGATACCATTTCAGGCAGGAGTTGGACACAGCACTGGCTGAACCAGGTAATCCTGAAGGTTCCTAGCAAACCTATAATTCTAAGATTCTGTGTCATAAATAAATGGTTTTCAGCTCCAGATGTCTCAGTGTACCAGCCTGGGAAATGGGAACATTCTGATGTTTAAAATACTTATTCTAAGTACTCTATCTTCAAGTTAAGAATTACATTATTTCTTCTTTTTAGCTCCTTTGTGATCACTACTCCCACAGCCACCCTCATCTTCACTGTGAAAGCCTGCCCCTGGAGTCTAATCCACCAAGCTCTCTGGTCTTCTTTACTAAAGTCACCTTTGGTAATGATTTTTTTGAGACTAATACACTGACCTTTTCTGAATAATCTATCCTAATATATAAAAAGCCAAGAGCCGTCATGACTGAAACAACCGGATGGACGACGGAACAGCAGGCTGTGTGGAGTGATGAGGCTGGCAGGAGGGTCAGTAGGGGGTGACCAGGCCAGCAGGGGGAGGCTGTTGGGGGCGACCAGGTTGGCAGGGGGCAGTTGGGGGTGACCAGGCCAGCAGGGGGGTCAGTAGGGGGTGACCAGGATGGCAGGGGGTGGCAGTTGGGGGCAACCAGGCCAGCAGGGGGACAGTTGGGGGCAGTTAGGGGTGACCAGGCTGGCAGGGGCACAGTGAGAGGTGACCAGGCTGGCGGGGGGGGGCAGTTGAGGGCAACCAGGCTGGCACGGGGGGGCAGTTGGGGTGACCAGGCCAGCAGGCAGAGGCAGTTAGGCATGATCAGGCTGGCAGGGGGGGCGGGCAGTTAGGGGCAATCAGGCAGGCAGGCAGGTGAGCAGTTAGGAACCAGCAGTCCTGATTGTGAGAAAGATGTCCAACTGCCGCAAATCCCCTGAGGGGTCCTGGATTGGAGAGGGTTCAGGCTTGGCTGAGGGGATCCCCTCTCTGTGCATGAATTCCATGCACCGGGTCTCTAGTTTATATACAAAAGCCTAAGCGACCGAATGACTGAACAACCAGTCGACCAGTTGCTATGACATGCACTGACCACCAGGGAGCAGATGCTCAACACAGGAGCTTCCCCCTGGTGGTCAGTGCGCTCCCACAGCCAACCTCCTGTGGCCAGCCAACCTCCCGAGGTTCTTTCCCCCAGCTGGCCAACATCCTGAGGACCCTCCTTCTACTGGCAAACCTCCCACAGTCCCTCCCCCCGGCTGGCTGGGCTCCACCCCCTCTCCCCAATCGGCCCTGATTGCTGGCCAGGCCAAGGGACCCCACCCATGCATGAATTCGTGCACTGGGCCTCTAATAACAATGATAATAATAGCAATGCTAATAGCTAATAATGATTGAGCCCATATTATGTGGCAAGAACGTACTATGGGCTAGGTATTATATTATTAATCATGTGTTACAGAAGCGGAAACTGAGACAAACCAGGCAATTTAAGTAATTTGCCCAGGATCACCTAGGAGCAGAGCCAAACAGGCACTCCAACTGTACAATGTGAACCACAGTTCATAAGTGAGCAAAAGCCTTGCCATTCACCACCCCCAGAGGCTGCAGGCTTAGCTGCCAAGCTGCCACAGTAAAGTCTCAAGCCACATATAACCCACACCTTTTAGTGGACACTCTTCACTCATTTGCCTGACTTTGCTATATCATGCTTCAAAAGAGTGTCTATTAACCCAGTGGTTAGTAAGAAACTAAAATGGTATTCTGATGTAATTTCAAAATGATCAGCCTAACATTTTCGGCCACAAGTGAATTAGTGGCACTTCAGAGAACATAAGGAGAGATTATGTAGCATTTTAACATGATGACTTAAAAAGAATTCTTACAAGGCCAAGGGCACTAATCCTTTTAGTTCACCTGGGCTGGGGATGGGGAAACCCCAAGAAACAGAGCACCCCAATGACCTTCTCTGACAGCCCACATGCACAGCTGATTTCTGAGAAATACTAAACTTTTAGAAGTTTCATGATCACTGCTGGATGACATCCTGCACCAACTTAACCACTAATCTCAGATCACATAGCAACACAGATCGCCTGAAACCCAAAATAGGCCTGCCTAGAGCTGTTTTCACTTCTTATCATTTGAGCAAGAGCATGTGTAGGAAAGGTGTCTGTCAGCCAACAGCTGTTGATTTTCAGGGAAATGAGTGGATGTGTGGTTGCTTCCTTTTAATCAGTCACCATCTATCTCAGCAGTATTAATACTTGCATTTACCAGCCACCCGTATCTAAGCATATTTCCTTTTATCCAAGACTCTACTGGATGAGGGGGTGGGAGTGGTTCAATGGGGGGATAAGTACACATATGTAATACCTTAATCAATAAAGGGAAAAAAAGAGTCTACTGGACTTTTTCAAATTCACTTGCACAAATGATGTTTTCTTAGGACTTACCATTGAATAAAATTCCCTTTAATCCTAAGCCTTCTCCACTTTATTTTGTTTCTGAGTATTTTAATTTTGTATAAATGAGGCTAATCCCCAAGACCTTGAGAGAGATACATACAAGTACATACAAGAAAGCCTTTTTTTTTTTTTTTTTTTTTTTTTTACTTTGTTAGACCTTTAACCTGTCTCAGGCTTGGATATCATCTGATCTCAGCTCCTCATTTCTTCATCCCTTGGCCTCCATTAGAAACTCTGCTGCCATAAAGTGGATTACTCCTGAATGAGGGCATAGTGTCCGCTGTGGTATCATTGCTTCCATCCATGACAGACCCCAGACTCGCAGCCTGAGAACACTTGGCTTGCATGTAGGTACAATGTGGTTTTGACTGAATTTTTATCTAAAGAAATTTCTCTTGGCTTGCCCAAGAACAATTTATATCAGCAGAAAAAAATCATATAAGCATATACTAATGGGAGTATATTGTGAAAATTTATTACAACAAAGGTGTACTGTATTGTTTTATAATGATACACCAATAGTGATTTTTAATTGCATATTTGTAGACCACTTAAATGGTTGGCTCCTGAACTAAATTTAGTATCAGGAGACAACATGAAAAAATCCTAATTCTTCCCCTAGTCTCTGTCAAATCCCTCTTGAGTGTTTACATGTAGCCTTCATGTACCCTGTCATTGAAAGAAGTTGGTTAGCCATATTTATTCTCTACAGTTCCCATATGTTCTTTCTTCATGGTAAAACAAACAAACAAAACACTAAGGGTCCATTCTTTTTGCTTTGTAGAAACCAAGGTTTAGAGTTGACTTAAAATTATACCAAAAGAAATCAAACTCTGAAGAAATCCTAGCATATCAGAGTTTGCTATAAAGACCGAGTAGAACTACTATATTGCAGAGGAACCAAGGGTTTCATGGAATTCAATTCAATCTACAAACAAACCTTAATTATTTATTACTAGAGGCCCTGTGCATGAAATTCGTGCACGGGGGTGTGTGTCCCTCAGCCCAGCCTGCACCCTCTCCAATCTGGGACCCCTTGAGGGATGTCCGACTGCCCATTTAGGCCCGATCCTAAACGGGCAGTCGGACATCCCTCTCACAATCCAGGACTGCTGGCACCCAACTGCTCACCTGCCTGCCTTCCTGATTGCCCCTAACTGCTTCTGCCTGCCAGCCTGATCACCCCCTAACCACTCCTCTGCCAGCCTGATTGATGCCTAACTGCTCCCCTGCCAGCCTGTTTGCCCTAAATTCCCTCCTCTACAGGCCTGGTCACCCCTAACTGCCCTCCCCTGCAGGCCTGGTCACCCCTAACTGCCCTCCCCTGCAGGCATGGTCACCCCTAACTGCCCTCCCCTGCAGGCCTGGGTACCCCCCAACTGCCCTCCCCTGCAGGCTTGATCGCCCCCAACTGCCCTCCCTTGCAGGCCTGGTCCCTCCCAACTTCCCTCCCCTGCTGGCCATCTTGTGGTGGCCATCTTGTGTCCACATGGGGGCAGCCATCTTTGTGTTGGAGTGATGGTCAATTTGCATATTACTCTTTTATTGGATAGGATAGAGGCCTGCTGCACTGGTGGGGGCCAGCTGGTTTGCCCTGAAGGGTGTCCTGGATCAGGGTGGGGGTTCCCTTGGGGTGTGCGGCAGCCTGGGTGACAGACCTGTGGTGGTTTGCAGGCTGGCCACGCCCCCCAGAGACCCAAGCAGAGGCCCTGGTATCTGAGATTTATTTATCTTCTACAATTGAAACTTTGTAGCCTTGAGCAGAGGCCAAGGCAGGCCAGGTCTGCGGAAGCTTGGCCTCCTCCATTGACAGGGAAACCCAAGCCTCCTGCTCTCTCCGTGGCCGCAGCCATCTTAGTTGGGTTAATTTGCATACTTGCTCCTGATTGGCTGGTGGGCGTGGTTTGTTGTTGTAGTGGAGTGGTGGTTAATTTGCATATTACTCTTTTTTTAGATAGGATGACTAAGCCATTTGTTTCAGTTAAAAGTAATCTATCCTGTCTTTAAAACAAATTTGAAGAAGAGGGAGGAGAAGGAAGAGAAAATGAAGGAGAAGGAGAAGGGAAAGGAAGAGGAGGAAGAGGAGGGGCAGAGGGAGTGAGAAGGAGAAGATGATAACATCACCTGTTAAGGAACAAAAAGTGGATATATTAGTCCCCATTGTCCCCAACATCAGGTGTTGCCCAATTTTGATACTCACCATCTCATGAAATCCTCCTAACTGCCTGAACCAGTAATATTCCCAAGTGCCATGCCTCTGTGAAGTGTTAGAAGGCAACTAACATTTATTGAGATCTTGGGCACTGTACATGCCTTGGATGTATAGTTTCATTTAATTGTCAGACAAGTTTATGAGGTAGGCAATGTTATTCCCATTTGTAGAGATTAAGCTCAAGAATTTGAGACACTTGCCCGTGGTCACATAGCCAACAAGTGAGGATCTGGCATTTAAATCTGCATATCTGAAATGCCATGCCTACATTTGTCCCATCTTCTCATAGCCACCTCATCTCTGCTCTGTCAGGAGATTGATCTAGTATCTGCTTTCCAATCTAGTGGGCCTGGCTTTCTGGCATAGGTTGGCCCAGATGGAGTTTCCTATATTAATCCATATCTCCATATCTCACTGGAAAAACCCTGCCCCAAACTGTGCATTTTGCTTTTGCGGGTCACTCTTCCCAATGTGGCCCACTGTACCTAACATAAGACACACCATCCCTCAGATGTGAAAACCAACCTCAGAGAGCACTAGATACACTGACAGCCACCACACAGATCAAAGGACTCTCACTGAGAATGCAAATACTGGGCAGGAAGTGGGAATCTGATGAAGATAGCTTTCATGTGATTTAACAACACTGGCTTAATACTATTCTGTTTCTGATCAGATCAAAAGACGCTACCATGCATGTTGCTATTTTGAACTGTGAATTTGAGGAGCCTTTCTTATGAAATAAAGAATTGTCTCCCTGGGTATCCATGGACCCTTGACTGAAATGGGAGAAAAGCTCCCCAGATTGTACAATATGACATGGAATTTTTCAAGGGTAGAGTGTCAGGGAGAGAAAGTATCATCACAATCTATATTAAGGAAAAGAAAAAGGGTTTGGAGGTAGAGGATTTAAATGTATCGAATGCTGACTCTGCCAGGCACTTGGTTTGACACTGGGTTAATTTTATTTTCTTCATTCTTCCCAATAATCCTTTGAAGTATAAACATTCCACACGTACCACCACCACCACCACCGCCACCACCACCGCCACCACCACCGCCACCACTAAGACTCAAGGTACAACACTTTGTCTAGGCTCCAACAACTATCGAGTGGTAGAGCTGGGATTTGAACCCATGTCTCCCTGGGCTGTTTTCATTACACTGTACAGTCTCCTAATGAGCAGGGCTCTATTTTAAGCCTGGGGAATTAAAAAGCGACAAAACATACACCCTGTACTCAAGAGGTTTTCAATCTAGTTAGAAGACAAACACATTTAAAAGGTCAATAGCAACATATACTTGCAAAAGGCTAAGTAGCAACAAACTATAGGAACTCAAGGAACCACTGATTACAGGGTCTCCATGAAGGACAGAGATTTGAATGAGGCTTAGAAGGAACCTGAAAACTTAAAAACATGGAGAAGAGGCCCCAGCTATCCAAGAGGAGATCATTCTGAGCTAAGAATGCTGGATTCAGGGAAGAAGGTGGTGGCTGTGGTTGCCATTGTTTCCAGAAGTGAGCATATATTAGTAGGGGGAACTGAGCAATATTCCATTGGTAGGTACACAAGACCCTTGCTCCTCAAAGTGTGGCCTAAGCATTAGTGCCATCACCATCATCTGGGAGAATGTTAGAAATGCAGAATCCTGGGCCTGTGCTGGAGCCATTAAAATCAGAAAGTGTATTTTAATAAAATTTCCCACGTGATTCAGAGGCCTAGTAAGGTTTGAGAAAGACTGCTTTAGAGAAAGGTACACTCCTCTTATTTTCCTTCTTTTAGATCCCAAAATAAGACTGAAGAGGACAAAAATTTCTTTTTTTTTATGCCTTTTGTTCCCTTGTTTTCTTTCTCTTTCTATAGAGGCCCAGTTGACTGTTGGTGAACTCAGTGACTTGAGTGCTGCTTCCTTTCTGCTGCTTTGCCTAAAAGCCAACATCCTCTTTCTGTGACTTCTGTGCGTCACTCTCTTCTTCCTTTTCACTGGTATTCACTGATCTGTGAATGTCACGCTCAAAAATCAGAGCAAAAGCATTTTGTACACAAATATCTACAAAATGGGACAACTCAATTGCCTTCCCAGGAGGCAGCCATAAACAACTGCCCTATTTGTAGAGCAGTTGACCTGAACATAATAGAATGCTCTGTGTTAGCATTGCCCATTTTAAGCAGTGGAGTTTGAAAGGTCAGTGCTACCCTCAATGGGATGGTTTGGAAATAGAACACCTCAAAAAGAGGGGCAGTTTTGACGTTGGGACCCTGACTTATGGTTCATTCCATTTGTTCAATTCAGACTTCATTCCCAGTGATATTTTTGATCCTCAGACTTGGGTCCAAAACTGCTATTTGGGAAGATCCCAGGTTTAGGGGAAGCTGGGAACAAAAAACATTGTATATATAATTGGGGCACTCTGGTTTCTTTTCTGACATGTAAAGAACTCAGAGGTCATCACTCCCAGACAACAAGAACAAAAGTGAACAAACTAAAAATCAACAACTTTCTTAGCTTCTTCAGAGAATGTAGGTCACAGGGCAAATCTCTGAACCCAACACTGGAAAGACAGACAGATGGATACAGAGAAGGCCAACTTCCCAGGAGCAGAAGCCTCTGCTGAAACCAGTACCAGAATAGGCAAACCTGAACCCTAATCGACAATCTGCTGGGAGCTCTGTGTGGATACATATGAGAATTGAAAACTCCTAATGGGCCCAATCTTAGGGGTTTGGTTCCTCACAATTTTGTGAATTTTTCTTCCGGGAGCCATCTCAGGTTCTAGGGGGCGAGGAGATCCTTTCCTGCTCCCTGCAGAGGAGGGGGAAATAGGCATTTTGGTGTCCTCCCAGAGTTCTCCATTCTCCTCTACAAGACCTGCACTTAAGGGACACCATGTCACTAAAGACTGACCCACGGTGGTTTACCAAGGGCCTAGCCAACTTGGAGAAGGGAAATACCCAACTCAGGTTCAATAAAACACTGACTTAATCATAGTACTTTAGAATGCTTCCCAAAACCAACACCTTGCCAATATGTTAATAATGCTCCTGTATTACAACTAAAAGACCTGGAAACCTCAGACTCTAGTTAAGAAGTCTCTAGGAAAATCCAAAGACAACAAAGGTGACAAGAACAAGGACATGAGAAGAAGTTTCTACTTCTGATTTTGTCATATACATGTTGAAAAATCAAGGGGAACTCACATATTCTTACAGGGACTTAGTTTTCCCATCTATGAAAAAAGATAATAATAGCTGTCCTCATTCAACCTCAAAGACAGGATCAAATAAAGTATAAGATGTAATATCAAAACACAGTAATTAATGGCGGTATGTTTGTAAGGGTATCTGAATATAACATAGAGGGAGTAAAAAGAAATCACTGGAATTAAACATAATCCCATCAACTTAAAGGTCATTTTCAGAAAGTATGAATATTTTAGTAGAAATCCTAAGTTTCCTCTAGGTTCACTTTATTTTACTGACTTCTGCACCTTCTCCTGAGATTCCCCATACTATCTCCTCTACAGAGCTCCACTTATGTTTTGAAAGTGTTTGGGAGAAAGAGTTTTGAGTTTTCAAACATCTTTGGGGCTCTCCAGTCAGCTGACAATTGGCTGTATGTGGATTTTCTCTAAAAGAAAACCAACTAAAACATTCTTGACGTGGCAAACAAACAGCCATCCTGAGGGCAATATTTTTAGGAGCTAAGTGTAAATAAATCAAAAACATCAATGGTGATTTTTTTCTCCCAGAACACAAAAGAAGCTAAAAAATAAATTTCTCATCCCAAATGCAATTTAGATCTTACCAAATTGAAAACAATTGTGCAAAATATGGGGGCCATTTGAGGATCACATCAAGCAGTTGGATTCCACATCTGCCTAAAAATCTTACCACTTATATGTAACACACAATTACGGTTCACCAAGCAAGAATAAATCATTCCAGTGAGCCAGGAGAGGACAAAATTGGAAAAACACAGCATTAGTCACCTCTCCACAGGCATGTGTCATGAAGGCAGACCGGTAAGAGGAAAGACACCTGGCTTAGGAGTGGTTCCTGCTGTTCACGTGTTAGCGGGATATGGGAAATGTACCAGGTCTGAGCGCCCCATGTACCAGCCGGGGTCTGGGACTTGAGACGAGTTCCATGCACAACTGACTGACTTGGTTAAAATAAAGGAAATGGATCTACGCAAGGACTATTCATATCTTCAAAATAACATGGACTGAAATATACTTTTTAACAGGGCTATGAACTCTGAGTCAAGTGTTAATAAATTTGCCAACAGGCTTTGTCTCTATTCCCACTCTCTGGTGGGCAGGTGAGAACAGATGTTAAGAAATGGTTGCTTGAGTCAGACAGTAAATCCCTACACCTCTCATCTATAAAACAGTAGCCATGATAATGATAATACCAATTCACTGGGTTGTAAACATTGAAAGAGACAACAAAGCATCTAGGCTTGTGTCCTGTCCATAGTAGTGATGGTTGCACATTCCCCTCTCTTTCTCCATTCTTTCTCAAGACTTCCAGGGGCTTGTCTCCCCCCTCTGCAACCTCATCTGCCTTAGGATAATATCCAATAGACTATGCGGTATGTATATCTCAACTA
Organism: Ia io; assembly: GCA_025583905.1. Classification (NCBI taxonomy): domain Eukaryota; kingdom Metazoa; phylum Chordata; class Mammalia; order Chiroptera; family Vespertilionidae; genus Ia; species Ia io. The sequence goes on from JAJQQW010000007.1 coordinate 22,791,592, forward strand.
ATGTTGTTGTGGCCGAGTAGTATTCCATTGTGTATATATACCTCAGATTTTTCTCCCACTCACCTGTTGATAGGCACTTGTATTGCTTCCATGAAGGGCTTAAGAAGTACAAATTGGTAGCTACCTAGGAAACTAGTAAACATCTATGAAGGGCCAAGGTTAGCCCAGTTGCCATCTGAGTCCCTGGAGCTCAATATTCAAAGGCCCTCTATCCTTTTTTATCTCTGGCAGATGTGCTGGCAATAGAGAAGCTAGGTGCACATATGAGGATACTGCCACAGTGGGCCTCATGGCCTCCTCTGCTCTCTTAGATCACTAGCGACAGGGTAGGAGAAGGGGAAACCTCTTCCTCTGTGGTTCAAAGACTAATACCATCAGAGTTAAGACAATTTAATGGTCCCAAAAGAGGATTCAATCAGTTGCTCAAATTTCATATCTGACCAAATTGCCCAAATGCACACCCCTTCATGTGGTTAGGTCCATGGTGAGGCAGGTAGCGAAGGGCATCCAGTGATGGAGGAAGCACTGAATGAAGGCTCCTGGGGATTATGTCCTTGAACATGACCTAACAGAGGGTGATGAGAGATGTTCAGGCAGCGAGGGAGGATGAGGGTAGTGAACAGAATGGAAGTGGTCCAATCCGTCAGTGTTATTTTAACCTCCTTGTAAGCACTTTGGCTCAGTGCTTCTTGTCTCTGCATGGGCTCTGCGTCTTGCCTCCTAGGCTTTCACAACCTCAGACAACTTGGAAACTTTTGCTTTGACTGGTGAGAAGCCTGAGATCCACATTTATCTCAAGAAAACATGCTCAATTAAGGAAAACATACTCCCCACCCATGATTATTCTATATTAAGTAACACTGGTTAAACATAGGCCTCCTGCCAAAAAGACTCTTCAGTCTGTTTCAACAGAATGAGGGAAATGCCTAAAATTGTTCTTTTCCCATTTCCAGCCCAGTGCATTCATATCTTCTTTATTTTACTGCATGGTTTGGTATAGTAAGTACAGTGCATTCAGAAAGCACCTTTTATCTACAGAATTAAAATATCCTATTGAGGTGCTCTAAATACACTTCTAATCTGCTAAGGTTGGATGAATATTATATCACTAGTGCTTGAGGGGATTGTCAAGATAAATATGTGCATCGGAAGGCATTCAAGTCATATTTTCTATCCAGCCTCAACAATAGCTCCAGATTTGGAATTGAAAGAACTTTTTGAGTTCAAGATCTACCAGTTACTAGAAACCTTCAGAACAATTTTTTTTAAGTTGCTGGGCCTCAGTGTTTAATACATAAATAAATCACTGAGTTTGCAGAGAAGTCTCTATAACTCATTTATAAGTCATATAATAGGTTGGCTAAGCAACAGATCATTCAGATTCATTGTCTGAGAATGCACAGATGCTGAAGAGAGAACTTCACTTCGAGCAGCTTCATAATTTTCATCTTTTATTAAATTGTCCTCCTTTCTGAAGGACATTCCTCTTTCTCTGACTTTTTTATGGGCCTGAACAATATTTATCATGGCACGAGACCACCTCCATTTTTACCAAATATGGGCTGACTCACAACATACTCTATATCTGGGTTCTCTAGAGTTCTCTGCACACCTTCGTTTCTAACCATAGACAATCATAAAACATGACTTGTTGGTCTAGAGCTTCTGGTGTTGGGACTGCAGCCTCAGCCTTTCCTGGTGACTCAAATGCACCAGCCTCTGCCATCATCCACCAGGTGGATCATTACTCAACAATATGATGCACAACAACAAAAATAAAACATGTTGATTGTTATATAGACAAAATAAGATACTACATTTGAATATCCATTTAAAAAATTGCAGAGCTCTAGGTAATACATTAAAAAGTAAATGCTTTTGTTTGTTTGTTTTTTTGTTTTGTTTTGTTTTGGTTTGGTTTAATGAGAACTATTTCAGCAACCAAACCTAGCCAGGCTCTCCTTTCAGCCTTCTAGATTTATCTCTAGCACTCAGTTGTATGGGAGACTCAGGATCCTGGGGGCACTAAGGATATCTATATTCATTCCTTCAATAAATATTTTTGAGTATCTACTAGTATTATACAACTAGTACTCTTCTAAGCACTGGATGTAGCACAAAGATAAGCAAGTAAAATCCCTGCGCCCTTGGAACCTGTATTCTAGTAATGGAAGCCAATGATAAACAAGGAAACAAACTAATATTATTACTCCAAATCAGTTTTATATTATGAAGAAAATAATAAATAGAAACAAAAGAACAGGGGCAGAGCAATTTTATTTTTTTTATTTTTATTTTTTTAATATATTTTATTGATTTTTTACAGAGAGGATGAGAGAGGGATAGAGAGTTAGAAACATCGATGAGAGAGAAACATCGATCAGCTGCCTCTTGCATACCCCCTACTGGGGATGTGTCCGCAACCAAGGTACATGCCCTTGACCGGAATCGAACCTGGGACCCTTGAGTCTGCAGGCCGATGCTCTATCCACTGAGCCAAACCGGTTTCGGCAGGGGCAGAGCAATTTTAGATGGTCAGTCTGAGAAGGTCTCTTCAGAGATACATTTAAGCTGAGACCAAAGGATGAGAAGGAGACCTGTGCGAGTAAGGCCTGAGAGAAAGAATGTTCCAGAGAGAGTTGCCTGTGGTGTGACATAGCAGCTGAAAGGAGAGATGTACAGTGATGATGTGAGAGGAGAGATGAGGTGAGTGGGGGAAAGAGGATAATGGTGAAGTTGGAGAAGGTCAGATCCTACAAGATCCTGCAGGGCTACATGCCTGTGGTCTGTAATTTATTCCCAAATTGATAGTAACCTGTTGAAGGAAGTTGCACAGTGTGGCATGATTTGATTTCTATGTCAAGAGGATCACTCAGAGTTCTGTGAGGAAAATGAGTTGGATGGGGGCAAGAACAAAAACAGGGAAACAGTTATGGAACAGCTTCAGTACTCCAGGCAAAAGGTGATGTCGACCTATGTTCACATGGCAGAAGAAATGCAGGGAAGCAGGTACAATTGAAATATTTTGGAATTGCACTGAACAGGACTCACTAAGGGATTAAATGGTGGAAGTGGGGATGAAAGGAAAAAAACTTAAGACTTGTTTATTTCTGTGTCCCAGCCCTTAGTACAATGCCTAGCATTTAATAAATCCTCAATTAATATACTTAGACTTGATATGATTTTCCCCTAACTGTCTCCCAAACTGATGAACAGGGAGAGAACAAAGGAGTATAGAAAATAAATAAATAAACACACAAACACATAAATAAATAAATAAGGGAGAATCTAGAAGGTGAATAAAGGGGGAAATACAGAGACAAAGATTTCCCTTCAGTGAAGCTGGTAACGACTTTGCTGTTAGCGATTCAAGGTTAAAGTCTTCCTTTATGTCTCTCCCTCCAGGCAGCTTTCCAATAAATGTCTAAAGATGTCCCAGGCCAGCAGAGACAGAATTGCATGGTGAATAAGGAATGGGGCTGTGTGCAGAAAGGACATTTTTAAAGTTGTCCTATGATTTAGGAAATAATTTTTTATCATTTCCTTGGCTGACTTTGAAGCTAAAGCTAAAGAATAAAGAAAAAACTATGAAGCATATAGTCTGAAAATGATAGAACCAAGCAATTCTGTCTTGGTACATTGATTCGGGTGTTACAGAGGGCATTTTGTTAGCACTCTGTTCTAGTGTTAATGTCACATACCCGCACAGACACGTTTCTTTCAACAAGACCAATAAAAAAAAAACCTGAGATAGACAACATAATCCTTGCAAAGATTTTAAATAGGAAGCACATATAGTCCCACACTTCAGACTGGTGAGGTTAGGTAAAAATAGAGGAGGGTGATACATATTAAATACTAATATAAGTGATTGCAAACACCTGTGCTTTCATTGGCACCCATGGTTTAATTCAGAGCCTTTTAGAAATTCTGACATTCTTATAAAGGGGTTTCTGGATCCATATTTGTCCCCAGTCTTTTTTTCAAGATTCAATTTATAGACCATTTTTTCACTCCTGCTGGCTCCTCATGCAGTTTTGAGTGGTGCCTTCTAAATTCCCTCTAAGTGAACTTAAAAATAAAATGCACTTGCCTTTATGCTAATACCATTTGGAGTCTAAAAATGGTGTTCACGGCTTTAGTCTTGTTCTTCCCACTCTGACTGCAGTACGTAGTCTCTCATATGAGATTGATGGGTAGGCTTTGCTCTGGGAAGAGGCCACATCATACGCATCTCAAGTCGACTCAATTAGAACAGTGATGCCCATGGGTTCTGCTTATTCTCCATCTCTAACTACAGACCCGTCACCACTCTTTCAGCCAAGTGTTACATTAAATATTGATAACTTCGAAAAATTATCTTTATTAAATGATCATGCAGCTATTAGAGGAATGAAAGGAAATAATAATGGCTTTTGAAAGGAAAGGAAGAATATTTCAAAAGCATTGGCAAGTGGCATCAATAAACAGTGACTTAGAGGCTGAAAGGGCTTTGGGAGGGTCGCCCAAATCTGGTGTCTCACTTCCTGTTCTCTGTACACTATGGGCAGCTCTGAAACTAGGCTTGTCTCCAAAGGTACACGGAGTTCACAGATAAAGGCAGTGTGGGAACTATTTCCTCTGTTGGACACATAAAAGGCCACCTGCCTTTACTTGTGGCAACATTTATAAAATTGCACTGAGCACTCTTATTTCAGTTGCAACTATCCTCTCTCCCCCAACCTGGAGTGGTAGGACAAAAGATTTTATATAGCCCATTTATTTGATGGTCAGTCATAGTACAGATTTCATTTCCGTTTAACGTATTTTCTGACCCCCACTCCTTTCTCAGGTGTAATCAATGGCTCTTTCCTTTGGGTCACTTGGCACTGTACCCTCCTACACACTATACTTTACTGCACTCAATCATATACTGTATTGTGTGTTTTCCCCACTGTCTGCTTAACAGAAGGGATTGACCTTTATTTGTGTTTTTATTCCCAAATGCATGATGTAGGTACTATTTTAATGTCCCACTCAAATGGAAAGATCAGGAAAGATGGTTTTAAAAAAAACACCACATACTTATTGAGTACCTATTCAATTGACAATTTTTTTTTAATCCTCACCTGAGGATATTTTTTCCACTGATTTTTAAAGAGAGTGAAAGGGTGAGATAGAGACAGAGAGAAGCACTGATGTGAGAGAGACACATCAATTGGTTGCCTCCCACACGCTCCCGATGAGAGCCAGGAGCCTGCAACCAAGGTACATGCCCTTGACCAGAATCGAACCCGGGACCCTTCAGTCTACAGGCCGACGCTCTATCCACTGAGTCAAACCAGCTAAGACAGGAAAAATTTTTTACTGTATTAAACCCTGTTAAATCCTGCTCCCTCGGGGCCTTGTAGCGTAGGGATTCACAAAACAAAAAGAGACACTCAAACACACCGGTTCTTCACTGTCCACAATATCAAGACACATGTAGGGGGGTTTATGGAACCTCCCATAATGCACAACACTTTTATTCAGCTCACATTGTCCCCCCAGTCAAGCGAACGAGCGAGATATAGGGGTCCTGAGACGCCTCCATGCTGAGTTGTGGACATCTGCTTCTGGGCTTAGGAAAGAACCACTGTTGAAATTCCACAAGGCCCGAGACCCTGACTACAACTGAAGGCACTATGCAAGTTACTGCTTGTCTCTTGCTATTGCTATTGTTAGGTAACTCCTTATATTAGCACTAGAGGCCCAGCGAACTGCATGTAGGGTCTGCTAGGCGTAATCTGCCATCAGGGCCATGTCTGCCACCCTGCAAAGCCTCGTGCACTCTGCGGATGCTGCCCGCGTCCCGCAGGACCCATCAATGCACCTCCTGATGAATCCGGTAGTTGGTCATGACGGCGCCATGACCACAGGCCTTTTATGACATAGGTTCTACATCTGTAGCTATAGAAGATTTATTTATCTTAAATGAATGTTCTTAAGTTCAACCAATACTGTTCATGAATTTTAAGCAGTAAACTCAGAAACCCAGAAGCCCATGCCATCTTTCTGAAAAACAACCTTAGTCAACTTAACTCATTACCTTTGAATGTCCATTCCTTAAAAATATAGCATTTCAATCTTCACTTCAGAATAATATATTGGATTACCAGGGCTACTAACATAACTTTCTAATCTAATCAGCCTTACAGTCTCTGGACAGGATCAAAGTTGCTCATTTAAAATGAACTTTCTGGTATTGTTGGGGATGATGCCCAATAAATCTTTGGTGAGTGGATAAATAAATGATGGATGGATTAATGAATGACATTGAAACTGGTTAAATTTTCGCTTTTCCATAGTTACTTCCCTTGACATCATGTACTAAGTACCCAACACCAAGAAAATGCAAATTAAATCCACAATGAGGTACCATTTCACTTCCAGTAATTGACTAAAATCAAGAAGGCTGACATCACCAAATGCTGGAAAGGATGGAAGTAACTGGAACTCTCAGACATTGTTGGCAGGGCTAGAAAATAAAATAAACTCTTCATCAGCTTTTCATAAAGCTAATTGTACATCTATATTATTAACAAGCATTTCCATTCCTAGGTATTTACCTAAGTGACATGAGGATACTACAAAAAGACTTGTATATGAATAATCCCTTATTCATAACAGCTAAAAACTAGAAAGAACCCAAATGTCTATTAGTTTGAATAAACTAATTGTGGTATATTCATTTGTGAAGTTCAGAAATAAACTAAGTTAATCTATGATGATAGAAAAAAAAATGGTGGTTCATGCTGATAGAAGATTAGTGGGAATTAATTGGAAAAGGGCAAATGGGAACTTTTGGGGTGATGGAAATGTCTATCGTATTTGAGTAGTAGTTATGATTATATACAATACTAGAGGCCTGTTGCATGAAGATTCGTGCAAGAACAGGCCTTCCTTCCCCTGGCTGCCGGCACCGGTTTTCCTCCAGCACCTGGGACGCAGGCCTTTGTTCTGGCCAAAGCCTTCAGTCTTCGCTCTGGCCGGAGTGCCGCTCCTGTAGCTTCCTCCGCCCCCCGCCCCCCCGCACTCCCCCTCATAGCAGGCATCCTGCCCCGCCTGACTGCTCCATGTCTGTGTATGCATATTAACCTGCCATCTTTGTTGGGTCAATTTGTATACTCACTCCTGAATGGCTGGTGGGTGTTGTGGAGGTATGGTCAATTTGCATATTTCTTTTTTATTAGTGTAGATAGCTCATTGAACTGAATGCTTCAGATCTGTGCATTTTATCTTATGTGAATTATACCTCAAAAATGGTAAAATAATAGAGGGTGGAACAAAAGTAGATTTACAGTTGTGAGTACATGAAACAGGTTTTTCTTGCATTATAATGTATTAATTATTGTATTCTTTTCCATATGAACAACTGTAAACCTACTTTTGCCCCACCCTGTAAATACATTCATAGTATATCAGTTGTCTATTGCAGCATAACAGATTACTCTAATACTTAAAGCTTTAAGAAGCAAATATTTATCATCTCACACAGTTTCCTAGAGTAAGGAACCTGGGACTAGGTTAGCTGGATGGTTCTGACTCATGAAGTTGCAGTCGAATTGTCAGCCAGGACCACAATCTTGGAAGACTTGATGGGAGCCGAAGGATTTGCTTCCATGCTCACTCACAAGGCTCTTGACAGGAGGCTTCATCTCCTAACCACTGGGTCTTTCCATAGGGCTACTCTCACATGACTTTCTCCAGGGTGGATGATCCCAGAGAGAAAACACTCAAGACAGAGCCGCAGTTTTATATAACTCATTCCAGAAGTGCCATACCATCCACTGGTCACACAAACCAGTCCCAGTACAATTTGGAAGGGGAGTACACAGGGTGTGAATGCCAGAAGGTGGGGATAATTAAAGGCCACTAGGTCCCACACTTGCATACCCATGAAGCACTTAAGCAGTGCCTGGCCCATAGCAGCAGTTCCACCAATATCATGGTTGTTATTCGGTATCCCAGGCACATTGGAAGAGAGGTCACATCTCATGGATAAATCTTGAGCATCAGCAGGTCTCAGTGAAATTAGTTTTAGCTGAAATGAGAGAGGAAAACAGGAAATAACATGCTCTTCAATAAACCTAAAGGGGCTCGGGACTCAGTTTGTCAAGAATGAAAGAATACAATGAGATCTCTGGCCATGCAGGGCAGGGGAGAATCAGACAAACGATTGAAGGAAGTGGGGTCAAGGAACGCTATATTGGGGTATGAGGTACTTGAGCACACTTGTTGACTGCCATGACACCACCCTCTGTTTATTCTCTTCTTTCTTCTCTGACTGAAACTTTTTGAACTTTTTTGCTGGTTTATTCTCCTTTCATTCTGAAATGACCTTCTTCCATGCCTCCAAGACTGATGACACTTCCGTCCCTCAGCAATGGCTCTTTTTTCTGCTTTCACAGTGCATTCTTTGTAACCGTGTCCTAACTCTTATTCTACTCTCTTTGACTTGATTGTTAGTTGTTCACTTCTATCTCTGACACTATATTTGAGCTTCCTGGGCACAAGAACTGTGTCGTATTTGTATTAATACTTTCTGAAGTGTCTTGCATGTAGTAGATGTTGGTTGAACATGTGACTGAGAGTTGCATTCCATGTCTTCTCACCTGAAATGTACAAAGCCTCATGTTCTTTCTATTAACTGCCATTAATCAATCTCCAATAGAAAAAAATGACTCCCCCTCCTCACACACACATTTTACTTTGTTGGAGCTCTTGACTGTGCAGACAAAAGCCAGGGAGTATTCATGACTTTAGCTATGACGGTGGTAATTGATGTTAAAATTAAAAATAGCACAGAGGGACAGATTATCTCTATAGAGAAAGAAAAAACTCAGTTCAAAAAGAGACTATCTCAGGCAATCATAGGCAGTTCAGGAGCTGAATCAAACATCTCATGGATTTTTGCTTACAGATTCCAGTTCTTGCACTTCTATTTATGTACCCAAAGTGATATGCCTATAATACTCCCTAAGCATTCTTCATCACTGCTCCTGGTCATATTTCAAAAAAAAAAAATCCATCATAATCCTCCAATTTTTTCCTATAAAGGAGTTTTTCCTACAGTAAATGGTTTTTTATTTTACCGTGTAGTATGATGTTTTGGTAATGTGATGTCCTTATCTTCTCTCAAGGACCTTCTATTAAGTATGGGTCTGATCTTGGACAGTATTATAGGGCATAGCTTCAAGGAGTTCAAGGGTTTTCCAGTTTGGAATGATCTTATTCTTGGAAGAAGAAGTAGGCTAAGTGTCTCAGGAAGGTCCCTTTAAACTGGATAGAATTCAATGCGCGTTGTTCTTACGCTGCACCATCGCCGAGGTCCTTATCAAAAGACTTAAATCTAGCACAATTTTTATTGATTTCAGAGAGGAAGGGAGAGGGAAAGAGGGATCGAAACATCAGTGATGAGAGAGAATCATCAAGTGGCTGCCTCCTGCATGCCCCACACTGGGGATGGAGCCTACAAGCCAGGCATGTGCCCTGATCAGGAACCTAACTGTGACCTCATGGTTTATATGTGGACACTCAACCACTGAGCCATACTGGCCAGTCATTTGTGAATCAATTTTAAGGCAGACTGAAAGTACAGCACTGTGAGGCCCACTCATGAGTAGACTCCAGAATTAATTAGTCCTGGCTGCCAGTCCTGCCATACCCATATATGCTCTGTTTCCTCTTTTCCCATAACCTGCAGGGCATTTCATAGGCATCATTCAACATGATTAAGGGGCTAAATCTGAGAATGGGACTTTTGCTTCTATTTTCCCACTTAATCTTTTAGTTGGGTCCAAGGAAATGTGCAGGATGCAATGTAATATATTTAATAGAAATAGCCCCAAATCTGGAGTCAAGCTAATCTAGATTCTTCTTCCCACTTCCATCTCTTACTAGCTCTTAGTCTGGGACAAATTACATAACCTCTTTTTTTTTTTTGTTTGGGAAATGGGAGGAATAATACTTGCATAGCAGTTCATTTAGATAATTAAATGAGCAGAAGTGTGGGAAGGCCCTAGCAGGTAGTAGATGCCCATTGATGTTATTTCTGTTTCTGAATTCCCTTGGGCTGGATTCCTGTTCTTCCAGCCCAGTCATTGCTTCCCTTTGGACTTGTTATACTGGATTGGTGGTTGCTTCCCTAGGGGTACAATGTGGCAGTTTTCCTTGTCTTGACCTTACCAGTCCCAGACCCTCTATACCTCTGCCCAATGCCAGTAAGACATGGGCAAGCATAGTGGAATAGACCTTGCGATTGCACAGCCTGAGTTTAAATTCCATTGCCATTACTTCCACACTGTGTGACCTCAGGCATGCCACTTAACTCTTCTGAAATCTCAGCACCTCCATCTTTAAAAGGAGCATCACAGTAGTATCTAGCTCTAGGACACTGGGGAGAATCACATGAGATAATACATACAAAGCTCTTAGCAAACTACCTGGCACATAATGAATGCTCAATAAATACTGGCTATAGTTTTATGTTTTTCTGCTAAGCCCAGCTATGCAATGATGATAAGCAGTAATCATGAAACAATATTTTTTTTTAATCTTAAATACTACTCACCTGTCTGTAGTTGGAATCAAGCTACTCCTTCTGCCAAACGAGGCAGTTCTCATTCTGACACAATGAATTTTGGGTGAAGAAATAAGAGTGGCTCATTAGCCACACATACATTTGAGTATGTTTTATTTATTTGCTTTATCTCATCTATTCACAAGTGACCTAAAAATACAGGTTTTAAATAAGGAAAATGTGGTGTCAGGAGTCTTAGCTCATCTATGCCAGTAAAGTATATTCATTAGCCACAAAGAAAAATTTGAGTCAAGATGAAAGGTGATCTGTAAGCAGTTTATAGCAAGAATCTTGGTGAAAAACTGCAAAGGCCTGAACCAAGAAAGATACATAAGAATAAAAGACTCCAGGAATTCTGGTCTTTAGAACTTTAGAATTGTCAAAACATAGTAAAACTACAGACAGTCCCCAACTCATAATGGTTCAACTTAGATTTAAAAAATTTTTTTTTTTTTTTACTTTTGGTGGTGGTGCAAGAATGATATGCATTCAATGGAAACCATACTGAGAATTTTGAATATTGCTCTTTTCCTCGGCTAGCTATGTGCAGTAGGTATGATACTCTCTCGTGATAATGGGCAGCAGCCGCTGAGGACCACTCCCAGTCAGCTACATGATCATGAGGACAGTGCTGGGAACTGTGCTGCCAGTGTTTTGTGAATATTGTGCTTTGTATCTTCACATCCCATCTTGTCTATAAAATGCCCATCTGTGTCTCCTACTTGTAGTGAGAAGAAGAAGGCACTTACACTTTAAGTGAAACTCAAGATAATTGCCCAACTATAGACTAATATACATGTTCTGAGCATATTTATGATTGGCTAGGTGAAGCCAGGATGTCCCTGGGTTAGGTATATTGAAATGCATTTTCAACTTACAATACTTTCAATCTCCAATGGGTTTACTGGGATGCAACCTCATCGTAAGTCAAGGAGCATCTGTTCATTTATTAGAGATCACATGGAGACCTCTGGGACTTGGAATCCTGCACTCTGAACCAGCACAGCATGACTAAAACCCTAAGATATCCAGGCCCCTGGCTAACACCAGTCAGGCAGCACCTTAATCAGCTGACCTATGTCTTCAGATGAAAGACAATTGCATCCATATACTGTGAAGGTTATTGGGTCATGCTGCTGCTTAGAAAATAAGGGAGCATTTGAATAGTAACACGATTTGGATAAAGAAAATAAAAAAATTATTTAACTTGTCAAAATTTTCCTGTATGAAGGAGGCATGTGTGAAGCAAGATGTGTTTCTTTACATTGACAACTAAATTCAGAGTAGTGAATAGTTTAAGTTTTATAAAAGGATTTTATAATATTTAATTGCATTTTAAATGACAAAATATAAGATTTATTTAATTACTTGACTTATATTTTTGGTACTTAATTATTTTATTTTAATAAATAATTTGAATGTTTGAAAAGAAAGCTAACTTTTGAAAGCACATGAAAAATAATTTTTTATGTTTTATTGCTTTATTTTATATTAAAATATATTCAAATTTTGTATACTTTGAACATAATTGCATTTTAATTTTGTAATCCCTTAGATCATCATTGTTAATATAACCAAACTTTATGAAAATCTTGATAGAATAATATGATAATATAATTAGTAATTTTGGTCAATTGAAGTCAAAAAATAAATTTTATGAAAAAAATATGTAATGATTTTTTAATTAAGTATGTTTTTACTTAATTCCTCATCCATACTTTGGCAGTCCATCAGATGCATATCTAGACATGTGCCAGATATCAAATCCACTCTTCTTGATATTTTACACTTTTGATCATGTAAAAAATAGCTTTATATATTTCATATTTTAAAAATGTTTGTTACCCTAGCCGGTTTGACTCACTGGATAGAGCATTGGCCTGCAGACCAAAAGGTCCTGGGTTTGATTCTAGTCAAGGGCATGTACCTTGGTTATAGGCTTCTCTCTGGCCTGGGCTCTGGTGGGGGTGCATGAAGGAGGCAACCAATTGATGTGTTTCTCTCACGTTGATGTTTCTCTCTGTCTTTCTCTCTCCCACTCTCTCTAAAAGATCAATGGAAAAATATCCTCAGGTGAGGATTAACAACAACAACAAAAAAAAACCACAACAAAACAAACAACAAAAAAAGCGTTTGTCATTAGGAAGATATACTTGTTAAGGTAGGGGATAGAATGTATTTTATTCAACAGTCTGTAAGCTTGAGTTATAACTTTTAAATGTTTAGACATAAGGTGTGTAGGCCTCCACTTATATTTCTGCCATGAGAGCAAGCTTGGGAGCTGGCTTACTGGTGGTACATAGTCCTTTCATCCAAGACTGATGAGACAGAAACAGAAAAAAAAATGAAGGCAGTAATGCCAATTTGAAAACCAATTAACCAACCAACCAACCAACCAACCAACCAACCAATAAAAGGCATAAACTGGATACCAACAGAAAGCAGCCATGGAATCTATTTCTGCCTACTCACACCAAGGACTTCACATCCTAAACATAGACACTCTGAATCTCCAAATGCATCACACAGAAATTTTAGGCCAAGTTGTCCTTTTTTAAGGTTTTTGTTTTTGGTGTGTTTTTTTGTTTTTTGTTTGTTTTTTTAAAGAAAGGGAGGCACATCCTACAGAATCGTTTCATTCCTGATTGGATAATGTTCAATCCATTGGCCATCTGCTAATGTTGAAATGGAATTTAACTGTAATATACTTAATTCAGAAAGTCAATATACAGGTAGTATTTTAACATTCTTAGAATCCTAGGTAGTGTTTAGAGGTGACCAGGTACACAAAGCTCCAATAACAGAGGTTGACCAGAAACTCAGAAGGACAAATTTCTCATCTTGGGTCCCTCACAGACTCACTGAAAAATATTACCTGGATACTATTCAAACGTCAAATGGCATGAACTCCTACATCACCGAGGACAGCACTGCCTTTCCAAAACAATCAGATGGTCATCAAGGTAGAAGGCAGCTGAAATGTGCAGCAAACAAAGCATATGCACACACAACTCACTCACACACACACACGTGTGCGTTTGCACGAATGAACACATGCACACAAATGTTATATCACCAATTCTGTGTTTTGAATTTGGAAAGGGCTATCTATGCCAACAACTTTGTGTTTCCTTTATGTTCTACAGATCATTAAATAGAGAGCAAATTTATTCTTCCTGAGAGTGGGTATTTAAGGAATTAGCAAGAATTAGGAAACCCTTTTTGAAACATTGCTTTGGACTTACTTTATAAGGTTATGTGAAACAATAAAATCATTGTTCTGTCTCAGAGTCTAATCACCTTGGAAATACCATTTTACTATCTGGTTCCATTGCTTTGTAGTTTAGTGTGCATTAAGTCTGGGATTTACATATAAGCCACAGGGAAAATGGGTTCTTCGCTGCCACAGTCTATATTTGTAATCAGACGATCAATATGGCTAACATGTGCCAACTTCACTGGAGGTGGGCGAGTGAACCTGTTTGAGATCCATGATACTCTAGAGAAATAATGCAATGAAGCTGTATGAATGGGCTCATTGTTTGCCTTTATTTTAAATGTTCTCATTTTTCGCAACATTTTTATGGAGAGCTCTTAAAAGGCCTTTATTGATAGAGCTACTCATTAAATGTCAGTTTCAAAAGAGGTGCTGTTGATGTAATGCAATATAATCTGTTTTTGCATAAGGCTTTTTATCCCAATGTGTTGAGGAGTACTTTGCCAAACCAATTCTATTACCCAAATCCAAGATGTAATTCATAGAAGCTAAGAAAACTGCCTTCTAGATTTAAATTTAGATTCATGAGATATGTTTTAGCACCAGTACTCTAAAAAGATTGGCCTAAATCTGGCACATGACTGACTTCCTCTATAACTAGACATTGAATACTTACTCATTCAATAGCCATTTATTGAGTATCTACTATATACCAGGTGCAGTGCTAGGCAGTGAGATAAGAAAGCTATTATTCTTAGCTCCTAATTACAGAAATAGACATGCAAGTACCTTGATAATAATGCAGTGTATCACTGCACTGTGCATAAAATTTATTCATGTAAGTATAAATGCAAGCTAGAGAGTTTAAATAGAGCATTGGTTCTCAAAACATGATCCCAGAACCAACTCACAATCAGTATCATCTGGGAACTTATTAGAAGTCAAATTCTCAGGCCCCAGAATTAATGAATTCTAAACCTAGGGGGCTAACCCTGCCACCTGTGCTGTAACTCCAGTCTCTCACCCCCAGGTGATTCTGATGTTTGCTCAAGTTTGAAAACCACTGGCCTAGAGATGTGACTCTCAAACTCTGGTGGATGTTATTGTCACCTGAATAGCACTTAAAGCTCCCAATGCTCAGTCCATAGCCCAGACCAATAAAATCAGAATCACTGGGGGTGGATGAGGCAATGTCTGTGCCAGGTTTTAAAAGTCAAATAAGATATTTCCAGGAAGACATAGCATGAAGGCATTTCATTCAGAGGGAAGAAGCCACGAAGGCTAGAAGCATGAAAGAGCTTTGTATATTGAATTTCAAATCAACACTGTTACTGAAGCATAAAGTCTGAAGGAAAACGTAAAGGAAGAATGCACTGGAACCGTAGACAGGGGCAGTGCACGAAGGGCTACAACTTGGAGGATGAACTGAATCTGAGTGATATTTTTTTTCTGGTGTGTGTGTGTGTGTGTGTGTGTGTGTGTGTGTGTGTGTGTGTGTGTGTGTGTGTGTGTTTTAGGAAAGTGGTTTGGCCTTTTTTACTACCCACCCATCTTGCTCCCTGGGCTTCGCTCTCCTAGTGAAACCATTCCTCTCCGCTGAGGCTGTTGATGATTAAGACCAGCGATTCCTTAGCACTCAACAAAACTCAGCCACATGCTGCACTGATGGGAGGAGAGATGGATTTGGTAGCAGATAACTCAGAAAAGGAAAGGGTTGCTTTAGACTTTTTCTCCCCAGCTGAATCTGGGAGGGATTCTGGAATAAGTGCATCTGTCCTCCAAAAAAAATCAAAGCCAGACACAGGAAGTGGGTGGAAAGAGCCTTCTGAAGAGCCTCAGCTGCCACATGCCTTCTGTCTGCTGTGGGCATAGCAGCTGCACAGACCCCTCTTGTTGGGAGACAAGAGAGGATTCTTTCAATCCCGTGACCTCAACCCCATCTTCAGTGGTAGAGAAGAGAGAAACTGAAATTCTTCCCTGTGACTGAGCACATGAGAATGTGACAGTTATTTGGGGGAACAGGTTTCCTGTGGGCCTATTGTATGGAGTGTGTGCACCCGTGCTTGTGTCAAGGGAGGGAAGAAGAATGACAGGGAGGCAGGAGTTGTCCATTCTTTGGTTCATTTAATGTGAATATTTCTGAGAGACAGAGATAGGTAAAAGCCTTCAGCAAAGGGGCCACGGTGGTTGAAGAAAGCATCCAGCATCCCTGCCCACCCCTCCTTTCTTTCACCTCCTCTTGAACATTTTCAGGGTGTCAGACACACTAACAGAATCTGCTCTTTGAATTGGATTCAAGGTCAACTTTAACTAGGTGTTCACATTCACACCTGCTGATGAGATCAGAGCAACTCTGAATCAGCTGTGAAGCTAAAGAGGCACACCCAAGCCTGTACAACTTTGTTAGGCTCAAACCTCTCCCTCTGAAATATGAAATAGGATATATGGAAGGAAAGGAAAGATATGAAATGGGAGGAAGTGGGGCTGCATTCACTTTGGACAGGATGTATCAGCTAACTGAGCCTGAGATCATGGTGGACAATTGAGGCTCACTTGAAATGAAAGTCAGCTCATCATTTGGTTCCAAATTGGGCTCCATCAGCCATTTCAGCATCATTTCACATCTCCATCCATCATACCACACAATATATGGGAAGAAAGGGCCAAGTCAGTTTCCCCCTGGCAGGTGATTTGGCTTTCCTTCTAAGTTAATTTTTTTAAATATATTTTTATTGATTTCAGAGAGGAAGGAATAGGGAGAGAGAGATAGAAACATCAATGATGAGAGAGAATCATTGATCGGCTGCCTCCTGCATGCCCCCAACTGGGAATTGAGCCCGCAACCCGGGCATTTGCCCTTGACTAGAATCAAATCAGAGACCCTTCAGTCTGCAGTCCAATGCTCTATCCATTGAGCCAAACCAGCTAGGGCTTCAGTTAATTTTTAATGGATCTCTTTTTGTTTACTCCTTTTTCTATACTAAAGCCTTATTCTGTGTCAAACTATGATCAACACTTTATATGGCAATATGATAGAATGATTTTTAAACCACAGGTTTTAGAATCATTCTGCCAGGTTCAAATCTCAACTTTATGCCTTTGGGCAAGCCACCTAATCTAGCCTAACCTCAGTTTCCTCGTATGTTAAACAGGAATAATGATAATAGTACTTGCTTATTAATATGAGATCTAATAAACTTACATGTGATAAGCTTACTCCAGTGCCTGACACATAGTAAGTACCAGTAGTCAGTAAACACTAGGTGTGCTGAACCACCATTTTCACTAAGTATGTACACCTCTCCCAAAGTGGAAGGGGTGGAGAGATTTAGAGAGTTTAATTTCTAGTTCAAAGTCATGTAACCTATAAATGGGAGATTCAGGATTCAAACTTAGTTCTGGGGGTGGAGTCCATGCTCTTCAACACCACACTTGACAGCCTCTACCAGACAGTGACTTTTTATGATTTGACCATTCAAATCCATCTCTGGTTACCTTCTCAATATTCCCAACTTGCCTATCCATAATTTATTCTCAGATCTTATGTGTTTCTGCTCTTATTTGATTCCTCTTCTCATTTTGCCATTTTACTGTTGCATTTCTGCATTATACTCACAACAGTTTTTAATACCATCTGTTATAAACTAGTCATTTTGCCTCCACACATTCCTAAAGATAAGACTATTTCCTAAGAAAAAAATAGAATAAAGCAGGAACAGATTCTCAGATGTAATCATCATGATGTGCGATGAATATCTGAGCACTTGCAGGGTCATTACGCTTTCAAATATTCCTTTTCTTGTCTGCATGGCAAAGACTCAGTAACACTCTTCTAAAGACAGCTGCCTATTGTAGTCTGGATGAAAAGCTGCACCAATAGATCTGTGCTTAGTTTAACAGTGAGAGATCAAAATGGTGTATGTTTCAGATCTATGTGTGCACAGATGTATATAAATTATACATATGTATTTATTCATGTATGTATGTGTGTATCCATATCCATACACATACAAATACACACTTATATAATAATTTTTGGACTATTAGGGAAGGTATAGTTGGCCTTTTGTAGGCTACATCTACAAACCAACACATAAACTGAAAAACAAATAATTGAGTCCCCTACCAACCTACTGAGTTGAAATGGGATAGCTTTTCTGGGTTTATTTAGGTGTAGATAATTTGAGAAGTCAGTTATTAGAAGTCAATTGTTTTCACATGTGTATGACATCAAACAGGTTCACTTTAGTCTTCTAATATCAAAAGTTCACAATCATGGCAAAACATGGTTGTACAATGTCCAGCAGTAATGACTGCAATGCATTTGTATAAATGTTGCCAACTGACATGTTCTTTCGTTTGAGTTTCCGGTTAGCCACATAGCTGTGGTTTCTGGGAACAGGAGCTGTACCTTGCTTATCCTTTTTACACTCCCTTCTGGCGTGTAGTATTTTGCATATATATATATATATTTACTTAATAAAGAAGTATAATTAACTGAAACTCTCTCTTTTTTAAAAACATACTATTTAACTGCTGAAGAAGTTACAAGTTTTTAAAATGTCATTTTTTAACCCTTATATCTAATTGACTATTTGACATTTATTGGGCACCCATTGTATTCAATATGTGCTTTGGAGGAAAATGAAGCAGTGTTAGACAGAAAACAAGGAAGCCCACATCCTCCTTCAGGGAGCTCCCAGCCCACGTGCGAGCATTATAATCCTGTATCTAAATAATTATCAAGCTACAGATCTGGTCTCTGGGCTGTGAAAGCCAAACCATGTTGTAGAAACAGGCGTAGCATCACTTCCTGCAATAGGCTTCACAAACGGAAGAAACTGTGTGTACTGTGCTCTTCAGTTATCTAGGCTACAAAACGCAGGAAAACCACATCAGAGGAAGCTCAACTTTTTTGGGGTTCTCAATGTATGAACATACTTGATAACAGAAATTATTATGAAACAGCTCCCTGTTGACGCAGGCCCTGGGCCACATGTTCACCCTTTCTCTAGTGACCTTCACAACTCTATATACATTGGGACAGTGGTCACAAAGTTAGGAGGTACCGGGAAGGGCATGTTCCTTCACAGCTGCTCCATAGCCATTTGGTAATCATGGCTTTATCACAGGGATTACTTCTGGAGGGCACATGGAGAGAAAATGGAGGTTTGTGGTAGGTCAGGACTCTAAAATGCTTCAAAATGCTCATGTCCTATGTGCTGCATCACTGGAATGTCTCAGGGATCTGCCCCTTCTGTTACTTATTCTGCACACATTTACTTCATTGTGCCAGGGTGCATTTACACATCGGGGCACCCATACATGAAAAGACGTAAATCCTGTCCATAAAGGAGTTTATATGTCTGGCTAGACTATTTGAAGGCCACAGATGTGTTGCCTAACCCTTCTGAAGGAACAACTGTTAGGATCTGAAACTATATACAGTATTTGCTTTAAGAAACTACAGCACAGGAAGTCCTAAAATATACCACAAAGTATGAATAGGTTGAAAATGATACTATGCTGCAGCTTAATGCATACTGTAGCCAAGGGCAAGATATCTCATAACTAATTATATTCATTTTCCACTTAACAGAGACATTCAAAGTACAGATCTGAAAATGTGTAAGTTGAACTTCTGTTAAAATGACACCCTCCCTAAGGAAAATAATTCTCTTGCTATACTTTAGGCTACCTCCACAGGCTGCCAAAACATTTCATTTAATTGGGGGAAAAAGTCCATCCAACTGTTGTCAGAAATCATATAACAACCTGTTGTTTGGCTGATTTTTTTTTTCCCAAACCTTGTAACTGTGCATTTGTGTTCTGGTCACCCAGCCTTAGGCTTCCTGAGAGAGACAGAATTGAAAGAGTTGATTCAAAGAGGCAACATAAAGGAGAATGTGGGTCCTTACAGAGTTTTGGAGTCTATAATACTTCCACATACATTATCTCATTTAATTATCCTAAAGGCTCTGAAGATAGAGGTACTGTTATTATCCCTGATTTTCAAATGAGGGGTTATTTGAAAAAAAGTGCCAGAGGTAGGATTCAGGCATAACTGTTTTGCTCCGAATCCTGGTCTTTTCTCATATCATATCGCTAAAACATAGCATGTGCTGGGATAAATCTTTGTCAGAATCATGTTTTCAGTTACTTAGTTTTTTCTTATGGTATCATGTGCACGGGTCAGAATTCTAAGTCTGGGTTCTCTAAAAGAAACCTCACGTGTGTCAAATGTCAAGAGGGGACAACTTGCATTTTAGGAATCTGGGAAAAATATGGCATTTGGTAGCCTTGAATTTCTTTTTTGTTAAAGCTAGAAGTTTAGTTCTGGACTTGACCTGGAATTTATCTTACAATAGGTCACTGAGAATAACACGTTGTTATAGACAAAGCAATGGTATTGAGGCTTTGTTAAGCTCCAAATATTTTTAGTAGAAAGTGGCTTAAAGTCACATCAACCAATATTTGAATAGTCCCTAAAATGTGTAGGACACTGTGTAGGTGTTAATTGGGAAGGATGAGGGGTGTACATTCTGTTTTGCCCCAAATAGTCCTGATATATGCCCTGGTGTCCAGTCTGCTTAGAGCCCCTGACTTCTTCACTCTCAAAAATTACATGATGAACCTAGTAGGAGTAGATACAAATTCAAGAAAAACTCAGACTGTCCTCCAGGAGATTATAATCTGATGAAGGCCAGAAGGAGGGATATCAGAAAAGTGTGCCTATGCCTGTAAAAATAAAGCACAATGCTTCAATTGTTGCTTTAAAATTATGTAAAACAAATGCTTTGGGAGTTCAGAAGTAATGTATTTAGTTGGGTTAATTACAGAGGAAAAGATCACTTTATGTCATTTTCAACAGCAATGATGAGGGTTATCAAAAATGTTGCCATAGCTCTGGCAAGTTTGGCTCCGTGGTTGGAGTGTTGGCCGATGGACCAGAGGGTCCCAGGTTAGATTCCGGATTAAGGGCATGTACCTCAGTTGCAGGTTTGATCCCCAGACGGTTGGGGCGCATGTGAGAAGCAACCACTGGATGTGTCTCTCTCACATCAATGTTTCTCTCACCCCTTCCTCCCTCCCTTTCACTCTTTCTAAAAATCAGTGGAAAAAATATCCTAAGATGAAGATTTAAAAAAACAAAAACAAGAACAAATTGGGGTATGTGCAAAATCTACAGTGGTGTAGGGAACCCGTGGTTCAGGTGTCATTTTCCATTGAGAAATATCTATTTTGTTCTAGACTTCAGTTTAGACCAGACAATTTGAAACTTTACATCCATAAATTGCAGAGAATTCTTTGTGTCTCAGCTATGGGTTTATATTTCTATCGAATTCTGTTTCTATTTCCTCCTGCTCAGACTGATGCAGGAGTTCAAGTGATGACTAGGAAGTGTGATACTTCTAAAGCAAGGACACAGTCTATAAAAATTCCCTTTAAAACCACTTTCCCCTCTCTGTTCTGTAGTGAGTCCCCTCTGTTCTTTCAGTGAGAATGCCTATTGGAACCGCATCGCCTTCGGTGTTAAGAATATACATTCTAGGCTGGTTTCTGCTGTGAACAGTCTTAATCTGATTTTTTAAAACCTTCCCCTTTGTGGTTACTGCCTACATTGAACTATTAAATCTCTCCCAGTAGGAACCTGTCCCCATCTTCCACCTATTTCACAGCTGTTGCAGGAAAATTTTTTTACCGTTGTGTTAAGGTATTTATTTTTAAGAGTTTGATATTTGTTTGCATGGGTCCTCTGAGTGACAAGAAAGAGAAACACTAATAATGACCTTTGCCCTTCATAGAGTGGCCACGCATGATAATTTGCTCAGACAGTCCAGGTTTGTACCAGGTGTCCTGATGTAATTAATATTAATAGCAGCCTTTTTCACTCTCAAAAGGGTCCCAGTTTGGTTAAGAAATGATGTGCTACCTTATAGGCTTTAAATTCAGTTAGGCACATGGGAAACACAAGCGGAAAAAGACAACTAACACAACAAAGCGATGTGTGATAAATGCCAAATAGATGATCTGTGCTGTCAATGAATAGAACCACATTTTAGAAGAAAAAGAGACTGCTAAGGACCTGGGCCATCTGCTGAACTGCTTGAAGAAGATGAGACTAAAGTTGGCTCTGGAAGAACATGCAGAATTCAAACAGGCAGTGAAGAAAGGAGACCAGGCAATAAAACTTTCACTTGAGAGACTGCTAAAATCAAAGCCAAGCATAATTTTTTCAGGCTGAATAAGTAATTGTAAAAATGATTCCCTCCCCTCTTCCAAGTAGCCAATGTTACAGGCAAACCAGCTTGGCAGCTTGGGCAGAGAACACATTTTGATCCATTTAAATATGTGGGTGTTTTCCAAATGTTCACTCTGGTCCCCCACTGCATTGATGAGCCATTTGCCTTGCTGACATAAACACTATTTCATGGTTATGAGGGGGGGCAGAAGGGTGGGGGAGGGCAGATCATGTGCCCAGCCAAGGAGTCCCCAGAGCAGCCTGGAATGGCAGCTCCAAGATGAGGCATTGCACACATCAGCCATTTGCTTTTGGGCTGCAAATTCAACCACTCACTTGGTCCAAAGGGGTACAAGGACACTATGAGAAGAAAATGCCTAATGGGAACACATGCGTAAGGCTACAAACTCAATTTTCCAAGGCCTATTCAGGACGTACTAAAAATTATCCATCAATATTGCTTAGTATTCAAAATGTCCATAATGAGTAGCGTTGGGTTTAATGCTTCTGAATCAGAGGTGTGACTATTACAACCACCCATCCTGACTTCTTTGAGTATCATTCCTTTAAATTAAACACCTATGACTGTTTGATTCTTAGAGTTTTATTATATCAATGGTTTTTTAACTTTAAGGATTGAAACCTTTTATTCAAACAAAATTGTAGAGTGTTCATTTGTACGTGACAAAACTCACTAGTTACCAATCTAATATCAACTCTCTCCTTTTTATTAACAAAACCCTACTTTTCACTTGGAGCAGCAATATTTCCAGCTTAAAACAATAAAAACTAAATCCTTTTCCCTACAGGTGTTTAGATGATACAGATCTAGCCAAAAGACAATAATATATTAGGTGTCCAAGGAAGTTCTTCAAATAGGTCAGATCATCTGACATGTATCTTTTTGCTATTTTTCTTTCCTTCCAGCCTGAATTATGGATATGATGGCTGGAGCTCTGGCAGCCTCCTTGAAAACATGAAGATGGAGTCATACTGTAAAGATGTAGAAACAGAAAGCAATAAGGAATGTGGGTATCTAATGATATCACGAAACTATCATCCAACCTCTGACTTGTCTACTTCTGGACTTGTTTCTGTCAGACAAAAACATTCTGTTATTTCTTTATGTTACAGTGTGAAGGTCTCTGCATTAGCAGAAAAGGGGTAATGTTAACATTACAATGTTAAACTGATAAATGTTAATCTGTGGAATGTTAACTTACAAATCAGACACTTCTCTGGTTAAAATAAAGGCAATAGAGATCAGAGTTCTACCTACCATAATCTTTGAGTTATAAGATATTTATTAAACAACTTTGAGTCCAGACGGCATTCCTGGGAGCACTAGCAATAAAATAATGCATCTTTAAATTATTTAATTTTATTAGAGTCATGACCCTCTGCATTAACTGTAAAATGCTCTGTGAGGTAGAAATATTGTAGGAATATTTCTTCTCTGTTACTTTACAGTCAGTGCTAGTAAATCTGAAGTGATCTAATATAGAACCTATTAAATAATATGACTTTCCTCAGTTTACACAGGGGAAAAGGTGCAAAAAAAAAGAATATTTTTGATTATTTACTAATTACTAGACATTTTATTTGTATTATACCATTTAATCATCACTATAAACCTATTAGGGAGAGAGATCCTATATGTTACCCAACTCCAACAGGCACCATTCACATAGAATACAATGAAGAGAGTGCTTATTCACTGCATAGAGTTGTGCAATGTGACACCCTAAATTAGAAGGCATAACCATTTTTTGTTTATCTAGTGTTCCATTCTTTGGGGAGCTAACCACCTCCATAGCAGTCTTGCACCGTTCGCATGGATCCATGGGCCTGACTGTTTCCCTGGCAACAGGTGTCAATTTGGTCATTTGATGCAAGTGTGGTCTATCTCCTAATCACAATAGAGTTAAGGATTTTTCTAAAATATTTTTAAAATTGATTTTTAGAGACAGAGGCAGGGAGAGAGAGAGAGAGAGAGAGAGAGAGAGAGAGAGAGAGAGAGAGAGAGAGAGAGAGAGAGAGAGAAATATCTATGTAAGAGGGGAACATAGATCTGCTGCCTCCTGAACACCTCTCACTGGGGATTGAGCTTGCAACCCAGGCATGTGCCCTGACCTGGAATGAACTAGCAACCTCTCAGTGCACATGTCAATGATCAACCAACTGAGCCACACTGGCCAGGGGGTTAAGGATGTTTTTGACCAAAGACATACCAATGAGAGTACCTACTGGGACATTTTCTGGAACTAAATGGAAAGACCTTTTTTGGATCCTCAGTTGTAGAGGCTATGTGCCCTTAAACTGCTAGAGGCCATATTACAACAATGTAGAAAGAACTTGCCTATAAATGGAGCTATGTAACGTTATTTACAAGAGAACACAGATATAGTCCTGTTGGATACATTGAACTTTTTCAGTTATATGTATCCTTTAGTATCTTTTTCTTAAAAAGCTAGTTTGATTTCTGTTTCTGTCACTTGTTACCAAAGAGTTTCAACTAATGAAGGTAGCTCTCTACGAACTCTGAGAAATTGAATAACTTGGCTAAGCAGAGTCAGTATTGATGGAAACAGGACTCTAATATGGGTAATCTGGCTCTCACCTCCATCTTCTTTTCATGACACTGTGCTGTCTCCCCAAACCAATGAAAATCAATCACAATTTATGGAAATTATGCTGATTTATTATTAGGCTTTTAAAGATATTACATCATTTCTACAAATACAGTTTCCATGTTCCAAATATTATGCTGATTCTAACTGGTAAATTTATGAAGCAGAGTTATAGCTCTTTTTTATGAAAATATTTCCATATTTACAAAGCTTTAGAGAATGTTTCAGTGAGACAAATCCTTTCTGAACCTACTATGTACATGGCATTGCATTTGTTGTTAACAAGAGAACTTAAGAATAAAACAAATGGAAATAAACAGTCTAGAGAATAACATATTTTTAACTCATTGTATTCCAAGATGGAAAGTGGTAAGTGCTATAACACCAATACAAATATTGCAAAAAGGAACGGGTCAATAGGGGAAGTGTTACTGGAGCTCAGCAATAAAGATCATATAGGATTAAATGTGAGGCAATGTGAGCAGGGAATTTTAGGCCAGGACTGTTGAATAGAACTTTCTACAAAGATGAAATGTTCCATATATTCCCTGTGCAACATGGTAGATACTGGCCACATATGGTTATTGAGCACTTGAAATGAGGCTAATTCAATAACTGTATGGCTAATGTCTACCATATTGCACACTGCAGTTCTAGACAAATAAGTAAGTAGCACAAGCAAATGCATAGGATGAGGAAAATGGAAAGCTCAGGATTTGCATGAAAGAGAAAACAAGTTGTCTATTCCAGCTGGAATTGTGCTTAAAGGCAATGAAGAGAGAAATGATATTTGGTAATTGACTATGTCCAGATCATGAAAGATGTTTCACTTTTGGCACTGTTTGTGGTCAATAAGAAGCAGATAAGACTTCCCAAGCTAATAAGTGGTGTGATCAGCCCTACACTATAGGAGGATTAAACTGGCAGCTATGGATATATAGAACTAGAAAGGATGCCTTATAGAAGCAGAGATGCCCCATGTAAGATCAGAGTGAGAGTCCAGACAGGTTAATAAAAGCCTGAAGACAAGTTAATAAAAGACAGTGACAAAGGAAATGGAGTGAAAAAAGTCAGACATGAAATACATCATAAAAACAGACAAGAGAACTAAGAATTTATTTAAAAATTAGAGAGTGAGGAAGAGGAATGCATTTTGGAGAACAAAGAATTGAAGAAAACTTGTAAGAGAAATGGATTTTGTAGTATAGCTATCTGGTTTAGATAGACATTCTGAACTGTATTTTAGATCTTTTAGGTAAAGGTGTTAGTTTAATATATTCTATATAATAAAAACCCAGTGACTGTTACAGCATAATGACCAGAATGACCAACAGCCAGATGCTCAGCAGGTAGCTATGACGAGCACAGACCCAGACCTTGCTGTTTGTGCCCTCATAGCCCTGAATCCCATTCACCCACACCCCAGACCCTGACAGGAGGGAGGAGAGAGCCGGATACCCACACCCTGAACCCTGACAGCAGGGAGGCAGGAGCCCTATTCCTTGCAGAATCGGCCTTTGGTCAGCTTGCTGTCAGTGCCCTGACAGTCCAGAATCCCATTCACCCGCACCCCAGACCCTGACAGCAGTGCGGCAGGAGCCCCATTCCTCATGGAATCGGCTGTTGGTCCACTTGCTGTCGGTACCCTGACAGCCCAGATTCCTGTTCACCCGAACCCCGGACCTTGACAGGAGGGAGGAGGGAATATGTCTAAAGACCAACTATTGGTACAAAGTACCTCTGAAACTAAAAGAAGCCAGCATTGGCGACAGAATGTATCTGAAGACCAACTATTGGCACAAGGTATCTCTGCAGCTGAAAGAAGCCGGTGTCATCGACAGAATATGTCTGGAGACCAACTATTGACAAAACGTACCTATGAAGCTGAAAGAAACCAGCATCATTGACAAAATATGTCTAAAGAATAGTCATCGACAAGTACTACCAATACTGGTAGGAACTGCCTTCACAGTGAAAATGTTGTAAATGAGGATGCAATTATCGAACAACGTAGTTGTGGTGGAATGACTGTTACATGTCAATTTTGCCTATCCCTAAATTTCTCTGATGAAAAACCATCTGATTGAAATTTACTCAATGTTGTAGCAAAGGTAAAGTTTGTCCAAATGATATACATTTTCCAGAATATCCGGCATATTTAAAAAAAATTAATGACAAATGAAGATTCTGACAGTAAAAATTTCATGGAAAATACTCGTTTAATAAATAGTTATTTTGCCTTTGCTTCAATGGGTGCAAATATTGCATCGCCATCAGGATATGGGCCATACTGTTTTAGGATACACAGACAAGTTTATCACCGTACTGGAACTTTACATCCATCAGATGGTGTTTCTTGGAAATTTGCTCAACTCTATATTTTAGATATGGCTGAAGTGATGAGTAAAAGATTAGCAATGCCAGAAAACCAAGGTTGTTCAGAAAGACTCATGATCAACATCAACAACCTCATGCATGAAATAAGTGAATTAACAAAATCAAACAAGATGCTACATAAGGTAGAAAAGGAAGCCCAGCCCTGACCAGTTTGGCTCAGTGGATAGAGCATTGGCCTGTGGACTGAGAGGTCCCAGGTTTGATTCCAGTCAAGGGCATGTACCTTGGTTGCGGGCATATCCCCAGTAGGAGGTGTGCAGGAGGCAGCTGGTCGATGTTTCTCTTTCATCGATGTTTCTAACTCTCTATCCCTCTCCCTTCCTCTCTGTAAGAAATCAATAAAATATATTTAAAAAAAACAATAAAGATTTATTAAAAAAAAAAAGAAAGAAAGAAAGAAAGAAAAGGAAGCCCAATCTGAAGCAGCAGTGAAAGGTATTGCTCCCATGGAAGTAACAATGGTGATTAAATATGATCGTAATATCATATAAATATAATTATAAATTATAAATATAATTATCTCTGTGTAACCGAAGTTGCCATCATATTCAGAAATGAAGATGGAAAACCTCCTTTTGAAAGGGACTTGCTCATTCATTGTAAATCAGATCCCAATAATCTGAATGCCACTAAAATGAAACAAATCAGTATCCTGTTTTCTACATTAGATGCAATGACTTATCCTATTCTTTTTCCACATGGTGAAGAAAGCTGGGGAACAGATATTGTATTAAGACTCAGAGACAACAGTGTAATCGACAATAATACTAGACAAAATATAAGGACACGAGTCAACAAATTCAGTATTGTGGATTTCATCCCTCGGTCCCAGGACACTTTCAATCCTATTAAATTAACTCAACAGGTTATTATTAATTCATATTATAAAATGATAGCCAATCCAATAAATTTCAATAAGCAAACCAAGCTAAGTTGAGAGTTGAAAAATATAGTGGTTTGATGGATTATCTCACATCTATATCTGAAAATGACAATGTGCCGATTGGTAAAATGATAATACTTCTGTCGTCTTTTGAGGGTAGTCCCAGAAATATGAAGCAGTGATATCAGGATGCTATGGCAATTGTAACGAAGTATGGCAAGCTTGATTTATTCATAACCGTGATGTGCAACCCCAAATGGGCAGATATTACAAACAATTTACAATGCTGGCAAAAAGTTGAAAACAGACCTGACTTGGTAGCCAGAGTTTTTAATATTAAGCTGAATGCTCTTTTAAATGATATATGTAAATTTAATTTATTTGGCAAAGTTACAGCTAAAATTCATGTCATTGAATTTCACAAATGCAGACTGACTCGTGCTCACATATTATTGATATTGATAGTGAATCCAAATTACGAATGGAAGATGACATTGACCGTATAGTTAAGGCAGAAATTCCGGATGAAGACCAGTGTCCTTGACTTTTTCACATTGTAAAATCAAGTATTGTACATGGACCATGTGGAATACAAAATCCAAATAGTCCATGTATAGAAAATGGAAAATGTTCGAAGGGACATTTGAGAGAATTTCAAAATGCAACCATTGGAAATATTGATGGATATCCCAAATACAAAGGAAGAAATGGTAGCACCATATCTATTGGAAACAAAGTTGTCGAGTACACTTGAATTGTCCCTTATAACCCATATTTGTGCCTTAAATATAACTGTCATATAAATGTTGAAGTCTGCACATCAATTAAAAGTGTCAAATATTTATTTAAATACGTGTCTATAAAGGGCATGGTTGTGCAAATATTCAAATTTCTGAAAAAAAATATTATCAATCATGACAAAGTACAGGACTTCATTGACTCCAGGTATGTGAGCGCTCCTGAGGCTGTTTGGAGACTTTTTGCAATGTGAATGCATGACCAATCTCATGCAATCACAAGATTAGCTATTCATTTGCCAAATTATCAGAATTTGCATTTTCATACCGATGATTTTGCTGAAGTTATAGATAGGGCTAAAAGGCATAACTCAACTTTGATGGCTTGGTTTTTATTGAATAGAGAAGATTTTGATGCACATAATTATTATTATTGGGAGATTCCACACAACACTATGTGTTTAATAATTCTTCATGGAGAAAACGCCAAAAGGACGGGAATAAAGTATTAAGTAGACTGTTCACTATGAGCTTTAGAGAACCAAAACAGTATTATCTTAGACTTTCGCTTCTGCATGTAAAAGGTGAGATAAGTTTTCTGATCTGCAAACTGTAGGAGGTGTGATTTATGGTACATTTCATGAAGCTGCTAAACATAGAGGATTATTAATCGAAGACACTATCTGGAAAGATACGATTGACGATGCAATCATCCTTAATATGTCCAACCAACTATGGCAACTTTTTGCATACATATGCATGTTTGGATATCCTTCTGATGCAGACAAATTATGGGATGAGAATAAATATCATTTTATTGAAGATTTTTGTTAGAAATTACACCAAAGAGAAGGTGCCTGGGTGAACTGTGAAATGCATGCCCTTAACGAAATTCAGGAGGTATTCACATTGCATGGAATGAAATGTTCGCATTTCAAACTTCCAGACTATCCTTTATTAACGAATACAACTACATGTGATGAATTGTACGAGCAACAACAGGCAGAGGTTTTGATAAATTCTCTGAATGATGAACAGTTGGCAGCCTTTCAGATTATAACTTCAGCCATCGAAGATCAAACTGTAGACCCCAAATGCTTTTTCTTGGATGGAAAAACATATCTGTATAAAGTTTTAATACATTATATTAGAGGTTGTGGTGATACTGTTTTATCCACAGCACCTACAGGGAATTGCTGCAAATTTACTTCTTGGTGGAAGAACCTTTCATTCCCAATATAAATTACCAATTCCATTAAATGAAACTTCAATTTCTAGACTCAATATAAAGAGTGAAGTTGCTAAAACCATTAAAAAGGCCCAACTTCTCATTATTGATGAATGCACCATGGCATCCAGTCATGCTATAAATACCATAGACAGATTACTAAGAGAAATTATGAATTTGAATGTTGCATTTGGTGGGAAAGTTCTCCTTCTCGGAGGGAACTTTCGACAATGTCTCACTGTTGTGCCGCATGCTATGTGATCGGCCATATTACAAATGAGTTTAAAGTACTATAATGTTTGGGAATGTTTCAGAAAGTTGTCTCTTAAAACCAATATGAGATCAGAGGATTCTGCTTATAGTGAATGGTTAGTAAAACTTGGAGATGGCAAACTTTATAGCAGTTTTCATTCAGGAATGGATATTATTGAAATTCCCCATGAAATGATTTGTAACGGATCTATTATTGAAGGTACCTTTGGAAATAGTAAATCTATAGATAATATTAAAAATATATCTAAACGTGCAATTCTTTGTCCTAAAAATGAGCACGTTCATAAATTAAATGAAGAAATTTTGGATATATTCGATGGAGATTTTGAGTGATGATTCCATCGATTCAACGGATGATGCCGAAAAGAAAACTTTTTCCAATGAATTTCTTAATAGTATTACTCCTTCGGGAATGCCGTGTCATAAATTAAAATTGAAAGTAGGTGCAATCATCATGCTATTGAGAAATCTTAATAGTAAACAGGGTCTTTATAATGGTACTAGATTTATTATCAAAAGATTGCGACCTAACATAATCAAAGCTGTAGTATTAACAGGATCTGCAGAGGGAGAGATTGTTCTGATTCCAAGAATTGATTTGTCCCCGTCTGACACTGGCCTCCCATTTAAATTAATTCAAAGACAGTTTCCCGTGATGCCAGCATGTGCAATGACAATTAATAAATCACAAGGACAAACTCTAGACAGAGTAGGAATATTCCTACCTGAACCCGTTTTCGGACATGGTCAGTTATATGTTGCTTTCTCTCAAGTTCGAAGAGCGTGTGATGTTAAAGTTGTAAATACTTCATCACAAGGGAAATTGGTCAAGCACTCTAACAGTGTTTTTACTCTTAATGTGGTATACAGTGAGATATTAAAATAAGTTTAATCAATTTATAAGTCATTGTATCAATGTTGTTTTTATATCATGTTTTGTTATTTTTATATCATGTCTTTGTTGTTGTTATATCATGTTGTTATTGTTTATTTATTAATAAATTTATATATTACTTTCATATACATTTTTCTAATTTTCTTTAATCTCTGACACTTATATTATAGAGAAAGGGTGAATAGCAATATTAAAATATTTCTTCTAATTAATTCCCTTTCAGTGTTCACGAATTTGTGCACTGGGCCACTAGTATAATTATAATTAAAGAGAAATGTTTAAAAATGCAACAGAAATTTGGGTTGAGAATTATCTGCACAGAGATTGAGGATCAGGCCAAATCTGGCCTTTTACCTGCTTTATCAGTAAAGTTTTGGGGAATACAGCTACTCTCATTTGCTTGCATATTATCTACAGCTACTTTGCAGCATAAATGCAGAGCTGAGTGGTTTCAACAAACTGGTATGCCCACAAAGCTGAAATCATTTACTATCTAGCATTTTATAGAACACATTTGTTGACCCTGATATAGGTTATAGAAGTCACTAGAATGCATGAGATTCTAATAGTTTTACTATGAAAAATCTATTATTTATTAGAATTTAATATAGCACTTTATTGACTATTATGATATTGACATATTTATAATATGTTAATATTTAAAGTGAACATATAAAGGACCTCCATGAGCTTAAAATAGCTCTTGGATCACCAAGAAAATACTGAATTTTTTTTAATGTATAAAAATACTGTTAAATGTGTTGTATTGCTTAGATAGTTAGAAATTAATACTCCTTTTGTGATTTATATTTGACTTGTTATTAACCTAATATTTTATTAAGCATAAAACTTCATTTTTTATCTATGCTGAAATATATATTTTAAGCCATATGAAACTCTTACTTTGATAAATTTTCATCAGTTAGTGAAAACTAAATAGGATTAGTGGTATAAATTTTAGGTTCAAACTTGTGTGGTCAAAAGCGTAGGGGCAGCTGTTTGTATTTTATAGGAAGAGTATACTTAAGTATTAATATAATAAAAAAGAATGAAATAAGGAAAGAAAGGAGTGGAGAAAGAAGGAAAGAGGAAGAAATATAGGAAGAAACAAAGAGAAGACAGATTAAGCTACTGTAAAGTCGACAAGTTAAAAACCTGTATCTCACAGAGTATATATGGGTAGTTATTTTGTGCCTCAGACTTAGGGAGACAACAAATACCTCCAGAGTTTGAAGGAAAACATGAGGAAACAACTCAACAACAAAAAAGGACATCATAGGATGTAAAAATAGTGCAAAAAGTAGAAAAAAACATCAAAATGTCACAATGTCCTCAGAGAGATAGAATGTTTAATAAAATAAAGCAAGCAGAACAGAGATGAATATTAATTTTTTTATTATGTTAGCTAAACTAAAACATCCAAATAAAAGTTTGGAAAGCAATATTGGGAAAATCTTTCAGATAGTAGAGAAACAATACAAGAATATGAAGCAATCCTATCTAATAAAATAGTAATATGCAAATTGACCATCACTCCAACACACAAGATGGTTGCCCCCATGTGGTCAAAGATGGCTGCCCCCATGTGGACACAAGATGGCTGCCACAAGATGGCCAGCAGGGGAGGGCAGTTGGGAGGGACCAGGCCTGCAAGGGAGGGCAGTTGGGGATGATCAAGCCTGCAGGGGAGGGCAGTTGGGGGGGACCAGGCCTGCAGGGGAGGGCAGTTAGGGGTGACCAGGCTGGCAGGGGAGCAGTTAGGCATCAATCAGTCTGGCAGCGGAGTAGTTAGGGGGTGATCAGGCTGGCAGGCAGAAGCAGTTAGGGGCAATCAGGAAGGCAGGCAGGCAAGCAGTTGGGAGCCAGCAGTCCTGGATTGTGAGAGGGATCTCCCAGATTGGAGAGGGTGCAGGCTGGGCTGAGGGACACACACCCCCGTGCATGAATTTCATGCACCGGGCCTCTAGTAGGTAATAAAAGAAAAGAAAATCTGAGGATCGATCCAAGAGATTTGTCCTTGGGTTCATGACTAATATGAAGTCTGGAAAGAGGGACCAGAGAAAACAGAGGGAAGAAGCTTATCAAGGAAATAATATAAAAAATTAAAGTTGTGAGTTTCCACATAGAAAAAAAAAGATACTTAACAAGGTATATCATCATAACAATCCAGAACACCAAGACTAAAGAAAAGGTTCTAAAAGCTTCCAGAGAGAGAAAAAAACAGAGGTCACTGTACAATCTAGTTTGTCTGGAATAGCCTCAGTTTACATTTATCCTGGCATCCCATTTGCTTTGTTTTTTTCCAAAATTTGCATTTTAAAAACAATTATTACTATCAACTGAGGCATTAAAATTATCCATAATGGTTTTATAGGTCTCACTCTGTATTTCCAGTTTCTATTACAAGTTTTATCTACAGTGTATGAGATAATGTGTAATGAACAGGCCGCATTGTTAGCACATTGTCAGACCTGAGAGACAATCAGTGATTGCCCATGCTTCTCTTTTTCACTCTTTCTTTTTTTTTAAACTACAGCTTTATTAAGATACTAGCGGCCCAATGCATGAAATTCATGCAAGAGTAGGCCTTCCTTCCCCCGGCTGCTGGCACCAGCTTCCCTCTGACACCTGGGACTTGGGCTTCCCTCGCAGTCCCGGCTTTGTCTGGAAGGTCGTCCGGAAGGACATTCAGTATAATTAGCATATTATGCTTTTATTATTATAGATAATTGACATATAACATTGGATAAATTTAAGGTGTGCAATATGGTAACTTGATGCATGTATATATTGTGAAATGATTATGACAATAAGGTAAGTTAACAAAACTATCACCTCGCATAACTAATTCTATGTGTGTGTGGTGAGAACATTTAAGACATACAACTTTCAAGTATACAATACATTGCCATGCTGCGTATCCACTCCCAGAACTTATTCATCTTATAACTGGAACTTTGACCAACATCTTCCCATTTCTCTCATACCCTACCCTGGCAATCATCATTTTACTCTCTGTTTCTATGAAGTAAACTTTTTTTTTAGATTCCACACAAAGAGCATTATCTTTCTCTGTCTTATTTCACTTGGGATAAAACTCTTGAGGTACATCCATATTGTCACAGATGACAGGGTTTCCTTCTTTTTATAGCTGAATACTATTCCATTTCATGTGAGTATGTGTGTGTGTGTATCACATTTCTTTATCTATTCACTCATCAATAAATACTTAGAGTGTTTCCATGTCTTGACTATTGTGAATAATGATGCCATGAACATTAGGGTGCATCTATCTCTTTGAGATATTGATTTTATTTCCTTCAGATATATACCCAGATGTTCCTCACCCTTTCTTCATGCAGTGTAAATAATCTCTCCCTTTAAAATACAGCATTTCTTATGAGACAAATAAAAAGCACTCTGACAAAAACTTCATTTGATCAGAGGTAGTATTTGATATTACTTTGCCAGGCACTTGGCATGCCACCTGGTTGTGCTATCTCTGCAAGGTGCATAAAGCCATCAGGCTTCCAGTTGGCAAGGCAATGTGGGAAATATACGTTAAACATTTGGAAAATATACTGGGAAACAGAGGCTGAGCTTATGCAAAGTAATATAAAGAGTTGTCTTAATATATATGCTACAATGGTTTTGTCATTTAGTTCATGGCGTAAATCTAAGACTATCTTGTCTATATACACTTGAGTGGCCAGATTATTATGATCTCTGAATGCATAACAATCTGGCCACTCAGTGTGTGTGTGTGTGTGTGTGTGTGTGTGTGTGTGTGTGTATATATATATACATATATATGTATATATATATATATATATATGAGGCCCAGTGCATGAATTCATGCATGGGTGGGGTCCAGCCAGCCTGGCCAGGGGGAGGGGACATGGGTGGTTGGCCGGCCTGCCTGCTGGTCGAATTCCTGGTTGAGGGGACAATTTGCATATTAACCTTTTATTATATAGGATTAGCACTGAGTGGCCAGGTTATTATATGTTCCGAGATCATAATAGTCTAGCCACTCAGTGTATATAAAAGCCTAAGTGACCTTTATGACCAGACCACTGACTGGTTGCTATGACTTGCACTGACCACCAGGGGGCAGATGCTCAATGCAGGAGCTGCTCCCTGGTGGTCAGTGTGCTCCCACAGCCAACCTCCCTTGGCTGGCCAACCTCCCGTAGTCCCTCCACACTGCTGGCCAACCTCCTGTGGTCCCTCCTTCTGGCTGGCCGGCCCCGATTGGGACTAGGCAAGACTGCTCGGATCAGCCTCGATCGCCGGCCAGGCTGAGGGACCCCACCTGTGCACGAATTAGTGTACCGGGCCTCTAGTTGTTTGATAAAGCCTTATTTTTATCTTGTAACAAAGCTCTTTTAGCCCTAGTTCATTGAAAAAAAGTAAATGTTTATATTTC
The DNA here is from genome assembly GCA_025583905.1 of Ia io. Classification (NCBI taxonomy): domain Eukaryota; kingdom Metazoa; phylum Chordata; class Mammalia; order Chiroptera; family Vespertilionidae; genus Ia; species Ia io. Next base: position 22,827,123 of record JAJQQW010000007.1, read on the forward strand.
ATTTAAAATGATGTTTAATTTCCATTTTTCAAAAAAGTTGAGGGGATGAATATGTAACTTGAATTCAATGTTTGACAACATTTCCAACCTGGATAAACAATTGTTACCATGATGTTAATCATGTACAAACTATTCCAAAACTTAGTGGCCTCAATGACTAGCACTTATATTTATGTGTACGGTCTGCATTGATTATGATTTGGTTGATCTAGGCAAGACTCAGCTGGGTGATTCTGCTTCAGCTGCAGGTTGGCTGGATTTGAGTCTAGTCTACAGGTTTGATTTAGATGTGCTCCAGATATGTTTGTCTGTGCCATGTCTTATGGAAATGCTACTACTGAGGTCATGTCCAGTTCGTGGATTATTAGAGTACAAGAACAGGTAAGACCTCATACAATGTTTAAGGATTTGATTCCTGTGGGATTAGCAAACATCCCCTTGGCTAAAGCATGTTGCATGTATAAAGAAAGTGAATATTTGCTGAACACTAATCCAAACTACCACCTTTTTCATCAAGAGCGTCATACTAATATCATTAATCACATGACAGAATACACAAATTTGATGAACAAGCATTACATCTATTTCAAAAGTTACTAATTAAACAAAACTGCTTGAATTTGACAATTTAACATGTGTAGCTGAAGAAAATGGGCTTGCTTATCATTCCATGACGTGTGACTTTTCATGTAGATCAAATGATTTCTACTAAGTTAATTTTACTCAGCTGTACACATTTTTTTAAATGAAGCAATAGCTTGTGATGTGCTGATTTCATTAGTAGAATATGAACTTCCTAGAGTTATATTATGCCAATTTAATATCAATGTCATTGGATGTTTTAAAAAATAAGTTAATTACAATAATGGTTTAATTTTTTAAATTTAATTCATGGAATCAAAATAAATCTTGCAAAATTTTATTTTATTAAAAATGAATTGTCAGATATTATTAAAAATACCATTGTAAAAACAGTTAAAATATTCTACTCTGAAGATAAAATGCTTGCTTTTGCAATAGTAATATCATGTGAAATTTGTTGAGTCAAATTAAGAAACTCATAGAGCAAAAATGTAGAACTTGAAATTGGTTATGGTGCATACATAACCCATAATCACTTTAAAATAAGTTAGAGTAAATTCAAATTTGTTATTATGCATGTTAATCATAGGAAAGTGATGTAAATCTAAAGTTATAGGTAAAGTTGACCCTTGAATAACACATATTTGAACTGCGTGGGTCCATTTATATGTGGAATTTTTCAATAAACATACAGTCATCTCTCCATATCGCCCAGTTTTCACACCTGATTTAATCAACTATAAATTTAAAACAGTAGTTTCCAACTGCAGTTGGGAATCTACAGATGCAGAGGGCCAACTGTATGCATTGTTCCTCACCATTTTATATAAGTGACTTGAGCATCCTCAGATTTGGCATCTGCCTGGGTCCTGGAATCAATTCCCCCACAGACACTGAGGAATGACTGGGGAGTCAAAAGTTATATGTGGATTTTCTAACCCTGTGTTGTTCAAGAATCAACTGTAGTTTCATACATATACAATTAAAGTTAACCACACTATTTTTTTTAATGAAGCTGATGTTAAAACAAAACAACAACAAAAAAACAGACAATAAAAAAAAAAAAAATAAAAAGAAGAAAAGAAAAAAAAAACAGAGAAACTACATTATGGGAGTATGAATTTTCTCTCTTTACTGCCCATCTTCAATTAGATTTTAAAAATAATTAAACTTTTGAAGAACTACTTTTTGATACCATTATAAACATTCTATCATAGTATTAAACTTTTGTTTTGAAAATTCTAAACTCTAAATTTTGTTTAGAGATAGTTAGAAAACTTTTATGAAAATATTCAAAAGAAATAGAGCTTTAGAAGCTTAAAAATAAACAGCCTTTATCTCACAGTTAAAAAACAACAACTTGCAGATGAAAACATTATAATTTATTCTTACAAAAGCAAGTAAGGAATTGAACAAATTAAATTATGATAGCTCACATGGTGAACAGAATGTAATTGTGAAGTTCTATAATTGTGTTTTGAAATATCTCAACTTGTGAGAAAAATCTTTTCATGTACTCTCCCTTTAAAATGAGTAATTTATGTTATATACCAAAATGGAATAAAATTAAGAATACCTATGATGTTTCAGCCTCTACAAGACATTAAAAAACTAGCAAATAAATAAAAACTATTTGATGTGTTTTGTCTTCTAAAAATACTTGAAAAAGAAAGCACTCAGAATGAAGGATATAAAGAGTACCTTTAAAATAGGCTAAAATATTTATGTAATTCAATAAACTCCCTTTAGAATATCCATCATTGAACAGAATTTACTCTGCAGTTACCTAATACCTTAGCAGCTATGAGAGAGTATTTTCTCAGTAAAAAATATATATATTATACTGAACAGAGAAAAGTCAATTAAGGTTGCCAAAATGTGAACTTTATTACTCATCAAATATGTAACTTGTAAAAAGACTGTAGACAATTTTGTGGGAAAAACAAAAAGCAATAAGACCATTAAAAATACATTCTCCAGAAATTTTCTGATGTCATATTAGATCTTAACTAAGCCTTAAATGATTACAATACATAGATAAATACCTATAATTGTTCTTCTTGTAATATTTTTAATATTCAGGTAATCAATATAAATAAGGGTATTTTTTACTTTACTGTACATTTTACATATATACTATTTTGAATTTTTAGATAGAAGTTAAAAAATGTTTTTGAATAGAATTATTTTATAGACCAACCAATCCTATATAATAAAAAGCTAATATGCTAATTAGACCAAACAGCAGAACGACCATCTGGGCAACCTTCCAGACGAAGCCAGGGCTGCCAGGGCCGACCAAGGCAGCGAGGGGCTGTGAGGTTTGAGCCCCTTGCACGAATTTCATGCATCGGGCCTCTAGTATATAATAATAGTGTAAGCCCTAGAGTGCTGGCATAGCCTAATGCCCACCACCATCACCAAAGGAAAGTTAATCGCTATGACATCACATCCCATTTTGTCTGTCTTAGAGGAGCCAGTACAATGTGTGGCTACTGAGACCCGCTACTGAGACCCTGAACTCAGGCTGAACCTTAGAGAGAAATAAAGAGAGGCACCCAGGGCCAGGATGCACCCAGGTGTAGCTTGGTTTTTGGGTGCATCTTTTCCATTGCTTGTTTGTTGCTTTGATCATATTTTCAAGTAAAAACAAGTAGCCAAGTAAAAAGTCCGTTCTCTTCCTTTCTTCAACCTGGATCGGCTTGATAGCCTGTTCTATTTCTACTGATTTAACTCAAAATTTTGATATAATCACAGTAGGCCTACAGAGAAAGGGATTGAGATAAGAGAGATACTTTTTGCTTTCACTAGAGGAAGTTTTATTATTCCGTAGGCAATGTCTAAAAGTTTTTAAAATAATTAAAAAAAGGCATGATAGCCCTAGTCAGTATGCTCAGTGATCAGAGCACCTGAGCACCAAAGGATCGAGGGCTCGATTCCCTGTCAGGGCACATGAGAGGCAATCAGTTGCTGTGTCTCTCTCACATCGATATTTCTCTCTCTACCTATTTCTTCCTCTCCCCTCCTTCTTCCCTTCCACTGTCTCTAAAAATCAACAGAAAAATATTCTCAGGTGAGGATTAAAAATAATAATAAATAAATAGCATAATAAATATAGTGTATAACTATAAAGGTTGATAACAGAAGAAACCACAAATATGTTTGAAAGTGGAAATGGATTTGGGATTGAAGGGAAGAGAAGTTCACACTAAGTTTTGTTATTGTATTCGAGTTTTAAACTTTTGAACATGCATTGCTTTGATTTTTAAAAAACAAATATGGTTCATTTTTTAAGTTAAGTGCCTACTATACATAGTGAAAAATCACATTTTCCTTTCCCTGTCATTCCCAATTTTCATAAGTCTCTACTTAAGCTTCTGATTTCTGTCTGTTTTCTCACAATTTTTTCCTAAGAAATTACTAATTAACTATGATCAAGGACATGCAGACTGACCAAGATAATCTGAGAATGGCTAAGCCATTATGGAGTTTCCTGTTAGCTAAATTTTAATCCCTCTACTTTTCAAAATTTTGCTAAGCATATTTTCAAATATACAGTGATTGGAATCTGGAAGAGTAATGAACTTCTCTGTAGTCTCATCATGTTAAAGGAAAACAAAGACCACCCTCTTCCAGTGTTCCACGCTGGAGATAAGACTTATGGGTGCATTATTATAAATCAAGATGAATGGTGGGTGGAAACTCTGGAATTCCATAAAGAAAGTTGCACCCAAGATTCCACTAGAAGTGAAACATTTTTTAGTAATCACTGAGTTCTCCTTCCTCTAGTTCCACGTAAACAAGTTAAGAATGCTGAGTGTAGTGAGCTGGCCCCCAAGTTTCCCTGCAACGTATTGTCTGGACGGTATTACTGAAATGCTCGTCACTGTCTGTACATTAGTCCCCACAGCTTGCAGGAGCTGTTGTAACTTGCTCATTCTGGGTATTCATGTCTTTCAGCTGTTGTGTCAACACTTTAAGGTCAAGTCTCTGATCATGATCAGCCAGGCTCACTCTTTATTATTGGCTGTGGATTCTGTTTCACTGTGCTCAGACCTCATATTAGCCTTGGCCCAAAACAGACTTAATCAGCAGTGAAAAGTAGAATACTCTATGCTGGAATTGCCAAGAGAAGTCAGTACAGGGTTGACTCAGGGTCTGGATAGAGTTTCACAGCCGGTTGAAAATAGTATCAGGTAAAACAATGTGAATTAATATTAAGGGCAATTATCCATTGCCAGCCTGCTCCAGCCTTCCTAAGAGAAGGAAGTAATTGATCACAGTCGTGGCTACATTCACCAGACTTACAGGGCTCCCAGAAAGGCGTGGTTTCAAGTGTTTTTTCTGTCTTATCTCATTTAGTCCTCATCACATCCATAGGTGGTATTTCCCTTATGAGGGATTAAGTAAAAGAATGCCTTAAATGCTTAACATTGTGCCTGATAATGCATAAGGAAATATTAGCTTACTATCATCACTAATCATCAATAATTCTCATCAGTGTGTTGTGATTATAAAGCTGAGTCTTTCAGAATCCTACCACTTTGCCCCTTTGGGAAATATATTTCCTGATTATAGTAGTTAATAATCTCAACAAATGAGAGCAAGACAAAAGAAATTTCTCGGTATAAGTCTTAGTGACTGGAATACATCTTGTGTCTAGATAGTCATTAATATGACTTCCCTGGGCCAATGCCACCCTAGTCTAATACTAACATTTTTGCCCAGTAATCAGAGATTCAGTCTCACAGCCTCAACTGTCCAAGGAGAGAATGGGATGCCTAGGTAGACAGGGGGAACACTTTTTTTCAACAGAAGCTTGTTAGCAAAAATGCTGTAGAGAAAATTTAGGCATCAATTATATGTCCTTTAATGCCGCTTCTCATTCTGAGAATTTCCAATGTTAAGAACACGTGTTGTAACATTTTTAAAGAGTTAAAGTGAAGACTCCATCATGTATTGCTAAGTGTACATTTTGGAAGTAAAACAATCAAAACTTGTATTTAGTTAAAACCTTTAACTGAAAAAAAAATGTGTCTTAATAATAGACATTAAAAAGGAGGAAGAGGAAGTGGAGATCCAGGAAGTACCTTGGATTCTTTACATTTTACACAACAGAGGGGTCATTTTCTAGTCACTCAACATAAACAATTTTCTCATCTTACCAAAACCTCAGGTATATTCAACACCCCGCTATCCTTACAAACCAGCTCAAAGAAATGCAAGACTGAACAGGAAAGGATAGATAACTGGATCAAGTGTTCCTCACAGTTAGTACCACATAAATGATGCATGTTTGCATCCAGTGGGTCCCAAACAACCTCTAACACATGGTAGATAGTCAATAAATAGAACTAACAGAACAGGAAGCACATTTAGCAGAAAGACCATTCTCAGTCAGATGGAACTGACCAATGCAAATTTCATGGAACCCAGAAAGTATCCTTAGTTAAAGTGGTACGGCCAGATCCTGGGAACCAACAGTTCCATTCAGTCTGGATAATTGCAGGAAACATAGAGGACAAACACTGGGAGATGCAGAATCAGAAGATGAGCAGATAAGGAGTTCCAGATCACATAAGGCAGAGAAATTATCAACTCCCCAATGAAGAGGAACTGATGTTAACACCAGGTCCACACTTATTTATTTGTTACTTAATTAACTTATAATGAATTGTTTCTTGTTCTTACTCTGTAGTTTATTTGGTCATTCTCAATCATTTCTTCCATGAAAAAGCTCCTTCAGTTGCTGGTAATGACAGCTGGAATAACTGAGCACCCAACTGACAATGCTAATAAAAAACAGTTTTAGGATGGTAGTCCAAACATTTTAGTAAAGTAATTTTTTTTCATAAGGTTTAATCCTATCTGGATGGTTTAAACATTATATTTCATATCAGTTTGCTCCTTTGATCTCAACACTACTTTTGTAAACAGGTAGGGAAAGAAATTATCACACCCATTTACAGATGACAGAATCGAGCTTTTTTATATTTAAGCTAATTCAAGTTTACAGAGCTTATGTTAGAACAGTGAATAAGACCTAGGCCAAGTTACTAAGTAAAATAAAATCCCAAGACCTGTCCTGTTTATCATATTGCCTTCTGAGAGGTGCTTTTACAAACAACATGGTATTTTATTTGCTTCTGGCTTCAAAATGTTGCATCTTAAAATCCAAATTGGATTTAAGTCTACTATATGTTGAATGTAATCTCTGAGCTGTGAAAAACATTGTGATATTTCTAAGAATCCAAGAGCTATATACAGTCTAAGAGGAAAATCAATTATAATGGAAATAGCAGATGCATTGAATGGGATGGATTTTTAAAATATTCATTTCACACAAGAAAATGTTTTAGAATTAGGCTCCATACTAATACAATATAGAAAATGTTAATATCAAAATAACCCTTTGGGAAGGAATTAAACTGAAATTTAAACCCAGCTTAGCCCTAAAATTTATGTTTAACATTAATTGAAGCAGCCGTATTCAGTCACATTCTGAAGATTGTGACTTGTTTTGTTTCCAGACAGGCTAGGAAATGTAAGTATAATATGTTCTCGTTTGGGTTGATTGGTTATGGCGATTTTGAACATGCAGACCAACACCTTCAGATTTATGCACATTTGCAGATGGTAGAGCCTCACCCCTGTACCGCCCCAGCACCCACACCCCCAGTATCTTCTGTTTGTCTTGTTTATCTTTTGTTTATCTTTGCAGGACTCACATGGAGGATGAAGAGACGGCTGTTTGGACACATTCCCAGGTCTGAATCTGTCCTCTCTGATGTTTTGAACCAGCTGCCTTAAGGTTGCTGTGTCATTGGTTCAGAAAGGTTAGAATGGGTCTTATATCATCCCTTCCCCAAAGATGTTGTGAGGATGTCAACCCTGAGTGAGTAATGGGTGGTCTGGGATGAGTCAATCATTCCATACCAGGAGCCGTAGTTGCATGTCAGCAGGCCAAGGTCTTTGACTTCTTCCTCAATACCCTCTTTTCAGAGTCACCTTTTAAGGTGCTAGTAGAACAATGACTTTAAAGGACTTACTGAATTTTCTATCCAGAAGAGATGTTAGGGATTACTGAATGTCGTCCCATCATTTGATGGAAATAGAGGCACAAAATGTGACGTGCTTTTTCCAAGGCCACGTAAGTAGTAGTGACAACTGGAATTAGAAACCGAGTTTACTGACACCATTTTGCTTCCAACTCTGCCTTCCATATCCAGTCAAATAGATGACTTAATGGCAATGGGCACTGAATCAAAGAGTTGTTTCGATTGAACTGATGCAATAAATTTAAGTTGCTGCAACTAGGATTTATTTTTCAATTGAGCCACAATGCTGATGAATAGACTTGGAGCTGATTAAGCATTTTAGTTTCAATTCTTTCCTGATTCCTTGGGCCATTCTCTCATCTGGCTCAACCTCAAAATAAAGATTCCCAGATCATTTTATGCCTTGAAAAATGCAATTAGGCATGCCATGTGAAATGTATAGTCTTGTGTGATTATAGGAATTGTGCCATTATAGCCTCTCAGCCAAAGATGATTTTATTATGTAGAACTGAATTGAAGTCATGTACATGAAAAAACAGTATTTTTAAAACACCAAGAAAGAACAACTACTGTAAAGAATGTGATAACATCTAAGTCACATAAAGGTCAGGTTTTGACTAATACTTAATGTTCTTTGGAACATAGAATAATGGCATCCATGAAGAAAAGAACCAGCACCACCTTAAAATTTCTTAAGCACATCTCAGGAGAAAATTTAATAGGCACACTGGCAATCATCATAGAATATCTAAAAGCCTTCTTTCGGTTGGAGACAAAGGAATTTCTGTCAACAAAAATCAGAAATTAGGAGTAAAGCTAATATTTTTTTTTTCTGTAGCTCTTGGCCTGGTGTTTTAAAAGTCATGAAGTACAACGGAATCAATTATGAAATTGGTTAAACAAAAGCATGTATGAAAACATGTAAAACTGATGCAAAGAGAGAAAGTTAGATCATAAGCCTGTTTACTATAAAAGTCTACTGCATCTGTGTATAAATGTTTCAGTTAAAACCACTGGTTGAGTTTTTGTATAATCTGTTATTTCCAGCAGCAAGTTCATTCCTTGTTTCATGCCAAGTTTCTTTTAGAATTTCCATGTGCCTTACATTAGCATTTTTGGCTTCAAAACTACCTTCAATGAACCATTTACAGCTTTTACAAGAGTGCCTAAAAAATTAGGCTGTGACGGTTACTCGAAACATAATTTGATATGCTGTTCAATTATTTAATATGCTGTTTAAAAATTGAAGTGTGGCCCCTGGTTGATTGGTTGATACAGTACCATTAAGGTCGATTTGAAGCCCCTTCTAGACAATAATCAGCTGAGTCTTTCATGGTCTGGCTTTATAAATTACATTGTGTTCTCATAAAATTCTAATTCAAATCGTCAACTTCAGTGTTTTTAAAAGTATGTTTTTAAAATATTACTGAAGACCTACATCTTAACAAAATAATTACTATGCTAAGGAAATTGAGTGAAATGTTCTGTGAAAGTGAATGTGCTCTAATTCATACAGTGCTTCTTAGTCTGTTTGTGTGCATTTTCACTTACATTCTATTTCCAAAATCTCACTAAGCTACATGATTCTTTTCTACAAAAATATTTGCTGACCTAGTATGGTTTAAATCTGTGCAATAATGCTGGGTCTTGAGGCGAACTCTATGATAATTATCAGTCTCTTAACAAATGACTATTAAACATGACAGGTGGAAAATGAAAGTGATGACCCTTTCTGCAACGTGTTTCCAAATTGTGATTCTTTTCTGTGGAAACACACACACACACACACACACACACACACACACACACACACACACACACACACACACACACCCCACAAAAACAAACCTGTATTTTTTCCAGGAGTAACACAAAAGAAAATGGAAATGGAAGTAAAATGCATTTTAGATAAATATTTTTTTGAAGAGTATGCTGAGGACCTCTGCATTAGAATCACCTGGGGCACTTGTTTAACATGCAAACTCTTGGCTATTCTCAGAACTAGGGAATCAGAAGGTTCCCTAAAATTTGAAAACCAATGATTGAGATGCTTATTTATTTCTTGTTTCAGAAAGTCTTCCCTGATCCTCCTGAAAACCAGATTTTTAGCCTTCCATATTCTTACATCACCTAACCCTTGCATTGTCATTATTGCCTAGAGGGCAGGGGTTGTACCTTATTCTCTGTTTTATTCTCTGAGCAAGCACAGTAACTGAAACATGGCAAACCTTTTAGAAACTATTTGTTGAATAAACAAATAACTAACTAGTATAACATAGAACTTTCACCATGATGAAATAAAATTGTTGACAATAATCCAATTTCCCATGTTGCAGACAGAACTGATTTTAAATAAATAGTAATTCCTTCCCACTTCTGAAACTCACGTTATCTCTACTCAAGGGAAGAATGTCCTTTAACTATAATTCTCCAATCCACCACCTTTAAACCTGAACTATCACCTCTGTAGTGATATTAAAATATATCTACAGTTCTATAACCATTCAAGTAAAATCTTTTGCTAATTCAAATTTAGAACTGAAAGTGTTCTGTACTCTTGGCTTTGAGATCAAGAATGCTCTTAAGAGCAGGAGTTAAAAATGCAAGATAAGAGAAGTTCCATGTAATGAAGTGGTTGACTAAGAGTTAAGGGAAATGGGAGAAACCACAGACACTTGAAACCTTGCGTAATTCTTTGAAGTTGAGTCTGAAAATTAGTTAGAAAACTGTAATTAGAGGGTTTTTAAAATTTTGGCCAAGCATTAAAGAAAGGGCAGTACCGTATTTACTTGAATAAGTTTGTGCTAAAAAATCACATGCTAGCCCTGGCCAGGTAGCTCAGTTGGTTAGAGCATCGTCCCAATACACCAAGGCTGTGGGTTCCATCCCTGGTCAGGGCACATAAAAGAATGAATCAGTGAATGCATAAATAAGTGGAACAAAAAAGGATATCTCCACCACCCCCCCCCTCTCTCTCTCAAAAGTCAATAAAAAATAGTCACCCCTTTAAGGAAGAGCATAGAGGACTGATTTAGGAAAATAATCCCAGTACACCACCCCTTACAATTATCTCACAAACCACATTTCTGTTTGTGAGAAGCAAAAAAGAGGGAGCTGCCTGGGACATTTATTAATTTAAATGGTAATTTAGTAACAATATTGTAGGCTCAGAAGGCGCTAGAGTACAACTCTCTTGAAATGAACGTTTCAGCATCTTTTCCTTCCACCCTCTCATTCCTAAAAGACCTGTCGCTCAGAACAGAAGCTACAGGTCACTGCTTGTTGAATGATGAAGAAAAACAAAAGGAAAACTCACACAAGGCAAAGGTTAGAGAGTTTTTAAGTAACTGGGTTCATTCTATCATTGAAGGTTTTCTGAGCATTACACTCGAGTATAGACCAACACTGAAAGTACCTATACTACAGTGTAGACTCACAGGGGATGTGAGGAGTAAATATGGACAAGTCCAGGCCTGAAACTTGCCTGTGGGGTAGGAGCTTGACCCCTGGGAAGACAGTAAGTTACTGAGACAAGAAACAAGCTGATACCCTGCTTCTTAAAGACTGGTTGAGTTGCAGATTTTTGAATAGGATTTAAATACTTGGCCCAAGAAGATTAGTAAGTGGTTGAGGGACCTAAGAGATTAGAGAAAGTTTTCACAGTTTGTTTTGTAGAACTTTTCTCTTTCATCACACCTGTGAGCATCTCCCAGGCAGGGCCAGGTTTGTGGGCATAAAACCTGTGCCCTCAGAGGGCTCTGCACCCAGATGAATGCCCTGCTGTGGCCACCTTGACGTTCTTCAGAACTTTATTTTAGCACTTGTGTTTTGTCTGTGAGGTTCCCTGGGGCAATGGAGAAGCGAGGATACACAATGTGCACGTCTGTCATTCCTTGTCACCCCCTTCGTTTGTGATGCCCCGTGAGCACAGAATTATGGAGAATCCATGATGCAGGCAGGTTCAGCAGACTGGAAGTGAATCCAGGTAACATTTAAAACTGAGTAATCTAGGGATAGGAAAGAGTCTACACTTTCAGTCTGAACCAAGATGCACTTTGAACAGAAAAAAGAGGGCAATGGGCCTCTAAGAAACATCAGCAAGTTAGGAATCCTGTCATTTTTACTCATGGAATTCCCCTGTATTTGCCAGACTCTTTCACTGAAGGTGATGACATAGGAAGGAAAGAGAGCAATAGAGTGACTCATAGGTCCTTCTCAGTTCTTTCTTACTCATCAGAGTAAGAAAGTAAGCTGAGAGTCAAGAATGTTGGTAGAATCTATGTAGATCAAGAAGTAAAATTAAAACAGGGCAGCATTTCTACTCGCTGGCCAAAACAAAACCCACATGCATGTATGAGCTACAAAATATGACTTATGCCATGTCGGCGATTCTGCGTAGGCTCCTAGATTTGTATTTAAAACTGACGTTGCACAATATAAAAATGAATAGTAAAGTTCAGGGTAATGATTTAAAATTTTAATACTTTTTACTAAAATGACATTAGATAATTAAAAAACACCATGACAACTCAAGAGAAAAGCCACAGAAGAACAGAAAAAGTTTATCTTTTAACACCTTTAATGGCACCCCCCCCACACACACACACACACATACACACTGCTATTTCCACAAGGAGCTGTGCCTTTCATTTTGCATTGGACCCCACATATTATACAACTAGCTTTGCTCTCAGGCAAGTATTCCAAGAAGCATCAGCTGGGAAAATGCTGGAAAGGAGGAATTCACGGCAGGGAAGTGGCGCCTAAAGTTTAGCTAATTTGCTTCCCAGCCACAGGACAACAAAAGAGCATTGTCAGGAATTCTGATAAAGTGGGCAGATCTAGCCCAGCCGTGGTCGCTCAGTGGTTGAGCATCAAACCCAAACCAGAGGTCACGGTGCAATTCCTGGTCAGGGCACATCCCAGATTGCAGGCTCAGTCCCCAGTGGGGGGCCATGTGTGATTCTCTCTCATTGTTGATGTTTCTCTCTCTCTCCCTCTCCTTCCTCTCTAGAATAAATTTAAAAACTTTTTTTTTTAAGTAGGCAGATCTAGGCTCTGCTCCTTAGTTTTGTGGCTTGTGAGGAAGTTGCCTAACCTTTCTGAACTCAATTTCCCCATCCGTGTAAGTGAATAATACTAGTAATAGCACGCAAAGTGCTGTGAGGGGTTGACACAACTCATGCAAAGTGTTTACCACATAGTAGGCTCTCAACATATGATAGCTATTGATTCCGCTATAATTAAGGGCCCTGTTATTTCTAGGACCCATAGGACCAGGACTGCTCTTATAGACCGTATGGCAGTCTAGGACTTCTGTTATGAAAGGATTTGTAGACAGAGTGGTGTCTAAAATTCCACTAGCAAGCCACTCCTGATTACTCCAACTTTCCATTTCACAAGCCTACCTAGAAAGTCTTTGATGGAAATCCTGAGCATTTCAGTGAGCATGTAACAACAAATACAGGCACATTTGCACAAGCAGTGGGCATCTGGAGGTGGGAGGAGGAGGACATTTCTGAAAGTGAAAAGTGCACCAGAACGAAAGCATGAATGAAGGGGAGAAGGAAGGAAAAAGCAATTCCCACCTTCTTGCACCTTCTTGGAAGCTACAAGTTAGACTTGTGCTCATCAAACTGGGCAAGACTGAGCAAGCCAAACATCTGGTAACCCACTGGTATCAATTTCATATAGAATAATGGGTTGATCATTGTGGAAATGCCTTCACAACTTAAGGTTTAAAAATTCAACAAGCATTCATCAGAGACCTCTTCTATATATGATATAGTTCTGGGTGCTCTGGAGACACAGAGAAATAAGGAAAGATCCCTGCCCTCAAGGAGGTCACAATGTAGAAGGAAGGATTAGTTCCACATACCTACCAGGTACCATACAGGAAAGAGTAAGCGCCATTGAAAGAACAGAGATGAAGATACAGAGAAAAGAACAGCCATCTTTGTATTTTGAGCTGATGTGCATCTTTTTCTTCACCTTTTTTGCCCCATGAACTTTTTTGTTTTGCCACATACCAATAATGAAATCTACTCTGTTGTTGTTGATTTTTGTGGGGGGTTTTTGTGTGTTTTTTTGCATGTACACTCTGTGTCAAACATTGTGCCAAAAACGTTCATCTGTGTCACATCAGTTAATTCATATAAATACTGTTAGGGTAAGAAAAGTGGACTAATAGAAGCCAAGGATTTGCTCACGGACACACAGCTAATGAATATTAGAATCAGAATTCAAACTCAGGTTAATCTGAGTCCAAAGCCCATTCTTGCCATTTTGTTTTCATAAGGGCCCTGAGATTCCTCAAAGAGATCATGTTATGTTCCTCTTCACTTTTGTATGTACTGTTCTTCCACCTGAAATGACATTAACCCCTTCTCCTCTAGATAAACTTCTATGCATAATTCCAAACCCATTTTAGCTATTAAACTCCATTTCCCCCCACTCCATCCCTTCAACAGATTAATAACGCTCTATTCTATGCTTCCAGGGACCTCCTGTATGTGTTATTATTTTACTTACTATCCTGCAGAGCAGTGATTTTCAACCTTTTTCATCTCATGGCACACCAAAAATATATATTAAAATTCTGTGGCACATCAAAAAAAATGTGTATTTTTTGCTGATCTGACAAAATAACAGTTATAATTTTGATTCATTCACACCAGACGGCTATTGTTGTGTTGGATGTTGTCATTTTTTAATTTAACAATCTAAGGGAAAGGAGATCAATGCCCCTGAATAACTAGCCAGATATTGTATGTTTTAAAAATTCTTGTGGCACACTGGTTGAAAATCGCTGTTATAGAGAAATAATTCATTTATAGTTTTGTCACCACTTATAGACAGTCAGCTCCTTGAAGGATGGTTCACGTCTTTTTTGTTTTTGTATATTTAGTACATGAAATTGGTCTCAATTTCACATAAATGAATTTTGGGGGAGGGTCAACAAATTTTTGCTAAAACACGCTAAATTGAATATCTAGTTAGGAAATTAGTATTGGATAAGGATATATTGCAGGGCTCAGCAAACATTTTCTGTAAAGAACCAGAAAGTAAATATTTCAGGCTTTTGCAAGCAATAGAGTCTCTGTTGCAATTACCACTGCTGCTTCAGTGCAAATGGCCATAGAAAATATACCCCAATGAATGGGTGTGACTGTGTTCCAATAAGACTTTATGTACAAAAACAGGCTGGCAGGCTGGATTTGGCCCTCAGGCTGTAGTTTGCCAGCCCCTGATGTATTGTATGCCAACAAACTGAGATTAGGAGTGAGACTAGAGAAGGCCTTCCAAGCAGGAGAAACAGCCTGCACAAATGCCCTGTGACAGTATATGTTCACGAAAAAAATGCAAACCAATAGGGCTTATTTATGGTAACAAAGCAAGGGACTAATAATAGATATACCTGGAAAAGTGGGGCAAGAATATGGAGAACCTTAGATGCTAGAATAAGAGTTTATTCTAAACCTAGTAGGTATTAAATCCCAGTGAAGTTTTTGAGCAAATTGATGACCTGCAGTGACTTTACATTAGAAATTAACCTGCCACCCATATACTAGCGGCACATAGATCAAGAGGCTTGTGAAATAACCCAAGCAAGGGAATAGTGACAATAAAAATAAAAAGGCCTGGGCAAACATGAGAGGGCAGAGGCAAAATCACAGGAATTGGCAACTGATTGCACGTCAGCAGGGGCAGAATAAAAGGTGACTTTTCTAGCCTGGTGTCTGGGTACATGGCAGAGCCAGTAATAAAACCAAGAAAGGCAAGATGAGGCCTGGCTGCAGAAAAAAGGTGACAAATGTGTTTCAGACATGTTAAGTCTGATTTTAACACTTGTTTGGCCTGGTCAAAGCCCAAGATTAAATACTGTGACTTAGAACAGCATTTCTTTCCAAAACTGGATTAAAATCTTTCTGCCACTTGGCAGGGGAAAGACTTTTAAGTTCTCTTCCAAAATATACCTTTCTGTGATGTTTGATCTCTGTTTAATTTTTATTTTAAGTCCCACTTGTCCTAACAACTAGGAACACTTAGGAAGTTTCCTCTCCTTCCGTGTGTCTTTTAAGTTTTCGGTCACTTGCTGTGTAATTCCGAACCACTCACTTTGGGTTCACACTCCCTCCATAAAATTAAATGAATGTCATTGTTTAACATAGGGAATTCGGGTCCTTCCTTATGACCCGCGATTACTGAGATAATCAGAGGCAGGGTACAGTCCAACGATAAGAACACAAAAGGCTAAATGTCATGAATTCCAATCATATGAGTCTTGAAAGAAAATTGATGTGGAACATAAAAACAAGGCCAGGAACTTGGAAGTTCTGAGTCAGGTCACCAAATCTTAGTAGGTAGACACACCTGAGATCAGAGTCAAAATGACTAATTCACATGGTTGAGATTTCCATCAGAAACCAGAAGGTGCGGAGCATCAGCAGAAGGGAGAGTGTCTGGGTTGGTCCTACCTGCCTGTTATCCACTAGGAAGTATGTACAGTGGAACCTCGGTTCTCAAACTTATTTCATTCCAAAAGCAATTTGTTTGAAAACAGAATCATTTTTTCCCATTAGAAATAATGTAAATTAATTTGTTCCATACCCCCAAATGATTCCCTGTTTTAACCTTTCTTATATACAGGCCCGATGCATAAAGATTTGTGAAAGAATAGGCCTTCCTTCCCCTGGCTGCTGGCACTGCCTTCGCTTCGGCCCAGAACTGCCTTTCACCTCTCACCTTGTTGCATCAATTTGTATATTCCCTCCTTATTGGCCTTGGGAGCGGCCATCTTTGTTGCAGAGTTATGGTCAATTTGCATATTCTGTCTTTATTAGTTAGGATATGTATAATGTACTGTTTAATCTATAAATAAACACTCTTTTCTTAAATTTATTGAATCACCCTCTATTAGCCTTAAAGGAATCACATTCAGCACTCAGTCCAGGGGTGTCAGCATGCAGCATCTTTGCTTGCTCCTATATCACAGCCTCAGAAATGGCTGTTACTGGCTAACTGCTTTCCCTTTATCCAAATCAACAACAGTTTTTCTGCCTCTTCAGCTGCTTGTGATCATTGTTTCTTTCACACACTTAGCAACATTAGCACTCTTGATGGCCTCTTTATGTTTTAAAACTGTGATGATTGTTGATTTTCTAGCAACAATAGCATTCTCTCCTTTGTTTGTTGACTGAGAGACTCTTTTTGTCATACTGAGGTATCAGCATGAAAGGGTTGTCAGGTTGAAAAACTGAAACATTTTTTCTATGAACAAGTTGAGAACCAAATTATTTGAGATGGGAGATGTTCCAGAAATGAGGTTTGACTGTACTCACCCTAAACCACGCAAGGGTGGAGCTGGTTAAGTACCCAACTTACAATGGTAAACCACACTCAACTCCCGATGGAACAACAGCAACAAAACATAGATCCACTACTACACACCTATTAGAATGGCCAAAACCCAGAACACTGACAACAGAACACCGAATGCTGGCAACAGGATCTCCCACCCATTACTGATAAAAACAGGAAGTCCTACAGCCACAATAGAAGATAATTTAGCGGTTTCTTACAAAACTAAACATTGTATGCTCTAGACATACAATCCAGGAATCATGCTCCTTGGTGTTTACCCAAAAGTTTTGAAAACTTACATTCACACAAAACCTGAATGTGAATGTTTATAGCAGCATTGCTCATAATTGCCAAAACTCAGAAACCACCAAGATGTCTTTCAGTAGGAGAATGGCTAAATAAACTGTGGTACATCCAGACAATGGAATATTATTCAGTGCTAAAAAAGAAATGAGCTATCAAGCCATGAATAGACACAAGAAAGCTGAACTGCATATTAACTTTTCTTAAAAATAAAAATCTGAAAAGGCTACCTACTGTATGATCCCAATTACGTGACACTCTGTAAAAGGCAAAACCATGAACACAGTGGTTGCCAGGGGTTAGCAGGGCGAGTTGGGAGATGGCAGAGCACAGAGGAAAATACTCTGTATGATAAGATAATGATGGATACATGTCATTATACATTTGTCCAAACCCATGGAATGTACAACACCAAGAGTGAACTCTAAGGTGAACCATGGACCCTTTGGGTGATTAAGATGTGTCTATACAGGTTCATCAGTTGTAACAAATGCAACATTCTGGTGGGGGATGTTGATAATGGGGGAGGCTATGAATCTGTAGGGCCAGAGAGTGTATAGGAAATCCCTATACTTTCAATTTTTTGTGAACCTAAAACTTCTCTTAAAAAGTCAATAAATAAAACATAAAATCAAGATTACTAAACAAAACAAAACTGAATAAAACAAACAAAAAAAATACATAGATCCCAACAAGAATGATCAAATCACAAGTTACAAAAAAAACTTGCAAATAAAAATTGTACCACAATCTGAATAAAATCTGTACCGTAGTGTGCCAAAGATAATTTTTTAGTTTTGATAAATGTAACATGATTATATAAGATGCTAACATTAGAAGAAGCTGAATGAAGGATAGGTGGGGATTCTGTACTATCTTTGCATCTTCTCTATAAAATCTAAAATTATTCTGAAGTAAAAAGGCTAAAATTTAAAAAAAATATATATCCACATAGCTGCCTGGCTCTACAATTATACAGATGAAAGATTAGTCATTGCTTAGTATAGCTTTTCTTCAAAAGTCCTTACTACAATAATAAGTCAATTAACTCAATTGCTGAGGGCACATACACTGAGTGGCCAGATTATTATGATCTCTGAACGCATAATAATCTGGCCACTCAGTGTATATAGGTACTAATGGACCTTGGTTCCAAGCCTGGCTCTGTTATTTACTAGCTATGTGACTTGGAGCAAGTTTACTTAACTCCTGTTAGTCTCTATTTCACATATAAAGTGAATACTCTATAGTACTTACTCCTTACCAAATAATTCAGAGTATTTTGCCCATTGCCACTGATACATGGTAGTGTTCAACAAATGTGACAGTTATTCATAGTACTGATTGATATCCATATACTGTGTGTGCGTGTGTGTGTGTGTGTGTGTGTGTGTGTGTGTGTGTGTGTGTGAAAATTTAACTTCTCCACAGGCAGAGCTGAGTATGCAGTACTCAGCATATCTCATCACTGCCCAATCAAATGCTGGACTTGTTTTGCTGTACTTTGAGTTCGCAAACAGAACACTCATCCTAGTCTTCTCTCAGAAATATGATTTTCAACTCAGCCACTCTTTCATATTAAAGTAAGCATCGTGACTAGATGGTCCCTGTTCTGGAGTTCCAGAATGACATTAAAAATGAGTGGGCAGAAGGATTTTATTAGTCAGTTGTTGGCCTCACAGCAGCCATTTCCATGAAATTATAGAACAATGACAAAATTAAAGCAGCTTATGCTGGGCTTTGGAAAGCTGGTCCCTGTGTTTGCAGACACTCATAGGTCAGGAATGTAGAACAGGAGCAAGAGATTGGAGAATTACTGCCTGACAGTCCCAGGTGCCTTTGGCTGAGAAGTGAAAACCTCTCAGGAGCTGGGCCATGAGGAAAATAAGCTAATGACAGGAAGCACTGCGGTGCTGAAGAAGGCCTATGACAACTTAGCTTTCTGGTCAGCATTATGCCACTGATGAAAGGGGTGGGGGAGAGAGAGGGAGAAATCTCCTAATGGGCTGTGGGAAAGTTCCCATGAACTGGATCTACCTGGTGAACAGAAACAGGAATCAAACCTGGGACCTTAAGGCAACCCATCTAGGCAGAGTCTCCTCTGCAAGTCTTCCCTGGCCTGCTGGTCCCCTGCTTACATCACACAGCATCCTCTATATACTCCCTCCCCTCTCTCTTACCATTCCTTCTCACTACTTGCACACATCTATAGCAGCTCAGGATCTCAGAAGCTAATGACAGATATTGTGGAACAAAGGAATGTAGAGCTTAGAAATGCAAGACCTGAGTTCTGGTTCTAACTCCACCATTCACTTGTGTGAGAAAGAGAATGAACATCTCCCACAGTCTCAGTTTTCTCACATTCAATAACTTCCTTGCATTAAAAACAACAAGAACAAATAAATAAAAATTGAAGAAAAAACAAAAGAATGTGCTGCTTGTTAGTCACAGAACCCTTATCTTCATTTTTCCCTACAGATTTTGATTTTTTTGAGACTGGATTTATTTTTTGACAAAGAACTGTTCTTTATTTTCTATGACATGAAGTTTATAACTCATCATATTGCCATGATATATTGTTTGACATCAAATGTATATTTCTTATTACAATTTCATATAAAGTAAAAAAACACACAGCAAGAACAAATTTCTTACTTGATCTATAAGCTCCACATAGGATTGTGAGGTTTAAATGAAATGTCTATTAAAAGTGACTGGTCTTGTAGGCACTCAATAGGTATTAATCACCTTCCCCTTGTTATCCATTGGAGAACTTCAGGAAAATACCCAGGGACTGGAGGCATAATTTCCACTGCCATTGGCCTGAATTTTGGCTTTGCTCATAGCACAATGAAAAGTTAAATGTCTTTGAATGACAAGGAACATTGTCTTTTGAGATATTAAAAGCTGAGTGAATGTCAAATGTGGATTGTCCGCTCTCTTTGAGCTCAGATTTCACTGATAGCAACTAATTTTGATTGTTACAACAAGGATGTACACTAAGTAGTTAATTGGATGACCTTCTTTTATAACACCCATGTGATACTTGCTTGAATAAATTTGCCTACTCTTTTCACTTCCGTTTTTATTATCAATCCATTGAGAAGACGTTAGTGAAAGATTCTGGCCAAGATCTTGTGTTTCTTTAAAAACATTTTTTAAAATTCTCCATGCTATATACCTTCTTTCCCCCCAAAAAAAAGAGACATAGAGAAGATTAAATTCACTTCTCCGGGACAGTACTATCCTTTTCTTCAGCAGCTCCTAGAATGTCTGAAAGTGATATACTGTGTTTTTTTTTGTTTTCGTTTTTTGGGGGAAAAAAAAAAGGCAAGAAAGACCATTTACAAGTAACTGAAGGTGGTATTAACTTTTCAGGTTGCTTTCCCTTTAAAATATCAAGTTTGTGAAAGGTACTTAAGTACCTTTTGTTCCACGCAAAGGAAGGTCATGTAGCTGAGCTGCTGGGGCTCACAAGCACAGCATGTTATTAGCGTCAGAGTAATTGTCAGCTTCTGGCGATGATTTCATCATGGTGCTCCTATCTGCACACCTCAGATTTCTGAAAGCAATAACAATGGGTTGGATGTTAATTAGGCTTGTTGTAGTAACCATTTCACAATGTATGTGACTATTAAATTATTAAGTTGTACACCTGAAAGTAATATGTGTCAATTATAGATGTCAAGTATATCTCAATAAAAAATTAATAATCTATTTTTTCTCTACCTTATATTGTTCTCTGGTCTTTAGTCTATTTATAGAAAAAATTAAATTTCATGTGTTTATCTTAAAATCTTTTATTAAAATGATGATTAGATTTTGTATGAAGAATAAACATATTAAATGAAAAACACACAATTAAGACAGCTAGGAAAGAGGTACAAAGATAAATTCAGAGTGTAGTAAAAGGGAAATTGTTTTAGGTTGAAGAGGAGCAATGGAAAAAAGACATAAAAGCAAACTGGTAAAAGTAATTACAACACCAGGGTAGAATATGTTTAGGAGCATAGATGCTCTGGATTTTCAACCCAGATCTATCCATGTTAGCCATGTGATTTTTAAGAAAATTACTTAGCCATCTCTTTATGTCTTATTTTTTTACCTATACCATAGATGATATGCTAATGGTATCCATCTAATAAGCTTGCTAAAAGGATTAGATGAGTTAGTGTCTATCACATAGTAAGTACCATAAAAATCTTTTTAAAGAAATAAAAATAATAATGGCCTAGTAGGTACATGAATACAAGGCATTTGTCAAAACCCATGGAAATTCACAGCACGAAGAGTGAACCTTAGTACATGCAAATTTTAAAAGATTATTTAGGATGCTGGATGGAATGCAGAATGAGAAAACAATCTAGCTGTTGACAAATGTATAAAACAAGTTCACCAAAGGGGTGGAGGAAAAGATGGCAACCTAAGTAACTTTTGAAATGAGTGAAGTCTATAAGACTAAAGGCAAAAACTAAACAAAAACAAAACAAAACAAAACAACCACAGAACAAGAACAACTGTACATAGCACTGTACTCTAGATGATAGCGTCAGATATTGGTTAGTCCATATTGCTAGAAAGAATTGAGTAAATAAATAAAATAAATGGCTGGGTAGAGGTAGGGAGAAACAAAATAGACAAGTCTCCCATTCAGAAGACTTCCTAATAATTTATGTAGATAACCCACCACCCCACTTTTTTAAGTGTGGGTTGTGCATAACGACTTCTTTTCAATGAGTACAGCTTGGAAAGGGATGGGGGAGAGTAACTTTATAGTGGAAAACACTGACAAATACTGCCTTATCTAGGTAACCAGGGTTAACATCAACAATGATGAGTCATGTTGATAGCATGTACTTTTGATATGTAATGAAAATGATATTTTACCTCTGTGGTCTTCCTCCCCAAAACACATAATTTCAGTATAATTATTAAAAAACACAATTGTTGGACATTCTACAAAGTATCTGACCAGTAGTCCCCCAAACTGTCATGGTCATCAAAATCAAGGAAAGTCTGAGAAATTGTCACAGCCATGACTACCAAATTTAATGTGGTATCTTGAACAAAATCCAAGAACAGAATAAGGGTCATTAGATAAAAAATTAAGAATATGTGAGTGAAGTATGGACCTTAGATAATAATAATAATGTGTCATATTGGCATATATACATATATATATATATGTATGTGTATATATATATATATATATGTATGTATGTGTGTGTGTGTATATATATATATATATATATATATATATATATATATATATATATATATATATAATGCAAATTAGGCCAGGATGCCGTAATAGTCATGACCACCTCAGGAGGAGGGGACAGAGCTTGAGCAAACAACATGCAGGCATGGCCCAGAGCCTGAGAGAACAACACACAGGGGGTCTGGCCCCCAGCACCAGCCCCGTGGCTGCGGCACTGGGCTGTTAGGGCCAGAGTGGAGACACAAACCCACAGGGGTGCCAGGTTCAATTCTGATCAAGGGCACGTACCTAAATTGCAGGCTCCTCCCTGGTGGAAGACCAGGTCAGGGCTCATGCAGGAGGCAACCAATTGAAGTGTGCCTCTCACATTGATGTTTCTCTCTGTCTTTCCCTCTCTCTTCTACATTTTCTAAAAATCAATGGAAAAATATCCTCAGATGAGGATAAAAAAAGGAAAGAAATGTCATATCCTATGAAAGAGGCATCTTGAAAATGCCTAAAGGAAGTTGTTATTTTTTCATGGTGAAGGGACTGGAGTCCGTGTTGATGAAAATACCTTGGCGGCTGTGATGGCTGGCAGTGGCTGCAGCAGTGGGGTGATGGGGGTGGCGCCTTCCCCTGATCAGCCCGGTTGCCTCCTGCAGAGGGAGGCCAGACTGCAGCTTAGGCCTAAGCCACAGTAGGACATCCCTTGAGGGCTCCCAGCCTGTGAGACGGGGCAGGCTGGGCTGAGGGACCCCCCCCCCCCCCGCCGGGCAGTGCATGAATTTCATGCACCGGGCCTCTAGTTAATTATAACAAGTGTGCCATGCAATGTACCATACAAATGTAAGATAATAATAAGGGAAACTGAATGTGAGTTATATAGAAACTCCATACTATATTCACAATTTTTCTGTAAATCTAAAACTGTTATAAAATAAAACATTTACTAAAAATAATAAGAAATGGTTTACATTTATGAAGCGCTCATTATATAACAGGCACTTTTACTGTATTAACATTAAAACCCAAAAATAACTGGTTCCAGAAAAATGCCACTTTTAATGAATCAACCAAAATAGGGTGTTAAATTTCATGGTAAGTAATGGAAAAAAAATAGGTTTGATTGGATGTTCATTTTGAAAAAGAAAATTAAAATTATGAAATTAATTTTATTAAAATACAGATATTTATATTATTGATGCATATTTATATGGGGATTCTTAGAATGAACAAATTATAACAACTGTTTTGTTATAATTTTTAAAACTCAAATTTATGATGTCCTGAAATGGCATATTTTCTTTATAATATTATCTTAAAGAGGATTTTTTCACACAAAAAATATTTTATGACTTGCTTAATTTTTCCAATATGCCTCTTAATTATCTGATGCTCAAGTCATTCTCCTCTGTAGAAACTATCCTATTATCCTCCTCCTCTCCCATGAAGTCTGGCCAGTTCCCTTCAGCTAGAATTAATCTTCCCTGCCTTTGACTTCCAGAATTATTTTGTTCCTACTTCTCTGATAATCTTTAGTTCATTCTGTTGGAATTAGTTGTTCAAATGCTTTTTCTTTGCCAAAATAAATGGTATTAAGAATTGCAACTATGTCTAAGGACGTTTTATGTTCTCTGCAGCACCTAAAATAGCACCTTGTGTTGAGTCAACCTCAGTTTCCCCATTTATAAACTAGAGAAGAATAACAAAACCTGCAATTCCTAGATTATAAGTATATTGTTAGAACTCCTGCTTAAGTTTCCCCCAGCCAGGGCCATGAGGCCATTGGCACTATCCTCGTCTTCCTGGATAATACGAATACCTCTGCTTCCTAAGCCACAGCAGGGAGAGTTTAGAACTTCATCTCTTCCCAATAGAGCATGGAATACATCTCAAAGTGTATGATAACTCCAATCTATTGACCTCTGACATTGGAGGTGTAGTGCTGAGAACAATTCTGAGACATTGTCCAGGACCAATGGGAGAGAACGCCATGATAGGCTAGAAATGTCTGCCATGACTTTATAATTAGGAACTGGTGGTACATGATCCATAGTCATGAAATATGGCTGCCAGCAGTAAGTCAGCCCCTGTACCTGTATTTCTCCTTCCCTTGATTCTGATCTGGCCTTGTAACTTGTTTTGACAAATAGAATTTGGAAGTGATTTGATATTTCTTAAGAGAAGCCTTAAAAGAGATTAGCAGTTTTGGCTTCCTCTCTTTTTAGAAACTAGATGCCATCTAAGAAATCTGACTAACCTGAGATCATACTGCATGGAAGCCCAAGATAGCCATATGGAGAAAGAGGGTCACGTGAAGATCACTGAGGTCCAGCTAGGTGAATGAAGTCTCACTGGATCTTCAGGCCCACTGAATGGAGTTGAGTGACTCTAAGTGACACTGTGTAGAGCTGAGAGCCATGCAGCTGAGCCCTGTTCTAAATTCCTGCCCCCACAGAATCATCAAAAATAGCCACTCATTGTTTTAAGCCCTTAGGTAGTGGGGTGGTTTATTACACAGAAATAGATAAGTAAAACATAGTAGCTGGGACAGAGTTTTGCAGTTTCTAAATTAAAGGGTCCTGGTTAGCTCTCAGGCCCTGATCCCAGGTATTGTGATTCAATTGGTCAGGGATTGATGTATTTTAAAAGCTCTCCATTAGACTCACACATAGAACTAAGGTTCAGAATCATAGGTCCCGCTGGAATTATAAGTGCTATGCACTGAGTTAGAAAGTCATACTGAGCTGAAACAGAGGGATAATATGTTAGCACATTATTAGTATCTGAGATTGGCCAGATAAACAAAATAAAACAAAACAAAACCTCCTCCTTGTCACCTACAACATGCCTCATTAGGTCAGGCAAGCTGCAGAAGGGCAGATAAAGAAAAACACAGCAATCACAGATAGATGAGTAAACCAGCTAATAAAAGAATACTCTTGTTTTATTCTGAGCAAAATAATATATTTTCTATGTCTTTTCTATGTCAGTTGTTTCTGTACTAAATGAAGATTGCCTGGAGTTGGGTGACAAAGGTCTGCATTTCATTTCTATTAATGTCTTGAGCTAAATTTGCAGTGTTGGTGACCCATTAAGTCCTAATCCCTGGATTCAGGCCCAGTATTACCTCAACATAGCATAGCTAGCCACGAAATAAAAAAATAATAATTTTTTGGCCAAGATTTTCAGAATTGTATTTAGTCCCATTTTCAACTGAAATTTGGATAACAAAAAGTTTTGACAATTTTGGGTGAAAACAGGAGAGAAAGGAGTTTAAGATTGTGTCAAGTGCTATTAAACATTTTCTTATTACGCTGGAAAATCATTAAGGAAATATGTATGCCAAGCCACACCACCAATTTAGAAGTATTGACTCTAACTGAGATGTCAGTATTCAAGTCACATCAGCAGAATTTAACCTCAACTAAAGTATATGGACACATGACACTTTGTCTGCCCTTTAAACCATTTATATCTTTGCTTCAGGCAAAGTGCATTCTGTCTCTATTGATATTTAATTGTCAGGTACTTGAATCTAAAACTGTAGATTTAGCTGAACAGGGAGAGAGGGAAAGAGGGAGAGATGGAAAGAAAAGAGGGAGAGAGAGAGAGAGAGAGAGAGAGAGAGAGAGAAAAAGAAAGAAGAAAGAAAGAAAGAAAGAAAGAAAGAAAGAAAGAAAGAAAGAAAGAAAGAAAGAAAGAAAGAAAGAAAGAAAGAAAGAAAGAGAAAAGAGAGAGAGGGAGGGAGGGAGGGAGGGAGGGAGGGAGGGAGGGAGGGAGGGAGGGAGGGAGGGAGGGAGGGAGGGAGGGAGGAAGGAAGGAAGGAGGGAGGGAAGGAAGGAAGGGAGGGAGGAAGGGAAGGGAGGGAGGAAGGAAGGGAGGGAAGGAAGGAAGGAAGGAAGGAAGGAAGGAAGGAAGGAAGGAAGGAAGGAAGGAAGGAAGGAAGGGAGGGAGGGAGGGGGAGGGAGGAAGGGAGGAAGGGAGGGAGGAAGGAAGGAAGGAAGGAAGGAAGGAAGGAAGGAAGGAAGGAAGGAAGGGAGGGAGGAAGGAAGGAAGGGAGGGAGGAAGGAAGGAAGGAAGGAAGGAAGGAAGGAAGGAAGGAAGGAAGGAGGGAAGGAAGGAAGGGGAAGGGAGGGAGGAAGGAAGGGGGAGGGAGGGAGGGAGGAAGGGGGAGGAAGGAAGGAAGGGAGGAAGGAAGGAAGGAAGGAAGGGAGGGAGGGGAGGGAGGGAGGGAGGGAGGGAGGAAGGAAGGAAGGGAGGGAGGGAGGGAGGAAGGGAGGAAGGAAGGAAGGGAGGAAGGGAGGGAGGAAGGAAGGAAGGAAGGGAGGGAGGGAGGGAGGGAGGGAGGGAGGGAGGGAGGGAGGGAGGAAGGAAGGAAGAAGCCAGTTTTCATTGGAGGCATGTCTGCCTTTGAAACTTCATATTCAGAAGCTGAAATAATAGTCTGCAGTGGTTTTGATTATAATCATTACTGTGTGGTCCTCCCATTTTCCAGGGCACCTCATGTAAGACCACATGTGCAATTGGTTGAATAGCGCTGATTAGTGAATGAATCTGACATAGAAAAACCTAGAGGTCTTTCAGCCCCCAGCCGCTTTCCAGGAGGGGGGAGAACATCCTCTGGGCAAACACATTCAGCCTTTGGATGTGTTAAAACACTGCCATTGCTCCAATTTCTACTCATGTGGATTTTTCCTGGCTCCAACTCAGTGACCTGATTCTCTAATTTTCCTCCCTCTGAGAACATACTTTTTCTTAAGTTATTTTTTCTCTGAAATCCACACCGCCTCCCCTCCCTTCCCTTTTGATTTTTTATTCAGTCTGGAAACTACCTCACCAGTTGTAATTAGCCTGAATACTTGAGGGAGGGAGGAGGGCTCTCCTCAGGAAATAGCCAGAAAAAAGCATGATTCCTTCTTCTAAGAGTAAGGAAGAGAAACGCAGGCCCATGTAAGCTAATTAAAATCTCTCTTTGCTTTTTCATCTATTGTAAAACACCACGCTCTGATGAAGGGCTATTCTTTGTGTTACTTTAAAATCTTGATGGACCCATATCACACATTTTCAGCTAGTTAAGCCAAATATACTTTCTAATATACTTTTTCAGACTGAGTGAAGAGCAGAAACATACAATTTCCAGGTATCATGTTAGCAACTTTCTATGTTTTTCTGTCTGCCTGTGCTGAACAAAGCTTGCCTGGAGTTGAGTGAGAGAGGTCTGCAAGTTGACATTCCTATTAATATCATCTTGAGTGAATTTTGCAGTGTGTTAGTGATTCCATTTGATTCTTACAAATATTATTTCTGTGAAAAAATTATAATGTTGCCTGTTTTTTACACGTTACTTTTTCCAATGATGATAACTATTACTCATGCATGTTGTACTCTGGTGTTTTAACTATATTATCTCAATTGGTCACCAAAATAACCATGAAAGTGATTATTGACATCCCCATTTTACAGATGAAAAATCTGAAGCTTGGAGGTAAGTGTAACTTGCCCAGGGGGGCACAGTTAGTAAATGTCAGACCTGGGATTCAAACCCAGGGCTCTTTATCTCTAAGCCTTTATATTAACCGTTATCCTAAACTGCCTTTCAAAAATATGCACTGCCCTTTGAAATTATTGAAGAGGGCGAGAAAGAGGGAGAAAAACTTTTTAAAGAATAAGGAAAGAAAGAAAAGGAATAAAAATGTTTCCTGTTTGTACATAGCATGCAGGTGGTGGCAGGTATGGGAGAGTAACTGTTCAGAACTGTTTAAACCTAGGGCAGGCTGGGCAGAGAACACCTGGTTTGCAGAGGGCTAATTTAATACAAGAAAGCATGTTATCTGGTTGTCCTGTTTCCAAGAATGATTATAGGCAATGCCATAGTTAAAAATCAGTGATTGAACTTGATGTAAATTTTGCCTATCTCTAATCACCAAGAAATAACTGAGCTGACATACAATCTTCTTTATGAATTTGTAGTGATTATTATTGATTTGGAAAAGATATTAACTTCTCCCTCTTTGTAAGTAAAGCATCAAATTTTGGTTTTCAAACAAATACAATTTCATAAATGTTCTCTTGACCTTTTAATATGTATAAAAATGAGAAGAAATATAAAGACAAAATCTTACTTCATCATGCTTGTACACCCCACTTTGTTCTAAGACCATGATATTTATTCCTTTCACTAAAATGAATAATCATTAGATTCCAATTTTAAAATCTCTGTTGATTTGTATTAGTTTGTCAAAATTGATGATAATGTGCACTTGCTATATGATTGCTTTATTGATAAATACTCTCTTTACACCAAAGCATCCTGATTAAACAGCCATTACACTGACACCAAAGGAAACAGAAAGCTACTCTCTGACTTGTGCAAGGTAATTATTCTGTGTTTCCAAAAGATAATTATGGTTGCAACTTCTTGGCTGTATCGTTGATGAAGCTCCTGATGTTTTCCAGAGCCGGTTTCCAGGGAGACTACGGCTGAGAGTTGGCTGCCTGGCTAAAACAGAGTCCTTACAAGAGGCCTGGGTGAAATCATGGGAGACCCTGGTCACTGGTCAACAGATACTAAGAAACTTATGGAAAATGTAATTTCGTTTTACCTTTGAAGCTCGTGTCAAGAAGATCATTCACTTTTGTGACCATAACACTGAGACATTTTTGTAATTTCCCATCGCTGAGGGGGTTCCATGGTGCATTAAGTATCTAAGGTGTTTAAAAAGCATTACAGCCTATTAAATCCACAACCCATCAAATAGGAAGTCGATAGGTACAAAAGAAAAATCCACAAGAACAATTTTCTATGTGGCTGTTGCTCTGTAATACAAATATATATATATATATATATATATATATATATATATATATATATATATATATATATATATATGCCCTTTATGAAAAGAGCAGGTATTTGGGTCCTGGGGATCATTGATAAGTGGAATGAATATAAAGGGGGAAAAGTTCAACTGCTTTTACCTAATTTTATCTGTAGCATGTTTTTGGTTTCTGATAGCAAATGTGTCTAGAGGTGTCTGTGGCATCATATATTCAAGGCATTCGAAGTCATTTTCTTAGAATTCATGACATCTTACTTTCCATGCCAAAGCTTAACCACACCTGTGTATCCAATGCCCAGAAAGAGACCTTCTCATTGCAATAAAAATATCTTCAGCCAGGGACTTCTCTAATTTTGCTTGGCTTTGGTCTTATAAAATGACTCACCTAACACTTATAAAAACTTCTCCCCATATTGGATAAATAAAATGTAACTGAATCACTGATTTGCAGTAACTAACTGTACTCACTAACCCTTATTCATTTGGAGATAGAAGGGTTGCACCTTTCATCCTCTGAAATAAAACTACTTTTTTTTAATAGACCCTTGAGAAAATCACCATTTGATTTCTGGACAGTGTTTCAGACATCAGTGTTAATCTTATTAAGCAGTATAATCAGAAAGTCACTTGAATCATCATGTAATAATTTGTGCTTCTGGACCTTAATAGTTATGACTCTAAGAACTGAACACTCAAAAAATCATTCCAACAAAAAGAGAATTAATCAACCTAGTGTTATTCAGACCCCAAAGTAACTCACTGTAGTGACTTTCACGTATAAAAATATTATCTTTAAAAAGGAATAGGGAAATAATAATTTTTGGAGGCTACTTACAGTGATGGTAAGTTGGCAACTTCAGAAACTGAAAAGGAAGTAGGCACATTTTATAAAATCTTATATCAAGTACACATAATCTATAGAACAAGGGAAAATTCCTGAACTCGTCTGGAGCTTCACTATCGTCTGAGGCAAAATTGAAGTGATTGTACTGAGAGAGAGCTGATATGGAGAATAATTTATGAATAATTTAAACATTTTTTATTGATTTCAGAAAGGAAGGGAGAGGGAGAGAGAGATAGAGATAGAAACATCAATGATGAGAGAGTATCATTGATTGGCTGTTTCCTGCATGCCCCCTACTGGGGATTGAGCCCACAACCCGAGATGTGTCCTTGACTAGAATCAAACCTGGGACCTTCCAGTCAGCAGTCCAATGCTCTATCCACTGAGCCAAACCAGCCAGGGCTAATTTATGAATTATTTATTTATTTATTTATTTTTATTTATAAGGATCTATGTGTTTTATTTTTTTTCCACTTTTTTTTATTTAGGTATTAAATGTGTACATATCTTACCATTGTCCCTCCCACCCCATACCCATACATGCCCTCACCCCCCCCAGAGTTTTGTGTCCATTGGTTATGCTTATATGCATGCATACAAGTCCTTTGGTTGATCTCTTATCTCCCCCACCTCTCCCTAACCTTCCCCCTGTAATTTGACAGTCTGTTTGATGCTTTACTTTCTCTGTATCTATATTTTTGTTCATCAGTTTATAATGTTCTTTATTATTCATAAATGAGTGAGATTATGTGGTATTTTTCTTTCATTGACTGGCTTATTTCACTTAGCATAATGTTCTCCAATTCCATTCAGGTTGCTGCAAATGATGAGAATTCCTTCTTTTTTATGGCAGCATAGTATTCCATTGTGTAGATGTACCACAGTTTTCTGATCCAGTCATCTGCTGACGGGCACCTAGGTTGTTTCCAAATCTTAGCTATTGTAAATTGTGCTGCTGTGAACATAGGGGTGCACATATCCTTTCTGATTGGTGTTTCTAGTTTCTTCGGATATATTCCCAGGAGTGGGATTACTGGGTCAAATGGGAGTTCCATTTTCAGTTTTTTGAGGAAACTCCATACTGTTCTCCACAGTGGCTGCACCAGTCTGCATTCCCACCAGCAGTGCATGAGGGTTCCTTTTTCACCGCATCCTCGCCAACACTTGTCTTTTGTTGGTTTGTTGATGATAGCCATTCTGACAGGTGTGAGATGGTACCGCATTGTTGTTTTGATTTGCATCTCTCGGATAATTAGTGACTTTGAGCATGTTTTCATGTGTCTCTTGGTCTTCCTTCGGTCTTCTTTTGAAAAGATTCTATTTAGGTCCTTTGGCCATTTTTTTATTGGATCATTTATCTTCCTTTTATTAAGTTGCATAAGCTGCCTGTAAGATGTTGGAGATTAAACCTTTATCAGTGATAGCATTTGCAAATATGTTCTCCCATAGAGTGGGCTTTCTTGTTGTTTTGTTGATGGTTTCTTATGCTGTAAAAAAGCTTTTTATTTTGATGTAGTCCCATTTGGTCATTTTCTCTTTAGCTTCCATTGCCTTAGGGGCAGTGTCAGTGAAGAAGTTCTTTTGGCATATGTCTGAGATTTTGTTGCCTGTGAATTCCTCTAGTATTTTTATGGTTTCCAGTCTTATGTTTAAGTCCTGTATCCATTTTGAGTTGATTTTTGTGTATGGTGTAAGTTGGTGATCTAGTTTCATTTTTTTGCATATATCTGTCCAATTTTCCCAACACCATTTATTGAAAAGACTGTCTTGACTCCATTGAATGTTCATGCCTCCTTTGTCAAATATTAATTGAGCATAGTGGTTTGGGTCGATGTCTGGATTCTCTATTCTGTTCCATTGATCTATATGTCTGTTCTTGTGCCAGTACCAGGCTGTTTTGAGAACTGTGGCTTTGTAATACATCTTGAGGTCTGGTATTGAGATCCCTCCTACTTTATTCTTCTTTCTCAGGATTGCTGTGGCTATTCGGGGTCTTTTTTTATTCCAGATGAATTTTTGGAGAGTTCTTTCTAGGTCTGTGAAATATGCTGTTGGTATTTTGATGGGGAGTGCATTGAATCTGTAGATTGCTTTGGGTAGTATGGACATTTTAATGATGTTGATTCTACCAATCCATGAACATGGTATGTTCTTCCATCTGTTTACTTCTTCCTCTATCTCTTTTTTCAGTGTCCTGTAGTTTTCCGTGTATAGGTCTTTTACCTCCTTAGTTAAGTTTATTCCTAGGTATCTTAGTTTTTTTGGTGTGATGGTAAATGGGATTGCTTTTTTAGGCTCTCTTTCTGTAAGTGCACTATTGGTGTATAGAAATGCCATATATTTCTTGGCATTAATTTTGTATCCTGCTACATTGCCGAATTCATTTATTAAGTCTATTAGTTTTTTGATGGATTCTTTTGGGTTTTTTATGTACAATATCATGTCATCTGCAAATAAGGACAGCTTTACTTCTTCTTTTCCAATTTGGATGTCTCTTATTTCTTCTTCTTGTCTAATTGCAATGGCTAATACTTCCAGTACTATGTCAAACAGGAGTGGTGAGAGTGGGCATCCCTGTCTTTTTCCTGACTTAGGGGAAATGGTTTTAGTTTTTGCCCATTGAGTATGATGTTTGCTGTGGGTTTATCATGTGTAGCTTTTATTATGTTGAGGTATGATCCTTCTATTCCCACTTTGTTGAGAGTTTTTATCAAGAAAGGGTGTTGGATTTTGTCGAATGCTTTTTCTGCATCTATTGATATGACTATGTGATTTTTTTCTCTCAATTTGTTTATGTGATGTATCACATTTATTGATTTGCGGATATTGTACCATCCTTGCATTCCTGGGATAAATCCTACTTGGTCATGGTGTATGATCTTTCTGATGTACTGCTGGATCTGATTTGCTAGAATTTCGTTGAGGATTTTGGCATCTATGTTCATGAGGTATATTGGTCTGTAATTCTCTTTCATTGTGTTGTCTTTATCTGGTTTTGGTATTAGGGTGATACTGGCTTCATAGAAGGAGTCTGGAAGTGTTCCTTCCTCTTGAATTTTTTGGAATAGTCTGAGGAGGATAGGTTTTAGTTCTTCCTTGAATGTTTGGTAAAACTCTCCTGTGAAGCTGACTGGCCCCGGACTTTTGTTTGCCGGAAGCTTTTTGATGACTGCTTCAATTTCTTCCATAGTTACTGGCCTGTTGAGCTATTTAGATTCTTCCTGATTGAGTTTTGGAAGGTTATATTTTTCTAGGAATATGTCCATTTCCTTCAGGTTGTCCAGTTTGTTGGAATAGAGTTCTTCATAGTATTTTGTAACAATCCTTTGTATTTCGGCGGGGTCTGTTGTTATTTCACCACTTTCATTTCTGATTTTGTTTATTTGGGTCCTCTCTCTTTGCTTCTTGGTGAGCCTGGCTAGAGGTTCATCAATATTGTTTATCCTTTCAAAGAACCAACTCTTGGTTTTGTTGATCTTTTGTATTGTTTCTTTGGTCTCTATGTCGTTTATCTCTGCTCTGATCTTTATTATTTCCTTCCTTCTGCTTACACTGGGCTTTTCTTGTTGCTCTCTCTCTAATTCTTTGAGTTGTTGGGTTAGGTAATTTATTACCATTGTTTCTTGTTTTTTGCAGTAGGC
Source organism: Ia io (assembly GCA_025583905.1). Classification (NCBI taxonomy): domain Eukaryota; kingdom Metazoa; phylum Chordata; class Mammalia; order Chiroptera; family Vespertilionidae; genus Ia; species Ia io. The sequence continues at coordinate 22,860,959 of JAJQQW010000007.1, forward strand.
TTGTAGAGCTATGAACTTCCCTCTCAGGACTGCTTTTGCTCTGTCCCATAGATTTTGGATTGTTGTGTTTTCATTGTCATTTGTTGCCATGATGTTTTTTATTTCTTCCTTGATGTCTTTGGTAACCCAGTCATTGTTTACTAGCATGCTGTTTAGTCTCCATGTGTTTGATTTCTTTGGATTGTTTTTATTGTAGTTGATTTCCAGTTTTATGCCGCTGTGATCTGAGAAGATACTTGATATGATTTCTATCTTCTTAAATTTGGAGAGACTTTGCCTATGTCCTAACATATGGTCTATCTTTGAAAATGACCCATATGCACTTGAGAAGAATGTATATTCTGTGGCTTTGGGGTGAAATGTTCTGAAGATGTCGATTAATTCCATCTGGTCTAGTGAGTCATTTAGGATTGATGTTTCTTTGCTGATTTTTTGTTTAGAGGATTTGTCCAATGGTGATAGTGGGCTACTAAAGTCTCCTACTATGATTATATTGCTGTCAATCTCTCATTTGATATCTTCCAGGAGTTTTTTTTATGTATTTGGGTGCTCCTGTATTGGGTGCGTATATGTTTACCAGAATTATTTCTTCTTGTTGGATTTCTCCCTTTAGTCTTATGAAGTGGCCTTCATTATTTCTTGTTATGTCCTTCACTTTGAGATCTAATTTGTCGGATATAAGTATTGCTACCCCAGCTTTTTTTTATTTCCATTAGCCTGGAAAACCTTTTTCTATCCCTTTCATTCTCATTCTGTATGCGTCTTTTTTTTCTGAGGTGGGTTTCCTGTAGACAGCAGATATATGGGTTTTGTTTTCTTATCCAATCAGTTACCCTGTGTCTTTTGATTGAGGCATTCAGTCCATTTACATTTAAAGTTATTATTGATAGGTACTTATTTGTCGCTATTTTTATTCTATACCCCTGTGTTCCTTCTTTGTTTCCTATTTTTTATTTATTTATTATTTTTTTTATAGCAGATCCTTTAGCATTTCTTGCATTGCTGGTTTGGTGGTGTTAAACTCCCTTAGTCCTTTTTTGTTTGTGAAGCTCCTGATTTCACCTTCAATTTTGATTGATAGCCTTGCTGGGTACAGTATTCTTGGATTCAGACCCTTCCTTTGCATGACTTTGTATATTTCATTCCATTCCCTGCTGGCCTGATGAGTTTCTGTTGTGAAATCAGTTGCTAGTCTGATGGGGGTTTCTTTGTATGTAACTTTCTGTCTATCTCTGGCCGCTTTTAAGATTCTTATTTTGTCGTTGGTGTTTGCCAATTTAATTATAATGTGCCTTGATGTCAATCTTTTGGGGTTCACTTTGCTTGGGACTCTGTGAGCTTCATGGATTTGTGTGGGTTTTTTCTTCCCTATATCAGAGAAGTTTTCTGTTATTATTTCTTCAAACAGGTTTTCTATTCCTTGCTCAGTTTCCATTCCTTCTGGTACCCCTATTATTCAGATGTTGTTTTGTTTCGTGTTATCCCGAAGTTCCCTTAGGCTCTCCTCATGCTTTCTAATTTTTTTTTCTAGAAGCTGTTCTACTTGGGTATTTTTTTCCATCTTGTCTTCTAGCTCACTTATGCGGTCCTCTGCTTCTTCTAGTCTACTCTTGATGCTTTCTATTGAGTTCTTTACAGCAGCGATGTCATTTCTCATTTCTTCTTGGTTCTTCTTCATTTCCTCTTGGTTCTTACTCATATTGTCAGATTTGTCTTCCATTCTTTTCAGCCACCTTATGACCATTTCTCTGAATTCTTTCTCTGATAGGTTGCTTGCCTCGAATTCATTTACTTCTTTCTCTGGTGATGCCTGCTTTTCTTTCCTATGGGGGCTGTTTCTTTGTCTCCCCATGGTCTCTCTTCTCCAGATGCCTGGTTATATACTTCTCTCTCTCCTTATCCCCGCGGAATCTGACCTTTTCTTGGTGCAGTGAAGGGTTCCTTTGAATCCGTGTGTTTGCGCAGATTGGGGGCCAGTGTTCTGCTGCTCACAGCTGTTCAGTGTTCACTGTTGTCACAGAAAGTCAGGCCTCCAATAAAACCCTCCTTTCCTTGCAAGATGGTGAGTTTTCCTCCTCCGGGCCCTCTGCTCCAGGAGGGGACCCAGCACTGTGGGTGCTTCACAGTCAGGGGGACCCTGCCTAGCACTCTTCCACCTTCTCCTGGAGTTTAGCTGTCCCTTAGCTTGCCAACAGACACTCCCCGTGTGAATCTCCTAATTTATGAATAATTTAAATACAAAAAGAGTTTTGAAAAGTTCAGCATATAAACCCAAATATCTATAGTGTCACAACACTTTAAAATAATATGCAGAAGTAATCCTCCCTCATTTTTAAATCCTGCTTATAAGTATTACTTTTTTCTACTATACTTACACTTATTTATATAAAACTTCTTTTTCAGATTATAGTTTCATATCTACTTAACAAACATTTAATGAACACCTACTTTGTGCCTACTGTTGTGTTGTATAGAGGGTGATGAACAAGTTCATCATTCAAATTGCTCACAAATTAGTTGAGCAGATAGAAACATCTCTATATATACAAAAGCCCAGTGACCATTATGGCAGAATGACCAGAACGACCAGTCGCTATTTTGTGCACTGACCACCAGGGGGCAGATGCTCAATTCAGGAGCTGCCCCCTGGTGGTCAGTGGGTTCCCACAGGGAGAGCGCTGCTCAGCCAGGCTCATGGCTGGCAAGCGCAGCGGTGGTGGCAGGAGCCTCTCCCACCTCTGCGGCAGCACTAAGGAGCAGAGAGCTGAGCGCTAAAGAGCAGCAAGCAGCCAGGTGATTAGGAGCGAGCAGGCGGGCTGTTGGGCAGTTAAGAATGAGGGGTCCTGGATTGCAAGGGGGATGTCCCCCGTGGGGTGCGGGATTGCAAGAGGGCACAGGCCAGGCTGAGGGATACCCCCCGCCCCCCACCCCATATGAATTTTGTGCATTGGGCCTCTAGTAAGGTAATAATTATAATTGGGAAAGATGTTGTAAAAGTATAAAATATTACAGGATCCCAGGGGAAAGAAGGTACTATTTGAGCCTCTCTCCCATTCTCTGTTATAAATATCCCCACAGGTTCTTATCCTTGCCATGCTTCAAACTATTCATGTCAAAGTCAGCAATGATTCCCATGTTGCTAAATCTGGAAAATGTCTTAGTCCTCATCTTGCATAATATGTAGCAATATTTCATACAGTTGTTCATTTCCTCTTTCTTGAGAGACTTTCCTCACTTGGCTCCTGGGAGGTCACTCTTACTTCACTTCCTGTCACACTGATCACTCCTTGTAGGTTTCCTTTGTTCTTTCCAAACTCTAAACATTGGGGAGCTCCAGAACTCAGTCCCCAATCTCTATTCTCCACTCATTTCTCAGTGATTCTGCCTCATTTCAGGGCTTTAAATAGCATCTGTTGCAGATAATTCCCAAACTAAACATCAAAGCATTTATCCAACATTTCCAGTTCACATTTCCACTTAGAGTTTCAACAGGCATTTCACACATAACATGGTTTTTAAAAATCTTGATTAATGCCCTACCTGGTTTGGCTCAGTGGATAGAGTGACAGCCTGTGGACTTGAGGGTCCTAGGTTCGATTCTGGTCAAGGGCACATGCCTGATTTACTGGTCGATCCCCAGTGGGGGCGGGGGGGGCATGCAAGAGGCAGCTGATCAACAATTCTCTGTCATAATTGATGTTTCTATCTCTCTCTCCCTCTCCCTTACTCTCTGAAATCAATAAAAAAATATATATTTTTAAAAAATCTTGATTAGTCCCACCCAAATCCATTCTTCCTGCAGTCTATCTCAATAAATGGGAACTCCATCCTTGCAGTTGCTCAGGTCAAAGTTCTTGGCATTATCCTTGACTATTTCCTTCATACCCTACCTTTTAACTTGGCCTTTAAAATATATTCAGAACCCGACAACTCTTAATACCTCCTCTCTTATCATCCTGGACAACATTCATCACCTGGGTTACTGCAGTAGCTTCTTATCAGGTCTCTCTGCTTTTATTCTTGACTTCCTATACTCTATCCTACACACGGCTGTCAGAACAATCCTATTAAAATGTAAGGCAGGTTGTATCTCTCTTCTGCTCTCTGTCTTCAATGGTTTCCAATCTTATTCAGAATAAAAATCTAAGTCTTTTCCATGGCCTACAAGGCCCTACAAAATCTTGCTCACAGCTGCTTCTCTGATCTCACTCCCCACTCATTCATTTTACTTATCACACTGGCCTCCTATCACTTCCTCCAATATACCAAAAATGCTCTGCCTCGGGCACTTTGCACTTGCTGTTCCCTCTACCTGAAATGCTTTCCCTACCCTGAATATCCACATAGATTGAACTCCTGCTTTACTTTCATCTCTGCTTCCGTAACCTCATCAGTGACCTTCCTTGACCACTCTACTTAAAATAGCATCCTCATCCCCTTACCGTGCCTTGTTTTTCTTCATCTTAATTCCACATGGCATGTATGCTTTTGCTACTTATTTATTGTCTATTTGCTTCCACTAGAATTTAAATTCTATCACAGTAAAACAATGATATATGGCCCTAACCGGTTTGGCTCAGTGGATAGAGCGTCGAGCTGCGGACTGAAGGGTCCCAGGTTCGGTTCCAGTCAAGGACATGTACCTTGGTTAAAGGCACATCCCCAGTAGGGGTTGTGCAGGAGGCAGCTGATCGATGTTTCGCTCTCAAACTCTCTATACCACTCCCTTCCTCTCTGTAAAAAAATCAATAAAATATATTAAAAACAAAACAATGATATCTTTTTTTTTAACTGTTGCAGCTCTAGATCCTAAGATAATATCTGGCACATAATAGATTCCAATAAATAATGAATTTTTATGAATTAATTTATTTGAGCTGGGAGAAAAGGACAAAGGCTCCCAGGCAGAAGAAACCAATACCTACAAAGGAACATATTTGGTTTATCAAAAACAGGATTTGGCATGCTACAGCCTAGGGACCAAATCAATCCCACCAGTTTTATATATATATATATATATATATATATATATATATATATATATATATACACACACACACACACACACTAAGGGCCCAGTGCAAGAATTCATGCACCTTGAAAGGAATTGTGGAACTGTGGGCCTCAAGGCTGCAGTGGGCACAGGGGTGGGTCTCGGCCCATCCTCCACGTCCCTGCCCAGCCCCTCCTGCTGCAGCCCCAGGTACCCTGTCCTTCAGCAGCCCCGCTCCTGCCACTGCCACTCCCACGCGCTGACAGAGCGGAGCAATTGGGGCCAGTGCCAGCAGCGGATGCAAGTGGCAGCTGCTGCCCCAATTGCCCCTCGGGAGCAGGGGGAGGTAGAGAAGCTCTCAGGGGTGATCGGGGCCTCAGCTGCCGTTCATGATGCCAGGCCCGGCAGCGGGTGCAAGCAGTGGCTTCAGTGTTGGCTGTGGGTGCGAGCAGGACCGGCGCCAGCAGCAGGTGCAAGTGCCGGGCGGGACCTCGGCACGTGGGAGCAAAGAATTTTCAGTCACCACCAGAGGTTCACCCTGATGACAGCGACTGGTGCCCCGCCTTGGTCTGGCACCCCCGCTCACCTGCTCCACCATCCGGCCATGGCCGACTCCCACCATGTTCCATGCTCTGCCACCTGCTGCCGACACTTGCCATGTTCCACACGTGCCCCCGGTGGTCAGTGCACGTCATAGTGACCGGTTGTTCTGTTCTTTCTGCGGTTTGGTCTATTTGCATATTAGACTTTTTTTATATAGGATATATCTATCTATCTATCTATCTATATATATATCTATATCTATATATATATATATATATATATATAGAGAGAGAGAGAGAGAGAGAGAGAGATTTCACAGAGGAAGGGAGAGGGAGAGAGAAACAGAAACATCAATGATGAGAAGGAATAATTGATCGGTTGCCTCCTGCATGCCCCACACTAGAGACCAAGCCTGCAACCCGGGCATGTGCCCTGATCTAGAATCATAGATCAACACTCAACCACTGAGCCATGCTGGCCAGGCCCACCAGTTTGTTGTTGTTGTTTTTTTTGTTTTTTTTTTTAGTAAAGTTTTATTGACATATAGCCATGCACATTCATTTGTGCTATTATTTATGACAGCCTTTGTTCTACAACAGCAGAGTTGAATAGTTGTGACAGAGATCCTATGGCCTAAAATATTTACTATATGGCTCTTTACAGAAAAGGTTTCTAGAGGGTAGAATGCATGGGAGAGATGGTGAGAACATGGAACAGTAGGTGGGGGCAAGCTGGAAGACATTTATATAAGTTTGAATGTCATTTGAAAGCCGAGAGAATGAGATAGGAAGTCCCTGAAAGGCAGAAACTATTTCTAATTTGTGCATAAAAGAGATAAAAGAGTGCTTGCTATTTAAACGAGTCATCCCAGTGGCAGCTGCTGCTGGGTCCCCAGCCTTAATGTCACTGCCATGTCTGGCATTAGTTTTTGATATAGGAACTGCCCCGCCCAAAGTGTTGAAAAGCCATTTGCCTCTCCCACCCTGCTACATGCGATGTTGGTTTGGAAGTGACCTGTCTCTTGTGGTGAGTGGTGACACTGCTCCAACAGACTCCATTAGAGCCTCTGATGTCTGGCCTGGGCTCATCTCAAGAGTCCCTGAAACATGAGGCTGGTTCTAGGGTCACCCCGAGACTGTGTCTCCTCAGACTTGTTGGCCCTGCTTTAGGAAGCTTCTGGGGTGTAAGAAACTTTGGAATCATTTTTATGCAAGATGAAAAGCAGAACTCCAACTTTCCAGTGATTTGAAAGCTCACCAGATCTTTTTCAAGTTTTCTAAACCGTGTGGATCAGTTAGACTTCACCACCAGGTAAAGTTAAAGATTACGGATCTGTGTTGCTTTTACTCAGGTTAGATTTCACAATAAAGCAGCCTTTCTTCTACTGCCTTTGGCTCTTAGGATTTTAGTTCTAGCAAGACCTTAAGTAAGGGCAGGAGGAAATTTTGAAGGAGGGGATAAAAAAGAAAAAAAAGGAGAACAAATGTGTTCTGAATTTCACAGAACAAAGTGGAGCTCTGGCTTGTGGTTGAGCTTGGAAGTAAGGCCCCCGCCCCTCGGCCCTCTGAGAACGCAGTGGTGAAATCTGGCCTGCTCCAGCGAGGCTGTGGCATTTGGGTTTAATTTGATAGATCCCACCGTGCCTGCTTTGGTTTGGGGACTCAGCTCTGGCCTGACATTTTTTGCCCCTTGTTCATGTGTGTATAAGCAAGGGAGGCCAAGTCTCCCCTTATACATACTGAGTCATTCAACTAGCAGTCTATTGCCCTTCCAACAGTTCATTCTGTTTATGGGCTCTGCCTTTAAGAATTCAAAGTATGGGTTAACTGAAAATTGATAGATTATCATTTGAAGAAGGATGTGGAAAGTTCCAAACAGACAACAGTCTAGCCCTAAGCAAAAGAAACAAAACTTTGTTTTCTACTGTAGCCTCTGGGACCCACCCTTCCTCGTGGCTTTACAACAGATCAGAAGGACTTTTTCTTTTTTTCATAATTTAATACTTCAGTTTTCAGGAAGGAGCCAGATTAAACTTTTAGGCATTATCTGCCAGGGACGTGCTGAATTAATTGCAGGCTTCATTTTGTAGGCATCAGTATCAATGGATGGGATGCTAGCTCAGCCCTTTTGAAAGTAACAGACAGAGGTGGCTCCAATAATTACATTAAGACCGTGGATACACACTTGCCTTGGGGATTTGGAGTTGGGCTTAATCAAATCTGGATTTGACATTTCACAGCCCACATCAAGGATTTCCACAAAGGAACCTCAGAGCATTGCCAGCTATGCTCTTGCTCTTAGTACCTCCTTCTGAGCAACTGAACAGGCCTTGTGCTAATCTTGTTGATGCTTTGGCTGAGTTTCTGCTCTGCTGCACAGCACTCGGAGCTTCTGTAAGCCATAGCGCCTTTCAGCCAGTGAAAAGGCACTTATTTAGGGTCTAGTGTGGCCCAGGGCCCTGGACTAGGATCTGTGATAGACACAGTGGTGAATAAGACTGAATCCTGAGCTGCCTTCATAAGTGTTACCTATAGTAGGAGCTATAGAAGCCCAACCATTGACTCAAAAACAATTAGTTATTTTTATTAATTCATTATGAACCATGGACTAATAGATAATGCCTGTCCTTGAGGAGTTTAAAGTTCAGTGCAGTAGTTTTTAAACTTGAGTCACTTACACCTATTTAAAACTAGAGGCCCAGTGCACGAAATTTATGCACAGGTAGGGTCTCTAGAGGCTGCCTGCTGCCGCCACCGGCTGGGGCCTTCCTTTGCACCCACCTTGGCCTGGCACCACCTGCTCATCTGCTCCACCATCCTGTTGTGGTCCTGCTTTTGTTGGGGCCCATCAGGGCTGGCAGCACCTTCACTGCCACCTGTTGCCAGTGCCACATTGCCAATGCCCGCCATGTTCCACGATGCCCCCTGGTGGTCAGCGCACATCTAACTCCTGGTTAGTTGAACTCCCACCCATAGGGACAATTTGCATATTAGCCTTTTATTATATAGGATGGGAACAAGGCATCATCAACACTCTTTATGGGCAAATATTTTTGAAGCAATTGTTCTTTGGACCACATTTTAAGAAATACTGATAAAAGTAGCAGTGATGTGAACAAACAGTTGCTAAAATAGCATAACAAATGCTGTACCTGTCACAGTGGAGGCTCAAAGTTGCAAGAGCTCATCTCTGTTTGGGAGGCTAGAGAGGGCTTCCAAGATGAAGATGCAGTCCTACGAAAGATATAGGGTTTCACCAGGCAGACAATACCAAGGGTGGAATGGTTGAGGGGGAGAGAGGATTCCAGGCAGAGAGGAGAGTGGGTAAAGGACACCCAGTAGAGAGAGCACAGCAGTTTAGGTGCCCTATGAGTATAGAGCTGAGAGAGAGCAGGAGGGAATACAATGCTGGGAATTGGAAATGTAGGCTGGAGGAAGGTCACCTAGGATCTTGAAAGCTAATGTAGGACTGAGCAACCATGGGCGAAAAAACATTTTATAGCAGGGAAATAATGTGATCGAATTTGCATTTAACCCTTTGCACTCGCTTGCTTTTTTCTCGATTCCTTTATTCTAATGCTAACCATGTCGAGTCACACTCGACATCCGAGTGCAAAAGGTTAAACAGACTATTCAGGTGTCTGTGTGGTGTTAAATAGAAAAAAACAATATAGAACGCAGGAGCAGTTGGGGGTTTCTCTGGTAGTGTTGTTAATCCTATATAATAAAAGCCTAATATGCTAAGTGTCTGGTTATCCAGTCATCCGTTCAACCAATAAAAGCGTAATGTGCTAATGATATGCTAAGGCTGCTCAACTGCTCACTATGACATGCACTGACCACCAGGGGCAGACAGTCGACCGGTCAACCAGTCGCTAGGACGCGTACTGACACCAGGGGGCAGACACTCCGACCGGTAGGTTAGTTTGCTGCTGGGGCCTGACTGATCAGGACTCAGTGAGATGGGCCAGACATGCCCTGGAGCCCTCCCGTGGTCCCTCCCCAGCTGGCCAACCTCCCACGTCCCTCTCCAGTCCTGATCATGCACCAGTGGGGCCCCTGGGCCTGGCCTGCACCCTCTCACAATCCGGGACCCCTCAGGGGATGTCAGAGAGCTGGTTTCGGCCCGATCTTGCAAGCCAGGCCCAGGGACCCCACTGGTGCACGAATTCATGCACCAGGCATCTAGTACTAAAATAATAGGTTTGTTATCAGGATATATATGCATAGTATTCCTTGGTTGTAAAAACTATGTGTAAAGAAAGCTGAGCCACCACCCACATGAAGAACAGGAGTCCCAGAGGAGCCAGCTGCCAGAGCTTCACTTGGGAGCTCTCTCATTGCACCTGCTTCTCACCTTTCTCTTCATTCATTCATCTTCCTCACACACTCTTCCAAATCAAATTTTCTACTCCCTCAGGAATATTTAAAAGGAAAGGTGCAGCTTGAACACATGCAACATGACAGGGTAAGTGTAGGAGGCATCTCCTCCAGCCTGCCCCTTCAGTGACAGGGTGGCTTGGACAGGCCTTTTGCACAATAGTGGTCCATTCGTTAGTGAGTCCTGAATTTATTTATGCAATGACAGTCATTGGCCATGTTTTCAAAAAAGTATCTTCTTTTTCTAATGGAAATGCCTCAAAGTGTTGAATGAGTGCCAAGGAATTGGTTTTGTGAGCCACAGCTAAAAGGAGTGTGAGGGTGCATAAATGTAAGCTCTTTATGTATCTAGCAAAATTTCATCAATTCAGAATGATTGGGAGAGAACAATTTCCAGAATAAATATATGCATATTCTGAGTTGTGGACAATTATAAAGCACTGAGTCTTGTTTTCAAGTATAAAAATTCAAACTATATTCCTATGACAATTACACCCTTGAGGCCCACTTAAATAAATTATTAAAGTGATGTGTAATGAGCATATTAATTTCTTTTTTATGTAAATAGTCATTCTGCATTCTTTTAAACAGCATATTATTCTACACAATATTAATGTTCTCCTTGCAAAAGGTTAATGCACTATTTATTTCTTTTGAAAACCCATTGTCCTGTGAAGTTAGTAAGAAATTTAAAACTACGTAGCATCAGCTGTCACGAATTAAAAAACCTGTCTCACGATCTCAAGTTGAGAAGAGCATATTTTGGAACCAAAATTCATAAAAGTCAGGACAAGTAAGGTTTTTCTGTGTAAGCCACAGCTTCTTTCCATGGGTCATTATCTTTGTCTCCAAGGCTCTAGGTCAGGCTTAGAATCGAGTTTCAAAAGCCTTTAGTTCTGCAAACATCCAAGAGTCATGAAAAAGTCTCATTAGCCCATTGGCAGCGTTCCTGGTAAATAGCAGCTTCCACTCCTTCCCACAACACTGGGCTGAGAGGGCTCAGGGAGCTGCCTGCAGAAGTATATCCCCAGCACCCTCATTATACACACGTTTCCATGAAAAACAAGCAACAAAGGGCAGGCCAGAAAGGGTTGGATGTCTATCCATCATTCCTGGAGCTTCTTTGGCCCTTTTCTGATTTCTTAGATGCTAGTGCTGATTTGTAGGCATTGAAAGAAATTTGTTATGATGGTTTTTGCCAGTTAGCAGGAGGTCAAGCCTCCCTCTCCTGGTTGCTCTACATGGAGCTGGTTGCCCTGTGCTTCTGGGTGTTCTCTCCCTCGTGGCTTCTGGGATAGTGAGCCTAGTCTCTGTGCAGCTGATGTGGAGGCAGAGGGAGGTGTATGCAGGACAAGCTTCATGGGAGAATTCATTCCTGTGATGTGTATTAGTTTGAGTGAATAAATTCTTATCCTTCAGGACTTTATAAACTTTGATCATAGTTCCTCTTAATGTGAATCTCTTTTAAGACCTAAAAGTCTTGATTATTCTGTTCTGCGCTCACAGGGGTATCTCTTAATCCACTCCATCGATTTACCGGTCCTTTCCTAGACTTTACACCTCTGTCCTGTCTCTTTTGAGAATTCAATTGAGAGAGCAATACTGTATAATGGGTAACTTCGTGGTCTTTGGAGTTTGCAAGTCCAGAAATCAAGCAAAGGCTCTGCTATGGAATTGCTCTGTGAGCTGGGACAGGGTGCTTAACTTCACTGAGGCTATTTCCTCATTAGTAAAATCTGAAGAGCAACACCACACTCTTTTTTTTTTTTTCAATTACAGTTCGTATACAATGTTATATTCATTTTAGGTATACAACATAGTGATTAGACATTTATAGAACCTACCAAGTGATTACCCCAATAATCTAGTACCCACCTGACACCATGCATAGGTATTATAATACTATCAATTACATTTCCTATACCATACTTTACATCCCTATAACTGTTTTTATAACTGGCAATTTGCATATCTTAATCCTTCCCCCTTTTCACCCATCCCCCCAACACTTCTCCCATCTGGCAATGATCAAAATGCTCTCTTTTTTAATGAGTTGGTTGCTGTTTCGTTTGTTTGTTTGTTTTTTAGATTCCACATGTAAGTGAAATCATATGGTATTTGTCTTTTGCTGCCTGACTTATTTCACACAGCATAATACCCTTTCACATCCATTCATGTATTGCAGAGGAAAGATTTCATATCGCTGAATAATATTACATTGCATATATGTACCATCTCTTCTTCATCCATTTGTCTATCGGTGGACACTTCATTTGCTTTCATAGCTTGGCTATTGTAAAAAATGCTGCAATAACCATAGAGATGCACATGTCTTTTTGAATTAGAGTTTTGCTTTTCTTCAGATATATATGTATCTCCAGAAGTGAAATTACTGGGAAATTCTTTTCTCTTGTTTTAAAGTCTATTTTGTCTAATACAAGTATCGCTATCCCACCTTTTTTTTTTTTCTTGCATGAAATAACTTTTTGCATGTCTTTACTTTGAATGTGTGTGTGTCTTTCTATCTGAAGTGGGTCTCTTGTAGGCAGTGTACATATGCATTTTATTTTCTTATCCATTCAGCTACCCTATGTCTTTTGATTGGAGCATTTAATTCATTTTTCTTTAAAGTAATTATTAATAGGTATGTAGTTATTGCCATTTTCTTATACATATTTTTTTTCGCTTTTCTTATTCTTCTTAAAGAAGACTAACATTTCTTGTAATGTTAGTTTTGGTAATTAACTTCTTCTGGTCTGGGAAGCTCTTTATCTGTCTTTTGATTGTAAATAATAGCCTTACTAGATAGAGTGATCTTGGTTGTAGGTCCTTGCTTTTCACCACTTTAAATATTTTATTCCATTTCTTTCTGGCTTACAAAGTTTCCGTTGAGAAATCAGCTGACAATCTTATGGAAGCTTCCTTGTAGGTAACTAACAGCTTTTCTTTTGCTGCTTTTGAGATTCTCTTTTTGTCTTTAACTTTCAGCATTTTATTTTTTATTTATTTTTTTTATTTTTTATTTATTTTTTTTTTAACTTTCAGCATTTTAATTATGTTGTGTCTTGTTTTGAACCTCTTTGGGTTAATCTTGTTTGGGATTCTCTGAACTTCCTGGAGTTATATGTCTATTTTCTTCACCAGGTTAAGGAAGTTTTCTATCATTATTTCTTAAATAGTTTTTCAATTCCTTGCTCTCTTTCTTCTCCTTTGGCACCTTCATGATGCAAATATTGCTACACTTGAAGTTGTCCCAGAGGCCCCTTAAACTATCCTCAATTTTTAATTCTTTTTTCTTTTTGCTGTTCTCATTGGGTGTTTTCTGCTACCTTGTTTTTCAAATCACTCATTTGATCTGCTTCATCTATTCTACTGTCAATTCCCTTTAATGTATTCTTCATTTTAGTTATTGTAGTTTTCATTTCTGACTTTTAAAATGTTTTCTATCTCCTTTTTTATGTTTTACATCTCTTTTCTTTGTTAAACCTCTCACTGAGTTCATTGAGCATATTTATAACCAGTGTTTTAAACTCTACATCTGGTAGATTGCTTATCTCCATTTTGTTTAGTTCTTTTTTCTAGAGTTTTGTCCTATTCTTTCATTTGAGACATATTCCTTTATCTCCTCATTTTGGCTGCCTCCCTTTGTTTGTTTCTATGTATTATGTCAAGCTGCTATATTTCCTGGTTTTGGTAAAGTGGCCTTATATAATAGGTGTCCTGTGGGTTCCAGTGACACAGTCTTCCTGGTAACCTGAGCTGGGTGCTCTAGGTATGCCCCTTGTGTGAATCTTGTGTGCCCTCCCACTGTAGTTGAGTCTTGATTGCTAGTGACATGTCAATGGAAGATATGGACCCCAAGGCTGATTGGCTTTGAGGACTGGCCATGATTACAGGTGAGGAGGTGTTATTCAGGGGCTGACCCTGGAGCAGGATTCACTTTAGTAGGGCTCTGGTGCCTCCCGAGTCCACACTTCGGGTGTGTCATTTGTGAAGGTGGTTAAGTGGTGCTCTAATGTGGTCTGAAGCTGGCCACCAGATGTTGATCTGGGGCTACTTCTGAGAGGTTCTGGTGTAGGCCAAGGTTAGCCATTGCCTTTGCTCTGCTTGTGGACACCTGGTACAAACTACAAAGTTATTTGCAGATGGTTTCCTCTTGAAGGTGCCTGGAAGAGGCTAAGCTATGAACTGAGTCTGGCTGCCACTAGTGCAAGGCTTGGGGCTGCTTAGCAAGAGGTACAGGGTACATAGGGGCCAGATGTTGTTTTTTAGGCAGTTTTGAACCTTTGAGAGATTTTAGGAAAGTCAGCAGATTGAGGCCAGACAGGCCATTTGTATGGAAAAGTCACTGTAAAGGTGGGTAGGGTGGGGTCTCAAAGAATCACCAGGGCTGGGTGAACAGTGTTAACCAGATTGATGAAAACTCACATGTGGTGCCTATGTGAGCCTGAAAAAGGAGGGCTCAGCAAAGAAACAATGGCTCTGCCAGCACTTCTGTTTGGGAGAAAGCTGCCCCTCAAGCCCTCGCCCTGAGGCCAGACAATTCAGCTCCTCCTCATATGTCCCTCACAGTTTTTCAGCTGCAATCTCCACTGTTTTGTTTTGTTTTTTTATGTTTTTATTGATTTTAGAGAGAGGAAGTGAGAGGGAGAGAGAAAGAGAGAGGGAGAGAGAGAGAGAGAGAGAGAGAGAGAGAGAGAGAGAGAGAGAGAGAGAGAAATTGATGAGAGAGAGAGAGAGACATCGATTGGCTGCCTCCTGCGCTCCCCCTACTGGAGATCAAGCCCCCAACCGAGGCATGTGCCCTGATTGGGAATTGAACTGGTGATCTTTTGGTACATGGGACGATGCTCAATCCACTGACCCACATGGGTCGGGCTCCCCGCTGGGTTTCACAGTCAGAAGTTATGGGGAATTTTTTTTCCAGTACTGGAACCCTGGGCTGGAGAGCCCAGTGTGGGGCTGGGACCCCTCAGTCCTCAGGGTGGATCTCCGAAGCGGAGACATCCCTCCCTGTTTTTAACTGCCACATACGAGTGTGGGAACAGCCTGTTCCATGTCTCTGCTCCTCTTACATCTCCATGTAGCTTCTTCTGTATATTCTTAGTTACAGGAATTCTGTTCAGCTAGAGTTCAGGCAGTTCTCAATGTTAGTTGTTCTATAGTTTAGTTGCAATTTTTTTTTAATATATTTTATTGAGTTTTTACAGAGAAGAAGGGAGAGAGATAGTTAGAAACATCGATCAGCTGCCTCCTGCACGCCCCCTACTGGGGATGTGCCCGCAACCAAGGTACGCGCCTGCAACCAAGGTACGTGCCCTTGACCGGAATCGAACCTGGGACCTTTCAGTCCGCAGGCCGACGCTCTATCCACTGAGCCAAACCGGTTTCAGCTTTAGTTGCAATTTTGATGTGGTTGTGGAAGAAGGTGAGTACAGTGTTTACCTGCTCTCACAAGAGCCCATTCTTTATCAGGTTGTTATAAGGATTAAAAATATTAACACGTGTACCCATGAGAACAGCACCTGGCCATACAAACATAAGCAATATCATCTGGAAACACAAACATAACAAAGAAAAACATAACTAGATGACTGAGTTTTCTCCTGTTTGGCAAACTACAATCCATGCATTTGATAGAAATATAATCCCAGAATTTTTCTGACCCTAAATAAAGTGCAGTTGATCCCATCTAGCCTTAAAGTGGTAGCTACTCTAACAGTGTTGACTTTGCACATACCACATACAGGACCACACTATGCATCTTACTGAAAGCCACATTCATTGTTTTATCATTTGTTCAGTGCCGACTCTTATCCAGGCACTGTGTTAGGATAAGACTTTGTCCTTGGAAACCTTAGAATGCTGCTCACAGTATGTCCACAGTTGCTGAATGCCTTATCCCTCTGTATTAATCAGTGTTTAAGAACGGTAAGAAATAGTCCCAATGTCTCGGTGTCTCAATAAAGGTTTATTCATTATTCACACTGTATTAGTTATCTATTGCTTTGTAGCAAATGACTCCAAAACTTAGCAGTTTAAAACAACCAACATTTAATATCTCACACAATTTTTTTTTTGAGACTCAAGAATCCAGGAGCAGCGTGGTTCTAGCTCAGTGTCTCTCACAAAGTTGTAGTCAAAGTATTTGCTAGAGTTGCCGTCATTTGAAGGATCAACTGAGTCTGGGGAATTATTTTCCAAGCTCACTCACCTGATGATCGGCAGGCCTCAACTCCTTGCTGGCTGTTTGAGGAAGGTCTCCATTCCTTACCATCTAGGCATCTCCACAGGCTGCCTAAAGTAACCCCAAGATGGATTTCCCCAGAGAGGTTGGAGAGAGAGAGGTGGAGAGAAAGAGGTAGAGAGAGAAAATAAGTGAGAGAGCACCCAAGACAGAAGATACAGTCTTTTATAACCTAATCTCAGACGTGACATATGCTATTGGTCCCAGACCAACCTTGGTACTGTGGGGGAGGTGACACATGGGTATGATTGCCAGGAGATTCAACCATTGGAGGCTGGCCACCACACAATAAATATATGTCATAGTTTATTGTGAGCCATTGTTAGGGTAGATGGGCAGGTTTTATTCCAGGACCCAACCTCCTTCCATTTTGAGGCTCCTCCTTATGCCCTTGGCCTTCTCTGCTTGATCCTTTGCATCTTGCCAGGAGGTCAGGAGCAAGGGAAATGCACTACTGGAGGTTGACCAATAGATGCTAGTGGCCAGACTTGGACATTGTGTAAATTAGTTTGGCCCATATTCCACTAACCAGAAATCATCAAATTGCAGGGGAGGCTGGAAAATGTGTTTTGTCTGTGACCCTAGATTAAAAGGGAATGGGATTTGGTGAGTTCATAGCAGGAACTCTTCCACATGCTCTGTTTGAAAAGAGATTGTACACTTAAACATCTTAATGTTTTTAAAAGCAGTCTGTTTGGTTTTAATACAACAAAAACATAGGATTGCCTGCCACTCAGCAACAAAGCAATTGATTGATTGCATATTTTCACCTTTTCAATGCATTGTAAATGCAGCCCCTGTATGCAGATGGTGGAGAGCAGTTCCTGAACCATTAAGTTTGCTGCTTTTTCAGGAATACTATTAGGATGCTGGCAGAAACAAGTCTTGCCTTGTTTCCCAAGTGGGGAAGAAGAAAGTCATTGTTCACAAGCAAATGAAAATACAAATCACAAGACTAAAATTATGAATGCAAAACATTATATTAAAATGTGGCTTGTATGTTGTATTTGCATGCATTTTAATACGCATCTGTCATACCTTTTGTTAAATTTAGTAGGCACTGACAATTTTAAACAACTGAGTACAGTTAATAATTCAAGGAATTGTTTTGAAATATATTTTAACCCACTTTTGTTCCTATTGCCCAATCTGTCTTTAAGGAGTCTGAGATGCCAAATCAGATCATTTTATTGGTCAGGTCTGGGATCTCTGTGACCTAGGAACAATTAACAGAAATATTTTTCATAAACCAATTTTAAAACACTCAAATGATTGAAACATGACTAAAACCATTTATGGAATAAAAAAATACAATCCAAATTTTTAAACTGGAAAAGGCTTTAGGGATCCTTTGCATTAGATGTTCTTACCTCTCCTAGTCATTCTGAAGTCTGGCCACATTTACAGCCAAAGCATCCATGAGAAATTTAAGACCACATTTTCTAAAACCCCAATTTGCTGAGCTTCTGCTCCTTTGAAACTGATGTTTTCAGAGTTGGCTTTTTCTTTTTCTGGGGTTTGTTTGTGTGGTTTTCTATTTGAGTAAACCCCCAAAAGAGAAGTCGCTTTTAGGGCAGTAACAAAAATGAACCAAATTTCAACCACACTTAGAATCCTTGCTGTCTGCACATGGAGGCTTACTGACCAGAGAAGAAGAATATATTTCATGAGAACCCAGCTCTAAGTCATAAACTAGAAATACATCAAGCTCTTTGTTGTTAATTGGCACTTACCTCACCTGAAGGCTTTTGCCAAGAAGAGCAGAGGAGTTTAATGAGGAAGGAAGAAAGGAAAGGGCCTGGAGCTCTGGAAAACAGTCCCAGCCACATGTGATTTTTAGTTGGGGGGGGGGGGATTCCCACCCCCCAATATGCTAGAGTAACAAAGTGGCCTATGTACATTCCCAAACCTCGGCTGTTTATTTGGGGGGTAAGGCTCAGACTGGGGCCTGAGTGATAACTGCTTCGTGTAATTACGAAGACAGCTTGAAAACTATGCCCCTCTTTGTTTCGGCCTCCAGATGACGGCTGTCTAACTGCTGTTTGTGCCAGTTTTATTTCAAAGCGCTTTTCTTTCCATATTTCAAAGGTCAGTGTGTTTACTGGTGGCCAAAAGGAGCCTGTGTGTAAGAGAAAGAAACACATGTGGTTGAGTGGCAGGAGGAGGAGGAGTCAGGAGAACTGGATTGAGTCCTAGATTGGCTTCTAGATGCGGGAGAGAATGGAGATTAGCTGACCTTTCCTTCATCACCATAGAAAGTAGAGGAAGAAAATGGTCTCTTTTATGTTAAAAAAATTTCTAGAAGTTTCTTTCCTTCAGGAAGAAGAAATGGAGGTATTTCCAGTAAGGGAACATTATCAAAAATGCAGCCAAGAAAACGTCCACTTCATCTCTCTCATAATAGAAATATTTTCCCCTTCACAGAAAGCAGACTGGATAGTCTCGCCATCCTTAGAAACCTCGAGATGGTTTTTAGTGAAGGGATATTAGCACAGGGAAATAGAGCAAACCTCAAACACTTTATCAGGAGTCTCGGTTGGCCTTCTGGCATCACTACTTAGAACATCAAGGCCAATCAGACTGCTTTACCTGTCCATATATAAAACATTAGTGTTTCTGTTATGAATATTTGAAAACAGCATCACATTTCAATTACATAAGCTCAATACCTATTTCAAATGTCCTTCATGATTTATCTTCTTCTAATCTGTGTTTTCCCATTTATCTTTCCTTGATTTTCCATATATTGAGCTCCTGGGGAAAGGAAATGAATAAACAGCTAAAATGCTAGAGAACATGTGGCATTCTGAAACTAGCTTTGCCCGGGTTTAAATCTTAGTACTGCCACATGTTAGCTGTGTGACCGTGCATAATTTACTTAACCTTCCTGTGCCTCAGTTTCCTTTTCTACTAATATAACTACTCACTTCCTGGTGTTGTGAGGATAAATTAGATTGACATGTGTAATACTGACTAGGCAGAATAGTAGTGCTTGGCACAGAGCAAGCATTTCAATGTCAGCTAATCATGAAACACACTCTCCCTTTCAAAATGAATTGTACATTTGGGAAAAATCTCTTTTGCGCTACCACTATTTTTCTTTTGTAATCAATCCACATATATCCCTAGAAATTTTAAAAAGAAAATTTGTATTATATTAAACATTATATTAAAATGTGGCTTGTATGTCATATTTGCATGCATTTCAATAAATTGTCATTCCTTTTGCTAGTAGGCACTGACAATACTAAACAACTGAGTACAGTTAATAATTCAAGAAATTGTTTTGAAATAAATTTTAACCCACTTATGTTCCTATTGACCTCCCTCGGGTGCTGGGCACCCATGCATGCGCAGAACATCCCAGCCCACACTGGTGGCAGCAGACCCACTGGGTGAACTCCCTATTGTTGCACAGATGGCAATGTCCACACAATGCAGAGGAGAGTCTGTTTCACAGAGCGATGGCAGGCAGGTTAAGGGAATAGTGCCTGTGTTGTAAAAGGGGGGGAGAAATTAAGAGGAAAAGAGACTAAATGAAATGTCTAAAACTTAATCTTCCAGTTCTGGTGAATTTCAGCCACCTGTAAGTAAGGGTACTCTCTGCCTTGGGTTTGCATAAGACAAACAGAATTCTTACTACTTGACCAGGGACAAGCATGGCAGCTCTTGGCCATGACTCAAGAAGGAGAGGTAAGGAGCAGGGGAGCACAGGAAAGAGGAACTGGAGTGTATTGGAGGCCTCAGCTATGCCTTGCATTTTCATCACACTGAATCCATTATTTGGATATTATTACCTCCACTAGAGTCCCGGTGCATGAAAATTCATGCACTCTGGCGGGGAGGGGGTCCCTCAGCCCGGCCTGCGCCCTCTTGCAGTCTGGGAGCCCTTGGGGGATGTCCGACTGATGGCCATCAGTGGGACATCCTTAGCACTGCTGTGGAGGCAGGAGAGGTTCCCGGCTTATGGCTGAGTGGCGCTGCCCCTATGGGAGTGCACTGACAGCCAGGGTGCAGCTCCAGCCCTGCCCCCCATTGCCCCACTGCAGGCACCAGTGGCCTCCCTCTGTGGGAGGCGACTGGTGGACCAATTGATTGGGAGATGGTGTTGGCTGGCAAACAGCTGTCCCCGTCCCCCACTGCCGCTCTGCCACTGCTGGTCGCCGCCCCCCAATTGCCATCCCCTCCCTCTGCCCACTGGCACCTTCCTTGGCTGGCCTGGCGCTGCCCACTCACCAGCTCCGCCCCCTGCAGACTGGTCATTCTGCAGTTTAGTCAATTTGCATATTAGGCTTTTATTATATAAAATTGTACAATCAAAGAAATACACATTCAGGGAAGTGAAGTGCCTTTTCAAAGTCTATTCAGCCAGTCATAGGGTGGCTGGGATTTAAACTCCCTTCTTTTGGATGCCAAGACCCCTACTTTTATCTCCTTTACACATCAACTTTTTAGAGAGGTCCCAGCTAGGGTGGGGTTCTAAGTGGCTACCAGGAGAATAGGCTGAACCTAGACTCCAGATCATCCGTGACTACATGCACAATATTAGCAGAAGGCACTTGCATTTCTTCTAAGCCATTTCTACCCCTCTTCACGTGAAGTAGATTAATAGGGAGGGTGACTTTTTGCAAACCTTGCAATTTAGGCATCAAGAAAAGGGAAACTTTGGAAAGTAACTTTCTTTCACTGTTATAATCAGAACTTCCTCTTCTGTCGCAGCCCTTTCAGCAGTGGTCTGCTCTTCCTCTCAGTCTCTTCAGGATCCCTGCAGAAGTAGAGACAGGCATGACCTCCCTCTGGTGCTCGGCACCCACGCATGCGCAGAACTTCCCAGCCCCGCGTGGATGGCGTCAGACCCACTGGGGAGCTCCCTATTGTTGCACAGGAGGGCAATGTCCACACGGTGCAGAGGGAGTCTGTTTCACAGAGTGATGGCTGGCAGGTTAATGTAAGGCATTTGTGTGAGAGGCTGGTACTCAGCCTTGGAATCAGTAGCCACCGAAGTCTCAGCTCCCAGGAGGCTGCCTGGAACTGGTTTGTGAAGGTTCCAGGAGTGAGGCGTCAGCAGTGGGAGTGGCTCCAGTGGCAGCAGCAAACCTCAGCACAGCTCGCTGGCCCATGTTCCTGGATATGACACTGACATCAGTGTGGTTTTCAGTGGCAGCAATGGCAGGAGCTGGCACAGAAGCTCCTCCCAGGTTTCTTCAGAGTGGTGATGTAGACGCCGTCACTTTTCCTGTTGCAGCTGTACTGCTCCATTTCCATGGCAAGGTTGGTGCCACCTAAGAGTGTTCCTGCTGCAAGGAATTTGAGGACCTCCTCCTCCTTTATAGGACATCAAGGGCATTGTGAAAGTTTCTATTTAAATTATAAATGCTGCATGGCCCCTCTTTGAGTTGCTCAGGAAACCACACTTTCATAAAGATAAAGAGATTTTGAGCATATAAATTCCTTTTGGTCATGACCTTAAACCTCACCACCACACCTTTCATTGCTTTAACTGTAGAGGTGGGGACCTTTTTTTCTGCCAAGGGCCATTTGGGTATTTATAACATCATTTGAGGGCCATACAAAATTATCAACTTAAAAATTAGCCTGCTCTATTTGGTCAAACATTTAATTAACTCGCCCCTAATGCCTTGGCAGGGTCAGACCAAATGATTTCGAGGGCCTTATATGGCCCTCGGGCCAGAGGTTCCCCACCCCTGCCTTAGAGCAAGTACAGACCACATTGAAAAGAATCTGGCAAGAAGACCAGGTTATTTTCTTCATACCTAATTATTGCATTGACTTCAGCAAGGTTTTTTAAACCTGTTTGTGTGTGTTTAGGCAAATGGTGTGAGTAATTTGTAAGCATTTACCTCAAAGTCTTATCCAAATTCCTTTTAAGAAAGATGTCAGGACCTCATTCTCAGTTCTGTTACTGAAGCTGTGATTTTCCCATTATAGAGCTGAGATGCTATAACTAAATAGGAATATGGATTTCACTTTCAATAAAATCATTGGCTGGTTAAAAAAAAAACAACCAAATTAAAACAGAGCTTTGGAAATCAAGCTGTCTTTCTCTATTAGAACTAACAAGAGCTGTTTCATTTTCCAAATCACAAGTTCTGGATACTGAAATTCTATTTGCAGAAAATGCTAGGGATTATTAATAAGTCAGATAGTTGTCATAAGATGGCATGTTTTCTTGTGCTTGCCAGGATGCCTTAATGACAAAACTAAGGACAGGTGCACATCACATGTCAATATTTTAATCAAAGAATAAAGAACAGGGACAAGATATGAAATGCTCCAAAGCATCTGGGAAAGATAGTGCTTCCTCTTGAGACTCAGCAGTGACCTCATTGTTGGAAGAGAAGCTGCCTGTTTAACACATCTCTTTCCTAATCATCACTACTTCCCCACTGATGTTTCTCCTCTGTCTCTAGTTCTCCATTTCAAAATAACAACACGCACTAACACCACCACCACCACCACCACCACCACCACCAACAACAACAACAACAACAACTTGGTTTGGCTTGGTGCCTCCTTTGTCCCTATCTAAAAACAAGATTCTTAAACTGGGCTCCATACAAAACTTTATAGGTATGTACCTAGTGGTATTTTTTTTTCTGTGAATAAGATCCACAACTTTCATAAACACGCAAAATCTTATAACCCTGCAAAAAAATCAACCACTACAATAAACACTGAAGAAATATATGGCACACTTTTAGTTCACTTTCTTATGCTGCCATTTTGTTTCAGCTGGGCTTCTAATAAAGCTAATGATGTCACTTAAAGGCTCAATGTTCTGGTCAGAGTGGATATGGTGTTACTCATCACTTTGGATATTGTAAAGAGATGGAATCACTCAGATATGCTGCTATCCAATTCAGTTCAAACTCATCTTCCCTCCAAAACCTTTCCCTCCCACTATGATGTCAAGACCTCCCCATTATCTCAGGCACACTTGCTCGAGATCTAAGTTATTTTGGAGTCTTTCCTGACCTTTATCTCGCCTGTCTAATCAATGGGCAATCCTCTCAAGTCACTTTCAGAAGTCTCTTGCATACAACTCTTCCTCTTCAGAGTTAAAAACCAGCATCACCTGCCACTGGTGGTTCTCGCCACTGGCTGAACGTTACATTGGGAGTTTTTTTACATTATATTGAAGCTTAGAGCCAAACCCAGAACGTTCCATACACCTTTTTCCAGGACAGAATCTGGATATCTGTGTTTTTGTAAAGCTCCTTAGAGTGCAGCCAGGGTTGAGAGTCACTTGCCTACCCTGATCTTATTTGAGTTTATATATTTCTTTCTATCAAAGCCTTCCTACCTTATTCCATATTACTTTCCTCTCACCTCTATTAGTCCTTTATATCTCAATTTCCTCTTGGCTTTCTTTAATCAGGAAACTCTGTTGCTTTAATCAGGACCTCTGAGTGGGGAGGATAAAGCCACAGTGCTCTAGAGAGCCTCTTCCTTAATTTTGCAATAGGACCCTCCCAGATAAAGTGACTTGAGTTGCTTAAAGACAGGATCAGTTAGTAGTGGAGATTATTTAGAACTCAAATGCCCTTACCCTTGACCCCTTTTCCTAATTCAGAAGGCTTCCTATGCCAGGGCTACAATAATTGGTGATGGACGTCAAAGCTGGGTCTTGGCCACTGTCTCATTTGCTAGCTCCATGCTACAGCCTTGGCTTTCCTCTGTTTGGAACTTCTTCAGCTGGTATCTCTGTGCCTTTAGGAAGATCGACTGGAAACCTTGGCCTGTCCAATTTGTCATGACTCGTTGACAGCAGCCCTGGGAACTGTGGGACCAGGAACTGGGGTCTAGATGCCATGTTTGTCATCCTATAATGATGTGTTTAAGCACCTTGAATTCTACTTTAGCTTCAAAGCCATCTGTGATGCTTCATATTAAACAGTTAACTCTAGGACAAGCTCTATGAATTATCAAAAGAGCAGCTTATCTGTGATTCAGGGAAAACCAAATATTCCACCTGCCCCCTGATATCATTACCCACCACTCACATTACCTGAAGTTCTCAGTTTTGGTCATTCCTCCTGGTAATAAGGCAATCTTCATTTTGTGAAATGCAAATGTGATATCCCAAAAGCCTAACATTCACTTATCAGTATTCATTAATACCTTAAGCCAGATTTTATTTTATTACTAGTAGTAGTAGTAGTAGTAGTAGTAGTAGGAGGAGGAGGAGGAGTAGTAGTAGTATCAAAGGGCTCAGAGCAATGTCCTAAAGGCATGGAACTAATGTGGGTAAAGTTGACTGATGAAGGTGCAATGGAAAGGAGCAGAGAAAAATATCCAGAGCTTGGGTGCAGTGTTACAAAGGGGAGCTGGACACTAAAAGGAAAAAGAACCTGGAGAGAAGGTGTAAAAGGGTAAGTTTTGCCTAATTCCCCATTTTGCTGACTTTAGCATTTTCTCTAGAGTTATCCTTGGTTAGCTCCATTTCTTTATTGATTTTTGCCTGGCGTTTGGCTGAAAATTTGGAAAGAATCATAGCAATCACTGTAGCTAACATTTATTGAACATTTACTATGTGCCAGATATTGCTTGAAGAATTTTACATGCATCAACTTATTTTATCCTCCCCCTAACATTTGGAGATTAGGTGCCATTAATATCCCCATTTCAGATGATAAAACTGAGGCTCGGATGTTTGAAGAACTTCTCTAAGATCACCCAGAGAGTAAATGGTAGAATCATTAGAATCATGTTTTCAACACAAGCAGTCTGGCTCCAAAGCCTGTATTTTTTTTTTTTTTAATCCTCACCCAAGGATGTTTTTTACTGATTTTTAGAGGGAGAGGGAGAGGAGGGAGAGAGAGAGAGAGAGAGAGAGAGAGAGAGAGAGAGAGAGAGAGAGAGAGAGAGAGACATCAATATGAGAGAGAAATACTGATTGGTTGCCTCCCGTAAGTGCTCCAACTGGGGATCAATCCCAAAACCTAGGTGTGTGCCCTGACCGAGAATCAAACCCACACCTTTTGGTGTATGGGATGATGCTCCAACCAACAGAGCCACCTGACCAGGACCAAAGCCTGTATTCTTAACCACTGTGACCTACTGTCTCTCAAAATTACAGCATTTACAAACAAATTATACAGTTAATCTTCAAATCCAGGCAGTCTGTTTCCAGTTCATCCCACTATAAGGCCTCCTGGGCTGGAATGAATCATTCAATTGCATCAGACTTTTATAGTCATGGAGCCTGTAGCGGTCCAGAAAAGGTTTCTTGGTTTTGAATATTCCTAATGTTGTAACAGTCTGGTGTTTTGTTTTGTTTTGTTTTGTTTTAATCCTAACCCGAGGATATATTTAGAGAGGGGAAAGGAGAGACAGAGAAACATCAGTTGCCTCCCACATGTGTCCCAATCAGGGATTGAACCCGAAACCTAGGTATGTGTCCTGACTGGAATAGAACCTGCAACCTTTTGGTGTACAGACAACACTCCAACCAACTGTGCCACCCAGCCAGGGCTAGCACACTGGAGTCTTAATAACAGCGCTCTATTGATTTATTATAAAATGCCAATCTGACAAAAGGGGTTGAGTATAAGCTTCACAACGTGCTGGGCAAAATCCCTGCCCAGCTGTTATTGTCCCATACTGAAATGGAGAATTCAAACAAAATTACTTCTTGTCTCTGTAAAAGGTCAGCGGAAATAAAAATTGTTTAATATTTCTTCCTCCATATAACCGAACACTGCTAGTGTTCCGGGACATCAAAGATAAATCTGAAGTCTGGGGTGTAGGAAGTCACTGCCCCTTTAGTTGTGTCTTGTGATGCCGTCTGAAGTGCTTTTGGGATATTATCTAATGAATCCTCACAGACATTCGGCCAGGCTTTTACCTCTTGGAGTGCCACCTTCCTGCTAAGAATTTCCCTGGAATTAAAACAGATAGCAGGGGTTGGGTAATATAAAAATGTGGCTGCAGTTTGGAGAAAGGCTTGCTCATCTCCTCCCCACTAACGATGGAACAAATTCTGGTAAGATGGTCCATTTGGGGCTGGAGGGAAGGATAAAATGTCTTCTATGCCATTTTTACCGGAACTCAGCTTCTTGATGACTTGCTGGGAGCAGAAAAGATGGAGAGAGAATTGCTGAAGGAGGGGGAATGGGAAAGGCCAGGGAAGGAGGGGCAGTACCACAGGAGGCGGGAACTACGGGGGCTCCATCTTCGAAATCCTCTTCTCTTTTCTTCTAATAACTAGCTACTTTCATACCCCAATTAAATTTTGTCTTCCTATTGTTCCGTAAACAAATGTGAAACAACCCAAATAAAACAAACAAAAAGATACTCTTGTCTTGTCGGAAAAGGTTCTTTTCTGTTACTGCCCAGTGTGCGGGGGGGGGGGATGCCTCACCCATCCCTCAGTAGAGTTTGCCTGGCTTTGCTGGCGAACATCTTCTCTTTTCAGGAGCCTTAAGGAAACAAATACCTCGCAGCAGGGATTCCCAATCTTTTTGTCAGGAGAATCTGCTTTTCATTTCCCTGAAGCATTAAGGTCAAGGGGTTGGGGTGGGGAATTCCAGCCCACGTTTCATTCCTCCTTGGGGAAGCTGTCAACCCCTGGCCACTGACCTGAGCTCTATCAGACCTGATCTAGGTCCCGATCTGCCAGAAGAGCCTGCCAACTGGTTGATTACTCACATGCAAGGATTCTTCTATTCATGAAAAAGGGGAAAACTCTTAAAAAAAATAAGAGCAATTACTCCATGTTTCACTTCCCTCACAACCACTGTGAGCACCGAGCTAAACTCATTTGCCACCACAGTGGATCAAAACAGTGAAGGTAACATAGTGGAACCTCTGGAATTCTTCCTTTTTAGCATTACACCACCCTTATATACATCCCAGACCAAGTCTCCCATAAATGCCCTTGCTGTCCTGAGTAGTTTCCAGGCTTGCTGTCCTGAATGAATGGGACATTCCACCAGACTTTAAACCCAGGCCTCATTTTCTGTATCCTCTATATGCTGCTTGATGTACTGGCCCCCGCCCAGTCTATCCTAGATATTGGTGGGTGGTGACGAATTTTTAAGGTGATAGTTACCATAATTACAAACTTCAAAGCTATATACAAATTGCCTTGGTCTCCACTGTAATAAAGAGAGAGAGAAGAAAAAGGACAGATGGTTGGGAGTAGATTGTGGAGTTCCCATTTAGTGTCTGTCTTTGCAATAACCAAATAGTATCTGAAGTTCTAGATATAGAGTTGAGTTATAGATTCTGCATTTGAACTATGAATTTTGAATGACTGCAGACAGAGACCAAGAATGCTCTGCAGTTGATATAAAAATACCCATTCCCACAAAGACAAATGTGGGAAAAGGAGCTGTATGAAACCTGAGAAGGAATGGCCATATTTTAGAGAACCAAATGAATACAAGCGAAGGATACAAGTAGGACCAGATACAGATATATGTTTGTTAGCCTCAAGTAGCTAGTACTCTCTTAATGCTTTGTAGAAAGAAGTTGACGTCTGTTTCAGATGAACATTATCACCTAATATTATTGTAAGTGTATGTCATTTAGTATTATTGTGATTTTGCTTTTATATAATTACACTGCATTCAAGATCTATTGCTGTGTAACAAATTTCCGCAAGATTTAGAGACTTAAAACAACAAAACAACAAACATTTGTTGTCTCACTGTTTCTGAGAGTCAGAAATCCCAGAGTGACTTAGCTGGGTGGTTCTGGCTCAGGGTTCTTCATGAGGTTACAGTCAAGGGCTGGCTGCATCATCTGAAGACCTAGCTGGGCCTAGAGGATCTGCTTCCAAGATAGCTCAGTCAATGGCGTCATCCATTCCTCCTTAGCATTGTCCAGAAGTTTCAGTTCCTTACCTGGTATCAAATCCCCATAGAGCTTCCTGGGTGGCCTCAAGGCATGGTGGCTGGCTTCTCCCAGACACAGAGAGAGACAGCATTCAACATAGCTATTGCAGTCTCTCTCTCTCTTTTTTTATGCATGCTTTATTTTTTAAAATATATTTTTATTGATTTCAGAGAGGAAGGGAGAGGGAGAGAGAGATAGAAACATCAATGATGAGAGAGAATCATCGATCGGCTGCCTCTTGCACTCCCTCCACTGGGGATCGAGCCTGCAACCCGGGCATGTGCCCTTGACAGGAATCGAACCTGGGACTCTTGAGTCCACAGGTTGACACTCTATCCACTGAGCCAAACCAGCTAGGGCTGCAGTCTCTTTCATGGAGGTAATTCTTTTATATATATATATATATATATATATATATATATATATATATATATATATATATATATATATATATATGCATATATATATATATATACATATATATATATATATACATATGTACATATATATATATATATATATATATATATATATATATATACATATATATATGTCTTTTTAACACATTAAGTGCCCAGTCAGTTACCGGTGACTGACACTATACTTTCCGTCCAGAAGACAAAACAGACTGGGTGCTTAACGTGTTAACCATTTTAAGTGTACAATTAAGTGGCATTAAATACATTTACATTGTTGTGCAACTATTGCCACCATCCATTTCCAGACCTTTTCATCATCACAAAGAGCTCTACTCGCTAATCAGTAACTATGGTCCATCAACCTACTCCCAATTCTGATAAGCTCTATTCTACTTCCTGTCTCTAAGAATTTGCCTATCCTAGGTGCCTTCATATAAGTGGAATCGCATAATATTTGTCCTTTTGTGTCTAGCTTATTTTATTAGACACAATGTTTACTTGGAACTATGTTTTCAAGATTCATCCATGTTATAGCATGTATCAGAATTTTATTTCTTTTGGCTGAATAATAGTCCATTGCATGTATATACATACTTTGTTTATCCATTCATTGGTTGCTGGACATTTGGGTTATTTCTGCCTTTGCTGTGGTCTTTTTATTTATTTATTCTTTTATCCTCAGCGGAGGATAGTTTTTTTATTGATATTTTTTAGAAAGAAAGGAAGGGAGAGAGATAGAAACATCAATGAAACACTGATTGGTTGCCTCCCCTGTGCACCCTGACTGGGGATCAAACCCAAAACTTAGGTACATGCCCTGACAAGGAATTGAACCTGCAATCTGTTGATGTACGGGATGATGCTCCAAAGAACTGAGCTACCCTGCCAGGGCTTGCTGTTGTCTTTTCTTTTTTTTTTTAATTTCTTTATTGATTAAGGTGTCACATATTTGTCCTCATCCCCCCAATTCCTTTCCCACACCCCTCCCCACGGATGCCCCCACCCCACTGTTGTCCTTAACCATTGGTTAGACTCATATGCATGCACACAAGTCCTTTGGTTGATCTCTCTCCCCTACCCTCACCCTCCCCTACCCTCCCTCTGAGGCCCGACAGTCCGATCGATGCCTCCTTGTTTCTGGGTCTGTTCTTGTTCATCAGTCTATGTTGTTCATCATTTCCCCTAGATGAGTGAGATCATGTGTTACTAGAAATATAAGAACCGAATGTGAGACGAGCAATAATAGTTATGCTGACAGGCAAATGAATCAGCCTGTAGTGAGTTTCTTTCTGGACCAACAGTTCTTTTGAGACCCAATTTCAATGTCCACCAGTTCCTTATGTGTACATGTCAGCACTGACTTTTCAGTTCTGGATGGTGGACAAATGGTGGTAATGCAGGTCCGACTCCCTCTGGTTTGGTCTCGCCCAGACCCAGGGGCGTGGCCTCACCCGGACTCAGGGGTGCGCGGCCTCACCCGGACCTGGGACCCAGCATTACCCGGGCCCCGGGGCGCATGGCCTCACCCGGACCCAAGGGCGCGTGGCCTCATCCCGGACCTGGGATCCAGCCTCACTCAGATCCAGGGGCGCGCGGCCTCACCCGGACCCGGGATCCAGCCTCACCCGGACCCAGGGGCGTGTGGCCTCACCCGGACCCGGGACTCAGCCTCACCCTGACCCGGGTCCCAGCCTCGCCCGGACCCAGGGGCGCGCGGCCTCACCCGGACCCGGGACCCAGCGGGGCTTCGTCTTCTTGATCCCAATTCCTGTCGGTCAATTCCCTCTCAGCAATTCCTTCAGCCATTTTCTCAAAGCTCCGGGGCGGCTGCCGATGGAACGCACTGGGCGGCGGGCTCAGCGAAGCTCTGGTGCGCCCGGTGCGCGGCGGTGGGCTGGTCTGAGGTTGCTGCGGCGGCACTCGGGTCTGCAGCGGCAACCAGTCGCTGGGCGAGCGCACCTGGATTTGGGACCCAGCGGGGCCTTGTCTTCCCGATCCCAACTCCCATCAGTCAATTCCTTCTCAGCAATTCCTCCGGCCATTTTCTCAAAGCTCCGGGGCAGCTGCCGCGGAACTTGCTGGGCAGCGGGCTCGGCGAAGCTCCAGTGCGCCCGGTGTGCAGCGGCGGGCTGGTCTGAGGTTGCTGCGATGGCGCTCGGGTCTGCAGCGGCGGCCGGTCGCCGGGCGTGCGCACCTGGCCGGTTCCGGGGCGCAGAGATTCTTGAAGGACTCGGAGGGCAGCAAGCGTGGAGTCTCCCACCCCATGTCCCCCAGGGGCTTGTCTGTCCATGCTCGGCAGCGAGCGGAGCCGCCCCCTCAGCCGGAGACCGCCGGGGGAACCGCGCCGAGCATGTTCCAGGCCGCCATTGTGTTGCCAGAGCCGTAGTTCTTAAAGCCCTCCGGTGGTTCTGGATGGTGTCTACTCTGTTTTCCAGTTGTAGTTTCAAAATTGTTGTGGTAGGCAACAATCAGGCGTCTGCCCTATGCCGCCATCTTGGTCCTCCTCCTGCTGTTGTCTTTTTATAACCTAATCTGAAGTGACACACCATCACTTTGGCTGCAATCTATTCACCAGAAGCAAGTCACTAAACCAAGCCCACAGTCAAGGGAAGGGGAAGGAAAAAAAAATAGAGTTTGTGGATGTATTTCTAAAAAATATAAAAGTTACTTAAGTTAATGTTACTAACTGCACATATTTTGCCATGGGGGTTGGTCATTATCCTTATTTCTCCTGGGGACTGCACCCAGAGTAGTCCCAACCACTGCATATTGTTGAAAATGGGCAAACCAGGAAAATGATAGGCCTTATCAATATTTCCCTAACAAGGCTTATTATGGTACACTAGAGGCCCAGTGCACGAAATCACGTGAGACCCAGACCCGCCACGCTGGCAGGACCCCGGACTCGCTGTGTGTGAGTAGCTCACCACCATGAGCCACTGCATCGCAGAAGCTGCAAGCCCCACCTTGCTATGCAAGCTGTGAGCCGCAAGCCCCACCTCACCATGTAAGTCCCTCTGGGCCGCACAAGCCCCTCTGCACCGCGAGAGCTGCAAGCCCCGCCCCATCAGGAGAGCAGCGAGCGGGCTAGAGGGAGGGACCAAGAGCTTCACCATGCACCTCCTGGTGACCAGTCGTTTGGGCATTACAGCATGACAACATTACAGCCACAGGCCTTTTATAATATAGACTAGAGGCCCGGTGCATGAAATTCGTGCACAGAGGGGGGTTGTCCCTCAGCCCAGCCTGTACCCTCTCCAATCTAGGACCCCTTGAGGGATGTCCAACTGCCCGTTTAGGCCCGATCCTGTTTAGGCCCGATCCCGTTTAGGCCCCATCCCTCTCACAATCCAGGACTGCTGGCTCCCAACTGCTTGCCTGCCTGCCTTCCTGATTGCCCCTAACTGCTTCTGCCTGCCAGCCTGATCACCCCTAACCACTCTGCTGCCAGCCTGTTTGCCCCCAACTTCCCTCCTCTGCCGGCCTGGTCACCCCTAACTGCCCTCTCCTGCAGGGTTGATCACCTCCAACTGCCCTCCCTTGCAGGCCTTGGTCCCTCTCAACTGTCCTCCCTTGCAGGCTGGGTGCCTCCCAACTGCCCTCTCCTGCTGGCCATCTTGTGGTGGCCATCTTGTGTCCACATGGGGGCAGGATCTTTGACCACATGGGGGCAGCTATATTGTGTGTTGCAGTGATGGTCAATCTGCATATTACTCTTTTATTAGATAGGATAGAGGCCTGGTACAGGGGTGGGGGCCAGCTGGTTTGCCCTGAAGGGTGTCCCGGATCAGGGTGGGGTTCCCTTGGAGCATGGGGCAGCCTGAGCGAGGGGCCTGTGGTGGTTTGCAGGCTGGCCACGCCCCCTGGCAACCCAAGTGGAGGCCCTGGTATCTGGAATTTATTTTCCTTCTACAATTGAAACTTTGTAGCCTGGAGTGGAGCCAAGCCTGGGTCTCCCTCCGCAGCTGGCAGCCATTTCTTTTGGGGTTATAATTGAAACTTTGTAGCTTAAGCAGGTGGGCCCAGCCAGGGTGTGCGGAAAGCTTTGCTTCCCCTGTTGCCGGCGGCAACCCTGGCCTGCTCTCTCAAGCTCCGTTCTGCCGCCATTTCTGTTAGAATTTGTTTACCTTCTATAATTGAAACTTTGTAGCTTGAGTGGAGGCGTAGGCCTGGCCAGGGCAGGCGGAAAGCTTGGCTTCCTCTGTTACCTAGGAAACCTTGCTCTCTATGGCTGTAGCCATCTTGGTTGGGTTAATTTGCGTACTCGCTCTGATTGGATGGTGGGCGTGGCTTGTGAGTATGGCTTGTGGGTGCGTGGGAGGTATGGTCAATTTGCATATTTTTCTATTATTAGGTAGGATGGGGCATCACAGATACAAACCCAGTTTCTATGCTGCTCTCAAGCTTGGATTTACCAGCAGGAGAAATGAAAGTAGGCCTGCCTGTTGTGGTGGGCGCCACTTCAGTGAGGTGGTGGCTACACATATGTGTTTAGAGCATATTGAGACTCATTCCTGTCAGAATCTATCTTTGCATGTAGTTGAAAGAAGGCTTAGTCTGCAATGACAAAAAATAACAACAAAAATGTCCCACTATTAGCCTTTTCGTTAATCTTACAAATGTTCTTATTTCCTTCTAAGACTGGGACCACAAAGCTGAGATCTTTTGCCTTTTAATTTATTACACTACTTCAGTTTTCTATTTTGTGATGAATATAAGAAACTGGGAAGTAGTTTGCAAAGCTAAAGGCAGGGAGAATTAAAAAAAAAAAAAAAAAAGCAATTACCTCCTGCCAGTTACACCAGGAAACAGTGGAGGAAGGATTCCTGCAGCATTTCTGTCCATTTTTCTTCATTACTGAAATGGTGGCCATTCTCCTCATTACCCAACACATTTCTCTTCATTACCAGGTGTGGTGATAAGGGTGATGATGAGTGCTATTTACAGCTGGAATTCTGTGAAAGGCCCAGCAGATGAATAATAATTACTCAAACAGATATGAGGAGACCAAGAAAGGCAAGTAGTTAAAGTGAGGCTATTGTGTCCCAGAAAAGCAGGAAGGTCATTTCTTTTGAAGTGAGGGGTAGAATTGGGGGGGGGCGGGGGTTCCCATGTTCCTGAGTCAGGTACTTCCCAGCACTGTGGGTTGGAATGGCTTGTCTAAGGTACTCAGTGGGTTCTTATAAAAACTGGACAGAAAATAATAATTTATTTAAACCATAAAATAAATACCTAGGCCCATTGTAACCCTAGTTTCATCTGTGGAAGAAGACTGAGGACTTTCCTGAATTCTACACTCAAAAATAACTCACCACAAACCCTTCATTCCCACACTTCCACCCCTATATTCAGCTTTCCATTTACCTAGTTGGGGCAATCTTGTTATGGCAATGTTTATAAGGCATATTAACTATCATCTATCTATCTATCTATCTATCTATCTATCTATCTATCTATCTATGTACCTACCTACCTACCTATCATCTATCTATTATCTATCTATCTATCTATCTATCTATCTATCTATCTATCTAGTCAGTTCTCCAAAGACACAGACAACAGTACAAGTGTCTAGATCAAGAGCAGGAGAAAGAGATTTACTTTGAAAAATTGGCTCATGTGATTATGGAGGTTTGGAGTCTAAAATCTGATGAGGTAAGCCAGCAGACTAGAAACTCAGGGAAGAGTTTCAATTCAAGTTCAAAGGAAGTCTTCTGGAAGAATTCCTCCTTGTTCAGGGGAGGTTAGTCTTTGTTCTATTAAGGTCTTCAACTGATTAGATGAGGCCCACATACATTATGGAAGGTAATCTGGTTTACTCAGTCTACAGATTGAAATGCTAATGTCATCCAAAAAAGAATACCTTCACAGAAACATCCAGAATAACGTTTGACCGAATATCTGGTCACTGTGGCCAGCCAAATTGACACATAAAATTAATTATTTCTCTCTCTCTTCACCCTTATCTGTAAATCTAGATCAACAGTTTACAAAGCATTTGTGACCCACAAATTAAGGTGCCAAGTTGGGTTTTTACCTAAGGACTCCAGTCTTTGAATTAGGCTACTGAGATTCTTTTGGAGATATGACCAGTAGTTGGAGAATCGAGAATCATTCCATTCAGCTTCCTTCCAGACACTTGAAATGAGGGGAAAAATATTGCTCCCAGGGCAGGAGGGGATCTTTAAATGAGTTTGGAGGAGAGGCACAGTATAAATATGATCGGGAACTGTGGTAAATAGTTTATTAAAGAACACCTTTCAGTTTAATCACCTAATTGCTACTCTTGCTTTGACTTTCTCACTAGCAATGGCCTTCACAGTTATGCCATAGCAACTTCGCCAAACTTTAAAAGGTGTTGAAACAGGCTGCAGAAGTTTCAAGCAGAGCAAGTAGGAGCAAGTCAGCTTCCCCGAGATGGGCTCACCAGTAGGACTCCAGTTAACTCCTGCTGGCCTGGAGCATTTGGGGAGGAGGCCCTGGGAAAAGATTTCCTCTAGAAGGACATTGCCATTTTCCCAACTCTGACAGTGTGTGCATCCTGTTAAGAATGATAGAAGCAGTGTTCCAGCACAGCAGGCTTTCAGTATGAGACAGAGGGATGAAAGGAGTACAATATGAAAACAGCAGGCGACAATGAATGTATCACACAGGGGAAAGATGTTAGAAGAATATTGAAGTATATTAATTCTCCCCAGGTCCCCTCAAATTCAGTAGCTTCAGTGAAAGCAAAGATATGTTCTTAAATTAGGCCCAGGCTCCTAACAAATGCCACAGTACCATCTGCTTAGTAGCAAAAGGCATACGAGGTAGGAAAGACAGATCTGCACGCTAACTGCTGATGTTTTCTTCAATATCCTCTATTTCCTCAGCGGCGCTCACAAGCTGTCATGTGTGGACAAACTCGGAAAATTTGATGTCTCCCAAGTAGCGCTTCTCCATAGAGTTAGGCTACTTCTGAGGGCAAGATGCCATTTGTCCAGTGGCTTTTGGGATAATTTTTATTTTTCTAAGGTCTTGAAACAAGTAGCAGAAGCAACAACCCTTAACAACTGCCAAGTCCTTCCTAATGATCTGGGTCTGGGAAGTGTTCTCTACTGTCTATGGGCCAATTGTCAGACCATCCATGACAAAGTGTCCACCATTGAGAAAGAGCATGATCTCATACCTTCACACCTACATCATTCAAACTTCAATGAAACAGGACAAATGAGAGGTAAATACCCTGTAGGGATGAGAATCAACTATATCTCTGAGAGACAGAACTCAGGGATTTCCATAAAATAACTAGCTTCAGTCTTTTGGCTTAGATATTTTGATTTATTTACCTTAGTGTTTGAGCAACTTGTCATTTCCTGAGTCCCTGAGCAGGAAACATGTTGTGACAATTTTCCCTATCTAAACCCAACTAGCTGGAACCCATCATGACCTTGCCTTAACTTGCTACCAGCCATCATTTGGAAAATTTGGGTGAGCTAATTTCACCTTGCCTCTCCCCATTGTACTTGGGTAACCTTCTCCAGTCTCAATGAATTCAACTACCACCTATAGTCTAATGACCTCCAAATCCATCTCTTTTCTGAACCCCAAACTGTCTTCTGAGCTTCAGCCTGGACTTCTCCACCCAAGTGTACAATGGACACCTCAAACAACACATCCCAAACTGAACTCAACCAAACTTGGTCTTTTCTCTTATTTCCTAGCTCTGTTAGTGCACTGCACTTCTACAACCAGTTACCTTTTACTTCTCTATCTCCACCCACCTCACATACATCTGATTTTACACTCTGAAGAGATTTTTTAAATGTAAATTAAAAAAAATTCTACTACTATTGTCATAATCCAATCTCTCAGAATCATCCTGATTTGTTTATAACTTGTTCAGTGTTTCCTGCCTTTACTCATTTAATACTGTACACAACAGCTTGAATAATCTGTCTAAAATAGTTACAATCATTTAAAACTCCCATCATTCACAGAACTCAACACTGAACTACTGATCTAGGCCCTCCTTGACTTCCCTCTTACTGGTATAGCCACTCTTGTAATAACCTTTTAATTCCCCATATGTGCCATGCTGCTTCCAGCTCCATACCTCTGTGGGAGTTATTTCTTCAATCCAGAAAAACCTATTCCACCCTTCTTCACAGGCTAATTATGTTCTGACTCATCTTTAATAGTCAACTAAAGCATTATTTCTTCCAGGAAACCTCTTGTGAACTAGAATAAAACAAACACTGTTCCTCTCTGTTACTGCCTGTAACATTCTGTAGATATCTCTGTTATTACCTCCTATGTCCATTTCTCTCACTATATTTTTAAGACCTTTTCATAAAACTTTTACTTTCAAAGTTTCTAGAATAGAACCACAGTGGCACTAAATTTTTTTACGTTGCCCTGAATTCCTATATCTTTGTATTTTAAGACCCCCATCCATGAAATATTATTAATTCTACCAACAAATTTCTTTGATTCACTAAGATGTCTATAATAATAAAAGTGTAATATGCAAATCGACCAAATGGCCAAACAGCAGAACAACCATCCGGATGACCATGCTATGACATGCACTGGCACCAGGCCAGCCAAGGTGGGTGCGATGTGATTGGTTGGTGGGCCCCGCCATCACCCCACGATCGCCCCACAGAGGGAGGCTCAGGCCATCGACTGGCAGGTGGGTGGGGCCTCCCTCTGTGGGGCGATGGATCATGGGGCTCCTGGACTGCGAGCGGGCACAGGCTGGGCTGAGGGACCCCCCCCAAGTGCATGAATTTCGTGCACCAGGCCTCTAGTCCTATATAATAAAAGGGTAATATGCAAATTGACCCTAACAGCAGAATGACCAGTCACTATGATACACACTGGCCACCAGTGGGCTGACGCTTAATGCAAGGAGCTGTCCCTGGTGGTTAGTGCACTTCCACAAGGGGAGCGCCGCTCAACCAGAAGCCGGTGCATGGCTGGCCAGTGCAGCGGTGGTGGCAGCAGCCTCTCCCACCTCCATAGCAGTGCTAAGGATGTCCAACTAATGGACAGATATCCCCTGAGGGCTCCCTGGCTGTCATAGGGATGTTTGACTGCCAGCTTAGGCCTGATCCCTTGGGGATTGGGCCTAAGCCGGCAGGTGGACGTCCCCCAAGGGCTCCCAGACTGCGAGAGGGTGCAGGCTGGGCTGAGAGACACCCCTGACCCCCCGAGTGCATGAATTTTCATGCACTGGGCCTCTAGTTAAAATATAAACATCTATAGAATGTACATTAAGAGTGAATCCTAATGTAAACTGTGAATGTTGGGTGATAATAATGTGTCAATGTACGTTCATCAATTCTAACAAATGTATCACTCTGACGGGCACTGTGGATAATGGGTGAGGTGCCCTAGCCAATTTGGCTCAGTGGATAGAGCATTAGCCTGTGGATTGAAGGATCCTGGGTTCTATTCTGGTCAAGGGCACGTAACTCGATTGTAAGCTCAATCCAGGGGTGCACGCAGGAGGCAAACCAATTGATCTGTCTCTCTCACATTGACGTCTGTCTCACATTGACGTTTCTCTCTCCCTGTTTCTTCCAGTCCCTTCCACTCTCTCTAAAGATTAATGGAAAATTATCCTTGGGTACGGATTAACAACAAAAAAAATATAATGGGGGAGGTTGTGCATATGCAGGTCCAGTGGGTATATGGAAATTCTCTGTATTTTCTGCTTAATTTTTCTGTAAAGCTAAAATTGCCTTAAAAAATAAGGTCTGTTAATCACAAAAAATAGACATAGCTACCAATAGAGTCTGATTTCCTTGTCTGATCCTCAGACAGTCTGTGATATCAATTTCAGAAGAAAAATTATATAAGGGTTCTCAACAGTGACAGCATCATTTGTATAATAACAACAGGTAACATTTATTGAGCACTCCATATCTGTAGACACTTTTCAAAATGCTTCACATGTATTAACTCATTAATTTCTGGTGACAACTCTGTGGGTAGGGACTATTATTATCCACATTTCACAGGTGAGGAAACAAAAGCACAGAGTTTAAACACACTGCTAAAGATTGTAAAGTTAATAAGACATAGCACAAGTTTCACACTCTCACAGTATAACCTAGATTTCAAGCATTTAATCACTATGCTATACTGATGCTTAATCCAAGTTCCATATCAAACCAAAGACTTTGAAAGACTAATGTAACTGACCTTAAAATTGGATCATAAACTAGGATGTGTTTGGCTGCAAGTTATAGAATGCCAAACTTATGTTGGACAACAATATGCAGACATGCATTGTACCACCTAAAAAGAAGTCCAGAACAGGCAGTTCTGGATTTTTTTCAGTGGCCCTAGGTTGGCATCTCTGAGATCTTTGGCCTTCCTCCCATGGTTGCAGGATGGCTGAGCAATCCCAAGCACCACTTCTTATACACAGTGTACAAAGAATTGTTCTTCCTTTAATGAAGGGCAGTATTTCCCAGGAGCTCAACTGTTTCACCCCGCCACCCATAGCTACAAGAAGGGTCAGGAAAGCCAGTAGCTGGCAAAGGAGACCAACATCTGGAGCTGGCTGGGTAGCCTCTTTAATACATCAATGTTCTGTTAATAATAAAGATGAGGGATAGCGTTTGAGGTGGGCATTGTGTCAGCCACAATGTGCTTATGAAAATCAGTGCTACTTTACCTTAGTATTTTGTGTAAGAGCACAAGAATGGTTTCTTTGGATGCCTCATTTCTCCACTTTTTATTCACCCTAACATGTCAAGGGATATGACATACTCCCATTGATAACAGTGCCTCTGTCCAAATCCCTGAGTTGAGGACTTCAGAAGAGAGAAAAAAATATTGACCTAGACAATAGGCCCCACTCTCAAAGATATACCTGGGGTGAGGCCAGAAAATCATATAGCTGTATATGTGTACATTTGTGTGTGTTTGCTTGCGCTTTATTTCTCAAGTGATTCTGGTACTCAAGTGTAAGACTCATAGCTTTATGTGAAATATAGTCAATAATGTTATAATAACTATGATTGGTATCAGATGGATACTAAACTTAGAGGGGTGATCACTTCATAAGTTATATAAATGTCTAACCACTGTACTGTACCCCTGAAACTAATCTAATATTGTGTGTCATGTGTAATTTTTTTTTAAAAATTGCTTTAGTCTTTCCATGCAGTTTAAAACTCCATTGGAATTTTGGAAACCATTATATGTTGTCTCCAATTGGTCACAAAGTTAACTTGCATCTACCTCTTTCCTATAAATTCAGCTAAACCAGATCTCTCTCAATCCATTCTGGACCTATGAGACTTTATATTTTTAAGTTCAGAACTTGGTATTTAAGGAAAATTTCCAGGGTGATGAGATGCCCTTGATTGGAGTGATGGTTACATGAATATAGTTATTTGTCAAAACTTATTGAACTAGGCATTAAAAGAATTGCAGTTTATGTTATATAAATTATGTTAATGAAGTTTAGATTGATTTATAAATAAAAACAATTTGGTGTTTATATCCTTTTACATTTCATCTACTGATTTTAGAAACTTCCTCTAGACTGTTAGAACTTAGCTAATCTGTGTGTACAAATTTAGTCTTTAATTCTCTTATCTCTGCAGAGTTCTCATCTAAATTTCTGATAAAAATTAATAGAACTGAATCAAGAACAGAGTTCTGCTTCTCCCCATTGTAAGACATTTCCCCATGTGACAGTCTATGTGACCTTTGAAAATCATAAATCAGATGACATCATGCTCCAAATTAAAATGCTCACGTGCATTCTCTTACATTCTCTATGGCATTTAAGACTGCTCTGGTCTGGCCTCCCAGACCTCATCTGCCTCTTCACTGTTCCTCCAGCATGCCACACCCTATCCCAGGCCTTTCTGTACCGTTTAGTCTCTTGGTCTAGAATGCTCTGACATCAGATCCTCTCATGGCTGCTTCCCTTTTAATAGTCAGGTCTCAGGTCAAATGTCAACAACTTCTCCCTCTGGCTAATGTGCATGCTTTATTTCCATTTAACACCTCTAATGCTCTTTATTTATTTAGTTTTATGAGAGCAGAGTATTGTTTTGTTCAGCAGTGTATCCCAAGCACCTAGAAGAACATTGGATTACAGCAGGTGTTCAATAAACACTTTTTGAATGAATGAAAGTGTGGAACCTTGTTGCTTATTGACAATGATCCACTAATCAGCCCCCTTTGGACATAGAATTGGCTAGCTGCCAATTCTACTTACATGTTCATGTTGTCCATGGGCATATCAAGAAAGACTTTACAAAAATTCATTCTTGATGCTGACATTCATGAGTAATATACTTGTGGTATTTTCCTGTGTGTACCTATGTGTATATCCCAAAAAGAAATCATGTTAATTTGACAGAATGTTCTCTTAGTAAATCCATATGGTTCCTTGTGATTATCTTTTGGCTCTGTACTCTACAGTTTGCCAGGAATTTATGTCACTTACATTGGTTTTTAGTCTCTTGAGTTCTCCTCCCTCAAACATTCTTTTTGAAAACCATGGTATTTATTCCTCACCACTCTCCTTTTTACCTTCTCATACTTAATGATTCCTAAAAGGTAATACACAGGGTCCGGCATTCTTATTCCTTTAGTCTTTATTAGTAGAAGGTAGCAAAGGCCCATCTAGAGCAGTGCCTCTTAAACTGCACTCTGTATAAGAATGGCCTGGAGACGAAATTAAAATGCAGAGTCTGATGCCATAAGTCTCAGATTCTACTTTTCTAGCACACATGCACTGACTGGAAGGGTCTAGAGTCAGACTGTCTGGGCTCAAATCCCAGGGACAAGCTATTTAATCTTTCTGGGCCTCCGTTTTCCATCTGGAGAGTGGGGCTAATGACAACACCTACCTTCTAGGTTTTTGTGAGCAAGGGGATATATATCAAGCACTCAGAACCGTACCCTGAATATAATGATCAGCATTTGCCATGATCATCACTACCTTAAAATGGAAATCATCCAGAATCAAGCTCATATAACTGTTACATGCTTTCTATCATCCACTGACCTATCTTGGGTTTTAATTCTCTCTTTTAAACTGAATTACTTTTTTCCATATTTCCACTTCACTGCTTTTTTATGGTAAAGATGAAAACACAAAGCAATGGAGAACTTTTACTTATTTTTATTAAAAATTAACCTTGTACTTTCTACTCCAAGTTGTTATCTTATCCTTCTCATGCTTTTCTTCCTATTCCAAGAATATTTTGAAATATTCTATTTAATGTTCTTGGCATTTTGGTAAATTTTAATTCATTCTCACACTATTGAATGTCAGGGGTCTAATAACAGTAACAGAATCATTGTACAATACACATTGCAAGTACCTAAGTAGTTCATTCAAATCAGTTTGTGTGGCCTAAATGAACAAGAGCTTCTCACACTCAGGTTCCTGCTCCCCAGGTGAGAAGGCCAGAAAATTATAGGTAAGCCTTTAATTACTGCTGATGTGGGACAGATAGGAAGGGTTGTGTAGTGTATGATCATTTCCCCAAGAACTCACCACACCCTTGTTTAAAGACAATTTAGAAAATTGGGGTGGTAATGAATGGAATCATTGCTGGCACAAATTATAACAATTTTTACAAAGTTGTTGGCAAATCCCAGTTTATTTGGGTAAAAACCAACTTAGAGTTGTAATGTCACTAACATGCCTGGTAAATAGTGGCTATGCTAAGCACTGTAAAAATTAAAGTGACAAGTCTGCAGTTCTCACCAGGAGGCGGTCATTAGATGAAGAGATAAATTAGAAAGCATCCACACCTAGGTCAGGGCTGAGAGCAGGCAGAGCCCAGGGCAAACTATTGTGTGAATTCTAAATAATGACAACTTGCATTTGCAGTCCTCTCAAGAGATTATAAAATCTTTCCACGTACGTTATTTTATCTCAACCTCTGAATGGAATCTCAGGTAATTCCACAGAAACACTGTGTGTGTTTGTGTGTGTGTGTGTGTGTGTGTGTGTGTGTGTGTGTGCGCGCGCGCGTGCACGCCACTTACGGAGTGGTAGTCAATAGTTTGTGCTCTTAAATCAGGTTACCTCTTTGTGTTAGTTTGGGTCCTCCAGCAATGCCCAAATTGGATTAAACATGCAAGGATTTTCTTAAGGGAAATGCCTTTGTTGGAGAAAATGGGAGAGGGAGCTGGACTAGGCTGGGCAAACCATCATCAATGCTGCTCCTCTAAGCCTAAGTGAAGGAGAGAGGGAAGGTGTGGAAGCATCCTAAACTGCTGTGAAGTCCAAGGGAGACTTGGCAAGGATCTTGAGAGGTTCTTAAGACAAAGTGAGGTGCAGGAAAACCTTATATCATTCAGGAATGGGCCTATCACAGCATACCTGCAATGATTTCAGTGAGTCACAGCTGGGCACCTTGGTTAGTAATGCACCCTGTATTTGGAGATCATAAGTGACCCATGGTTCAAATCCTAGCTCCACCATTAATTAGCTGTGTTATTTTAGCAAATTATTTTGCCTCTCTCAAAGCCCCATCTTACTCATTTATAAAACGGTAATAATGGTGGTGCCTCCTCTGTCCTGTGGATTAAATGATATAATGCATATATTACTATTTTTCTCTGAGGCTCTTGACCCCTCACTGTACTAACTGCTTCCATAAAATAGGGCCTCTAAGCCCATCCTACGGATTGGATTGTGATAGGGCTGAAATTCATATACATAAGGGTTTTCTAATTTCATTCATCAGGACGCATTTGAAATATTTTACCTTTTGGATTTGAATATACTTCTCTTTTAAAAATGAAAAAAAATAAATACATAAAGAACAAAATGAACAGAGCCACAGGAACATTTAACACCAAAAGGTCTAATATTGGGTCTTTGAAGACCTTAAAGGGGAGGGAAAAGATATGGGGCTGAAGAAGTGCTCAAATGCAATGGCTGAAAACTTCTCAAGTTTTGCAAAAGACATAACCTATAAATGCAAGAAGCTGCTCTAACCCCAAACAGGATAAGCCTAAAGAAATAATACTATCTACTAATTATTAAAGACAAAGAAAAAATCTTGAGAGCAGTGAGAACACTTTACCTATAAGGGAAAAACAACTTGAACGACAATGGATTTCTCACCAGAAATCATGACAGAAGGGAGTAGTATAACAGTTTTCAAGTGCTGGAAGAAAAACTGTCAGTGCAGAATCCTATATCCAGTGAAAATATCTTTCAGAAATGAAAGGGAAACCAAGAAATTCTCCGATGAATTAAAACTAAGAGAATTTGTCATCAGTGGAACTTCCCTAAGAGAATGTTTAGTGAAAGTGATCTAAACAGAAAGGTAATAATAAAAAATGGACCTTGGAATGTTAGAAAGGAAGAAAGACAATGATAAGGAAAATAAGTTTAAATACGATGAATTTTACTTCTCTTGAGTTTTCTACATTATGCTTGATGTTTGAAGCAAAACTTATACTCTCTCATGTGTTTTTAAATGCATATTGAGGAAATATTTAAGCTAATTTTTAAACAGGTAATAAAGGACATGCAGATCAGAAAGGAAGAAATGAAATCCCCTATTTCCAGATGACATGATTTTCTACAAAGAAAACCCCCCCTCCTAGAACTAGTAGGTGAGTTTAACAAGACTTCAGGATACAAAAAGCATGCAAAAAAAAAAAAAAAAAATCAATTGTATTTTTATATACTAGCAATGAACACATAAACACCAAAGTAAAAAATATATATACAATACTATTTATAATCAATAAAAAAATGATGTACATAGATATAAATCTAACAAAACATGTGACAACTTATGTGCTAACAGCTATGTAAGAAATATTTGACATAAGAAAGATGTCAATTCTCCCCAAATTAATATATAGGATAAATCCAATTCTTACTAATATCTCAGCAAGAGTTTTGTAGATATAGATATTTTTAAGTTTTTTTTTTTTTTTTTTTTTTTTTTTTTTTATGAAATAGCACAGAAACTAAGATAGATAAGCCAAGAAGAAGAATAAAGTGAGAGGAACCATCTACATGATTTCAAGACTTACCGTAAAGCTTCAATAATCAAGAAGGTAAGGTATTGGCAGAGAGATAGGCACATACATCAATGGAAAAAAGTAGAAAACAGCCCTAACAGGTTTGGTTCAGTGGATAGAGCATTGGCCTGTGAACTGAAAGGTCCTAAGTTCGATTCCGG
Source organism: Ia io (assembly GCA_025583905.1). Lineage (NCBI taxonomy): Eukaryota > Metazoa > Chordata > Mammalia > Chiroptera > Vespertilionidae > Ia > Ia io. The sequence continues at coordinate 22,905,580 of JAJQQW010000007.1, forward strand.
TCAAGGGCATGTACTTTGGTTGTGGGCACATCCCCAGTAGGAGGTGTGCAGGAGGCAGCTGATCGATGTCTCTCTCTCATCGATGTTTCTAGCTCTCTATCCCTCTCCCTTCCTCTCTGTAAAAAATCAATAAAGTATATTAAAAAAAAAAAGTAGAAAACAAACTCAGAAGTAAATCCACACACCATGTCCAACTGATGTTTTAAAAAGTGCAAACGCAATTTCATAAAGAAAAGATAACTTTTTTTGCCCAGCCAGCATGGCTTAGTGCATGAGCATTGTTGACCTATGAACCAGGAGGTTATGGTTTGATTCCTGGTCAGAGCACATGCCTGGGTTGTGGGCTCGATCCCCAGTGTGGGGCATGCTGGAGGCAGCCAATGATTCTCTCTCATCCTTGATGTTTCTATCTCTCTCTCTCGCTCCTCTTCTCTCTGAAATCAATAAAAATAATAATAAAAAGAAAAAATAACATTTTTAACAAATGGTGCTGGAACAATTGGATATCCGTGGGCAAAAATTGAAACTTAAGTCTTACACATTATACAAAAAATGAACCCAAAATGGATCATAGACTTAAATGTAAAACATAAAACTTAAAAACTTTTGAAAAACACCTAAGAAAATCTTCAAGATGTAGAGATAAGCAAAGAATTCTTAGATTTTACATCAAAAGTAAAATTAAAAAAAAAGAAACGAAAATAGATAAATTAAATTTAGACTTACATATCTTTTGCTCTGAAAAATCCTGGTAAAGGACACAAAGACTGGCAGACTGGCAGAAAATATTTGCAAACCACCTATCCAAAGGACTAGTATCTACAATATATAAAAAACTTTCAAAACTCAATAGTAAAAAACAAACAATCCAGTTAGAAAATGGACAAATAACATAAAGGGACATTTCATAGAAAAAGTATACAGACAACAAGCGCATAAAAAATGTTCAACAACATCAGCCTTTAAATGAAATTAAAACCACACTTATCTCCTCGTGTGTCATATGTAAACTTTTAGCTTAATATAAAGACCAAAGCATAAAACATTTGTAAAATACATAGGATACTATAAAAGACAAGTGCATGGCCCATCCCTGGGCACTATAATACTTGCCAGATACTTTTATGTGCATTGTCATATTTTACTCTTATAACCTTTTGCAGCAGTAATTTAAAAAATATATAATCAATATTTTCTGGTTAAATTATTAAATTATTAAATTGTTGGGTTATCGAATAATTGAGTGAATAAAAAATGAATGGATGGATGAATCGTGTAATAGACTGAATGCTTGTGCCCCCTCCCCATATTTATATGTTAAAAACTAATCCCCAGTGTGATGATATTTTGGAGGTAAGCCTTTGGGAGAAGCTTAGGTCATGAGGATGGAGTCCTCATGAATGAGATTAGTGCCCATATAAAAGAGATCACAGAGAGCTCCCTCAAGCCTTCCACTATGTGAGGACACATCAAGAGAACAGTTGTCTATGAACCAGGAAATGGGCCCTTGATCTTAGACTCCCTAGCCTCCAGAACTGTGAAATAAATGTCTGCTACAGCATTCTATTATATACTACAGGCCCGGTGCACAAAATTCATGCACTCCAGTGGGGAGGGAGGGGCGGAGGGGTCCCTCAGCCCAGATTGCAAGAGGGCACAGGTCAGGCAGAGGGACCCCACCGGTGCAGGATTGGGGCCAGGGAGGGATTCGGGAGGTTGGCCAGCCGGAGAGGGACCACGGGAGGGCTCAAGGGCGTGTCCAGCCTGTCTCGCTCAGTCCCCATCTGCCAGTCTGAGTGTCTGCCCCCTGGTGGTCAGTGCACATCATAGCGAGCAGTTGAGTGGCCCTAGCATATCATTAGCATATTATGCTTTGATTGGTTGAATGGCCAACTGGATGACTGGACACTTAGCATATTAGGTTTTTATTATATAGGACTAGAGGCTTGATGCATGAAAATTCATGCAAGAGTAGGCCTTCCTTCCCCCAGCTGCCAGCACTGGCTTCCCTCTGGCCCAGGCTTTGTCAGGCAGGATGTCCAGTCTAATTAGCATATTATCCTTTTATTATTATAGATTCTATTGTCATGGCCCAAATGGACTAAGGTGGACACATGGGTGGATGTTTGAAATCAGTGAAGTGTGGAACAATGTAAAACATGGAAGACATACAACATTTATAAGCATGAGGTTAAAGAGCTTCTTTTAAGTGAATTCTGGGCACTGTACCATTTTAAAGCCACAGGGCTATGAGCAAAAAGGTTCAGGAGCTCAAAGGAAATTAGAAAAATGAGTCACCTTTTAAATTGTAAACAACAGCTCCATATGTGGTAGGCATCTTTGGAAATACTGCATACCTTCTTGGGATATGTCCATGATAAGATGTCCATCCTATTTATACGTTTTCCTATTAAGTGCCGCATAACCTGTTCGTTTGCTGGGCTGAGTATCTTTGATTTAGGTTTCTGGCTGCCCACACCTAGAATATCAGCTGTTTGTTTTCAGCGTGGCAGGAAACACAATGGCAAGCTTTCTCACCAGGAAGGCCTCTAATGGAGCAACATGTGTGCTGGATGATCACTTACTTGCCTGCCTTTGACCCTTGACAGGACTTGACCTCCAGTTTCTGAGCATTCTGTTTTCTAGCGTTGGGTCAGAGGTCACCACACTTGACCTCTGGCCTCTGTGTGATCTCTGACTCCCAACTGCCAACCCCCAACTGGTTTTGATTATCCAGCACAGTCTGCAGCCCCCAGGGTCCAGAGGGCTCGTCCACTGTTCGCACCAGCTGTTGCTGCCTTTGTTCCCTCTCCCTCCGGGTGCTGGCCAGCTGAAACCTACAGCCCTAACAACGGGTGCTGGCCAGCTGAAACCTACAGCCCTAACAACGGTGAGGCCCCTCCAAGTGGCCTCCTGCGCTGACTTTGACTGAATGCTAACAATGATTATTAGGATTGCCCGTTTTCCGAAATGCTAACTGTGTTGCTACATCCGTCATCTCATTTAATTTCTATCGTGAGGAGGATATCATTTATCCCTGTCTTTTGAGGTCAGGAACTGAGGCTCAGCAAAATCGAATGTAATCGCCCAAGTTCGCACTGCCAGAAAGTGTCAGATTTAGGACCTATTATTTTCACTCCAAAGCGATTTCCCATGCTTACTATTTATTAAAGATTCTGCATAGAGCATCCCAGTGTTGGTCTGGGTGCTGAATGCACACAATGTGAAAACGGTTTGTTTTAGTTTTTAAAGATGTTATACTAGTATTTTTCACTATACCAGACAGCTCTGGTGCAGATTTTAACTCCTTTCAATCCTACCTATTATCTAGCCACAGCTGCAATAACTAGATCCATGAAGCACTGACCAGCTTAGCAGTTGCAAGCTGTCAGTACCTCACCTCAACCCTCTGACTCAGCTTAGAACATTCATGGGAAATCATGCCACTCATGCTTGCACAATCCAGAAGCACTCGGGAGCTAAGGCCCATGAGTTCACTCTTGACAAACGTGGGGTAGGAGCCAATGAGCCACTTCCCCCTGACATCACCCAGCAAGAGCTCCCAAAGGCATCTGCTAAACCTCCTCCAAAGATCCTGTAGCAACAAGCTCCAGTTCACCACAGCGATAGTGAGCTGGAAAAGCCACCTTGTTTCACTACCCACACACAAGACTGATTCTGGCTTTGCTTTTGGGAAAATCCACGCTGACTCTTCCTATCAGTGAGTCCTGATTTTTTAAAATCGGCAAATCATAGTTGTACATCTTACAGGTCTGCATGATTGTGGGAAATGATTAATCAAGTTTATTTGATTTCTTAATCAATTGATGTTATAACAATGCAGGCAGACACCCCTCTGGAAAGTATCAGCAACATATATTTGTGAAGCTTATTTGTTTTGCATTCATAAGGGAACTTCCATTAACTGCTAAGTAAAATGACTCCAATTGGTTCAGAAGTTCCTGGAGTGGCTGTGAATGGTTCTTATGTAAATGGTAAGTAAAACCTTTGTTTAATGATAAAAAATTTAACAAATTCACAGCTATTCCACTACATTCCTGAACTTTCTTTCTGCCCCCTGCAAACACTATCCTTCACAGGATGTGAATTGTTTATATCAGAATGGTTTGAGCCTATGCTGGCTTTAGAATATACTCACTAGTCCTTTGAGCTCATCTGACCACTGCTTCTCCAACTGATTAAGGTGAGGAGGAAGGTAAACAGGCCAGACACTTTAGAAATGCTTTCTGTTGATTTTGATACTCACCTCTGACCTTTCTGTTTACCTTCTGCCTCCTCACACCTCGCAGGACCTCACACCTGTGGTGCAGGGCAAGCCCAGATGCAAACAAAGCAAAGGTCCAATAAAATCGCTTCTGTAGAACACTGACTTTGCAATCTCTGTGGAGGGAAAGGAAAACCAGATGAATAAGGTTGATGGAGGGAACAAAACTGAAAATCTAATGCCTTTCTTTCATTTTATAAAGATCTTATAAGATCTCTTAAGTTAAGTTGCTTTCCATGAAATCTCCTTAGCAAGTAAACTTGGATAAAAGCAGATAAGCTTAGAAATCCTCACATCCTTCAGGGAATCAAATTCCAGGTAATTATAATCTGAGAAACTGGGGAAGCGATGGCTGTGTATTTTTCTGAATGTCAATCAATAAAAAATATAGGACTAGAGATCATGTATAGGTTATACCACCTCGGCTGCATTTTTAATAGTTTTCCTTACGTTGACAGGCAGTCATCTAAGCTGTATAAGTTAGCTACTATGGTCAACACAGAGCTGCGTTCTTTGACCAAACATCAAGGTTAGTCACACCAAAACAGTATTTGAAAGGAAGATTCCATTAGCTGCTTTACTATCTTTGGTGTTTGAAACAAAGCCTAACATCCGTGTTCAGGAGGGAGTCAAATCAGTGAATGCCAGGCTTCAAGAGAGACTTTCTAATTTATCCAATGTAAAAAGTACATTAGAAAAATGGGAAAATATATACATAGACATAGACATAGACATAGACATAGACATAGACATAGACATAGACATACATGCAGGTGCACATACATGAAGGAATAGAAATCTGATTCGTGATAGTGGAATCTACTTTTTTATCTTTACCAAAAGCATTAATAAACAAGCAGCCCTGCACACAAATCCGTGCGCCAGTAGGTCGCTGCTGCCCTCCTGTAGCTCCCCTGCCCCTCCTTCATAGCTTGCTGCCCTGCCCCCTCCCATAGCTCTCCGCTACCCGCTTGTAGTTCGCTGCCCCACCCTCCTGCAGATCTGTGATCCAGCCATTATGTGGTCGGTCGTTACTCCTCACTGCATAATGGATAATTAGCAAATTCCTCTCTTATTATATAGGATTAGCCTTTATGTGACACTTTTCAATCGGAAGATTTCTTCTTCCCATACTTTGTTCCAGTCTCTGCTATAGCGTTTGTGACATTTTATTATAGCTTGTTGCATATCCTCTATCTTCTCAACCAGACTGCAAGGGCAAGAGAAGACAGGCCCTCTCAGCCAGCTCCACTATGCATGTGGCACACGATGGACAGTATTGAAATGTTTTATTTAGTGAATGATTAAAAATTATCCAATAACTGACTCTAAACTAGTGATATCCAAGCTTTCTCTTTGGTTTCTGGACACACCTTGGCTCTCCTCGGGAAGGCTGAGGTTCTGTGTATATTGTGGCATGTAAACTATTAGCTTCATATATAGTCAAACTATGGAAAATGTTATCAAGTACATATCATACCATAAAAGACAAATATCTGGGCCATCCCTGGGCCCTGTATTGAGCGTATATTAGTCACCAGGCCTGTTTGCATCCATTTTCTTGTCCCCTCATAACACTTTGAGGCAATCCTGCCCTTTATTTTCAGATCAGGAAATGGAGATTCAGAAACCTCAAGTGATTTGCTCAGAGAGACAAGGCGAGGCACAGAACCCAGGTTTTCAGAATCCAAGGGAGGGCTTCTTTTAATGGAGTTTAGCTGGTTTCTCTCTTTAAAAGTATTTGTTCAGACAAATATTTTAAGGGGGGTGGGAATGTGCAAACTAACAGCCTGGTATTGTTCAAATTTAACAGGAAACAACCTGTTGATGAGCTGAATTACTCACTCTTCACTTGATTATGTTGTCATCTTGTACACACAAGCATACTCTGCTTAAAAATGAAAAATGTCTTTCATAAGACAGTCGTTCAGCTCTGCCCCTGGCATGTTCTGTTCAGTACAGTGTTGTTGTTATTTTTCTTTTAAATTTTCAGGCTTCTTATTCCAAATGCAGAAGTAACCCAGGCTCCTTTGTGTTTTCATGCTGTAATTTAATCTCACAGTTAGTCCTCATGTTTTATTGACAATTTTTAGGTTTTGCTTTTAAAATAAATTTGTGATGCATATATAAGTTTTAATATAATGGGATCTGTATTTTTCTCCTGAAAAGCATACATTTAATTGTATAGATGTCAATAAAACTACTATACTTTGCTGTATAGAAATTCACCTTATAGTCAACTTTTTAAAAACATAGCTGTTCTACAAAATGCAACCCTTGTTCAGACTGAGAGACATAAAGGAACAAAGATATAAGAATTCATTTTGTAGCACCATGAATTCTTTGATCGGCTGTCTCTCTTCTTATAGCTATTTTTCTCCATTACTACATTTCTAAAACTCCAAATGGGGAATTATAATTCGGTAAGGCGATGGAATGAGCTGAGCCTCGCTGATGCTGAGGCAGCTAGTTTACTATTAGATTTCAAAGGTAACAATCCCAAAGTGATGCCTGAGGAGATTTGTTTTTATTTGGAAAACAGAGAAGTCTAGATGAATAAAATGGCAGCTTTACAAATGCTATTCAGAGCAACTATGTAAATAAGTAGCTTCCACAGCCAGAAGTATAGATGAGCAAAGGAACACGCCAAGTGACATTCAGATTTTATTGCATTAATGTAATCTTCCTGAGTATGGGGCAAAATAATTTATATAAATGTGTATAAAGGCATAGAAAAACAAACCACCAAATACACATTTTGGACAATTGATCATGCAACAATATAATCCTTGATTATAAATGCTAACAATACCTGATTCTTTCTGTTTCACTCGTTGCTTTTATTTGAGCAACTAGAGATCTCTAATGACCTCCTCACTGTATCAGACGTGGTGGGACTAACCTCATTCAACACAAACAATTGTTTATAATAGGGTTTTGTGAACTGTGCTTAGTATTAGGAGCTTTCTGTTGAAAGTGTCTTCTGCATGATTCCCTGCCAGTCCCATCTATTTCAGTTTTTCATTTCTTCTGGTAATGTGGTCATGCTCCTTGCTTCACAGTCATTACAATGTGAAAAACAGAGTGTTGCCATTATTATATATAAGTACATGTCTCAATTCTGGTCTGTACTGAGATGCAGAGGTTAAAATGGCCTCCCTAGCTAAGAATTAGTGTTTGTGCATTTAAATGACATCAAAGAGTCCAGTTATTATTTAAAGCAGTTGATTCAAAGTACTGGTCCCTCACTGATTCCACTCTGTGATCAAATTCTTACCCATTATGAAGATTAAGGTCAGAAGGTTTTAATAAAGCTATTTTGTTTTAATTTTGAAATTCTACTTTTTCAAAAGTAGAATTAGTATGTTATTAGTATGAAATGGTGAAGGTAATTGATGGTACTATTTGGTTTTTAAGTCCCTACTTGGATAAACTAAAGGTTGACAACTATATGTCAGTAACACAATTATTTAGACTTTTCTGGTCTGTATAATCTAAATTTTACTATCAAAAATTTTATTCAAAAATATATTGAAGTTAGTTAATTTTTTTTTTTTTGATAAAAAGAAGAAAGTCATCTAACAAAGTTTCAGGGATATTTTTCAGATAAATCTTAGACGGAGTAAATATATAATTTTAAAAGGCAAAAGAATAATAACAATTGTAAAACAATAAATAGGAAAATATTACCATCAGTCTGGGGAAAACTAAGCAAGACAGGGAATCCAGAAGCCATAATAAGGAAACGTTATAAAGATTTGACCTTAAGGGTCCCAGTTCCCAGAGTATTCATTTTCCAAGTCCCTTCAGTCATCGAAGTCTAAGTTGTCATAATACAAAAATTAACCAGTAATAAATACTAATACCTCTATTCCTTCCATGATTAATACTATACATATTTCTACCCATTGTGTCAATGAATTGTTGATTATCTAATGTTTCAAATAGTAAGCAAACAATTCAAATTCAATATAAATTAATTGCTAACTGAAATTACAAACGTATAAACGTTTCAGGATTTTGTGAAGTTGATTACAGAATTGTTTGAATCATAAGCAAAGTCACTGACAAATGAGGATCCAGAAGGGCTGGACCAATTAACAACTACTATAGATGTTCTGAGGCAAAAGAAAAAAAGACCTCTTATATTTTTGCAAAATAGGTCCTGTTTATGATCAACCACACTAGGAAAGCACCAATATTCTGAAAGCCTTCTTAAAATACTAGAATACAAATTTGACTTGCATCTTACCCACTATCAAAATAAAATAAGTGTGTTTGCATGTTTTAAAAATTGCCTAATTTTTAAAATTAAACTTAATATAACATAAAATCAACTTATTTATTTATTTTCATTTTATTTAAAAAATAAAAACTAAATCAATCTAAAAATATTTACTGTAACATTTTGTTGTGTTAGGTGGAATCACTTAAAGTAGACTTTTTATGTCAGCTTTCTTTGGATAATTGAGACCACCTGTCCATAAACATAGATGATAGATAGATGATAGGTAGGTAGGTAGATAGATAGATAGATGGATCTAGAGCTAGATAGATAAGCAAAAACTGAAAAAGTTATTTGCAGCACCAGTACCACTTTATAAAAAAACTTTTAATAAAAGGCATCTTTTATATTTTTAATATAAAACATTTATAAAATTAGTATGTAAAATATAAGCCCAGAATGAAATTCTAGTGGAGATTATGAATTTAGAGCTAAGATTATAGACAGGTTATGACTTCAGAGGAAATATAGGTGGACAATAAAGCTATGAAGAGATGCCTAACTTTACTAGTATTTAAGGAACAGTAAACAAGCTAAAGCAGTAAGCCAACAGTTTCACCCATCAAATTGGCAAAAATTAAATATAAATATATAATTATTAAAATTAGAATTTAAAATTAGCATATTCCTTGATCAGACAATTTGACATCTAGGACTCATTTTATACAAACTAGCAAGGACATATAAAAATATGTATACAGGGTATTCATTGTAGTATTATTTGTAATGACAAATAAAAGAGCTTACTAGAAAAATGTCAATAAATGTGGGGCATTCATACAATGAAATATCAGTTATTTAAAAATGAAATGTGATCTGAAAAAAGCCCAAAATCTAGTATTATGTGGAAAAAAAAAAGCTAGCTAGGAAAAAAATCAAACAAATTTGTTCAATATAATTTCATTCCTGTAAGTATACATGTTTGGCACACACACACACACACACACACACACACACACACACATTAAAAAAATCAGGCATGATATTCACCAAATTCTTAAGTGATTATCTTTGTGTGGTAGAATTGATAGGAAAGGCAGTGATTTTTACTTCTTGCTTTATAGATGAAATAATGAGTGAACTTTGTTCTTTGTGATTTTCAATATTTTTAAATACAAAAAGAAAAGAAAGAAAAAGAGAAGAAAATAAGCAGCTAATAAAAGGCCTGGGATCTTATTTGAGGCTACAGATGCTCTCCAAGGTGAGTACCATGGACAAGAAGGAACTTAGAGCCAAGATTCATTCATTCCTAACACATGGTCTCTCTTGGAGCCTGGTTTAGGCCCTTTTACCTGGGCCCCAGAGACCCACAAATATCTGTGTATAGATTCCAGGGGTTCTGTAAGTTTGAAAGGGCAACAAATTACATCTGAATTTTTATTAACCTCAAATTAAAATTTAGCAGTTTCTAAAATTAAGAATATAGACAACAATCCCCAGAAGTGTTAGGAGTAACTGTGACTTTGTCACCAACAGAAACCAGATATTTTTATACCTCATTACAATTGTTACAGATATATCAAAATATTGCTATGACCTTCTCTGCCCTCAAAAGAAGTCATTTTAGACCTTCCAGTAGCTCAACATAGTAATAAAGAAACATGTCTATTACTATATCACAGATTTAGGAATATATTTAAAGTTTCTAAGCATTTTGATAACTGTATATTAGAATCACTGGCTTCCTTTGTAATTCTTTTTTTTTTTAATTTTGTGAATTTAAACGTTATTTGGAAAAGGAGTCCATCAGATTTACTGCTTCACCGCCCCCCCCGCCCCCCCCTCCCCGCCAGAGGTTATGTGGCACAAACATAACAAGGTTAAGAAAACATTAAAAATCCTTTTAAATACATTGGGCTGTTTGAGAGAGACGTTGGGATGTAGTAAACATGGTACTAGATTGTACAGTAGGTCCTTGAGTTACGTCAGAGATCCATTCCTATGGTGCGACGTAACTCGATTTGCTCTGTAAGTCAGAACCCACCTACATAAGCACCTATATCACTCATGGAGCACATACACAGCAGTAATGAAGTGAAACAGTAAAAAAAATTTAAAAGAAATATAACAATTCCTGACCTTTACTTGTGGTAAATAAATAATAAAAACATAAAGCACATATGTACATACGTCAAAATGATGGAACTTTTTTTTTATAAACTAGAGGCCCGGTGCACGAAGTTTGTGCACAGAATGGGATCTCCTCAGCCCAGCCTGCACCCTCTCCAATCCAGGACCCCTTGGGGGATGTCCGACTGCCAGTTTAGGCCCCAGGATCAGGCCTAAACTGGCAATCAGACATCCCTCTCACAATCCAGGACCGCTGGCTCCTAACTACTCCCCTGCCTGCCTGCCTGATTGCCCCTAACTGCCCGCCCTGCCAGCCTGATCACCCCTAACTGCCCCCCCTGCTGGCTTGGTAGCCCCCAACTGTTCCCCCTGCTGGCCTGGTCACCCCAACTGCCCCCCTCTGCCTGCCTGGTCATCCCCAACTGCCCCCCCTCCCAGCCTGGTTGCCCCACGCAGACTGCTGTTCAGTTGTTTGGTCATCCCTCACTAACCCCCCTGCCAGCCTTGTCGCCCCACACAGCCTGCCAGCCTGCTGTTCGGTCGTTACTGTTACTGTGATGGCATCCCAGACAATTTGCATATTCCTCTATTATTAGTATAGATGGGAGATGGTGATGTAACCACAAAATGACATAAGTTGAATTCGACATAACCCGAGGACTGCCTGTAATTTAACAGTTTGCAAGCTACTCTTTACATATAGCCCAAAGATGGCCTTAAAGCCTTTTTAAACCTCTAATCTGTATGAGGCATGTTTCCAGGTGCTGAGAAGACCATGTTCAAGGAGCAATTCTAGAGGAATAGGGTGGAGAGAGGCAGATAGAAAATAAACAGGGGATCAAATAATTACCGTATTTTCCGGCGTATAAGACGACTGGGCGTATAGAAGATTTTCCTGGGTTAAAAAGTCGTCTTATACGCCGGAAAATATGGTAATTGCAGATAGAATTAAATTCTATGAAGATAATAAAAGGCCATGGATAGGCATTTGGATTATTTTCTAAGTGCATCTGAAGCTATTGGCTATCTTAAGCAGGGTGGGAAATTGATTGCAGGAGGAAAATAGATAATGGCAGTTTGGAATACAGAGATGGAGAAGTGAAAAATGGAGAAAAGTGGAAGGAAATGGACTATGTGTGGTTGCTGATCAATAGTTTGCGTCATTCCACTTAAAGAATAGAAAATCCATTCTAGAAATTATAAAACCAATCCCCCAAATCACTGGTGAGTTCTGTAGATTAGACTACATAATACCTGAACAATTCCATTAAAACATGAATCAAACTAGTTATTTGACATGATATAGAGAGGCAATAGTATGGCTGGATATAAGCATAGGCTGATAATAAGAAGCCCTACAGAAGACTGAGCTCTATCTTGTTTACAGATTCAAGGAAAACAAAGTCAGATTCTGTGAAAACAGCATGTTGACAAAGCATGCCATTCCAACTCACCAGGAAAAAAAAAAAAAAAAAGGAGTCTTATCATATCCAGAAGATTAAGGACAAAATGTTCTATGATAGTGTTTTCAATATGAGATATGTATGGCCACGCTTGCAAGATAGAAGCTGCTAGCCAGTTCCTAGCAACCCTGAGGATCTTTCATAACAAGGAGCCTCTCTACTCAATGACACGCAGATCTCATCAGCAACAGCTGTGTGATCATTGTTAAGGCCTGGCAGCATCAACAGCTGTGGCAAAGAGCCTTGGTAATAATATCGCCAGAAGTGTCCATCAGGGATATGATACAACACAATTATGTCGCCGCTTCTGATGTTGCTATTGTCATTAGTACAGTCACCATTTGCTGAGCGCCTACTCTGTGCCTTGCCATTTCTTTACTAGGACTTTACATTTATATCTTATTAAATCCTCAGACAAGCCCATGAGTTACGTGCTACTTCCTATGACGAGTTTAATGTATTTATTGTATGTCAGGTATGCATTGTATAATGAGTAATTATGTCAGGTATGCATTGCATGATGAGTAAAAATCTGTTAGACATCTTCATCACTGTAGAAAGTTCTGTTTGACAGCACTGGACTAAATGCTTGAGCAGACGTTCTGGGCAATCCATTCAGTAACCACTAGCCACATTAGTTATTGAACTCCTGAAATGTGGCAATAGCAAATGAAGAACTAAACTTTAAATTTTACTTATTCAAATTTTATTTAAATTTTTAAAAAATATATTTTCATTGATTTTAGAGGGTAAGGGAGAGGGAGAGAGAGAGAAACATCAATGATGAGAGAGAATTATTTTTTTAATGTATTTTATTGATTTTTTACAGAGAGGAAGGGAGAGGGATAGAGAGTTAGAAACATTGATGAGAGAGAAACGTCTATCAGCTGCCTCCTGCACACCCCCTACTGGGGATGTTCCCACAACCAAGGTACATGCCCTTGACCAGAATCGAACCTGGGACCCTTCAGTCCACAGGCTGACGCTCTATTCACTGAGCCAAACCGGTTAGGGCATGATGAGAGAGAATTATTGATTAGCTGCCTCCTCTAGTTGGCTACCATATTGGACAGTACAGATCTAAGACCAAGTTTAATGGCTAGCATGTACCAGAAGTAGGGATTCAATCCTGAGATTATCTGACTCCAAAGTCATGCTTTAAAAAATTAGTACTAGTTGGGACACCATAAAGGATGCTGACATATTTGTACATTAGAGCTTTTCAGTTACTGCTTATAGCTACTTTCTTGTCTGTGACCTAGAAGAGCCCAAAATGCCGGCTCCCCGAGCAATCTGCCATTGAAAATCTTACGGCAGGACCATCTACTATGGGCGCTTTGGTGTTACGACTCCCTGATTATGTTTAGCAAGCTCAATGTGGATGCTAAAGTAAGAGAGAAATCATTGGTGCCAGATATTTTTTATTTGTCCCCAGAGATCTGCTATTCACTGTTCCCCACGCTGCTGTGGTCTCAGGAACCTGACAATCTATGGCCCTCTTAGCAGGGCTTCCTTGTTCTCAGCTTCTGGTTGGCTCCAGACAATGGAAGTCCCTGGTTGGAACTTGAAAGATAGGAGGAGAGTGAGGTCAGGTCTTCATTTCTCCCAGCTCTCTCTGCCAGGCTATCATTTAGCAGTGGTTACATAATTCTGTTTGTGAACATAGTCCTGGTGAGTGGCCCTCTTCTCAGCTGAACGTCTCACCAGGCTCCAATAACTGTTTCTTCCCTTTCCCCTTCAGCCAGGACTGATAACAGCTCCCCACTCGTGCCAGTCCTGGGTGCTTCATTGACTCTTGTTGGTTTCCCTTAAACATGCCCACAATTTCCTTCTGCCATCCTTTTTGAATGTCTCATTTGTTTCTTTCTGGGGACTCTGATGGAAGCACTATTTCATGAAGTAAAGAATAAGAATTTTTATCTTACTTATGAATAATAAGTATTATTTCAGAAAGTGGTTATCACATATTCTTAGCCACAAAAATACAGCTTTATCAGAAAAGCAATGTCTGATGGCCTGAATTTTATTTTGGTACCAAAAGGATCATATATATATATATATATATATATATATATATATATATATATATATATATATGCAAGACCATTCACTGCACTATTTTTTCTTTATTAAAAAGAACAAAATCACATATCCATGAGGAGAGGAATGATTACATTTTAATGTTTGGTCCATAATAAAAACTATATAGTCATTAAAAAGGATAAGGAATATTTTTAAATTTCAAAATAGAAATATATCTTTGACATGTTTTAGTGGGGAAAAGGTTGTAAAACTGTACATATAATTGATTATAATATTTCTAAAAATAAATGTGAATTCATTTATTCAACAATATATACTGAGTACCTATTATGTGTCAGGCATTATTCTATGCTCTAGGGATTCAGCAGGAATAAAAACAGACAAAAATGCCTGCCCCATGGAGCTTGCATTTCTTTGGAGGGAGGCAGGAAATAAAATTATTCAAATCTATAGTATGTTAATAGGTAAAATATGCAGGAAGAAGGGTAGAGGATATTGAACATGAGGCACAGTGTTGGATAGAATTATCAGAGAAAGTCTCACTGAGAAAGTGATATTTTAGTAAAGTCCTGAAGGAGGTGAGGGGGCAAGCTATGAGTATAACCGGGAAAATAAAATTTTAGGCAGAGACAGTAAGATGTGCAAAGGCCCTAGGCTGAAATGTGTCTGACATGTGGAAGAATGGGGAAAGAGCAGTGTGGCAAGAACATAGTGAGTGAGGAGGAGAGTCCCGGGAGAAGAGCTTGGAAAGGTATTTAACTACACATGCTTGTATGTGGATTTTAAATAGTCTAGAAAAATACCCATCACACTCCTAATAGTGATGCTCCTGAGAAATGGGAAACATTCCTTCTTTTTAAAGAAATAGTTTTAATTTTATGCACTGATATATTGTTTGAATTAGGTGGATATGGCTTTTAACATTTTAAACTGGTTTGTTTGTATTTCAGAGAAAAATCAGAACACAAAAGACCTCATAGAAGTCTCCAAAAATAAATCTCCAAAATCACCAGTATTTTCATAGAAAGTGACTCAAGAAACGTTTGATCAAAATTGCATATTGATGTGACCTGATTATTCTGAGTGTTAAAACTAATCATGAGGACCTTGGTGTAATGAGTTCCATTTAAATGCTTGTTCTAACAATGACAGCCCCACACTGATTATTTATGTCATGTCTTGCTAGATTCTAGAGCCTCTGACAGTGGATTTGCCTTTACTTCTATTAAATTTAGGGAATTTGTATATGAGAATATTATGAGATGTCACCATTGTGATTCATTAAGCAAACTATCAGCCTTAATAGAAGCTAAGGATGGCCCGAAGCAAATTGTTAGAAGAAATTGGCTAATACAACTTGTTAGATTCTTCAATCAGTGTGTAATTGCATATTCAACAAAAATCCTGGGCTGCCATTGAGACACACTCAAAGATGACTTCAACTGACATCTGTGAGATTTCTTTCTAGCACACTCTTTGCTTATTTTTATTAGAATAATAAATTAGTTTTTCTTTTCAAAAACTATGGGACCTCTTTCTTTCCCCCTCTGCCACATGAGTTGTACACTTAGAGCTTATATTTCATTGGAGGGAGACAGGAAATATGAAATAATTTAAATCCATGCAGAAAGGGGGATAGAGAGTGTTGGACAGGGCATGATGTTGAATAGGATTGTCTGAGAAAGCCTCTGCCACATAAAGTTTTATATGTCTCTTCTCTCTTCCAATTCCATTTCTCTCACCTTTGGTTTCTCTTTTGGTGCCCTGTTTTCTTTTTCCCATGTACACTAGTTCCCCCTTAACAGCAAGGGATGCCTTCCAAAACAATGTGGATTCATGGAACCATGGATAGTACTGAACCCTATACAGCTAACCCTTGAACAACACAAGTTTGAACTGTGTAGATCCATTTACACAGATTTTTTTCGATAAATGCAAATGCTGTTTTAGATCCATGGTTGTTTGAATTCATGGATGTGAAGGGTTGACTACAAAGTCAAAACTTATATGCAGATTTCTTATTTCTTGGTGTTAGTGCCCCTTACACCGTCCCCATTGTTTAAGGATGACGGTATATATTATGTTTTTTCATATATATATATATACACACATATATATATTAATGATAAAGTTTAATTTATAAATTCAGCCAGTAAGAGATTAATAATAACTACTAATAAAATAAAAGAATTATAGCAATATCCTATCTAATAATAGAATAATATGTAAATCATCACTCCACTACACTCACAAGCCACGCCCACCAGCCAATCAGAAAGCGAATATGCAAATACACCCAACCAAGATGGCCGCAGCCTTGGAGAGCAGCCATGGTCGGAACTGGGCCGAAGATCAGAGGGGAAGATTGGAGCCAGCTGGGGTCCCCCGCAGGCAATCAGAGCCAGTTGGGGTCCCCTGCAGGCAATCGGAGCCATCTGGGGGTCCCTGCCCAGGGCCCGAGCCTCAAACAGAGGCTTGCAGCATTGGCTGGGGGCAGAGCTGGGCCATTGGAACCAGCTGGGGTCCCTGCAGTGATCGGAGCCAGCTGGGGGTCCCAGACCAGGGCCCAAGCCTCAGCCAGTGGCTTGCAGCCTTGGCTGGGGGTGGAACCCGGTGATCTGAGACAGCTGGGGGTCCCTGCCCAGAGCCCAAGCCTCGGCCAGAGGCTTGCAGCCTTGGCCGTTGGGGCAGAGCTGGGCGATCAGAGTGAGCTGGGGGTCCCTGCCCAGAGTCCAAGCCTTGGCTGTGGATGGAGCCGGGTGATAGAGCCAGCTGGGGTTCCCCTGCAGGTGATCGGAGCCAGCTGGGGTTCCCTGCCCAGAGCCCAAGCCTCTGCCAGAGGCTTTCGGCCTTGGCCGTGGGTGGAGCCGGGCGATTGCGCCAGCTGGGGGTCCCTGCCCAGGGCCCGAGCCTCAAACAAAGGCTTGAGGCCTTGGCCAGGGGTGGAGCCAGCTGGGGGTCCCCTGCCAAGGGCTGGAGGCTTTAGGCCTTGGCAGGGGAAGAGCCGGAGATGTGAGGAGATAGGTGTGAACTACAGAGGAAACACCTTTTCTGACGGCTCATTGGCTAAGCTCCCTGTATTCCACTGGTAATATTCTTAGTAACTTGGGTATAAGAATCCAAAAAGGTGATCTAGGGCTTTTCCACCACACTCCTAGGGAAAAAACGAAGGTCCACTGCTGGAGGGCTAAGAAATGTCATAACCTGCCCTAGCCAATTTGACTCAGTGGATAATGCCTAGGTTTGCCAACCGCAGAGTCCAGGTTAGATTCTGATCAAGGGCATGTACCTAAGTTGCAGGCTTCTCCCTGGCTGGGGCCCAGGTCAGGGCTCATGCAGGAGGCAACCAATTAAAGTGTTCCTCTCACTTTGATGTTTCTCTCTGTCTTTCCCTTTCTCTTTCCCATTCTCTAAAAGTCAATGGAAACATAACCTCAGGTGAGGATAAAAAAAAAAAAAAAAGAAAGAAAAGAAAGAAATGTCATATGAAAGACACATCTTGAAAATGCCTAAAGAAAGTTGTCATTTTTTCTTGGTCAAGGGACTGGAGTCCGTGTTGATGAAAACACCTTGGTGGCTGTGGTGACTGGCAGTGGCTCCAGCAGTGGGGTGATGGGGCTGGTGCCTTTCCCTGATCAGCCCGGTTGCCTCCCACAAAGGGAGGCCAGACTGCGGCTTAGGCCCGCTCCCTATGGAGAGCGGGCCTAAGCCGTCAGTAGGACATCCCCTGAGGGCTCCCAGTATGTGAGAGGGGGCAGGCTGGGCTGAGAAGAACCCCCCACCCCCAGTGCACGAATTTCGTGCACCGGGCCCCTAGTACTATAATAAGATTATGTGAATATGATCTCTCAAAATATTTTATTGGACTCTTCACTTAAAGCAAGCACTTTATGGCTTCTCCTTGGCAGTTATTTACCGGGATCACTACTCTTGTGCTTTGGGGCCATTATTAAGTAAACTAAGGGTTACTTGAACACAAGCACTGTGATACCTGGACAGCGGATCTGATAACAGAGACAGCTAAGTGATTAATGGGTAGGGAGTGTACGCAGCATGGAGATGCTGGACAAAGGGATGATTCACGTCTTGGGCGGGATGGAGTGGGATGACAGGAGATTTCATCACATTAGTCAGAACTGTGCACTATTCGAAACTTATGAATTGTTTATTCTGGAATTTTCCATTTAGTATTTTTGAACCACGGGTAACTGAAACCATGGAAAGCAAAACTGCAGCTAAGGGAGTAACTACTCAAGCTCCTTTTCTAATTGATATCAAGAGTTCATAACATGAAGTTGAAATATATTTTAATAGGCTTAACATTTTTACCTTCTTTCTTTACAAAGAAAAATATTGGGGAAACACTGTAAATATACAAATAAATTAAAATGCTTTTCACTTATTTTTTCTTAAAGAAAAAAAACAACACAAAGGGCAAGGTGTGCACCATACAGTCCTGGTGACCAACAGGAGGCATGAATTAAAGGAGAACTGGGAAAAGAAGAATGATATGTCTATCTGTAATGCCAGTCTCCACTCTTGGGCCCAAAACAGACATCAACAACCAATCACAACCCAGCCCCCCGCATTCTGTTGCCTCTTCAGGATCCTCCTCAACACAGGCCGCCACTCCATTGGCATTCAGGGTGACACTTCTATTAACCACCCTGCCTTGAAATCATCTCTGCTAGAGTCATCTGCCATGGAGGCTGGGCTAGACCATTCTCCAGGAAGTCAAGGTAAAAACAGAAATAGTAGGTCTCCTTAGTCTTAAGACAGTCCCTCAGAGCTATAACTTGGATGAACTGGTCAAGGCTTTTCTCTAAGGTACCAAAATTTAAGGACCAAAATTGTAGTAATTTTTGACGGTTCTGTAACTTTTCCACAGGCATCACTTTCTCTCCAGCGACAGGGAACAGATTCCTCAGGCCAGATTGAGACCCTTCTGAAGCTAATGCACTTTATGGAAGTATCCCCGAAGCAGAGGTCAAGAGCAGTTGCCCATGGCCCAGGCCCCTGTCTCCTCTTCTGCTTCTCTCGCCCACCCCACTGTCTGCCTTGTCACACTCCTACTAACTCAAGACTGCATTTTGTGTGTGTTGCCCCAGATCCCAATTATTGCTCAATGTAACTTCAGAGTTATTTAATCCTCTTAATGCTGGATAATGGGACCAGTCTCACTACATTGTGCCTTCTTTTCAGGGTGAACCGGATAAGTCTTAGAGCTAAAGCACAATTTAAAAATATGAGTCGGAAGCCTTAAAAATACCGTCTCCTTTAAAATACACTAACCGTTTTGTTCATTTTAATGGGAATTTCCTTTCCATTGGTGATTATAGGAAGTGGGGAAGAGTGCTGAGAGTGTTTAAAGCATTATGGTGCAAGATTAATGCTTTCATTTTATCTTTTGAGTTTTTGTAGTTCTCACCACGGTGATCTTGGAAGGAGGAGAGCACTGGCATTGAACTAGAGTTGCCCCCATGTTAATAAAGGGCTATTATTTTCAACTCTATTTGTCCTGTGGTTTATTAATGAAGTGGGGATGTTTTTGTTTATTCTTATTGCTACCAAATATAACAAAATTGCAACATGTACTGAACAGGTGCTTGTGAGGAACAAATGGACCCAAAGTGAGAAAGCACCTTTTGGGCCCTGCGGTTCTGTACAAACCCACAGTGTTACTGAGGTACTGTTGGGGAGGCCAACGTCTTCACTGGCTGGGTTTTTAAACCGGTCCCTTTGTCATCATGGAGACACACCTTGCATCTGAGTAAAGAATAGAATGACCCCATCAGAACCGCATTGCTGACCATTTTTTGAGCCCCATGTTCCCTTGGGAACTCAAATTAGCATGTTGTTCCATTGGCTTCCTTCGTGTTGTAGAGGAGGCCTCAGAACTTTACTTCTTCTGAGTAGAAACAGCACAAGATCCAAACCGCCAGGATAAAGAGCAGGGCGCTAAGGAATCCTAGAAGATCAGTAAATGTGGAGCAACCCTTTCCACGTGTACCTCCTGCCGCAGCAGCAGCGCCCAGGGCCACAGCCTGGCTTCCATGGGCCAGGGACACTTCTGCATTCATGCACCTCTTCCTTCATTAAAAAAAGCAGCAAAAGAAACTAGAATCAATGTTTTCTAAGTCTGCATTGATATAGAGATGAAGATAATCCAGGTTAGATTCGTTATCATATAGTCACTATTATTATGTTAATTATTTTCTTCTGATTTATCTAAGAGAGATTAAAAGCACACCATTTTCCTGGGCCACTAGAAGTGAAATGAACTACAGCACTACGCCTGCTGTGCCTAATGAAGGAGTTGGTCCTGGCCTCACCTGGCAACTTGGGAATGCAAATTCCTGGGCCCTGCCCTAGACTTAACCAGAGACTCAGCAAGGTGTGTGGTGATGAGTCCTCCAGGCGATGTCAAATCACATTCAGGTCTGAGAACTCTGAGAACAACAGGCTCAGACAACCCAAAGCTACATAGGTGAACCTTACTCTGCAGAAGCTAAAAATTCTCCTCATCAACTCGATTTCACTGACAGTGTAGGCACATGACCTCCACTGTTTGGGGTCTGTTTTTAGAGGTCAGAATGGGCAGTCATCCTTCTGACTAGCTGTCAAATTTGGCTTTCTCATATAGAAGATGTTTAACGCCTTGAAAAGCAACATTACACAATGGACCCAAGCACACAGCCTTTAAATAGTTATATGTTTGTGAATTATTTTGAGAGATAAAAAGTTATATGCATTCTAGTTACAGTTTACATACATCTATATAAAGCGATATATGTGCTTTAAAAATCACTGCGCTAAGACACACAATAAAAAACCCAGGCCTTAGGAGGTTGGCATGCACATATCATTATTAGTGATACATTAAAGAAAAAAGAGATAGGAACCTAATCAAAACAGTAATCCAGTTTCCCCCATCTTAAATGGCTAATAAATACACAAATAAAAAAAAGATTATGGCATTTTATCTTGAAAGAGACTTGAAGTTCACTTGCAAAGGTGAGCATCAGGCCTATTGTAGCGTGTGAGTTACTGTGAAATGGCAGAGCGGTATCTGAAACGTAACAGAAAGCTGTAACACTAGGTGTGGATGAATGTAGCTTAGGCCATATGTGGTAAAGTCACATAGCTGGTAGATGTTTGAGGTGTGTGCATGTGTGCATTTTGTGTATTCATAATCAGCTTGGTTCATTTGGGTGCAATTTTCTGTAGTCACATAGTATTGCTCTCACATGAAATCACGCATAAGGAAATGCAAAATTTGCAATATGCTCAATTTGTTCTCTAATGGAACAGATTCGTATTCTCCAACAAGCATAGCAGAGCTGACTCTGTGTGTATATAATGTTATAGTTCCACATATGAATTACATATATGTGTGTATTCCTACAGCTGAAAGCTTACCCTATGAGCCCAATGTTGGTTTATATACAACATTAAGCAAAATGGACAAACAAGACACTGTGTTTGTGTCTATTGATATTCATGTACAATAAATCTGATTAGCAGTAATAGTTCATTATTCTAATATGATACTGGGAAAACTAGTTTGTATACCAATACATAACATTTCAGTTGTGAATTTGAACAATAGCCATATTTATTAATTCTAAGGAGTAACTGGCAATTAAATTAGATTTTTTATTCATCTTCCACACTAGAAAAAAAATTATTTGTGATTTTAAATTGTGACATAAGCTTTGTGGACAACAAACATAAATGCTTTTTCGTTCTCATGTTTTACTCATGGCCATTTTACTCTTGCCTCAACAATTATTTTAAGGAATCCAATACAGACAGTCCTGTCTTTTCACAGTTCTAACACAAATTTCAGTGACCGTGGCTTAAACACCAGTCCCCCTACAACTTGGCTCAAGTTTCAGTGATCCTGGTGTATTAGCGGCGAGAAACTCCATAAAGCCCAAGGCCCAAACTTCACTGCTAGCTCTTCAGTCCGCAAATCACTAGGTAAATAACGGATTTGCATCATGGCCAGTGATTAATCCCGTCACTTTTTTCAAAATTTGTCACTTTATTGGTCATCATGCATCTGCTATTCAGTTCATGTCTAGACAGCAAATCACATAGTTGTGTTGCCTCCTTGGCCCCCAGTGATAAACCCATGTAGACATTTTACAAAACTAAATAATTGAAAGGGACTTCACCAAGAAAGGTGAACATGAAGCAAAGAAACAAAAAACACTGGAAGAGAATTTTGACCTTCATGTAAATCTATATATATAAAAACCTAATATGCAAAATGTCCCCCTCAGGAGTTTGACCGACCAGGAGGTCAATCACTCGCTATGATGTGCACTGACCCACCAGGGGGCGGCGCGGAAGGAAGGAAGGCCCTGGCCAGCAGCTGGCAGCCAGGAAAGGGAGGCCCTGGCCAGCAGCCAGCAGCCGCTAGGGACCCTATCCATGCACGAATTTCGTGCACTGGGCCTCTAGTGGAGTTATAACAGAATTAGCTGCCTATGGGAAGGTTGACACAGCTGCAGTTGGAGAGACTATGAAAATCCAGAGAGAAGAACTTAGTGAAAGCAGCTTATCTACCAGAAGGAGGACAATAGTTGTGACCAAAAAGATGAGGATTTCCAGGGGAAGAAACACCAGCAAAAATCTTCACAGTAAAGAAACTTTCATGATGTTAAAAGTGCAAAATGTTGAAAGCCCTGTGATGAGGCTTGCTCCATATTGTAAGGTACATGACAGGCAGTGTTCAAACTCTGCTTGATGAGTTGTTGGAAAAGATATAAAACATTTTACTCCTCAGTGTTTCTAATGTTTTAGATTATAGAATACTGATTAAGCATTAGTTTCACTGCTTTTTAAACTTTCTTATACATGTATAACCAACAGTAACGTTAATGTTACATTAACTGTAAAATTAATGGTAATGTAATGTTTTGAGAAAGATTTTGAAGGTCACAGAACAATTGTAATTTCTCCATTGACTAAAATAACTTTTCACATTTCAGCCTGCATGGCTATTTTTAACATCCTGTACTATGCAAAGTGAGGAGTGCCTGTATAATCCATGGAAAATGTGAATTTACAGTTATTTCTGGACTATCAACAGTAAGAAAAAATGTGCTAAGATGTTCTTTTTTAGAAAACTAGGATTATTTTGTGTTGCTTATTACCAAAAATCCTTGCAAAATCACTGGTCTCATTTTTGTATAATTATTTGTTTAAACATTATCTTTGATAATCATTACACTTGAATCCTGACCCCATTTGAACTCCTCTAGAGCAATCAATTATTTTGGTAGAACAGAGAAGGGAAGAGCAGGGGATGTGAGAAAAACTGTCCAGTTTTTGAAAAGAATTCTGTCCCGTTGGCTGTGTGAAGTCTTAAAGCCAAGCCAATCAACGCTCACTGAATATTTTAGTTAAAAATATTTAGTTCAGAAGATGATTTGACCTTGAGTGGTAGTCACACAATGCGATATACAGATAATGTATCATAGAAATGTATATAACCTTATTAATCAACTAGAGGCCCGGTGCACAAAATTCGTGCATGGAGGGGGTTGTCCCTCAGCCCAGCCTGTACCCTCTCCAATATGGGACCCCTCAAGGGATGTCCAACTGCCCGTAAACGGGCAGTCGGGCATCCCTCTCACAATCCAGGACTGCTGGCTCCCAACTGCTTGCCTGCCTGCCTTCCTGATTGCCCCTAACCGCTTCTGCTTGCCAGCCTGATCACCCCCTAACCACTCTGCTGCCAGCCTGTTTGCCCCCAACTTCCCTCCTCTGCCGGCCTGGTCACCCCTAACTGCCCTCTCCTGCAGGGTTGATCACCTCCAACTGCCCTCTCTTGCAGGCCTGGTCCCTCTCAACTGCCCTCCCTTGCAGGCCCGGTGCCTCCCAACTGCCCTCTCCTGCTGGCCATCTTGTGGTGGCCATCTTGTGTCCACATGGGGGCAGGATCTTTGACCACATGGCGGCAGCTATATTGTGTGTTGCAGTGATGATCAATCTGTATATTACTCTTTTAGTAGATAGGATAGAGGCCTGGTACAGGGGTGGGAACCAGCTGGTTTTCCCTGAAGGGTGTCCCGGATCAGGTGGGGGTTCCCTTGGGGTGTGGGGCGGCCTGGGCGAGGTGCCTGTGGTGGTTTGCAGGCCGGCCACGCCCCCTGGCAACCCAAGCGGAGGCCCTGGTATCTGGAATTTATTTTCCTTCTACAACTGAAACTTTGTAGCCTGGAGCGGAGCCAAGCCTGGGGCTCCCTCGGAGGCCGGCAGCCATTTCTGTTGGTGTTATAATTGAAACTTTGTTGCCTTAAGCGGGTGGGCCCGGCCAGGGTGTGCAGAAAGCTTTGCTTCCCCTGTTGCTGGCAGCAACCCTGGCCTGCTCTCTCAAGCTCCATTCTGCCGCCATTTGTTTGAATTTGTTTACCTTCTATAATTGAAACTTTGTAGCTTGAGTGGAGGCTTAGGCCTGGCCAGGGCAGGCGGAAAGCTTGGCTTCCTCTGTTACCTAGGAAACCTTGCTCTCTGTGGCTATAACCATCTGGGTTTAGGTTAATTTGCATGCTTGCTCTGATTGGATGGTGGGCGTGGCTTGTGGGTGTGTCAGAGGTATGGTCAATTTGCATATTTGTCTATTATTAGGTTGGATGTCACCCCAATAAATTTAATTGAAAAAATAAAAAAATATTTAATTCAAATACATATATTGATAATGTGCGTGGTATAATTTGTTGACAGTTCTTACCACTTACGGAGAATAATATCTGATGTAAATAAGATACATTGTTAACATTTCCTTAGCAATAGGATACTATGTCATAATTACAAAAGGGAAAAATTAAGCAAAATTAAAAGCCTTGTGATAATTTTTTTATGGATGTTTTATAAATCATTGCTAATGTACTTTGGGCTGAGCTTGTTTTCAAAAAATGTGCTACCAATTGGGGGCTTTTAATGTGTTTTTTATTGATTTTAGATAGAGGAAGGAGAAGGGATAGAGAGAAATATCAGTTGGCTGCCTCCTGCATGCCATCCCCTGGGGACTGAGCCTGCAGTGGGAGCATGTGCCCTGACTAAGAATTGAACCAGAGACCTTGGGCCTCATGGGTCAACGCCCAACCACTGAGCTATGCCGGCCAGGCCCACTTAGGGTGTTAAGCATTATCTTTATATTGGTGACCTCCTCTGCCCAGAGGTGTAATTCAGAGATCTAGTAGTTCCCTTTAATCAGTGTGTGGGTAGAATTTTCAGATAGGTTGTTAATTAGATTTACACACAACTGCCATCCTCTGTATTTCACATTGAAGGCTAGGGGCTGGCTTTTAATTGGAAGTCAAGTTCAATTGGAAAATAATAAACCTTTGGAGTACAGGCCATATTCTTCCCACGAAACATTTGCTGCTAGTATGTGATTCAACACATTTTACTACATTGAGATTGAAATAATTTATCTTTTTTAATGTTGTTGACTACAAGCAAATGTGTTTTTTATGATTGTGCCTACATTTATACAACACATACATAATTTGGAGAAAAGTGAAATATTTCATTAATAAGTCAGTTATTTACTCTGTACAAAACTCAAATATCAGTTTGAATTTCTCCCCCTTTTCTCTCTTACAAAATGACAGCATTTTTACTGAAATGATTGCATTACCACATGTTTTGACATTGTGTAGACATCACTCTAGCCAACATTAGGCAAAATGTTATAAGAAACCTAAAACTCCAATAAATTATTCAAAGATTTCTAAACTAACAGATTTTATAGTTGGAATGATTGATTGAAATTTGTTTCAGTTCCCGAAAAACTAAAACCATCTCAATGAAAGCAATGCATGATTTGAATATTTATAAGGTAATTGGCAATTCTGCGAGATGTTTGATTTAGCAGAGGCAATTAAATATAAAATAACAAAAATAGAGAATTGTACACCAAAGTGTGAAAAGAATAGATTGAGGAAAAATAGAAGTGGAGTACATTAAATTACACTTCTGTTTGTTTATGTTTCCATAATATCTTCATTGGGGATGATTAACACAGATTTTCAGAGGGATCCATGTGTAAAATGCACTTGTATGGCAGTTATATTTTCCATATCCAGAAAACTAGTTCTGATTTTGAAGATCCAGAAGGAATTTAAGACTATAACAACATAAAGCAGCACACTAGGGCTGGGTCCTCTCAGGAAACATTGGATGCAAATGCTTCTCCCCAGCCTGCCTGTCCTGTGCGAGGCCATTTGGATACCAAATGGGGGTGGTTAGTAGTGGCAGATTGGAATGCAAACATTGCAGCTGAGCAAGCCCAGCAGCTGCTTCCCGAGTCATTAGATGTAAAACACTGTTCCATGAGAAACAAAAAGGGAACGGCATTCTCCTAAGTGTCTACAATGTGCCCAACACTCGCAGCCTCTGTGCTATTTTACTTAAGTTCTTCACACCAACCTTATGCAATATATTACTGTGCTCATTTGATGGATGACTAAATTAAGACTCAAAGAGAATTATATGATTAAGACATCTTCCAAACAGAAAGTTAAATGAAAACACCAAGTTACAGCCCAGCTGGCATGGCTCAGTGGTTGAGTGTTGACCTGTGAACCAGGCAGTCACAGTTCGATTCCTGGTCAGGGCACATGCCCGGGTTGTGGGCTTGATCCCCAGGGTTGAGGCGTCAGGAAGCAGCCAATCAATGATTCTCCCTCATTATTGATGTTTCTGTCTCTCTCTCCCTCTCCTTTCCTCTCTGAAATCAATAAAAATACATTTTAAAACAATCAAGTTACAGAGGATATCCACAGGATAATATATTTTATGTATTTTTTTTCAAAAACATGGCAAACAATAGTGCCTATTTCCTATACATAAATATATATGTAGGGAGTGCTTAAGGATATGGGCAGGAATGATAAACACCAAATTCAAAACTGATCTTTTCTGGTGGAAAGAAATGGAGTCAAACATAGGTAAACATCTAAACTGCTGCCTCGCACAACAATTTCAAAACTATAACTAAAAGACAAAACGGACATCATCCAGAACCACAGGAAGGCTAGCTGAGTGGAAATTCTACAACTAGAAGGAAAGAGAAAAGCACACTGAAACTCAGAGGAGCTGCAGGAGGCCGAGGTACTTAGACGCGCACTCGCGCATGCGCATGCGTGTGGAAGACTGGCAACTGAGTGCACGGCTGGCTTTCTCAAGTGGGAGGGAGACAAAAGCTCCCGACTGCGCTGAACTCCAGTTCCAGGCGAGATTCTGGGGACCCAGACCCATTTGGGGAGAAACTGGACTGTCTGGCAAGGGGCAGAATTCGAGGGCGGCTTTCTCTCAGAGGTGCTTGCAGTGATTACCATGGGACACTGAGACACAGGGGCCTATTAGGGTAGAGCTGATGGGAAACCAATGCTGTCTGCTCCGCCCTGAGACTCCACCCCATTCAAGCTGAGCACAGAGGCTTTTGCAAGTCTGTCCCATAAGGGTATCTCCAGCACAGAAGTTCTCCCAGCATAGACACAGCTGATCCTCACAGCCAATTGGCTTGGAGGTCAATTCCTCCCAGTGATAAGAACAACAATCAAGGCTTAACTACAACAAGACTGTGCACACAGTCCACAAAGGGGTGCACCAAGAGTGTCCACCTCAGGTAACTGGGGAGGCTGAGCCACTGGGCCCTATAGGACACCTAGCACACAAAGCCACTCTATCAACTCAGGGAAGCAGCCAAAATGCGGAGACAAAGAAACAGATCACAAATGAAAGAAATGGAGGAAAACAAATGACTGGATATAGAGTTCAAAACCACGGTTATAAGGTTTTTCAAGAATTTTCTAGAAAAGGCCGATAAATTTAGCGAGACCCTCGAGAATATGAAAAAGGACCAACTAGAAATTAAGCATACACTGACTGAAATAAAAAAATATTATACAGAGATCCAACAGCAGATTAGAGGATCGTAAGAATCAAGTCAAAGGTTTGAAATACAAAGAAGCAAAAAACACCCAACCGGAAAAGCAAAAAGAAAAAAGAATCCAAAAATTTGAAGATAGTGTAAGGAGCCTCTGGGACAACTTCAAGTGTACCAACAGCAGAATTATGGGGGTGCCAGAAGAAGAGAGAGAGCAAGATACTGAAAACCTATTTGAAGAAATAATGACCAAAAACTTCCCCCACCAGGTGAAAGAAATAGACTCACAAGTCCAGGAAGCGCAGAGAACCCCAAACAAAAGGAATCCAAAGAGGACCACACCAAGACACATCATAATTAAAATTCCAAGAGCAAAAGACAAAGAGAGAATATTAAAAGCAGCAAGAGAAAAACAGTTAGTTACCTACAAGGGAGCACCCATATGACTGTCAGCGGATTTCTCAACAAAAACTATGCAGGCCAGACGGGAGTGGCAAGAAATATTCAAAGTGATGAATAGCAAGAACCTACAACCAAGATTACTCTACCCAGCAAAGCTATCATTCAGAATTGAAGGTCAGATAAAGAGCTTCACAGATAAGAAAAAGCTAAAGGAGTTCATCACCACCAAACCAGTATTATATGAAATGCTGAAGGGTATTCTTTAAGAAGAGGAAGAAGAAGAAAAAGGTAAAGATAAAAATTATGAACAACAAATACATATCTATCAACAAGTGAATCTAAAAGTCAAGGGAATAAAAAATCTGAAGAACAGAATAAACTGGTGATTATAATAGAATCAGGGGCATAGAAAGGGAGTGGACTGACAATTCTCTGGGGGGAAGGAGTGTGGGGGGTGCGGGAAGAGTCTGGACAAAAATCGTACACCTATGGATGAGGACAGTGGGCGGGGGGGGATAAGGGCAGAGGGTGGGGTGGGAAACGGGTGGAGGGGAGCTATGGGGGGAAAAAAGAGGAACAATTGTAATAATCTGAATAAAGATTTATTAAATTAAAAATAAAAGAAATGGAGTCAAACAGAGTGAACGAGGATTTGCCCTCCATTTCTCTTTTGTTGTTAAGCTGAGAAGTGAGCCCATGGGGAGTCATTGTATCATTCCTTAGACATTTTTTGCTTCACTGAAATATTTTGTAACGAGTTAAAGGTCATCAACTTGCTGAGAGCCACACAGCTATGAAAGAGGAGGCAGAGCCAGGTTCAACCCCAAGTCCACAGACACTAGAGGCTGCGCACTCAGCTCCTCCTTCGGCATTGCGTCAGCTGGACACTGCTGCAGGCTGCCGGGGGAACACACTTTATCTAGGAATGAAGGCTTTCATCAGAATCTCCCTGTGAGGGCGCATCACTCAATAGGGATGGGGTGGAGAGGAAAACCCAAGTGAGCCTGTGTTTTATGATGAAGGAACCCGTGCCACTTGGTAAAAGCAGCTCAGACGAGTCCCTTTCCTTGTATATGTTGCTACTGTTGCTACACGGTGAAATGAGATGTTATTAAAAAAAGAAAAAGAAATAGCTAGCATATTAACTACTTTAATATTGTAATGAAGCTAAGCAAATAAGCTGTAAAATTCCATCATAAACACAATTCTCCTTAGGAATAATGTCTAAGAATAACTGGATGCTGGCTGCAAAATGAACTTGTGATATACTTTTAAAAAATACATTTTTATTAATTTCAGAGAAGAAGGGAGAGGAAGAGAGAGAGAGATAGAAACATCAATGATGAGAGAGAAACATTGATTGGCTACCTCCTGCATGCCCCCTCCTGAGGATTGAGCCTGCAACCCTGGCATGTGCCCTTGACTGGAATTGAACCCAGGACCCTTCAGTCCCCAGGCCGATGCTCTATCCACTGAGCCAAACGAGCTAGGGCTTGTGATATACTTTTAAAGTGCTGCTACTAGTATATTAAAGTTCGTAAAATTGACCTCACAGAAAGCTTCTCCTCTCCCCATTCCTCCCTCCCAATCACTTACATGGTTCACAGATAACTATGATTGGAACTAAGCCTGGAAACATGTATCTTTACGTGTTTCACTGTTCACCCTAGATGTATTATCTCTGACTCAACGAATCAGTATATTCCTATTACCTAGCATAGACCCTGGCAGGCAATTAACAAATATCTATTTACTTGAATGTGAGAGATAGTATCTGTTGTTCGTTTTGTTTTCAAGGGAGGCAGCAGAGCACAGTGCTTGGGAGGAAGGCAGGTGGAGTCATTTCACCTCCTGGGCTTCCTAGCTCACTACTTATGGCACTTTAAGCAAACTGTTTAACCCTCTAAATCTCAGTCTCACCTTCAGGAAAATTGGGATAATATTAATGTCTTTTGCTTATTTTTTTGTGAGAATAAATGAGAATATTTCTAAAGTGCTTAGAATAGTGCTAGGAACATAGTAAGCTAATGTTGAGTTTCTTTTTTGTTTCTGATATATAACCTTTGTTTTTACAAGAGAGGTAGACAGTGTTTAGGTCTCCTTGCTTGCTTGACTGAATAGGTTTTAAAGAAAAACAAAAATAAAAAAACAGCTATGGAGATACCCATCTTTTTTTTCTTATCAAAATTTATCTTTCTTAACAGCAAAGTCACCATTCACCTACTATTGCAGAAGAAAAATGGCTTTAATCTCAAAGGCAACATTAAAAATAGGGGAAAAAGAAAACAAATCAATAAAGGCAAAGGTCATCAAAACATATGATTCTAACATACAATAATGCTCTTGAACGTTGGGGTGATGTACACATGTTTAAAGAGAAATACACAAATAAACGAGACATCTGGAAAAAAAATTACATGATTTGGATTCCAATATTCAAACAATTTTACATGTCAAACTTTTTAAAGAAACATGTAACTGAAAATCCTTGAAGTAAAAATCTGTGTCCAAATATTTTATTTTCTAGCAATGTGTTTTATTCTCATAGGAGCCATACACACACACACACACACACACACACACACACACACACACACACACACACACACACATACACACACATTATCCCCCAAATCAATTCTGCCAAGTGAATTTAAGGTTGTTTTGAGAAAAAATAGTGAGACAGCAATGCTCAGTTTAGGGTAAGTATGTTATTATTTATTGTCCCTGTTCATTATCAGATATGGCCAACGTCAGTCATTATTAAATATTTGTTTCATTCATCTTCAGGATTTTTTAAATGATTGTTATATATATATAGAAAGAACTCACAGAAATGTATCACTCGGGGCAGCAGCTTTGAAACATTTTTTCAAATATGGAATATATTTTATTGCAACCAATGTGTTCTTTTTATTTCATTTTTTTAAATGTTAGTCATGAGTCACTAAATTTATTTTCATAATCTACTAATGGGTCATGACCCACTGTTTGGAAAATGCTGTCTTAGAGTGTTTAAACTTTCCCACTGAAGTGCCCAGACCTGCAGGGGAGAGGGAAAGTTTTGGGAGGGTTGGAGGAGAAAGTTGAGAGGAATATGAGGGCCTTGCCCAAGGGCTAAATTTCTTCAAAGTTTCTTTATTTCACCTTTAAGATTTATCCAATGTTGGCATTAGACACCATATAAAATCATTTGTTTCTTATAAAAAGGTATTAAATCTCCCAGTATCATAAAACAGATGCTCCGTGGGCAGATGCTAAGCTACCTCTCCTGCTAAGGATATGCATGCTGCAGTCTGCAGAGCAGGCTGTCTTGGATGATAAATTTGCCCCGAGATAGTACGTGAATTTCCCACAGGCTCAGGGCCTTTTGACTGTCTGACAATCATTCAGCACAGATCACGTGGATGATCTCACTGTGATGAACACATTCCCTTCAGCCAGTAGACGCCTGTCTGAGTGTGGGCCCTTTGCCTATCTCCAGCACCGCCCTGCCTGATGGCTGGAAAGGTGAGAGCCTAACATGACTCCGACCCTCATTAGCCCACACTACAACTACACACAGAGCCCCAGGCAGCCGCCGAGGAAGGAAGGGCACAGGCAGTGCTAACGAGGTCACCCTGCAGTGGGCTAAGAACTGGTCATGATGAACCAGATGATGAATGTGGAGCCACGGAATCAATCATTTTGAAAGGGGAACACGTTAATTCTTCTTTTTCCATGCAGTTGGCTTGACAGCAGCTTGACATCATCCTTTCCCTGCATCCCCCATCACCAAGGTCACAGCAGGCCAGTAGGAAAATAAAGAAAAGAAGTAAATAAACCAAAACAGGGGGAACCTTTGTCATTTTTCAAGCACTTCTTTTGTTTGTTTGTTTGTTTGTTTGGTATCAAAGGATCCCAGTAGCTCTTTGGGATCCAAAAATGAGATGAATTTATGTTCGTGGTGTGTATTCTCAATGAGAAGCTCTCTGAAAGTTCCCATTGTTCCTTTGTGAAATGACTCTCAGGAATCTGGTTTTAGGTATATGCATGTTAAAGACAAGCCCCACTCAATAGAAACTCAAGAAAGCTCTCCTTGATTAAACTATCCCTATAGATAGTTACAGATACAGATAAATAGAGAAATATAAGGAGTGGGACTTAAGTAAAAAGCTTTGTTTCATAAACCCAAAGTGGAAGATTGCTGCAATAAACGATCTAAATGTGAGTATAAACTTTATCACTCTTTTTTCTTCTACTATGCTGGCTGTTATCCCCAACCATAAACCAGGTCCTATAACCAAGATAGATTTCAGCCCAGTGCCTTAATGCAGTCATAAAAAGGGCCCTGCAATTTGAAAAGCTGGGCTCCTTCTGTTTAAAAGTACAAAGGGTTTTATTTCTTTCATCATTAAAATAATAAAGCACACGTGTGGAAATCTGGACTTTCAGGAACTTGCATACTGTGTTTCTCTCACTGAGGGCCTAGCAACGAATTCCAAGTTGAAGAAATTATTTCAGGCAGGAGTAGCCACTGTAATAATATTTAATTACCCTCAAAAATACTTAGATTGGCCACAGAATTTGAACATGAAGTTATAAAATAGAGGGACATGAATCTTGTTGCCTTCTGTCTGCCAGATATGCTAAAATCCTGAATTCAAAAATGTATAATCAAAATGTTTCATCAGGGAGTGTTTTTTTAAAAATATATAAAATTTAACAGTCAAATCAGATAGAAAAACTATTTGGTTAAAAGATTACAAAGATTATTGGGTAACCTATAAGTATGTTATTGGATGACTTATGAAATACAGTTAGATGACATAAAAATACTGAAGCTTATAAAATGCTAGGTGTTCTGTGTGTGTGTGTGTGTCTGTTTGTTTTCCAGGAAACATGCATATAGGTATGGAGAGTGAAAAGCAAACATCTTTGCCTTTTAATCCCAATTCACTTCCTGTACGGGGCCTCCAGCTGGCCAAAAAAGCCTTACAGCCATTTCTAGTCACCTACTAAGATTTTTAATGTTCAAAAAAGTAACTAAACCTGTACAAATCACCGATGTGTGGCAGTCAGATGAAAAGCAGGTTATCATGGGCATTAGCAGGTCTTAGAAATCACCATGCTTATTTTCATTTATTTTTTAAATTGATTTTAGAGAGGGAGAAAAGAGAGAGAGAGGAAGAGGGAGAGAGAGAGAAACATCAATATGAGAGAGATACATAGATCAGTTGTCTCACATATGCTTCCTGACTGGAGACCGAAACTGCAACCTAGATATGTGCCCAGTCTGGGAATCAAACCCACAACCTTTGGGTGCATGGGATAACACTCCAACCAACTGAGTCACACCAGCCAGGGCACCATGCTAATTTTTTAAATGTATGTATTTTTTACTTATATAGTATTTTCTGATCTTTTCACTCATTTTCTCCCCATAACAATTATGTGAAGCAAGAGATATCATTCTCATATTTTGTTTTGTTTTTTAAATCTTTACCCAAGGATATATTTTTATTGATTTGAGAGAGGGGGGTGGGGGGAAGAGGTGAGACAGAAACATCAATGTGAAAGAGAAACATCAATCAGCTGCCTCCTGTAAGCACCCAGACCAGGGATTGAACCTGTAATCCAGGTATATACACTGACCAGGAATTGAACCCACAACATTTTGATGTACTAGTTACTAAGTAGATGATGCTCCAACCAACTGAACTACCCAGGGCTCATTCTCATGTTTTAAATAAAGAAATTGAGATACAGGGCTGGTTATAGAGAGATACAGTATGGTGGCAGATTAGGTGGATGTAATACTCACCTCCTCTCAGAACAAAACTAAAATTACAACTAAAATACAGAATAATCAACCAGAATAACCAACTGAAGATTAGCTGAATAGAAATCTTATAACCAAGGATTTATAGAAGAAGTCACATTAAGACTGAGAGGGAGGGCAGAGACGTGTAAAGGGTGTGCCCTATCCCCTTGGGTGGCAACTGAGATACTAGAGGAATATCTCAGCTGCAAAGATTCCCCCTGGAGGAGCTGGGGTCTCAGCCCCACACGTGCTCCCTGGCCCAGAGCAGCAGAGCCAGGAAGAGGAGCCCGCATTACATCTGGCTGTGGGAAACAGCAGGGATTCTGTCCACCAGGGAGAGACGGGAGTCTGCTAGAGATGCAGGCACCCTCTTAACGGGCCAAAGCACCAAATCTCATTCACAGCCACTTTCCCTGGGCTCCAGTGGATGGAGGGCGGAGCAGACTAGAGTTGTGTGAGGAGACTGGGGTTTGTGGCTCTGGGGAGAGAGCTGAGGGGACAATCACCAGGCTCCCTGTGTTGAGTCATTCTCCCACACCAAGATTCCATCTTTTCGGGTGGAGCACTCCGCTTCTCACTGCATCAGCCTTGGGGGAACGCAATAATCCGACCCTTTTGACTTCTTGTCATCCCACCTTGCAGAGCTCATGCCCTACTGAGCATCAGCTGCCTGGGCTGAGGTGTAGAAGTTTGAGCAGACTTAGGGGGTGTCAGTGACTGAGTTGTGTGGCTTTGGCACAGGGCCATTCCTCCCACCTTTCCTCAAACCTGACTGGCACCTGCCCCTCACAGGAGTTCCACTGGCCCCACCTTCCTGACTCCTGAAGGCCCCACACTGCTAAACTCAGGCTCCTGACAGAATCTTGGACAGACTGAGCTGTGTGGCTGTAGGCTGGGGGGAGTTTTTCCCTCACATGCCCATCTGATGCAAAGCCCTCATTTCATGCAGCCAAATCATGGTCTGTTTGGTCCTAATAAACTCTGCTGGCCTCACCTTTATGATTCTCTGAGACCCATGACAAAGGTTTGTGGGTACCTGGTGGGTGGCAGCCATACTTGGTATATACCCTGGAACATTTGCTGAGTTGCCTCGGATCCAGCACTGGCACAGAGTTCGAACCTGTATCAATCTGGGGAACACCACTGGCCCCTACCTGGTGACTCACTGAGAACCTACCTCATGCAACTCAAGTACCGCCAGAGGCTCTCTCGGTGACCGAGCCTAACAGGCAGCTGGCAGGTGGAGGCAGGCAGAGGCGCATCTCAAGGAGCCTTGGGACCTTTTGCTGACCTGTCCCTGGGCCTGTTGCTGATAAAAGCCTACCTTGGTCAGCAACTTGGTCCTTCCCACTTGCAATCAGACCCAGCAGAGGCAGCCACAAACTGTAGCTCCAAAGAGGTTGCCCAGGGCTAGTCACAGGCAACATCTGACCTTGGCCTATACCAGCATCCCTCCCAAGAACCAAGACACCCAGTGGCCAGCTTCAGGCAACATCAGAGCAGGGTCCAATTAGCCTCATAAGTGGCATAGGCAGAGAGAGATCTTCTCAGGCACCAGATCCTACGCAGTCACCTTTACAGCAGCTGCTACACTATGTTCAAGATTGATTCACACATGAACAGGCCAATAGCAATCAAGACTCAATTACAATAGGGGGGCCCACATAACCCACACAGGGACATTCCTGGA
This sequence comes from Ia io, assembly GCA_025583905.1. Classification (NCBI taxonomy): domain Eukaryota; kingdom Metazoa; phylum Chordata; class Mammalia; order Chiroptera; family Vespertilionidae; genus Ia; species Ia io. Next base: position 22,941,530 of record JAJQQW010000007.1, read on the forward strand.
GCACCTAGATCAGGTAATCAAGGAGACTGTACCACTGGGTCCCACAGGAAACTTAATACATAAGGCCACCCCATGAAGTCTGGGAGTCATAGCAGATTTACCTACTCCATAGATACAAACACAAATAGGCAGCCAAAATGAAGAGACAAAAAAGTATGCGTATTTCACAATACTAGAACAAATATTCCAAAAATTTATATGAAACTACAAAAGACCTTGTATAGCCACAGCAATCTTGAGGAAGAACAAAGTTAGCAGAATCATGCTACCTGATATTAATCATGCTACCTGCTATCCTACAAGGCCATAGAAATCAAAACAACATTGTACTGGCATAAAATCAAACATATAGCCCTGGCTGAGATGTGAGAGTAACACATTGATTAGTTGCCTCCCACACATGCCCTGACCAGGACTGGGGATCAAGCCTGCAACCGAGGTATATGCCCTTGACCAGAATCGAACCAGGGACCCTTCAGTCTGAGGGCTAACACTCTATCCACTGAGCTAAACCGGCTAGTATTGAAAATATTTTCTTAAAAAACATATATAAAGAAATTAAAAATTAAAAGAAAACCAACATATAGATCAATGGAACAGAATAGAAAGCCCAGAAATAAACCCATATCTTCATGGCCCATTAATTTGACAAAGAAGGGAAGAACATAAAATGGGCTATAAAGATAGTCTATTCAATAAATGATGTTAGGAAAATTGGACAGACACATGCAAAAAAATAAAATTAGACCACCTTCTTACACCATAAACAAGAATAAACTCAAAATTGATTAAAGACTTAAATGTAAGACTCCAAACTATAAAAGTCTAGAAGAAAACAGGCAGTAAAATCTCAGACATTTCTCGTGGCAATATATTTTCTGATATATCTCCTTGGGCAAGGGAAACAAGAGAAAAAAATGAACAAATGAAATTACATGAAATTTAAAATTTTTTGCACAGGAAAGGAAACCAACAGCAAAATGAAAAGACAACCCAGTGAATGGAAGAGCATATTCAGCAATGATACATCTGATAAGGGGTTAATATTCAAAATTTATAAAGAACTTATATAAATATACACAAAAAATACAACAATCCAATTAAAAAATGGGCAAAGGACTTGAATAGACACTTCTCCAAAAAGGACATGCAGATGGCCAATAAACATATGAAAAGGTGCTTACTAATCATCAGAGAAATGCAAAATAAAATCACAATGAGGTATCATCTCACACCTGTCAGAATGGCTACCATCAATAAATCAACAAACAAGTGCTGGCAAGGGTGTGGAGAAAAGGGAACCCTTGTGCACCATTGGTGAGAATGCAGCTTGGTGCAGCCACTGTGGAAAAAAGTATAGTGCTTCCTCAAAAAATTAAAAATGGATCTGCCTTATCACCCAGGGATTCCACTCCAGGGATTTATCCAAAGAAACCCAAAACACTGATGTGGAAGAATAGATGCACCTCTATGTTAATTGCAGTGCTATTTACAATAGCCAAGATTTAGAAATACCCCAAGTGCCCATCAGTAGATGAGTGGATAAAAAAGCTGTGGTACATTTACACAATGGAATACCACTTGGCCGTAAAAAAAAAAAAAGAAATGAAAAGAAAAGAAAACCTTGCCTTTTGTAACAGCATGGATGAACCTGGAGAGTATTATGCTAAGTGAAATTAGCCATTCTGGGAAAGACAAATACCATATGATTTCAATTATATGTGGAATCTAATGAACAAACAAAACTGAAACAGACTCATAGATACAGAAAACAGACTGACAGCTGTTAGAGGGGAAGGGGGTTGCAGCCTGGGTGAAAAAGTTAAAGGTATTAAGCAAAAAACAACCACCACCACCACCGTCACAAAAAATCCTCATAGACACGGACAACAGTATGGTGATTACCAGAGGGAAAGGGGCTTGGGAGCAGGTAGAAGAGGGTAAAGGTCAGGTAACTGGTGATGAAAGGAGACTGCACTTTGGGTGGTGAACACAACGCAATATACAGACAATGTACTATAAAATTGTACACCTGAAACCTATTAACCAATGTCATCCCAATCAAGTCAATAAAAAAATTCTTTAAATGCAAAGTTGTGCTGTTCTCCAGGTTAGTCACATCCCCTTTTATAGATTTGCGAAGTACCTTAACCTTTCCTTACAGCACTTACCACAGTCATAATTCATTTAAAACGTTTGTCTCTCTGCCTGGACCGTGAGGTTCCTGAGAGTAGGGACTCTTTGTTTATCATAAAGTTTGGAACCAAAGGGGCGCTCAAAAAGGGTTTCATGATTGAATGAGCCCAACGAGGACCTTTTTTTTTTAAGTCCCTGAAGAGGTAGGGACAGAAGCATGACGTGAACCCCCATCTGCTGCTGGGAATCCCTTCTTCCTCCCACTCTATCGATGTGGGGCAGACGGAGTTTCTTCAGGACAGCCTTTTAAGGCTCAGAAGCTGGAGCTCTGGATACTTACATGGGAGCCAGACTGTGTGGAAAGGCTGTTCAAGAGAATGTTCTGACGCTAGGTCACCTGAGATTCCAAATGATCCTTGCAGGGTTTTGGAACTCACCATCCTCTGCACATTTAACCTTTTGCACTCGGATGTCGAGATTAAAATTACTCTTTGAATGGATCAATAATTTGAAATATAAGAAAATCCAAATAAATAAGTTTGTATGAAAAGAAACTCCAGTTTTTTATTCTACTGCCGCGCTTTGTAAAATCTGGGGTATTTAAAAAATTAAATCCCCAGTAGAATAAAGGAATCGAGAAAAAAGCAAGGGAATGCAAAGGGTTAAACCCTTAACAAAAGTGTTTTCTTCGCTCTCGGTGTATGAAAGTAAGTATTTTAAATTTTATCAAATGTGTCCTGAAGGTGATCTGTTTTAGACACATGTTTGTATTTCTTAAATATAAGGTCTTCTGAGCCATCCCAAACTGACTGAGAAAGACCAGGAATCTGCATTTTTAACTACTGCCGCCACCACCACTACTACTGCTACCACTACCACGACTATTACTATTATTAAAGTGACTCTTTCAACTGTTGTTAAAACACAGTTTGGTCTGGGGTAAACCTTACTATTAAAAGAGAAATATTAAATGATCAATGTTTGTCAGACTATCTTTCTGAATATTCAGTTTCTTTTTTCTTTTTGGTTTAGATAACAGATTTTATTTGTATTTAGCAGACAAACTTTTTAATTCTATTTTTCAATTACAATTTACACTTAATATTATTTTATATTAGTTTCAGGTGTACAGTATAGGTTAGACAATGCTATTCTTTACAAAGTATTCCCCTCCCCCCACCCCATATTTCAAGTACCCACCTTGTTACAATATTATTGACTATATTTCCTATGCTGTACTTTACATCCCAGTGACAATTTTGTGACTACTGTTTGTACTTCTTAATCACTATACCTTTTTCACCCAGCTCTCCAAACCTTCTCCCTTCTGGCAACCATCAGTCTGGTCTCCGTAAGTGTGAGTCTGTCAATTTTGTTTATTCACTTATTTTGCTCTTTAGATCCCACTTATAAGCAAAATCATTCGATATTTATTTTTCTCGGCCTGACTTATTTCACTTAGCATAATACCATGTAGGTCCATCCATGCAGTAACAAATGCTAAGATTTATTATTTATTTAGTTTGTGGCCGAGTAACATTCCATTGTATATATGTGCCACCACTTTTTAATCCACTCATCTATTGATGGGCACTTGGGTTGCTTCCACATCTTTGCTATTTATTTATTTTGTTTTTTAATTTATCTGTATTCTTGAAAATATTACAGATATCTCCCCTTTCCCCCATTGACCTCCTCCTCCCCACTCTCATCCCTGCTCCAGGCCTTCACCCCACTATTGTCTGTGTCCATGGGTTATGCATGTAAGTTTATCTCTTTCCTCCCTGAACCCCACCCTTTCCCTCTGAGAATCCTTAGTCTATTGCATGCTTCCATGTCTCTGGATCTATTTTGTTTGTCAGATTATTTTGTTCATTAGATTCCACATGTAAGTGAGATTATGTGATACTTGTCTTTCTCTGACTGGCTTACTTCACTTAGCATAATACTCTCCAGGTCCCTCCATGCTTTCTCAAAGGTTAAGAGATTCTTCTTTTTTATAGCTGCATAGTATTCCATTGTGTAAATGTGCCACCATTTTTTAATCTACTCATCTACTGATGAACACTGTGCTGTTTCCAGATCTTCGCTATTGTAAATTATATTGCTATGAACATCGGGATGCATATATTCTTTTTTTGATATATTCCTAGAAGTGGGATCACTGGGTCAAATGGCAGTCCCATTTTTAACTTTTTGAGGAGACCCCACACTGTTTTCCATAATGACTGCACCAGTCTGCATTCCCACCAGCAGTGTATCAAGGTTCCTTTTTCTCCACAACTTCCATAGCACTTGTCATTTGTTGATCCATATCTTTGCTATTTAAAGAATGATATCATGAACATAGGAGTGCATATATTTTTTCAAATTATTGTTTTTTGTTTCTTTGGATATAAACCCAGAAGTGGAATCACTGGGTCATAAGGCACTTTAATTTTTAACTTTTTGAGAAAACTCCCACTGTCTTCCACAGTGGCTACACCAGTCTGCATCCCCACTAGCAGTGCATGAGGGTTCCCTTTTCTCCACATCCTCGCCAGCACTGGTTTGTTGATTTATTGATGATAGCCATTCTGACATGTGTGAGGTGAACTCTCATTGTGGTTTCAATTTGCATCTCTGTGATGATTAATGACTTTGAGCATCTTTTCATATGTCTATTGGCCATCTGTAGGTCCTCTTTGGAGAAGTGTCTTGAATATTCAGTTTCTTGACTCCAGAGAGCCCGGCAGTGCTTTCAGAACTACATCTGTGTTGCTTCATTAATTCCAAGAGTCACAGAGGTGGGAGAAGAGCTGACAACAAGTATACTTGTACCAAGCTGCAAACTGAACACTCTGGATTCTAACTCATCTCTTAACCCACCTAAGTGGCACTCACTTGGCCCTCCTGGCTCTAACTTGCTTCCTGAGACTTGGCAAAGAACTGTCCTTGCCAGTCCCCCTGACCATGTGCATTTTGCAGTTTCTGTCTTCATTGGATCACAGGACAGGAATGAAGCAGGGAGAGGCAGCACCTGCAGAAGGAAGACACGAGGGGTGCCCATATCAACGAGCAGATCCCTGGGTTGAAATTCTGACTCCTCTTTAATCTTAAGTGAATCCCTGAACCTTTCTAAAACTCAGTTTCCTTATTTAGAAAACTGTTTGATTTAACATGTACCTCCTGGAATTATTGCAAAATTTGATTAATTAAGCTATTTGAGAGCTCATTGAAAAATGTCTGACCCTCAACAAACATAGCTGAATTTGAATTGAATCCAAATCCTTTGCTGGCCAGCTTTGAATAGACTCCTCATTGGGCCTCTGGCAGCACCTCTAGAAGAGGAAGGTTGTATGTTGCCCACAAACACCCACATCTGCCAGGGTGGATTTGGATATGTATTTGCATTTTCATCCTGTTTAATCCTTTCTCCAAAGCGACCTACCCACTCCATACTCCTCCACCTACCTCCTTTCTTCTATATTTACAGTTTCCTCTTGCCCTGCTGTGCACATCTGTATGGTTAGCCGAGCCCTCTACCCTTTCCCATCCCACCCCTCATCAGCCCTCTAATTGTTCCTTTCTCACTTGGCCCCTGTAGGATAACCTTGTTCTATTGTAAACAAACTCCATTATCTAGGCACCGTGGGAAATGGCAGAGTAAAACACACAGCTGCTGCCCTACTGCAGTTGTCTAAGCCTTTTTATTCTCATCAACCCCCGATCTCACAATTCCCACTCTTGGCACATAACCGTATCGCTTCGTCTGTGGTGTGATATATGACTCTGTCTGGGTAATTTTCCACAAACACATTTTAGCTGTTCCAAAGGTAAAACAAAAAATATTTTTTTCCCCTTACTCTTAGAACTGTACCTTGAAATCATTACACAGTGCTTCTAACTATATTTTTTCTGTTAAAAAGCTGGTGGTAAGAAACAGTTGAAGGTTTATAGTTAAATCTGTGAAAACTTAGCATGCAGGTGAAAAATGAAATAGCAAGCAGTCTTTGACATTGGGAAGTCTTGGCTAGGATTCAGAATAAAAATGCACTTTTCCTTAGATGAAAGCCAATTTATTTTTTTTTTATTAACTATGAAAGTAGTGGCTTTCTTTAGCTAGGAAAATACCTTTAGAGAAAAATTAAAAGGAATGCTTCAAAGTGTACAGTTAAAATCATCACATGGCATGTGAGTGTCATCATTTAAGGCAGAATTAAACAACAAATAATGTATTAATCCACCTCTTAGTGACTGTTACATGATTCTGATGTTCCACAAAATTGAAATTACAATCTATGATAGCCTTGAGATATTGTCTTTGTGAAGTTACTAACTATAAAGATTTGTTTGGTGTAAAGCTATTCATGCATGTCTTATTCTTTTATTTCAAATTTTTTTCATGAGGAATCTGCCTAAATTTTCCTCTCACAGGTGGACAAATTTGTATTGTTGGCTGATGTATATATACTGAAAGTGTGTGGTGTTTTGGGTCCTGAGTAGGCAAGTGTAAGGCATTACCTTCCCTACACTGTAAATGCTGGCATGCTAAGATCACCTTTAGCACTGTAAATGCTGGAAATTATGTCAAGCCTAGACTTGGTGTCTGACATAACTGTCTCTCTCCACTCTAGGATCCCTGCTGATGTAACTGCCAGAGCTAGCTTTTAAAATCAAAGATTGTGTCACTTAAAATCTTTCATTAGCACCAACTGTGTAAGAACATACAAATCCACCAGCATTCCACCCACAACCCTTCCTAAGCACCTGATGACCTGTCTTTGCCTTTCCAGTTGCCTCTCCTACCACTGCCCTGCTTTGAATGTGATGTCCCAGACCAACAAAACTATTTCTGACTCCCTGAACACTTTGGTTTCCGTGCCTTCCCATCATGGTTCAGAAATGATCTCCCCTTGATCATACACTCAGCACCATCCACTTCCTTCTGACCCGTATTCGACTGTCCTTCAATTAAGCAACAGCTCCTACTTTTAAGAGAAGGCACCTGTCTTCTGAATCCTTTTTTGATTCTTCCATCTTTGGGTAGATGATGTCCTTCCCTTCCCTCTCTTCTTCAAGCGACCTAGTGCTTTGGGACTTTGTAAGTGCCTCTATTACAGTGCCTTACACATTGTACTTTAATTTTAGTAAGCCCACTGCTTGCCCTGTCTATTCATCATTGCCTCCCTAGTGAGAGACCAACCAGCCCTGAGTAGTCATTCAAAAACTATTTGGTGAATTAATGGTTTTTATTTTTACCCTCAAGGCTAAGAAATTAGGAGCATTTTTATAAAACTGGAGCTAGAGCAAACTGACATAAAACATCAAATGAACAAAAATGAATGCTCTAAGGACAACCAACTTCTTCAACTATTGAAAGAAGGCTGTGAATTACTCATTTTCTCTAAGAGTTATAGCAAGCTTTATGCATATTTAAAAACAATAATAATTTTTTCTAGACTCGAATTAATTTTTTATTTAGTAGGACTTCAAGAACACTATATGCCATCTTACCTAATAATAAAGAAACATGTAAATTGACCATACCTCCGCTACACCCACAGCCAATCAGAGTGAGTATGCAAATTAACCCAACAAAGATGGAAGTTAATTTGCATAGATACCTGGGTCCTGGGAACCTCCTCTGTACCCAGGTCACTCCCAGCCAGCCATCGGAGGGGCGGGGGCCCCCTTCCCAAGCCTAAAGCCTGGGAGGCCCGAGAGGGTCGATCAGAGGGGCGGTGGGTGAGGGCCCTGCCCAAGCCTAAAGCCTCAGGCGGAGGCTTTAAGCTTGGGCAGCGGCCGAGCCTGGGATTGGAGTGAAGGGGGAAAATCAATGGAAACATATCCTCAGTTGAGGATAAAAAGAAAAATAAAGAAAGAAATATCATATCCTATGAAAGACACATCTTGAAAATGCCTAAAGAAAGTTGTCATTTTTTCATGGTGAAGGGACTGGAGTCCATGTTGATGAAAATATCTTGGCAGCTGCGGTGACTGGCAGTGGCTGCAGCAGCGGGGTGATGGGGCTGGCACCTTCCCCTGATCAGCCTGATCACCTCCCGCAAAGGGAGGCCAGACTGCGGCTTAGGTCCGATCCCAACAGGGAGTGGGCCTAAACCATCAGTAGGACATCCCCTGAGGGCTCCCAGTATGTGAGAGGGGGCAGGCTGGGCTGAGGGACCACTCCCTAGTGCACAAATTTTGTGCACCGAGCCCCTAGTATCTCAATAAAGTTAAAAAACAAAGGCTTTAAGAACAGAAACAGAATTCATTATAAGCCTGTCATTATATCATGTACTATATGTAAATGTGCTATAAACTTTATTTTTATCCTTACCTGAGGATATGTTTTTATTTATTCCAGAGAAAAGAAGGGAGAGAGAGAGAGACATATATTGGTTACCTCCCATATGTTCTACAGACCAGAGATGGAACCTGCAACTTAGGTATGTGCCCTGACTGGGAATTGAACCTACAATCTTTTGGTATATGAGAGGGCACTCCTACTATTGAAGCAACCTGGCTAGAGCAACGTGCTATAAATTTTAACAAGAGGAATTAATGTGTTCCATTTGTGAAAGCTTAGAATTGACCTCCAACAAGAAATAAGAAAAAGTCAAAAAAAAATTTATTTCAAGGTAGGTAGACCAGTTGTTTTTTAGTTATTATTGATGTTTTGTTAAGTGTAGAGCCAAGTGCTTTCATGTATAGGAGTCACTGTGATATTAAATTTATGAGTTTAGATTCTGGAATCAGCTTGCCTGGGTCCAAAATCAGCTCTGTCACTTTCTATACGTTTAAAATCTTGGATAAGGTAAGCAACCATCCATGTCTCAATTTCCTCATCAGTAAAATAGAGCTAAAAATGGTACCTATTTTCATGGGGTTAATGTGAGAATTAAATTGAAAAACCCACCTAAAGAACTTAGCAAGCAGTCAATTTTCAGTAAACACCAGCTGTTTATAATTTGCATAGTTATTAAAAAAAAAAAAAAAAGATGAGTTTGCTTAAGCAAAGGAAGATGTAGAATGGCTAAATGCCCCAAAATATATTATAGTGCAATTGAGCCAGCACATCTAAACCACGGGTTCTCAGAACCTGGTTTAAAAATCTTAGTCCTTAAAGAAGGGGTGGGAGGAAAGAAATGGGATTCTTCTACAATTCCAGAGTGACCTAGCTGATTGCCCCCGTACAGTAAAGAAGGAACCACAATGAGCAGCTGTATAGTGGATGTAGGACGGCAGCCTGACCCTGCATTATCTCCAGGATTAATTGTTGCCCCTTGGGTGCTGTCCTCCTGCTATACAGAAAGAGGGAGGAAATGGGCAAAATGGGTGAAGATGGTCAAAATGTACAAACTTACAGTTATAAAATAAATAAATCCTGAGAATGTAATGTACAGCATGGTGACTATAGCTAAATAATACTTCATTATATATTTGAAAGTTGCTAAGAGAGTAAATCTTGAAAGTTCTTATCACAAAATAAAATTTGTAATTGTGGTGACAGATGTTAAGTAGACTTACTATGGTGATTATTTCACAATACATACAAATATCAAATTGTGTCGTATGCTTGAAACTAATATAATGTCATATGCTAATTATATTCCAATTAAAAATTGGAAGATAAGCACTAGAAAGTTATATTTTTAACAACATTAACAATAACAATCACAAAACAGTTTTGTTGTTTTTTGGGGGGTTTTTTTTTTTTTTTTCAGATATCATATAAGTGGTATTCTTCCTAAATATTAGAAAGTTCAGGAGTCTTAGGCATATTTCCATTTCCAAGGTAGAAAGTTTTTTGGTTTTTGGTTATAACATATACTTGAGGATTTATCATATTTTTTCTACTTTTGTATAGATTTAATAATTTTTATATCTTCATGTCATATCATATTTTTTCTACTTTTGCATATATTTGACAATTTTTATATTTTCAAGTCAGTGTCAAATGTAAATAATACCACAACAGAATTTTTATTTATTACAAAAATGTTTCTATTTCTGGACTTGGTTTAAAGCCAGATAAAATAGCTGGAATTTAATTTTTCTTATGTAAAAATCAACCTTTCTGTTTTTCTGCTTAGGTGATACATTTTTTTCATTTTTATTTTACCTTGAAAACTAGTTCTTGCATTTAGGTCAGTTTTCCTTTATTTATGTGTCTCTCTTGTCAGTTTTATTTTTGTGGTTGCTGCTACTCCTGTGAAAATGGCACCCCTAGGGTTTAACCACCACCATCGTGAAATTTGGAGCTCTTCCCCAAGGGAGCTGGTTCTGGAATGGCCTCGCCATCACTGAAGACCAGTTCTAGAGGTTTTGAGGCTAACAGTGTAGGACAGGTTACTGCTCACTCTGTTCTTCCAGAGAAAGCAAAGATAGCCCTAAAGCACTCTCTTCCCTAAAAACAGAAGGGGAATGAGACTGAAACCCTACCAAGTGGTGATGGCAGATCCAAAAAATTAGGCCCACTAGCACACAGAAAATTGAGAGTCCCTGGCAGGGCTCCAGGGGCAAAAACAAGAAAATCCAGAAAGGGAAGAGTCTGAGCAACTATAATTAGGGACGAGCAAGTGGAGAGGGGCAGGAGGTATAAAACACACAATGATTAATGGTCTTTCCTTTCTACATTTTCCTCATGGGAGTGCTTGAATTTCTTGATTTTACTAGCTTGCTAATAGAGGGTTAGTTGTAAACCCTAAGGGTTTCTTAATTCCCTGACTCTCTAAGTTAAAATGAAACAAAATAACAACAACAACAACAACAAACAATCAAAAAAGTAATTCAAATTTCCAGTGACAATGGACAAGAGCAGAGAACTATCTCTATTTACACACTTGACTTGACAGACAGGAAAGAGCACAATCTGAATAAAAACTCAATGGTGGAATGGGCCCTACATTTACCATGCATAGAGAACTAAATGGGGGGGGAGGGGAACAAAACTTATTTGCTCTATAACTGCTCAAATCTTCCTCCTGAACCTTAACCCCACTGGGAGATGAAATGTCAGATTTAGATGTACCAAATAATGGTGTCCCAATGTTTCCATTTAAAAAATCTCTTTTGAATGACTCACTATTTTCAGAAAATGCCTCAGTCTTTCAGGTTTCTCTTTCTTCCTCCTTACTCCTCCTTGAGACGTTATCTATGTAAAGGGAGTGACAGGTCACTTTGATCGACTTTAGTGGAGGACCTCGTCTGCAGATTGTCCGAGGTCTTCACTGGTTCCTGCCATGAAGTTGTGAATCTGACCTCATTTCTGGACTAGCATCAGCTGAGATATGCCTGGTTCCTCCTGCCTTATAATTTAGAACATACCGTATATCTAAGTTCTGGATTTGCCGTATCGAGAAGAAAAGTCCCTGCATTCTGCAGCCTCTTTGTCCCAACTTCAGGACTCAGCTGACCCACCAGGCTTTTAGCACCTCATCTCACCACATCAGGAGGATATTTTAAATGCCTGCACAACTGTTTAGGCTACCAGAAAACAAGAGAAATTTTTCAGGCTCATGTATTGAGTTTCCTCCCTCTATCACTATGGCATTATTGCTCCCTCATTGTGGACAGACGCAGCCTCATGACACAAGCTGGACTCTCTAAAAAATGGCAACCAACCTCCCTCAGGTTAGTCCACAAATATAGATGCTTTTAAAAATGCCTTACACATTAAAATGAATTTACCATGTTCTCCCCTGGGCAAGAGGATGATGCTAGGAAACAGATATAGAAGTAAGATTGCTTTACTTTCTATGTTCACTATCCTCCCATGTACCATTGGAGTAGAAGGAGAAACCTTTCTCCTCAGCCAAGTCTCTGGCATTAACTTTCCCCAAGTCATCATATCCTTCTTCTCAAGGGTGTAAGCCTGGTGGTCTAATTGGTTGAAGAGGCATCCTCACCAGGCTCCAGAAGAATCCTCATGATCTAATAGCTAGGCCTGCCTTTTAATATTAATGGTGGTTAAGAGAGTTTAGAAATAGATCCTCTGCTCATTGCGAAGTCTTGCTTTTAAACCTCTGTCTTGCCAAAGACGTTAAAATACTCTACTCTGCATCTTAAGCACAGAATGCTTACTCCAACTTGTTCTTTGCATTCCTGTGGAAACAATCCTAATTCTCCTCAAGACAAATGGATGCCCCTTTCAGAATAAGAAGGAAGACTTCATAGCAGATAAGGCAAAAGAAAAGTGCACGTCCATTGTTCTTTTCCAAACGACAGTAACATTTCCTATCATTTTACTTTCCTCCCTCTCCTCTTTCTTTTCTCTCCCTTTCCCTTTTTTTTCTTTAAATTAGCTAAATTAGAGAGTACTTACCCCCCACCCCCATATTGCATGGCTTTTTAATTTGCTAAATGTTTTTAAAGTATTTGGGAACATTTGCTCTCCTGATACATTCTAGAAAGGGACAGTTTGCAGAGTGGTTAAGAGCTCAAACAAAGAGCTGAATCACAGAGAACTGGATTCAAAGTCCTGTCCTAACACATCCCCTTGAGCAAGTCATTTGCCTACCAAGCCTCTATTTTCTCATCCTAAAAATAGAGATGACAATATTTATATGATAAGGTAGTTAAGAAGATACCATATTTTCCGGCGTATAAAGACGACTGGGCGTATAGAAGATTTTCCTGGGTTAAAAAGTCGTCTTATGCGCCGGAAAATACGGTACATCAGGCATCTCAATTTCAACATGTCCAAAAGTATACTCTTGAGTTTCCACCCTACAAAACTCCTCCTCCTCCAATCTTTTCATCTCAATAAATGGCAATTCCTTCCTCCAAATGTTTATAAAGCAAAAAACATTCAAACCACCTTTGGCTCTACTCTTACTTTCATATGACATCCAAGTCCTCAGGAAATCCTGTTACTCTGTTAAGTATATGTAGAATCTGACTATTCCTTGTCATCTTCACTTCTAGAACCTTGGTCCAAAGAAAAATGACCCATCATTTCATAGTTTAGGTTAACAGTAGATGGTGCATCGGAATACCTTCGTGTTTTAACACCCAAAAAATGGTTTCACGGTCTTGACCAACAGGCAGCTGTCTTCCAAGCAGTGATTCAGGGGACGCAGTTTATTTCATCCTGTGGCTATGCACCTTCAACATTGGCATCAAAGCTGCATGGAGGGTGGCACACGGGCGATTCATTCGGTGAGCCAGGCCTGGAAGTGGCCCACATGGCTTTTACTCACGTGGCGTTAGTCAGACGTCATAGCTAACCACACGGGATGCTGGGAAATGTAGTCTAGCTGTGTGCCTAGGAGGAAGAATGGGTATGGTAGATAGCTGGGCTATCAGCATCACTCACAACCCAGACATCAATTGCAAACATTTTCTAATTGGTCTTCCTATTTTCACCTTTCTGCTCTCACAATTTTTATCTCAACATAGCAACCTGATGATCCCTTTAAAACTTACTTTAGATCATGTCCCTCCTTTGCTCAAAGCCTCCAACAGCTTTCTCTCTTGTTTATTCCAAGGTCCTCATCACGACTTTGAAGCTTTGGATGATCTACCTCCTACCACCTCCTTTTTCTTTTAAAAAAAAAATATTTTTATTTATTTCAGAGAGGAAGGGAGAGGGAGAAAAAGACAGGGGCATCAATGATGAGAGAGAATCATTGGTCGGCTGCCTCCTGCATGCCCCAAACTGGGGATCAAGCCCCACTCAACCACTGAATCACACTGGCTGGGCCCCACCTACTTCCTTGACTCATTCCTTAGCATTCTCCCCATTTGCTCACTCCAATACAGCCAAACTCTCTGTCATCCTTTCCATTGAATATCTCTTTTCCTCAGATATTCTCAGGGCTCACTCTTGTACTGCCTTCAGATCCATGTTCAAACCAGCTTATTAAATAGCTTTTGTTGAATAGCCTATCTAGGATAACACTCTCACCCTCCTCTCTCTCCATTCCTTTTTATATTGCACCTAACATATTCTATATCTATATATATGTATATATATATATTTGTTTTTATGCTTAGTGTTTCTCTTCCAAGATAGAATGTATTCTTTGATGGGAGGAGGAACTTTATTTTATCCTCAGCCCCTTGGGACAGTACATGGAGCAAAGGCTCAAGAACATTTTTAAAATTATTATTGAAAAAGTGAATAATTGTTTAGCACACAGTCTGGCAAAGAAAGTAATGAATGTATAGTAGCATTGCTGTGATACTAAGTTTTTCTCTTAGATTAAAAAGAATACTATTTTCTATGCATATTTGGGTTTTGTGATTTTAAAAAAAGATTTGCAAATACAAGATTAATTTTTCCCTCATGCTCTCCCCATCCTTAACATGACTCTCTATTCTTTCAACTTTCATCTTTACACCTTTGCTTCAACACATTAATATAACCTTCACCTCTAGAATGAGGCAAAAAAGATGAGAGATAGGGAAAAAATGAAAAGAATTTATAATTCAACATGATGTTAAAAGTGAAAAAGAAAGTTAAATTACCATATCTTGTGCTAAAAAGAAATAGTAAGATATAAAAATCATAACCAAATGTAACCATTTCTGCTTGATTAAATAAATTTTAGTCAAAATCATCTGTATGTATAGTCAGGGCTTCCATTTCTTAAACTAAAACAATGACAGTCTCTATGATTGGAAATAAGATGAGATAAATATGACTTATTTTTATTTTACCTTATATAGAAAAAACTCAAAGCATTTGCAAAATATCTCAGACTTTCATTAAGCAGTATTGTACCAAATATCGCTTGTATGGGGTGGGGGAGGGGAAGTGGGGGAGAGCACATCCTGAGGATAGTTTAATCAGGGGCCAAAGGTAGCTTTCAGGAGCAATTCTGAACTGTAAAAAAAGGTATTAAAATGTGACTTTCAATTAGCTCAGAAATGAGCTCTAACACTCTCTATGTCTTCAGAAATTACACCTTTTATTTTTCCAGTAATTGGGAGGTCAGAGGGTAATTTGAGGCTACTTCAAAAGATTCAGTGTCTGATTTGGTTAACTGCTAAACCAATTACTGATATATAATGAAAAATTACTAGATACTACTGAATTCTTGACAGGTAAAAAACATTCTTAAGAAATTGTGACATTAAGGCTTTTAATATTCACCTTACAGCTTTCCTTCTTCAGGAATACTGAAATCTGTTCAAATCGGGGTATTTTTCTTCGTGTGCCATAGATGTGTGGATGGGGGTGAAGTGGCAGTTGTGAAATCTTTTGCAAAGTCTACTGTTATATTAGTGAATATATATTGTGGCGTAAGACATGAATAACATTTATTTTCAAAACCCTTTGAACCTGCTACTTCTAGGGCAGGGTACTTTCAAAGGAAAAGGCCATCTGTTGAGAAACCACAGTAACCTTCTTAGACCACCTGTGGACCAGATATTCAGCTGCTCCATCAACTGTCCTCAGGCAGTGGCAATAGGAATTACTTACCCACACTCAATGGTTCTCTCCAGTTCCTTCAACTAAGTAATGGTCAAGACCCACTTGTGAGGAGAGTCTAGGCCCCAGCCAGGTGGACATTGCAGAGCCCCATCTTAAGATGAAGTCATGAGAGGGCAATAACGGCCATGCAAAGGGGGAGAACTCACACTAATTCTAAAGGAGTTCTGAGCATGAAGTGAGTGAGAGGCCCATGACAGAGAGTTATTGATACGTTAGGAACAAACGTCTAAAGCTGAGTCGTGGGGACACGTTGGACAGCAAAATTGCGTAGGGTTGATTTGGAGCTTTCCCTCTTGTTTATTCCAAAGTCCTCATCTGGAGTCAGGGAGGATGCAGGGCAGCAAGAAAGAGCTTCCTGTATCTGGGGATGATAAAGATAAGGAGGAGAGGGAGAAGGGAAGGGGGGGCTTGGGGGAAGTGGGCATGAACATATGGTGAACACAAGATCTTGCTAAATGTTTGCCTTCAAGTGTGGCCTTATGAGTTGCTTGAATCAGAGTCCTCTGGGAAGCATGTTTCACACAGATTCCCAGGCCCCACCCCAGACCTCCTGAATCAAACCTCTGCAAGTGGAGCCCAGGGATTTAGGCTTTTACCATGCTCCCCAGGCGTCTTCTGTACACTCACATTGGAGTGCTAAGTTTTTTCAACTGTATTGTTTTGCTTAAATCTCCAACAGCTACATGAAATGTGTATTATTTTCATCCCCTCCGTAAACAAGAAACTGATTCAGGGAAGCTGACTGCAAAAAATGTAGACATAGCAAAGCAGGAATACCAACTCAGACATTCTGATTCCAGAGTCTGTAATTTTGATTCACTGAATCATCCTTAAACTTTTTCTATAAAATGGCCAGATAATAATCATTTAAGGTGTTGTGGGCTATTTGGTCTCTGTTGCAACTACGCTATGCTGCTATACACAATATGTAAATACATGAGCATGGCTAAATATTCTAATAGAACATTACAAAAACTGCCTGCTCCAGATTCAGGATCGCTTTTCAACGTGTAGTGTTCAGAGCAGCAATGTGATGAGAGCTTGCTGGGACTTCAGCCTGCTTCAGACTTGCTGAATCAGAATCAGCATTTCACAAGGTCCCCAGGCGATTTCTATGCACATTAAAGTATGAGACCCCTACTCTGGGATCTTTTCAAAGAATTTCCCCCAAAGCATCTTTACTGCATTTGCTGTCCCTCCTTTCAAGTGCATGAATCCAGCTTCTGACAGTGAGTATACTGACTACCTCCCAAAAAATGTTTAAAAGTAAACAAAAAGAGTTAGCCAGGGAAAAAGTCTTCCAACTAAACTAATAAATTACTCATATTACCTCTAAAAAGTGGGGAAAGAATTGAAATGAGATTATTTAACATTTTATTTGGCATAAACAGAGAAAACTGGCAAAAATAATATAAAGTACTCCCCTATGCCCAGATTAATCAATTTTTATATTTTTATATCATTTGCTTAATTATTATAGATAAAAAGATAGGTGGGTAAATAGGTAACTTTTTTTTTCTCAAAACCATTTGAGAGTAAATTGCAGAAATTATGTCCCTTTACCCCTAAATACTTCAGTATGGGTTTCATAAGAATAAGACAATTTCTTCAACAAGACAAGTAATAACAAGTGTTGGAGAGTTTATGGAGAAAAAGGAACCCTCATTCATTGCTGGTAGGAATGTAAACTGGTACAGCCAGTATGGGAAACAGTATGGAGGCTTCTCAAAAAATTAAGAATGGAATTACCATATGACCCAGCAAACCCTTTTCTGGATATCTACCAAAAGAAAATTGAAATCATTCATTCGCAAAGATATATGCACCACTATGTTCATTATGGCATTATTCACAGTGCCAAAACATGGCAACAGCCAAAGTACATTTCAATAGATGATTGGGTAAAGAAGATGTTCTATCTATCTATCTATCTATCTATCTATCTATCTATCTATCTATCTATCTAATATAGATATATATATCTATATATCTATATCTATATCTATATATCTCTCTATATATATATACATATATATGTGTGTGTATATATATACATATATATATGTGTGTATATATATATATATATATATATATATATATATATATATATATATATATATATATATAATGGACTACCACTCAGTCATAAAAGATAAAATGCTACCATTTGAGACAACGTACCTGGTAGATGGATCTTGGGAATATCATGATAAAAGAAGTAAGTCAGACAGAAAAAGTCAAGAAACATGATTTCACTCATATGTGGGATATAAAACTAAAAGCAACACATAAACAAATAACAAAAATAAATTAACAAAAACTCATAAACACAGACAAAAGTATGGTAATTACCAGAGGGAAGGGAGGTCGGGTGAGTGGTAAGAGGTAAAGGAGGTCAAATACATGGTGATGAAAGAAGATTTGACCTTGGGTGATGAGCACCCAATGCGATATATAGATAATGTATCATATAAATGTACACTTGAAACCTATATAATTTTATTAACTAATGTTGCCACAATAATTCAATTAAAAAATAAGACAATTCTTTTACATAACTATGGTCCAGTTATCAAAATCAGAAAATTTAATATTAACATATTACTATTATCTAATTCACAGTACATATTCATATTTTGTAACTTGTCCTATCCAGGGTCATTCATTGTATTTAGTTGTCATGTCTCTTAATCTTTTTTAATCTGGAAGAGTTCCTTAGTCTTTCTTTAGTGTTGTTTGACCTTGACATATTTGAGGAATACGTTCCAGTTATTTTCTAGAATGCCCTTCAACTTGGGTTTGTCTAATGCTTCCTCATAATTAAATGTAGGCTATGCATTTTTGACAGAAATGTCACTAAAGTAGTATTGTGTTCTTCCTGGTACATCATATCAGAGGCACAGGATGCCACTTTTTCCCAATGTTGATGATATTACCTTTGGTCAAGTGTATTTATTGTAGAGTTACTATTTTTTACTTTGTAATTAATAAGTAATTTATGCAGATATACTATGAAAGTATATACATATCCTGTTTTTCTCCTCAAATTTTTTACCACTATTTTTAGTATTTACTGATGCTTTTCTAACTCTACCATTCCTACTATATGTAGTAATTGGCATTCTACTGTAAGAAAGAGCTGTCCCTTCTTTTCCATTTATTTATTCATCTATTAGCTTATATCATATGGACTCATGGGTTCTCAGAGATAATATTTGTGTCAGGCAAGGTCCTAATGCACACTGAAGTTTGAGAACCACTACTTGAATAAAAAAAGTGATATCCAAAGAGGTACTTTAGCTAACCCAAGGTCAGAGAATTAGTGGAGAACTAAAACCTTCTCTCTAAACCTAGTATTTTCTTCATATCAGTAATCTCCAAGTTTGGGGAGTGACCATCTACTAGATCATCTAAAGGTGAATCACCTGGAAAATGAGTTAAAGTGCTGCTTTCAGGTATCATCTGCAGAGATTCTGATTCATATGTCTTGCATAAGGCCTTGCAAGCTGTACTGGGGGGAAAAAAACACCTTAAGAGCCTTATGTCAGTGCTTTTTAGAAAAAAAAAAGTATATATTATCATATTATGTCTTTGATTCTAAAATAACATACCATCAATTTAATAGTAGTTTTAAGGGGGGGAAAAAGAGCTAATGTCACACTAAGTGTACACATTAAATGTAT
Organism: Ia io; assembly: GCA_025583905.1. Classification (NCBI taxonomy): domain Eukaryota; kingdom Metazoa; phylum Chordata; class Mammalia; order Chiroptera; family Vespertilionidae; genus Ia; species Ia io. Next base: position 22,960,775 of record JAJQQW010000007.1, read on the forward strand.
ACATTATATGCATTTCAGGTTTCAGAAATATTAAAATATTCATCTCCATTTTAAGCTTGTAGAAATAAGAACATGAGATCTTCAGGGACAATACAACTTCACATGTGTACAATAATTAGATAACTATTTTGCTTTATATCACTTATATTAATTGCAACTGGTTATTTATTAAATTATGTAGTCATGACTTCCCTCAGTGATAGACAGCCAATTCTATGACATCACTTTCAGAATTTAGTTAGCACTTACATTAACTGTCCAGGTCAGCATCAGCCAGATTGATATATTACCACAAAGGTCATATGTCTAAAGCAAGATTTCTCAACCACTGGTGACGTTAGGGACCAGATCATTTTTTGTTGTATAGGATTGCTCTGTGCATTTTTGGAGATTGAGCAGCATCCCTGGCCTCTATCCCCTACAAGTCAGTACCACCACCCACCCAATTAGTGACAATCAAAAATATTTCCTACCAGAATGACCCTGCATGGTAAAATCACCCTTGTTTGAAAACCAATTATAGTTTGTTGAATAGTGATCTCTCAAAAGATGACTTCACCAGGTCAGTACTTATAAATGTGACCTTCTTTGGAAAAAGGGTCTTTAGAGGTATAATTAAGGATCTCAAGATAAGGAAATCCTAGATTTATGTGGACCTTAAACCAATGACTGGTGTCCTTATAAAAGAGAGGCAGAGGAGATTTGGGAGATACAGAGATGCAGAAAGATAAAGTCAGAGGGAGAAATTGGTATATATACTGCCACAAGCCAAGGAACACCTTCAGACCCCAGAAGTAGTAAAAGGCAAGGGAGGATTCTCCCTTCGAGTCTGGAGAGAGTGTGGCTCAGCCAATGACTTGATTTTAGACTTCTGACCTCCAGAACTATTGAAGAATACATTTTTGGCTTTGCGTCACCAAATTTGTGGTTATTTTTTGTTGTTGTTGTTGTTGCAGCCCTAAGAAACTAATATAGCACTAACCTAAGGGAAAGGGAGGCTTTAATTCCTGCTATGTGCATGCTTATTTAGCTGTAACTATTATGTAATTACAGACGATAGAAATACAGTTTATACTAGCTGCAATGGGTATTCATGGAAGGAAGTTGATGTATTTGAAATGATCACATAAGAGCTGGCCAGTCAAACTTTGCAAAGGTTAGGGATTTATTTAAGCTTTAGGAAAAAATGGAAATAAGTACTTAGACATTGTCTACTCTCTCTTTCTCCATCTATTATTTTTCTATTCTTCTCTCTGAAAAATGGCAGGACCAAGGCCAACTATAATTTTCAAGGGTTATACTTGGATGGTCCCACAGGCAATGAGAGTCTGACTTCTCTGCCCTCAATCCAGTTTTTAAATTCTGTGTTGGTCAGATGCTCACTTGTAGAACAATCAGCTCTATCAGGGGCAGGACATAACTGTGTAAAAACTTTGTATTCCTTAGCTGTTAAGGCTTAACACAACCATATGGATGGGATTAGAAGGCCAATAGTTTCCAGGATAAAGAAAAAATTCTGGGCATCTGAACCCACAGATATCTACCATGATACATAAATCAACATGATTAGTTTAAATGCATTATTTTCCTATCAATACTTTTTTTTTTTTGGGAAAGCACAATGTCAAACAACTTATTATTTTCTCCCACTCTGAACTTAGTCACTTGACGAGATGTTTAGATAGACACAGTGACCACAAGAAAAAAATTTTTAAAAGATTGCAAAGCATAAATAGAACTAGTGACAAGTGTCATAGGAGCCCAATAAGTGAAAGAAATAATTGAGTCTTCAGCAAAGTCCTGAGTGTGGAAATCCCATAGGAAAACTGTTTATGGGCAAATGTTGCCCCACCCTCAGGTTTGGAACCCAAACAAAGCCTGTAATGAATCATTCAGATGTCCTCAAAAGAGAACGATTTCCAACTTCATTTCAATGAGCCAGTATATTGTCATCCTATTTTGAATGAGATTTAAAGTAAGGTAAGGCAACATTTTAAATTCCCCTCTATTTAGTTCTCTCTTTTCCATTAACCCATTACATCCAGTCCTTAAAGGTCTTGGATTTCATGCCTCTACAGTTTTAGTGCGTCGGGTCCTTGCCCAGCCTATGCTGACAATGCAGGTCCTCTGTGAGGGTGCCCTATTGGAGTTACAGAGATTGCTGAATACAGTACCTAGGATCAGCCCACCTAGGGATTTAAAAGGCACCATCCTAAAACAGAGATGGTCCTCAACACATGGAATTTAGCCCCTTATATAGACAGCAGAATTGAGACTATAATTGGTAACATCTTACTATCTATCACTTTCTGCCACATGAAATATTTCCTTGTGACTGAAGAATATTTTCCCAAATCATAGAAGTCAGCAGATACTCAGAGATTCAGGGAGCAAAGAGCTATGCTTTAAAGATATGTTCTAAGATGTTTTCATGATTGACTCCTCTACTGCATAGATCCCTTTGCTCAATATTGTTATTATAATGATAGATTGAAAGACACTCGCAAATCAGAGCAGTGGGTGCTGTGATGCGTCAACCAAATGCTGTGATGTACTGGCCAGATACCCCCTTCAGGACCAGGGACTCATTCTTCAGCTGCTGAGAGAGCTGGCTACAGACTGCTCACAATTAAGTTCCCCTTCAAGACTGCACTTTAAAGGGAATTGCCTCACCCCAGGACCTTCCCTAGGCATAGCCTGTAACCGGGATTCATCCTGGATGCAGGTACAAAGGCCCAGCCACCTTGCCTCTAATTTGGGATAACTCTGAAGGGCTATCCCAGCTCTAGAGCTGTGTAGGGGGGTGGGCGGGGGCCCCAGCAGCATGGGCATCACAGGGCAGCCTCTCCCTCTGCCCTATCCTGTTGCTCACTCACCCACACAGGTGTTGTTCCCACCACTCTCCCCAGTTAAACACTGGTATGTACATCGCTGCCTCTGGATGCTTGAGGACGCCACCCTAAGACAGAGGGCCATATTGGAAACGCTGAACCAATTAGCAGTGGATCTGAGACAATTGAGAAAATTGTTCTGGCCTGAGTGTGTTCTGGCAAGGAATTCTACACGAACCCTCTACTTCCTAGCAACCAACCGAGTGAATACTCGAGTTCCTGCACAATCTCTGCTTCCTTAAAAGGGGAATAAAATGAAAGGAAGGAGAAAAGGGAGGAAAGGAAGAAAAAGGGAGGGCAACAAAGAAAAGAAAAAAGGGAGCTGAATAAACTCCGAATCTGCTTGGCAGTTTGACGCTTTTGAGGGAGTTCCTTTTAAGTAATACAAGTTATTTTAAGAGTACAATTACCATTCTTTGGATACCTTTCATACCCTGGCTACTTTGCATGTGCTATTTCTAAACTTAAAAACAATACTGCAAGGAAGATAATATTATCAGGGAGTGATTTACTCAAGGGCACAGAGCCAGTAAAAGACAAGACAGGAATTTTAAACTACCTTTGCCCCTAAGTGCCGTTTTCCTTTTCCAAAGTCAGGTGCTGCCTCTCCTCACAGTGAGGAGCACAGACTCACACCAGGAGCAAAGCTTGGCTTTCTTCTGAGAGTGAGCTGCTGTATTACTTGGCACTCTTGTCCCAGCAAGGGACAGAGACTCAATTCAAGCTAACTTAAACATAGAAGATAATTTATTATGAATGAAGATACTGAGATGTTTCATGGAAACTAAAAATAGAATATTACTTAATCTCAGAAAAAAATTGCAACCAAGGACAACAAAACTATTAGGATTCACTTTCTCTCTGCCACATGTGGAAAACATTATCGTTAACATCTCTGGAACTTTACAGCTTTGAATAGAAAGATTGGTCTATTTTCTTTGTCCCAAGGAAAAAAAAAAATCCCACTTCATTAGCCAACCCTGAACCATTCGCCCCTGACCTGGGATCAGAGTTACAACGTAATATGTTTGCCTATACTATACCCTGTGGTTAGGAGCAGTAAGGAGAGGGTGATAGTCCAGAAAGAGGAAGGAGGGGCAGGGATGCTAATAAATGTCACATATAGATTCATCATACGTACTCATGACGTATGAGCTAAATACATTTGTACACTGAGCAGTTTTCTTACTTTCTATAGATAGCTTTGAACTGTATCTGCATACAACTTGGCAATTCAATGAAAGATAAGAGGGAGGTTTAGCTTGGAGAGCAGTTCAAAAATTGCACTCTTATCATTACAGATTGTTTTTGTAAGGTCCAAAAGAAAAAGGGTTAAAAAGATAGAGCCGAAGTAAAGTCTGGTCCATCTAGGAAGCTCAAAATTTCCTTGCCAAAGCAGGAAATTAATTTATTCCTGATTATGATGGCTGAAGGAGATTTACTAGTAATAGAAAGAGTAAGTGATGAAAAGGCTTAAGATACATTTTCTAATAGTATTGTGTATAAAATCCTAAGAGAAATTAAGCACAGAATATGTGCTTTCCATGGAAGTGAATTAATAATCAAATACAGCCCCACCAGTGTGGCTCAGTGGTTGAGCATTGACCTATGAACCAGGAGGTCATGGTTCAATTCCTGGTCAGGGCACATGCCCAGTTTACTGGCTCATTCCCCAGTGTGGGGCATGCAGTAGGCAGCCAATCAATAATTTTCTCTCATCATCAATGTTTCTATCTCTCTATTACTCTCCCTTCCTCTCTAAAAATCAATAAAAACATATTTTTAAAAAATCAAATACATACTTTATTAACACATGCTTCGAAACGTTTCTCCTCCAGACTGGTCAAAGAGGGGCTCCCCAGTGGAGCCATGGTTTTTCTCTAGGCCCTACTTGCAGACCTAGTTGCAGACCCACCTTCAAAGTACACAAAAGGACAAAAGGGCCTTTCATTCTACCCTCCCTAAAAGGACTTGTGGTTGAAAATGGCTATTTGTTCCCTTTGAGACATATATGTCAGATAATATGCATGGGCATGCATAATTGACTGCCTGCATTATGTATGAATTAGACCGCACTCTTGCTCAGCAACAGCTGGAGGGATTTTTCTCCTCCAGATGCCCAGCTGCAGAATGGCCTCTCCCCTAACACACGCCTGTGCCACACACACACACCACCCCCGACCCCCGCTCCCCAACACACACACACACACACACACACACACACACACACACACACACAGACAGGGGCGCAGGGGACAATTGCTCTAATCTACCAAAACCTAGAGATCCCTGTAGCAGTGCAATGTGCTTTTGTCTGAGTCGCTTTTCTTTTATTAAAATTTGTTGCCTGCTTTTTTTCCATATTTCATTGCTGCCATTTTACTAATGGAACAAAGACTCTGGCCAAACAAGCACCCTAGCAATCACCTCAATTCATCCTCACAACCAAAAGCCTCTAAAAGCACTGGTTTTTCAAGCTGTTGGTCGGATGATCTCCCCAGGGAAATGCTTGCCCCTTTTAAAGATGTTTTGAGCCAAGAGAAACTAGGATAAAGGCACCATTGGGTAGTTTTTCTTGTTGCTGTTTCTTTGTTTCATGATCCATTATCACCAAGTTCCTGATCTCTTTTACTGAAAACAAGGCATTGCAGAAAAAAAAAAAGAGTTATAAATATGATACGATGTATGCAAGCCTAAGTTGAAGCCCCATCTAAATGGCATTGCTTTTATGATAAAAGCTACAAAACCTAGATAATTATCTGCCCATTTGCAAAGTATTTTAATAAAACATATATGAAAACATTTGGAGATTCGAGGATGTCCGTAATTTCCTGAATTTGGCAATTCCTTCTGGATGTTTGCCATCCTACAAAATAGCTTGTATGTCAAAGAAAGAAACATTGTATGTTAGAAAATGTTATGGGGAGTGATGTAAGTTTGTCTCACTCTATTTAACAGGAGGGAATGTGTTGGTGGACCCATAAACAACCTCATCTATGGGCTGAAAATATCCTGCCAAAATTGACCCCTGGCTACCTTGCTCACAAGGAAAGCCTCCTAAAATAAGCTTCTCCTGAAATGTTTCCCAAAGAGAGGCGCCTTTATACAGTGGCCTCCTGACGATTCAGAGGGAAACATAATGATCTTTGATAAACTCAGCTGCCTAGTTGAGAAAGCTATATGAAGAGTCTAATGACTGTCTTCTTGCTGCAATGTCCTCTCTAGCAGAGGTCAATCATCCATCCACTTTCTCCATCAGACAGCTCCAAAGAATAAGGACAAATAGGTAATCTCCCTGTATATCCTACCAAATATCTGAGGTCAAAGCATTTATGCAGTGAGGTCTTTCAGTGCCATTAACCGTGAAAATATCCAATATCAAAATAATTCTGAATTTCAAAACCAATTTGAGTTTTAATCTAAGTATACAGGGTATTCGCTCTTGATACTGCTGCATCCAACCATCAGTTTGCCTTAAATTGGTCAAATTGATGAGGTCAGTGACATTTAATAAAGGGCCACAATGTACTGTCACCATTGTTTGAGTGACTGTTTTTTTTGCTTTTCTCATTATTCCCTCAGTACAGACAGTGGATTGGGTATAGAACATATTAGAATATGTGGAGGCTTTTGGCTCTTCTTGCTCACCGCCTCCCTTCCTCTCAACCATGGTGTGGGTGTGGGTGAGACTGTGAGGATGTTGGAGAGAGAAATGGGAATAGAGGGGTGTCTAGCATAAGGTGGAACATGAAATAACTCTTCAATATGGTGTTGGGCCAGACCATCCTGAGTTAAAAAAAAACAAAACATGAGATTTATTTTCTAGCTTCACTAACTTTTAAGAGTTTTCTCTCTATGCCTCATTCTTACAACAGAGGTAATACTATCCTCTCTAAATATTAAATAGACTGTTAAAAAAAATGGAGTGCCTAGCGTGGGACTTAGTGCAGACTAAGTGCTTAATAAATCTAAGTTATTGTTTTCTACTGTTCAGCTCCCTGTTGACACTGTCCTGAACCCTAACCTATTTGCCTAGCTTTTGGATCTGTTCCATCTTCTTGCACTTCTAGCTCCTAAGGAAATATTATTTTAGATTGATCAATTCCAGACAACCATGATGCCATTTTAAGAATCAACCTGGCAGATATTGTCAGTTGCCTCCCAATAGCCACAGCTCCCGTCTTTCTTTCCAGTACAATTATCCACTCTACTTTTGTTCAGATATCAGATAATGATATATTCAAGAAAGACAGTCCTCCCCAGAGTTCCAGGGAATTAGCTCAATTGGACTACGGTTAATCCACTCCCTTTTGCTGGTGCATGGTTGAAGGACAATCATGGAATCCATTCCTAATCAATGAAACGTAAGAAGAAATCTGGTAAGTGGTATCTGGAAAATATTTCCTTCCCAAATAAAAAGAGAGAGATGAAGGAAACAAGGCCACCACTCCTCTTCCTCTTCCCTGATTTTCTGCTCTGCCCTTAGATGTTGCCATGTGAGGATTTGGTGTTTGGATCTGGGCAACATAATATATTGTGACCACTGTGAGGGAAATAATCAGAGAAAAAAACAGGAAGCAGGCCCACCGCACTTGACATGACTAAGTTATTAAATTAAGCAACCCTGCAACCACCAAACTCAAGAATTCTTATTTTATGATATAATAAATCTCAATTAACTCTGTTTTCTGTTTCTTGATGCTGGAAGTATCATCACTGACACACGCCCCATGTCCTGTGCATATTCTGTGATGTTTGCTGACCAGCAGGGCCTCTCCAGAGTTGATGGTGGTGTAGCACGCCCAGCTTTTTCTAACCCCGCTATTTCCTTACTACATCAAGATGCCTATGAGGACAGATGGCCAATAGGCAGAGGAAAAGATGTTCAACGTCATTAATCATCAGAGAAATGCAAATGAAAACCACACCTGTCATAATGGCTATCATCAATAAATCAACAAACAAGTGTTGGTGAGGGTGTGGAAAAAAGGGAACGCTTGTGGACCATTGATGGGAATGCAGATTGGTATAGTCACTATGGAAAGCAGTATGGAGTTACCTCAAAAAATTAAAAATGGGAGGATTCCAAAATGGCAGCAGAATAAGTGCAAGCTGCACTGACATTCTCCCAGGATCAAACTGGAAATACAACTAAAATACAAAAAAAACAAAACAAAAAAAACCCCTGAAAAATCAGCTGAAGAGCTAGGGAGAACCCTGATAACCAAGGATGGAAAGTGGAGACCACATAGTGACTGGTAGGAAGTGCCCAGGCATGAAGGGGCTGGCTGGCCTCCCACAGACATCAGCTGAAGCTCCAGAGAGATATCTCAGCTGTGGGGACTCCCATCTAGAGCTCTGGCATCTAATCCCCAAGCTGGGTCCCCCAGGCCAGAGCACCAGAGCTGAGAAAGGTGCCCATATAACATCTGGCTGTGAGAAACAGCAGGGTTGCTATCTGCCAGCAAGACAGTTGGAAATGCAGGCACCCTTTTAAAGGTCCAATGCACAAAATTTTGTGTGTAGTCACTCACTTTGGACTCTGGTGGAGGGAGGGAAAAGTGATCTGGAGCTGTGTAGGGGGAGTTGAGGGTTGGGGGTTCTGGCGTTGGAGCTTAGTTTCCTGTGGTGAATCATTCCCTCATGCTGTGGAGGACATCTTTCTCTTGTGGAACTTTGCTAATCAAGGCAGGTTTTGTCTGTTGGGAAGGTGGTTGCCCCACTCTGTTAGAAGACCTCTTGCTCTCACTCTACCCTGCATACTATCAAGGCTAATCAAGCCTATATTCAGCAAAGCTATCATTCAAAATAGATGTTGAAATAAAAATCTTCCCAGAAAAAAAAAAAGGCTAATGGCATTTATCACCACCAAACCAGCACTGCAAGAAATGCTAAAGGGACTGTTGTAATGAGAAGAAATATATATAGAGAGAAATATAAGCATACAGAATTAAAATGGCAATGAATAAGTAACTATCAATAACTTCAAATGTAAATGGATTAAATGCTCCAATCAAAAGGCATAGGGTAGCAGAATGGATACAAAAACATGACTCAATTTTATGCTGTCTACAAGAGACCCACCTCAGAAAAAAAGACTTACACAAGAAGAGAGTGAAGGGATGAGAAAATTTTCCATGCAAATGGAAATGAAAAAAAATGCTGGGGTAGCAATTATCATATCTAACAAAATAGACTTCAAAATGAAGGCCCTCATAAGAGAATAAATGTCACTACATAATGCTAAAGGGATTGATCCAACAAGAGGATATAACAATGGTAGACTTATATGCACCCAATATTGGAGCACCTAAATACATAAAAAAGCTTCTACAGGACTTTAAAGGAGAGATCAACAGCAATACAGCCAGAATAGGGGACTTTAACATCTCGCTGACTTCACTGGATATAAATTCCAGACAAAAAATTAACAAGGAAACAGTTACTCTAAATGACACACTGGATCAGATGGATTTAATTGACATTTATAGAGTATTTCACCCCAAAGCTACAGAATATACATTCTTCTCAAGTGCACATGGGTCATTCTCAAAGATAGACCACATCTTAGGACACAAAACAAGTCTCTACAATTTCAAGAAGATTGAAATCACATCAAGCATCTTCTCAGATCACAATGGAGTGAAACTAGAAATCAACTATAGTAAAGCACTCAATAACATTCAAACACATTGAGGCTAAATAGCATGTTATTAAACAACTAGAGGCCCGGTGCACAAATTCATGCACAGGTGGGGTCCCTAGGCCTGTCTGGCAATCAGGGCTGATGGGGCCAGGCAGATCAGGTCCTGCTGACCGGGGGGAGGGGCAGAGGGAGGGAACATGGGAGGTTGGCCAGCCAGGGGGAGGGACCAGGGGAGGTTGGCCACCAGCCCTGAGGAAGGAGCCAGCCCTTGGCCCCTCTGTGAAAGGGACCATGTCCGCCACCACCCACCCCAGGTTCCCTATCCTAGCATGGAGCCCGAAGGCCCCAGCAGGGTCGGGAAAGGAGGCGATAATCTCCAGGCCGAGTGTGGAAAGAAAGGACACTGGATGCTGCCACCACCAGTGGCACCCCGCCACCATGCAGTTCTCTGCCTCCCCCCCTCCTCCTTCTCTCACCACTGTGCCGCCACCATGGAGTGCAGTTGGCTCCTGGGGAAGGGAGAGGATGGGAGCAAGACAAACCCTTGTGTCAATGGCTGACTTTCAATAGATTGCAGCAAAGGAGCTGCTCTGCTATGTACAATACACTGACCCAGAAGCAGGTCGTCCATGCATGGTTTAGAACCAGGGGCCAATGGGGACCAGCCAGCCTGTGGGAGGAACCATGGGTGGTTGGCCAGCCTGGGGGAAGGACCGCAGCCAGTTGGCTGGCTGAGGTGAGGTTGGCTGTGGTAGTGCACTGACCACCAGGAGGCAGCTCTTGCATTGAGCATTTGACCCCTGGTGGTCAGTGTGCATCATAGCAACTAGTCAACTGGTCATTCTGGTCATTCCGGTCGTTCAGTCTTAATGGTCACTTAGGCTTTTATATATATAGATGAATGGGTTACTAATGAGATCAAGAAAGAAATAAAAATCTTCCTAGAAATGAATGAAAATGAACACACAACCATTCAAAATCTCTATGACACAGCAAAACCAATCTTGAGAGGGAAGTTCAGAGCACTGCCGGCCTACCTCAACAAATAAGAAAAATTAGCTGAAACCAGTTTGGCTCAGTGGATAGAGCATCGGCCTGCGGACTCGAGGGTCCCAGGTTCGATTCCGGTCAAGGGCATGTACCTTGGTTGCGGGCACATCCCCAGTAGGGGGTGTGCAAGAGGCAGCTGATCGAAGTTTCTCTCTCATTGATGTTTCTAACTCTCTATCCCTCTCTCTTCCTCTCTGTAAAAAATCAATAAAAATATATTTTAAAAAAATAAGAAAAATTAATAATGAACTATTTAACCCTACAACCTAAAGAATTAGAAAGAGAACAACAAGAAAAGCCTAGAATAGGCAGAAAGGAGGAAACAATAAACATTAGAGCATAAATAAATGGCATAGAGAAAAAGAAATACAAAAGATCAATGAAACCAAGAGCTGGTTTTTTGAAAAGATAAACAAGATTGATGAATCATTAGCCAGATTCATCGAGAAACAAAGAGAGAGGACCAAAATAAATAAAATCAGAAACAAGAGTGGAGAAGTAACAAGTGGCACCACAGAAATACAAAGGATTATAAGAAAATACTATGAACAACTATATGCCAACAAGCTGGACAATGTGGATGAAATGAACAAGTTTCTAGAAAAATACAATCTCCCAAAACTGAATCAGGAAGAGTAAGAAATCCTGAATAGGCTGATAATAACTGATAAATAGAAGTAGTTATCAAAGACTCCCAGCAAGCAAAAGCCCAGGTCTGGAAAACTTCAGAGGGGAGTTTTACCAAACATTCAAAGAAGAAGAACACCTATACTCCTCAAACTATTCCAAAAAATCCAAGAGGAAGGAAGACTTCCAAGCTCTTTGTATGAGGCCAGCATTATCCTAATTTTAAAACCAGATAAAGACACTACACAGAAAGAGAATTGCAGTCCAATGTCCCTGATGAGCATAGATGCTAAAATACTCAATTAAATATTAGCAAATTGAATCCAGCAATATATTAAAAAGATCAAACACCATATCAAGTGGGATTTATTTCAGGGATACAAGGCTGGTACAATACTAGCAAATCAATAAATGTAATACATCATATAAACAAATTGAAAAATTATACCACATGATCATATCAATAGATGCAGAAAAAGCATTTGACAAAATCCAACACCTACAGCCACATAATACTCAATGGGCAAAAATAAAATCCATTTCCCCTAAGAACAGGAACAAGAAAGGGATGTCTACTTTCATCACTTTTATTCAACACTAGAGGCCCAGTGCATAAATTTGTACATAGGTGGGTTTTGGCTGGCCCACCCCAATGGAGGTGGATCAGGGCTGGGCCAGCAGGGGGAAGGGGATGCAGGAGGTTGACCACCAGTTCCACCCCCATTCAGGACCCAATGAGGGCTGGGACTGCTGGTGGGGAGGGCAGAGGGAGGTCGGGCCAACCCCACCCCCAGTGGGGGGAGCCTATCTGGGGTGGGGGGGGCTGTGGGTGGTTGGCCAGCTTGTCCCACCTCCAATTGGGGTGGGGAGGCCGACTGGTGGTGGGGCTGGCCAGGGGAGGGGTCACAGGTGATTGGCTGGCCACCCCCACCACCAATTGGGGTGGGGGGCCAATCAGAGGCTAGGCCCATGGGAGGTTGTGGGGACCAATCAGGGCCCTGATCGGGTCAGTTGGCCGCCGCAGGGCCTGTCATAGTGACCGGTCTTTATGGTCGTTCTCGTCATTCTGGTTGCTTGGCTTTTATATATATATATATAGATATTACTGAAAGTGCTAACCACAGTGATCAGACAAGAAGAAAAAAATAAAGGCATCCAAATTGGAAAAAAAGAAGTAAAACTCTCATTACTCATAGATGACATTATATTGTACATAGAAAATTCTAAAGACTTGACCAAAAGTCTACTAAATTTAATACATGAACTTGGCAATGTAATAGGATACAATATTAACACCCAGAAATTGATGGCATTTTTATACACCAATAATGAATTCTCAGAAAGTGAAACTAAAAATTATCATTGCAACAAAAAAATTAAGATACTAGGAATAAATCAAGGAGGTAAAAGGCTTGTATTTGGAAAACTACAGGACATTGAAAAAAGAGAAAGAATAAGATATAAACAAGTAAAAGAATATACTGTATTTATGGATTGTTAGAAATATCATCATTAAAATATCTACACTACCCAAAGCAATCTACAGATTCAATGAAATCCCTATTAAATTATCAATGGCATATTTCATAGATCTAGAACAAATACTCCAAAAATATATAGGGAACCAAAAAAGACCCTGAATAGCTACAGCAATCTTAAAACAGAAGAACAAAGTTTAAGGGATTGCAATACCAGATATCAAATTATACTACAAAGCTACTGTAATCAAAATAGCCTGGTACTGGCACAAGAATAGTCATATAGATCAATGCAACAGAACAGAGACCCAGGAAATAGACCCAAGCCATTGTGGTTGATTAATATTTGACAAAGGACGCAAGATCATACAAAGGAGTCAAGACAGTCTCTTCAGTAAATGGTATTAGAAAAATTGGACAGATACATGCAAAAAAAATGAAAATAGACCACCAACTTACTCCATACACAAGAATAAACTCAAAATGGATAAAAAAATTTAAATGAAAGTCAGGAAAACATAAAAATCCTAAAAGAATCCAGCCATAGGCAGCAAAATTTTAGACATCTCTTATAGCAATATGTTTAAGGATACATCTCCTAGGGCAAAAGAAACTAAGGAGAAAACAAATGGGACTACATCAAAATAAAAAGCTTCTGCACAGCAAAAGAAACCATCAACAAAATGAAAAGGGAGCCCACTGTATTGGAGAACATATTTGGCAATGAACCATCTGATAATGGGTCAATCTCCAAAATATATAAGGAACTCATACAACTTAACAAAGGAAGACATATAATCCAATTAAAAAATGGACAAAGGACATAAATAGACACTTCTCCAAATGGAACATACAGATGGCCAAGAGATATATTAAAAAATGCTCAAAATCACTGATCATCAGAGAGATGGAAATTAAAACGACAATGAAGTATCATCTCACACCTGTCCGAATGGCTACCATCAACAAATCAATAAATGACAAGAGCTGGTGAGTATGTGGAGAAAAGGGAACCCTAATACACTGCTGGTGGGAATGCAAACTGATGCAGCCATTATAGAAAACAGTATGGAATTTTCTCAAAAAGTTAAATGTGGAACTGCCATTTAACCCAGTGATTCCACTTCTAGAAATATATCCTAAGACACATGAAACAACAATTAGAAAAAAAAGTATGCAACCCTATGTTCATTGCAGCATTATTTACAACTAGGGGCCCAGTGCATGAATTCGTGCACCTTGAAAGGAACTGTGGGCCGAGAGGCTGCAGTCGGCACAGGGGCAGGTCTCAGCCCATCCTCTGCTTCCCCGCCCAGCCCCTCCCGCCATGGCCCCAGTCCCCTCTCTGCCAGCAGCCCTGCTCCCACCACTGCCGCTCCCAAATGCTGATGGCTCCAGCCCTGCTCACACCCGCTGAAGGTGCAGAGCAATTCAGGCCAGTGCCAGCAGCGGGTGCAAGCGGGGCCAGCGCTGTCAGCAGGTGTGAGTGGCAGCAGCTGCCCTGATTGCCCCTCAGGAGCAGGGGGAGGTGGAGAAGACCTCAGGGGTGATCAGGGCTGGCAGCTGCCGCTCACACTCGCTGATGGCACCAAGCGATCGGGACTGGCGCTGGGCACCAGCTGCGGGTGCAGTGGTTGTGAACGGTGGCTGCCAGCCCCAATTGCCCCTCAGGAGCAGGGGAGGTGGAAAAGCCCTGAGGGTGATTGCACCAAGCAATTGGGGCCAGTGCCGGGCATCAGCAGTGGGTGCGAGCGGCGGGCAGGACTGCTGCATGCGGGAGCAAAGAATTTTCAGTAAACACCAGGGTCTCGCCCCAATGACAGCAACTAGTGCCCCAACTTGGTCTGGCGCCCCGCTCACCTGTTCCTCCATCCCACCACAGCAGACACCCACCATGTTCTGCTCATGCCTCCTGGTGGTCATGCCTCCTGGTGGTCAGTCATAGCGACTGGTTGTTCGGTTGTTCCTGTTGTTTCACCGTTTGGTTTATTTGCTTATTAGCCTTTTATTATATAGGATAGCTAAGATCTAGAAACAGCCAAGTGCCCATCAGTAGATGAGTGGATAAAAAAGCTGTGGTACATTTACACCATGGAATACTATGCAGCAGTAAAAAAAGAAGGATCTCTTACCCTTTGAGACAGCATGGAGGGACCTGGAGAGTATTATGCTAAAAGAAATAAGCCAGTTGGAGAAAGACAGGTATCATATAAACTCACCCATATTTGGAACCTAATGAACAAAGTAAACTGATGAACAAAATAGATCCAGAGACATAGAAGCATAGAATAGACTTTAGAATCTCAGAGGGAAAGTGGGGAAGGGTGGGTGGTAAGAGATCAACCAAAGAACTTGTGTGCATATATGCATAACCCATGGACACAGACAATAGTATGGTGAAGGCCTGGGGGGTAGGGCGGCCTAGACGAGGTCAATGGGGGAAGAAAGGGGACATATGTAATACTTTCAACAATAAAGATTTTTTTAAAGGTTAAAAATAATTTTTAAATGGGACTGCCTTATGACCCAGTGATTCCACTTCTGGGAATATTCCCAAAGAAACCTGAAACACTAATTTGAAAAAAGTATACGTACCCCTATGTTTATTTACAATAAACAAGTTATGGAATCAACCCAGGTGCCCATCAGTAGATGAGTTCAGAAAGAAGCTGTGGCACGTTTACATAATGTAATACCGGTGGGCCATAAAAAAGAAGGAAATCTTACACATTGCAACAACATGTATGGACCTAGACAGCATTATGCTAAGTGAAATAAGCCAGTCAGAGAAAGACAAGTACCATATGATTTCACTTATATGTGAAATCTAATAAACAAAATAAATTAACAAACAAAATAGAAACAGACTCATAGATACAGAGAACAGACTGATAACTGTCAGAGGGATGGGGGTGTTGGATGGATGGGTTAAAAAAGTGAAGGGATTGAGCAAAAACAAAAATCATAGAAAAAGAAAGATACCTATGAGACTGCCTTTTGTAACCTTGTGAACTTGGTCACATAACCACTCAAACAACTCATAATTAGGTTTATCATTAATTTCCTTTTATTTTTTAAAATAATTAACTCAACCTTTTAAGAATCCATTGTGTTTCAGAGGATATGTAGAATTTATTTAAAATTTTTATTTTCAGTAATCTTCAATATTCTCATATATTTGGCCATCAGCATAAGTAAAATATCAAGACTAAAGGGGACTTGAGGCCTGGCAAAATATGTAGCATAAAGCAGTAAAATGTATCTCCAGTTAAAGAAGTTAGGGGAGAGGATAGTTAAAAATATTTGCATCTAACTTAATAGAATGTGTGTTACATGCTGTTGAGTCCTGGCGACTCTATGAATGAGTGATGTCCACAATGTCCTCTTCACAGTACTTAGTGAGTACTATGGGTTTATACGGATATCATCATATCTGTGATAAACCAAACATGGTAACAGGTTCTTTCCCAGTTATTTATTTATTTATTTATTTATTTATTTATTTATTTATTTATTTATTTCCTCACCCAAGGATATGGTTAGTGATTTTATCTATTTTTTATTTTTTAAATATATTTTTATCATTTCAGAGCAGAAGGGAAAGGGAGAGAGTGATAGAAACATCAATGATGAGAGAAAATCATTGATTGGCTGCCTCCTGCCAATTGGGGGTTGAGCCAGCAACCCAAGCATGTGACTTGATAGGGAATCAAACCGTGACCTCCTGATTCATAGGTCGACTCTCAACCACTGAACCACACTAGCCAGGACTATGTTTAGTCATTTTAGAGAGTGAGGAAAGGAGAGAAAGAGAGAAATATCAATCAGTTGCCTCCCATAGGCTCCCTGACCTGGGATCGAACCCACAACCCAGATATGTGTGCTGACTGGGAATGAAACCCTGCAATCTTTTTGGTGTACAGGATGATGCCATCGAGTCATCGAGCCAGGGCACCAATGATTCATTTTGATCAATAAAATGTGGTGGAAGTAATACTGTATTACTACCAAGACTGGCCATTAAGAAATCTACATCTTCTACATTTGCATTTGGAATGCTCTCACTTGGAAACCAGCTTTAACCTTTTGCACTCAGATGTCGAGATTAAAATTACTCTTTGAATGTATCAATAATTTGAAATATAAAAAAATCCAAATAAATAAGTTTGTATGAAAAGAAACTCCAGTTTTTTGTTCTGCTGCCGTGCTTTGTAAAATCTGGGGTATTTAAAAAATTAAATCCCGAGTAGAATAAAGGAATCGAGAAAAACGCAAGCGAGTGCAAAGGGTTAATACTGTAAAAGTCCCAAGTCATATGAGGAACCATGTGAAATAGAACCTTGGTGCTCCTGAAGATAGACCCAGGTGAGCTCCTAGCCAATAATCAGTAGCCATTGCTAACTCAGGAATAAGCTATCTTGGATATTCCTGTTCAGTGAAGCCTCTGGATGACTGTGGCCCTCAATGACACCACATAGAGCAGCAGAACCAACCAGCTGAAGCCAATCACTGCACAGAATATAACAAATAGTAGCTGTCATGATATAATAAACTAGAGGCCAGGTGCAAGAAATTCGTGCACTCGAGGGGGGGGGTGCGGGGGTCCCTCAGTCCGGCCTGCTCCCTCTTGTAGTCCGGGAGCCCTGCAATTGATCACACCAAAGAGGTAGGCCCTGCCCACCCAGCCAGAGCTCTGCTATGGATCGCCCCAAAAAAGTAGGCCCTGCCCACCCAGCCGGGGCTCCACGATGAATCACTCCCATAGAGGAAGGCCCCACCCACCCACCGCAGCCTGCTGGTTGGTGGCATGGGCCTCCCTCTTCAGGGCGATCATGGAGCCCCCTGATTGATCACCCCATCGGCCAGTGGCTTGGGCTTCACTCTGTGGGTGATCATGGGGCAATGACTGGGCCCCCAACCAATCACATTGCACCCCACCTAGGCTGGCCTGACGCCAGTGGGTGTCATAGTGTGGTCGTCCAGATGGTTGTTCTGCTGTTCGGCCATTTGGTCGATTTGCGTATTATGCTTTTATTATTATAGACTAGAGGCCTGGTGCATGAAATTCGTGCATGGGGTGTGTGTCCCTCAGCCCAGCTTGCACCCTCTCCAATATGGGATCCCTCTCACAATCCAGGACTGCTGGCTCCCAACTGCTCGTCTGCCTACCAGCCTGATTGCCGCTAACCGCTTCTGCCTGCCAGCCTGATCACCCCCTAACCATTCCCCTGCCAGCCTGATCGACACCTAACTGCCCTCCCCTGCCGGCCTGATTGCCTTTAACTGCCCTCCCCTGCCAGCCTGGTCACCCATAACTGCCTTCCCCTGTCGGCCTGGTCACCCCCAACTGCCCTCCCTTGCCAGCCTGGTTGCCCCAACTGCCCTCCCCTGCAGTCCTGGTTCCCCCCAACTGCCCTCCCCAGCCAGCCAGTTCACCCCTAACTGTCCTTTCCTACAGGCCTGATCACCCCCAAATGCCTTCCTTTGTAGGCCTGGTCCCTCCCAACTGCCCTCCCCTGCCAGCCATCTTGTGGCAGCCATCTTTGACCACATGGGGGTGGCCATCTTGTGTGTTGGAGTGACGGTCAATTTGCATATTACCTCTTTATTATATAGGATGGTAGCTATTGCCTACAACTGCTAAACATTGGAATGGTTTTATTACATAGCAACAGGCAGTTGAAAATATACCTATGCCTACAGAATGACTTCCCCACAATGTACTGGTAAACTAGGTCTCTGGAGAGAGAGGGAGGGAGAAGGGAACAAAACCTGGTTGTAACTCATATAACTTAACAAAAGGCAGATAAAAAACCCAATCAAAAAGTGGGCAAAGGACCTAAATAGACACTTTTTGAAAGAGGGCATTCGGAAAGCCAAGAGACATCTGAAAACATGCTCAAAATCACTAATCATCTGAGAGATGCAAATCAAAACAACAATGAGATAGCATTTCACACCTGTCAGAATGGCTATCATCAACAAATCAACAAATGACAAGTGCTGGCGAGGATGCGGAGAAAAAGGAACCCTCGTGCACTGCTGGTGGAAATGCAGACTGGTGCAGCCACTGTGGAGAACAGTATGGAGTTTCCTCAAAAAACAAAAATGGAACTCCCATTTGACCCAGTAATCCCACTCCTAGGAATATATCCCAAGAAACCAGAAACACCAATCAGAAAGGATGTATGCACCCCTATGTTCATAGCAGCACAATTTACCATAGCTAAGATTTGGAAACAGCCTAAGTGCCCATCAGCAGATGAGTGGATTAGAAAATTGTGGTACATCTCCACAATAGAATACTATGCTGCTGTAAAAAAAGAAGGAATTCTTACCATTTGCAAAGCATGGATGGAACTGGAGAGCATTATGCTAAGTGAAATAAGCCAGTCAGTGAAGGAAAAATACCACATGATCTCACTCATTTATGGATAATAAAAAACATAAACTGATGAACAAAAATAGATACAGAGGCAGAGAACCATCGAACAGACTGTCAAACTACAGTGGGAAGGCTTGGGAGGGTTGAGGGGGGACGTTAAGAGATCAACCAAAGGTCTTGTATGCATGCATATAAGCATAACCAATGGACTCAAGACACTGGGAGGGGAGTGAGGGCATGTGCCAGGGGGTAGGGGAGGCTGGGGGAAGGTCAATTGGGAAAAAAAGGAGACAAATGTACTACTATTTGTAATACTTTAAACAATAATTTAAAAAATTAAATTAAAAAACAAAAACAAAACCTGGTTGTAGTACTTGCCCATTTCCATGGTGTGGTACCTGCACCATGGCTGACTTTAAGCTACCAGCATGATGTCAAATGGCTCACATAATTCCTGAAAATTTAACAATCAGCTCTCATGAGCCAGTGTAAATCAGCATGAGCAGGTTCTGGCTAAATCATTGAAATAATCTTTATATAAATAATACCTATTTTACCATATATATTGATATCCTGGACTTTTCCTGTCATGTAATTTAAATAATATAATATAGCTCATTTACACTATGCTTTGTTTTATAAATCACCTTTTCTGCATATTATCTATTTTAATTCTCACCACAACTGAAATAGTTATTATATCACTATCTATATATATAAAAGTCAAGCGACCAGAATGACAGAATGACCAGAACAACCGGAATGACCAGAATGACCGGTCACGATGACGTGCACTGCAGAGGCCAACTGGCCCAATTGGAGCCCCGATCGCCCCCCCGCCAACCTCCTGCAGCCCCTTCCCCTGGCTGGCTCGGCCCCTGATTGGCCCCCCACACCCCAATCGGAGGCAGGGCCAGCTGGCCAACCACCCTTGACCCCTCCCCCAGCCCCTCCCCTCCATCCCTACTGGGGGCAGGGATGGCTGACCTCCCATGGCCTCCCCCACTCCTCCTCCCGCTGGCCTGGCCCTGATTGGGGTGGGCCAGCTGAACCCCACCTGTACATGAATTCATGCACCGGGCCTCTAGTATTAGAAATAAGGATATTAAAACTAAATAATAATTGGCAAACATGAACCCAGACATTTTTTCTTCAGAGTCAGGATTTTTTGGTACTACACATATTTTACATGATAGAGTCCCCCCACTTCTACTGGCTATTGTAAGCATTTCACTCCATGTTTTCTAATATTGAGTGATGATGCCTTTGAATACAATGGAATAAAAGGCTAAATTCATTGTATCTATATAGAGTATATAATAGCCTAATATGAAAATTGTCCCCTCAGGAGTTCCACCGGGAGACCAGGAGTTCGATTGCTCACTATGATGTGTGCTGACCACCAGGGGGCAGCACTGAACATGGAGGGTGTTGGCTACATGGCGCTGGCAGCGGGCGGCAGTGGAGGTGCTGCTGGCCCCAATGGGCCCCGACGATAGCGGGACTGTGGCGGGATAGTGGAGCAGGTGAGCGGGAAGCACCAGGCCACGGCGGGGTGCAAGGTGGAACTGTGGGCCTGCAAGGCTGGGGGCTGAGCTGGGGCTGCGAGGCTGGGGACACCAGCTGGGGCTGCCAGGGCCGGACATGCCCTGAGGCCCTCCTGCAGTCCCTTCCAGGCAGGTCAATCTCCCGTGGTCCCTCCCTGGCCAGCCAGCCCCAATTGTACCTTGCAGCTGAAAGAAGCCGGCATTGTCAACAGAATATGTCTGAAGACCAACTATTGGCACAACATACCTCTACGGTAGAAAGAAAGCAGTGTCATCGACAAAATATGTCTGAAAAACTGTCATCGACAAGTACTACCAATACTGGTAGGAACTGCCTTCACAGCGAAAATGAAGTAAATTAGGACGCAATTATCAAACATAATTGTGGTGGAATGACTGTTACATGTCAATTTTGCCTATCACTAAATTTCTCCAATGAAAAACCATCTGATGGAAAATTTATTCAATGTTGCAGCAAAGGTAAAGTTTGTCCAAATGATATACATTTTCCAGAATACCTGGCATATTTTAAAAAATTAATGATAAACAAAGATTCTGACAGTAAAAATTTCATGGAAAATATTTGTTGTTATATCATGTTGTTATTGTTTATTTGTTAATCAATTTATATATTATTTTCATGTACATTTTACTAATTTTCTTTTATCTCTGACACTTCTATTATAGAGAAAGGGTGAATAGTGATATTAAATTATTTCTTCTAATTAATTTCCTTTCAATGTGCATGAATTCATGAATCGGGCCACTAGTATATTGTACAAAGGTCTTTCTGGATAATCATCCAAGGGACCATTAAAATTCATTTACTAGTTTAGTGGGGGCCGGCTTCTTATCCATTCTCAAGCTCAAAAACGCATAGTATTCTGAGCCCAGGCTTTGAAGAAATCTAGTAATAAAGAGAGTTGTCTGTGGGAGGTCTGTTCCTTGTTTCCAAATAGTCATTAAGTGGGCATATGGTGAATTGAATTCTTACCAACATTTCTGAGCCTATTCAATTTTTTAAGGGAACTGAAGGGTAACATCAATTTGTAGGTGTTTTCAGAACTCTTTTTTGAAATTATATTTTAATTTTTCTATTGCTCATTATATGAATTAAGAGTTGAGTATAAAAAAAATGGATTTTAGCAAAAAGTCAGTCAAGTCAAACATACCAGGCAGAGTCTGGGGTTAGATGTGTTGCAATGAATTAAATGCTTTCAATGGTGATATATCATTAAAAATCAGTTTAGCGTTGCTTTTTGAGCATTTATTTGCAAATCACAAACAAGAGTTGTAGAAAACAGTTTACTTCAGTGACTGTGTTCTCCAACTGCCTGGCATCTGATTATAAATTTGTGTAGCAAATGGTATGTGCTGAGAAAGGAGGGTTAGCAGGGAAGGAGGCAGGGACTATAGGACATCTTTCCTGAGTAACTGAGTCATGAAGATAAGCATTACCTATTTACATTTACTTCTTCAGCATCGCAAAGCCTATATATATATATCAGGGGTGAATTTTTGCCATCTTGATAACATTAGTCTCAGTTAATACTATT
Source organism: Ia io (assembly GCA_025583905.1). NCBI lineage: Eukaryota > Metazoa > Chordata > Mammalia > Chiroptera > Vespertilionidae > Ia > Ia io. Next base: position 22,982,955 of record JAJQQW010000007.1, read on the forward strand.
CCCTCTGTGCCCCAGAGGAAAAGATCAAATTACCCCCATAAACTTAGACAGTTGAGAGATTTTAGTAATTTTCCCATCTCCTTTCTCTTTCTCTCTTTATCTCTCTAGCCCTCTCTCTCTCTCTCACATAAACAGTATAAGACTATAAATTGATCTTAAGAAAAGTTATAATGTGATGAAATTAGGTTATTCTCCAATAAAAAATATTCAAACATATTAGAGACATATTATTCTAGTGTACACAATAGTAGAATCTTCTCCTTTGTCTTTTCGGAGAAAGGCAAAAGGCTTCTAAGAAAGCTATGGATTCCAGTCTTAATGGCTTTGAAAAATACCAGACTTGAGGGTAGTAAGTTAATGCCATTAGGAAAAAGAAATAATATTCTTATTTTCCTATTATCATAGGAGGGTCTGCTGCTTGGGGAAAAATAATGACATGAAGGTTTATTTTCTACACATCAGAGACATTCTGAGATCTCTGGTAAACTGTTTCTGCAGCAAAAAACAAGTGCACTGCTGCAGTCGAGGACAGATTGTGCCCTGTGTAAGCAGACACACTGACTCCTGCCTGCCTAATCTGTAAGTGGAAAGCCGACACGTGGCTCTCTGACACAAGTCTGACCTGACAAAGAAATATAATCTTCTCCAATAAGGTCAGAATGGCTAGAAAATCTCAGCTGTTTGCTATGGAACTGATCTCCAGAGTCGAAGGGCCTGTTTATATCAACACACTCCCTCAGCCTTCCTTTCATTCTGGAAAGTGGAAAAATAAAGAAACTTGGAGAATCTCTGAAATTTTTCAAAATTGTGAACATCTTTCTGACTTTGTTTGCTAATTTGTTGGATACAATCTAAATTATAAATACTTATTTTTTAAATATAATCTCAACCTAACAAGAATTAACTGTTTTCAATTACAATTTCCAATTCATCTCTTTTTCTGGGGACCCAGCTTTAAGAAACAGAATAAATTAATGGCAGATACCAGCCAAAATGCAGCATTCCCTCAGGATCCCAGTTTCCATAAACTCTTCCCGGTAAAAAGAACTGAACACATATCCAGATCACTAAGGTGAAGGAGTCCTTTCAGTAAAAATCCTGGCTAAGGGCATTTCTTTTAATGTATTTGGAATTGTAATGGGGAGAGGATTTTCTCGTGGAGTTCTGGCCTCACATACCTTGGAGCTGCTGAATTCTGCACATCCCCGGGATTTTCAGGAGGTTACAGAACAAGATTACGCACCCTGATGATATATTTACTGCAAGGACAACCCGGACACAGCTGCAGCTTGAAACCAGAAATGTGTGCAGAGTCTAACTATGAAATACTTAAGGCTATTACTTCAATGAAGCATCCTTGTGTACTTGGGAAATGAAGCCAATAAATTTTCCTTTCATTTTCATTGTTGTTGGTGGTTTAATGTAATTTCATCTGAGAAGATGAAACTGGTACCTGACTTCATTATTTACTCATGTAAAATCAGGGCCAGAAAAAATAAATGGGTCCAGTGATAGGGATTGTATGTAGTTACCTGATTTGCAGAGAAATATAAGATAGAAAGCTTTAAGTTGGTGCAGAAAAAAAAGGGGGGGGGGGAGTGAGGGTTGTTGGGGGTTTCCTCTCCTTTTTGGGCTAAAATGCAAAATTAAATGGCTTTAAAAATAATAGCACACTGAATTTCTCAAGTGGCTTCACAAGCCTTTATTTCTCTCCTAGTTCCTAAAAAATTATGCTGAGGGCATTGTGGACAGAGCCCGGAGCAATGTGTTATTTCAAATAATTATTTTAAACTTCTGTGTTTTTCTTAAATCAGTCTTTTCCCAGAGACCTGCACAGTGCATGGCACATGGTAGACAATAATTTTTGTTACTTATGTTTGCTGAGTAAAATTACAGTGGCCAGAATTACTCATGTAATCCTTTTAAAACCACATGAGCTAAATTTGACAGGTATTAATGCTCTCATTTTACTGAGAGGAAAAATGAATTGGTTTGCTCAAACTCTCTCAGCTAATGAGACAATCCTGAAACAGGTCTTTGAACTCTGAAACCAGTGTTTTTTTTCACCAAACAACACTACCTCCAGAGAAAAATAGATAATATAAAGGAGAGAAATAACACTAATGGAAGTAACAAACTATATGTCTTTTTCGCCTGTCAGTAAAAGGGGGAAAAACCAAGAAGGAAACTTTGGAGTTGTACATAAATTTAAATGAATCCAATTCATCCTCAGATGAAAATGCTACAAGATAAAAGCCCCAAACTTTTTTTTTTTTTTTTTTTACACTTTTGGCTCTCCAGCAACCTATAAGTTAATGTAATTCTTTTTAAAGAACTCTCTATTCAAACTTTTGAAAGGGAAGACTTACCTTTTAATGGGAAATCTTCATTCCACTAATATCATGGAAATAAAATACAACTTCACAAGTTGGGTTATTTATTCTTAATTTTAGCAGACTTTTCCCCTAAACTACTATATTGAGCACATAAAAAAGACAGACTCTGCAAGACATTCGGCCAGCCAGACTGGAAACATCCACTGGAGGCGTTTTAATCTGCCTGGGCTTGCCATGACAAAGTGCCATCGTCTAGGTGACTTAAACATCAGAAATGTATTTCTCACAGCTCTGGAGTCTGGAGGTCCAAGGTTAAGGCGCGGCTGGTGAGAGTTCTCTTCCTTGTTTGCAAACAGCTCCCCTTCTTGCTGTGTCCTTACATGGCAAAGCGTAAGCTATCACTCTCGTTCTTCCTCTTCTTCTAAAGCCACTAATCTCATCACAAGGTTTTCACCCCTCATGATCTGCTCTAACACCAATACCTCTCAAAGGCTACATCTCCAAATATTATCACCCTCGGGGTTAGGACTTCAACACATGGATTTGGGGAGCACACACATATTCAGTTCATAACAGGAGTTCATAAAAGAAATAAAACTGATTCCATGAGATACGACACACTTTGGACCTTTGACAAGAGGATTATGGGTGAGGTTATGTCCAATCTTGAGCCACTCAATCGGAATAATAGAAATTAGAATAACATTTTACAAAAGAAGAACAAGTAAAGCTAAACAGAAGTGGCTCATGCATTTGACATTATTGGTAAAGAAATCAGAGATATATAGTTCTAAACAAGTCAGCAGGAAAGTCAAACACTGATAATCAGGCCAGAAAAGACTTTTGACTTTAACTTGAGCATCTTGGAACTGTAAGGGCAGAAAAATCTTCATTTTAAAAGAGCACAATATTAACTAAATGCATTTATTTGAAATTTAAAATTATTCTATTGACAATGGCTTCAGATTTATTACCAAAGTGGAAGAAAATTAGCACATTTTAAATTTTGCCATGTTCTGCTGATTCAGCAAAAAAAGAAAACATGTATTGTAATGCTGCTCTGTTTCAGTCTCTGTGAAGAGAGGGTTGATGAGTAAAATAACCACCAGGTAACCAAATACTGACTAATTGTGGTATTAAGGATAAAATCCTATACATGGTGGTATGCATTCATTTTGATTTGTCCTGACTACTTTCAAATAGTATTTATAGTGGCAAAAAATAAATCACTATATTTGTCAACCCACATTGAATTGCAAGGTCCAGAAAACCCCAACTAAATGGCTTAAGCAGAAAGAGACTATAAGCCCATTTAGTTGAAGTCTTGAGGTAGAGCCCACATCTAACACAACTAGATCCAAGGATTCCGAAAGGTCAACAGGCCTCGGTCTCCCTATCTTCAAATCTCAGATCTGCTTCTTGTGTGTGTGTTGGCTCCATTCTTAGGCACTCTCTGATGTGGAGCAAGATGGCAGCCAGAAGCTGTAGTTTTTCATCCCATCTTCCTGGTCACTGTAGTGGAAAATTAACAGCCCCCTCCCAGTCATGCTAGTAAAAGCATTTGAGCATGCTTTGATAGGACTGACTTGTGTCATGTCATGGGCTCACTCTTGACCCAATTACTGTGGTCAGGGCAACAGAGCACACTGATTGGCCTGGCCTGGGTCATATCTCCATCCTTGGCCCTAAAGGACAAGGATTAATCCCCTCTAAGTCACATGGACTTAGGATGGGAAAAAGAAAGTAACCAAGAAGTATTGAGGTTCTGTTAATTAAAAAAGGGGAAAATACTTTTCAAATATTCTTCAGGTAATTGAATGCTACTGATGTCTATCAGAATCACAGTACAATAAGATGGAATCATTGACAAATATTGGAAACCAAAAGTCATGTATAAATATGGTGGTCTTGGAGGACTGGGGTGGGAGGAAGGTGGCAGGGACACATGTCATAGATAGCTGGACTGAGAAAAGCTAGAATGATCAACTGTAAAACTTTGCTCTGAGTTTCCTAGAAGTCAAGGCAAGAAGAGACACTCAATGGATCATGTAACTCCCCTAATCTAAGAAAAGGAAGGTCCCAGCTTGTCAGGTGATATCGATACTTCCCTAGCTCTGAATTCTAAGAATGATTTGCCTCCAAAGCCTTTAAATAAGAAATTCTGAGCAACACAATGAAGTACTATATTTTCAAAAACAAGTTTTCAAATACAAGTGTTTCAAATTTTGCTCAATAAAAGCCAGTCACATAACATTACACTGTAACTCTGTAAAGTCAATTATTCAAAAGGCTATAGTGACACAGTCCAAGAATGTAACCTAATGAAGGACTCAAAGGTAGAAAACCTGCAATGAAATACTAGCCCTGCCACTTTTTAGCTGAGCCATCTTTTTTAAGCTTATGTTTTTTAACTGTAAACAAAGGGTAATAATATCTATATTGCTTGACTATATGAGAGAATCAAATTAAGTAACATATGAAGGCACCTTAGCTCTTTAATATATATTATATATAAAGTATTTTCATCAAATGATACTCAAGGATTTTCTAGACAAAAGATAAAATCAGATCAAATTATATATCTACACTAATAAAAGAGAAACATGCAAATTGACCATACCTCCACTACGCTTACCAGCCAATCAGAGCGTGTATACAAATTAACCCAACAAAGATGGCGTCAGCCACGGAGCTGGAGCAAGCAGGAGGCTAGGGTTGCCCCTGGCACTGGAGAAAGCCAAGCTTCCCACCCACCCTGGCCAGCCCTGGCCTCCGTTCAAGGCTACGAAGTTTCAATTATAGAAGAAAAATAAATCCCAGATACTTGCTTCCAGCTGGCCCTGGTATCCGCTCAAGGAGGTGCTGGGAAAAAAAGAAAAAGAAAAAAACGAGGGGCCCTGGCTGGTTTGGCTCAGTGGATAAAGCGTTGGCCTGTGGACTGAAAGGTTCTGGGTTCGATTCCAGTCAAGGGTACATGCCCAGGTTGTGGGCTCGATCCCCAGTAGGGGGTGTGCAGGAGGCAGCCTATCAATGATTCTCTCTCATCATGGATGTTTCTATCTCTCTCTCCCTCTCCACTCCTCTCTGAAATAAATAAAAATATATTTAAAAAAAATAATAATAGAACATTTAAAGAAAAAAAGAAAGGGCTGGGAGCTTGGGTCACCAGGGTTGTGGCCAGCCTGCAAACAGCCCTCAGCCCCTCACCCAGGCTGGCCACACTCCTATGGCCCGATCCCTGTAAACGGGCAGTTGAACATCCCTCAAGGGGTCCCAGATCGGAGAGGGTGCAGGCTGGGCTAAGACACACACACACACACACACACACACACACACACACACACACATCCCATGCACGAATTTCGTGCACTGGGCCTCTAGTATATTATAATTAATTACATTAAATATTCAAATGAGGTTTCATTAAATAGTAAAAGACTATTCTAGGTCTTCTTTAAATATATTTTTATTGATTTTTTTTACAGAGAGGAAGGGAGCAGGATAGAGAGCTAGAAACATCAATCAGCTGCCTCCTGCCCACCTCCTACTGGGGATGTGCCCGCACTTGGCCGGAATTGAACCTGGGACCTTTCAGTCCGCAGGCTGACGCCCTAGCCACTGAGCCAATCCAGTTAGGGCTATTCTAAGTATTTATTGCAGCTCTAATAGAAGCCTTTTTTATTATTTTGTTCTGAAATTTGCCAAGTTTCAAATAAGTGAGTGTCAATAAAATAGTCATTTTTATTGGTGAGGTATTTTAAGACAATGATAACACTGAATAAAACTTTGTAGACATTATTAATACCGATACAATCATTACTTCCACATTACTTCTACCAATCACTACAATATATTGAGCATTTAGTATTGGCCAGACAACAAAATGAAACACTTTTGCATACATTAAAAATACAACTCTTGCCAAAACCGGTTTGGCTCAGTGGATAGAGCGTCGGCCTGCAGACTGAAGGGTCCAGGGTTCAATTCCAGTCAAGGGCATGTACCTTGGTTGCGGGCACATCCCCAGCGGGGTGTGTGCAGGAGGCAGCTGATCAATGTTTCTCTCTCATTGATGTTTCTAACTTTCTATCCCTCTCCCTTCCTCTCTGTAAAAAATCAATAAAATATATTTTTTTAAAAATATAACTCTGGACTAGAAGTGAGAAGAAAGGTGGTTTTTATAATGTCCTTTGGGAATGATATAGCATTAGACTGATCACTTACCTCTGATTCTGAGTTTCTCCAGGCATAGATTTATATGACTGCACATCTTAAAGCATTCCTTCCAGACTTCAATACTCTATTACTACTTTGTCAGGGTCAACTGAATGGTGAAAAGGTGGCTTCTCACATTATATGCATTTTTACCCTACTTATGAATTGATACTGTTCTTATAATGTTTTTGGTAGTTATCAAAATGAGCATTTTTTTTCTTTTTTTTTGCCTCAAATGAACCTGATGGGATACCTCCATAAGAGAGAAGAGTGTGTGTTCTGTAATTTGGGAAATTTGGTAGAATATGTTTCCTTAAGGACAATAATAAAGACCCAATAAATTTGTATTACTGCCTTAAATTAATTGGTGGTCACTGTGTTTCCAAGGTAAAATTCATTTCTTTTTCTTTTCTTTAAAAAACATTTTTTCCCATCACCATTTATCCCCTCTATGTCCTCTTCCACCTCCACCCACCCCCAATCACACACCATTTCTTTCTTTTAACTTTTATTTTAAAATCCTCACCTGATGATATGCGTTCACTGATTGAGAGAGAGAGAGAGAGAGAGAGAGAGAGAGAGAGAGAGAGAAGAAGAGAAAGAGAAACATTGATGTGAGAGAAAAGCACCAATTGATCACCCAGACAAGTGATTAAACCCACAACCAAAGTACTGTATGTGCCTTGACAGAAAATTGAATCCACAGTCCCCTTGGTATATGGGACGACACTCCAACCAACTGAACCACCCATCCAGGGCTCTTTTAACTGTTTATTTCTTTTTAACTTGAATTTTTTTTATTGTGGCATAATTGACATAACATTATTTCTTGATTAATTAATTACTTTAGTATTTATTTATGAATATATATTATTTCTATTACCATTTATCTCCTCCCTCTTCCACCTCTGCCCTCCCTGCCTTCATAATCACTACACCATAACATTATTTCTTAATCAAATCTCATAGCAGTTCAGCAGCTTTCAGCAGCTAAGATCATAGTTAATACACCAAAATGGCATCTAGCAATGGTTTTCAGCTTGGACTACACATTGTAGTCACTGGGGAGCTTTAAATACGTAATCAGTGCCCGAATCTCACCAGTAGAGATGCTGGTGCCATTGGTCCAGGGAGCAGCCTGGAAATGAGTTGGTTTTTTTGTTTCTTCCCCTAATGCTTCCCCAGATGATTCTAATATATAGTCAAGATTGAGATTTACTGGCCCATCTGGTGTTATCAGGCATCACATACTTGAAAGATGAGACACGCCAAGCAGGATCAGGTAGTGGATGCCTTCTTGGAAACATCAGCAGGATTGGGCAGTTGGGCCCTCACAACCAGCACTGTAGAAATGGCTGGTGGTAAGATGGATTTTTTTATTCATGTCTGTTATTTGGGAGACTTGTCAACTGAAGAAAAATAGAAAAGAAATGTATGTCGTATTCAATGGGAAAAAAATGTGTGAGTCATTTTTCTTTTCCTTGTTTTTTAATGGCCAAAATCCAGAGGAGGCACCTGAAAAAAGTGATCTATATTTGCCATGTTCTCCTTCCCTTTCCCCCCCTTTGTGTGGCACCAAATTTTTTTTTCTAATTTGGAGGTCTTTTGGACATGGTGTATAACACCATTGGATCCTGTGAGGTCTATTTAATTGACAGAACCAATTGGCACACCAAAATCCTTTTCACCAAAATGAGAAACTGACTTGAGGTAATACTTTGGGGATTTCTTTGTTTTCTTAAATCAAATCCAACGCATGGTCCTGTCCTGACACGTTTGGGAAATCCGCCCATTATGGCTTTTTGTCTGCTTTTAAGCCTGTTATTTTAAATTTCTTGCAAATGTTTTTGTCCAACACTAAATTGATTCTGCACAGCAAAGATAACTGCAACCCAGAAACTAAAAAGAAAATGTTTATGTGGTTGAGGTGCATATTTATAGAATTCCTGGCAGGGCAGGGAGACCCGGAGGAGCGCAGTCCTGCCTCTGGTATATACAATGGCCCCTTTTGACTTGTATGAAATGGAGAGGTTTTCATCTCCACCATGAAGCTTGTCAGTTCTGGGCCACAGATGGCTGGTATTTGTGCTCTCTCTCATATCTGCTTGCTACTACTTAGACAAAATTTTGAGGTTAAATGTGTAAACAATATGGAAGGAAGTAAATGCTTGAGGTTAATGTTTGCAGGAAAAAGCAGGGAGGGGACTTTTTGCTAAAGGTTTTTTGAAAAGCTACTCCACTTCCTAAAGATTGATATAGTAACCCAAGATAAGGGATTTTCACTAAGGTTTTTATAGTGACAACTAAAATGTATCTCTAATCTGAAGCAGAGAAAAATATTCAAGCTATCTGAGTGTCACACAATTTTACAATATGATAACAGAAAATGAAGATGTTTGAAAAACAAAAAACATAGAAAACTAAAGCATTTAGGGTTTAAGGAAAGAAAGGCACTTGCAAGTGTTTGTAAAGTGGATCATCGTATATTTACTGACTATCCGAAGATTTTAGGAATTTTTATTTCTTATACTATTTTTCCTATTGACTTACTATGTTTTCTCATGTCTCAGTCTTTACCACTATTAAATAGTCTGTGAGGGTGTGTGTGTGTGTGTATGTGTGTGTGTGTGTGTGTGTGTGTGTGTGTGTGTGTGTGTGTGGTATGAAGGGAGTTTAGAAATGTAGCAATACATTTTCTCATAATGAAATTATCTCTTGATGCTTAATGTGGATTTTATTAAATTATAGGATACATGTAAGAAGTTTGGACTGTAAAGAATAAAAACCAATTTCGGCTAGTTTAAGCAAAAATTAAGATTCATTGCAGGGATATTCAGGTTATTTTACAATACCTAAGGGCTTAGCTATGTTAGTATATTAGGCTGCTTTTAAAATTGCTCTGAGTGAAACCTGATTTCTGGTATAGATACCTTGATAATCCCCTCCCCATGAGTGTAAAGTGGATGGAGTGACTTCTAACCAATTGAATACAGCAAATATGATGGAATGTCACTTCCAAGACTAAGTTATAAAAGACTGTGGCTTCCATCTTGTTCTTTCTCTTTCTGCTCTGATGAAGGTAGATGCCGTGTGGTAAGCTGCATTATGAGGAAGCTGATATGGCAAAGAATAGAGGGCAGCCTCAGGTCAACAGGTAATGAGGAATTGAGGCTCTTAATGTAACAGCCTGCAAGGAACTGAACCTTGGCAACCATCATATGAGAGCTTGAAAAAAGATCCTTTCCCAGTTGAGATTTCAGATGAAACCGCAGCCTGGGTCAGCACCTTGACTGTAATCTTGTGAGAGACCCTGAGACCATGGATCTCTCCAGTTAAGACATTTCTGTTGTTTTAAGTCATTTAGTTTTGAATGAATTTGCTATGCAACAATCAGTAACTAATATAGTCAGCAATAAGCTAGAGGAGCACTGGGAGAATGCAGAGCAATTTTTTTTCTACTCCTTCAATCTCTTTTTTTCCAGGTATCTGTCTCATTCATCACATTCATTAACAAGACACTTTGCCTGCTCCTCACTAGCAAGTACATCAATAGCTCTCATATTTATCCACTTTCAGTTTCTGTCATACAGAGGGAAATTAACATCTTTTTAGGTTCATTTCCAAAATGAGCAGGAATCAGATTGGTTGATTTTGGATCAGAGGCCTACCTCTCAACCAACCATCTATACCCAGGAGTGAAACATGCAAGGAAATGTGATTGATCTTGCTTGGATCAGTGGACTAACATAGCAGTATTTGCAGTAATTATGAAAACTGGAGAAGAAAGTTAGATTTGCAATTTGTTTCAATGATTTGTTCACTTTGGCCTATCATTTATGTTATTTGAATTACTAATATGTATTACTAAAATATTGAATTACTAATATTTACTAACATTTGAATTACTAAAGTAATATATACCATTACTCTAAAAAATAAATATAAAAAAAATTTAAGAGCTCTAAAAAAACTTTCCACTTAGAAAATCCGTCATATGAAACATGAGATTTGTGCAAGGTATATGCCAACAGTAGAAAGTAATAGGAACTGGCATTTTTGGTTATTCCGGAGGGATATGGCTTGACATTCAAGGCAACTGAAGCTTCTCGCCCTTATATCACAAGCTCCTTCAGGCCTCTCCACTCCATGCCTATTGTCCTACATGTGTGGAAAAACTGATACAATTCCAGCCCAGGGGGAAAACAACCACAAAAAGCTAAGGTCAATTGTACCAAGATGGTGAGCATTTATCATGCTATAACATTTATCTGCTACAGCCATATAATTGTGACAAATGAAAAATCCCTTCAGAACTGCCTATATGTGTAAAAACAGAACATCTACTGTGATCAACGTAGACAAAATAGAGTGGTTTCGCTGCTCTCTCACTCAGATCCCAACAGAACAAATGGTGGAAAATTACGTTACATTTTGACCATCAGACTTGCTTCATATATCAGAAGCATTTCGTAAAAATTAGCTCTGAAATCAGAGAACATGAGCATAGTTTGCTGCTGTTTGGGTGTACTAGGAGTATTAGTAAAAAGATAAGAAATCAATCTGATGGAAATGTCGAAGGTAATATAACCATGTGTTTGGATGCTCATTGGCAGTGTGTAGGTGGCATGAGTTGCCTTTGGAATCAGAGGCAGGGATGGTGGGGGGGGGGGGTGATGAACACACCATATCCTCATACAACATTCCACATTTCTTAGGTATTCAGGCTTTACAATAACACTACTTGGTTTCAAGTCCTGCTTTTGCCAGGTACCAAAGACTTTGGGCACCTAATTTATACTCTGTGTCTCAGTTTCCTCAGTATTGAAATAGGGAAAACTTTGAGTCCCTACCTTTATAGTCTTATAAGGATGAGATAATTATATAAAGAGTCTTGCACAGTGCCTAAAACATAATAAGCATTCATATGTTAGCTGTTACTATTATTACATACATTTTGACATCAGTTTGTTAAACTCTCTCAAACTCAATGTCCTCATTTGTCAAATAAGGAAATGATTTTAGCCATGACACATATAAAGTCATGTGTATGAACCAACATACAGTATTATACACTCACTCAATCGAATATGTTTTTTCTCATCTCCTTGAGAATGATAAGCGGAAATGAGTTGGTAGTCCTACAATCATCTAGGATCAAACTGCAGTCAAAAGGGGGTATATTAGTTTCCCAGGGCTACTGTAGCAGATTGCCACAAACTACCTGGCTTAAAACCACGGAAATGTATTCTTTCTCTGTTTTGGAGGCCTGAAGTCCAAAGTCAGGTTATCAACAAGGTCATATTCCCTCTGAAAGCCCTAGGGGAGCATAATTTCTTGACTCTTCCAGTTTCTGGTGGTTCCTGATGTTCCTTACTCTATGGCATTAAAACTCCAATCTCTGGTTCTGTGTTCACGTGGCCATCTTCCCTATGTAGGTCTGTCTCTAATCTCTCTCTCCTTTCTCTTAGGAAGACACCAGTCATTGGATTTAGGGTTCACCCTAAATCCAGGATGATATCATCTGGTGAACCTAAGCTAATTACATCTGTAAAGACCCTATTTTCAAATAAAGTCACATTCCGAGGTTCTGGGTGGGCATGGATTTGAAGAGACATTAGTCAACTCCCTGAAAGTGGTGTTATTTTCAATTGTCTCCAACTCTTTTCTTGCATTTGCCTTATTTTTATGTCAACATATTGACTCCACCCACATTTTTGAGCACATACTGTGTGTAAAATCCTGGAACTCAAAGGTGATTTCTTGAAAGAGTTCATAATATTTTGAAACAGATGCACACAAAGCAGTTTCTCTGGAACTATAGTAACAGAAAGAGAAAAAATGGTTGTTTTATCCCCAAGTGGTTGGAGAGGGCTCCCTGGAGGAAGTAAAACCTGCAACTGTCACAAGTTCTTTACTCATCTACTCAAAGGACAGATGCCAAATGAAGGGGAGAAAGACAGAAATAGGGGCAAGGAGGAAATGGCCAGATAGGCCATTCTTGCCTTCTGTATTAAACAGAACTAAGCAACTTTCTTTGGTGCCAACCAACTTGCTTCCAATAGGAGTGCATCCAGTATTCCAGGCAAATGAGTATCAATGTGTAACACATTAGAACCCTGGATTGTAACATTTAATTTAAAATAGAGCATTTACCTTGAGTCTCTATGAAAAGAACATGTTCATTTAAAAATGGGCACTGTGTAATAAAAATGTATATATTTCTGATTTTAATTCACTGGAACACAAAGTCACTGATTTGTGAGTTATTTGTTTAATTGATTACAGATTGTCATGATACATAGTGATATGTAATCTCTCTTTATATATTTCTTTTAAGGGAATTTGAAAATATAAATCTAATTACATAAATGGAATGGTTCGAAATACTCCCCTGAAACTGAGCGGTAACTGAAACCTAAATGTTAACTTGTCATTGCACCTTGTTTTGTGAGAATAACTTCAGAGGTGCAGGAACACCTATTTTCAGCACTTGGAATGTGACAAATGTGTTACCTCTACACTTCGTGAAGTTCGCCTCCACCTCCCCCGTCCCACCTCGATTCCTGGTGAGTATAGGTGTTATGTTTTCTATCACAGAGGCTTTGTCCTCAGACAGAAAATCACATGTGCAAGGTGTGCCGCAAGGCTTCTATTCTATTTCTATAACTACTGCTGGCAGGTGCTGGCTTAAGCCACCTCACCCTCAAACCAGGCTCTGAAGTTACATTGAAGATAACTTTGCTTTCAGGAAGCCCTGGAATCTACTAAAGAATAATCATTTATCTGAGTTTGTTAAAGGGAAGGGACTGACCTTGCAAAATTGTGAAGAAGATAAACTTTTTCATTGTCCTCCTACTTCCCTTCACTATACAAAGATTTTCAAAGTCGTTCGATAAACATTGATATACTTAAATCTTAAGTTAACATTTTATTGTCTTATGAATTAGAAAATAGCAAGGAATCGATGTAGCTGCCATAAAAAATGCAACAATGACATCTTATTGTTTCCAAGAGCAAGTAGAGTTTTTTACAACTATTTTTCAAAGCCCACTTTTACCTATCCAACCTTCAGTCATAGCCATCTTTAAGATCCCTTTAAAATATAATCGAAGATATGGACCTTCTCATATAAAGAATACACAAATACAATTACAAATATTTTCAGTTTAGATTTTTATCTACTTTTCCTAGGGACCAAGCCCATTCTTACACTATCTTTAGACTCAGATTCATTCTCTCTTGGGTGGAAATGAGGCGGGGGCTGGGGTGCCAGTCACACACTTCTCTCCTCCCATGCCATGTTAGCTTCTGAATGCCTTCTTCCATACTGTCATTCTACAGACAGACCCACTGACCCTTCTTATTTTAGGAGTTTGTCTGTCAGTCACTATGGGAAAACACTATGGGGAAATAATAACAGGATTCCAAAAACAACAACAGAGCAATTACAAAGCTTAATTCTTAAAAGGCCCTCACTTCCTTGCCCATAATGTTATGGGAAGGCTGTCCACATTCAATGGATGCGCTCAATTTATTTTTTTTTCCAAGGTGGATCTCTTCTTGATTAAATTGTTAACTGAACTCTTTCTCCTTTCTAGGAAAAATCTCAGAGTGTTTTGAAAGTTATATAGGGAGTAGCTTTATCTCACGTAGATAATTTGCATCCCTGAGCTCCTGTGGACTTGGGTGACCTCTATTTAGTGTCTCTGTTTCACCCAAACTTTACTGCATTCTCACTACATAGATTCTCTGATCTTGTCCCTAAGAAATAGATAAGTACCATGAATTTCTTACAAACCAAAGCCAATACTTTTTAAGAAGGTCATACTGGCCCTGGAAAGGGGGGTATCTTTAAAGAAAGGGTTTATTCATTCAAAAGAAACAATGCTAACCTACTAAAAGTGAAAGATTGCAGACTGAGAATATGAAGATAATTTAAAAAGAAAACTGCCCCCTCCCCAAACACCCCACCAAGAGTTCACAACCATTTTTTATTGTTTTCCTATCTTTTTATCCTACATTCTTCCCTTGCTTAACTTCATTGTGCTGCAGTCTGAATATGTCTTCAGCTTCATGGGATGATTTTGAGTTGTATAAATTACATACCTTTTTAATCACAGTTTAAAGTCTTTTTCTTCCATGACTCCCTTACTCAGGGTTGCTGATTTAGCAATAAAAAACACAGGACACCTAGTTAAATTTTAACTTCAGATAAACAAAAGATCATTTTAGTATAATAATGTCCCAAACATTGCATGAAATATACTTACACTAAAAAAAAAAAAAAAAAAAAAAAAAAAAAAAAAAGAAGAAGTTGTTGTTGTTTACCTGATTCTAATTTAACTGGGCATCCTGTATTTTATCTGGCAACCCTACAACCTATCCTAACCCATTTCTACAAAATAGGTTAGCCCTCCAGAGTTTAGTGGCATCCAAGGATTTAAAGAACATCTTCTTTATTCTATACTCACGGAGGGAAATGCTACAGGCTCAGTAGGAAACCACTCCCTGCCAGGCAGCACTTACTTGCTCCCCTTGGACAGGGACCCTTTCAGCTGAATGGGACAAGTCAGCCATTGCTAACACCACATAACACTTGAGTGTCTGGAGAATGTTTGTTTTCTTCCCCTTTTCTCACATATTTGAATCTTTATTTTGTCTTTCAGTAAAATAAGCCCTATGGGTCTAGTTTGTCTATCGCCTGTCCCTGGGTGTAGATTTGTCTTTTATTCTGCCGCAGAACTAAATAAAGACAATGTTGAACACTATTCAGAGAGATTCTCCGGGACCTATGGCAACAGTGCAGGAAAGACTAACATCTACAAATAATTTACACCTGAATTTTAACCTTCTTCTCAAAAGAACAAAGAAACGCCCAAACAGAAACTGATTTGAATGCCATTTTCACTGGCTTACAACCTGGTAATATTTCTAATGTATAAGGCGTAGCCTGGAGAAACAGATTTCAGATGAGCGCTGCCCTGAGAGTTGGCTGTTCTGAGCTCCTCAGATACCATAGTTATGGAGAGAGGTGCACACCAAATGTGTACTTTACTTAATGCTATATTTTTGTGGGTATACTGTCATGCCAACTGATACCATTTTTAAATCTAAGCATAACTGTAATCAAATTGTTACCACTAATATATGAAATCAGCAATTTTTAAGTAGCTTAATATGCAGCTGCTTTAACATGTGCTAGTTGATGAGCAAAATGTCAGCACCTACGTTCAAAGAAAGCTATCTTGCTCTGCAGTAAACTGGCTTTCACAACATTCTAAAGCGAAGCTATCCACAGAAAAAGCTGTAATGTTTTCAGTCAGGATGGTCATCTCTGAGATAGGCAACAGAGACTGAAAATTCCAGGACAGCTGCCTCCTGTGTCCATTGTTAAATTAAACAAAGTGGCCATTAGAATGAGGTGGTTCTAACAACTTAGCAGCCTACTAAGCAAACCAAACCTAAGCTAATAAATGCCTTAGGTAAAAAAAAAAAAAAAAAATCAAAATGTTAGCACAACGAATCACAAACAGCCACCCAGGTTTTTCCCAACCAATGCGTGAGCTATAGTCAACCAATCTGTTAAGATTACTTTCTTCCTCGTTTCCTTTTCTCCTTTCCTCTATAAGTCTTTCCCCTAGCTCTTGTCAGTAGAGCACTTCTAGCCACTTCCGGTTTATTGCCGCCCAATTCAAATCAATTTTTGCTCAAATAAAACCAAATGTTTTGTATACCTCAGTTTGTCTTTTAGCACCATAAAGAAATTATTTATAGATCTGGCATTTGGATGCACAGAAAAATGGAGTAGACCAGATGATTATTTCCCAATTGCAGAATCTAAAATAGGAGGGCTGTTTGTATCGTTGGTGTGTACCCCTTTTGAGGAGAACACACAAGGGCTCAATAGTTCTGAAATTTGCATGTGACTTCTTAGAGGTTAAGGGAGAGTACAGAGAACCTGCAAACAGCTTTGAGCTGGTTCAGACCCACGAGTAAAATAAGCCTTTAGGGTAGACAAAGAGAGTTCTCAGGCCTGAGACTTGAGGCCTTAAGGACCTTGCCTTGTAACCTGGTTAAGAAATGCGCCTGCCTGCATGTGGTATGTGCTACTCAGGACAAGTCACGTTGCCTTCAGTTATTTCTGATTTAGACCTGGATCTGTGCTCTTTTTATTCTTTTTGCTGGTTCTGATGACCTCATTACTTTGTTAATTAAAATTTTAGTTTATTTTAATCTCCCTTTAATAGTTCTCTTTTAACTGTGGGGAAGAGGAAGCAGCACCCCAGAGAATAGTGTCTGCCCCAAAGGTAGCTCAACAGTCTTCCTTCCTGTGCTTCAAATTATATCCTCTTGCCTGGCCTGAAAGAGGACTCCAAAGACACAGGTTAAAAATATTCTTCCAGGTAATTTAGGAAGACCATGAGCTAAATTACTCTTCTGGGGGGAAAAAGCGAAATAGTCTGAAAGCCTCTGGTAATTGCCAACAAAGAGAGCCACAGAGTCTATTCATAGACCAAAAGGGAGGTGTCTACCGAGTGCCATTGCCTCTACTGTTCTTCCCTCTCTGCCTCTCTCACCTTAACTTATCATTTAATGTTATTTAGGAATTATCTCTTCATATCCTTTGGCCATTTTTCTATTCGGCAGTTCATAGATGCGCATGTGTGTTGTGCATGTGTTACATTGGTTTTTCCCATGTTGTTTGTCATGTGGGATAAAACACTTGCTCCCTGTTTTCTCTCTTCAGGCAGAGGACAGACTCTTAAAAGAATCTTTTTAGGTGTGATCATGTACTAGCCACCTATTCTTGGTACTTTGTCTATGTGATGCCAATACAGGATACGTTTCCTTGCCCACTAAATCTTTTAGTGAATAGGAAACTCAAAAGATGCCAGCTCTTTGTTCATTCTATCTAGGCCAACCAATTAAGAATATGAACTCTGTTAAAATTTTAAAATATGTTTGCCTACTTATCATTAATCTTTTTATTTTATTCATTATGGTGACCAGAGTTTTAAGTTTTCATGCAACCAAACCTATATTCCTTATTAGCCTGTATTTCCACATCAGAATTTTTTGTAATTTCTGTCTTAAAAACAATCCATTATGAATATAAATTTAAAATATACAACTAAGAATAAAAACAGCTTAAATAACTATAATAGCCAGACCAGTGCATCATTTTGTGGTATTTAATGGTATGGTAATGAAGTAGCAGAATCAGTAACATGCTTGTCTGATCTTTACCATATGCCAGCTATGCATACTTGATGCTCTAAGGGTAAGAAACTCTAAGAATGTTCCTTTTTCTCTTCCCCCTCATTTCCCAAAAGTCATCTTAAAGAAATTAAGTAGAACCCTGGCCAGGTAGCTCAGTTGTAAAGTTAGAGCATAGTCCCAATATGCCAAGGTTGCAGGTTCGATCTCCAGTCAGGGCACATATAAGAATCAACCAATGAATGCATAAATAAATAGAATAACAAATTGATGTTTCTCTCTCTTCTCCCTCTCCCTCTTGCTCTAAAATAAATACATTTTTAAAAAGATGTTAAGTAGAGATGAGCAAAGCAGGCATGCACTCAGGGCTGAGTTGAGAAGGGTGGGGGTACTAGACTACTCCAAAGGGTATGTCAGAGCCTGAGTGGGGTGAGGAGGACACATGTATCTACCTTCACTTAATACCTGTAATTGTTAGCTCAAGGTCCATGCATGGGGAATAATATTTCCCTTTCTTATCAAGAAGTTAACTATTTAATAAGAAATCTTTATTATTTAGGATCCTATTGGTTGCAAAGGTTAGTAAGTTGAAGAGGAAGAAGAAGAAGAAGAAGAAGAAGAAGAAGAAGAAGAAGAAGAAGAAGAAGAAGAAGAAGAAGAAGAAGAAGAAGAAGAAGAAGAAGAAGAAAGAAGGAGGAGGAGGAAGAAGGAGGAAAGGAAGGGGAGGGGGAGGGGAGGGGGAGGAGAGGGATTTGGGGGAGGAGGGGGAGGAGAAGGAATTTATTGGAAAGCTTTGGGAGTAGCCCACAGAATCTAGTGAATAATTAAGTCACAAGAAGAGTCAGAATGCAGCAGAGCCCTCTGGAAAAGCCCAGATAGGCAGCTTCAATGTCACTAGGATGTTCCTATACCTTTCAGCTCCGTTTTCCTTTGTTCTCCCTCTCTCTCTCTCTTTCTCTCTTTCTCTCTCTCTTTTCTTTACATAGTAAGAAAAATGATGTCTGCCAATGATTTTAAGATTTTACTTGCAATACATACATACACATACACATACATATAACATTGTACATACAATGAATACAATACATACAGGAGACAGGACCATCTTGATTTTTAGTGTTTCCAGGTCCAAAAATCCCAGTGAATGGACTCATCGGCCAAGCTTACGCACCTTGGTTATAGATGCTGCTGCAGCCATAGATAAAAGAGGGAGACTAGGAAAATGAAGGAGTCTTTGACAAATTTCCCAAATTGGAAATTCTGTGTAGATTATACCTAAGTGTCTATTATATAGACCTTCTTACTTATCTCCATCTCTTAGGGGTATAGGTGATCAGTTATGCTTCAAACTTATTCTGGCTTAACACTATTCTCTACAAATGACTCTATACTCAACTCATGCTGAACTCAGGAAAATAACAACTTTTAGTACTTTATAAGAAGTGAGAATTTCACAGTTAGTATGCTGCCTTCTGTGTTACACAGAGTCTATAAGAGATTGTCAGAAGTGGGATGTCAAAGTGTAAGGATATTCTTTTATGAATAAATTCTACCGGTTATTGTCCAAAAAGAATATAGTTAATTGTACTTCCATAAACAAAGTGAGAGCATTGTCATTTCCCTATAACATGAACATTGTATATTCTTAATCTCTTTAATATCTGTCAGTCTGAGAAATAATGAATGGCATATTGTTTTGTTTTACATTTTCCTGACTACTAGTAAGATTGCATACCTTCTACTTTATTATCCACTTTCCTTGTTCTCTAATAAATTGCCTATTCCTATATTTTGCTTATTTTTCTTTTTTCAATTTTTCAACTCTAGTTCTTTGTGTGAAATAAAAATTTTAATTTTTTTTTACTATATATGTACTATTAATATTAATATCTTGTTTGCTACACATCTCATCTTTTTTTTACCTATAATTTGTATCAGCTTTGTTTATGATATTTTTTATATAGAAATACTTTTTTTTGCATATGTGTGAATCTTTTCTTTTATAATTCTTATCTTCACTCACTTACTTAAAGTTTTTCCACATCTCTACTCTTGTGGATCTATACACAACTTTACTTTTTTTTTCTATTCGTTTTTATTTTAGCAATGTAGTCCAAGCGGATTTTATTTTGTATGCAATATAACAGTTTAACTTATTTCAGCTGAAAAGCCAGTATTCAGAACTATATGAAATAAATAAATTTCCACCTCTCCAAACATATCCCTCAGAGGAGTGCACATTTGATGTTCACCTTAGGCTTTTCCCTATGCATCTATAATCCTTTGATATTTGTCTGTGTGTATCTGTTTATATGTACACACACATATACACTGAATGGCCAGGTTATTATGATCTCTGAATGCATAATAATCTGGCCACTCAGTGTATATCCTATATAGTAAAAGGCTAATATGCAAATTGTCCCCTCGACCAGGAGTTCGACCAGCAGGCAGGCTGGCCAACTACCCATGTCCCCTCCCCCTGGCCAGGCTGGCCGGATCCACCCATGCACGAATTCATGCACTGGGCCTCTAATATACACACACACACACACACACGCGCGCGCGCGCGCACACACACACACACACACACACACACACACACACACACACGAGTGGCCAGATTATTATGTGTTCAGAGATCATAATAATCTGGCCACTCAGTGTATATACAAATAAACACTATATGTATAGTTTGATGTTTTTATTTTATTCATCTTTAATTTGTTTTCTTTGCTTAAAATGTGGGGAAAGAATCCCAAACCAGTAGTTTATAGTTCTACTTCATTTTTGTAAAAGACATAACCCATGGACATAGACAATAGGGTGGTGAAGGCCTGGGGTGGGGAGCAGGGGTGGGCTGGGAGAGGTCAATGGGAAAAGGGGGTATATGTAATACTTTCAACAATAAATATTTAAAATAAATAAAATAAAAGGCATAATCGCAGGCTATCTTAAGAAGTGACAAACCAGACTCATAAGGCATAACCAATTAACTGCTCCCAGCTGAGGAAATCCCCAGGGTAAACTCTCCAAGTTCTGCTCTGAATGGTGAACCCAAATCTCTACAAAGTTCCTTACTCAACTCCCCTAGGAGAATGTCACAGTATCTATCTGCTTCTATCTTCAAAAAGGGCAACCTTCTACTGTGCCTCCTTCAATTACTTCTCTCCATAGTCTCACATTCTCAGCTGGCTTTCTTCTTAATGAGTTGCAGGACTGGCTTCTCCATTTAATATTCTGTATGAAAAAGAGGAGCATTTAAAGTACCACTATTCTGCTGCTGACCTTTTAGTACTTTTTAATCTATGGTGGGTATGGGGATAGATGTCATTAAAAATAACTGAAGACGTTTGCAATATTTATTGATCTCTCATCAATCTTTGATTCCATAGACAGGTTCCACTTAGCTAAGTCATATGATTTTGATATTGATTCAAGGTTTTTAATCTTCCCTCAGAGCTTTTACTGACACAGAATTTCAATCAGGTTTCATTTATTCCTCAAGTATGCATTGATGCCACTATTTACCAAGTTCTGTGTTAAGTGCTGTGAATATACTGATGAACAAGAGTCACAATCCTGGGTGGTTTCAAATTTCATTAAGAAAATTTAATTGTAGATATGATTAAAAGCATTATTTGTCCTCAATTCTCCTTTGAATTATTTATCCAAATATCTGATGCAAATTTAGTCTTCCTTATGTCCTCCTTCCATAAGAAACAAGCTCAATATCTTTCCTATCTAGAAGAGAATGTATTTTCTATCTAGACAGAAATATCTATCTCTATCTAGGATATCTAGAAACATTTTCTCTATCTAAAACTAAAGGTATTTTATGCCATAGGAACCACCATAACACTTTTCAAACAATTTTTGTGCTAACAATATTTAGTGAGCTCCTATTGTATATTAGACCCACTGATCTAGGATGCTGACCAGAAGTCCTTCTTTTTGCTCCATGGACTCATTTAGCAGTCTAAAGTCTATGAATTCCTTCTCAGAACAATATTTTTATAAGTCCATAAATCAAAACACATTAGATTACACAGAAAAGAAATTGTCATATACTTTGGTTAACAATGTTAATTCATTTCTACAAGCCCTGCTGTTAAGTGATGTTAAGTGAAATCTTTAAAAAAATTTTAAATCTCCATTAATTTTAATAGGAAATTTTATTACATATTACATCTTAACCTAAGACACCCCAAATTTTTTCAAGATTTAAGTGAATAAATGTGTGTGTGGTGTAACCCACAATACATTTGAAACTGTCATGAAGAATGAAAAGCATTCACTTGAGCAAACAGCGCCAGCCAGGAGACATAGATTTAGGTAGCAACTTCAATTGTGTTCCACAAAGACAAAGGAGAGGACACCTTTTATAGTGAAAGTTCCCATCCAAGTTCTCAATTAGGTCCTTTTGTGTAAATGAGTCATCCAAATTGTGAAGTTTTGATTGGTCCATATAGATGTAAGCAAGGGTACAAGTTTTGTAATTCTGACTGAAGGGGCCAAGTCTCAGTTCATTGGTAGAAAGGTGAAAGCAGGGCTTCCCTGCAGTGGTTGACTCAGATCTTGTAAACAAGTGGGGCATAGTGTGGAAGCTGCGAGCACAGTGTGAGTTTCTTCCTTGTGTACAGAGCACGGAGGAGCCCTGTCAGCAGATTCTTATTTATAAAATTTGAGCCCTCAGGTGACCATGGAGTGTCCATCTCAGCAGATAAATTCCTTTTCAGGGTCCACAGTGTACGTATATAAGAATATTTATCTGTATATAACGATACATAGTTATATATTTACACACGTAATAAGAGTAAGTTTTTATAAGCAGTAATAAAGAATTTGAAAGTAAGCAAACATTATAATCTAATGAAGGTTTATAGTACCCAGCAAAAGAGGAAAAGATGACTTGATAGTGAGTAATGCACATACAGAGAAGGAATGAGGGAGTTTGGTATTGGAAAGGTTATTATTTTTTCTGCACTATTATCTTCACATATTTTTCAGTGTTTTAGGGGAGCTCCTGATTACTGAGGTCAAATTGTGCTTAGAATAAGACTCAGAATTTATCTCTAGAGCAAAAATGAAAACAAAATGCAAACAATTCAATCTACATGGACACAGCACACGCACACAACAAACCTAAGTGTTGTAAGAAATGAAAATGCTAGGTCTTCACTTCTTGCTTGGTGTCCACAAGCAAAGCAAACGTGTTTGGGTTCATTTTACCAGGCCTTCAGATTGAAATTTGTTCCCTATGATAATTTGACTACAAAATGCTATTGAGTGAATTGCTGAGTGCATCTTTGCCTAAAATCGTAATATTGATATAATTTCTCATGGTATGTAGATTTAATGAGTTTGGAGTAAAATTTTTCTTTATACTGGCAATAAAATGTTTTCCCAAGAGTGATATAATTTTTTAAAAAATATATTGCTAAAAATTCATTAACTGAACATTCATTTTGTGAGGTACATCTACTATTAGCTTATTATTCTATAGACAAGATTTGAGGATCTATGAATTCAGCTGGAGGTGAAAACAAACAAAAAGAGACACAAATTTCTGTGCTTATATAGCTCATATTCTTGACAATCTATACGAATGGTAATTCTGTTCACTGGATCAACTTGGTCATCTCACAGAAGGTGCATTTTGTCTCTGATTTATATTCCCATCACAACACAGTTTTCATTTTATCATGATCAGCTTTTTATTTTTATTTTTTTATTTTTTAAGTATATTTTTTATTGATTTCAGAGAGGAAGGAGAGGGAGATAGAAACATCAATCTATACTAATAAAAGGGTAATACGCTAATTAGACCAGATAGACCGGACGTCTTCCGGACGACCTTCCAGAACGACCAGTGGGCAGGGGGCAGGGCCAGCGAGCCTGTGCCACCAGGACAGCCATGGCGGTCCCTGCGACCCCCTTCCACAGAGGTGGTGCAGGAGAGGCTGTGGCACAGGAGTGGCTGTAGCACGGGCTGGTCCAGTGCCACGGCCCCTTCCACAGAGTCAGTGAAAGAGGGGACTGTGTGGTCCCGGTCCCAGTGCTGCCCCTTCTGCAGAGGCAGCCACCGAGGCAGCAGGACAGGCCTGGTCCCAGTGCCACGCCTCCGCAGAGGTGGGGGACAAGAGGCAGCGTGGTTCCGGAGCCTCCGCAGAGGCTGGACAGGGTGCAACCTGTGGTGCCTCAACCTCCCCCAGCCCCTCCCCCAGCCGACCTGGCCCCGTATCGCCCCCCGTGCACCAGTGGGTGGGGGACGATACGGGGTCAGCACTAAGAAGCAGCGAGCCCGGCTAAACCACTGAACCCTGGCTGGGTGTTTCAGTTGGTTAGAGCAGTGGTTGCCAACCGGTGGTCCGCAGACCACTGGTGGTCTGTGAGGTCTGAAAGGTTGGTGACCGCTGGGTTAGAGCATTCTCCTGTACACCAGAAAAGTTGTAGATTTGATCCCAGTTAGGGCACATACATAGGTTGTGGGTTTGATGCCCAGTCGGAGTGTGTATAGGAGTTGATGCCCAGTCGGAGTGTGTATAGGAGGCAATATGTTCCTTTATCACATCAGTGAATCTCTCTCTCTCTCTTTCTTTCTCTCTCTCTCTCTCTCTCTCTCTCTCTCTCTCTCATCAATAAAAACATATCCTTGGTTGAGGATTTAAAAAAAGGTGAAGGATTGAGAAGTAGAGATTGTTAGTTACAAAACAGTCATGGGGAAGTAAAGTATAGCATAGGGAATATAGTCAGTAATCCTATCTAATAAAAGAGTAATATGCAAATTGACCATCACTCCAAGACACAAGATGGCCACCCCATGTGTTCAAAGATGGCTGCCCCCATGTGGACACAAGATGGCCACCATAAGATGGCTGGCAGGGGAGGGCAGTTGTGGGCAGTTGGGGGAGACCTGGCCAGCAAGGGAGGGCAGTTGGGGGGGGTGGACCCAGGCCTGCAGGGGAGGGCAGTTGGGGGGACCAGGCCTGCAGAGGAGGGCAGTTGTGGGGGGGGGGGCAGGCCTACAGGGAAGGGCAGTTGGGGGGGGCAGGCCTGTAGAGGAGAGCAATTTTGGGGGACCAGGCCAGCAGGGGAGGGCAGTTGGGGGGGGACCAGGCCTGCAGGGGAGGGCAGTTAGGGGCAATTGGGCCAGCTGGGGAGCAGTTAGGCATCGATCAGGCTGGCAGGGGAGTGGTTAGGGGGTTATCAGGCTGTCAGGCAGAAGCAGTTAGGGGCAATCAAGCAGAGGCAGGTGAGCAGTCGGGAGCCAGAAGTCCTGGATTGTGAGAAGGACTGGGATCGGGCCTAAACGGGCAGTCGGACATCCCTTGAGAGGTCCCAGATTGGAAAGGGTGCAGGCTGGGCTGAGGGACACTCCCCGATGCATGAATTTCATGCACCAGGCCTCTAGTCTATACTAATAAAAGCATACTATGCTATTTAGACTGGACAGCCAAATGACCTCCCAGACGTCATTCTGGACATCCTTCCGGATAAAGCCGCGGTGGCAGAGGCCGAGGCAGAGGCGATTAGGGGTGATCATGCCAGCAGGGGAGTAGTCAGGGTCAATCAGGCAGGCAGGCAGAGGGGTTAGGGGAGATCAGGCAGGTAAGCAGGCGAGCATTTAGGAGCCAGCAGTCCCAGATTGAGAGAGGGATGTCCGACTGCTGGTTTAAGCCCATTCCCACAGGGGTCCCAGATTGGAGAGGGTGCAGGCCAGGCTGAGGGACCCCTCTGCCCCACGCACGAATTTCGTGCGCTGGGTCTCTAGTAATGAGAGAAAATCATTGATTGGCTGCCTCCTGCACCACCCCAACTGGGGATCAAGCCCATAACCTGGGCATGTGCTCTTGACTGGAATCAAACCTGAGACCCTTTAGTCCACAACCTGATGCTCTATCCACTGAGCCAAACTAGCTAGGGCATGATCGTCTTTTCAAAAAATTTTATTAGGGTGATATTGCTTACTAAAATTATAAAGGTTTCAGGTGTACAAATCCATAATACTTCCATCACTATTTATTCCCCCATACTGTCCTTTACCTCCCCCCAACCCCCTTTCCCTTTGATAATCACCATATTGTTGTCTGTATCTATGAGTTTTTTTATTTGTTTGATTTTGTTTAATCCCTCCACCTTTTCACACAACCCCATAATCTCCCTCTCCTCTGACAGCTGTCAGTCTGTTTTCTATCCATGAGTCTGTTTCTATTTCATTTGTTAGCTTATTTTGTTCATTAGATTCCACATGAGTGAAATCATATGGTACCTGTCTTTTCTGGCTGGCTGATTTCACTTAGCATAATGCTCTCTAGGTCTCTTCATGCTGTCACAAAGCATAAGAGTTTCTTTTTTATGGTTGTGTAGTATTTCATTGTGTAAATATACCACTGCTTTTTATCCACTCATCTATTGATCGGTATTTCAGCTGCTTTCAAATCTTGGCTATTGTAAATAATGCTGCAATGAACATAGGGGTGCATCTATCCTTTCAAATCAGTGTTTTGGGTTTCTTTGGATATAGTCCCAGAAGTGGAATTGCTGGGTCATAAAGCAGTTCGAATTTAAATTTTTTGGAAAACTCTCTACTTTTTCCCCACAGTGCCTGCATCAATCTGCATTCCTACCAACAGTGCACAAGGGTTTTCTTTTCTCCACACCCTTACCAACACTTGCTATTTGTTGATTTATTGATCATAGCCATTCTGACAAGTGTGAGGTGATATCTCATTGTGGTTTTAGTTTGCATTTCTCTGGTGATTAGTGACAATGAGCATCTTTTCATGTCTATTGGCCATCTGCACGTCCTCTTTGGAGAACTGTCTATTCAGGTCCTTTGTCCATTTTTTTAATTGAATGTTTGTTTTTTGTTTGTTTGTTTGTTTGTTTGTTTTGGTGTTGAGTTTTTTAAGTTCTTTATACATTTTGGATCTTAACCCTTTATCAGATGTATCATTGTTGAAAATGTTACCCCATTCAATGGGTTGTCTTTTCATTTTGTTGATGGCTTGCTTTGCTATGCAAAAACCTTTTAGTTTGATGGAGTTCCATTTGTTTATTTTTTCTTTTGTTTCTTTTGCCTGAGGCAATATATCAGAAACAATATTGCCACAAGAAATGTCTGAGATTTCATTACCTATGTTTTTTTCTAGGATTTTTATGGTTTGGAGTCTAACATTTAAGTATCATGATCATCTTTTCTTTTTTATTTAAATTTGTTGTTTTTGACACTATTGCAGATATCTCCCATCCCCCCCTTTTTTGCCCACCTCCACCTCATGATCATCTTTGATGCCACTTGATTTAGCTCAATGATAAGCAGAGTATTGCCAAAGAGCTAAATCCATTACCTCCTGTTTTTATAAATAAAGTTTTATTGGAACACAATCATGCTCATGTTGTTTATGACTGCTTCTGCACTACAATAGCAGAGTTGAGTAATTGTGACAAAGATCCTCTAGCCTGCAAAGTAAAAAAATATGTACTACCAGTATGTTGCTCTTTATAAAAAAACAAGTTTGCCCATTCCTGATTTAGAGAGACTACACGTATGATATCATTGAATATTTGAGATCAAGAAGCTTCTTAAAAGATGTGGCCTTGGTTACAGATATTCTTACAGCTCTCCTACAAAGCAAGTAAGGGATAGAACTTCATAGGAATGGATCTTCACTTCTAATTTTTCTAAAATATCAGAATATCCATTGCTCTGGGGCTTAATGTGTGTGATTCTTAGTATGCAAATCTGTCATGTCACTCCTTGGCTTAAACCTCTTGAGTGATTTCCCCTTATTCTTTGAATAACATTAATATATTGAATGCAGTTTACAAGGTACTTATACTCTGGTCTCACATGATTTTCAGTCTCATCTTTGGTCTCTTCTTATTCTCCCTGATAGAACTACAGAGTTCTGCTTTGGATAATTCTATGCTGCCTTTGTAAATTGTTTTTCAGTCTGGAGAGCAACTCATCTTTCAGGCCCTATCCAGGTTAGTTCCTCTGTGCTATGAATGCAGGGCTCAGCCCTACATGTGTGTGTCCAGTTTGAAAACTAAGGTCTCCGAAGTCACTTCCCGCTTCCCTGGTAGGTTGGTTTTCAAGTTATGCTTCCTGCATCCCAAAGTATAGCTAGTATGGGAGAGGAGCTCATTTGAATGACTTAAAGAGCTCATTCGTTTAGGAGGTGAGGGGACTTAATCATAACTTTGGACTTTCTTTAGATGGTTAAACAATGAGTGTTTATGAAAACAAGAAAAATGTTTTTCCCCCAAAGTTTTCTTTTCAAAGGCTTCTCTGTGTACTCTGGCTAATTTACAAAGAGCCCCATAAGGTGCTTATTTTTTTCACACATATATTGCCAGAGTAGTTCCTGTTTTGGTTCAAATGTGCTTCTTTTTTAAGTCAAATGAAAGAGGACTTTCTTTTAGAGGATTTATCTGCTGATCTTGTTTGTTAGCATGAACCTAAATAAAGCTTCTGTTAAGAGTTTACCTTTTTTGCTAAATCCTCTCGGCTAAATTATCTGGTAGATTCTTAGATGGTGTAACTAGAGTGCTCTTAGTACCTTCTTTCCAACCTGAAATTTCTGTGTCCCAAGAGGACTCCTCTGAAGTAAATGTTTTGAGGATGGATATTTTTTTTGCCAAACCAGTTGACCTTATCCCTTGTGCAGTTTGAGGTTGGGGTATGGATGTGTGAAATATGGTAGGCACCAAAAGTGAGCAAATGATTAATTCTATAGCAGGCGATGGCCTTGGAGAGCAGTATCTGGGTCAGGCTATCGAGAAAGGCTATCTCATAGGCTTTAGAGGTGGTAGAATAATGTCTCAAGGAAAAGGGCCATGGAAAGGAGCAGTAAAAGTAGCTCCCAAAGTTGGCCCCTGTCAGTCTGGCATACAACTATAAAATTAAGCTTTCTTAATATGGAGTTTCCCTCAGGGGGAAATTTTAGGAAGATACAACAAGAGGAATACTATCTAATAAAAGGGTAATATGCAAATTAACCATCACTCTGTCACAAAGATGGCAGCGCCCATAGACATAAGATGGCGGTGCCCAGTCCTCTCAGCCCCACCGAGTCCCCCAGTCCCAGGGGGCGGCCACTGAGAGTGGGCAGTGGGAGCAGCCTGGTGGAATGCTTGCTTCGTCACCGAGGTGACTAGGCAAGTGTTCCACACCCGGCTGCAGATGGGCCTCCGGGTCATGGAGAGCCTCTGGGCAGCGGGTGCAGAGCGGCCAGGCCCCACAGAGAGCTACTGGTGCATGGATTTGTGCGCAGGGCTACTAGTAAATAAATAAAGGAAGAATGTCTGTTACATGCTGAACATGGATGAATCTCAAGAACATTGTGCTAATTGGAAATCAGACACAAAAGACTACATATTGTATAATTTCATCCATACAAAGTGTCCAGAATAGGCAATTTATGGAGACAGAAAGTAGATTAGTGAGTTCCTGGGACTGGGAGGGCCAGAGATGAGTTTGGGATTATTTTGAGGGTAATAAAAATGTTCTAAAACTGACTAGGAGATGGCTGCACAACCCCGTAAATTAACTAAAAATCATTGGGTTGTACACTTGAAGCAGTTGGATTTTATAACATGTAAAACATATCTCAATAAACCCCCTTTAAAAAAAAAAAGGTGAGATCATATATTCTAAGGGACTGAGGATAGATTTTTCTAGCATAAAGACAGAAGTGCCTTATCTAACATAATCACTATCATCTAAATATTGGACAGACAGCTTTGTTTCTGCAAGAAAGAAAACCAGGAACAAAACCATTCCTTGAATTTAAAAGGCAGCATCACAGTCAAAATTCAAATTGGTTTTCAGAAGATGAGAATATTTCCTACATTTTGCTCAATGAACAGATTTTCAAAAGAGACCTCTATTAAAAAAACATGCAAATATGGAATGTTTTCAATACATGCACTAATGTTAATAAATGATGCTGAAGATTGCTTCTGCTTCCTTTAGGGAAAACAAGTATTTACTAAACAAATCAATGAGGACACAAGATAATGGGGAGTCTCTTATTTGTGCCCTTCATAGAGTACATGCAATTTGATATGCTAATCATAACCATTTTGTTTTCTTTAGAGCACTTCTCCATGGCTAGACTAAGTCTTACCAGGAATTTGAATTACTCTAACTTGCTATACCTCCATAAAATATTTAGGGCTAAACCTGACCAAAGGCACCAGGGCATTAGGGGAGAACAGGATCAGACCCATCTCTTCCTTCCCACTTCCTCGGATGCTCAAACAATTAAGAGGATTTCTGGGGACAAATGTAGACTTTGAATCCAGGATATGACGACATAGCCAGACCTTTATACCAATGAATGAAAATCTCAAAAGAATGAAGGACAATTTATTGAATCGGAGCCTGACTCTAAGCTAGCATTTAACCAGCTCAAGGAGGCACTCCTCCAAGCCCCAGCCATGAGTCTCCCCACAGGGCAAGAATTCAACCTGTATGTTACTGAAAAGGGAGGGATGGCCTAAGCCTGAGGCCCTGCTCGGCAGCCAGTGAGATATCTGCGTAAAGAACTGGACATCGTGGCCAAGGGCTGGCCGCCTGTTTGCGGGTGGTGGCTGCTGTGGCGCTGCTGGTTCCAGAGGCCACCCAGTTCACCTTAGGAAAGGTCCTGATGGTTCTTACTCCCCATAATATCACGGTTTTACTATCCTCCAGAGGAAGCTCATGGCTTTCAGATAGCTGTCTTCTTAAATATAGGCACTGCTATTAGAGGGACCTACAGTCAAATAAAAATGTGGCCCTCTTTAAACCAGGCAACCTTCCTTCTGAAGAAAAACTAATAACAGAGCATGACTGTGAGCAGGTAGTACTCCAAACCTATGAGGTCAGAGAAGACTTAGGTGAGACTGCCTTAGAAAGTCCTGATATAATCCTGTGGGATGTAAGCTTCTTCATGGAACATGAGGTGCATAAGGCTGGGTACGCTGTGGTCACCCTCACCACCACTCTGGAGAGTGCTCCCCTTTCTCCCGGCACTAGTGTTCGGTTAGCCGAGCTGATCGCCCTTACAAGAGCATTAAAGCTCAGCGAGGGCAAGGGAGTAAACATATATACTGACTCTAAATATACTTTCTTAGTCCTCCACGTCCCTGCTGCCATCTGGAAGTGAAGACATTTGACATTGAATGGATCCCCTATGAAATACCAGAAAGAGATTGATCGGCTCCTGTCCTCAGTATACCTCCCTTCACAGGTAGCTGTTATACATTGCAAGGGTCATCAGAGAGGAGTAAATGAGTCTGTGGAAGGAAATAGGCTAGCTGATCTGGCCGCCAAGGCAGCAGCCAGAGCAGGACTCTAAATCCTTAGACTCATTAGCTATACACTGAGTGGCCAGATTATTATGATCTCTGACACGTAATAATATGGCCACTCAGTGTGTGTGTGTGTGTGTGTGTGTGTGTGTGTGTGTATACTAGAGGCCCGGTGAGTGTGAACTGCAAGGCCAAAATTCATGCACGGGGAGGGGGGGTGTCCCTCAGCCCAGCCTGCACCCTCTCCAAACTGGGACCCCTGGATCCCTCTCACAATCCAGGACTGCTGACTCCCAACTGCTTGCCTGCCTGCCTTCCTGATTGCCCCTAACTGCTTCTGCCTGCCAGCCTGATCACCCCCTAACCACTCCCCTGCCAGCCTGATTGATGCCTAACTGCTCCCCTGGCAGCCTGTTTGCCCCTAACTGCCCTCCCCTGCAGGCCTGGTCACCGCTAACTGCCCTCCCCTGCAGGCCTGGTCCCCCCCAACTGCTCTCCCCTGCAGGCCTGGGTCCCTCCCAACTGCCCTTACCTGCAGGCCTGGTCGCCCCCAACTTCCCTCCTCTGCCGGCCCAGTCACCCCCAACTTCCCTCCTCTGCCGGCCTGGTCACCCCTAACTGCCCTCTCCTGTTAGCCATCTTGTGGTGGCCATCTTGTGTCCACATGGGGGCAGCCATCTTTGACCACATGAGAGCAGCCATCTTGTGTGTTGGAATGATGGTCAATCTGCATATTACTCTTTTATTAGATAGGATAGAGGCCTGGTGCATGGGTGGGGGACAGCTGGTTTGCCCTGAAGGGTGTCCTGGATCAGGGTGGGGGTTCCCTTGGAGCGTGGGGTGGCCTGGGTGAGGGGCCTATGGTGGTTTGCAGGCCAGCCACACACCCCGGCGACCCAAGCGGAGGCCCTGGTATCTGGGGTTTATTTATCTTCTACAATTGAAACTTTGTAGCCTGGAGTGGGGCCAAGCCTTCTGCTCGCTCCGTGGTGGCAGCCATTTCTGTTGGGATTTATGTATCTTCTATAATTGAAACTTTGTAGCCTTAAGCGGAGGCCTGGGCCGGTCAGGGTGTGTGGAAAGCTTGGCTTCCTGCTCTTTCCATCTCCGTGGCTGGCGCCATTTCTGTTTTGATTTATGTATCTTCTATCATTGAAACTTTGTAGCCTTGAGTGGAGGCCTAGGCCAACAAAGGCAGGCGGAAAGCTTGGCTTCCTCCATTGCCAGGGAAACCCAAGCCTCCCTCCTGCTCTCTGTGGCCATAGCCATCTTGGTTGGGTTTATTTGCATATTTGCTCCTGATTGGCTTGTGGGCGTGGCTTGTGGGTGTGACAGAGTGATGGTTAATTTGCATATCACTCTTTTATTAGATAGGTGTATATATATTAGAGGCCAGGTGCATGAATTCATGCATGGGTGGGGTCCGGCCAGCCTGGCCAGGGGGAGGGGACATGGGCAGTTGGCTGGCCTGCCTGCTGGTTGAACTCCTGGTCGAGGGGACAATTTGCATATTAGCCTTTTATTATATAGGATACACACTGAGTGGCCAGATTATTATGCGTTCAGAGATCATAATAATCTGGCCACTCAGTGTAGTCATCTTGGATAATCATTTAGCCTGTGATTACCTCTTGGCAGAAGGAGAAGGAGTCTGTGCAATTGTAAACAGAACCTGCTGCACTTATATCAATAACTCTCGCCTCGTGGAGACAAACATAAGGAAAATCTACGAACAAGCATAATGGCTGCCTAAGTACAACCAATGGGGCCAGGACATGGGCAGTCTTTCTCTTCCTGGCTGCCTAGCATAACTTGTCTCCTACCCTTTCTAGGCCCCCTGGTCTCTGTAGTTCTCTTCTTAATTTTTAGACCTTGTCATTTTTTAACTGCTTAGCTAAATTTGTGCTTTCTTGTCTGGAATCCTTCAAATTACAGGTGGTTATGGAAATGGAACCCCGCATGAATAACCCAAGTTTCCTCGGCCCTGTAGATCATCCTTTCCTGAAGGAACCCTTACTGCCAGGGTCCTGACAATGTCCCCATTCAGCACTAAGCAGCCAGAGCGGTAAGTCATCCTCCCAATTTCCTAATGGCAGGCAGGTAGGGTTACTCCATGAGGGGGGGACATGAGGAGGTAGTGGGATCAGGCATTTTAGGGTAAGGGCCTCAGGGAGGGAAGATGGTAGGTAAGGAGGAAATAAACCAGATGGTCAATTGAGCAAGATAGGCAGAATGTACCATCAACCATAGAGCTGCCCTTCCCCCTGGACCCAAGAGTGGGAACTAAAAGCGGGAATTCGAGGGCAAAACGAGATTGGGTGGTGCTTCTTTGAAAGAGACAACAGAAGGCAAGTGCAGGAAATTTAAATCCCTAGACTAATGAAGCTTCTGAAGCAAACGTTTTCGGGACCCCTCTCTCTGTGAGGAGAGCTTTGTTCTTTCACTGTAATAAACTTCGCTTTCCTTTGCATACCCCTCCCTTGCCCGTGAATTCATTCATAAAGTTCTAGAGACAACGGACCCAACAGTTCACACTCACCTATCAAAATCATGGACTATGCCAACATTTAATTCAATGACTACTTTATCAAGCTTCCTGAGTATTATCTTCTCTCTTGGGAGTAACAGGTAGCTATTATTATTTGCCCTAGTTTGCTTAATGTATCCAAAGCTGGGAAGAAGGCATTTCACTCAGACTATGGAACCTCAGGGAAGCAGAGAACTCATTATTTAAAACTTAGTTGACACTTAACCTTTTGCACTGGGATGTCCAGTGTGACTCCACAAGGTTAGCATTAGAATAAAGGAATTGAGAAAAAAGCAAGCGAGTGCAAAGGGTTAAAGGCAGCTTTTACATATTAAATTAGCATGCGGATTTTTCCTTTTAAGGGACAAAATTTCTAGTTGAGGTAGTATATGCCTAGATAAAAAGTTTGTTGGTTGGTTTTAGATGACAGAATTTTGCCATTACTTTTTGAAAAACGGTTGTTCTGAAGCATTAGTGCCTTGATAGCTGGGCCTCAACCCTAGAGTTTCTGATTTAGTAGGTTTAGAGACAAAAGTTTGCATTTCTATGAATATGCAGGGGTAATGCTGAGCTGATGCTCTGGGGACCACACTTTAAAAACTGAGAAGTTTTGATCCCCTGCCCTATTAAGTTTGAAAGGAAAGGGAGGCCCATGTGCTCCAGATTCTGAAAGTTGTAAACACTGTAGGCTGGGATCATAACTTGTTAAGAACTTTGTGTAATCCCTTAAAGTTCACAATTTTCCAAAGTTCGTCATCTGCCTCTTTCCCAGACTACTGTTAACCTTAAAACTGAAATAGGTCTTCAGCAGCTGGAGAGATGCAGATAAACAACCCCATCCCATAAATGTGAACACTCTAAGGGTTTGCCCCAGGAGAGAGAGTAGATGGTGGCAGCTTTAGAAAGAGGAAAGTAAATGGAATCGCGGAGTTCTGCTAAAAGGAAGGAAAGAAGGTCTTGGAAGGAAGCCTGGCCTTGAGAAATGGCCTTGAGTCTTAACAATAGACAGGTCACTGAGAATACCTCAGGGCAGGCCATCCTGTTAACAGTGCCTTGAGGGGATAAGACACAAAACCAGCCCTTCTTGCTCTTCTCCAGCCTCCTCCACCTGAACTCTCAGAAGTTCCTGGGCTCCCCAGGTGGCTGAGGAAGAGGGACTGTGGGGGCTGACCAGCTAGCTCCGTTTCCCCCTGCCAATTTAGTTCAAAAGGAGAAGTGAGATGCTTAAATAATCTAAAACAGAGGGTGTTTTTGCTGCTTTCTCTTTTCTCTCCGTAAGGGTAATTTTCATCCCAGAGAAATTATTTTATTTGGCAGATTAATGTTTTAATATGTCCTTTGATTCATTTTTCAATGAGCTTTTGAAGAGATGTAGCTGTATTTTTCAGGTATGCCAGCCATAAGAAGTCTCTTCAACTGCCTTAATTTTGTTTTTTTGTTTTTTACTTTACTGTCTCTACTTGTCTCCAAATAGTTGTCTAACTTTATAGGGTTTTATTTCTCACAGTCCCTTTT
Source organism: Ia io (assembly GCA_025583905.1). Lineage (NCBI taxonomy): Eukaryota > Metazoa > Chordata > Mammalia > Chiroptera > Vespertilionidae > Ia > Ia io. Next base: position 23,018,067 of record JAJQQW010000007.1, read on the forward strand.
AGAAAAGGTAATGTCAGGGAAAGCACAGTTTTGCCATCCATGACTTGAGAGTTCAAATCTGGTTGCCAAGACCTTGGGTAAATGACTTAACTTTCTTTAGGATCGAAACTTCACACGTTAAATGCTGTCAATTATACTCGCGTGGTGGTATTTTTTTGGAGAATTAAGTGGGAATGTCTCTAAAACACTCAGCACATTTTCTGAGACACTATCAGTGATGATAATCTATATGATCATTTTTGTTGCTGTTGTTAGGCAACTCTTTAATCCTTTTCCTCCCACTCTCTTCAAACAATCTGAATTGCTTTAATAAGCAGCAGCAATTTAGCCCCAAATCTGTGTGCACCCTCAGATTTCTAGTTCTCTTGCATTTTCTGAACCCCAGTGGATGTAAACCTAGTACAAATGCCTTAGATTGTGCCCTTGGATTCACATCTAAGCAAAGCCAGGCAGGGTGCCAGATAGAGAGGCTGCTGAAAGTGGTCTCCTTCCTGTGGGTAACCAAGAAAAGAATAAATAAAAGGCATGCATAGGTCTCTAGTTGAAGAAATAAGCCTACATGAAAAGCTAAATTATTTAAAGATTTAAATAAGAATTAAATACAAATATAGAAGTCACTTCAACATTTCCATAATCCATCATCCCCAGGCTTTCTAAAAGTTAAATCTGATCATATTATGTACTTCCTTGCTAAAAACACCCCTCAGCACCAATGCCCCTCTCCACTCACAATTTTTTCCAACAATATTTATCTTCCTTATATTGGTTTAAGTCATTAAAATATTCCAAGGTCAGTCTCCTCCTTTTCTTCCTCCCAAAGAGACTTAATTAATGGCCAACTTTACTGGTTTAGCAGAGATCCTTCACTTTGGGCACTTGCTTATCTCCTCCTGCCCTAAAATACACACCAAAATAAATGCCTTGTCTCTATTTGCTATTAATACTCTAAATAACTCTCCCACTCAACCTTGTACTTGGTTAAGCTGTGAGTTTTCTAAGCAAGTACCATGGACAACCTAGGGCTCTATTTGGAAGTAAATTCACAGTAAATATAACTTGAATGAATGCAGCTAGCTTACTGGCAACAAAAAGTCTATGGGAACTAAATGCGCCTTTAGGAGTGGGGAGGATCCAGATAGAGAACTGCACCTTTGATAGGTGGGATTATAAGGGGAGGTTGGGGAATGCCTTCCAGATAAACTTGTGAACTGTAATACAGCCGTTTAACAAATTCTGGGACTTTCCTAGCAATAATCCAGGAACCCTGGATCACATGGATGAGGTGAGAGACGAGCATCATAAGGTCACCTTGTGAGCAACTTCAGGATAGAATGGCAATATGAGAGAGCAGTACACAAGCCATGGACATCCGTGGAGAACCAGAGGTAAAAATACTAAAATGTGTCTAAATAGTGAGGAGATAGAAAAGGAGGACTAGGTAGGCAGTCAGGGACAGGGACCACGTGGAGGTAGGGGGAAGGGAAGTCAGACATGGAGGCAAACAAAGGACCTAGAATGAGCTAGGCGGAACCGGCTAGGAGGGGACAACTTGACCTGGCTGGGCAGGAAAAATTTGACCCTTGACCTGGCCAGACTGGAACAGTGATGTCACCTCCAACCTGAAATGACAGTCTTCAATCAGGTCCTCCCACAAGGCAGGAACTTGAACTTTGGTATAATTGGATATTGCCAGAATTCCTTGAAGGGACCAATCAGAAGCTAGCGGAGTATATGAATATCCCCTAGACAAAGAGCTTACGTGGTAAACTGTTTTGGGCCCCCTTCCTGCTGCCTAAGTCCTTCTATCCCCCCCCACACACACAAGCTTTGTTTTCCCCCCAATAAATTTTGTTTTCTTCCCACCATTTTGTCTGTGAATCCATTATTCAGTTTTACGAGACAAAGAGCTCCAGCCTGACCGTCATATTTTGGGTTTCAAGAGTATAAGGGGGGAAAAAAGCAAAAAACCTTAAATGGGGAAAATGTGGATGATAACACAATATTCCTGAGCAACATGTGTAAGTTACCTTGGTTTCCATTTCATTTGCTGTGCAAATGCAGTCTATCCTAAAAAAGATAATCTTCAAAAGCAATCAATGCAATAATTAACACAGCAGCCAGGAAAAAAGTGCAGTGGAGTTAACTAATTTTCTCCGCTCAAATATTGACTGTCTGATTTTAGGCAGCAAAAACTCTCTCTACATTATTTTTCATCTAACAAATTGCAAGTAGTGGTTTTATGTCTATTTAACACCATAAGGCAACATTTACTATGGGTTGGGCTGTTGCTTAGGCATTGGGAGTATAATAGTGAATGACGAGATGCCTGCCTTCAAAGAATTTACAGACTGGAAAGGAAGATAGGCTAGTAAACATAGTAACTCTGGTCTATCAGATAAGTACCAGAGCCAGAGCAAGGGAAAAAAAGAATACTGCAGAAATTTACTTAAGTCCAGAGAGTCAGGGAAGGCTACTTGGAGAATAAGGAGAAATTACCTTGATAGAGGGGAAAATGACCAGGTATTCCAGGCAGTGGGAATAAGTATATAAAATGAATGGCATAATAGCTTCATTTAGTGTTATCATATTCATAGATTAATAGTTCAGATAAGTTCCCAAATGTAAGGTCATGATGAAATGCAAAAAGTGACATGTAGTGATTTTAATTTAATTAAGATCATGCTTTATTTTGATATGGATACCTCTCCTACTTTGGGGATGTTAAAATGTCATCCTTTCCCGAAAATGTAGTGATAGCAGATGGAAATGTGATTTTAAAAAAATTCTTTGGCCGAGTCAATGTGGCTCAATGGTTGAGCATCGACTTATGAACCAGGAGGTCATCGTTTGATTCCCAGTCAGGGCACAGGCTGGGGTTGCAGGCTTGATCCCCATTGTGAAGCGAACAGGAGGCAGCTGATCAATGATTCTATCTCATCATTGATGTTTTTATCTCTCTTTCTTCCTTTCTTTTCCTCTCTGAAATCAATTTTAAAAAATTCTTTAGCCAAATAAAAGATCTTGTGCTGATTCCTAAATTTTATTAGTTTATGAAGCAGAGAAAAATGTTCAGTTCCCTATGCTATATAAATGTTTGTTTTTCTTTTTCTCTCTTTGGTTAAAAACAATACTCAAGAAGTCTACAGGGAACTCAGATTTTAGTATAGAGCAAACAGTTCCAGTAACATTAGAACTGAGGGATGGGAATATAAATCCCCAGCCCTTTGAAATTCTAGTTAGTTGTCCAATAGTTACCTCTATAGAAGTGCTCTCTGAACTCTTCAGCATTGTTTCCAAAGACCTGACATTTGTGCTTTTCTTGCAAACTTATTTTTAAAGCCAGGTTCATTTCCTGGATTTGTTTTGACAGAATTCCTAAGATTTACTTTTTAGTGCTTTGATTGAAAACTTTCTAGGTTTTAGAAATTAATTTAATATTATTATTAAATTGCTTGATGATAATATAAGCCAGCATATATATATGTATACATATACATGATACATATATATATACACACACATATATATTTGAATGCTGAAGACAGTGCTAAATAGTTTCTGTAGTTACTGCATTTAAACCTCATACCAGCCTTTGTTTCTTAGATTACTATACAGGGAGGTTAAGTAACTTACATGAGGACACCAAGCCAAAAGTTGAGTTAGTAAATGGTTGAGATTGCCCGGTAGTTTATCGTAACAACAGGAAAAAGTGTCTTTATCATCCAAAAGCTGTGCAGATATACCAGCTTGTTTCTTGGAAGAGAAGAACTTGACTAAATTTCTGGAAAAATATTACTAAACATATGTATGTCCAGAAATGAAAACTATTAACAATTAACATTGTGTACTACCTAAAGCTTGCATTTAGGATCTATGTATATCTCTATCTCTATCTCTATATCTATCTATATCTATATATTTATTTTCTAAGTGCACCCCAAATTCTCCAGGTAAAACAGTAATTGCTTAAATCCATTTGTCTCTTAAAAGAATGAATTAAGGTGGGAAGCACACATACAATAAAAAACAGTGGGGACAGGGCAAACCCTTCAGAAATATGTGAGTTAAGCTTTCTGTTAACCCTATTCAACTCATTTTATAAAGCTTTGGAGAAGGGGTCTAGCTGCTGCCTGGGAAGGTGGCTAAAAGTAGTGGAGAGAATATGGGCTTGGAAGACAACAGTGAGTTCAAACCCTAGCATTTTGTAAGCTTCCTTATTTGTTTTGTAGGTGACAAAACAAATTTAAATTCAGAATTATTGGGAGTTCTAGTTGGAGACCAGACTTAGAGGAGAAAAACTTGCACCTGATTTCCAATCTAATGTTCAAAAGACTGGTAATGTAAGGAAAATTAACACATCAGATGTTTAAGGGTGGGCAGTGGTAGGAGAGATAACAGAAGACCTTGTTCTAGGCTAGGGTGATTTTAAGGATTTACTTCTGTCTCCCTGTCTCCTTTCTGAGAAGTAAAAGAGGTTTCTGGTCCCCAGTAACAACCATGATGATTATTTTTAAAGTACAGGTCTATCTGAAAAGTTCTAGAAGGAAACAAATGTACCTTATTTATTATTTTTTTATAAATTTATCCAAAGAAAATTAATACTTTCACTAGTCAGTGAGTTTAACAAGGCTATGTAAGTACCTAGCGATTGTGTATGAGTAAAAAATAACCTAGAAGTTATTCTTTCAGTTTTACATATTTCATGTAAACAATAAAACTTTTTCTCCTCCTGCTTTATAACAAGTCCTACTTTTGCTTCATTTCTATGCCCTTTGGCTCCGTATTAAAAGAGAAAACACTCAAAGTGGTGTATTTTGCAATATTGATGACCAACTAAGCTCAGGATATTTATTTCCATCTGGTAGAGTTCAACTTCTGCCTCTTGTTTGCTTTCTCCATCTGCTAGCCTCACCATCTTTTTTTTTTCTTCTATTCCTTAATGGAGTTCAGATTAACCCTTTTCTGGGCCTACTTGTTTTAGCCGGCTCACGCCTTTGTGCCAGTCTTTTTTTCCTTCTAGTTTGCAAGTAGGGTTTCCAGTATATTTAAATGTCTATGCCTAATACTTGCACAAGCTTCAAATTCTATCTTTTTTCTTCTGTTTTCATAAAGAGCAGCAGAACTCAAGGTTCAGGCAGGTTTTTGGACTAGAAAACAGCAATTTTTGGTTTTGCGTATAAACAGTGTAGAATACATTGTATCTCCCTCCCCCGCCCCCAACACATAATAAAATGTACAAGACCCACGTTACGCTGTATTCTGTAACAGGCTTCCCTTATCAACCTTAAGTTGGAGGCAGGAAAGCGTCCCCTCTTCTCTCCCGTAACTCCTGAAGTTACTGCAACAGCAACCACAAAAGGCTAACTAACCTTTTATTTATTTATTTCGCAACTAAACTTTTACAAAGACATCCCCGACTCCCCCCAACCCGAGGGTGAGGCAGAAACGGCTCCGTGGCGTTGGCTGCACTTCCGCGAGGAGACCTGGGCTCCCACAGATGGCCGCGTGCCCAGCGAGAGCCCGCCCCCCCGCCCACTTTTCTCTTGCACCCCCGCTGCGCGCCCCCAGCACCTTCAGCGTGGGCACCCACTCCCCGCTGCGCCACCCGCTCCTCCTGCTGGGGGAGCCAGCCAGCTACACCCGGCGCGGGGACGGCCTGTAAACACCGAGTACGCGAGGCTGCAGCTCCCTCGGAGCAGCGAGAGTGCGCAGACAGCCGGGCAAAGCGGCTCTCAGCCGCCCCGCACTCAGCCTCCAGGTCGGAGAGCCCGGGCAGCGCACTCTCCCACGGGGTGCACTGGCCCAGGGCCTCGGGCAGCTGAGGCGGGAGGGCGGAGCCAGGGCTGGGGGCGGGGCTTTCACACGCGCACCCAACAGTTTCTCGTGTTCACCGCCCCCGCTCTCCGGTCCCCGGCCGCCACTCCGGGTTTATTTGTTTACAAGCGGATTACGTCAGCTCCTCCCTCTCTTCCTTGCCTCTGGACCCGCCCCCTGGCCCTTTTCCCGCCCCCTCCGGCTCCGAATTTGCTTGCGTCACAATGGTGCGATCTCGGGATTGGCTGGAGTCAGCCGTCACGCTCCAGCTACGCACTTCCTTTCCGTGGCGCTATAAAAAGTGCCGCACGGAGCCCGCATCTCTTCGCCCCCCAGAGCTGGAAATGCAACTGCTGGGAGCTTCGGAGGCTGCTTAGCTGGAGGCGGAGGCGGCTGGGGAGGTCCGAGCGATGTGACCAGGCCGCCATCGCTCGTTTCCTCCTCTCTCCTGCCGCCTCCTGTCTCTAAAATAACTTTTTTACTATAAAGAAAAGAGAAAAAAAAAAAAAGTAGCCGCCCGCCCCTCACGCCCTCTCTTCCTCTTAGCCCTCTGACCTGTGAGGGAGCCCGGGGTGCCGCTCCGCCGTCGGGGCCGCGCCGCCGAGCCCCGCCGCCCCCATGCATCCCTTCTACACCCGGGCCGCCACCATGATAGGCGAGATCGCCGCCGCCGTGTCCTTCATCTCCAAGTTCCTCCGCACCAAGGGGCTCACGAGTGAGCGACAGCTGCAGACCTTCAGCCAGAGCCTGCAGGAGCTGCTGGCAGGTGAGGGGGCCTCGGTGGGAAGGCGAGGGGTGCCTGAGGGGCGCGGGTGCCTCAGCCGCGGGCGGGCCGTCGGGCCGCGGGAGCCTGGCTGTGCCTCGGGCCGGCGGCGCTCGGGTCCCGCCGCGGGACCGGGACGGGCGCGCTGGACGCCCACTAACGGCGGGTTCCGGCGAGGGTTTAGGGGGCTGGGCCGAGGGCGCCCCCTCTCCCCACGACTGGCCAATGGAGGGGAGAAGAAGACGGGACGCACAACAAAGAAACTAAAGCCCACCGAGGCGGGAGCCGCGGCCCTCGGACCGTCCGCGTATCTAGGGACAAAGGAGCGACGGGGCTGGGGGCGTTCTGCGCCCCCTCCCCCCGCCCGCCAACCGTCCAGTGCGGGGCGACCGGCCCCGGGTGGGACCGCGCCGCTGTCCCGGAGCCAGCCTGGGACGGACGTGCTGTCCGCCCTGGCCGCCGCCTCCCGCCCATTAATCATCGGATTTGTCACCGGGGCAATTACGCTCTGCCCAGAGCGTGGTCTAGGGTTGCTTGTTTTTCTTCCCTTCGGGGTTAGCAGTCGGGTTGCGCTTCTCTCCTCCAAAGCCGTAAACCCATTGTGTGCCGCGGGGGTGGAGGAAGTCCAGGTTCCCGCCCGGCCGCCCGTGCTATCTCGCTGGCCCAGGCTGCGCGCCTGATGCCTGGTTTTGGCGGCTCTACCGGTTGGTTCCTGGGAATGTTTTTGTCCCGTACTACTGTATTGTTTCTAAAATCCGGCCCGCTCGCTCCCCGCACACGCGCCGCAGTGACTGCCATGCTGGGCACTTAAGAAAGTTGGTAGTGTTCATTTTCACCCCTCCAAGGAGCCATTGGGAAAAGGAAAACTACAGCGGTAGCTACCGGTAACCGTCTAAGCATTGTTCCCTCTGCTCTTTTCTTCTGTAGAACATTATAAACATCACTGGTTCCCAGAAAAGCCGTGCAAGGGATCAGGTTACCGTTGTATTCGCATCAACCATAAAATGGATCCTCTGATTGGACAGGCGGCACAGCGGATTGGACTGAGCAGTCAGGAGCTGTTCAGGCTTCTCCCAAGTGAACTCACACTCTGGGTTGATCCCTACGAAGTGTCCTACAGAATTGGAGAGGACGGCTCCATCTGTGTGTTGTACGAAGCCTCACCAGCAGGAGGTAGCACTCAAAGCAGCTCCAGCGTGCAAATGGTAGACAGCAGAATCAGCTGTAAGGAGGAACTTCTCTTGGGCAGAACAAGCCCTTCCAAAAACTACAATATGATGACTGTATCAGGTTAAGATATAGTCTATGGATGGATCATCTTATAATGGATGGATAAATTTGATTTTTGCTTTGGGTGGGCTCCTCTTGGGGATGGATGGATTATGGAATTTAAATCATGTCACAGCTGTGAAGATCTGGCACAAGATAGAGTGGTAAAAAAAAATTTTTTTAAGTGACAGTGCCATAGTTTGGACAGTACCTTTCAATAATTGAATAGCCTGTGAGTCCAAGTAAATGATCACTTTATATGCTAGGGAGTGAAGTCCTAGGGTGGTTTCAGTTTCTCCCAGACGCTATACCTAAATTTTTACATCAATCCCTTTAATGCAAATCTGTATTTCAAAGAACTGTTCTCTGCAGTAGATCTTGCAGAGGAAATTTGCACTATTACACTTGAAAATTGTTAACTTTTTGGCAGCTGAATAGGAAAGCTCAACATTTTAAACAAGGTAGTACTGGAAGTTTTATGACAAGACTTTTACCTAGCACTTAAGTATGTATAAATGTACATAAGACAAACCTAGTAGGCATGACCTGGGGAAATGGTCAGACCTTGTATTGTGTTTTTGGCCTTGAAAGTAGCAAGTGACCAGAATCGGCCTTGGCAACAGGCTTTAAAATTTAAGACCCTTAAAAAGACACTGTCTCAACTGTGGTGTTAGCACCAGCCAGCTCTGTACATTTGCTAGCTTGTAGTTTTCTAAGACTGAGTAAACTTCTTATTTTTAGAAAGTGGAGGTCTGGTTTGTAACTTTCCTTGTACTTAATTGGGTAAAAGTCTTTTCCACAAACCACCATCTATTTTGTGAACTTTGTTAGTCATCTTTTATTTGGTAAATTATGAACTGGTGTAAATTTGTACAGTTCATGTATATTGATTGTGGCAAAGTTGTACAGATTTCTATATTTTGGATGAGAAATTTTTCTTCTCTCTATAATAAATTGTTTCTTATCTTGGCATTTTAATTAATCTCTTGTCATGATTATAGATGTTCAGCTAAAAATATATTTCTCAGAAGACTTAGGTTCTATAAGCTATGTGAATGTCAGTTGCACACTGGTCATGCTAAGAACGTTTTTTGATAAGGAGCGAAGGTCTATGTATACATATTTAGATGTTATAGAGGAAACACAGGGTTAAGTTTTTTTTCAAATCTCAGAAGTCAAAACATGGACATAATTCCCAGGCCAAATGCATGAAATGAGGATGAAACAAAAGGTAACATCTACCAAAAATGATACTCAAAGGATTACATTTCATTGCTTCCCAGTTGAAGTGAAGATACAAATGTTCCATTCTGACCCACCTTTGAGAAACAATTATTTTGCCCCTATGGATTCCTTGTTCAGTTAAGAAATCCTGGGGCAGATGACCCATAGTCTTAAAAGAACAGGCTAATCTCTACAGAGAGATTGGTTGCTTTTTGCTTTTCATCAGCTGCAAGATTTACATTAAAAAAATCACTTAATCTGGAATTCAACAAAAGGTATGTTTATACATTTTTATTCTCAAAAGTTGTAATGCTGAGTTTTTGATTTCTCATTTTCAGACTTTTATTTCAGTTAAAGCCTACGAACCTAAATGAAACAAATGAACATTGCTGGAGTGTAGATTACTCCACTGCCCTTACGATAGAGATTTAGTAAATTTTTGTTTGTAAAGGATAACATGGTTTTTCTCCACACAGTTCAGTAACTTGCCATATAGTGGCTTTTTTTTTTTTTTTTTGCATAAATGTAAACATGTTCACACTGGAAAGTCTAGATTTCTTGAAATTAGTAATTCCAGTTAAATACGAAAATTTATTTTTATCTGTAAGTTTAAATTCTGACTTTGTAGATTATACAGGAATACACAGCTAAACCTGCAGGTATTTGGAATACAGATGATGTGTACTTGATTAGCAGGTTATATTAGGAGTTTGAAATACAACCACAACACATAGACTACCCTTGCTAATAACGGTTTTATTTTTCTGTTCATTTTTGAAAACCCTCCTCCCCCCTCAGTCTTTCAAACTTTAATTTACAATAAAACAAATGGTACTACAGTCTTGACACAGGTCTCACACCAGTGCTGACAACTATTGTATACCAACTGCATTTCCTATGGTAACTCCTTTGAAGCTAGATAACTGATAAAGCTTTACATAATCTGGGACCTAAGGCAAAGTGAGGAGACTTCTCAAATGGAGAATTGGTTTTGAAGATCTTCACATCAGACTTTTTAGTACTTTAAAATAAATTTGGTAGGAAGAGAACTTAATAAAACATTTTATTTTTGAATTCAGGTGATGTCTGGCAAGTAAGGAGCTGTTAAGTTCCTCTTTAAAAGGCAAGCATCACTGAGACCTAGCAGCCAGCTGTTTCCTGTGACTTTAACCCTGCATTCCCCAGACAGTCGTCTAGTACAGTAACTGATAGTTCTTGTTCACTGCTTCTGGGGAGTGTTTTGCCTAGCTATTTTGATGAAAATATTTGAGTGTCTGTTGCGGGCACATGTAGGTGTGTATCAAGCCTGTACATGTAGTCATTTATACCAGTTGTGTACTTTTAGTTTAGTAGTGAAAAAATTTAAAAGGCTTTTACACAGCCTGAGTTAAAAATAGTTTCTTTAATGAAATCATTTTAGGAAATGATTTAGAAATCATTTTAGGAAAGGATGTCTGCTTTAGTTGCCACTGACACCAGGAATTCAGTTATTGGCAATAAGTTTAGGAATGTTACTTTCTGAGTTTTAACGGGTAGTTGTAAAATTATTTCCTCCAATTGTAAGTATTGTTTTTCTCTAATGATGAAGGAAGGCTTATAGTGGATTGTATGGCAAGTTGTTTGTGCAGGATAATATGACTCTTTTCCCGGCAATCTGGAATGAGAATCACATGTCCTTACCCTTAATTTGCAATATTTCTGTAATAATAGACGAGAAAGGCCACCAGAAAACTGCTTTTTGCTACTATTGCACAAATGATTTCCTTAAGTAACTACAACACAGAAATTGTAACTTTATGTAGGTGTTCCAGATCATGGAATTGGCCTTTGAGATAAAAGGAAGCAGTATTCCAGACTATTCTGGTGTTTAAAGGTTTTCATGCTTCCTCTAATCTTAGGAACAAATACTATCTGCTGTTAGACTTTTGCCCTCGGTGATTTTTTTTAACATTTCTGATTCTGCCCTTCCTCTTTGCAGAAGAGAAATAGTATTTTGTTTATTGAAATTTAACGATGTTTTCTCCCCCATTTGCACTCCTATTTCAGATGATGTGACAAGATGCTATTGATAAACTGTGTGGGGAGAGTTTTGTCAGTAGTTCTAGCTATACACAAGAGACTTCAAAAAGTGTATTTTGGATTTTCTGAAACAATAGATTTCTTATTTATCTGAAGGTATATAGACTGCAAATAGTTTAGTATCATTTCAGTCTTGGCAATTGAACTTTTGTATATGGCTGCTACCAAAACATAATGGTTTATTTTTCATGTTTGGAGCATAACAGTATGAAAAAATCTTTTGTAGTTTGTACTACTAATCAAACTGAGTCCTTAAGTCATTCAGTACAAATAGGCCAGAGGAATTCCTATGAGTTATAATTTCTGGTTATTTCTATATATCTTTATGTTTTCTTCTGATAATAGCATAAAGTTAAGGTATTAAATTTTGTATTTTTGAGATGTTCCTATACAAGTAAGCCTTAGATAGGTAGTATTAATAGTAAAGATTGACACCATTTCCTCAACAATTTGTAGTGTAATTGACACCAGTTTTTTTTTTTACTGCAATTTTAATTTGGTTTACCAATTACTTTTGGCATCATTCAGTGTGTCAAACAGGAATAGTTAAACAATAAGACTTTCACGCAAGTCATAGAATTCTCAAAAATCTTTTAATACTTTTCTATCATCTCATAGTTGAATAAATCTTACAATGAATATTTTGGACTTCAATTTCTGACTTTTATATGAGTATTTTCATGATATTTACCATTTTAGTGTTGAAGATGCAGTAATCTTTTGGGAGTTTTGTACAATTATAAAGAGTACTAATGCTGAAAGGTGAAGTGATTTGAGTCTAGGGCTAGATAAAAAGGGAAAGGATGAGAAATGAAAATGAAAACGGGAGATGGAGGGATTTAAATGTTTGGTAATAAAAATGCATTTGCTGGGGTCATAGATGTTTATCAAGAGACGGTTGTGCAGCACAGTCTTGGCAGAAAGTTTGGGGAATGCTACTGTAGGGATTCTGTAATTTGTGAATCTGGGACAAAGTCTGCACTCATTTGTGAACATGCAGGTCAAAGTGCTAGTAAGGTTTATGGCCCATAATAAGTAGAAACTGGGTTTGGGGGAGGAGTGGATGGGAACATGAGTAAAAAAACATACTCCTAAAGGTGTTTTTGAAGAAATTCAAATACAGTGCTATGCCTTTGTCTCAGAATTTTATAAAGGGAAAATATTTGTTAAGCTGTCTGTTATAAACCACTTAATGATTATAGCCTCTTTCCTTGTATCTTTAAGTTGTGAAGGCCATTTGTGACCCCATTCTTGATGCTAGAAGGATGATTAAGTATAGGCCAGACACCTAGCATCACAATAGGGTCCACCAGGCAAGAAAGTAACAGTGGAGTTAGCGTCACTCTTGTATTTGGAGCATATTACTTCAGATTGTAACATTCATAGAAGACATGTTTAATAATTCTCTAGATAGGCCATTTCCAAAGTTATGTCATTCTTTTAAAATATTTCCACATGTGTTTCATGTGTGTATGCAAAAGCACATGGTACCTTTTATAAACATATATGCATATTTTGGGGATATGCTAAAAAATTTTTTGATAGGGGTGCATGATCAAAAATGTTTAGAAACTGTTTCTCTAGTTATCATTAAAGTAGATGAGTGTTTGCTCTCCCAAGAATAATTTGTGATTGTTGTACTCTTTAAGTGATAAGTCTTAAAATGAAAAGCTGTTGTAGCAATCCAAAGAGGGTTGTGTTTTCTAATTTTAGCTTATCTGCTTAGTCCTTATTTGTAAAATGAAGACATTTTTTATAGCCAACAGATACCAAAATTAAGTGTTACACCAATTCAAAGTCCATGTGCTCCTGTATGTTAAACTATGTATTGCTATGTGTTGAAATTCATATTTTATGTTTTTAGAAATTTTCTTTTTAAATGTTACGGCTTTTGTAACATTTATTTTCATGGTTGCAAAATAACTGAGTTAATGTAGTTTTACATCAGTAATTAAATTTGTTTTAGCAATTATGGTTTAACCAGAAGTCCCCTGTATTTTTTTTTTCTCTTGTTCAGAGCAATCCCTAAATTTTTAGGAAGGAAAAATGGCTAACAAATTAAACTTTGAGAAGATTCTATTAGTGGGCCTAAACCTAATGATTCTACAGTTATACTATAAACAAGATTGAATGCATTTTTCAGTCTTAATTTATGGCAGTTTTGTCTCCTTGAGTAAATAAACTAAATGGAGTTGTATTTCCTATTAATTGCATTTGTGAGCCTTTGAGTTACCAATATATATTCTTATTTGACCTCCCAACAGCTGCGTGAGGTTGGCAAGTAAGTAGGTCAGTATTTTTTAATTTTTATTTTATAGATAGGAAACTGAGGCTTACAGTGTTTAATTTGCTCCAGTACTAAACAGCTAATAAAGAGCTAATTCATCATTTGAACTCAGTCTATTCTAACCCCAGAATCCAAGCTCCTAACTATTGTTATATAAGGGAGTATGATTTACTTATTTTGTTTTCCATTGTTGGAACATGTATGTTTTAACTTCTCATTGCTATTGGCCATCTTTGGTCATTTTTATTATTTCAACCCTTCCACTCTCTATGTCCACTAGGCTTAGAGCTGTCTTAGGCTTTCTTTAGGAGGCAGATGGGATGTAGTATAAAGAATACTAGTCTTGGACTCATAAGGATGAGTTGGAATCCAGGCCTGTCCCAGGTACCAGCTGTGACTTTGGACATGTTGCTTTGCCTTTCTAAGCCCATCACTCCATATGTAAAACTGGGGATAAAAATAAGTCTGTTGTCAAGGTCAAGCATGAAAACTAGCGATAATGGTTGGATTCTTGGAAGTTACAAATTCTGTATCATGGAGGCAAATTAAATATAGCAGATTGTTTTCTTGAAAATTTGATGTTACCGTGATTGTTTTTAGAGTTATTTGAAAGTTTGCTTTAGCCAATAGCTGAAAGAAATGTACCTGTGTTTTTGAAATAATATAGTAAGGAAAATGAGCCCCCTTCCCCCTTTTTAAGGGTAGAAATAGATAAACCAGGCCTGGCATATTTATTTTACAGACCTCCCTGGGCTGTGTCCTTAATATTTGGTTTTCATAGCTATGTTTTCAGTAAAGCAAAAAAAAAAAAAAAAAAAAAAAAAAAAGGGAATCTTGTCAGATCTTTTTGTCTATATTGAAGACACCTTAAGAGAGGAGTGCTATACCTAGGTGGGTATAGCAGTGCAGCCCTGTACAATGCACGTTTGCATTCATTATCTTGTGTAATCCTCATAAGAACTCTTTGCTGTATAAAGTAAGTTGACTTTTCCCAGGGATTGCAGCCCTCCGAGCTATTTGTACTTGGCTGTGCTTTTGCAAGATATTTTCAAGCTGGTTTTTAAACAGAGCTCAGTGGTTCTCAATCTCATCTTAATCTAGAGTGCTGTGAGTACTTCCTTTACTGCAAAGAAAAGCAGCCTTTTTATAAGTTATCAGTTTGGGTTTGAGTTTCTTCTTGTGATGTAACCTGATGCAACCTCTGCTTGAACCACTAATACTGTAATTGATTTCTTTTAGTCAGTCATAAATGAATCATTGACCATGAGTTCTTTTTACTTTAAACTCAATTCCCTTTTTCTATGTGACTATATCTTCATCGAATAACTTGCTGCTGGGTTGTATAGCATTACTGTATACCTCAATGAAGGAGGTACTTAGCCAGCAAAGCTTCTTGCTAATTTATTTTGCAATAGTATAAGAAACAAAGGGCCCCATTCTTAAAAGAACATCAAGAGACTTGCAGGCAAGATTCCTTTGACCCTTCCAGAAGTATTGCATCTTAAAGCCCTGTGTGGTGCAGGCCCTGTGTAGCCTTATAAATCAGTCAGTGTGTTCCTATAATGTTTAAAATTGTGAGGTAAGAATAAGAGTTTTGAATTAATTAAAGCAAGGGTTAGGTGGCCAGTTTTGTCAGAACAGTTATTCCTTGAGGCAGGAGTTATGGTTATAGAGATGGAATGCTAATGTAATATTGAAACATTAGATACCAGCTACCTCTCTAACTCCCAGATTCTTGCTTTTTCCACATGACACTGTCCTTTCTAAGTCTTCTGGGGTGCTTTCTAATGGTTAAAATGTGATTGGTGCTTTGTCCTGTTCATCACGTTCATTTAACAGATACTCACTGAGTTCCTCAGTGTGCCCAGCACTGCACTAAGCACTGAGGTTGCAAAAGTAGTCATCGGCTCTGCCCTAAAGGGACTTAGAGCCTAGTGACAGAAAGTTACCAACAAATGTAAAAATCGGACCCGAGACATAACTAAGGAGAGGAAAGTGGTGAAGTGGTGTCCTGACAGCTGTAATAGAGTGACTGCCGTGGAGAGTCTTCCCAGAGGAGGGGCACGAGCTGGACCTGGAGGCTGAGGAAGGTTTCCGTGAAGGAGGCAGGGAAGGGGTAACAGTGCGCAGGTGTGGCTAGAGTGTGCAGTGAATGGGAGAGGCTGAAGCAGACCAGGGACCGGAGTGGAGAGGAATTAAGGAAGTGAGGCCACCTGCTATGGGGCTTTTATAGGTAGACTGACCTTATAATTTGTTCGGTAAGTTTATCAACCAAACTGTAACTCTTGAGAGTAAAACAGGGTGCTGTTAATAATTAAACCCAGATTATAAGCATCAGCCAGAACAGATTGTCACCTCACTTCCCCTACGTTAAGAGTCTAATCTCTGAATAAGGGCTCGGCAACCAGCACTGCGTCTGCTTTCCAGTGCACGCACCAAGGAGTAAGAACACCTTATCTAGTCCAGAAGGAACCCAAACAGAACTCGGTGTTTTCTGGAACAGCTAGGTTGTTATGATTTGTTCTGGTACAGACATTAGTTACTTTCGTGTTGTAAGGGTTCAGCATGGAAGGTTGGGTTTTAGTGTGAGCTGCTAGATTAGAGGCACTTTCAGGATGTACAAAACCACAATTGAACCATATCTTGAGCATTTTCCACATTTTTTTTTTGTTATAGCACTTGTTATTTTTGCAATGAGTATTTATTTGAATATCATTTCTAAAAAAATGGTTTCATTCTAGGCTTAACATTTTGAGTGTCAGTACCACCTGGCCATTCTTTCAAGGTGTGTGTCACATTTTTTTTCTTTTTCTCTTTAAATTGATGTGAAAATTGTATACAGTTAAATGAGTAGAGTTCAGTAGAATTTGCATACCCATGTGATCCACACCCCAATCAAGAGGTAGAATATTTCTACCTTCCCCAGAAAACTCCCTTTTGGGGCATTTAAAATTTGGTTAAATAATATGGTTATAGAGCTCGGACACAATAAAAAATGAGTTGTTTTCCCTCTCCTTTTTCTAACTTTATTTTTGCTTCCTAATCATGCGGTAATGGTTACTTTAAACATGAAGCAAATTGTCACCAGAAGAAACGGTTGCCTTTCAACTAGTTATGATTTAGTGGTTACTAATATAGTACGTCCCTGCTTAATTTCAGTATGGCTTTTTAGTCTTCTAAAATGAGTAGTCAAATTTGAGTCATATCCCTATCACTGACTCACAAACTTACTAAGGATTGCCTGGTGTTTATTATTAGGCCGAAACTTTAGAATCATGATCAATTGAAAAAGATGGTGATAATGCCAAATTTACATAACACCCCCCTTTTTCTTTTAGTCTGACCCTGTCACTCTTTAAGCAGATTTTTCAGATAAAAAGGAGCCGAGTGTTAAAACTATATATATCTGAGTCCTAGCCTTGAGAACTTCCTTCCATCTCAAAATTCTCAGCTCCAGTTGCCAAAGAGCAGCTAGAACATAGACTTAGGTTACAGCACAATTAGTTGTGAAATTGATTGAATTCAAGAGCTGTGTGTCACTGTCTTTAAAGATTGTTGAGTGCCGAGATGGGAAGACTTGTCCTAAAGAGACTGTTAATTAATGAGTGGGATTTACTGAGGGATAGGGAAAGGAGATAATTCACCAGTGCTTGAAAAGGGGATTAACTCCTTATTTCCCCCTGTGGATTTAGTGTTCTGATTAGGAACATGAACTGGAACCCGAACATGATCTTGAATTAAACTATTTTTATCCTGAGAAAGAACAATGTGTTCTGCTTAGCAAAGCCTCTGCTGCCAAAACAGTGGTGGGTGGTGGGCTGTGGTGGGCTGTGGTGGGCTGTGGTGGTGAGTGGTTTAGCATTTCCTGCAATAACACAACACCTAATATTTTACTACTAGTTGGACTCCCCCCCCCCCCCCCCCCCATTCAATTTTCGAAAGAATGGCAGCTAAGTGAAGGTGTATGGAGGGTGGCAGCCAGGTTTGGTTAGTAGAGAGAGAGACTTAATGCCCATTTGCAATAGGAAAGTCCTACTCTGATTATATATTAATATTACTTATTTTTAAAAAGAAGTTTCATGCATATTAAGCACAGGGAAATTTAAACGGTGTTCCTTCGTATGCATGCTGAGGACAACTTTTCCTCCATTCCCACCTCTGCCCTGTCCTCTTCCTGGCACGCCTTCCCAGGAGCACCAAACCACTTTAGACCCTGTGCTGTGCTCTCTACTTCTGTAAGAATCTGACCTGATGTTGCAGGCACTTCCTGTAGACATCCTGAGTGCCAGGACTGTGCTAAACACCTAGCACATCCCTGCACTAACTCCTCTCACAAGCCTATCAGTCATCCCTGATTTGGTAGAGTGATGTTATATTGTGACTTCCCCAAGCTCAGAGAACTATGGGATGATTGGAGGCTAGAATCCAGCTCCTAACCAATATCACATCCCAGTGCACTGCTTTCTGATCCCATTGTATTTGTAACTGTTTGCATCCATGTCTGGTTTTCCCTTTAGACAAGAAGAACTTGAAGTCAGGAACTCAGAACAGAGCTTTAGAAAATGCTAATAATTAGTTAATCTTATTCATTCATAAATATTAGTTGAACAGCTACTATGTGTCCAGAATTGTTCTAGACCTAGTGATACTTCAGCCAGTGTACTGAAAGAATTTTTAAAACATGCAATACCTGACTATTTAGTCAGAGATACTGATCTCTTTTCCCTTAGATTGTAAAAAAAAAAAAAAAAAATGACAGCCAACCGAACAATATCTCTCTGGTATGAATGAATCAAAATTAAACCTATCTTTTTTTGGTAGATAAGCCAAAAATATATTTTTTTTTTGGTGTGCCACAGAATTTTAGTAGTTTATTTGTGCCATGAGATGAAAAATGTTGAAAGTAGCTATTCTAGGCATTTAGAAATATAGCAGCAAACCAAACAAAAATCCTTCCCCTTCGAGAGGGAAGTAGACAAGTCAGTGACATGTATGATACATGAGATGGTGGTAGTGCTCAGGGACAGGGCAGCTGTGCTGGTGCTGTGGATGCTATAGGAGACCTTGGGACGCCTACAGCATCCACAGCACCTTGGGGTGGGAGCAAGGGCTACCTTAAGTAAAATAGTCAGGGTGGTGATATTTGAGCAGAAACTTGAAGGAGACCAGAGAAACAGCCTAGGAGATATCTGGGAAAAGAACATTCCATTCAAAAGATTGAGTGAATGCCAAAAATCCTGCCAGGCTCCTTCCTCCCCAAATACATAATTGCAATTTGGTATTGTTGGACGCTATTTGAGTAATGTCAAAGTATCTGGTTTAGGACAGTTGTTTCTTGACCACTTTTTACTTTGTTAGTTGGTCATTGTATGCTATAGGAATCAGCACAACTCTGATAATTGTAATATCCATTTGGATTTTTGTATTAAACCTCTCCATTTTAGAGAGAATTACAGATCATTATAAGCAGGCTGATAAGAAGACAGTTGTCACAAAAAATAAGTCTAGCCCTGGCTGGTGTGCTCAGTGGTTAGAGCGTTGGCCCATGGACCAGAGGAGGGTCGCAGTTTTGATTCCCAGTCAAGGGCATGTACCTGGATTGCAGGTTTGATCCCCAGCCCCAGTTGAGGTGGATGTGGGAGGCAACCAATCAATGTCTCTCTTACATTGATCTCTCTCCACTCTTTCTCTCCCCCAACCCCCTCCCTTCCACTCTCTCTTGAAATCAATGGAAAAAATATCCTCTGGTGAAGATTAACAAAAAATAGAAATAAGCCTGACTTTTTAAAACTTTATAATACATATGAAATGAGAATTGATACTCAATATAATGATACAGTCTCAGCAAGATGCTCAGTATTTTGTTAAGATGTATAGCTAGGCAAGCTAACAGACAAGCATTGAAAACAAAGGGTTTTCTTGCTGACATTTAGATAACTGGAAAATTCAGTTATCCAAAATGCCTGTTCCTCACACCATCTGAGATTAAAGTACAGAGGCTTGTTATCATTTAGAGCACCTGCCATTCATGAATGAGACAAGATAAAAGCAAAGGTACATTACCTTCATCATGCAGCCACTCAAAAATTATGGAATACTTACTCTATTTAAGGTGCTAGCAGGTATCTGGCCTATTCTTGAGTTACAGAAAGTCCCTGATGTTAAGATATAAAAGTGGATATTTCCCTGCTTGCCTTGTCAATGATCATTGAAAATGTACTTTCTCGAATATATTTCACCATGAATTCTACCCCAGCCATGTTCTGAACCTAAGGAATAAGAATCTCCTTCTGAACAGTTTGAAACTTGATGTAGCCATCCAGTCTAATGGTCTTCCTTTGATTGTATAAAAACTGAATGAGTACTTTTAACATTTTAAGGTTAAGTCCATATCAGATATGATTCTCCCTCATCTGAAAGTCCAAGCAAAGCTAAAAAGGCAGCAGAAATCCAGGTTTCTAGGTTTATAAAGGATCAATTTAAAAACTCCTAAACATGAACCAGATAATTCTGGCCATTTGACTAATAATGGTGGGGAAAGGGGAAGAGAATGAATGAAAAATGGAAAATATACTTTGAAAAGCAATAGTGATGTTATGTAGGATTTTATGCAGAACTAGAACTTTCATCCAAAGCAGATATTTACCAAAGGAGCTATGGGACCTTTCCTGGAGATCTTTTAACTAGACTCTTAAAACCGCCAATTGTTCTTGTAAGTGCTGATTAATCTACATTTTCAGAATATCTCAGAATTTACATGTATATACTAGAGGCCCGGCACAGGAAATTCATGCACAGGTAGGGTCCCTAGGCCTGGCCTGTGATCAGGGCCAATCTTCCCCAGCTGCCTGCAGCTGGCTCTGCCCCCTCCACCGCGGTTGGTCGCCCTCTGTGTGTGGGGGGCAACCAGCAGGGCAAATGGGGCCCCACTTGCACCCACCTTGTCTTGACGCCACCCACATTCACCGCCACCCATCCCCGGTTCCCCGTTCCCCACCGGACAATCAGAGCCTGCAAGCTGGGGCAGCTCCTGCATTGAGTGTCTGCCCTCTGGTGGTCAGTGCGCCTCATAGCGACCGGTCGTTCCACTGTCCAATAGATTTGCATATTATGCTTTTATATATATATATATACTAGCAGTCCAGTGCACAAATTCGTGCACGGATGGGGTCCCTTGGCCTGGCCAGTGATTGAGGCCTATTGGGGGGCTGGACGGTTGGGGGAAGAGGCCATGGGAGATTGGCCACCAGCAGGGGGGGAGATGGAGGGGCTGCGGGAGGTTGGCTGTGGGAGTGCACTGACTACCAGGGGGCAGCTCCTGCATTGAGTGTCTGCCCCCTGGTGGACAGTGTGTGTCATACTGACTGGTCGACCAGTTGTTCTGGTTGTTTGGTTGTTATGGTCGCTTAGGCTTTTGTATATATGTATATAATTTGTCTAATGATGATAGTACAACAACCAAAATTCCCTAATGTTAAATTTGGGGACACAAGTAAAATAAACATGTTAATCTGAAACTCTGCATCATGGATACAGATAGTAATGATAGCCTTGTGATTTTGCTGATAATATTTATTACCATAATCTATGGCATCTCTCCAGGAAGATTTCTCGGATTCATCTGTGCAGATTAAAGTTCATTCTGCTTATCAAAATGCTGGCAATGCCTCTCTGGCTTTGAAAGGTGTGCTTTTGCCCTTCTGTTTTCATGAAAAAGTCTGCCTTCATTTCCTAATAAACGTCCCTTTGTTTTTCTTCCTTCCACCTATTCATACTGAACTTGTCCATTTAGACAGGAAAACACTGTACTATATAGAACAAAATAAAAACATCTAAATGTGTGGTTGGACAAACTTATTTTTAATCTGAGTCATTTGGTGTAACACTTTGTGTTAGGCAATAATTAAAGTTCCGTAAAACTTACCGAAATGGAACTTTTAGTTGACTATTTAATAACTTAAAGATTTTAGGGTGTTATTAGAATAAAAATAGATTTCACTACCTTGAGTCCAACTCTCTGGCTTAAGATAGTCTATTTTTTTCCTGTGAAAACTTTCATTTCACTAGAAATTTATTTCAGGGGAACAAAACACAGACACGTGTGTACGTGTATTCTGTATGTGTTTACTGGGAGACTAGGGGAGTAGACGGTTAGCACTGAAAAGAGGAGAGCAAAATTTAAGAAATGGTGCAAAGGAAAATCTCTGCATCCATTTGAGTGTCCCATGTGAATGCTCTTCTTAAATTAGTGCTAGGAAAGAAATGTTCTGGTCAGCTTTAAAAACGCTTAATATATGGTTTATTCTAATGCCTGGACACTGATTTTGGTAAAAGGAAGTATACTGAGAAAGAAAAAAATATTTCCCATCATCACACCAAAAAAATAAGCCCCCATGTACATAACATTTAAAACCTTATCCTTTTTGGTTTAGAGTAAAGTACCTGACAAAGATAGTTTGTGAGCCAAGAGGGTCTATTTAAA
The DNA here is from genome assembly GCA_025583905.1 of Ia io. Taxonomy (NCBI): domain Eukaryota; kingdom Metazoa; phylum Chordata; class Mammalia; order Chiroptera; family Vespertilionidae; genus Ia; species Ia io. The sequence goes on from JAJQQW010000007.1 coordinate 23,039,985, forward strand.
AAAGAAAAAAAATATATTGATTTCTAAGAGGAAGGGAGAGATAGAAACATTGATGAGAGAAAATCATTGATCGGCTGCCTCCTGCAAGCCCTACACTGGGGATCGAGCTGGCAACCCAGGCTTGTGTCCTGACTGGGAATTGAACCATGACCTCCTGGTTCACAGGTCAACACTCAACCAATGAGGTCTATTTTTTACAAGCTTTCAGATCACCAGCTTATATATAGGGAGTGCTGACTGCAAGGACCCTTTCATTGGAATTGAGTTCTACTTCACGTCGGAAATGGGAATATATAAGCTGGCACATTGACACGCCCTAGCCACATGCTGGTGGTGAAGTACCAAAAGCTACAACATTAAAAAAAAAAAAAAAAAGCAAATGGAGCCCTACATTATGCTTGGACCCCAGTTAAATGCCTATCTGTGAGCTCAGCATCCAATATAGTGATGCAGAAGCACTGGTTAGTGGGTGCGGCTACCGTGGTTTGGAAGATGGCAAAGAGATCCTGAAGCTGCTGTGCCCATGCAAGACTCATTCCTGAGGGCTTGATTTTTTTCTGGCACTTGTTTGGCCACCCCGCTCAAATTTACCCATTAGGATCTTAAATTAAAAACACAATATATCTCAACCCTTTTCCTGCTTTAACAGGCAAGGCAAAAACCATTCCCCAAACATGCTCCTGGGCCATTTCAGGGTTATGTGTAATTTCAGGTACATTCCTTTCTCTCCCGGGAGAAAGCATGTTAGAATGTAGGAGGGCAAGAACAACTGCTGGAGATGCTCCGTTGCATGCAGAAAATTCACTATCCACGAACACAGGTGCCTAATGCAACCTGATTTTTGCCAGGGTCACCCTGTAGATTGATCAAACCCCATTCTTCTGACCTGATCAAGTCCAATGTCATTCTCAAGTTCCCCACATCCCTAGGTAGCACATACTCTCCTCTGAACTCTGCCCTTGAACCACTGCCTCTGCTGGGTTAGATCAGTTTGGTGACCCCTTCACCAGCTGGTGTGGGCTGTCCTATGTGCACACTAGCCAGATGTGAAGCTTTAGAAAGCAGATTTTAGCAAAGGTGGAGAAGAGGAAGAGACTGACACTGCAGCAGCTTAGACATTTTGCATTTGCATTTGCATTAGGATTTTTTAAATGCTTTGGTCATTTCTGGATCCCATGATTCAGGTCCTTTCTCTTTTCTCCTTTCCCTTCCTGCCCCCACTATCACCTCCTTTCCCCCCCCATCTTTCCTCCACTCTCCTCCCCTCTCCCCTCCCTTCCCTTCTCAGCCCTTCTCAGCTTTGTTTCTCAGGAGCAAAACTCCAATTCCTAAGGGAGTCCAGGGTAATGCTTCTCTTTCTGCTGTCACTGAAGGAACACCTTCCCCCCGCCTCACAATTATTTTCTAGGTGCAGTTACAGAGAAAGGTAATGAGGAGCAGAAAAGACAGTCGAAGACTTCAGGACTGGCAGACAGAAAGACTTCAGACATGTCTGCATTTACTTAGACCCCCAGAGAAGGCCTGAGAGGCAAGATAGAAGGGTTTTAGGCACAGCCTCCAGAGTTTGAGATTTCCTGGTTGAATCTAGCCCCAAGCCTGCTGCAGGTCACAGGAGGCAGGCACTTTATCCTCTGAGTGCCCGTTTCTTTGCGTGTAAAATGACGTTGGAAATATATCCAATCTTCAACTCTGAAATTCAACCTCTGAACACAGGTGTGTTTTTAAATCTAGGTTTGGCAAAAACACTTTGGGCAATCAAACCTGACCTGACCTGAAGAGAAGTCATCTTCCTACTCCTGTATCTGTCACACATCTTACTGTAGGAATGTTGAAAGGGATTCATACTATATGGCACGTGCTCTTTAATGACTTTTTAAAATCTGAAAAATGCTGAATTTTAGAAATATGAGGGGCCTTGTGGGTTTGGGATAAGGTTATCCACTTCAGAGGATATTTGGGATCCTAAATGGATAATTATGAGGGGGCTAACAGGACCCGGGACAGGAATGATCACTCAGTAGATGTTGGCTGCCTTTACCATCTCGCTGTGTTGTTGAATGAGTGCTTACATGTACAGTAGTCCCCCCTCTTAATCCACAATTTTGTTTTCTTCAGTTTCAGTTATCCGTGGTCAACTGGGATCTGAAAATATTAAATGGAAAAGTACAAAAATAAAAAAAATGCATAGGTTTTAAATTGTTTGCCGTTCTCAGGAGCAATGAAATCTCAGGTGTCCTGCTCAGTCCCATCAATGACTTGAATCATCTTAGTCCTACATCTCCACGCTGTATAAGTTCCTGCCCTTAGTCACTTCCAGTGGCCACAACACAGTGCTGCATCCCAGTAACCCTTATTTTAATTACTAATGGCCCCAAAGTGCAAGGGTAGTGATGCTGGCAATTCAAATATACCCTAGAGAAGCTGTAAACGGCTTCTTTTAAGTGAAAAGACGAGTGGAGTACAATAAGGTATTTTGAAAGAGGGAGACCACATTTACATAACTTTTACTACAGTATATTGTTATGATGGTTCTATTAGTTTTGTTAATCTCTTACTGAGCTGAATTTATAAATTAAACTTCATCATAGGTATGTATGTATGGATGGATGTATAGGAGAAAACAGTACATACAGGGTTTGGTACTAACAGAGGTTTCAGGCTTCCCCTGGGAGTGGGTAAGGGAGGATTACTGTATGTCTACTCCAAGAACAGCTACAAAACTTGATGTTAGGAAGTACCTAAGACTGTGCACTTTACAATCATTTTGTTTTATATGCTGTTTATATCTATTTTGAGTGTTGACTTGTTTCCTTTTTTTTTTTTTTTAGATGCCTTCTAGATGCCAATAACTCCATTTTTTATCTGAGGAAAAATAGTATTTTCTTTCTTCTTCCCCTACTTTCTTCCCTTTTTTCTTCCTCTGCAATCCCAAGCACTTACACGTTCTTTTCCCCTGATCACAGGGAACCAGAGAGCTGGTTACTGGCAAACTGTAACACCTTTCTCTGAGTGTGGTGATTAATGGCCAAAAGATGCTAAATGTGAAACAGTAATTCAGTCAAGCTCTCAGGAGCCTAGTGCTAAGAACTTCTCAAAGAGGACAACTTAGTGGGAAAAATGGAAAATAAACACACACAATATAAGATTTAGGCTGTATATATAAGGTGATTTGGGGGCAGAGTGGTATTTTGTTCTGTGTTTTCTCCATTGTAAGGCCTTATTACCTGAGATAAGTAAAATTGTTTTCCTGCACATAAACTTAGGAGGTTGAATATCCAAAAGAATACATGGGTCTAGGCTAGAAGAACTTGAGTGACTGAAATGAAGAATTAAAAACCAATATTCCATGATGATAAGATCATCAAAATCTTCTATTGTAAGAAATCTTGATGTTCAGTAAAAAACAAAAGCAAACCCAAAACAACTGGTAGAAAGTTGTGGGCTCATTTTGCCTGACTGCCGGTTTTCCAAACTGGCTGAATGAGGCTATTTTCTGAGTATGTACTACATGAAATACTTTAAGTTGTAAGAAGTATTTTTTTGTTTTGATTTTGTTGTGTTTTGTTTTGCTGTTAAGATTTTGGCTTCTCAGGATCTAAGCTAAGAGTTGAATTTTTGTTGTCTTGGTTTAAAAAGACCAGGATAGTGAACTAAATAAATCACTCTAAGTGAAAAGGAGATGCCAACAGGACATGGAGAACCCAAAGTTTTAATAACATTTTATGTTTATTTTGTAAACAGCTAAGATTCATTTCTTGCTGACAGTTATTTTAGAAGCCAAAGAAATAAATTTGTCTTAAGCACAATTGTTATGTATTTTTTTTTTTTTTTTTTTTTTTTTTACAGAATACATATTTTTCCTCTTTAGTTGTCATGGCTTTCTGGATTCTGTGTAGTGCACACACCCCCCCCCCCCCCCCCACAACCCAATCGTATTGTCTCAAGACAGAAATAAAGAATTTGTAGAAAATTAAAACACCGTTGGCATTAGGAAAAAAAGAAGAAAATCACAAAAGCTCTCATTTTTTCTTGCCCTTCTCTAAGGGCACGCACAGCCCATGGAATCCACTTGAGAGTAAATCAGTAATTGCCATCACAAGCTTTGCATTTATTCGGTCTCCAGGTAAGGCACCACAGCAGGCATCCTCTGATCTTCCCCTCAAACAAAATAAAATTTGATCTGTGTTTGTTTCTTAAATCTCTTTCTGCATTTCTAACACCTGCATGATAACTTTCCAAAGAATATGGAGAAAATGGCTCATTTTTTGGTGATGTGTTCAGTATATGTACTACTATGTGTAATACTTTAAACAATAAAATAAAATTTAAAATAAAGTTAGGATCTGGAAAGATACTATATATGGAAGGAGCTAGAAGCTCTTTTGGGTTGTTTAAACTTTGTCTTAAGCTGCTGTTGAGTCCATTAAAGCCAATCCAGGTACATTTTGCCTAAATCTCTGTTCCTTTTCTTTCTTTTAAACTATGTATTCTTTATCTTATTCTTTGAGTGTCAACTGATGCTCAGCTCTAATGAGAATTCAAAGGTCATGAAGACAGTCATAACCACTAGAAGTCTATAATTTAATGCACAAAAGAGCTTCACAAAATGTACCAATAAGACAATATTTTGTGTCATGATAAAGGTGCAGAGTGAAATGCTTAATTTAGGGAAGGCTTCATAAGAACAGTGGCATTTAAATGAACTGTGATGGGTTGAGGGACACTAATAGTGAAAAAGGAATGATGTCAAGATTGTAGAGCTGAAGTTCAGTGAATAGAGTATTCCAGTGTACCTGGACCTCAGGATCCTATCGAATAATAGACAAATATGCAAATTGACCATACCTTCGACACACCCACAAGCCATGCCCACCATCCAATCAGAGTGAGTATGCAAATTAACCCAAACCAAGATGGCTACAGCCACAGAGAGCAAGGTTTCCTAGGTAACAGAGGAAGCCAAGCTTTCTGCCTGCCCTGGCCAGGCCTAAGCCTCCACTCAAGCTACAAAGTTTCAATTATAGAAGGTAAACAAATTCAAACAAATGGCGGCAGAATGGAGCTTGAGAGAGCAGGCCAGGGTTGCCGCCAGCAACAGGGGAAGCAAAGCTTCCTGCACACCCTGGCCAGGCCCACCCGCTTAAGGCAACAAAGTTTCAATTATAACCCCAACACAAATGGCTGCCGGCCTCGGAGGGAGCCCCAGGCTTGGCTCCGCTCCAGGCTACAAAGTTTCAATTGTAGAAGGAAAATAAATTCCAGATACCAGGCCTCTGCTTGGGTTGCCAGGGGGCGTGGCTGGCCTGCAAACCACCACAGGCCCCTCGCTCAGGCCGCCCCACACCCCAGTGGAACTCCCACCTGATCCGGGACACCCTTCAAGGCAAACCAGCTGGCCCCCACCCCTGTACCAGGCCTCTATCCTATCTAATAAAAGAGTAATATGCAGATTGATCATCACTGCAATACACAATATAGCTGCCCCCATGTGGTCAAAGATCATGCCCCCATGTGGACACAAGATGGCCACCACAAGATGGCCAGCAGGAGAGGGCAGTTGGGAGGCATCCGGCCTGCAAGGGAGGGCAGTTGAGAAGGACCAGGCCTGCAAGGGAGGGCAGTTGAGAGGGACCAGGCCTGCAAGGGAGGGCAGTTGGAGTTGATCATCCCTGCAGGAGAGGGCAGTTAGGGGTGACCAGGCCGGCAGAGGAGGGAAGTTGGGGGCAAACAGGCTGGTAGCGGAGTGGTTAGGGGGTGATCAGGCTGGCAGGCAAAGCGGTTAGGGGCAATCAGGAAGGCAGGCAGGCAAGCAGTTGGGAGCCAGTAGTCCTGGATTGTGAGAGGGATGTCCGACTGCCTGTTTAGGCCCGATTGGGTTCGGGCCTAAACGGGCAGTCGGACATCCCTCGAGGGGTCCCAGATTGGAGAGGGTACAGGCTGGGCTGAGGGACAACCCCCTCCATGCAAGAATTTCGTGCACCAGGCCTCTAGTATGTCTATAACATAAGACCTTGTACTAAAAAAAAAAATAAGAAAAAATCACAGCCTGAGGGAAATGTACATAAAAGAGTGAATAAGTACATTTTGAATTTTGAGTTATGCACAGAAGTCATTGGAACATAGAAGAAACCTTAGCTGTGGTGGTGATTGGGGTTTGATTATAAAGTTTCATTGGGGTCAGACTCTTGAAATAGTAGTATTTCAATAGTAGTATTTTGCCCATGGAAATATGAGTTCCCCTTATCCTTCTGACTTGTCATACAAACACACAACTTCTCTGGGACTTTCTAAAGAAATTTTATGTCATGATTCTCCGTTCTCTAAATTGAAGTGTAAGAATTCCAACTTCTCTTTTTCTTTATTGCCAATCTCTCTTAGTTTTTCCTCTTATTATTCTTACTGGTATTTATCACTTTTCTTTCCTTAGTGAAGCTATATTCACTTCTCTCTCAACTTGGTCTTTGTAGGAAGCACCAGTACTGTTTTACATTTTGGAGAACACTCCCAGGCCATCTTCCCCAGCATTTCACCAGTTTCATTAAGCAAAACCCTACTTGTTATAAAAGCATGGCCAGACCCTTGATTTCTGTACTATAGTAGAGTAACAGAGGGCCAAATTGAAGTCAGGTTGCTCAATCCTCAATAAATTTTTAATCTCAAATTAATCCTTCTGTGCCTTAATTCCCTCCCTTATAACATGGAAATATAGTACCTACCTCACATGATCATTATGAGAATTAAATGAGATAATCCATGCAGAGAATTTAGTGCTGTGGTTAAGATGTAGTCACATTTTAATAAATATTAGCTATTATTGTAAAATTTTTAACCAGTCAATTAGTACTTTCCTGCTTTCTATGCTTCATGATTACAGCCTGTGATGGTTAATTTTATGTGTCAAAAATTAACAAATTTAAACTGGACCACAGGATGCTCAGATATCTGGTTTAACATTATTTCTGGGTATGACCATGAGGGTGATTCTGGAGGAGATTGGCATTTGAATAAATGAACTGAATAAAGCAGAGGGCCCTTTCCAATGTGAGTGGGCATAATTCAATCCATTGAGGACCTAAAGTAGAACAAAAAGGCTGAGGAAGTTTGGATTCTTGTTCTGCTAACTGTTAGAGCTGAGACATCAATCTCTCCTGCTCTCAGCGCGCCTGGTTCTCAGGCCTTCAGACTTGGACTGGAATCTACACCAGGGCCTCCCTGGCTCTCAGGTCTTCCAGCTACACAGAGGCTTTCTTGGATCTCCAGCTTGCAGACAGCCGATCATGGGATTTCTCAGCCTCCATAATGGCATGAACCAATTCCTCATAGTAAATTTGTAATATATCCTATTGGTTCTGTTTTTCTGGAGAACTCTGGTGAATGCATAACCTTTCTAATCAAAGTGTGGTTTGTAGTCAGCAGCATCAGCATCATCTGGGAACAGATTAAGAATGCAGATTCTCAAGCCATGTAAGCTTCTACAATTTTAACAAGATCTCTGAGTGATTTAAATAGGCATTAGAGCATACAATTCCCTTATTCCTCATGAAGACATGTTCATGTCAATGGTTTATCAACTGGGGAACAGCCACTTACCTCCTTGTTCCACAGACTTTGAAGAAGATCTGCCAGTTAACTATGACAATTTCAGCAAAGACACAGAGTTAACATAGATCTAGCCCCATTTGTAATGGTGCAGTTATTGGGAAGTACATTCTAGGGTTTTTTAAGACCTACCTAATAATTTTCAGAGAAATAAGAACTGGAGAGATGGATGCCTACTCAGTACACTTCCACACTGCAGAGAAATAGGGGAGCTGGAGGGGAAGAGGCCTTCTAACCAGGGGCAGTATTCTTTAACCTGTTTTTACAAAAGGTTAAAAAAAATCAAGGGAAACATGGAGAGAGGAGTGTCTGAGAATCAAACATTTGCTGAGAAAAGTTGACTAAACAGAGGTAAGTAAGAACTAACCACTAACAAAAGGCCTTTGAGCCAAGAGCTCACACTGACCTGGTTTCCTATGGAGTTAACTTCACCTTGTAAAGGTAAATGACAATTTAAAAAAATTATTTATATACTAGAGGGCCGATGCACGAAGATTCATGCAAGAATGGGCCTTCCTTCCCCTGGCTGCTGGCAGCGCCTTCTCTGTGGCCAGAACCGCCTTTCCACTCTGGCCAAGAGACGCCTTTCTGCCTTCCCATGCTGCCTAGAGGCTCAGAGTGGCTGGGGTGGTGTGGAATGCCTGCGTCATCGCCATGGCAATGATGCATCCCGCCCCACCCCTGGCCACTCAGCACCTGTGTATGCAAATTAACCCACCATCTTTGTTGGGTTAATTGGCATACTCACTCCTGATTGGCTGGTGGGTGTCGTGAAGGTACAGTCAATTAGCATGTTACTCTTTTATTAGGTATATATATATATATATATATATATATATATATATATATATATATGCACACATACACTGAGTGGCCAGATTGTTGTGATCTCTGAACGCATAATCATCTGGCTACTCAGTGTGTGTGTGTGTGTGTGTGTGTGTGTGTGTATATATGTATATATATATTAGAGGCCTGGTGCATGAGTTTGTGCATGGGTGGGGTCTGGCCAGCCTGACCAGGGGGAGGGTGACCAGGGGGAGGGGACATGGGCAGTTGGCCAGCCTGCCTGCTGGTCGAACTCCTGGTTGAGGGGACAATTTGCATATTAGCCTTTTATTATATAGGACTAGAGGCCCGGTGCACAAAATTCGTGCACAGGGAGCAGCAGGGAGGGTGTCCCTCAGCCTGGCCTGCACCCTCTCCAATCTGGGACCCCTTGTGGGATAACCAGCAGTTGGACATCCCTCTCACAATTCAGAACTGCTGGCTCCTAACTGCTCGCTTGCCTGCCTGATTGCCCCTAACTGCTTCTGCCTACCAACCTGATTGTCCCTAACTGCTCCCCTGCTGGCTTGATTACCCCTAACCACCTCTGCCTTGGCCCGCACCTGGTACCCAGGATTCCCTCCTCCAGCCGACCACAGGCACCCAGGATTCGGGCTTCCCTACCTCTGGTCAGCCATAGGTGCCCAGGCTGGCTGCAGCCTCAGGGGATGGTGGGCAGGTGGCTTCACCTGTGCTGCAGCTGCAAGTGCTGGCACCCAGGACCACAGGGTGAGCGGCTTCTCTGTCTCCCAGGCCACAGCCAGCTACAGGTGCTGGTGCCCGGGACTGCGGGGTGGGTGGCTTCTCCATCTACCAGGCTGTAGCCAGCTGCAGGTGCTGGCGCCTGGACCACAGTCAGGTGGCTTCTCCATCTTCCCTCGGATGCAGTGGGGGCGACTTCTCCTTCTGGCTGCGGCCTGGGATCATAGGGCAGGTGGCTTCTTCATCTCACGGGCTGCAGCCAGCCTCAGGTACTGGGGCCCGGTTTCTCCATCTCCCCCAGAACCTGGGGTGGGTGGACATGGGGTGGACAGCTTCTCCAGGTGGCTGTAGCCTGGGATCACTGGGCAGGCAGCTTCTTCGTCTCCCAGGTCGCATCTACCCTCAGGAGCTGGCACCCAGTTTCTTGTCTCCTCCAGGACGTGGGGTGAGCGGCTTCTCCAGCTGGCTCCAGCTTGGGATCACAGGGCAGGCAGCTTCTTCATCTCCCAGGTCACAGCCAGCCTCAGGCACTGGGGCCCAGTTTCTCAGTCTCCCCCAGGACGTGGGGCAGGCTGACCTGAGGTTTCTGCTGCTGGCTGCAGCCTGGGATCACAGGGCAGGTGGCTTCTTTGTCTTCCGGGCTGCAGCCAGCCTCAGGCACTGGCACCTGGTTTCTTGTCTCCCCCAGGATGTGGGGTGAATGGCTTCTCCAGCTGGCTGAGGCTTGGGATCACAGGGCAGGCGCCTTCTTCATCTCCCGGGCCGCACCCAGCCTCAGGCGCTGGGGCCCAGTTTCTCCATCTCCCCAGGACGTGGGGCAGGTGGATGAGAGGCTTCTGAGGCTGGCTGTAGCCTGGGATCATGGGGCAGGCGGCTTCTTGGTCTCCATGGCTGCAGCCAGCCTCAGGCACTGACGCCTGACTTCTCCAACTCCCACAGGCCCGGAGAGGCTGGGGGGCGGGGCTGCCACCATGTTTTTGGTTTAATTTGCATACTCACTCTGATTGGCTGGTGGGCATGGCTTGTGAGTGTAGCGGAGTGATGATTTGCATATTACTCTTTTATTAGATAGGATATACACTGAGTGGCCAGATTATTATGCATTCAGAGGTCATAATAATCTGGCCACACTGTGTGTGTGTGTGTAAATTGATTTGAGAGAGGGAGAGAGAGATAGAAACATCATTCATGAGAGAGAATCATTGACTGGCTGCCTCCTGCATATGCCCTGACCAGGAATTGAACTGTGACTTCCTGGCTCATAGGTCAATGCTCTACCACTGAGCCACACCGGCTTGGTGGCAAATGACAAAAATGTAAGAGGTATTTTTCTTAATGGGATTGGATGGGGTGAGAATCAAGATATTTGTTGAGTGGCTATAGACAACATAACCATACTTTTAGCTACTCACCACCTATGTCTACTTTCTCTACTTTCTTTCCTTCTCAGTTTCTTAAATGTCCAGATTGCCAGGCTGAGTCTTAAGCAACAATTCAAAGGGACACGATGGTAATCCATGAATGCTATTGGACAAATATCTGAACTAGATGAAATTGTGCCTCGTAAAAGTTGAATAAGAAGCAGGAAAAAGGAGCTTCCTTAGAAATCATTAAAAAATAAAGGAAAAGGAATGTGACATGTAAAAGAAAGATGGCACATAAAACACTTTAGAATAATAATTACTTCAGGAAATAAAACTAATAGACTAAATTTCCTCTGTCCTCTCAAAGGAATTACCATCTTTGTGAATGAAAAGGAGAGCAGCTTAAGAAAGAAATTAAAAGGGAAAATATGATCAGTTTTGAAATGAAAACTGCTTGAGAAGCTGAGAGGAAACAGAATCAACATTGAAAAAAACCCACACACACAGATATGAAGAGCAGGCATGCTAAGAAACCACCCAGAAGGAAGGGGAAAAATACAAGGCAATGAAAGAAATTAACGAGGAGGTCATATATATGGAGACCCAACAAGGGATGAATTGTGTACTGGAAGATGAAAAACTTTAATGAGCTAGGGGTAAATAATGCATTAACATCTTATAAAGATGCTGTTTTCCCAAACAAAGCAATGGAAGAGGAATGCATGCAGATTTTTAATATTTATGTAAAGCTTGAAAAACATAAGCATTTATATATGTATGTATAATGTGAAAATATAAAGCAGTGGATGAGAATGATAAACACCTAATTAAAGAGACTGGCTACCATTGGGGAATGGAATCTAAAATGTATACACAGTGAGCTTCAACTACGTTAGTTATTTTTATTTTATTTTATTTTTTTAGGTAACCTAGTGGGCTGCTCATTATTATTTATAGCTCTATGTCTTGTGCTGGTGAGGATGTGGGAGAATAGGCCTTCTCATACCTTATAGATGGGAGTGTGAGTTCTATTATGTTATTTATAGAGTTTAGTGAACATTTTTTAAATTTTACTTTTCAGTTATAGCTGACATACAATATTATATTAGTTTTAAGTGTACAACATAGCAATTAGACATTTTAGTGGGCATTTTTAAAATTTATATTAAGGAATTCCCTTACTCAGGAATTTGTTTTGCTATTATATCCTAAAACTTTGTATTATAAAATATTTAATGCATACAACAAGGTTTAAAATAAATTTTTAAAATTCTAATGGTAGCTATATTCATTTTATGTTCTTATTTGGACAGATTAACATTTTAATGACATTAAGACTTTCTATCTAGGAAAATTATATCTTTACATTCATTTACATCTTACTTTTTAATATATTTTTTGCATGTTCTTTTCATGTGAAATATATTTCTAGATCACTTATACTCTGTATATCTACTGTATATAGGATAATTATATCTGTCCATTTCTAACTCCATAATATTAATATACTAATAAAGAAAACTATTAGGCCCATCTTCCTTTTACGTGACCTATGAATCAGGAGGTCATGGTTAGATTTCCAGTCAGGGCATATGCCCAGGTTGTGGGCTCAATCCGCCTTGTAGGGCGTGCAGGATGCAGCCAATCAATGATTCTCTCATCATTGATGTTTCTCTCCCTCTCCCTCTCTCTCTATCCCTTCCTCTCTGAAATCAATAAAAACATATATACAAAAAAAACCTATTAGTTTGTCTATAGTTTTCTTGTATTTTGATGCCTTGCCAAATTTTCCCATTAGTCTTAATCAGAATTTTATTATTTTAAAATTTATAGATATATTTTCCCCTTGAATTGTTGCTATAATAATTATAGTTTTAGAAATGTATCTACATGATCATGTTATATTATTCCTTGAATGCCTAGATGCATTTAATATGCTAATATTTCATTGAGAACATTTACTTTTATAAGTAAACTGGAGGCCCAGTGCATGAAATTCGTGCATGGGGGGAGAGGTGTCCCTCATCCCAGCCTGCACCCTCTCCAATCTGGGACCCCTTGAGGGATGTCTGACTGCCCGTTTAGGCCCAATCGGACATCCCTCTCACAATCCAGGACTGCTGGCTCCCAACTGCTCGCCTGTCTGCCTTCCTAATTGCCCCTAACCACTTCTGCCTGCCAGCCTGATCACCCCCTAACCATTCTCCTGCCAGCCTCATTGATGCCTAACTGCTCCCCTGCCAGCCTGATTGCCTCTAACTGCCCTCCTCTGCTGGCCTGGTCACCCCTAACCGCCCTCCCCTGCAGGCCTGGTCACCCCTAACTGCCCTCCCCTGTAGGCCTGGTCCCCCCCCAACTGCTCTCCTGAAGACCTGGTCCCCCCCAACTGCTCTCCCCTGCAGGCCTGGATCCCCCACAACTGCCCTTCCCTGAAGGCCCGGTAGCCCCCAACTGCCCTCCTCTGCCAGCCTGGTCACCCCTAACTGCCCTTCCCTACAGGCTTGATCACCCCCAATTGCCCTCCCCTGCTGGCCATCTTGTGGCAGCCATCTTGTGTCCACATGGGGGCAGCCATCTTGTGTTGGAGTGATGGTCAATTTGCATATTACTCTTTTATTAGATAGGATTTTTAAAAATGTAGTTAGAGTATTCTTGTGCTAGTTTAGTAGACCATCTTGGTAGTTTTTAATCATTTTGGGGGGTCTGAAATATTTTGAATAAGATAGATAAAATAGGAATTATCAAATATACCCTTAACATTTAATCTATTTGAGCCTGAGTTCAGAAAGCAAAAGTTCAGATAGAGATACCAAAGTATCTGATCATATTTGGTTTTTAAGGTTTGGATGCTGAGTAGTTAGAGTTTCATGACCAAAGGATCTGTTAAAATGTTCTGATTATATTCAACTCCTAAATTGTATACTGAGAGTTGAGATAGTGAGAAATACTACCTGAACTTTGTTATTTTGAAGTTTAAAATAAATGCAGTAAAACTGATTGGGCCTAGGCCCTTTCTAATGGCAGGTCCTTCAAGATACATCAGTTCCTTCTTTGGTGAAGAAGACAGGAAGAGTATTATTGATTTTACATTGTCTTTTTTTGTATTATTTTTGCATTCTATATATCCTTATTTGTATGTGCTTGCTCCATCAAATTCTAATACAAAATTCCCCACCATGACTTGTGATTTTGATCGTCATTATATCTATCTTTGTCAGAGTTTTGCCTTTATAGCTTTTACTGCTATTGTTTTTGGTGTAGACATTCATTAATTATACTTGTAGATCTCATAATATACCTCTTTCCCCTGCTTAATGGTCTTGATTTTGAATTCTTATCTGATTTTGATTCTGCCATTTCTGCTTTCTGTTTGCACACATTTGTCTGGTGTAATTCTCCACATGCCTGTATTTTCAAACCTTCTTTGTCATTCTGTTTTAGGTGTGTTACTTAACTATAGCACTGGGATGATATATCTGTTAGATTAACTGGGGTTGAAAATAATGTGCATTGGCTTCAAAAAATAAAGGGGAATGTATTTGCAGGATAGGTTTAGTTTCAAGCATGGCTGGTTTCAGTGCTGCTGTTTGGTTTCTCTCAGTTCTTTCAGTTCTGTGTTCCTTTCTGTGTTGAGTTGCTTCTCTCAGGGAAGCAAAATGGCCACAGAGGATCAAGGCCATCCTAGTGTTTATACTTTACAGTCCAGGAAAAGAAAGAGTGCCTCTTCTGAAAACCTTGAAAATTCTTTAATCACCTGCCAAACCCTAAAAAAAAATCACTGTGACCAAGTGGTGTGCCATACCCATCAGGGCCTGTGTTATTCATTCTTGAACCAATTGCTTTGGTGAAATTGGTATTATGCTAAACGGTGAGTTTGAGTGAATTAAGGTTCAAGCCTAAAACTGAAGTTTGAGATTCATTCCCACCCAAGCTAATGTGCCATTATTTAAGACAACAGAGTAAGGAATATAAATATTATGAAGAAATTAACACAATTCTCATTATGGAATAATAATATAATTCTTCATCTTTAAAAGCTAAGTGGATCAACTGATAAAACATACCAGAAATAATAAGTAAGGTTACAGTTACAATATTAACTTTAACAATGGTAAAAACCAATTGCTTTCCTATAACAAAGAATAACCAATTAGAAAATATAATTGAAGGAAATATTTCATTTTTAAAAATTATAAAATATATTGAATAAATTTATTAAGAAATATGCAGCATTTATATAAAATATGTGTACTTTAACAGAGAGATTTAAGATGTCTCTAGCTAGAGAAACTCAATATTATAACATTGTCTATTTGCATTAAAATACTCTCCAAAATTTATGTGATCCTAATCAAAGTCACAATGAGATTTCTTTTCTGGGTATATATTGGGGAAAGGAGGTATTCTCAGTTGAGACAAAGGATTTTAAAGTCCATCTCATAAAATTAATTCTGCTATACTAGCCAGGAAATAATAACAAAAAAGCAGGTATAATGGGCCTGTGTGGAAGAAGGAAGCCTTTTCTCCTTTTCTCACCAGATATAGAAACATAACATAAAGTTACAGTAAATTAAGAAAATAGACATTAGTGCAAAAATAAAGAAAGAAAACTAAAACAGAATAGAAAATCCAGAAAAAGACCAAAATAATATACTGGTGACTGTGCACATTAATGGAAAGTGTGTGTGTATATGTATAAAATCCAAGAGAATATATAAATTATTCAACATATAGCTAGGCAATAATTAGTTATTTTGGGGAAAAATATAGAGCCAAATCCTTATCTCACAGTTAATACGAAAATCAATACCAGCTACTAGTAGTATAAGTTGAAGTAGAGCAGGCCTTTCTATGAATGACGGGGAAAAAAACAAATCAAGAGCTATGACTAAATAAACATTTTAAATTTATGTATGTGAAAACATATTAGTAAACAATCATTTTCTTTCTGCTAAGAAAATGACAAAATCTGGACAAAATTTCACCACTGAAGTCACTAGGGAGCCAAGAATCAAAGAAAGAAGGAAATCCAGAGAACAGAGCTTTGCATTTGGGACTGCTTTTCCACTGGAGGCATTTGTTCACAAGTTTTAGGTTGGGATTCCAAACTGTAAGGCTACTAGAGGCCCAAGGCATGAAATTCATGCAAGGGGCTCGGCCCTTGCAGCCCCCGCTGCTTACTCCGGAAGGTCGACAGGTGGGTCCTTCTGCTGTTCGGTCTAATTAGCATATTGGCTCTTTGTTATATAGGATGCTCCATGAGTAAGTGTGGTCCTAAAATAGATCTTCCCCGAAGGGACTGAAGCCCAGTTACTGATCATATCATTTAATCATCGAACTGGGATAATCCAGGATTGGGACTGTCCTTAGCCACCTGTCAGAAGCAAACAGAAATCCTCTTTGAAGGAAGGTTACATTCTAGTCTCAAATGATAGCTTACCACTTTTCGTATACAATATCTGACACTGAGTGAAAGATAACAAGACATATAAGAAGTCAAGACAGTTCGCTTGCAAGTGTCCCACGTGCGTCCAGTTTAGGTCCCGTCTGGTTCAGTTATGCGGGTGCAGAGGTGCTGCGGCACGGGAGGCGGAGTCGTTGACTGTGGGAGGGGAGGAGAGGTTCAGTCTTTAAAAATACAGCATAAAAATGGCTTCAAAAAGATTTCTGGTCATCCTGGCTCAAGGAGCAGAAGAGATAGAGACGGTTATCCCTGTAGATGTCATGAGATGAGCTGGAATTAAGGTCACCGCTGCGGGTTTGGCTGGAAAGGACCCGTACAGTGCAGCCGAGATGTTATCTGTCCTGATGCCAGCCTGGAAGATGCAGAAAAGAGGGACCTTACGATGCAGTGGTTCTGCCGGGAGGTAATCTGCACAGCACTCGTGCCCGTCTGCTGCTGCGAAGGCGATCCTGAAGGAGCAGCCCTGCAGGAAGCACCTCGTCCCGGCCCCCTGTGCAGGTTCTATGGCTCTGTTGGTCATGAAATAGCTTTTGGAACCAAAGTTACAAAACACTCACTGGCTAAAGAAAAAATGATGAATGGAAATCATTAAGCTACTCAGAGAACCGCGTGGAGAAGGACGGCCTGATCCTCACGACTGGCGGCCGGGACCAGCTTCTAGTTCGCCCTGGGATTGTGGAGCGCTGAGTCACAAGGAGGTGCCTCGCAGGCGAAGGCCCCGCTGGTGCTGAGAGATTAGCCGCAGCCCTGGGAGGGTTAGGAGCTGCTTTCCCCCTCTCTCCCTGTGTTTCTGCTGCTGTGCTGGGAAGTGGGGTGCGAGGCCTCCTCAGATTCCCTCCCACACCTGTGTCCCCACATTTCTGAACCTCGCAAGAAAAGAAAAGAAAAGAAATCAAGAGAGTGTATTGGAAAATCAAAAAAGAAGCAACAAACAGTATAAGGAACTCATCAGGTGTCTTAAAAATGAAGTTTTTCACACATGGATGGATTTTAAATTACATATGAAAAATGTAGCTGAGATAAGACAACTTTAACAGATAACAGTATACTATAAAAAGATACAAAATGGACATTCTAGAACAAATAAGTATATAACTAAAACCAGGAACCTAGTGGACAGATTTATCATGAGGCTAGACACATTGAAGAGAGAATTAGTGAACTGAAAGATAAATATAAAAATAATATATACAGAATGAAGCACAAAAAGATGAAAAGATTGAAACACATGCAGAGGAAACAATGTGAGAGACAGGAGAATAATTGAGAAGCTCTAAACCTGTATATTAATAGAGAGAGTCCCCCCCAAAAGAAGAGAAAGATAATAAGTGAGAAAGGATATTTGAAGTAACAATGAATGATATTTTCTTAAAAAAAAAATCTGTGAACCCAAGCTGGATAAATACAAAGAAAATCATACTAAGGAGTATAAATATTATAAAGAAATAAATATTATAAAGACACAATGACAGAGAAAGCATTATGTAACCAGCTAGAGAAAAAAAGAAAACTTAGACCATCAAAGCAGCAACAAGGAAACATAGCTGACTTCCCTACAGGAAAATAAATAAATAAATAAAAGCCTGAAGACAATGAAACGATATATTAAAAATGCTGGGAAAACACCTGCAAAAGGTTTCTATAAGCTGAAAAGTGATTTTTCAAAAATTAGCTTGAAAAAAGGTATTCTCCAATAAATGCAGGAAAGTTTTGCACCCACATACTCATACAGGAGGAAGTACTTTCCAGCTGTATGACCATGGGAGAAAATTATTCTACATGGAAATTCAAAGGCACAGGACAGATTTAAGAATATCAAATAAAGTAATTATTCAATTTTGATATAAAACTATAATAATATTATCTTGTGGGGCTAACATTACAAATGAGTTAAGAGGATACATTAATGGAAAGATAAAATGAAATTAAAAAGAGGATAAAAGCAGTTAAAGGGTTCTAAGGTTTTTGCATTGTCTGAGAAGAGGTTATACTTATTTGTCTTAGACTGCAAGAAGTCATCTTTGCATATTTTGATCTCTATGGTAAGAAATATTAATAAGAGAATGTATAGCTACCAAGTTAATAGCAGGAGAAAATGGAATTGTACAAAATAATTAAACAAACCAAAGAAAAGACGTATACTAGTAACTTGAGTCAAGGACCTGGCACTCATTGCTGCTTTAACCTGAGTCTAGGCTTCTCACCTTCCTCCCTGAAGAACATGAGTTTCAGCACCCGCTCCAGCTTCTCCACAAACTACCAGACCCTGGGCTCTGTGCAGTATAGCCCAGCCACCGGGCCGGCTGGCCAGCAACTCAACCAGTGTCTATGCAGGTGCTTCAGCTCCCTGATCTCCGTGCCCCACTCCACCAGTGTGGAGGTGGCTGGGGGTCCGGGGTCTGGCTAGGGGGATGGCCAGGGTTCTAGTGGGTATAATAGGGAGCATCTAGAGTGAGAAGGAGACTATGCAATGCCTGAATGATCACCTGGCCTCCTACCTGGAGAGGGCGAGAAGCCTAGAGGCTGATAATCAGAGACTGGAGAGTGAAATCCAAGAACACCTGAAGAAGAAGGAGGGACCTAGGTCAGAGACTGGGGGCATTATTTCAAGACCATTGAGGACCCGACGGCTCAGATCTTTGCAAGTTCTGTGGACAATGCCCGCATCATTCTACAGATTGACAATGGCCATCTTGCTGCTGATGACTTCAGAGTCAAGTATGATACGGAGCTGGCCATGCACCAGCCTGTGGAGAGTGACATCAATGGGCTCCGAAAGGTCATTGATAACACCAGTGCCACTCAGTTACAGCTGGAGACAGAGATCGAGGCTCTCAAGGAGCAGCTGCTCTTCATGAAGAACCAGGAGGAGGAAGTAAATGTTCTACAAAATCAAACTGCCAGCTCTGGGTTGACTGAGTTGGATGCCCCCAAATCTCAGGACGTCAGCAAGATCATGGCAGAGATCTTGGCCCAGGATGATGCGCTGGCTCAGAAGAACCGAGAGGAGTTAGACAAGTACTGGTCCCAGTAGATTGAGGAGAGCACCACAGTGGTCACCTCGCAGACTGCTGAGATAGGAGCTGCTGTGATGACACTCACGGAGCTGAGACATAGGGTCCTGTCCTTGGAGATCGGCCTGGACTCAATGAGAAATCTGAAGGACAATTTGGATAACAGCCTAAGGGAGGTGGAGATGTGCTATGCCATGCAGTGGAACAGCCTTCCTCACTACTTAGGGCAGTGGGCCCAAGGGGAGCAAATGGGCTGGTAAATGTGGAGCATGGGAGATTTGTAAAACTAATGGGAGACAATATATGTTTGGAAAGATGGGGCATGTTTAGGGGAAACCTGTAATTTATTTATAGTGGATAACATATGTCATAGATTTAGTTATGACCATAAACAATGAAAGTTGGTATATCTGTACTTAATGGTTGTGAAAAATAAGAATTTAAAACTTGTCCTTATCAACTCCACTAATAACCTTTAGATTATTGGAATAAATCTATTTTATTATCTATTATGTGTTTTTCTTTTTTCTTTTTTGAGTTCTTTCTTTCCATTTATTTATTTATTTATTTATTTGTTTTTAGTTGGGGTGACATTAGTTCACAAAACCACACATGTTTCAAGTGTACAACTCAATAAAAGATCATACTATAAGTATTAAACTTTCTTTAACCAACCTCAAATAGGTGATTAGGGAACTGGGCCCTGCAGAAATTGCCTGAGTTCAAATTCTGCTGTCACATTTTGCATCCAATTCTTTCTAGCTGAATGACTATGGGCAAAGACTCTTAACGTCTCTGTGCCTCTGTTTTGTTTTGTTTTTAATCTGTAAAATGGGAATAATAGGAGAACATAACTAATAGGCTTGTTCTGAGAATTACATGAGTTAATAGTCATAAAATCTGAGAATAGAGACTGGAGCATAGTAAGAGCTCAATAAATGGCTGTTGTTTTTATAGTTATAATTATGACTTTTACATGGGAAATTGTTTTATTATCTAAATTAAATGATTATTCTGTAGGTCTAAAAACACCAAGTGAACAACAGCCTTTATCTCTGGCCTTGCTCTGTCCTCAACTCTGAACCAGGAGCTTAGTAATAGCTCATGGATCTCATCTTTCCTGCTTGAAATATATTTGCTGAAATCTGGCAAACAGTGAAGAAGTCTTTCACTGCTTGGCACTGGGGACAGTGTCCAGTAAGACACAGGCTGTAACCTTGAAAGAACTTACAGACCTACAAACAAAAAATTTCAATAAGTAAAGAATTTCCATGCAGTGGGATATGGCTAACAGGAAGAAGAATGTATCTCAGCAGTAGGATGAAAAATGTGCTTTGCAAGCAGAGATGAGGGATACTGTAGTCTCCTTACCCTCTTATCCTCAGGGGTAAGTTCCAAGACCCCCATTAGATGCCTAAAACTGAGGATAGTCCCAAACCCTATATACAGTATATGTGTGTGTGTGTGTGTGTGTGTGTGTGTGTGTGTGTGTGTGTGTATACTGATATACTGAGTGGCCAGATTATTATGACCGCCCCATCAGTACTTTGTTGGGCCCACTTTTGCCTTCAATACTGTGGCGATTCTTCTTGGCATTCACTCCTCGAGATGTTGAAAGGTGATGCGAGGAATCTGACACCATGCCTGATGAATAGCACTGTCCAGTTCTGTGAGATTTGATGGTTGTGGAACCAGCTGCCTGATGGCTCTTTTAACTTCATCCCACAAATGCTCAATTGGATTGAGATCTGGTGATTGTGGGGGCCACCTAAGCAAGGTAAAGTCTCCCTCATGTTCTTGAAACCATTCCTGCACAATATGAGCACCGTGGCATGGCGCATTGTCTTGTTGGAAGAAGCCATCTCCGTTGGGATACGCCATCAACATGATAGGATGAACTTGATCAGCAATGATACTTAGGTATGTTGTGCTATTTAGACGTTGTTCCACACGAATTAAAGGGCCCAAATCATGCCAGGAAAACATGCCCCAAACCATAACACTGCCCCCACCAGCTTGAAGGGTTGTACTTATGTATATGGGGTGCATGCTTTAATGCTGTTTCTGTGAAATTCTCACTCTGCCATCTGCATGATGCAACTGGAAACATGATTCATCGGACCACATGACTTTTTTCCAGTGATCGACTGTCCAAACCTTGTGATCCTGTGCGAATTGGAGATGTTTTATCTTGGTAACTGCAGACAGCAAAGGTGTTCGAACAGGCCTTCGGCTTTCATATCCCATATGATGCAGTGTACGGCTAATTTGCCTACAAACATCAGGTGGTCATAATAATCTGGCCACTCAGTATATATATACATATTTTTTTTCTTTTTTTTTTTTCCTATACATACTTACTTTTACTTAAAGGAAGCACTTGATGTCTTCTCTTTGGCATATCCAAATTGCTAGCACCACTATTCTTGCACTTTGGGGCCATTAACTAAAATAAGAGTTACTTGGATAAAAGCACTGGGATACTGTGACAGTTAATCTGATAACCAAGATGGCTACTAAATGACTAATGGTGGATGTGGTGGGGTGGGGGGGTCGAGGGTGGAGAGCATATACAGCATGGAGAAGCTCCGGACAAAGGGCAAAGGGATGATTCACATCCCGGGTTGGATGGCATGAGATTTTTATCATGTTAACACGGAACAGGGCACAATTTAAAAGTTATTGTTTACTTCTGGAATTTTTCATTTAATATTTTTGGACTGAAGTTGACTGTGGGTAACTGAAACTGTGGACAGCAAAACTGAGGATAAGAGGGGATTACTGTATTTTCTGGCTAGGTAAGAATTGGAAGGCTTTATAGTGGATTTGGAAGGAGAGGATAGTCTAGGCATAAAGAACAGCATGCACATAGAGGCAGAAAAGCGTGAAAGCACAAGGCGTGCTTGGGGAATGGCTCATTGCCCTTTGTGTTGGGGACATCAGATGGCTAGAATGGGAATCAGCATTTGTAAAGGGTGGAGAAACAGGCCAGAATTGGGTTGTGACTGCTTTTCCATGGAATTTAGAATTTTTCAGAATTATTTTATAGGCAAATCTTTTACAGCAAACCTTCAAATAACATAGTTAAGGTAGAGTTTATTGGACTTTTGAGTTTGAGTATGAGTGTTTCCTAAGTAGTCAAGTATTGAGAATTTAGGGTTTAGAAACAGAATTATTCTTTCTTAAACTAAGTTATATTATGACCAACTAAATGTCAACTTGTACTTGTTGAACCATATATGGTTGTGCAAGCTATGATGATAATAACAATGATAAAAATAATAGCACGAGTAATAATAATACCATCTAACATTTATTGACAGTGTTTTATGTGCCAGAAACGGTTATGACTCTTTTAGCTCATTAGCATATCTAATTCTCACAACACCTCTTTGAGGCAGATACTATTACTATTATCTCAGAAAATATTTTTCTAAACCAGTAAAAACATGATACCAATGGTAAGGTTATGTTATTTTCTTTATGTTGTGGACCCCAAGAAGAAAGATTCATTTGATGTAAACCCCAGGAAAGAATGTATCTGCTGTGATGGACTCCCCATGGTCTTAAACTAGGTGAAATCAATGGAGCAGCCACATTTTATGAACACTGACAGTCTAGCAGCTGACAGGGGCTCCTCACATTTTGTTTATCCCAGGAAGAACTTCAGACTGAACTCTTGGCTTCCTAAGCAATGCTCTACTCCTTTACACTGCCTGAACCTACTGTTATAAAGGGGTTCCTGGTATCCTCTTTCCACCAGTGGACCAAGACCTGCCCTATCCAATCAAAACTGCTCCATAACAACCAATCAGGATGCATAATCCTGACCAACCAAGGCTGCACAGTTCAGAAGTGTATGAATTTGGATATTTCTTTACATGAAATGGACTTAATTAGGAACTGTGTCAGGAACTTTCTAGCTATAAAAAGTGCCCTTCCCTTTGTGTAGGCAGAACATAATTTAGGTTGCTAACTCAACCTGCATCTCTTGGGCTGCATTTGCTCAAATAAATGTTTATTATTCTTTATTACAGTCTAAAATTAATTTTGGTTTACAATGTGTACACCAGGCCTCATCAACCTTTTATTTCCCTTGAATGCCCATCTTTTCTATAGTTTTATGAGATAGGATAGATAGACAGAAGAAACAGGGAAGGGGAAGGTCTTTAGAAAATTTTTATTCCTAGCTGATTACAGTTTGAATTATATTTATCTTTGTAAAACTGACTTAGAGTGAAAAATAAACACAATTCTATCAATGAGAATATTATTCTAACTTGGTGATTTTGTCTAGGTTGAGACTGGTAGGTGCCGAGTTAGAGATCCTAGAAGATATACTGGGTTTCAAACATGGTGAGTTTTGTCTTCTGTATCTGCCTGTCAAGCCAGATCAAAGTAAGCACTACAATATTATATCATTCCCCTTTCCACTCACCACCTTTGCACAAAATCAAATACCAACTCAAGATAGTCACTAACTTCCCACTTAGGAACATTTACCTGTTTGTGGGAAAAATAGAATGAACATTTGGGACTCTCAAAGTACTATCAGGAAAATGTCAATGGACATCCACTTAAAATTAGACTTAATTCCACAGGGAAATTGTGATGGAATAGTCAATTTAGAAATTTAAATCCCGGGCATAGATTCAGAAATTTGGAAAAACCCTTGCAGAAGTCAGTATTTGCTTAAAGTTCTTTTTAATCCCTAGCAACTGTGGGTTTAAGATTTTCACAAAATGAGAGGAAAGAAATTATGTGTAATTTTCTCATCTGAACTAGTCTCCTTTTGCCTACTGCTTTCCAAATTTCAGCTACTTAGCATGTCGGCCAAATCCTGGCATGAACATCACTTTCCAGCAATCTGAATGGGAAACCACAGAGCCCCAGTGCTTTCAAATTATGCACTGACAAATCCAGAATAATCAGGGGAAGCACAAGACCGATTACGTTTTACCTAAGGTGAAATTTAAGACATGCCACAAGCAATTGATTCTCTTTCTAGGATAATTTACAGACAAAGGCTTACTTGACTTTCTAAACACAATAGCAGATCACTATTTTAACATTAGGGTAAAGTCAGAATAATGAGACCTTTTATGTTATTCTGACCAATTCTTTTCTTTTTGCCACCATTGTGCTGTGCCCTCTATGTCAGCATCTGTCACTCGGTTACAATTCTTAGTTTGTATGCCTTTCTCCACTATGTGTGTTCCTCCAGCATAGGAATCTCTTCTTCTTTACTCTTGTAAAAGGTATGTCAGTATTTGCCACAATGTCCGGTCTATGGTAGGCAGTCAACCAATGCTGCTGAATGTATGAATGAATAAATGTGTACATGCTGTGGCAAAAGCAATAGTTAGAGGTCCTGAACTCTATTGAAGCTCTGTCATTAACTAAGTTAGTTTGAACAGTTGATTTAATATTTCTTCACCAACAAAAGGTGATCTTGAAAATTTCTTCCAGAAAACTTTTATTTCTATAGCAAGTGATTTACAGCATTTTATAAAATGTGAAGTGTGAAACACATATAATGAATAAGTAGTTCAAATTTTGATATATGACCACCATGTTTGGGAAATCTGACTATCGTGTACTCTTTCCCCCTCCCCCTCACTTTGCCAAAGATTTCAATTCCTTTCCTTTCTGGCTCATTTCGTTTTCCCCCCACTGATTCTTAGAGGAAGAAAAGAAGTGAGGAAAACAGTCATTGTATTGAGAATACTGAAAGTCAGAGAACTTTGTTCTTTTTTGGCTTACATTTTTTATTGACTTTATTGGGGTAACATTGGCTAATAAAATTATATAGGTTCCAGGTGTCAATTCCATAATACATCATCTGTATATTGTACTGTGTGTTCACCCAGCTGGGGGCTTCATTTCTCTGAGCTCGGTTTTCATGACAGCCTAAAATAACAAGCTAGCCCCTTGTTAGTGTTATAATTCTACTGTAATTTATGACAGTGAAGAGAAAAACAGTGGGAGAAGATTGATCAAGTTGGATTTTTCAAACCACAGGTTGATTATTGGGGAATATCGACTTGTTTTTAAAATCATCTGGATTCTTACAAATAGGTGACAATTGCCCCAGAAATTTTCCATGCTTTTGAAAAGCTTGCATAATGGCTTGTGTGGCAATTGCAAAATCAACCCAGAGAAAGAAATTTCAAAATGTGTCCTCAAAATTTTAGGCTTTTCCTCCTGCAGAGACGGAAGGGGGGATTTGGGGATGTTTGTGGAAACTAGGAAAGGGGGTGGGGGGAGTTTGTGTAATGAGTGGAAAAATCATCCAAGAGTTTATAAACAGTTGCAGTGCACTGAGGCAACCACATTTGAGACTGTGGGGGGAAAAAACATACCCATAAATCCATCATTTGCCCTCATTTCAGCCAAGAAGGAGATTGTCCATTTTATATTTTGGTCTTCTGTGTTTCAAAGATTGATGTCAAAATAAAAACAATAAGACACTCATGGTATTTTCTTTCCTAATTTGCCAATTGAAGATCAGCTACCCAGAAAGCAGGGTTCTGAGTGCACTACAGATGAGTTTTTTCAGAGCCTTTCTATTAGCTGCCATTTCAGAAAAGTTTTTTCTCCTTATTGCCAGAGAACATTGAAAGACTCAGTGAGACATTTGTTATCAGAAATCAGCTTCAAAGTTTCTGATTTGGGGGAAAGTTGGTGGTCTATAATTGAAAATCGAAGGCCTGAGATATTTTTTTTCTAAAATTATCAAAAGCAGGTCGATACAGAAGATATTAAGCTGATATAAGAAAGCCTCATTCAGGGATTGCATAGCCAGCTACTTAATGTTTCCCCAGAAAGTCTTACAGCTTGAAAAGGAGAAGCCTTTTAAATCCTTGTCCCTTCCGTGTGTGTGTGTGTGTGTGTGTGTGTGTGTGTGTGTGTGCGCTAAGTAATTGAAACAAACAAAAAGACGAATAAAGCACCCTTTCCCAATTCTCCTGGATATTTTCCCCTCAGGCAATCTCATGTGGAACCTTCCCTTTTGCAGGTTCAGAGCAGCTTGGCCTGTGTAAGACAATAGATATGCAAGATAACAACAGGGCAGTTGCTCTGAGGCCTTGGCCTTTATCAGGATTAACTGTTACACCCGTGAGCAAAACAGGGCGGCAGGGTTTTTCCATCACTGGCCTTTGCTGTTCCTGGGTGCCAGATGGCATTATATCCATGAAAAAAAAAATGCTGTGGGTTATAATGTTGACCAGGCGCTGTTACTTCCACTTGATCACACTGTTTGGGGCTCTCTTTGATGTACAAAACACTTCTAAGATAATGAAATGCCTTGGCAGCTGGCTAATGGCTGGGAAAGTGCAAACCCTGCACTGAACTCTTCCACCAGACTATTCAATGGCAAGGTAATGTCAGGCCCATGCTGGAGAGGGAGCAGAGAGGCTAGTTGCCAGGCAGGCCCGGACTCCTGGACAAACGGCTGTGGAGGAGCTGGTATTTTTCTCTCTTCAATAGAAGTGGTCTGTGCCTGCAGCAAATGAGAAATAAATCCACCGAGGCCAAGCCCAGGCTTATTTTTTTACCAGCTGCTGGAATTTGCATAAGAGCCTGTGCACACAGGTAAACAAAGACAGCCTACCCATGTAGACCTGAGAACTGTTAGTTTTTGTTTGTGTACAAAGTAGGGCCTCATCTTTATGCAAAAAAGAAAAAAAAAGTTCTATGAATTAAATTTGACTTTGCTGCTGCTAATCTTTTCACTGGCCTGATTCACTGGGAAAAATAGAGCATGCATAATTGGATAGGGAGGCATGTTCTCACCCCTCTCTCCCTTGATGCTACAGGCCAACTCCGAGGAGATACACCCTGGGTACCAGCCCCTCTGGGACGTCTTCCTGTGCCCCTGTACCTTCTGTCCCCACAGTCCTGCTCCAATCCCAGATGAATTGTGGCCACCAAACATTCTTTCACTACCTGGACTCCCACAGAAGCAGAAATCTTCTCCATTTAAAATGCCTCTGGATTCTCTGCTCTTATCTCAGTGGTTAGAATGTAAACCTGAAACAGAAACTCTGCTTTTAGACCGAAGGTCAGGAAACTACCTGCCAGCACATGGACCAGATCCAGTCCAGTACCTGCTTTTGTACCGCCAACAAAGCTAAGGAGAGTTTTTGTATTGTTTAATAATTGAAAGAAATCAAAAGAAGAATATTCTGCGACACAGGATACTTCTATAAAGCTCAAATGTTAATGTCTGAAAGTGAAGTTTCATCGCCACATCCGTCCATTTGTGTATTGTCTATGGCTATAGTGCAAAACTACAGCTGGGATTTGAGTAGTTGCTTCAGAGACTTCAGGATAGCCTGCAAAGCCTAAAATATTTGCTGTCCGGCCCTTTACAGAAAAAGTCCGATCCCTGCCTCGAGTTTTTGGCAGAATTACAGAGTGGGTGCTTAATGCACATTTCTGACCATTTCCAAAGCCTGAGCACGTTCAGCTGGGTGAAAAGTTCTCCGCAATTCCAGTATTCCCATCACCTTTATCTGAAAAAAGTTGTTAGTGCTACCATTTGAGATACTTTCCTTCCTTTCTAGCTTAAAATGGAGTCAGTTTTTAAAGTTCTTGCTAATGCTTCCTTTCTGTATTGTGTCTCTCCAACAGTCAACGCCTGTGCTGGCCTTTAAACAAATACTTCAGGTTTGAAATGCCCCACTGGTGTCTGTTCAGCTTGAGTGGAAACCGAAGGGGGGAAATTGGGATGGGAGGAATCTGACGCTGAGGCTTCTTATTGTGGCATGTTCACTTTCCAGACTCCCTCTGCCAGTCCACAGTGTTTGTTGTGCAGGTTTGCAGCTCAAGGCTGTAAGCTTATCTGAGCCAACAGAAATGGATCTGCCCATCCCACAACTGCTGTCTTGTGTTTCTGCTCAGAGTTCAGCCTTTGTTAATTCAAACAGTGTGCTCTTTCTCCCTCTTTCTTTTCCTTTCTTTCTTTCTTCCCTTCCTTCCTTCTTTCTTCCTTCCTTTCTTTCTTTCTTCCTTTCTTTCTTTCTTTCTTTCTTTCTTTCTTTCTTTCTTTCTTTCTTTCTTTCTTTCTTTCTTTCTTTCTTTCTTTCTTTCTTTTCTTTTTCTTTCTTTCTTTTTCTTTCTTTCTTTCTTTCTTTCTTTCTTTCTTTCTTCCTTCCTTCCTTCCTTCCTTCCTTCCTTCCTTCCTTCCTTCCTTCCTTCCTTCCTTCCTTCCTTCCTTCTTCCTTTCTTTCTTTTTCTCTCTCTCTCTCTCTCTCTCTCTCTCTCTCTCTCTCTTTCTGCCACTGACCACGTTTTTGTTTCCTCCTCATCCTGTTTGTCAGGGGGTACTGGGTATGTGGTCTATAGCTTCCGACCTACTCCCCTTTATCTTATGGTGCTGGGACCTTGTTATTGAACTCTGGCTTTTGCAAGATTGCTGGCCACAGCTGTTCTGGGTCTATTAAACGTGGAGACTTCCTACATGGAAAATTTCAATGGTGGATTATGGGTGACTATTCCTTTCTTTGTGCTTTCCTGTGTTTCCTAAGGGATATATTTCTTTTATATAAAAAAGAAAAAAAGTTTTATAAAGGTCCTAGAAGTGCCACTGTACTAATAATCTTTACTTTTGAGTGTCTTAATTCCTTCCTTCCAACTCTTCTCAAAGTATGCCCAGATATATACAGATAATATTTAAATCCACAAAACTAGGTAAATCAACTCTATATAATATGATTTCATTTAAAAATGATATGTGTGAGAGAGATGGAGAGTATCTGAGCATGTATTTATTTGCATTAAAAAAATAACACAAACAAACCCTGGACTTCTAGTTTCTGGGTCTAGCATCTAAGTAAAAGGATGAACAAACTGAAAAAGAGACCTGGAATGATAGTCATCGAATTATCAACAGTAATTATCTCTGTGAGTAGATTCAGAGGGAATGGGTACTTTTACTTTGTGCTAAACTTGTTGTATTATTTTAAATTTTTAATTGTGAGGATGAATTACACTTGTAATGATAAAAATTTTTGAAAATGATTTAAAAGCCCAAATCCCACACGTGTTTTCCACAGAACATTGACTAGCTATCGTCCCCACTTACACCTGTTATTAAACAGCCCCACATCCCCTCCTCCTCCCCACCTCCTCCCATGGTGAGAAACCCTGATTTTTAGGCCTCTAGATCACCCTCGTGTAGCATGTGAAAGATGTGGTGTTATGGATCATCTAGGATGAGTAAGGAAGTCAAACTCCCTGACTGACTTCAAATTTTGGGGTTAAACATAGAAAGGCTGGTTAAAAATTGTTTCTAAGCAAGTTTTAAACTTTGTTTTTATTGATAACATCAGATTTGGTTGTTCAGGCCAAATCATTGGAATTAAGATGACCCTTTTCTATGGAGATCACACCTTATTTTTCTAAATAAGTTGCTTTTTATTCTGACGCCATTTATGTAGGCAGCAGTAAATCTTTATAACTGACTTGCAATGAACCCTTTCTGTTTACTGAAGTCATATACGTGGGCCTATGTTTGGCCTCTGTTTTATTTCATTGTTCTGCTCACCTAATCTGCACTGTTTTTAATTACTGTAGATTTAAAGCAGTAACTGGGTAGCTCATTTGATTAGAGCATTGTCCCAATATGTCAAGGTTGCTGGTTCAACCCCCCCATCAGGGCACATAGGAGAATTAACCAATGAATGCATAAGTAGTGGAACAATAAATCTCTCTCTCTCTCTTAAAGCAATAGATAAAAATGTAAAGAAATGCTTACTAGTTGAGTAAGCCCCTTCTGCCACCTATTAGAATTATTTTTCAACATTTTCTCATGCATGCTCTTCCAAGGAACTTTAGCATCAGCTAGTTAAATAAACCAGAGATTTAATAGCTTGTTGACTAGATGTATGATATAGATATTTTAGTTTTAATTTCCTGCTTAAGTTTTAAAAAATATCTTTGCTTAATTTTATACAGTTATCTCTATCTCTATCTATCATCTGTTTATCTCTCTTTCATCTTGTCTTTATATAGTTAAATATCTGTATATATATACATATACAACAATATATGTAGATATATGCTTGGGTTTTAGCTTTTAAATTAATCAAGTTTATTTTACTTTATATTGTTTTTTTCTTAATTTGAACCCTGAATGAGTCTTTGTTGTTTATTTCTTTTGAATATAATTTTAGTTGGTATATTTAGGTTTTGCCCATTATTTACTTATTTATAAAAATGATA
Source organism: Ia io (assembly GCA_025583905.1). NCBI lineage: Eukaryota > Metazoa > Chordata > Mammalia > Chiroptera > Vespertilionidae > Ia > Ia io. The sequence continues at coordinate 23,070,185 of JAJQQW010000007.1, forward strand.
AGGTCTGAGAGTCCTAGCGCTCCTGCTGTTCTAATATGAAATAATTCTGGCACCTCCTTGAGAGTAAAAATGGGAAAGATTTGTTTCTTTCCTGAAATTTAATATATACTCTGAGTGTTGATAACGAGCCAAGATGTTTCAGTGTCCTTGCTAGGTGGGATTTTCCAATGTCCTCTTTTTTTTTTTCTTCTCTTTTTCAAACAATCTGTTATTTATCCTGTCCTTTGCTGTGTCCTCTACATTCTTGGATGGAATTCACAAGGGGCTTTTAAAGTCTACCTCTCCTTTAATGATAGTTGGTGAATTTGCATTCTAATGTCTCTCCTAAGAGGAAGGCCTCAACATTCACTTGGTGAATTTTATACCAGACAACAGACAAGTCTTGAACTGTGGTCTTATTTATATATCACTTGTTTATGGCTTATTTGGGGGTTAATCATGTGACCTTGGGGTTCATGTGGGTTTTTTTTTTGCAAACTATTGTTTATATACAAGTTATATGCCATGGAGACAGAAATTAGGTCTAATTTCTAATTCTGTCTTCAGTGTACAAAATAATGTTTGATACATACTAGGCACCCAGAAAACACTGTTGAGTGGTTGACCTGTGTCCCTTCATTTCCAAACACACTTTTGAAAAACGCTAGGTTATCAGGATCAGTGACTTGTCTGCGCCACATGTCATTATAGAATATCTGAAACAAATCCAGCATCCCCCAAAACTCTGACTCTTCTTATTCCCAAACTCTGTCTGATATTGGTGTCCTCCTCATAATATTTAGGCTCAACCCTTTTCAGTCATTTCTAGCTTCTTCCCTTCTGTCTCTCTCTCCTACTCCCTTCACATCTATATACAATTACCCATCAAATTTGTTGATTCTACTTTACAGTGTTCCTACATCCATTAAATTCTTTCAGCTCTACTGCCTTAGTTTGAGATTTTGCTCCCTCTTACTTGGGTACTACAATTTCTGCCCATTTATTATGCCTTCCACCAGAGACTCTCCTCACTCTCTCATTTTACCAAAATCCATTTTAATATTGCTTCTAGAACAATCATCCTTAAACATGTGCCCTCATCATTCTGTGCCTATAATGCTTTCTCGTTGCCTATAGAATACAGTGCAAACCCTCTAACCTGTGCTGTATATTCTTCCAGAATGTGAGGGGCCCCAATGATTATTTTCAGTTTGATCTGTATCCTGTTATGCATATTTTTCTCTAGCCAGGGTGGTGTGCTGTACTCCCTGGACAAACCCCAGAATCTCTTTGTTGCTGAAATCTTTGTTGCATCTCTCTGCGCTCCAGCCACCCAAGTTCTTTTCGGTTGACTGCCCCCTCCCACTACAGTCCTTGCCAGCCGTGCCCTCCAGCTTGTCTGCCAGCTGCACTTGGTTGTATAACTGTCACTCATGCTCCAGATCTCACTCCAAAACCACTTTACAGGAGGCTTTCTACAAGTCCTTCCCAGGGAGCCTTCCTGCTTTCCACCCTTATTCTAGTCAGGTTAAACACCTCATAGCTCCAGTATTAAAGATGCACTGTTTTTGTGGGATTATTTGAGTAAGGACTGTTCCCCCACTTTAAACTCTGTGAGTGAGTGAGACACCTTGCTCACCGTTGTATCCCCTGTATCCCGTCCAGGAACACACACTAAATACTTAATGAACGAGTGCACCAATATCTATAAAAGTCTTGGTCATGATTCTTACCCCATCTCCTCTCAGGAACTGCCAGAGACCCCTCATTTTGAATTCACCTCTCTTTTTCCTCTAATCCCAACACGTAGACCTCTTCTCCGGTGGGTGGTAGTTCCTAGAGAGTAGTTACCTGTCTTGTGTACACAATAGATATACACCGTAGGAGGTCAGGAGAATGGTCAGGTTTGTGTTTAAGAATGAGCACTAACACAAGGCTTTGTTTATAAAAGTAATATGGGAGTCCAGAACCAGTCACCCCAAGACGTGCTTCTGGGGTATGCAGATTGTTTTGAGCTGAAGGCAAGGTTAGCTGTAGACTCAACAGAAACTTCCTCCCCTCCCTTGACTACCTAGAAGAATTTGTATTAGAGGTTTGCTTATAATTGGAGATTATCAGAGATAACCTCTTTTGACCTAGCTATAGGGAAGGACAGACTTTTATTTACTAAATGTCTGCTTTTCTTATGCAATGACCTTCTGAAAGCCCCCAAGGTGCATTATCTCATCTTTAGCTCAGGTCTTACACACCTCAATCTCCCTTTCTATCTCTGAACCTCTCCTGCATGTGGGGTCTCTGACTCTCTCATGTATGTGGGGCTCCCATACATATGTATGCATTAAATTTGGTTATTTTTTCTTGCCAATCTTTCTGATGTTTATTTGATTATTACACCAGTCAGAAGGACTTTGAGGGTAGAGGAAAGTTTGTTCCTCCCTGACCGTAATAAAGGTTTGCAGAAGTTGAAATATTTGTTAAATTTGAAATGCCAGAGTATTAATTATATCATGCTTCTAATGACACCAAAGTTTGGGTCAGAAGCCCATCTGAATGGCTGTCCTTGCTTATTCCTAATCTTATCCAGTCAATTCTCAAATGTGTGAGGGTGTTAATTAGGGAGACTGGGATGGCATATGTGATGAGTTTAGTGGGGATTCACACTCACTGGTAGGAATCCATGCCCCAGTGCTGGTAGGTTAATGATATCTTCTTACAGTTTTATTTGGTTTTCTTTTGCACACCTAACTTGATAATGTTGTTAATAAATTCTGGTGGATAATGATAATCCGGAAGTAATGGTTAACTAGTCTGTGTTTATCCTGTCAACTTCGTCTTAGCTGAGAACAAAAACCCTCATGGAAAAATGTGGCCTTTGTCTATTTAAATCAGCTGTCACACAGGGAAGATAGTGCTTGAGTTTTACCGAGGCTGCAGGTTTATTGTTTTTAATTCTACTCACAACAAAATGGATTATTCTTCAGCCTATTTTTGTCACATCTTTCATTTGGAATAAAAAATGGTATATTAAAAAAAAAAACACATGAAAAAGTGTTCAAAAAGTGAGATAGCACAATTAGCTTTGGACTACTGCAGAGGGTTTAGAGAATTTCCTGGAGCCTGCGTGCTAATTTGAAATCACAGGAAAGAACATGGGAAGGGGCAGGAGATAGATATTAATGGCATTTTGCAGGGTTGCATAGGAGGTATTTTCTCATTTTAGCCGTTAGAAAAGTGGGGTGTAGGTTTTAATAACAGAAATATACTCATTTATCTTTGTTGCTCTTGAAGATTGTGAGAAAATTCCTGAGATATTCTTCTGATCTCTGTGGGTATTTGGAGACACAAATTACTCAGTTTTGCTAACTTAGTACCTAGTGTATTTCCTATTTTATTTTATTTCATTTTATTTATTTTAGTAAAGAGAGGACCAGATAGATAAGGGCCAGAAGAAGGAGAAGTCAAATTGCAGTGCTCTAAAAGAAAAAGTTGAGTCTTTGGGGTTTCAGGTAACCTGCTCCGTGGGGAGGCAGAATCTATAAATCAGAAAGAAAGACAATGAGCTCATTGACAGGTTCTGAGACTTTTGTAACTGTCCATGTTTGCTATTGTGGTTGTTCCCTGTCCCCATCATGACTGCCAGCTAAATGCTTAAAGTAAAAATAATTTATGGACAATGTCTTAGATATGGTGATTTGATTAACTAATTAATTAATTAACTAATAATTAACTTAACCATTTTTTATTTCATGTTTACTCTATGCCAGGGGTTCCTCCAAAGTCTGGGGATATGGTGGTAAATATAACAAAGATCTGTACCCTCAATGAGCTAACATTGTAGTGGAAAGACAGGCAATGAAGGAAGTAAATAAAATCCATAAAGTATTAGATGCAGATAAGTGCCCACAGAGGAGAACAAAGATAAGGAGGATAGAAAATTTGTTATGGAACAGAGAGAGTTTGTCTACCCAGTGCTAGCAGAGGCAAACACTAAATGCCAAGAATTGCAGTGGGGGAAGATGGGTTATTTTATTATGAATGGCCCCACCCAGGGAAGCTAATGCTCAAAAGCCTGAACTTCCCAACCCAGGGTTCAGGGTTGGCTTTTAAGGGTCTAGGAGGGACAGGTAGGTGAAAATGCTGGTGGCAGGTTTTAACTGGAGGACTTGGAGCTTGGCCATTCTGTTAAGTGGTGTCAGCACAGGTTCTTCCTGGACAATAGACCCTTTGCTTTTGAAATGGTTCTGGTATTCAAGTTCCATTACTAGTATATAATGGTCCTTTGGTTCTGGGTGCAACTGTAGGTCAGAATTCTCTCCCCTGCGCGTGCTTTGGCTGCATGACTTGCCATTTTGGTCTGTTGTCTCTTGAAAAGCAACTCAGTATCTCATGAAAACGAATAGGACCATTTTGAGCTGGTCCTGTGGTTATAGATGTTGAAGGTGAGGGTTGCAATGTTAAATATGGCAGTCAAGAAATGTTTAATTGAAGAAGTGACATTTAAGTAAATATTTGAAGGAAAGGATAGAGCTAATTGTGGTTATCTGGAGGAAGGGTGTTCTGGGCAGAAGAATATGAAGTTTAATGGTGACTTCTTAAACTAGGTTAAAAAAGGAAAGTTATTGGCTCAGTGTATCTGAAAACTCAGGGCTCAGGCTGGCTTCAGCTATGGTTTGATAAAGGGATTAGGAAAACGTATTCTCTTTCCTGTTCTCCTTTATGTGATGAATTCATTCTTTATAGATTGGCCTTTTTCGATGCATGTCTTTGGTTCTTATATCCTTGTACTTCAATTCTATGGGAAGAATAAAGGTATTTGTCTCCATATTATCATAAAAATCTCATTTTGTCTCTTTTGCTCTGATGGGGTCATTACCTATTTCTGAACCAATTATTATGATTGGGACAAATGCTTTGTGCAGATGGTTTCATGCTTGTGTCACTTGCTCTACTGGAATGCCAGACTGAGAAAGCAGATATGTGTCCTTTTTTTTTTTTTGGGGGGGGGGGGTGTGGGGCGGGGGGTAGCCAGCATTCTCCTCAGGAAAATTGGGGAACCAAGAAAAGAGTAAACGGATTTTGGATAGCAGAAGCTATGACTCAATTATACCATGTCTTTTAGCTTAAGATCTTTGATAGAGCTTTATCTATCATAAACTTGCTGTGGAAAGTCACGTCATCTCTATTGAATCCAATTAAGAAGTTGAATTCATGAACGTTAAGGTCACATTCTAATTTGTACTCTATGACTAAGAGTATTTTTTTAAAGTCTTAAATTAAAAAATATTACATTATGATATAAATCTAATCTATTAAAGGGATGTAAACAAATATATTTAACCATTATTATGGCTGTTGATATTTGGCATAAAGGCCAGCATGAATTCTTGAATACAGGTCTAAATTGAAAGTTTCTTAAGAGTTGGTGTGATCAATGCTAGATGCCTTTGTATGCTAATTTACTATTTTTTCTACTTGATGGACTGTAAGAAGAAAGGGACAAAGAACATGAGTGTATCAGGATTCTTTGCAGGACCAACTTCCAGCCTAGAGTTTGGGGAATCACTGGAAAAGCCAGTTCAAGGAGCATAGTTTACACAGCTCTCCGTGTGTGACACTGAGAGTGGAGAGTCTCTGCACCCTTCTGTTTTGGTCTCTGTGACATGATGATACTGTGAGCATAGGATCTGCAAAGGATAGAAGACCCTTGGTATTCATTTCCTGGACTTTCAGGATTGCACAGCCCTTCCTAATGGCTGAAGAAAATGGCCCCTCCCAAATGCAGCATCTTGAGCCTTAGACTCTAATAGCTGATACTTCCAACAAGGGACCTCCTTAAGTGTTTTGCCTACATTTAATATCAGAGTGTTCAGCATTTTACAATAAACTTTATATTAAATTAGTGAATGTGTATATCTGGTACATGACCTTGCATTGGAGAAACAGGTATCTACGTCAAGCTTCCTACATGATTTGGGCAACACCTGAAATACCTTCATGTGCAGTTTCCATGTGTCAGGGACAATGCACTTCAGTAACCCAAGATCTGCCTCTGTGACTATTCTTTCGGAAATGTTCATGCTCTTCAGCATAGTACACAAAGACCATATCAGACCCAGAATATCTTTCTTCTTCTATGACAGATTCAGGGATTTATTCACTCTTGGCTTCCTTAACCAAATCAAAATAAATCCTTATCCATTCTCAGAAGGTCTTCAGGGCCCCATGAAGACCATTAGGTTTTCTCCAGTCAGCTTTTACTTCACGTTGGAAGGGCAATACCTTGGAAGGAGATAGGGCCCTTGAAACTCATTCCTCACCTACTCAAAATATTCTTCTTAATGTGTTCAACTCATTAGAATGACATTTGTCTTTGAAATATGTTCCTAAAATAAAATATATGTAATAATCTATTATAGTACACTATGATTACATAATGCCCCCATACTCTGAGTACTCTCATCCAGTAAAAGCTGACTCAGCAAGCTATACTATACATATTTGATCAGTGAGAACTATTCTATACTTTCTGAGTTGAGTGTGTCTGCAAAGTGTTTGTTATATTTCATTTTGTGTTTTTTTTTCCACTGTGATTTCCCTGCCATTTTTTGTGTTCTTTTCATGGCCAACAAAAAAGCAACAGCAATAGACTTTCTGCAAGGAAAGGAAGATATTTACATAGATATTAAAATGTAAGTTTTATCAAGAGGAGAAAGAGAAGATAAGCCACAGCCTGGGAGAAAAAATTTGCAAAAGACATATCTAATAAAGAACTGTTACTTAAAATATGCAAATAACTCTTAAAACTCAACATTAAGAAAATAAACAACCTGATTTAAAAATAGGCAAAAAAGCCAAATAAACACTACATCAAAGATAATCTATAGGTGGTAAATAAGCATATGAAGGGATGCTCAACATTATATGTCACTAGGGAATTGCAAATCCAAACAAAAATGAGATATCACTACATACCTATCATAACTGCCAAAATCTGGAACACTGACAACATCAAATGCTGATGAGGATAAGGAGCAATAGGAACTCGCTCATTCATGCTCGTGGGAATGCAAAGTGGTTCAACCATTGTGGAAGACAGTTTGGTAGTTGCTTGCAAAACTAAGCATATTCTTACAGATACAGCAATTGCACTCCTTATTTGCCTAAATGAGCTGAAAACTTATGTCCACATAAAAACCTGTCCATGGATGTTTATAGAAGATTTATTCATAATTGCCAAAGCTTAGAAACAACCAAGATGTTCTTCAGTAGGTGAATGGATAAGTAAACTGCAGTATGTCCAGACAATAACATATTATTCAGCATTAAAAAGAAATAAGCTATCAAGCCATAAAAAGACATGGAGGAATCTAAAATGCATATTATTGAGTGTAAGAAGCTACACTGAAAAGCCTACACGCTATATGATTTTAACTATCTGACATTCTGGAAAAGGTAAAACCATGAACACAGTAGAAAGATCATGGATAGGGGGAGGGAGAGATGACTAGGCAGGGCATCAGTGATTTTAAGGGCAGTGAAACTATTCTGTGTAACACTAGTATGGTCAATACATGTCATTCCACATTTGCTCAAACCCATAGAATGTACACCACCAGGAGTGAACCCTAATGTAAACTACGGGCTTTGAGCGATAATAATGTGTCAAAGTAGATCCATGGATGCTACAAATGTATCACTCTGTGGGGGATGTTGATAGTGGAGGAAGCTATGCCTGTCTATGTGGTGACAGGGGGTATATGGGAAATCTCTGTACTTTGTGCTCCATTTGGCTGTGATCCTAAAAGTGCTCTAAAAATGAAGTCTATTAAAAATGCAAGTTGTTTGGATTTTTGAGGTGTCTTTATGTGGAAGTTCTTTGACGTTATGAAGGGCATCATCACCTCATCATGGGGAGACTAACATTCATCTCCATAGAGGAGAGAGGAAAGAAACCAGATGCCAAGGCCTCTCTATAAGGGCTGTGCTGTATCAGCCTGTTTAGAGCCATGCAGTTAGCTGGTAAGCTTTCCAGGGTCTGCTCTATACCTGTGTTTGTTCCTCCAACAGGAATAAGAAAGGAAAGTGGAGAGGAAAACTCACTGAGTTTCCAAAAGGCCTTCATAGGAGATAATTCCCCTCCCTTATCAGAGTTGGGTACTATCAAGGCATGCCTTATCAGGGAACACAGCTCAATAGCCGCTGAGGCTGTGTTTACAGGGGCAGCTGCTATAGCAGCAAGAGTCCACTCCCCTGCTGCTTCCTTCACTGCCCCTTGCTGACTGGACTAGAGAAGGGTTTATTGAGTGACTTTGTCTAATAATTATGACAATGACCAACATATAATGATTGTACCAGGCAGAACACTAGGTATTTTAAATGGAATATCTAAATCCTCAAAAGAATAATAGCTAGTAGAACTTAGTATATACCAGGCATTATTCTCACTATATATATAACTAAATCCTGATGAGAACCTAATGAGATAGTACCATTATCTCTCCTGTTTTACAGATGAGGAAACTGAGGCTTACAGAAACTGAGTCATTTGTCCACTATTGCACAGCTACTAGGTGGTGTAGCCAGTAATCAAACTCAAGGACAGCATGACTCCAGAATAGTCTTTTAATCATAGCTGTGCAGAGTTGATTAATAGGTTGTTTACCATCATGATTTTATCTCAAAATATATTTCTAAAAATAAATGTTTATAAAATTCCATTATAGGACAATGTGAATACATGTTTTTCCCCCATGTTCTTAGTGTACCATATGTTTTTGGCTAATGAGAGCCAGCATAACAGACTGTACCGCACACTCCTATCAGTTTAGGTGGTTGTGTCCCACTATGATTGTAATTGTTAAAGTTTAGAAGAGTAAGCATGAGGCAAGTTTGGAGAGGTGTCAGGAGAGGTGGGGTGACTATCCAAAAACATTTTATAGGTTGCCAAAATCTTGGCAAGCTTACTCCACATGGGAACTAGCCCTACACATCTGCAGAAACCTGATATGGCCAGTCCAATGGGAAGCTTAACCTGTCTGGGATGGGCTCCTGGAGACTATAGTAAAAACCAGAATACTAATTTACCAAATACTGTCAGGGGCACCAGGGCCTCTCCTCGCTGGATCAGAATATGCTTTCATTACCGACATGCTCTACAGAAAATAAAATTAAAAATTAAGTTGTCAGATGAATATGGGGTTAGCCTAAGGGAATTTTTTTTTCTATGATGCAAATATCTCAAGGTTATGAGAGCTGGATGCATTGGATTCCATTGCAGGGAGAAACCTCTCACCGAGGAGTCCCTAGCTTGAATTTTTGGGCTTAAGTCAAAAATTGGCCAGTGTACACTCTGTCCTGGATAGAGTTTGCCCATGTGAATTATCTGGATGCCAGTGACAGAAAAAAACAAAACAAGATAGTTGTGTATTTTTAATTCTTGTAAAAGTCTGGATTGATGGTGGGCCCCAGGCTGGCATAATGTTCCATTATGTCAGAGACACACGTTCCCTTTATATCTTGTTTCTTCACCCCACATTATCATCCGAGATAATGGATTTTGTGTTTCAGAAGTAGGCCGGAGAATGAGTTAGAGAAACAGCAGAGACTACACATGCATTCCTCTCCTAAGGCAGGCTCCTGGAAGCTGCCACGAGGTACTTTAGCTTATGACATATGGTCTGGAATTTAATCTCATGACTACACCCTCCTGCAAGGAACTCTGGAAAATGCAGCCTGTATCCTACATAGGCAAATTCTCTGTCAAAACTCAGAGTCCCCATCAGCATGGACGAAGTGGAGAAGGTATGTTGGTGGGAGAGGTAAGGGATCACCATCCAAGACAGATCTCCCAAGGCTTAGACCCCAGCCCTCATCATGCCAAAGAGAGGCTAGTATGCTCTCTACCCACGAACACAGATGTAGCTCAGCCTGCTGCCACCTTGCTACACCACACAGCTGCAATTGCAAGGCTTGGGCCCCAGCGTCTGATCACTTTAAAGAAGGCGCTGGGGACTTTCTTTCCTTAAGCTCCTAAAGCTGGGGTAAGAGGGCAATGCTGGTGGCCAGGATCTTCCATTTCTGGAATTTGGTGTCTTTTATAGAAGAACTTCTAACAAGATTTCTGATCCTGGGACTTTATCCTTTTTTGAAAAACAAAACCTAAATTAAACACACTGCTAGGATTCCCACTAGTGAACTAAATAAACATCATTTAAATCTGTTTCTGCCTGCTCTTTCATATTTATTCTTCCTAGGTGTGCTGGGTGCCATCATTAGCTTCACTCTTTGCTTTCTCCTTTAGTCAGTTTTCTTTTCATTTTCTGTCTGAGCTCGTTTGAACTTGTGATCTCTAATTTTAGGCCTTCACGCTTCCCTCCCAAGTAACATTATACGTAATTGCCAGAATGTTCCTTTTAAAGTACTAGAGCATTTTGGATAATAGTCTTCATGGTCTGACCCAGGTTTTCCTTTTCAGCTGGGCCTCCTGCCACTCCCTAACCTGTCCCGGAAGACAAGCCATATCCAATTACTTGCTACTCTCAAACTCATCATTCCCACCTTTGTACAATCACACCGATTTTGCCTTTGTGCAGGGCACTCCTGATCCCAGGTGAAACTCCTTTTCACCCTCAGTCCTCACATCGAGCTACCCTATTCTGATTCCAGCCTCTTTTCTTTGGAATCATGGGACCCTGGCCATACCTTGATCTTAGTGCACTAGGCACACACTTCAGCTCATCATTTTTTCTATTGGTCAACTTAGTTTGTATTTGGAACCCTCGTGGTGCCTCTTGTGGGATACCTAGTCTTTGGGGAAGCAGGATACTTGTCCCATCTCTTCTCTGGGGGTTATGTTTAACCCCACTGACGCACGTGGCTCATATAGAAGGAAAGCATTTGGGGGGAAGGTGTCCTCGGCCATCATCTATGCTTGCTGGCCTCCACTTGATGCCCATTGTCTTCATTGTCCCTTTGGTTGTCAGTCCTGACAGGTGGCCCTAACATCACCCACATTTCCAAAACAATTTAGCAAAATTCCCGGCTTTAGTGCCCTTCCTGGGAAGACAGAAATGTATGTTCCCAAGCTGTGTTGGGCAATGAGAAAGTTTAGGGTGCCAAGGCCTGCCCCTCTCGATCATTCTCAGGAACATGAAACCATTCTGTTAACTCAGGGAGGCTGTCTGAGGCCCACACCTTCTTGATGCCGTGTTCTGGTGTTTCTTCTCTGGGGTCTGAGAGCTTCTCCAGGGCTCTCTGGGAGACCGAAGACTGAATTCCTCCATTACTGGGGCTCTTGATTGCATCTGAAGGTCCTGTCATCCCCTCTCCTCAGCACAGGGGCCCTTCTTGCAGGCCCGGCTGCCTGTAAGGTCTCCTGACTGTCCTTCCTCCCCACTCAGAACGTATCATTTGGTCCTGGGTGAGATAGTGGAGGGTGGGAAGAGGTGTGTGGGAAGTCTATTTCTAATCCCATCATGTCCCTCTCCATGTCCTGACTTCCCTCAAGCCTAGGATTATGAAAGTCAAAAACGTTTACTCTGATGTTTGCTATAATAGTTTTTGGGCAATACAGCCATTTTGCTAAAATGGGGAAAGAGCAAGGGGTTCTAAAGCAGAGATGGTCTTCATATTTCAAAATATCAACATCCCACTATAATGGTATTCATTATATTATTTTAAAATAAATTACTTATTTTTGTCCTTCACTAAACCGTAACCCTATACCTTTCCTTTCTTATTACCGTCTGAATCATGCCATAACCCCAGAGAAAAGCTGGAGAAAGGACCCTGATTTTCCTGAGTGTAAGTATCCAGCAATAGGCAGAAAGAGAATGAGAGTTCAAACAGTAAATTAAATTGAGCAACAGGAGAAAAAACTATGTGAGTTGAAATGTGTACTTAGTTCACTAAGATCCACATATGTCCCATGAAGGCACAATGCAGGGGTGAGAGTAGGAACTCAGTGTCTGGTGAATTAATAAGTAATTATATGACTAATGCTAGCTAAGCTTTCATTCCTCCAGTACCCACCATGTGCCAGGTACAAGCCATTCTTCTCAACATTCTTACAAAAATGGCATTTTCCTCACTTATACTTGAAAGCAATGGAGGATCAAAGGGGTAATATATTTTGCCCCAAATCAAACAGCTAATGAGTAGCAAATACAGAATTCTAACCCATGTCTGTTTGATCCCAAATCCTGAATCCTTTCCTCTGGCCACACTATGTAATCAATTTTATTTAACTTATAAGGTCCTTATAGGTGCAAAATCTCATGAGAGAGATATATGGATGTGTGCATATGCATTTACATATAAATTACAAAGTCTCCTGTTTTCTAGGGTTTTATATGCATTTTCCAACCACCAGATAGGATTGTTTAAAAATATTCTCTTTCTCTGATGTTTGTAGAAGTTTGGTGTTATGTTCTTCGAGTCTTATTGATTCTCTAATATTTATCGCCTTACATATCAATAAAAGCAGGATGCAATGTCACCCATTTTGCACTTGGAATTTTAACACTTGCAATCACAGTTTGTTTCAGCTAAATTATGTATTTATCATTTAAGCCATTTAGGCTTTGGTGGGGATGAAGAAAAGAATGTTTGTGTGAGTTACATGGAAATAAATGTTTCCTTTTTGCACTGCTTGGCAAGATGGTGGCAGTATTTTTTACAAATAGGATATGTAATTGTGTGTATATTCCAAGCAGCTTGTTTATATTTTCCCCTAGGGTTTGACTTTCTTAGATGTCAAAAACACTCTGAGGGGAGGAAGGAATGCATAAATTTTTACAAACAGACATTGTCCTTGTTTCCCAGGCAAATTCAATGCACCTTCTGTTGGGTAATTGGAATCCAAGAAGTAACATGCAGTGTTTTAACAAAATGTGTGTGAATGAGCTGTATTTATAATGGAATGGCAGAGATTTGGAAACCTAAACTATTTATATGAGAGAAAGTGATTAAAAAGACACAATGAGAGATCAGAGTGTATTGACTCAGTTGCAGAATTTGGCATTTAACACAGTAAACATGGGTAAATGTGAGTAAATATTTCACACCCCTTCTATTTCTGGGGTAGAGTCCCACTGGATTTTACTGGTAATACATTTTACTCATTTTGCGGGTGGTAAGCTGCACCATTAATAATGTGTTATAAAAAAGTACATCTTAGAGTGGTATTGTCTTTGTTTTTCCATTTTGGGTTAATTTGATAGAAAAGAGACAGAGAGCTGTGAGTAAGCCCCATATTACTTTCTTGTGTAGTAATAGCCCCTTTTACAAAAGGCCATGTGCTTGCATATTTGTGTGTGTGTGTGTAGGTGTGTGTAAATGTGTCTTTAGAACATCAGCTCCTAAGGCTTTATAAATGCAGTGCCTTTACATTGGAGATCACTATCCTGAACAGAGCCAAGAACCAAAGGCAAAGGCCAAATGCCATGTTACTAAGGGGGGATTGGGGTGGGGTGGGGTTGTGCAGTGTGGTAGGAGGAAGAGAAAAACAGTTGGTGATTTAAAGAGCTCTGTGAGCTTCCCATTTCTTCTCATATTCATTTCTGAAATAATCCTTTAATGAATATCCTGTATAATAAAGAGCTAATATGCTAATTAGACCAAACAGCAGAATGACCATCCGGATGACCTTCCAGATGAAGCGGGGGCTGTGAGGGCCAGCCGAGGCAGCCGGGGCTGTGAGGGCCGAGCCCCTTGCACAGATTTCGTGCATTGGGCCTCTAGTGTACTCATATGAAGGTATAAATACCTCCTGGCCCCTCCTCTTCTCAGTCCTTTATTCCAGTTTTTCATTTGACTGTTTGGTTGTCTTATTTCTCAAAGTTCTCAGGTTACTGTTTTTTATTCCATGGGAGAACAGTGGTTTTAGTCTTTTTGGAGTCACATACCTCTGAGAATTCTATGAATGGTAGGATCTTTTCTCCTAAGAAAAATTTACAAATACTCACAGAATATTAGGGGTTCCGAGGTCCCCAGAAGATCATCGATGGACCTTCCGTTAAGAACCATCATTCTCTATGACTGCTTTTCCCCATTTATCTCTAATGCCATCCCACTGCTTCTTGTCCTCTTAGAACATCGTCCACTTGCAACTTGGCTAACTGCTCTAATGTTGATTGATCAATGATGTGCTGTTTCTTTTGTATCAGAAGGTAGTGGAGGGACAAGAGCAGGCAGTGAAGTTCCTCTGCCCCACAATCCCTTAGTAAGGGTCTTTTCCTTTATTATGCAGGAAGAGGTGTCTGATGGACTCTTCCTTCTACTTGGTGATGATGACACTGATACACAATTGTAGAAAATGATTAGTAGTTTTTTCCCCAAGAATGGCAATAGATTTTGTATAATACTGTCTGTACTCCTTAACATGGACCCTCTTGAATTTAAAGTACATATTCGTATAATTGCATCCCCATAAGATGGAGTCTTTGGTGAATCTGAACAAAGTTAATCTATTCCCACAGGAATTCTGTCTCTGATTAGATAGCAGGTCTAGATAGAAAAAGCTAAATGCTTAGGTTTCTCAAAATTAGAAACATCTTTAAAATATTAGAGATATTCAGAATTGTGTGTTCACCCATCTTAATTTGAATAATCTGATTTATGAAGATAAAATATTATTTTGAAACTTTTTTAAAATTGCCAATTATAAATTAAAAACAAACAAACATTTTTATGTTAAGAAGAATATTGCTCCCTCCAAAGGCATCTACATCTTAGTCTCCAGAACCTGTAACCTGTTACCTTACAGGACCAAAGAGGTTTTGCAGATGTGATTAAGTTTGAGAACCTTAAAACAGGGAGATTACCTAGCTGGGCTGAATTTAATACCTGAATTGTTATACTTGGAGAAATGTTTTTCCCAGGTTATAGTCAAAGAAAAAGATGTGATCATGAAAGCAGGATCAGAGAGATGCTACAAGATGGAAGGAGGCAACAAGCCAAAGAATGCAGGTGACCTCCTAAAGGTGAAAAGGTAAGAAAAAGAATTTTCCACATTAAGCCCTCAGAAGCACAGCCTGGCTGACACCTCAATTTTAGCCGGGTGAGGCTCACGTCAGACTTCTGATTTCAAAAACTCTAAGATAATAAATTTGTGTTGTTTTAACCCAATAAGTTTGTGATAATTTGTAACAGCAGAAATACAATTGTATTAGTTCTGTTCTTAAAAGTATAAATAAATCTAAAAATATATCATTAACATTAATATGCAAAAAATTTAAATTTTATGTAATTCATGACACCTGAACTGATGCCTATGGATCCTCCAAGAGTCCTTGGGTCCAGAGTGAGAAATACTGCTGTATTTAAATATTTAAGAAGAAGTAGATGAGTGGATCTATAGATTTTTTTCATCTGTGCTTTTGTTGGTGGATTTCAAATTTAGTGGGGCCATTTTGTGAAATGGACATCTTTCCCCATGTGCTGAGCCATCGTCCCTTATATTGTTTAAATTTATTATTTCTTAGCACTCAGGTTACTAATAGTAGCCTGTAAGTGATGTATCATGGCATCTAGTAATTCTTTAATAATAAGTAATAAAACTTTTAGTAATAAGATTTTAGCAATACATTTTATAGTCACTAGAAGCAGCATAATTCACAGTTGTTATATTTTAGGATTAAAATAGCAGAGTGGTTTATCTGTAGTGAGAGTCTTTTATCTAATAAAAATATAACTAGTTTTATTTTAGTAATACTTTGAATTGTAATTGTGTTACATTTTGGAATATGTTATTTATACCATTTGTGCCATGGGGGAAAATATGCATCTCATTCAGATAATATGGTGCACCTCTTTCTGTCTAAATTTATTGATAAATTGATTAAAATACAGCAGAGAGAGAGAATAATAGGTCAAGGAAGGATTTTGAGAGGTCGTCCTTTTCTTCAGGCAGGACTGTATCTAAGGGATTCCAAACAGATCCTAGGGATGGAAATGGATTTTTCCTCCCTAAGGGAGTCCTAAATATATTTCAGTCAGTTCATTTGCATGAGTCATTTATATTGATTTTCATGAACCATTCCTAGGTCTCTATTCTTTATAATCCTGGACCCTTGACTTAATGAAATTCTCTCTTTTCAATTTAATATTCATTCAATTCATATTGAATATCTAATCTGGGAACAGTCCTGTGCAAGGCATCATGAGAATCTCTGAGAAATGAAGTGAAGCGTCTTACCCCTAAAGAACTTACACTCTAGTGGGGATGGCAGAGTTTGGGCCTTAAGGAAAAGTTAAATGACTGGCTACACAAGAGGTGTTTCTAAAACGTCATACAATGAAGTGCAAACAAAAGATGAGAATAGATGTGTGTGGGTAATGATGGTGACAAAACAAGCATATGTGGAGTACCTACTATATGTCAGGCCTCTTGTGTATGTTATCTCTTTTAATTCTCAACAAACTTTTGAAAGAGAGAGTCTTATCCCCATTTATGTAATTACAGAATATTGAACTCAGCATTCCAATGAACTCAGATTTATCTGAGTCTAAATTTATGCTCATATCATTAGAACACACTATTTTGGATGTGAAATCATGGAAGAAAGTGCTCCCTGCAGATTTAAGTGTTCCTAGGGGATGTAGTGATTGTTAGATTCATTTATCAAGCATCTGCTATGTGCTGGGCACTTGCTGGATCCATTCTCCCATTTTAAAAATGAGGACACTGAGGCATAGACAGAGTGAGAAACTTGTCCAAAGCACACATTACATCCGTGGTAGAGCCAGGATATGAACCCAAGTGGTATGATTCACAACACAATGCTGTTGTGCTGGACATCAGGGCTATAATGTTAAGTGGGACAGGTGGTCTTTTCACTACTCTCAGAATAACATGGAAAGGAGACAGTTCAACAAGTTATACCATGAAGTGTGATAACTATCTTGATAGGGGAAGTAGAAGGCTATAGGGATACAGGAAAGGGTGGAACAGAGTATCTTGATGTTTGTTTCCACCCATCACTTGTACATTCTCCTTTCCTTTATTTATTTACTTGTTTGTTTATTTATTTATTTATTTATTTATTTATTTATTTATTTATTTATTTATTGGATGTATCTAATGGGGTGACATCAGTTAATAAAATTATATAGGTTTCAGTCATACAATTCTATAATACATCATCTACATATTGTATTGTGTGTTCAACACCTCAAGTCTTTTCCATTTTCTTCTTTGAAGAAACTTATTTCTAGATCCCTTTGCCTAGTTAATCCTCTGAAGCTCATCCCTGGGATACATTCCTGTATCGTGATGTTTATTATGCTAAAGTTTAACAATGCCCTTTCTTATTTTTACTTAGCTAGTAAGACCTTTGGCTTTTGGTTGACTATAAATCTTTAAATTTAAAGAGTATTATCAAAAATATTTGGAATAGCAGAACTACCAAGCATATCCTGTTCTGTCTTAGTTTACAGCTTTTATCACTTTCTCAGATAGTCTAGTTTACTTTACAAACATGAACTGACAGTTGGTACTTGGCTTGTTTTTTAATATCCAGGTGGAATAACTGAAGCAGAGAACCCAAGGCCTGAACTCATGATGGCAAAAGTATCCAAACAGAGGGAGAGAGAGAGAGAGAAACAGACAGATAGAAAGGCAGAGAGGCAGAGAGACAGAGAGAGACTGAATGCAATGAGTATATTAGTTGCCTGACCAGGAAACTGCAGGACTCAAGTATTCCTTTACCCTTCCTGCATGGAGATTTAAAAGAGACTTGCAATTTTGTTGCTCAGTTGATATATTACTAAGGTGAAAAGATTTTGGTTATGGTTACTGTGTGACCTTTGAAGATAGTTTGTAGAATCACTGGTCAACCAGGTCAACTCCATCTATATTATATTATTAGGGTCATTATGCCAAGAGAGAACTAGCATACTAGATATCAAAACTGGAAAGAAAACTATGAAGCAACATTTAGTCTCTGACTGCCTGATGTGACCTGAACTTCTGAATCATGGTAGCCATACCTAGAATATTCTGAGAAGGCCAAAGTCAAAACAGCAAACTGTTCTCTGCTGCTACTTCCCTGTTAACCTCATTTTAGTCCTTGGATACAAAACACGCTTGATTTAGAATTTTCCCAGCTGCAGAGGCATCTACTGAAGACTTCGTTTCAATGCTCTGTTTCTTGTTTCTCCAATATTAATTTAGAAAAAAAAAAAGCAGAAGATCTATTTATGTCTCTTAACCAACCAATGACATGTTTTCCTTGGTCTTTGAGCAGACAATTAACATGAATTCCTGAAGGCCAAACACAAATTCTGAACAAAATATAGAAGAGGTTTCAGGTTTCATAACTGTTGAATTTGTGGGGTAATAGTTTCCATGTGTTTCCTCTGATGAATCAACCTATAGTCATTTCATAGTTTCATTAAAAACATTTTTTTTCATTTCACAGTTGTGTTTTTCTATTACATATGTGTTTCTCTTCATCTCACATAAAATTTTATATTGCCCAAGAGAACTCATGAATGAGAAAGAAGAGAGGACAAAGCAATAAAGTGTTAAGCACAGAGGCAGTTGGAACAAGTCCCAAGACTCTTCACACATGAAGAATAACAAGGGTGGGGTGCACACATGGCAGAAGCAAATAGTGGCTGAGTCACATAGGGGTTAGTGTTCCACCCTGGGATCAGAAGAGCATGGCAGCCCTGGCTGGTTTGGCTCAGTGGATAGAGCATCGGCCTGTGGATGTTCCTCCCCAGCCCGGGCCCTAGTTAGGAGGCAACCAATTGATGTGTTTCTCTCATATTGATGTTTCTGTCTGTCTATCCCTCTCTCCAGAAATCAATGGGAAGATATCCTTGAGGGAGGATTAACAACAAAAAACAACAGCAAAAAAACAACAGAAAAAAAAGGAAGAAGAAGAAGAAGAAGAAGAAGAAGAAGAAGAAGAAGAAGAAGAAGAAGAAGAAGAAGAAGAAGAAGAAGAAGAAGAAGAGAAGAAGAGGAAGAAGAGGAAGAAGAAGAGCATGGCAGACTGGCAAGGAATTATCTGCAAGTCTTCTCTGAGGTCACTGGGATGCTGAGACCACTCCCTCTGGTCATATAATACTATGTCATCTAGCAACTCAACATTTAAGCTCTTCCTGTTGACTCCCAATAAACATCATTTCATTAATTATTTGTGGTTTAGAAAGAGACAAATAAAAAGTCTGAAATAGTGCAAGTTAGCTTCTAAAGTTAGTTCATTTAAATCTATATACAGACACCTGTTATGCATTGGTCATTTTTTTTTCTAGCAATTAGTAATAGAGTTATGGATTCCTGCTCTATGAAGCTTATATTCTAGTTGTGGGTAGGGAATGGTAAAGAAAGATATTCAGCAGTTAGGACAATAAAAAACACGATGATTACCAATGGTAGTGTTTTACCAAGGAAACAGATGTGGGAGTTACGATTGAAAGTGATGAAGGTGAGGTGAGGCGGAGCATTGTAGGCAAAGGAAACAGAACATGCAAAAACGCAGTGGCAGACAAAGGTGTCTTCCATCTTTTCTTCATCAACCTCAAAGATTTTCTGGGAATCATGAGAGAAGTTCTGACATCACCAGGGGGGCAGCGCCCTCTAGTCAGTTGGTGTTTTAAATCTAGGGAAATACAGGGCACCTAGGCAGCGTGGCCTGAACCTAAGGACAAAGAGGGTCATTAGCAGAATGGTAACTCACCTTCTGTCGTCTTTTGCCATTTTGCTATCTTACTTCTCCTCTCAGCCTCTACTCACTTTTAGAAAAATTTCACCCTTAGGTGCAGCTGCACACACAGTCCCCAGGGAAATGCTAAATAAAGTGTTTGAGGAACTTCTGCAAATAACTATGAGAAATGATACCATAATCACTTTGGGTTTGGGTAAAAATGCTACATGATGGGATGATGAGTTTTAGTACATTAAGCCAGTGATTCTCAACTGGGATGACCTCCCTTGCCCAAAGAGGACATTTGGCAATGTCTGGGGGCAATTTTGATTGTTACAACTTGGGCAATGGAGCAAATGAGTAGTGAGTGAGTAGAGACCAGAGGTTCCTCTAGACATCTGACAATGCACAGGACAGTCCTCCACAACAAAGGATTATCTGATCCTGCATTGAGTGTTGAGTCCAGGTTCCTCTAATTCTTCTTACTAGCATGGAACTAATCCTCCACAGCAGTCCCAAATGCTGTCAGGGTACAGAGTAGGTGAGGAATTTCTGGATATTGCTAATCTTCTAGATCCATTATTGGAGTTCAAAGCCCAGCTCCGCATCTTATTAGATGTGTGACTAAATGTGTATGTAAGATCTTGGGCAAATTAGTATCTCTGTGTCCTTATCTGTAAAATGGAGATAACACAAGTACATCCTTACTTCATCATGTTATGTTAGGGAAAAAGTGAAGTTGCACATTTTATTATTAACAGGGTCTGGCATACAATGATTCCTCAACAAATGTTAAATATTATTTTTTTTCTGCCACAGTGACCTGTTTTTTTTGGGAATGTGATTGGCAAATATCGGAAGAGTAGGATGGCCCATCAATTCAATTATACCCCTTCACTGATTAGCTGCTACATGCCAGGCATTCTGCTGGGGATATGGAGATGGATGAAAAATGTGGAGTGGGTAGATATTGTGGAAGTTTTCTCCTTGGGTGCAGCAACACGATGGCCCTAGAGAAAATCAGTAGACATATTTATCTTTCACTTGTAAAGAGAGCTGATGCGTTAAGACCTCACTAAAGCACCTTGGCTATTTGAAATGTGCATGTGTCATTAATCCACTGTCCACTGCAGCTGACCCTTAAGCATTATTCAAACTGAAATTGAGTTCTCGTTAGTATCTGCTAGCAGGTTTATTAGACAGCTTCTGGGAATAAGTCTCTAAGTGAGTGTGTTAGTTAGGTTTCTCCAGAGAAAACAGAAAAGACAGGGTGTGTGTACATATAGAAATAGATTTATTTTAAGGAAATGGCTTATGTATTAATGGAGTTACCGAGTCTAATATCTACAGAGTGGGTTGGCAGGCTGGGGACCAGGAATAGCAGAAATCTCAGATCAAGTCCAAAGGGCGTCCATTGGCAGAATTCCCTTGTGCTTAGGGGAGGCCTGTCTTTTGTTCTAGTCAGTCCTTCTACTGATTGGATGAGGCCTATCAATATTATGAAGTGCCAACTGCTTTACTTAAAATCTACCAATTTAAATGTTCATCTAATGCAAACACACCCTCACAGAAATGTCCAGGATAATGTTTGATTGCATATCTTGGCATACTGACCCAGCCAAGTTGGTATATGACCGCCATACTGAGTAAGAAAGCATAGCCCATTACTGATCAAGGAATAATATTCATCACAAAGACCAACAGCTTCCTCTTTCTAGAACAGTTGAAGGGCTCTGGTTTTCTTATTGACAGAGCAGGATGCTAACTTTTTATTAAAATAATATTTAACCATTTATTAAAATCCATGGCATTTTTGTCATGGCTAGAAAGGAACAAATCTTTTCTTTGATTTCTGCCATCTTTTCAAAGCTTATTGAAATGGAGAAGCTGAAACCCCCATAGTCCTATCCCAACCTCCTACTCACTTAGAATTGTGATTTAAGAGGCTCAGTTCTTACAGGAAAATTCTCTGAGGAAGTTGAGTGGAGACATGAAAAATAAATTGTAATTTGTTTATAATCAAATTCATGCCTTTTAATAAGTTTTCTATAAGAAGCTGCCAAGTCTATTGCAGCTTCCTGTTCCTCCTGCAACCTGGACACAAAAGCATTTCATTCAATCACCCCTGCTAGTGACTAACTCGTAGCCAGAAACTCCCAGCATGAACGGCCTCCTCGTCACCTCTTGGTTGCTTGAACCCACCCTCCTTGCTAAATTAATGCTAAAATGTATCTTTCAAATGCCAGTCCTTTGGCTGAGCCTTTAGGCAGCAACTAACTCCAACCTAATTCCAAGTATCAGGATCCACCCACTATTCTCTAGGATTATTTCAAAAACAAAATAAGGAAACCAAACCTGTCCAAACATAAGACCAAAGTCTGTTGCTTAAAAACAGTACTCAAGTGGGTATCCCAAACAGAACATTTGGATTAAATTAGATTATTAAATTAGATTTGAATTGAAGGACTATTTAGAGGAAAATCCTTATTCAGCTCTCGCCTCCTTCAACTGCTATTGGATTATCCAGGCACAAGATTTTTTGGAAGAAAAGTTTCCAGATCAATAACCATTTTTTTTCTTTCTATTTGGGCCTTGGGTAGAATTAGCCACTTAGTGTTATGTTAGAAGCTTCTTTTTTTTTTTTTTTTAAAAAAAAATCCTCACCTGAGGATGTTTTTCCATTGATTTTTTGAGAGAGTGGAAGAGAGAAAGACAGAGAGAAATATGACGTGAGAGAAACATCGCTGGTTGCCTCCTGCACTCACCCTGACCAGGGCCCGGGCTGTGGAGGAACCTGCACTGCAGTACATGCCCTTGACAGGAATCAAAACCAGGACCCTTTGGTCCACAGGCCATCGCTCTATCCACTGAGCTAAACCAGCTAGGGCTGGAAACTTCTTATGAGTACTTTTCTGGAAATTGCAAAAGACAGAATTCAAGGAGGAGAGGATATTGGAGAGAAAACCTAACTCTCCTCACATATTTCTCCTCTGCCCTTTGGAAATGCTATGCAGATAAAATGGTGAGAGAAGAGATGTATGGTTGTAGGAAGTGATCTTGAGAACCCAAGTGTATTCATTTGCTAGGGATGCCATAACAAAGTATGACAAAGTGCTTGGCTTAAACAACAGAAATTTCCTGTTTCACAGTTCTGGAAACTAGAAGTCCAAGATAGAGGTGTCATGAGGGTTGGTTCCTTCCAAGGGTTGTGAGGAATGTATTCCATTCTGGCTTCCTAGTTTCTGAAGATTTGTTGGCAATCCTTGGCATTCTTTGGCTTATAGATGAACACCTGGATTTCTGTCTTCATGTTTACATGGCCTTTCCCTGTGTGTATGTCTGCCTCTTTGGCCACATTTCCCACCTTTTATGAGGACACAGTCATATTGGATTGGGACCCACCCTAATGACTCACCTTAACTTGATTATCTGCAAAGAGTCTATTTCCAAATAATGTCACACTCACAGGTACTAGAGATTTGTACTTCAACATATTTTGGGGGGAAACAATTCAGTTCAAAGCCCTATGATTGGCTGGAGCTGAAACCTCCATATTTTTCAGTTTGATACAGAAGAAGACAATGGACTTTTCCAGCTCCAGCCAATCGTAGGGCTTTTGTCTTCCACATCTTATATTGTATTGTTTTCTTGTATAACTAACTTTTTTTTTTTTTTACATTTTTGCTATCTGTATAATCTTCTTCAAGAGTATGACTACATATAGTCTTGTGGAAGTTGAAAAAAATAAAACTTTTTATTTTAAGCTGAAAAACTGATCCACACCTCATAGTACTTAAGAGTGTAGAAAATAAGAATTGCTTTTGGTTCCTCGGTAGTTGTTTTTGCAGGATCTTTTCACTCAAAGTTTCCTAACCCCGTTCCATGCATACAGCTACACAAGCATGCATATGCAGACAGACACACACACACACACACATACACCCACACACAAAATGCAGTCTCCCAAATGATGTCCCCACCTTGGTCCTAAACAAGGCTACTTAAATAAGATATTGATTTTAATTCCTCTTATCTGGTAGTACTCCCTTTGTTTTCCTCTTATTTTATTTATTTATTTTTTACCTCCACTGACAGATGAGTGTCTATTTGATGCCTGACCAGCTATCTGTCAGAAGCAGAGCAAAAAGATAAACTGCTACTGGTTTCCCTCAGAGAAAACCTATTTTATCTCAAGGAGCTGAACTGCCAGGTGGGATTGAGTAAACTTTGGAGTTGCAATACAATTGAGGCACAAAGTTCACCACCAACGTAAAACAGCCAATTCAGTTCTGCTTTTTAATGGGCTTTGAGCTAACGGAACTGAGTAGCATAAACAAGGGTGAAGCAATAACTTCAGCAGAAAAAAGTCATGTTATATTGATAACTAATGAGAATGCTGCTATTCTGGTGTCTTTGTGAGAATACAAAGTTGTTTATTTACTCCCAAAGTTTACTGGTAAATCAAGGCTGAGAAGGGAAAAACTATGTAAAAATTATAAGAAATAAATTGTTTATTGCCTGCTAGGTCAACTAATTCATGGGCTTACAGAGTTAGACCTTTATGAGAGCAACAATTCAACGTTCTTGCTTTCTTAAGTAAGGACGCTGAAATTTAGGCAAATTAAATGGCATGAATCTGTATGGTTTAATGCAAAGTCAAGGGACTTTGGGTTCAAGTCTCTAACTGTAAAATGGAGATATTAACATGTAGGGTATAGGTTGTTATGGGGGTTAAATGAGAGAGCACAGTTTGAGTTTCTAATGTGTCACTTTGTGTGTTACCTTCTCTCCTTTGACCAGGATCACTCTGCTAATTAGTCCCAGAGAAGGGAGCAGGCATCATTTCTTAGTTCTGTGTTTCACCTTTGTCCATGTAACCTCAGCATTTGGAGGAGAGGATCTCCGAAATCCCCAAACAAATGGACACTATGGTTAAACTAAAAACCACGTTTCAGATAATTGTTTCCAAAAGCCCCACCAACAATTTTTACCAGAGCTGCTAATAATTAACCAAAGGGAGTGACTGAATGGGGACTTTTCCAGGCCTCTTCAGAGTGTACCTTGCCAAAAATGGTGTGAGAGGCAGCCAAAGGAAGGAGGAGGAGGGAGAGCCAGGGGCCTGCAAAAACACACATGCGCAATCGAACATCTTGGCTCTTGGACAGAGTTGCGAGACTCCAAAGTAGTTTCTTCATTGTGCATTTAATGGATTCAAAATCTCATTTAGGATCCAGATTTGGAAGAGTGGACCAATGCCCTGGGTTTTCTCAGCCGTATTTACTTTCAATAAATTCATTAGTGACTTTTGCAGCTTTATCTGAATCACAATCTTTATTTAAAACCTTGATCTTACTAAGCAGTGATACAGAGGGATTTGTAAGAGAAAGTATGTAAACAAATGGAATGAGGAGGAGTGCTGGTGCTTGAGCATAAAGCACTTGTTGATGTTCTAATGCTCGGCATCTTTTCATCAAGATTTGATTTAAAGAATGCTATATCAGATATGAAATAGAAGAAAAACCTACCAACCCTTAATTTCTGTCTGAAATGAGTGAAGAAAGTATTTGCTAAGTGCCAGTGGTGTGCTGCTAAGTGAAGGCTGCTCTTGGGGTCAGGTCACTTTCACTATTCAGTTCCACTGATCAGTTTGGATCAGGTAGAATTTGCTATGTCACTGGAGGCTGCCCCTTTCATAGGAAAGATGGGAATCCTGCCCCATAATGTTGTGAAAGTAAGGCCAGATAAACTTCCCCACCTGGTTTTACTAGTAGAAGGAGAGGTCAGAATGCGCTAGGGCAATGTGAGTTGTTAGCCACTCTAAGCTATCAAATACTCAGAGGCGGTCATGGCCACCAACAAATCCTGAGGGTGTAGAATAGCGCAGAAGTTGTTCACTGCAGAAGCTGATTTAGATGATTCATACCAACCTTGGCTTGTTGGGCAGATATAGGTTTATTTGTGGTACCCTGTTAAATTCCATCTTCCAGATTCAGGCACCAAACAAAATAAACCAAGATCACTAAGGAAGCAAATGAGATGATTGATTTCATTTACTAGTAAATGTTCTGCTCTAAAGTTATGAAGGAGTAAGTTGGATTCTTCTCTTGTTGAAAATAGAGATAGTAATATCTCTATTGTAGAGTTGTTGTGAAGATTATTGAGTCAATAGATGTTTAAGGAAGTTTCTGTTAACAGTAAAGGATTTAAATTATTATTATTATCTTCTGAACATGCTTATTTATTTACTTTAATTTTTAAATTGTGAATTAAAATTTTTTTCAATTAAAGTTTACATTCAATATTATTTTGTATTAATTTCAAGTGTACATCATAGTGGTTAGACAATCATAATTTACAAAGTGTTCCCCCTGATATTCCCAGTACCCACCTGGCAACACACACATTCTTATTGCAATACTAGAGGCCCAGTGCACAAAATTCGTGCATGGGTAGGGTCCCTAGGCCTGGCTGGTGATCACAGTCAATCTGTGGGGCCACCAGTGGGGCGATCAGGGGCTCCTGCTGGCACCCCCCTTGGCAGGCATGGCACCACCTGCTTGCTGGCCCTGTCCCCCAATCACCTCGCTGCTGCTGCTGCCGCCACTTGCCTGCCTCTGAAGGCGACTAGTGGGGCGATCAGGGGATGGCACCAGCCAGCTTGTCAGCTGGGTCCACCCCCCGCTACCACTGCCAGTTGCTTCCCTCTGCAGAGCGACCGGCAGGGCAATATGGGGCCCCCTTTGGCACCTGGGGTCTGTGGGCTGGGGGCATCTCCTACATTAAGCATCTGCCCTCTGGTGGTCAGTGCGCATCATAGCAACTGGTCGTTCCACTGGTCATTCTGCCTTTTGGTCTATTTGCATATTAGGCTTTTTTTATATAGGATTATTGACTATATTTCCTATGCTGGATTATACACACCCCAAGACTATTTTGTAACCACCAATCCTGAGCTTGCTTTTGGAACAGAATTTCATTTTTTTGATAATTTTTTTATATACCCAAGTGGGCCGCGCCAGCACAGCCAAGGGTTCGGCGAGCCTGAGTGGGGGCGTGATGAAGGATGGAGAAATGATAGACAAAGAGAAAAAACTGGGTCTACGTGGATCTTCTGTGCCTGGCTGAGGCCACAGAACAGATCCAGACTGCAAAGTTGAAGCTTTATTTATAGTCAGGGACAAACAAGGTAATTTACAATGTTGTTGTAAGTTTCACTTGTTTTGGCAGCACTTGCTGCCCCTCCCACAGCCCACTAGCTACCCAGGAAAGATCTAGGGAGCAGTCACAAGATCAAGGTTAATTATGCTTAGAGGACTGTGCCCTCCAAGCTGGGCCTTGTTTGCGACTTTGCCAGCAGGTCAGTCCGAGGCTTAACCCTATAACTGCTTCCTACACCCAAGTATGTATATAATTTTGCTTAGATCTGCGATTTTCAACCAGTGTGCTGTAAGAATTTTTAAAACATGCAATATTTTACTGTTTAATCAGAGGCAATGACCTCTTTTCCATTAGATTGTCAAATACAAAAATGACAATAACCAATACAACAATAGCTGTCCAGTGTGAATGAATCAAAATTATACCTATTCTTTTAGTCAGATAGGGAAAAATGTATTTTCTGGCATATTGTAGAATTTTAGTAAATAGTTTATGTGTGCTATGAGATGAAAAAGATTGAAAATCATTGGTATAAATGCATGCATGTTATCTCATATACATATTTATCTGTTATTTAGAGCAACCTTGTTTTTTCCCCTTAATATTTAGCTTTAATTTTCTTTTCTTTTCTCCTTTGCATCCCCTCTACAACTTCCCTGCCATAACTATTGATAGTGACCTGATATATACTTCTACATTTCCCCCGTGTCCATATAATCATACTAGTGGCCCAGTGCACAAAATTCGTGCAAGGGGGGGTTCCCTCAGCCCAGCCTGCACCCTATTCAATCGAAAACCCTGTGGAATGGGGCCTAAACCAGTGGTCAGCCATCCCTCTCACAATCTGGGACCTCTGGCTCCTAACCACTCACCTGCCTGCCTGTCGATCGCCCCTAACCTCTCTGCCTGCCTTCCTGATTGCCCCTAACTGCCTCTGCCTGCCTACCTGATCGCCCCTAACTGCCTTCCCCTACTAGCCTGATCTTGCCCCCAATGGCTCTCCCTTGCTTGCCTGACCTTGCCCCAACTGCCCTCTCCTGCCAGCCTGATCGCCCCTAATGGCCTCTGCCTCAGCTCCCACCACCATGGCTTTGTCTGGAAGGAAGTCAGATGTCTGGAAGATGGCTGGTCGATCTGGTCTAATTAGCATATTACCCTTTTAGTAGTATAGATAGATTATATAGGATAGGATTGCTTAAATGCGAGGGGGAAAGCCTTTTTCATCAGGAGGAGATGCTCTTGGCAGACAAAAATACATAATCCTTATATCTGGACTGATAGCCAGCCATATGCACTATACTGCCAAACTGGTCATTAAAAAATTGAACTGCTTTCTTATACTTTATACCAAACAGCTGCTGTCCTTAAAACCCCTCCTCAGCCCCCACCTTAGGTTCTGCCTTTGCAGTTAACCCAGATTAGGTTCTGATCGGTCGGTTTCTTTGCCAGTTAGCGTCAAAAGCTCTGCCTCCTAAGCAGCCATTGGCTCCTCACACTTCACCCAGATTTGGTTCTGATTGGTCAGTTTCTATGCCAGTCATAGTTTCTGGGCCTATCATGAGCCTGATCAGAGAGGCTGGGCTGATCAGCAGCCCCAGCAGAGGCCTGACAGAAAGAGAGGTGCAGCCTGGCCAGGCCCTGAGAGAAAGAGAGAGGCAAGGGCTGATCAACATCTGCCACAGAGGCTACAGATCAGACCCTGCTTCTCTCTCCCTTGGCCTCTCTCCAGGCCTGATCCACAGCCCCCTTGACAGTCAGTGCTGGGTCCCAGCACCCAGAGTGGAGGGCAGTCAGTGCTGGGTTGCCACAGCACCCTAGCACTGACTTCCGGTCAGTTGAGCCTTCAGTCATTTTGGATATTACGGACCCTGGGTTTTTATATATTAGGATATACACATTTTACACTTGCACATTGATATGAAGGAGGTTTGGTTATTGTTCTTTTTTTATCTTAAATAGTGCATATTTTCTGTCTCTCTTTAAAATTTTAATTTGAAGTGTAATGGTATAGAAATTCCTCAAAAGCAGCTATTCAACTTTAACTCATTCCTTGGAAAGGCTGCATAATAATCCCTGGTGTGGAGGACTTGTAATCTATTTAGCCATTCTCATTGATTAACATTTACTTTGATCCCTGTCCCTCTCACCATTTCTTGTCACTATAAACACTCTGACATTAAGTGTCCTTTCACAAAGGCCTTTGTGCTCTGTTTATCTGAAAGGCATCAAGGAGAGAGATTGTAGCATTGAATGTTTAATTTTTTAAAATATATATATTTTATTGATTTCAGACAGGAGGGGAGAGGAAGAGCAATAGAAACATCAATGATGAGAAAGAACCATTGATCAGCTGCCTCCTGCATGCCCCCTACTGGGGATGGATCCTGGAACCTGGGCATGTGCTCTTGACTGGAATCGAATCTGGGATCCTTCAGTCTGCAGGCTGACACTCTATCCACTGAGCCAAACCAGCTAGGACTGTTTAATTTTTTATATATGCTGCTAAGTGGCTTGGCAAACAGTTTTCTTTTCTTAAAAAACATATTTTTATTGATTTCAGAGGAGGGGCAAGGAAGAAAGAGATAGAAACATCAGTGATGAGAGAGAATCATTGTTCCGCTGCCTCTTGCACACCCCCTACTGGGTATGGAGCCCGCAACCCTGGGCATGTACCCTGATCCGTAATTGAACCATGACCTCCTGTTTCATAGGTTGATATGTTTATTTATCTCCATATATGTATATGTATGGATATCTACCCATATATATTTATATATTCCCACATATATCCTATATAATAAAAGCCTAATATGTTAAGTGTCTGACCATTCGTTCGACCATTTGACCAGTTGCTATTATGCGCACTGACCATCAGGGGGCAGACGCTCTGACTGGCAGATTAGCTTGCTGTTGGGGTCCAGCTGATCAGGACTGGGCATCATGGGCCAGGCACGCCCTGGAGCTTTCCCACGGTCCCTCCCCTGCCAGCCAGCCCCGATCAGCCCTGATCGGCCCCAGTTGGGACTGGGCAAGATGGCCTGGACATGCCCTGGAGCCCTCCTGCAGTCCCTCCCAGCCTTGATCGTGCACTGGTGGGGTCCCTCAGCCTACCTGTGCCCTCTTGCAATCTGGGACTCCTCAGGGGATGTCAGAGAGCCTATTTCAGCCTGATCCCCGCAGGCCAGGCCAAGGGACCCCACTGGTGCACAAATCTGTGCACTGGGCCTCTAATGTGTATATAATGATTGGTTCTCTTTATAATTATACTGATTTCTGCTACTACATGTAGGCTCCATCAACCATTTGATTCAGAAACCAAAGAGAAAATTGAGTTAGTTGTGTAAGGGAAAAAAATATGTTCAAGTCTTCATTAACCCAAAACCCTCCCTTTCAAACATTTTTATTCTATGACACTGTAACTCACAATCTTCTCAAAATGAACACAATCTTTTCTTGCGGATGTTTCTCTTGTGCTATTTACCTCTGTTAACCATTAGAGAAGCTTCTTCACATCCAGTTAGACTCTAAAGATTCCACACATCTCTTGCCCACTTGCTTTTTCTATAGACAGTAGCTAGGGAAGCAGCAGGCTATGAGAAAAAGGAACATTTCCATCTTTTTTCCACTCTTTTAGCATCTTGTTACTTGAGACCCAACTTTACTTATAGTTACATTAAAATATAAATATTAGTTTTGAAGATTTGCTAGCAACAATTATGCAAGTAAAATTAAAGAGCATTTCTGAAAAGCACAATTAGATATCTTATATAATAAAAGGCTAATATGCAAATTGTCCACAAGGGCAGGAGTTGACACACTGGGAGTTAGACGTGTGCTGACCACCAAGGGGCAGCATGGAACATGGCGGGCGTCGGCGATGCTGCTCTGGCAGCGGGCGGCAGTGGAGGTGCTGCTGGCCCCAATGATCCCCAATGAGAGTGAGACTGTGGCGGGATGGTGGAGCAGTTGAGCGGGTGGCACCGAGCCAAGGTGGGTGCAAGCCGGGGCCCCGATTGCCCCACCAGTCGCCCCACAGATCGGCCCTGATTGCCAGCCAGGCCTAGGGACCCTACCTGTGCACGAATTTCATGCACTGGGATTCTAGTTTTTTAATAATCCAGGTTCATTTCAACTTGAATTCTATTTAAAGTCATTGGGGGAAAAGCAAGACATAACAATTTAACAAGTTACTAAAGGGCAATGATTTTTTATGGGTTTTCCCTTTGATGACCTTTTCAGAAATCCAAGGTAAAGGTCTAATTCAGTTCATTCCTCCTCCCTGTCACTGATCTAAAATAAGTTTAGAGAAGTATCATTTCTAGAAACCAAGTCCTGACTCAATGCCAAAAATTTTTAAGGAACAGAGTTTTTCTATGTACAGATTATCTAACTTAAGACAACTTTATAGCTCCAAGGACTTCTTTTTTTCATGTTATTCCCTGTGAAATTATATAAAGTGTATCCTTTTCCCTTATCTTTTCTGTACTTAAATAAGAAAATAGATTTGCTCTTTCTCAAAACAGGAGTTTATAGAATCATAGGATCTTAAAATTGTAAGGAACTGTATAAATCAGCGAATGTTAGAAATCAGCTACTTTAAACTCTTCTAATACTCTTTTTTTTTTTTTTTTTTTAAGCTGCCAATGATTTGAGGGAAGGCAAGATTCTGTGAATGGCTCAACTCTGTTCACGGTCCTGTGTCTGTCTTCCTCTGAACACTGTTTAATTGCCAGGAGTACGTTCCAGGGTGCGGCTTTGTGCTTGAACACACATAGGACTCCGCTTGTGCCCTACATTCTAATGGGAGGTAATTTCACAGGGGATTTTTGCTTTGGGGAGGGAGAGTGGATGAGGGCATTTTTTCTACTGGGCACAGCTGGTGGTTTCCTTCTGACTGGTGTTTATTTTGAAGTTACGTGGCAAAGGGGATTTCTGCCAATGTTTACTTGTTACACATTCAAATATGACACCCTGATGCCCACTCACAGGACAACTTCAGTGTTGTCCAATTCTCCTGCCAGAAACAGAAAGTTTATTCCCAGAGCGAAAGTTGCTTTCTCTGTAAATGCAGGAAGATTCATGCTCAACAGGCAAGTTTTAGAATTGTTGCTTTTTAAATATTAAATTCATTTAATTATTTAATTTTTATGTTATTTAAGTTGACTGTTTGGCTGGTCATATCAGAAATATTTCTTAATCAGTAAGAAATTTATTAGAGAAAAACTTCAAGGTACAAGGAAGGGAGGCTCACAACTACTCTATACATCACTATCCTAACACTGACACATTTTCACTCCTATTTGGGGCCCCTTCCTGTGGAAGGGCAATACATCTCTGCTATATCATATGTGGACAAAGCCATGTGACTTGTTTTGGCCAATGAACTGAGAATGACAGTTTCTATCAGAGGCTTTGAGAGCCAGTGTGGGGTCTGTCACGCTCTCTTTCACTTTGCCACATGACTGGCTATGTTCCAGATGGAGGCTGTTCTGTCAGCTGGGTTCTGTGGTAAACACAGCCGATCAAAGCCACAGCTGACATAGAACATGAGCAAGAAACGGAGCTTTGTTATTGTGAGTTCCTGAGATCTGAGGCCATTTGTTACTGAGATATAATCGAACTCATCCTGACCAAAGCAGATTGCATACCAGAAAGAGCAGAAAGAACCCAAGTTCAAATCCTGGTTCTGCCGTTAAATAGTGATGCGAACTTGGACATTTCTAAAGTACCAGGGACCTTTTACAACTTGAACCTCAGTTTCCTCAGGAATGGGTACAACAACCATCACCTTTTGGAATTCACAGGATTGGTGTGAGGTTACTAGTAAAATAACATCATTTATGTTACAGTACACAGAAAGCATCATGCCCTATATAAATGCAAGGCACTATTACAATTGGTTTTTCCCTCTTTAGTGAGTTGTATGCACTGATCTTTGCCTCTGTTCAACTTTCTGGTAAATAAATGTTCTGAAGTGTATCATCTTTATAAAGTTTTATAAGCAGCCAAGCACAGATGCTTAGAATGGCACTTCTGGCTGTAGGAGACCATTCTTTTAAGCATCCAGCTCTGAGAAGGACACACACGGAGCAGTGCTGAGGCCTGGGCGCACTTGCCTGGCCCGGCCAATCAGCCTGATTTTCTGTGTCTCATGTTCTGGCCAAACTGCTTTCACTTTTTAGAGAACATTACAAGTGATAGTCAATACTAATATATCACTTATTTCACTAGGAAGAGTTGTAGAGTGATAAAACACTAGCTTTGGTATCATATAGACCTAGCACATAGTAGTCACTCAATAACTATTGAATAAATAAATAAATCAGTTCACATCTCACCAGCAGTTTTCAGATGTGTGATCTTGTGCAAATACTTAACTTCTCTGAGCTTCAGTGTGTCCACTTGTGACATACAAATAATAATTTCTACTTAATAGGGCTTTTTAAAAGGAAGGGTTAATGAAGGGGTAGATGTATGAGGTCTCTCAGAATGCTTAGTAAAAGTTTAATACATGTGCCCTAGCCGGTTTGGCTCACTGGATAGAGCGTTGGCCTGGGGATTCAAGGGTCCCAGGTTCGATTCCGGTCAAGCACATGTACCTTGGTTGCGGGCACATCCCCAGTGGGGGGTGTGCAGGAGGCAGCTGATCGATGCTCCTCTCTCATCGATGTTTCTAACTCTCTATCCATCTCCCTTCCTCTCTGTAAAAAAAATCAATAAAAATATATTTTTTAAAAAAGAAAAAAGTTTAATACATGTGAAAATTTAATTTATTAGCTATGTTATGTCCTGGAGTGAGTGGCCAGCTTTTTTTTTTTTTTTTAAACAAGTGGGCTTTTGAGCTTGTTTGCAAGATTCCATTAATGAGGTCTCTAGATTTCTTCTGATAAAGTCAATAGCATTTTGATAAGACCACACTGTATTTGCCACAGAAGCAATATCCTGAGTGCTTCTGATGAAAGCATTTAAAATGCTTTTGACACACAAAGCTTCAAGAGCTTTGCCTTAGAAAAGCTTTCCTAACAAAAGGGACCACACCGCCTTCCATTGCCTGGTTTCTAGATTGGTTTTCCATCTCCTCTCAACAGTGTGGCCTGGACTCTTGCCAGCAGCTGCGTCTTTAATATACTTGCAGGTCCTTGAAAGGCCCTTCTGCAGGTGTTGCTTAGTATCAGACTTAGAAACGTATATACACAACAGTATGGTGGATAGCAAACTTCTAAAGGATCTGCATCAACAAAGGGTGAAGGGAAGGAGCACTGACTGAATGTTTATTACAGACCTGCTGCGTTTCCACATAATTGTCATTCATTTAAGTCGTGAAGCAACTCTGTGAGATAAGTGACTGTATTAATTTTTTCACAGTGGTGATTTTAAAAGCAGAATACTAAGGTACAAAGAGGCTTATAAATTTGCCCAAAGTCACATAAGCAGTAAGGAGTACAGCTGAAAATTGAATACAAGTCTGTTAAACTCCAAAAACATGTTCTTTGCCTCATGTTACCCTATCTCCCTGTTTACTGACTAGTCATCACCTCAGTGCATGATGCAACAAAGACGGCTGGCAGTTTGGTGTGCTCTGGAGAGAGCCTTTGGAGACAGGGGACCTGGGTCCTCAAGCTGATAATGTCATTTACTAATTATGTGGCCTTGGGCATATTTCTTATGTCTCTGAGCCTCATTAGTAAGAAGAGAAAAATCACCCTTTTCAGGCAATGTCAGTGTGAGAACTAGAGACAATGTAAGTAGAAAGAGTGCCTGGCACAGAGTAGAATCAGTGAAAATTACTGATGTTATTATTATTGTTCTCAATAAACAAATCCCTGGATAGGATGCTTAATTCTGCAGAGCTCAACTTGATATATGTCAAGTGGGTGATACAGATACCACACATATTTGCAAGAGGGTGCAAGGGAGATCTGTTCTTACTTGAATAACTGGAACAAGACTGATGCATAGACAGTCACTAGATTGCAAATTCCATGATGATAGGGAATCAGATCTGCTTTTCTTTTTCTTGGAATTGTCTTCCTAGAACAGGGATAATGGGTTCTCTGCAAAGCTGAGTATTGCACTAACAATTTTATGACCTGCTATGTGAGTACTTAAATTACTATAATACAAGGTAGAAAGTGATAAACACAGAGTACATAAGTGCTGTGGGAATTTGGAAGAATTATTGCAACTAATTCAGAAAAGGCTTTGTGGAAAAGACAGAACAAGAGTTGTTTTTCTCTCCAACATTGGATTTTGAAAATTTAAAACAGACAGAGAAATGGAAAGAATCATAAAATGAACACCAATATGCCCTGCAGTGAGACTCAATATTTAGCAATATCTTAGTACTTGCTTTTTCTTTATGTATAAAATATATATACATACATATATATGTATACACATAATACAGGGGTGGGCAAAAGTAGCTTTACACTTGTTTGCATGGAAAATACAATAATTAGTAAGAAAATAATAATACAAGAATAAACTCGTGCTTTGCGTACTCACAACTGTAAACCTACTTTTGCCCAGTCCGTCATATTTGATGTACTAGTATTTTTCAAAGCCATTTGAGGGTAAGTTGTAGACATCATGGCACCTCATTCCTAAGGGCTTAGATGTCCATCTCTTAAGAACAGGAACTTTCTCCCACATTGTCACCAAAGAAAACAAGTCATGACTGAGCTGGATTTCGGAGGAAAGATAGGGATTGGAATTCTTGATGACCAATGACAGGCATTCTTAGGCAGAGGACACAGGGTGAGCCCAAGCCCAGAGGTACTGGTCTATTTTAAGCCTGTCATTCCACAGGAAACTCCTCCTGGACCAGAAAGCCGAAGTGCTTTGCTAAAGGCTACGAAGGTAGTTTGGAAAGAGCTGGCACCAAAAGTCAGATTTCCTGATTCCTTTGCATTGCTCCCCACCACACTCCTCTTCCTGGCACAGCGCTAAATTTAGAACACGACACTCTGGATTTCTACACAGGGGCACCTTTAAATCAGTCTCACTTAAGAAAGCTTTTCAGACCCCACCTTTTGGTGTAGGTTTCCAAGATTTTGCCAATCTGAATTCTGCCAGTTCTAGAAGACCAAAGTTTAAACAGGTGGAGAAATAGAAGTAGGGATGACTAAGTACATAGTAAGTCATGGAAAACCCAGGCTTTGTCCCAGGTTCCTGAGAAAAAGCAATGTGGTAACTGCCTTCTTATGCCATGGCCTTCATGCCCTGAGTGCCTCGCCCCTCCTTCGCTGCCTACAGCAGAGGCAGCCAGCTTGCTGGGCTGTGAATTGGGACCTTAGAGTGCTGTTCTACCTTTACTTCTGATGATCAGTGTGACTTTAGAAATTGGTTATCACTCAGGGTGATTTTGTACCCCAGGGGACGTTGGGCCATGACTGAAGACATTTTTGGCTGTTACAATTGAAGCGCTGCTAGTGGCATCTAGTTGGTAGAGGCCAGGGGTACTCCTAAACTTCTATGATGCACAGGACCGCTCCCAACAACAAAGCATTACTCCGTCCCAAATGTCAACAGTGCTAAGGGTAAGACACTGTTTTAGACAAATCGTTCATTTCATTCAGGCCTTAATATCATCTTGAAATGGAGGCGCTTGGGCTAGCTCAGTGGTTTTCAACCTTGAGAGTGCTTAAGCATCCCCTGGGAGGCTTAGAAAGTCAGCTTTTTGGCCCAATCTTGAGGGATTTTGCAGTAGGGCCACAGAGCACACCTGGAGAAATGCTCCATTGGACAGTTTTAAGACCCTCCTCAGCCGTCCTGTTTTCCAATGCAGATGCGTAACACATGTACTCAGAGTTCCTGCCTGAGCACAGATGAACGTGGAAACAGAAAATAGTAACTCTCTTTAAAATCTCCTCCCACAGACATATCCCTCATGTCCTGGGGCCACATGGGCTGGTCAGGTGTCTGTGTGATGAGAGGAGGTCAGCACCTTTCTCCCTTTCCATAATTCCGTGGACACGAGGCAGTGCCGGTTGTCCAGGAACAGCTGTGTGACTGACAGCAGGAGACCACACACACACACACACATACACACACACACACACACACACGTCTTTAAATTCAAGCATTGACTCCCCAAGCATCTTCTTTCCAGCAGAGGCTCTTTGTGGCACAAATGCCGTCACCTGGCATTTGTTTGCAGGTTTGTATGAACTAGTTTACAGAGCACCATCAAGGAAGGTGTAGACGTGTTTGTTTGTTTATTGTAGAGTGTGAACCATATGTTATTTTAGGGGAGAAGCAAGGTTGGGTGTGTGGCTACTGTTGGTAAAAGCATACCTCCAAGTGTACGCATAACCACCAATGACTGGACTGTGTGTCAGATGTGACATCATTTAGTTCTCTTAGATCACTGCAAAGAACAAATCCCTATTCTCATTTTTCGAATGAGGAGATACAAGTTCAGAGACATTTAGTAACTTGCCCCAGATCTCATTGTTAGGAAGTAGCGGAGTCCACTGGTCAATCCAGGACTGTTTGGTTCCAAAGCTCATCCCTTTGTCATTATTTCTTCTTTTCTCCTGTGAAGACTGGAGGTGCCCCAGAAGGGCAGGGAGGCCATCAGACACCTACACATGCTGCCTGTCCCCAAACACCCATGTTTGTATGTTCCTGAGCTTGATTTTTGCTTGGAACTTATGTGGTTATTTTGAAATAAGGTGCAGTGCCTGTTTATTTTCTCATTCCTTCAGTATCCAAAATTCTCCCTCAAGACTAGTGTTCTCTGAGGTCGGAAAATTAAAAAAAAACATAAAACCCATTTTTTATGTAGATGCATTTATTTTTCTAAGGCCTCACATTAGAACTACTGAGTTAGAATCTCTGGGAGTTGGGTATAGGGTTGTTTCGGCGTTTTTGGTCTATAACTATCAACATTTTTACTAGCAGGATTACGACTCTGTTTTGGTTATTTTCTCTGTAAGGTTTCAGTTCAAATGCAAACATGTTACCTGGAAGCAGTGGCTGGTGTCATTATCTCTGCCAACATACTGATGTGGGTGGGTCGGTATCAGATTATATCTTGAGAGAAAGAAACCTGTTAACAGGTGAGAACTGATGTGAACTTATGTTTGGGAGAAATCTGTCCATCCTCCACAAAGCGTGGTAAGGAGACAGAATCTGGGCGGGTCCTTCAGTGGGAAATTCTAGGTAATCTTTTTTTTTTTATACTGTTGGTACTGAGAAAATAGGGAATGCATTTTGGAAAAGCTTAAGGTAAATGCCTTATATAATAAGGTTTAATTAGGAGGGTTGATTAGAAGGAGGTGTCAAAGATGAAGTTCTTTCATTTTATTAAAATAAGTGAATGATAAGGGTACTACATGTGTTTTAAAGGGATTTAACACTAAATAATAAGTATATTGACCTTTTATTACATGCATTTAAAAAGTAAAAATCTCAGCCTTTAATATGGTTTTGTCTCTAAAAGGATAATAATGTGCTTTACATGTTTTCTTATTGGAGTGATCTTTCTCTTTGCAAATAGGTGTGTGTTTACAGTTTACACTTGTTAGCTAAGACAGTAAGTGCTGAGACTTTGTTATTCTCTTTCTAGCACTTAGACTGTTTTAACTGATAGTTTGTCTCTTTCCTTTTCTAGGTCCCTTGGTACTTTGTTCATATCTCTATAGTAGCCCTTATCATGTTTTATTGCACTTTATCTGCTATGCATTTCCCTCATTACACAGTGAGAAACTGGGTATTATTCATTTCTGTATACTCACTGGGTGATACAGAAGAATTTAATAAATGTATCAAATGAAAAAAAAAATGAACTATTGTCTTTCTAGTATAAGCTAAGTCTTGCTTTGGTAGGCTCTCATTGACCATAAACTTAGGAAAATGTAAATGGAAATATTTTCCGTTTGTGCAGGAAAGTGATACTATTGATGCTGTCACTGGGCAATGGCAAGATGGAGCGGGTGATTCACTAGGAGCAGTGATGGCGTAGGAGAGGTCAGCCCTACATTTAACCCAGGTTTCTTATCCTCAGACATATTTCAGACCAGGGCCTTGTCTTTACTGTTACTAGATCTTTAACTTTCATTTATGTTTTTATTTTTGGATATAAATACAAAATGTGTTTATGGTAGAAAATAAAAAATACTCCACTAGCGTTCTTTGGTTACAAGTAGCAGAAATGAATAAGATCTAATTTAGCCAAGAAAATAAAATTTATTGAAAGGATATAAGGAAAATTCCAGAATGGACAGAAAGCCAGAGAACCAGTTTAGAAAAAGGACATGAAGGGCAGCTATAGGCAGATGCCACTGTGGGATTGAATGAAATCTGATGCTTTCCTGTCCTAATGTCTTATCAGCTCATCTTAGGTTGCATGCAAGGACCTTAGTTTATACCAGGCTGGTGAGTGAAGGAATGTGGCCAGAGAACCATTAGAAGCCCTCTTCAGCTTTCCTAATGAGGATCAAGGTACCTTGGTTATTATCCCATCAATATATATACATAAGGAAGAGGTGATTCTCCAAAAGAAAATCAGGGGTACTAGCGGAGAGCAGGAATGAATGCTGGTACAGACAAAAAGAAAAAAAAAAAAAGATAATTATTTAAACTATAATTCTGCTGCCACATGAAGATACAGTTGATGTTTTGTATTTTCTTACCAGATTTTATTTTAATCAGAGTGATGAGAACCAGATTAGGATCTTACTATCTATCTATCTATCTATATCTATCTATCTATCTATCTATCTATCTATCTATCTATCTATCTATCTACGTATATCTATGTATATCACTTAAAAATTAATATATGCCTTGAGAATTCCCTTCAAAAGAATTTTTCTAATTGTAGAACAAAAATTTATCTTTTGGTCATTCCAACTACTCTCTAGAAAGACATTTAGGCTATTTTCAGCTTTCTACCATTGTAACGCAATGACAAGGTGACATGGTAGATCAATGTGGACTTTGGCAGAATTATGTTTGAAATCCAGTTCTACCACTCCTTAGTCAAGTGCTCTTAGGTAAACTGTCTAACCTCTGAGTCCCAAGTTTCCTCATTATAAAGTGGGAGAACTGATGAGTACCTTACAGATTTGGACATGCTAAATTTGAACTGATTGTGAGATATCCAGGTATATGCGGAGTGCGGGGGGGAGTTCTATACTGGAGGTGTACATATTTAAAAATCTAATTTTAGGGGACATTTGATGTCATCAGAGGACATGAAATCAGCCAGGAGGACAAGAGGACAGTGTAGAGAAAGGCAAGGAGCCAAGGATTCAGTGTCCTGGGCACATCAATATTAGGTGGGGGAGGGAAGGAAAGTGCAAAAACCATATGATAAGGAACAGATGGCAGAGGCATGAAAGAAGCATAAAGAAACAAAGGGAATTGTTCTAAGGAGAGAACAGAGAGGGAATAATCAGAGAGGTACAGCAGGAAGAAGATATAGGTGGGAGTCAAGACTGAAGGCAAGAGCAGCTCCGCCAGATGTAGCAATGAGGATGCACTCAGGCCATTTGATTTGGCAACTAGGAGGCCTTTGGTCTCCTCAGCTGGAACAATTTTCATGGAGTGGAGGGTTGAGAACTAGAGAAGGATGTACAGTCACTGTAGAGTGTGTACATTAAAAAAGTTTTTATAAACAAGGAAGGAGAAAGAATGGAGAAAAGTTAGAGGAGATCAAGGAGAATTTTTCTTTTTAATGTGTAAGAGGCTTGAACAAGGTTTTAGGCTGATGGAAAGAAGGAAGTCAAGAGGAGAGGTTATAGGCACAGCAAAGAATGAAAATTCACTCTATTGTGTATTTACTTATTCTTTCACCAAATTAAAAGAAAGTGCCTACTATGCACTAAAATCCTTTTCGTGCACTGTGCACCCAGCAATAATCAAGTCAGTTTAGGCCACTGCTTTCATTGAGGGATATACACTACTAGGAGAAAAAAGACCAGAAACTATACTAACAACACAAGAACACCATCACGAAAGTAACTCAGGAAGAAAAAATTGGGAAGTGAAAATGTATTTAGAGCATCAAAATAGATTCACTGTTTGGTAATCAGTGGCTGCTTTAGATAGAATATTCAGAGGTGAGATAAGGGGATGATATTTAATTTATGGCCTATATGACAAGGATACAGTTTTGCAAAGATCAGTAGGGAGAGATTCCAAGTAGAGGGGAGGGACAATGTGATGGTGCCCAGAAGAGCTTGGCATGTCTGGAGGACCACAAAGATGTCAGAGTAATGGATGAGGAGAAGAGTCAAGATGAGATCACAAAGGAGGGCACAGGCCAAATGTTGAAGGACAATTTATTCTAAGTGAGACTAGAAGTCCCTGGGATGGAGTAAGATGATTATGTTTTAAAAGGATCATTCTGGCTGCTGTGAGAATATAATTTAGGGGGCAGAGCAGAAGATGGGAGCCAGTTAAGAAGTTATTGCTGTAGCCTAAGAGCCAGTGTGGTTTGGACTACATTGGAGATGACAAGAAATGAATGGATAAGGTCATATTTCAGAGCAGAGTCAAAGAACATGCTGATGAATTAGACATGGAGAGGAGTAACTTAGGAAAAGAGGAATCAAGAAGGCCTCATTGCTGGAGGACTTGAGCGGATGGTGGGTTACTTTATTGAGATGGAGAAGAGTGAAGACTATTTGTAAATCAAGTCAAATATACCTCAATGCAACTGAAATTTAAAAAGAGAATTTGTGCTGGACATGATAAGGGGATGCTTGCTGGAGCAATAACTTGGAGGAACTTTTATTGTCTCCCCTATCTCTACCTCTACAATTTCAGTTGTACCTTCAAGACTCCAGGTTACTAAAAGCATGAGAAAACATATTGGAATATACATTTTTTGGCTTCACCCACTGTGGCCATTTGCCCATCCTTCTAGTCTCTGGTTCATTCTCTGGTTCTGATCCACCTGCCTGGTCTGAAAAGTCATGTACCCTTTTTCTGGTTACTCAGCTTCCCATCTGAACCTTTGCTCTGGATACTTCTTTGATTTTAGATATTACCAGGTGTTCCTTACCTGCTCTACCTTCACAAAACCAGATCAAAGGAAGCTTGCTATCCACATCTCCTACCCCAAACCTATGGGAAAGGAATTCAGTCATTTATTATCTGTTAAACTACAAGGTAAATCCAGTTAATACTGTACACATTCAGTTATTGTTATTCTTAAGAAAATTCTCCTCTGTTACAAGTACCAGTTTAAACCAATTCCTTGTTAGGATTTTTATAAAAATGTATGGATTTAGGTACTTATGAAACTAGTATGTTGACACCACCATATGCTAAGTCACCATCTTCTCTTACTTGAACTTTTGAAAAGTCTAACTGGTCTTTCTTTGTCCAGACAATTCATTCTCCACAATACAGCTTGATCCCAGCAGCCCCTGCTTGCAAAGTTCTAGTGAATGAAGCCTGCTTATCATTGGCAGAGATATTGGATATCACAAATGATCCATGTGCTTCTTACATTGTTTAGACTTTTTTTTTAAATTTAATTTAATTTTATTGCTGAGAGTATTGCAGATGTCCCCCAATTCCTCCCTCCCCTTGTGCTCCACCTCAGGCCTTCACCGCACCATTGCCTGTGTTCATAGGCTATGCATATAAATTATTTAGACTTTCTTGCAGTTAGCTGTGTGTTTGTGACTAGTTCTGGACAGTAGTGGATGAGTGCATCTCTTTTGGGCCAAAGCTTTTAAGAGCTAGTGTGCCACTGCCACCACTCTCTTCACCTGTTGCAGTGTCTCTGAAAGTCACATGTTGGGATGGCAACATTAAAAGGTGGTGGGATCCTGTGTGTCTGAGTCACCCCAAGGAGAAGAACTGCCATGGAATGTCATCTGACCTGCATTAGAATTTACTTGACAGAGAAATAAATTTTGTCGGTTAAGCCACTGAGCTTTGGGTTTTATTTCTGCAGCACAGCCTAGCCTCTGGAATAACACAGCCCTGCAGGCTCTAACTCCAGCCCATGTCTCCAGCTTGTTCAACCATCCAGGCATGTAGGACACCTTTTTTACTTCCTCCAAGTCATCGTGTTTTATCCTGCCTCTGGTTATTTCCCATTTGCTGGACAACGTCTGCCTCTTCCCCTTCCTGCTTCCAATATATGAACTTTGGCTAAAGCTTCCTCATCCTTCAGGTCACAATTTAGCCATCACTTCCTCAGGGAAGCCCCCGTAGCTTCCCATCAGCTTGCTTATTACAGGCCATTGCAATTACTTGTATTTAGACATTTTTGTCTTCTGTGATAGACTTATAAGCTTTGCCAGCATGCAGACACTATCCTTATGTAACCCTAATCACTGTTTCTTATACAGTGCCTGCCATTTTAGTGAGGGCTCAATGAATATTTGTTAAATGATAGAATGATTGATTGAATGAATGATTAGCAGGAGATAAATAAAGGTGAATGGGATAGAGATTACAAAGAAGGGAGATATGACATATCAGATCCAGCTTGTACAGAAATTAGGCTTGGCCTTGGTTGGGGCATCCTGTTTAGCTGTGTAAAATACTGATTCTAACTTGATCTCCTCATCTATCTGCTGTGATACTGTCTGAATTATATGAATACAAATGAAATATTTCCCCATTAGGATTCCCTGGTACCTTTCTATGCATGTTGGGTAAGGTTCAAATACTTCATCATGACATATCACATAAAGACTGGCCCTTACTTTTCCTCTTCTCCTACCATCTCCTTCATCTGTCCCATGCATAATTTGTTTTAATCAAAACAAATGTCTCATTCTCCCTAAAATATGTGCAAAGATCCCACCTTGCCACCTAGTCAACTCTTACTCATATTTTAAGACTCAGCTCAAATGTCACCTCCTTTGTAAAGACTGTTTCAAGCCTCCCAGTGTTAAGCTCCAAATAATGCTGTGCCTTCATGTAGCACATAGAGCATAATTAGTTCCTCTGGGTAGGAGCTGTGCGTAACTTGTTAATCTCTTACTTCCTGTTACAGTGCCTGGCTCAAAGGGAAACTATGAATGCTTGCTTAGTGAATGAATGAATGGAAACAAAGCTGGAATATTACAATGGAAGAAATTCCTAGTTTTGCTTTGTTTTAAACTATTTTTTTTTCTTGAGTGAATAC
Source organism: Ia io (assembly GCA_025583905.1). NCBI lineage: Eukaryota > Metazoa > Chordata > Mammalia > Chiroptera > Vespertilionidae > Ia > Ia io. The sequence goes on from JAJQQW010000007.1 coordinate 23,114,081, forward strand.
ATAAGGATGGAAGTGGGGGTTGCATAGGGGGAAATAGCGTCTTTTAAAAATCTATTTTCCACTTTATTTTTTCTCTTAGGACCAACTAGGTTGCAAAATGTTACATAATATGGACAGCAAAGCATTTGCTTTGATTAAAACAGAGATTGTCAACATATGGCTATATATGGTTTGGTAGCAAAATCTTTATCCAGAGTGCACATATGCCTTTGATTTCTGACAAGTAGAAAATAACTTTTCCTAATTACCTTCCCATGAATGCTCTGCATATATTTTAAAATATGAATTCTTTGAAAAATTTCTTTCCCTTCTGGTACACATTTTTCCTACATTGAGAATTGGGAATGGTCAAGGTTGGATTTACATTTATCTTTCCTTGTAATTTTAAATGTTTTTTAAGTTGTTGTTATTATTATTATCATTATTATTTTGTTTTTTACAGTCATTCAGTCCCAAGCCCAGGGAAAATCCCATTTCCTTTTCCCCATTGAGAATATTGTTGTGAAAGATAATTACATTAGTCTTGAAAACTCTCCAAGATTGTGTCACTGGCCCAGGATGATAGATTGATAAAAATTCCACGTATCTCAGTGAATTCCCTTCTTAAGAACCTGTTAAAATGCTTACCTAAATCCCCACTGTAGGTCTGGTTTGCTCTTATGGCACATCCATCTCACACCCTTATTGACTGACTGATGAAATGCTTCTCCCCTGCCCATCCCACAGGAGCTGGGAAGGTTTTGAAAGTAGCTGCTCAAGCATTGCAGCAGACAGTATAGGAATAATTAATGCTTCTAGGCACACCATGTGAGGTTCAGGATCTCCAATTGGGAGAAAGTGCCTGAGAATTTTGAAAGATAGAGATTCTCACTCTTTCAGACCAATCTAAGGGTTCAGCAAGAGCATAAGAAAACAGACATAAAGATGTCAGTAGGTGTGGAAGGTGGCTGGTTTCAGTTATGTGTGGTCTAGAATTGTCAAACCTGACATATCCCACTTTAACTTGGCTACAAGATTCCTAATGTAATCTCCTCCAGCACTGTCAAGAATGATTTGTGTGTGTGTATGTGTATGTGCATGTGTATACACACACATCTTACAAGGACAATTGTGTTTTAGCTTACAGGCATAAAGTTCTGCTTTCCTCTGTCAGGTGACCATGGGTTTTGTCATACTCAGCAGGCCTTTTGTCTAATGCATTGACACCTTAATGAAAAACAAAAGGTAGATTCAGAGCAGACAAGATCACAGGAATCATAAATAGAGAGCATCAAGGAGGCTCACAACAATAATAATAATAAATTGCAGCTTTTGCCCACAAAAACTTGCTTTTCTAAGGTACTTTGGATAATTACCTGTCAATGTCTTAGTATCAACAACTGGTCCTTGAATTGATAGAATCTGTTTATATTACATGAACTTCTTGTATTTGCCTCTTGAAATGCATCCTATTCCTAGGCACAACTAAGGCAGGAGTCATTTTAATGTTTTAGGAGGGAGAAGTGTCATTGTTGAATCTGACACATGTTAGCATTGCTTTCTGATTTAAGGAAAGCAAAAAAAAAGCAACAAGTTAACATCAGCCTTGGATGGTTTGAGGCCAAGTGTGTTTGTGTCTCCAGCAGAATGGCACTTGTTCTGTCTCTAAGGTTGTCTAACTCAGGTGATGTCTAACGTGTTATCTCTGTCAGGTGATGTATTGAAGCTTCAATGAAATACTTGTACAAAGAACAGCAAGGGAGATGAGAAGAAGAGAGTCCATACAAATATGTTAGGAATTTAAGAACCTTAAGGATTATAGTTTGCCTTTAAAGAATGTCCTAATATAAATAAATGACTGACTAATAAAACTGCAAGCATTTAAAGAGAATGGATGTCCCATTGGTTTAGTTCTTTAAGATTTAACTAATAGAAATAGAAGTGGGGGATTGTTTGCACAGGACGGGGTGGCAGGGACCCCATCTTTCCATCAGAAGAGGAGAGCACCTCAAATCAGGAGATTGTGTCCTGGCATTAGCAGTGCTGCTGTGTGACTTGGGACAGCTAGGCTGTGTGCTGTGGGCCTCATAGTCCTTATTTGTTAAATGAGAAAGTTGGGCCAGATTCTATCCAGATTTAAAATTCATTTTTTAAAATCTTAGTATCCCTAACTATTCACACAGTGTCTGACATAAAACTAGGGATCAGCCAGTGTTTATTAAATAAAAAAGAAAATGAGTGTTTCTCTTAGTTATAACTTACCTGTGCAGGTCTCTAGTTCTGTTCATTTCATAGGTGGACTTCAGAATTACAAGTGTCACCAGTAACTACAACACATTTAATAAATGCACATTTTCCGATTTCTTACTATGTGTGGAAGGCAGCCTCCAAGGTGGGCTCCAGTGAGGGCACCTTCCAGTCTTCCTGCCCCTGGGCAATCCCTTTTTCCTTACAAGGACAATTGTGTTTTGGCTTACTGGCATAAAGTTCTGTTTTCTTCTGTCAGACGACCATGGGTTTTGTCATACTCACCAGGCCTTTTGTCTACTGCATTGACACCTTAATGGAAAACAAAGTGGAGGCTGGACATAGTAACTCACTTCCAACAGATAGAATCTAGCACAAGTGATGGATTGTCACTTTTGAGATTAGGCTACCCAAATCTGTGACTTCCATTTTGCTCTCTCTCCTCTCTCCTCTCTCCTGTCTCCTGTCTCCTGTCTCCTGTCTCCTGTCTCCTCTCTCCTCTCTCCTCTGTCTTCTCTCCTCTCTCCTCTCTCCTCTCTCCTCTCTCCTCTCTCCTCTCTCCTCTCTCCTCTCTCCTCTCTCCTCTCTCTCTCCTCTCTCCCAGAGCCTTTGTTCTAGGGAGGCTGGCTGCCATGTTGTGAGCTGCCCGATGAAGAGGCCCACATGGCAGAGAACTGAGGTCTCCAGACAACATCCAGGAGACCCGAGGCTGCCAATAGTCACATGAGTGAGCTTGGAGCTGGATTCCTCCCTAATCAAGCCTTAGGATGATGACAGCCCTGGCAGACGCCTCACTGGCAGCCCACATTTCTGACCCACAGAAACTGAGACAATAAATGTTTGTTATTAAACTAAGTTTTGAGGTAGTTTGCTACAAAGGAATAGATGACTAACATGCTACATTGCAAAAAGAATCTAAGTCAGACAGATAATTTAAAGTGCATGTCATCTAAATAAGAGATATGACAAATAGATCAATAATTATTATGCACATTGTACTGTAATAACCAATTCCTATACAGAGCTTACAATGTGTTCAAAACTGATATATATACACATATATAAATATATATGTACACATGCACATAAATATACATACACACATAAATATACATTAAAATATACACACACATGAATATATACATACATATAAATGTTTATGACTCACAACAACACTGTGAAGTACATGGCATGACAATCCCCATTTTGCAGATGAAGAACTGGATTCACAAAAAGGTTGAGTAAATTGCCTAAGGTCACATAACTAGTAAATGTAGGAAAAAGTAGACCAAGAGCTTAAACCCAATTTCCAGATGGCTTGCTTGTTAACGCTAAGCTGTTGTGTATTCATAAATGAAATAAGGGAAGTATCATGAAATGATAAGAGGTTCAAAAGGTGTGATTGCAACCAATTTGAGGGATAAGAACAGAATTTTATGGAGGATGTGAATTATGAAATGGAGAGGATTAAACACGGTGAGATAGAAGCATAACATACTACATACAGAGTTCCCTGTTGCAATGGATTGAATGTTTGTGTTCTCCCAAAATTGATTTTATTTCTTTCTAATTGTATATAATTATTGCTAAAATTGCTGCTAACATTCATTCATTCTTTTGGTAATCATTTCTTTATTTACTTGTGCCAGCCATGTGACCACATTGCATATTCAGCGTTGCCCAGCACAGACATGAAGTCAGCCTGCAGGGAAAGAGCAGACTGCAGCTTCCCATTTTCTTGCAGGGTGTGGACTGCCTGTCAGAGAGGTTTCAAGGCCCGGGTTCCACAGTCTGCGATCTCAAGAGTTCAACTCAGATGCAGAGTCTCATTTTCAGAGGTGTTACATTTACATAATTTTACAGCTGGGAATATCAGTAGCTCAGGTGAATCAATTAAGTTTGCACCTCCACACAAATAAAAACTTGTTCCCTTTCCCCAACTCCCCATCATCCTCTTATAACCATTCCTTGGGCTCTGTTTTTTTTCTCAGACCTCCTCTCCATATTGCATCTCAGAAATAACAGGCTCTGCAGCCATTTCCTTCTCCATGTGCCATCCATCAGAACACAAGCTTAGCCATGGTGGTGGAGAAGGGCAGGATGAAATCCTGTTTCTGTGCCTTCAGAATTCTGCCAGTGATGGACATCGCCTGCCTGGCCAGTTGCAGTAGCCTCCTGACTCCTTGTCCTCTTCCCACCTTCAGTTTTTCTCTATGGGCAGTGGACAGAGTATTCAGTTAAATCAATTAATTTACTATTGTTTTCTAAGTTTAAGAATAATGTATGAAGATAAGTTTTCAAAAAGCAAGTTCAAAAGTGCATGCAATGAAAATTCTCTCTACTAAGTCAGCCCTCTATTCCTCAAGGACCGCTTCCTACAGGCAACCACACTTATCAGTTTATTACCGTATATACTAGAGGCCCAATGCACGAAATTCGTGCAAGGGGCTCGGCCCTTGCAGCCCCGGCTTCCTCTGGAAGGTAGTCCAGAAGGACATCCGGAAGGTTGTTTGGCTGTCTGGTCTAATTAGCATATTGTGCTTTTATTATTATAGATTTTTCAGAAATAGTCTATGTATATATATGTATGTATAAAATATATACATATATATTTGATGAATTGTTTCCTTCTACACATGAATGTTTTTTAATTTATAAATTTGATCATGCCATATAACAAAAACTCTCCATTAACCTTAGGAAAATGTCCAAGATTTTTTAACATGGAATTCAAGCCCCTGCATGATCCGGCCGGTCCCTGACTGCAACCTGTGTTATGCCTCTTCATATTCTGTTTTCACATGGATTGTTATCAGGTCCTATAACACCCAAGCTAATCACCTAAGGCTCTTTGAACATATTTCTATTTTTGATCAGAATAGTTTCCTGCCTGGACTGGAAATTGTGGTTGCCTTCTCCACATACAGCTCATCTATGCTTAGCAGCCATACAGTTTGGATAGAATAGGTCCACTCTAGGGATCAAGAGTACACAAATAACTCCCTTCCCCCCCCCTTTTTAACCAAAATGATTGGTTCAGGTAACCAAGACCTAAGGCAATCAGGAGGCATCTGCTGGTTAGAAGGATTGTTTTTCAGTAGCCTAATCAGCACAAAGAGGTAACTCTCTCTTTCTCTCCTTAAAGGTGAACAAAAACGTGGATGTTGTTGCTACACATTATCATGATAAAAACCAAGAGACTGAAACCAACGTATAAAATTTGGCAGAACAGTTAGACTCTTAAAGAAACAAAGCCAGAGTCTTGTTCAAACTGTGCTTGAAGCTGTCCCAATAAATACTTTTTAGTTTCTTAAGCAAATTTGTATTGGGTTTTAGACTTGTAGACAACTTAAAGCTTCGAATATACCTCTCCTTCCCCAATCTTAAATCTGGCCAACTCTTACCTAGTCTCTAAGTCTCTTAAATGTTACTTCCTCAAAGAGGCTTTTTGGGACTTTCCCATACTAGGTTGGGTCTCCTTTTAATCTGTTTTCCTTGCATTTAATCTGTTTTCCTCCTGCATACTTGTCACAATTATAACGAAAAATGATTTTTTAATGTTCCTCTCCTTAGAGGACTGTAAATTAAATGAAGTCAGGACTATGTTGGTCTGGTTCACTGCTCTAGCCCCAGGTTCTGGCATGTATCTCACACTTATTAACTGCTCAATAAATATTTGTTAGATGAAAATAAAAGTTAGGAGTATTCCCATAGACCAAACTAGAATCTTTTTCATCTTTGGTCAAACTTGGGCAAAATATTCTGAGTTCCCAAGATATTTTACTGGCTATAATTCGATTTCCACCACTGAATCTCTGTAGAGAGTACAGGATGCATAATAGCTAGGAGTCCATTCCAATGTAGATAGGAATCCTGGACGAGAAAGCTGGATCTCTCACATACTGGGTTTCTGGTCTTGGGCAAGTTACTGAACTTCTTTAAGCCTCAGTTTATCTTTAAAATGAGGATTATAATGGCATCTGCCTCAGAGGGTCTTTGTGAGGATTAAATGATATAATGCATATAATGTATCCATCTCAATAATAAGCACTTGCATACAGTATTTTCCATCACATAGTAAATACTTTATAAACATTTTGTATGATGCATAGTATACTACTTGCTATTATTGTTATTATTTAGAGTTGGACTTTAATTTCTAGGAATGAAAATGAGATTTTTCTTAACTACACCAGTGCTTTGAGGGTTTTACTTATGAATGATTTAACATACATAGGATTGACCAAATGTTGGATTTTTAATTATTTCTGCTTGCTTCAGGTTCTTGTTTAACCCTGTGATTTTGAACAGCTATTGTTCTCAAAAAAAAAAAGGAAAAAAAATGGATTTGATGGACTGTTTATATTGATTTATTGTTGGTTGCCTGCTGCAATGTAAACAGCTCTGAATGTGCCACTCATTGGGACAGGACAGTGATTTTCATAATGGACAAAATAGCCTTGTTTCACTTTAATAACCTGCTTGTGGTCAAACCAGTCATGGGATTCCTTAAACACAGCAGAATGCCTGCTATTGTCATTTGCATATCAATGACCAGACATCTCTCTGCTGTTGCTATTACACCACACTGTCATTTCCCTAACTTGGGAACTGTTCTGGGGAGTTGAAATGTGAAATGCACACGTCTGTCTCTTTCACACAGACAAGCACACAACTAAGCGTAGGCAGCAGCTGCTGATGCAGTTGCTTATCTAGTCTGTATTTGTAGAACTTGTAAGGGTTAGAAATAGATCACTCTCCCCAATATCTTATGAACATATTAGGTATATTTATTTTACAAAAGCATGCTGTGAATAATAATTTAGGGTTTCCAAAGCTAGCTGCACTAGATATAGTAGGTTTAAGAATAATAAAAAAGAAAATATTGCTTACACAGGAAACTCTCTGACTTTAAAATTCAGAGGAAAAAACCCCAAACTTGTTTCCTCTGATTATTGCCCCATACCTGCCTATGTGTTTTGCCAGAGTTGGAAAGAACCCTTCCACTGATTTTTAAGTAAATTTCATGTTAGTCTCTCACCCAAGGGCCACTGAGGGCAATATGGTTGAACTCAGAGTTTTGCAATTCTAGACTGATGCCCACGGTGCACAGGAAGTAAGGACTGCTAATTCAGTGATCATCTCTGTGACGAGCCCTAACATAATGCTTTTAATAATCTTTTTGGGTGACCTTAATCGCTGCTGCAGCATTAAGCAGCAGTTTGACTGCAGAGCCACGAGTTAGGAATGGATTTATTACTCACACCAGTTCGGGGGGAGTGAAAGCTGAGGATCCAGTCTCCATAACAATATCGTACTGGTCGTAGCTGTACTCCATACTGTGAAAAAAATCAAGCAGGCTAAATGTCCACATGGTAGATTTTATAAATGGTAGATTTTTCCCATGGCAGGAGTATAAATGTAAAATGTACATCTCTATCTCTTTCATACAGATATATACATACTAATAGCAGGCAACAGCTGCTGGGGCAGTTAGCCAATTAATCTATTGTGTATTTATAGAAGATATAATGGTAAAAAAATAAACCATCCACCCCCAAATCTTGCTATACAGATAGTAGATGTTAAAAAATATTAATGATAGCCCTGGCCAGTTTGTTCAGTGGTTAGAGCGTCTGCCTGTGACCCGAAGGGTCATAGGTTTGATTCCTGGCCTCGGTCAAAGCATGTTTGGGAGGCAACTAATCGATGTATTTCTCTCACATGGATGCTTCTCTCTCTCCCCCCACCTTCCCTTCCACTCTGTCTGAAAATCAATGGAAAAAATATCCTCGGGTGAGGATTTAAAAAAATATATTAATGATAATAATAACACTACTTGCGTATTTCCTACACTCTTCTAGGACTGTGTGTGTAGTTTTAAAATATTTTTATTGATTTCAGAGAGGAAGAGAGAGGGAGAGAGGGATAGAAACATCAAGGATGAGAATCATTGATCGGCTGCCTCCTGCACGCCCCCCACATTGGGGATCAAGCCCAAAACACCGACGTGTGCCCTGACCGGGAATGGAACCATGACCTCCTGGTTCATTTATGCTCAACCATTGAGCCACGCCAGCAGGGCTGTATGTGTATTATTTTAATCATTACAGCAGCCCAAGGAGAGAGTTATTGTGCTCATTTTAGAGCAACAAATGTTAAATATTTTGTCCTAAATCTAGGAAGCAGGAGAGCAGAGAATTGAACTCCTGAACTCATGGGAAAACCACTAATCAGGAGTGCCTCTGGACGGAGAAGCTCTTTGGCCAGGTGCCAGGGAGAATGGTGAGGGCCTACATGCTGCACTGCCTGCACAGACACTGAACTCACCTTTGGCTTTCTACTCCCTCTACCAAACCTCAGGGGCTTTCCAGTCCCTCGTTCTCATAGTGCTTGCCTGGGGTACACACTTTCCTTTCCAACAGTGCATTTCTTTAAGAACTAGTGGGGCTCATGAGCAGATGGCCAATCTGAGAACTTACTTCACAGCCATATACAGTGGGAGCAAATGAGTTAATATATTCCAGATACTTACATATTTTTGGCATAGAATCTAAATAATATAATCATAGCCTATTATCCTTCCCAGGCAACAATCATTCTTTTATTTGCTCAATAAACATTGAGTGGCTGTGATGGCCTGTGCACGGTGCTAGGCCTGCATTAGTGCTTGTGACAGGAGCATTTTGGAAATGCAACGCCCCATTCACTGGAGTGACTTAAATGGTGGAAGCTGTAGGCACCTTGGCAGGCAGGCTTTTGGGCTCCTCTCAAGTCACATTAACTCAATGGGCACTGACTCTGCTTATCTGAAGGGCTGGTCTAACTGGCACCACGTTTGAAGTGACAGAGTTTGATTCCATTGTGAAAAAAAGAAGAAGAAAATGGCCTGTCTGGGGTCAGATAACTCTTTCAGTTACAGAGGTGCCATTTTTCTGATCTGAAACATGAAATACATAAAATGGAACCTAGCTGACTTGAAATCATGAAATTCAGCTTCAAAAGACAAGTTTACATTAGTTTCCATGAGGAGGTTGGGATAATACTACCTAATAAAATGGTAATATGTAAATTACCATCACTCCGCTACGCCCATGATTGGGCCAGAGGGAGGCACAAGGGGCGGGACTTGGGGTGGCCGGGGTAGTCGATTGGGCTGGCAGGACGCTGAGCTCGCATCTCCAGTGGCAGCGTGAGCTCAGCGTCTGCGCCATGGCTGTGCTGTGGCACAGAAGGGGCCCCTGGGGCAGTGAGCTCACGTCCCGCCGCGGACCATCAAAAGCGTGGGAGCTGGGTGCCTGTCTGCTCTGGCACCAGGCCTTTCGGAAGCCTCCGCTGCACCGGAGGCTTCTGAAAGGCCTGGTGCACCAGCGGACAGGCACCCAGCTCCACCGCGATCGAAAGCGAAACCGTGTAGGGGACCCTACACGTGCATGATTCAATCATGCACTGGGCCTCTAGTATATATATACTAGAGGCCTGGTGCATGAAATTCGTGCACTGGGGAGGGTGTACCTCAGCCCAGCCTGCACTCTCTCCAATATGGGACCCCTCGGGGGATGTCCAACTGCAGGTTTAGGCCCGATCCCAGTGGAATCGGGCCTAAACCTGCAGTTGGACATCCCTCTCACAATCCGGGACCGCTGGCTCCTAACCACTCACCTGCCTGCCTGATTGCCCCCTAACTGCTTCCTTGCTGGCCTGATTGACACCTAACTGCTCCTCTGTGGACCTGATTGCCCCCAAATACCCTCCCCTGCTGGCCTGATCACCCCCAAGGCTTTTATTAGTATAGATATGACCCTGCACAGAAAATTTTACTAACCCTGCTTTACAATAAGGGCTTGACGATTGAATCATTAGGGCCAGACACCAAGATTTCCTTTCTTTGAATAGTGGAGGGAATAATTATCTTGTCTTTAAGTTGCCCGGAAATTGAAATGAGATAATGACTTAGAAAATTATAAAAGTATAAAAAGCACCATATAAAGACAACTGTCTTTTTAATGAAGTGGTAAAATGAAAAACACTATTTTTATTTTCTCCTTCCTTCCTTTACAGCTTTTATTTAAACTTTGAAATTTATAAAAATTTCACTCCAATTTTCATTTCTTTACATTCAATATTATTTTATATTGGTTTCAGGTTTTATATTAGTTACAGAATAGTGGTTAGACAATCATATACTTTACAAAATGTTCCCCGATATTTCTAGTACCCACCTGGCATCATACCATCATTACAACACTATTGACTATATTCCCTATTTAAGTGACAATGGGTTTACAGGTTCCTTTCAGTCTTTCTTTTGTGTTGCTCTTCCTTCCTTTTCTTTCTCACTTCTTCCCTCATTTTCTTTATATAGTATCTCAATTGGCCATCAAAGCTCAGTGAAGACACTGGGACATGCTTCATCCATTTTACAGACCAGGAAACTCAGGCCAATTCCAGTTGGCTGTGGAACTTGATTCAGCACACAGGGAGCCCTCAGAGCCATGCTCTTTGCGCTTCCTAAGGGGCAGCCGTCCAGCAAACAGAACAAACCTTCCAATCAGGCTTCCGAGACTCTTTTTGGAGCACCTCTTCATTGCAGATGCTCCACATTCTTTCCTCTCCCCATCCCCTGACCCCCATTCTTTACTGCCCCCGCTTCTCCAGAGCAGGTGGAAGGCTTCGCACTCACTGCCTAGGCATGCTCTGCCATGGGGCAGGGCACCGTGGGCTTGCTTTTGGGTCAAGGCAGGAGCAGGAGTCACTGCCTCTGAAGTGTGAAGGCTGCCTGAGCAAGGCTGGTTAGCACTGAGAGCTTCTCTGAATCACATCAGTCAGTCCAGTACCCTGCAGTGCAGCACCCCTCCACTGAGGTGGCACCACCCCTCAACCCCCGCCTCAGGGGTAAGGGTCCTTGCCCCTCTGCCTGGGAGTCCTTCCATGCCCCTTGATCCCTGGCTGGGCCCACCCGCATCTTGGGGCCACTGCAGAACCTCTGTCTCTCTGCAGATGAGGCAGATCCCTGCCCTCGGTCTCCGCGAAGCTATGAATCTGTGGCCAGAGGCCTGGTCTGGGTCTCAGCAACCCCATGCCTGCAATGTTCCTAGGGACCCCTGGGAGTGGCTGGGTGGGTCCAGCCTTGCCCCCCCCCCCCCCGGGGCGGCGATGTTCCCAAAGCCCCATGGGAGCGGCTAAGCGGGTCTGGCTTTGCCTCCCTGGGGTGGCAATGTTCCCAGGGACCCCCGGGAGTGGCTAGGCAGACAGCTGCCCCTCCTGGGGCCTGGGATGAACCCAGACTCCTCCTGTGCCATCTGGCGCTGCCCATCCTGCCGTCTCCCCGGCCAATGGACTGGTACCTTGTGGGTGGTGTCTGGCGCTGCCCGCAGGGCCTCCTCCACCCCCGATGGACCTGTACCCCAGAAGCAGGCCATGGTGCTACCCCGCCCTGCCTTTTTATGCAAATTAACCACCATCTTTGGTGGGTTAATTTGCATACTCACTCACTCTGATTGACTGTGGGCATAGCGAAGTTATGGTCAATTTACATATTTGTCTATTATTAGGTAAGACTAAAGGCCCGGTGCATGAAAATTCATGCACTGGAGGGGGGTGGTCACTCAGCCCAGCCTGCCCCCTCTCACAGTCCAGGAGCCCTCAGGGGCAGGAGGCAAACTGGTGATCAGGGGAAGGCAACGCCCCATCACACCTCTGCTGCTGCCACTGCCCGCAGCACAAGCCTCAGCCAGCCCTGGTTACCTGAGCCTCCAGCAGCCCTGGCTGGCTGGGCAGTCGCCATCCGAGGCTTGCCTGTGCCTCGGGCCCGCCCTGGATGGCTGGGGGTCTGAGGGGACTAGGGGACTCTGGAGGCAGGCACGTGGGGTGGCTGGGCCCGCATCAGGGTGGGCTCGGCCTTGTCATGTGCCTGCTGCCCCGGGGGGCTGAGGGGACTGGGCGCCACCATATTGTGGCTGTGGGTGCTGCCATCTTTGAGGGTGTAGCAGTCAATTAGCATATCCCCTCCTTATTGGCTGTGGGTGCTGCCATCTTTGCGATGGCATGAGGGTCAATTAGCATATTCCCTCTTTATTAGATAGGATTTTTTATTTTGTTTAAATGGCTGGGTTTTCCTCTTGCCCATTTATAGTCAGCTAGAGAGGCTGTTTCTTCAGTCAGGCCATTCCATCACTGCATGGTCATTTCCCTCCTCATAGAACTGCATTTTATTTCACACAGGATGACCGTCATCTGTAAGCACTTTGTGGGGAGCCCTCCCTGACTCTGGGAGCCAATTCACTGTGACATGAGAGGACTCAGAGCTAAAACAAGCAGGATTTTTAGATCTAATGAAGCCTCTGTCAGGCCCAATTTGGATCTAGTTAGTGAGGGTCTGATCGAATCTGCCATCTTCATAACATTGTGAGGTCTTTTGGACCAGTAAATGATTTCCCTTGTTTCCCTACACAGGGACAAGGGTGAGGTTGATTGTCAATGGAAGCATTTGTCTATCACAAGTCATAAGGAGTCGTGTATATGGGGAGGAGTTGTTAAGTCATCTTAGATAGGCTGTTTAATCTTTATGTGTTTTCATTTCTCCATCTGCGAAAGCATGATAACACACACTGGGCTTCTAAGGAAAGTTCTATTAGGAAGGATATAGAAGGTATGTTACTTGAGAGGTTTTGCAAAAGAACTTTGCATCACTTTGCAAGAGAGATTGTAATCTTTAGATTATAAACTCAAGGCAAGTTAATTTACAGTCTGACGTGGGCTTGCTTGTCAGTGCTATAGTTACCCCATGGGATTAAACTGGAATCATATGAATGCCATTTGAGAGTTCAAATTAAACTCACCCACAATTTAAATAAGGCAAATTCTTAGGTGCTTAGCTTCAGATTATAAATCACCAATAACACCTTGGCAGTTTTTTTCTGTTGCTTTGGGGAGGCCTTTTCATATAGGTGAGCCAAACTCAGTGGAACCCCTCACTTTTGGTTACCTTCTTGCTTACCTACCCTTCTCCTCCCTCCCCGCTGCCTTGAAACTACTCCCATAAGTCCTGTTGCTTTCCTCTGTGTGAATTTCCCATTGGCAGCGCCCCAACTCTCAGAGACATTCTATTTCCCCACAGGGAATCACCAGATGCTCAGTCTGTGATCAAGGGGCAGTGTGCTGCTGGGCTTTGCCTGGGCTTGCCCCAGTGTCCTCACAAAAATGTAAACAGAAGCCCTGCAACTCTGCCCCGGGTGATGGGCAGGACTTCATGGCAGTAACAAATCCAGACAAAGGCAGGAAATGTTGCTCCTTCCCCCACAAAACTGGTTCTAGCAGGAAGATGGGCTTCCTCACTATACAGATACCCGGCATTAACTTGTGGTGCCTGAACAATGAGGGTTGTATGGGTAAAAAGTCACCGACTAAGAGCTGTGAAATTCATCAATCTGTATTTCCCCACACTTAAATACATTTCCCAGCAATTTCATATCTGCCAGTGTCAAGAGGAAATGGTTATGTGGTTAAACTTTTAAGCGACAGTTACATTTACTGTGTATTGTTTATAACAACCCATACCTGAATGGACTTAAATATCCAAAAAGAAGATTTGGTTGAATAAATCTTTTTTTTTTTTTTTTTTTTTTTTTTTTTTTTTTTTTTTTTGGTTTCCACGTTTACTTCCTGAGGCAATGATGGGACGTAGCCAGCATGGCAGGGCAAGAAGAGGGGAAGAAGCGGGGAGGGGTTTGGGCCGGGGCTGTGGGACCCCGATTCCTGCTCTACGGCCGGTACTTGCAGAGGAAGTGCTGGCGCTTGTCGCACTCCTTGCTGTTCCAAGTTAAAAAGTTGTGGGCGTTCATCTCAGCACAGGATTTGCCTCCAGCCCTGGACCTGCCAGACCAGGTTTTGAATAAATACGAGGACCCGTCGATCCACCGCCACTGCTGCCTCTTCTGTGGGTCATGTAGGCCGATCCACACGGGCAGGCTCCTTTGGTAGCCACCTATGTACTGGGAGATGGCTTTGGCTTCCTGTAGGTTCTGTATAGACGCCAGGTGGGCTCCATTTCCAAAGGACTGACACTCGAGCTCAGCATCGGACCAATTCCTCAGCTTCCGGAAGTATCCGTAGCAATGGGACTTGTGGTAAAACCACCCGGTAGCACAGCTGGGCCTCATGATGATGTCAGCCAGGGCTCCGGTGCCGGCCACCAGCAGGAGCAGCCACACGCTCTTGGAGGCCATCCTCCTCTTCCCCGGGGACAGACGAGCTTCGGAACCTTTTACCGAAAGGATCTCAGAGCCCTGGTCAGTGTTCCCTGGAAGCTCCTGGGTTTACCTAGATCCGCAATCTTCCTCCACGTGGTGATGCTACTCGGCTCCCTGGAAACACTCCTGCAAGTGCAAACACTTACACTGATGCGTCTCCACAGGCGGGTGATACCTGTCTGGGAAGAGGAGGGCGGTTCGAAAGGCGGACAACAGAATGAATTTTCTGATGAAGTTCAAATATGAGCCCTTGATATGGTTCCACTAACATTCAGTGAGCTCTTGGAGAGAGAGAGAGAGAGAGAGAGAGAGAGAGAGAGAGAGAGAGAGAGAGCTGAATAAATCTTAACGCCTATCTGTATATTTCTTTGCCAGATGTATCTCTTTCTAACATTTAAAATGAGGGTGTAAAACAGTGGGGTTTTTATTTTAGATTTCAGTTAACCTTGGAGAGCTTAATGAAAGCTATCAGCTATCTACCTGAAAAATGTTTAGATGTTTAACATTTTCATATAATATCAAAGGATGTTAATATAAATGGTCTATCACTCAAAGGTTAGAACATAATATAAAGGGGATGGGTGAAGGAATTGAGAAGTACAGATTGGTAATTACAAAATAGTCATGGGGATAAAGTACAGCATAGTAAAGTACAACATAAGGAATATAGTCAACTAGAGGCCCAGTGCATGAAATTCGTGCATGGCGGTGGGGGAGGGTGGGTCCTCAGCCTGGCCTGTGCCCTCTCTCAATCCGGGACCCCTTGGGAGATGTCTGACTGCCAGTTTAGGCCTGATTCCTGTAGTTGGACATCCGGCAGTTGGACATCCCTCTCACAATCTGGGACCACTCGCTCCTAACTGCTCACCTGCCTGCTCATTCCTAACTGCTCACTTGCCTGCTTGCTTGTTCCTAACTGCTTGCCTACATGCCTGCCCACGCCTAACCGCTTGCCTGCCTGCCTGCTCAGTGTGCATCATAGTGACCGGTTGTTCCAGTCATTCCATCGTAATGGTCACTTAGGCTTTTATATATATATATATAGATAATATTATAATAACAATGTATGGTGCCAGGTTGGTACTAGAAATATCAAGGGAAATACCTTGTAAAGTATATGATTGTCTAACTACTATGCTGTACACCTGAAACTAATACAAAATAATACCAAATGTTTATATATATAAAGAGTGTCCCCCCAAAAAATAACTCAATTAATATTTCTTCCTTTTCAGATGTAAACTTTCAGAATGAACAGTTATTCAAAGTGTGCATACATTTTTTGGGACACCCTGCATATATATAATTATACCCTCTACCTACCTAAATAAATAAATAATAATGCAAAGATGTTAGTAGAAATAATGTTTAATAATGTTGATATGGAATATATAACAAGCAGATTATGAAAAAATAAAACCTAGTTTTTGTTAAAAACAAAACAACACACCAACTATATATGTGACGAGGAGTAGAAAGTTTTTCTCAACTCTTAGAGTCCCTGAATGGGTCTGAAAATTAAACTGACAAAGACAGTTTAATAGGAGAAAAGCATACATGTTTATTTAATGTAAGTTTTATATAACATAATAACCTTCCTAGGGAAAAGAACACCCAAAGAAAAATTAGACTTGAGTATTTTATGCTAGGTTTGGTGGTGGTGGAGGAATATAAAGGTGAAGGAGAATGAGGTCATTGTAATAAACTAGCGGAATCTGAGCAAGGCCTGTTTGTTCGGATTCTCCCTGGCATTCCTTTGTCTTTCTTTGTCTTCAAAGATAAGGACTCTTCTTCCCTTCTTTCCTCTGAGTATAGAAAGGACTTTTTGACCTGTTTTAGGGGGAAGGTCAGAGTGACATTCCTGCTTTTGCTAACCCTCAAATCACTTCAGCTTAAAATAACTCCATATACAGGTGCCAGATTTGGGGATGGTGTGTCCTGAATCCCATCAGATGTGAAGAAAAGCTTTGAAAAGTTGAACACGAAGATGCTAACAACAGCTTCTCCGGTAATGATATTATGGTCTCTCTGAATGCTTATTTGTATTGCTAACTTTTCTACAACTCTACACAAATTGCTGTTAGAAGAATAAACATGCGACACAAGTTTATTTAAAAAAATTTTAAAGCTGTAATCAGTTTTGGAAAGTATGTTAGAAACCTGGGGACATTTTTAGCACTCCTCTTTATCCACCAAATGATGAAATAGGATGAATGGACAATATTTCAAAGTGAGATTTAATTAGGGCCAAAAAAGAATGTACCATATTAATGAACTTCTTTTCAACATGAAATATACAGATAAAACATATTTAAAAGAGTCAAATGAATAGAACCAATTCTAAAATGCCAGGACCGACATTACAGTCCAGAAAGACCTGCCTCATATCAGGGAGTGGAGGATTAAAAATGGTAGCAGAGTAAGTGCGTAAGTGGATGCTGCATGGGCATGCTCCCAGGAACAAACTGGAATTACAACTATAATACAGAAAAACTTCCTGAATAATCAACAGAAAACTCCCAGGAGAGAACCCTGATACCTGAGGACCAAAAGTGGAGACCACATAAAGACTGGTAGGAGGGGCAGAGGCATGGAAGGGCTGGCCCAGTGCCCACAGACAACAACTGAAGTTCCAGAGAGATATCTCAGCCATGGGGGGTTGCTACTGAGAAATCTGGGATCTAATCCCCAAGCTGGGTTACCCAGCAGAGAGCACAAAAACTGAAAAAGGTACCCACATAACATCTGGCTCTGAAAAGCAGTAGGATGATATCTTCCAGGGAATGACAGCTGACAGTTCAGGCACCCTCTTAAAGGGCCAATGCACAAAATTCCCTGTGGAGCCACCCACCTTGTGAACCAACAGAGGGAGGGTGGAGTGGACTGGAGCTGTGAGACCAGAAGCCAGGACTGAGAACTCAGGGAATAGAGCTCAGAAGGCAGACACCCCAAGTTTCCTGGGCTGAGTCATTTCCTCAGACAGTGAAGGACACCTTTTCCACATAGACATTTGTCTTGTGGACATCCTAATGGAAAACACCTTGCCCTGAGGCCACTGAAGGGGTTAAAAATAACAATTAGCCTCCAGGCAGAAGCAACTGCCCCACCCTGTTTAAAAAAATTCTCACCACACCTGAGGATGATTGCCTGGGGGGCAATTCAAGTCAGAATCCTATCAGTCTGTAGGTAGAGGCAGTCTCTGGAGGCTTTGAGTCTTTGCCTGATCTAATTAGTCAGAAACAGCCCTTACCACTGTCTTGCACTAGAGATTGAGAGGTGTAGAGGATCTACCTAATTTATAGTCACAATCCCAAACAAACAGCCAAAATGAGAAGACAAAGCAACAACCCCCAAATGAAAGAATTAGAAAATTCTCCAGAAGAAGCGATGAATGAAGTAGAGATAAGAAATTTATCTGAAACAGAGTTTAGAGTAATGATGGTAAAGATGCTCAGCAGCATAAAAAAAAAATAGTAACTATGAAAAAAGAACAGTCTGAGATAAAGAATAACATAACACAAATAAAGAACACATTAGAAGGAATACACAGCAGATTAGGGGAAGCTGAGGATCGAATCAGTGAATTAGAAGACAGAGTTGAAAATATCACTCAATCAGAGAACCAAAAAGAAAAAACAATGAAAAAACAGGAGGGCAGCTTAAGGGAGCTGTGGGACAATGTGAAATGTAACAATATTAGAATAGCAGGTGTGCCAGAAGAGGCAGAAAGGGAGAAAGGAATAGAGAAGTTGTTTGAAGAAACAATGGCAGAAAACTTCCCTAACCTGATAAAGAAAAAAGTCACACAAGTTCAGGAACACAGAGAACCCCAAGCAAGTAGAACCCAAACAGACCCACTCCCAGACACATCATAATTAAAATGCCAAAAATTAAAGACAAAGAGAGAATCTTAAAGGCAGTAATAGAAAAGAAAACTGTTACCTACAAAGGAGCTCCCATAAGGCTGACACCTGATTTCTCATCAGAAACTCAACAGGCCAGAAGGAAATGGCATGAAGTACTCAAGGTAATGGAAAGCAAGGATCTGAGACCAAGATTCTTATATCCAGCAAGGCTATCATTAAAAATAGATGGTCAAATAAAGAGCTTCCCAGACAAAAAAGGCTAATGAGTACATCACCACCAAGCCAGCGTTACAAGAAATGCTAAAGGGATTGCTGTAATGAGAAGAAGAAACAGAGAGAGAAACCTAGCCATACAGAATTAAAATGGCAATAAATAAGTACCTATCAATAATAATCTTAAATGTAAATGGATTAAATGTTCCGATCAAAAGGCATAGGGGAGCTGAATGGATACAAAAACATGACCCAACTATATGCTGTCTACAAGAGACCCATCTCAAAACAAAAGACATAAGATGATGAGAATGAAGAGATGGGAAAAATTTTTTTCATGCAAATGGAAAAGAAAAAAAAGCTGAAGTAGCAGTACTCATATCTGACAAAATAGATTTTAAAATGAAGGCTATCACAAGAGACAATAAAGGTCACTACATAATACTAAAGGGATCAATCCAACAAGAGGATATAACCCTGTTAAACATATATGCACTCAATATAGGAGCATTTAAATACACACACATATATATATATTTCTAGAGGACTTTAACAGAGAGATCGACAACAATACAGTCATAGTAGGGGACATTAACACCCCTCTAACTTCATTGGATAGATCATCTAGACAAAAACTTAACAAGGAAACAGAGACCCTAAGGACAAACTGGAGCAGTTGGATTTAATTGATATTTATAGAACATACTACCTTAATGCAGCAGAATATGCATTCTTTTCTTTTTTTTAATTACTTTATTGATTAAGGTATCACATATTTGTCATCAACCCTCCCCCCCCCCCGGAATATACATTCTTTTCAAGTGCACATGGATCATTCACAAAGATAGACCACATTTAAAACATGAAACAAGTCTTTACAACTTCAAGAAGATTGAAATCATATCAAGCATCTTCTCAGATCACAGTGGAATGAAAGTAGAAATCAACTACAATAAAAACACCCAGAAACATTAAAAAACATGGAGGCTAAATAGCATGGAGGCCCGGTGCATGAATTTGTGCAAGGATGGGGTCCCTTGACCTGTCCAGTGATCTGGGCCAATCGAGGCTGATTGGGGCAGGCCAGCCGGGGGGAAGGACCACAGGATGTTGGCTGGCCATGGGAGGTTGGCTTTGGGGGCACACTGACCACCAGGGGTCATCTCCTTTGTTGACCATCTGCCCCCTGTGGTCAGTGCACATCATAGCTACCAGCTGATCATTTGATCGTAATGGTTGCTTAGGCTTTTATATATATATATATATGAATGGGTTACCAACGAGATCAAGAAAGAAATTAAAAACTTCCTGGAAACAAATGAAAATGAACACACAACAACTCCAAATCTCTGGGAAATAGTAAAAGCAGTCCTGAGAGGGAAGTACATTAGCACTATAGGCATACCTCAAAAAACAAGAAAAATCAGCAATAAACTATTTAACCCTACAACTTAAAGAACTAGAAAGACAACTGTAGAGGGCCCCCTGGAAAGACACATGGACATTCTTTAGATTGCCGTTGACTAAGCCTGAGACATTGGCGGAGTCATGTCAGTTGCACCCCACCCCAGGAGTGTGGGGGTGTTGTCAGTTCCTGGCTTACCTATGTCCAGGTTCCGGAAGAGGGCTTTGAGATGTGGAACCAGTCTAGCACCGGAAAAGAGGAAATGAAATGGACCTTGGCCCTCCCAAGATCCTTTAATCTTAAGTTTTCCGGTGAAACCCCCTTGTATATTAGAGGATAAATAAATGTGCTGCGTGGCTCAGGGCAGTCATCTGTCTCTCCAGCAGAAGAGGTCAGCGACCCACCTGGGACCCAGCTTGAATCTATCTCTGTGTCAACTCTCTTTATTTCATTATTTCTCAATCCCCGGCCGCCTCTACCAAGAACCAATTTCATCTCTCTCCGTTCTGGCCACGGAAAAGGGAGATCCCTGCTGCATCAGGCCCCCACAGACAACAATAAGAAAAGCCCAGAGTAAGTAGATGGAAGGAAATAATAAAGATTAGAGCAGAAATAAATAACATAGAGACTAAAAGAACAATACAAAAAATCAATGAAACTAAAAGCTGGTTCATTGAAAGGAAAAACAAAATTAATAAACTGTTATCCAGACTCATCAAGAAACAGAGAGGGCACAAAAAAATAAAATCAGAAATGAAAATGGAGAAGTAACTACTGACACCACAGAAATACAAAGAATTGTAAGAAAATACTAGGAACAACTATATGCTAACAAGCTGGACAATGTGGATGAAAGAGACAAATTTCTAGAAAAATATAGTCTCCCAAAACTGAATCAGGAGGAATCAGGAAACCTGAATAGGCCAATAATAATTGATAAAATAGAGCAGTAATCAAAAAACTCCAACCAAACAAAAGCCCAGGTCTGGAAGTCGTCACAGGGGAGTTTTACCAAACATTCAAAGAAGAACTAAAACCTATCCTCCTCAAACTATTTCAGAAAATCCAAGAGGAAGGAACACTTCCAAACTCTTTTTATGAGGCCAGCATTATCCCAATTCCAAAACCAGATAAAGACACTACAAAGAAAGAGAATTATAGGCCAATATCCCTGGTGAACATAGATACTAAAATCCTCAACAAAATTCTAGCAAATAGCATCAAGCAATATATTAAAAAGATCACACACCATAATCAAGTGGGATTTATTCCAGGGATGGAAGGCTGGCACAATATTTGCAAGTCAATAAATGTGATACATCACATAAACAAATTGAAAGAAAAATCACATGATCATATCAATAGATGCAGAGAAAGCATTTGACAAAATCCAACACCCTTTCTTGATAAAAACTCTCAACAAGGTGGGAGTAGAAGGATCATACCTCAACATAATAAAAGGCATATATGGCAAACCCACAGCCAACATCATACTCAATGGGCAAAAACTAAAACCATTTCCCCTAAGAACAGGAACAAGACAGGGATGTCCACTTTCACCTTTCCTGTTCAACATTGTACTGGAAATGCTAGCCAGAGCGATCAGACAAAAAAAAGAAATAAAAGGCATCCAAATTGGAAATAAAGAAGTAAAACTGTCCTTATTTTCAGATGACATGATATAGTACATAGAAAACCCTAAAGACTCCATCAAAAAACTAATAGACTTAATAAATGAATTCAGCAATGTAGCAGGATACAAAATTAACACCCAGAAATCTATGGCTTTTTTATACACCAATAATGAACTCACAGAAAGAGAAACTAAAAAACAGTCTCATTCACCATTGCAACAAAAAAATTAAGATACCTAGGAATCAACTTAACTAAGGAGGTAATAGACTTGTTACTACAGGATGTTGAAAACTACAAGATGTTGAAAAAGAGATAGAGAAAGACATAAACAAATGAAAGAATACACTGTGTTCATGGATTGGTAGAATCAACATCATTAAAATGTCCAAACTACCCAAAGCAATCTATAGATTCAACACAATCCCTATTAAGATAGCAAGGGCATATTTCATAGACCTAGAACAATCTCTCCAAAAATTCATATGGAACAATAAAAGACTCTGAATAGCTGCAGCAATCCTGAGAAAGAAGAACAAAGTGGGAGGAATCACAATACCAGATATCAAGCTGTATTACAAAGCCACTGTTCTCAAAACTGCCTGGTACTGGCATAAGAACATACATATAAACCAATGGAACAGAACAGAGAACCCAGAAATTGACCCAAGCCATTATGCTCAATTAATATTTGACAAAGGAGGCAAGAGCATACAATGGAGTCAAGACAATCTCTTCAATAAATGGTGTGGGGAAAATTGGACAGATACATGCAAAAAAATGAAACTAGACCACCAACTTACACCATACACAAAATAAATTTAAAATGGATAATGGACTTAAACGTAAAATGGGAAACCATAAAAATCTTAGAAAAATCCATAGGCAGCAAAATATCAGACTTATATCATAGCAACATTTTTACTGATATAGCTCCTGGGACAATGGAAACTAAGAAGAAAATAAACAAATAGGACTACATCAAAATAAAAGCTTCTGCACAGCAAAAGAAACTATCAACAGAACAAGAAAGCCCACTGCATGGGAGAACATATTTGCCAACATTATCTCTGATAAGAGTTTAATCTCCAAAATTTACGGGGAACTCATACAACTTAACAAAAGGAAGACAAGCAATCCAATCAAAAAAGTGGGCAAAGGACCCAAATAGACACTTTTCAAAAGAGGACAGACAGAAGGCCAAGAGTCATATAAAAACATGATCAAGCTGAAGGATGCAAATCAAAATGACAATGAGGTACCATCTCACACCTGTCAGAATTTGTTAGCAAATCAACAAACCACAAGTGAGGGAGAGAATGCAGAGAAAAAGGAACCTCCTGCACTGTTGGTGGGAATGTAGACTGGTGCAGCCACTGTGAAAAACAGTATAGAGTTTCCTCAAAACACTAAAAATGGAACTCTCATTTGACCCAGTAATACCAATTCTAGGAATATATCCCAATAAAACAGAAACACCAATTAGAAAGGATATATGCACCCCTTTGTTCATAGCAGCACAATTTATAATAGCTAAGATTTGGAAATAGCCTAAGTGCCCATCAGCAGATGAGTGGATTAAAAACCAGTGTTACATCTACACAATGGAATACTACCCTGTTGTAAAAAGAAGGAACTCTTACCATTTGCAACAGCATGGATGGACCTGGAGAGCATTATGCTAAGCGAAATAATCCAGTTGGAGAAAGATAAATATCACATAATCTCACTCATTTGTGGAATATAATGAACAACATAAACTGATGAACAAAAGTAGATCCAGAGAAAAAAATATTTTATTATACAACTAGAGGCCCGGTGCATGAAATTCGTGCATGGGGGGGGGGGAGTGTCCCTCAGCCCAGCCTGCACCCACTCCAATCTGGGGCCCCTCCAGGGATCGGGCCTAAATGGGCAGTCGGACATCCCTCTCACAATCCAGGACTGCTGGCTCCCAACTGCTCACCTGCCTGCCTTCCTGATTGCCCCTAACCGCTTCCACCTGCCAGCCTGATCACACCCTAACCACTCCCCTGCCAGCCTGATTGATGCCTAACTGCTCCCCTGCCAGCCTGATTGCCCCTAATTGCCCTCCCATGCAGGCCTGGTCACCCCTGACTGCCCTCCCGTGCAGGTATGGTCCCCCCCAACTGTCTCTCCTGCAGGCCTAAGTCCCCCCCAACTGCCCTTCCCTGAAGGCCTTGGTCACCCCTAACTTCCCTCCTCTGCTGGCCTGGTCACCCCTAACTGCCCTCCCCTGCAGGCTTGATTGCCCCCAACTGCCTTCCCTTGCAGGCCTGGTCCCTCCCAACTGCCCTCCCCTACTGGCCTGTTCGCCCACAACTGCCCTCCCTTGAAGGCCTGGTCCCTCCCAACTGCCCTCCCCTGCTGGCCATCTTGTGGTAGCCATCTTATGTCCACATGGGGGTAGGACCTTTGACCACATGGGGGCAGCCATCTTGTGTGTTGGAGTGATGGTCTATCTGCATATTACTCTTTTATTAGATAGGATAGAGGCCTGGTGCATGGGTGGGGGCCAGCTGGTTTGCCCTGAAGGGTGTCCCGGATCAGGGTGGGGGTTCCCTTGGGGCGTGGGGCAGCCTGGGCAAGGGGCCTGTGGTGGTTTGCAGGCCTGCCACACCCCCTGGCGACCCAAGCGGAGGCCCTGGTATCTGGGATTTATTTATCTTCTACAATTGAAACTTTGTAGCCTGGAGCGGATCCAAACCTTCTGCTTGCTCCATGGAGGCAGCCATTTCTGTTGAGATTTATTTATCTTCTATAATTGAAACGTTGTAACCTAAAGTGGAGGCCCGGGCCGGCCAGGGCAGGGGGAAAGCTTGGCTTCCTCCATCTCCGGGGGGCAACCCTAGCCTCCTGCTCTCTCCAGCTTTGTGGCTGCCATCATTTTTGTTGAGATTTATTTATATTCTATCATTGAAAATTTGTAGCATTGAGTTGAGGCCTGGGCTGGCAAGGGCAGGCGGAAAGCTTGGCTTCCTCCATTGCCCGGGAATCCCAAGCTTCCCTCCTGCTCTCTGTGGTCGCAGCCATCTTGGTTGGGTTTATTTGCATATTTGCTCCTGATTGGCTTGTGGGCATGGCTTGTGGGAGTAGCGGAGGTATGGTCAATTTGCATATTACTGTTTATTAGATAGGATAGAAGTAATCCTGTTATGTGCAGATTTTTAATATTTCCTACAACTTTTGTGATATTATACTATGTTAGTACAGTTTTGGTAGTATTATTACATTTAAAATATTTTTCTTGAAATATAAATGTTTATTGCATGTAAAAAAAAAGAATTTATTTTTGAAAATAAGTAAGTAAGTAAATAAATAAATAAGTAAATAAATCCTATATAATAAAAGCCTAATATGCAAATTGTTCAACCTGGAGTTTGACTGCTTGCTATGATGTGCGCTGACCACCAGGGGGTGGTGTGGAACATGGCAGGCATCGGCAATACAGTGCCGGCAGCAGGCAGCAGTGGAGGTGCTGCTAGCCACGATGGGCCCCAAGGAGAGCAGGACCGCAGCAGGATGTGAAGCAGGTGAGTGGGCGGTGCCAGGCCAAGGCAGGTACAAGCAGGGGCCCAATCACCCCACAGACAGCAACCAGTGACAACAGTGGGAGGAGGGGCCACAGCCTGGCTTCCAGGCACTGAGGGAGCCAGTGGGGGGACCTGGCCCCAGTCGATTGCCCCACAGGTGGGATGGTGAATCAGGTAAGGGGGTGGCACCAGGCCACAGCAGGGTGGGGGCACAAGCTGGGGCCCAATCCCCACAGGCTACCCTGAGGGACCCACCCATGCATGAATTCATGCACCAGGCCTCTAGTAAATAAATAAAATGCCAGGACCACACTTAGCAACCTAGAATAGCCTGTCTTTAGGTAAACTTTAGCTTGACATCAATGACATTTTCGCCCCTGGAATGGCTTTCGGGGTACCTATGGCAAATCAATATCTTGAGATTATGGGTCTGACATTCTTTTTTATTTCACTTTAGGAAGCATCTAGGAGAACTTGTTCCACCTTTGCAGTCTTTGCTCACTCAATTTGAAAGACAGCATATTGTCTATTCATGGGCAAGTGTCTTTAAGAGAAGAGAACTTAATTTTGGGCCTGCAGAGATATTTACTCAGCATCTATGCTCCCTTTCTTGGGTAGCTGGATATCCTCGGCTGTCTTTGGGGAATTCCTTTCTCCCACTCTCTTGCTGTGGCTTCAGTGAGGCTGGTATCATCCTCTAGCTCCAGAGTGAACACGTGACCCAGGCCTAGACAGCAATCAGCTCAGGGCATAGGGATCCTATGAATGCGATACAAAGGGGCAGCTCTTGATAGAGATTTTCTCCATCCAAGGTTTCTCCTCTGGGAGCAGGGAAGCTGGAATTATTGTGGAATGAACCCATAGAAGAATGAAGGCAAATAACACAGCAGAGCCACACGGTGGAAGGAGGTAGGAAGGGGTTGAGGTTGGACATCAAATCTTAGGGCTTCATTTGAACAGCCAGATCCATATATGCCTGAACCAAAGTTGCCACTAGAGTTTCCAATTACATGTGGCAATAATTTTCCTTTCTTGTTTAACCCAGTTTGTGTTGGGTTTGCTTCACTTACAACCAAGCGGATCCTGATTAATATACTGGCTTAATAATAATAACACTGTTGAGTGCTTCTCAAATACAGACCCTGAGTAAACCCTTTATGTGCATTCTCTTATTTAATTCTCACAATAGTTCATTTTAAGAGAAAAAAACTCGTGCTCAGAAAGGTTAAGTAACTCACATAAGATCCCTCAGCAATTAGTAATAGATCCCGAGTCAAACCCAGATGTCTAAAACCCTATGTTTTTACCAGAATATTATAAACGGAGCAGTGATACTTGAAAGTTGACCTGACAGCTGGTGGATTGTTCATCCTGAGCATTCTTTTTTAATTGCAACATACAAAGGGATGCACCAAGGATAACAAATGAGTATTGACTAAGCATCACCAACTATAGTGGTTAAACTCTCTTCACCTTCAGTTTTCTTGTCAGTAACCTCCCCGCCCCCCAGCTCCTTTCCTAGCTCCCTCGAACCCCCACTATTGTTTTGTTTTGTTTTCTGAATACCAGGAAATGTTTAACAGAAGAATTTCAACTGTCTTCATTTCATAGTCAGAGTCTGGGAGAAACTAACTGACCTGATGCATATCCTATCCTCTGGGGCTCACTTTGGCTACAAGCAAGCAGACATGAAAAGAAAATGGGCCCTTTAATAATCAAGAAGGAGCTATGTGTCACTTTGGCAATCTATTGTTATAAAGCAGAGTGGGCTTTCTTTTCATTAATAACATGAAAATAAGGAGTTCATCAGTTCTGTACTGCTTCTTTCTCAGGTAGGATTTGCTTACATTATATAACAGGAGAGTTCTCTTTTGAAGTTTGAAGAAAGCAGGTAAATACATGTCTGGGAAGCACTGAGTATGGTTTTGACTCTAGCTCTGAGGTTCATGATGTACTCATAACATCCTGTTCTTCTCTGCTGGCTATGAGGCTGTGATGTGGTAGATAGCGGTCCCACCCCAGCCTGTTAACAGCTGAGCTCACTTTTCATAAAGATGCTGCTTCGTGAGACCAAGGAAACGAAACGGGCCACTGTTGCCTCCCCCTTTGTCATTCTTACGGTTGCTTTGAGAATGCACTTTCCATTTTCTCTAAAATTAGGTCTTCAATTCCTTTGGGATATTTCATAAACTGAAATTTTCCTGGAAGCCCAGAGAGTACTAGTGAGTGGGAAATAAGCCTTAAAAAAAAAAAAAAAAAAAGTCCCTGCAGCTATGGAGTCAGGAAAGGAAGAGAGTCTTTTGGGGAAAGGTGTGATGAAATTTGATACTGAGTGTAGGTTAAGTGGCTGCCTTTCTATGGAGTGGACATTCTGATTTCTAACCCACCCCTTCAGTCAAGGGCTGGAGGGGTAGGGTTGACTTTTGTACACTACAGGTTAGGGCAGTGGTCGGCAAACTCATTAGTCAACAGAGCCAAATATCAACAGTACAACGATTGAAATTTCTTTTGAGAGTCAAATTTTTTAAACTTAAACTTCTTCTAACGCCACTTCTTCAAAATAGACTCGCCTAGGCTGTGGTATTTTGTGGAAGAGCCACACTCAAGGGGCCAAAGAGCCGCATGTGGCTCACGAGCGGCAGTTTGCTGACCACGGGGTTAGGGCAAATGTAGGTTTACAGTTGTGAATATGCAAAACACAGTTTATTTTTGTATTATTTATTTATTATTCATTATTTTCCATATGAACAATTGTAAACCTACTTTTGCCCCACCCTATAAATGTATTAGCTTCTAATAAGCTCGTTCTTACAAATCACATCTACTGCAAAGACATACATGTAATAAGGAATAAAATTTCACTTTTGTGGCCAGGAAATTGACCCATAATTAGTTCATTGCATTTGCAGAGTCTGAAGACATAACTAGAACAGGAATGACTTCTGCTGGACAGCTACAGAGGAAGGTGTTTCCCTTCTGTCTTCACTGAGTTGCAGAGTCACTCACTGCTTTGTTATTCAGGAGATGGACAACAAGGGAGGTGTGTTTTTGGGTGGCTTTTGTTAGAGACTATAATGTGTATCCTGTGATTGTGCTTCTCATTGGGCAGTTGCAAAACATGACTCATTACTGGAATCATGAAGGTGCTTTAAAAAGGACAGAGAAATTGTTTGTGAAACCCGGACCTACTGAATAGAAATACATAAGAGCAAGGCCTATACATCTATAGTTTTATGTAGGTGATTCTTATAATCAAACAGAAAGCCATCACTCTAGTCTTTCCTCATTGGGATAGAGAAATTAACCAGATTAGCAACCTGCCATTTGGGATGTGTACCTATGTCCTATAGGACAGGCCAGCTTTCATTAGGGGCGGGAGGTAGGGAATGGAAGGTAAAGATAAGAGGGACATGGCTGAAGCCAGACTGGGCAGCATGCAGGCATCATGCAGGAAGGCTCAGTATGGGCTGAAGTGTATTCTTTGGACAGGTGTTTCAATGGGTTTTTGCCGGGAGCCAATTCCAGCATGTAATAATTACAAGAGTTCCGTCAAAAGGTCGATGGGACTTGGGGGACTCAACAAGGGTGAACCACATATGTAATTTACCTGTTGGAAATGGCTAAACAGCACTTCCCCAAGCCTGAATAGGATTGTTAATGCCAGACAGCTCAGGGCATTTTATTGCCTCCTGTTGGCCAAACACCTGAACAGCTGTAGGCTATTCCTCAAACTGATAATGCTTCTGTATTCTACCCTTTGATACCTTACCCTTTGAAGTGTATATCTCCACCTTGCCTTAAGGACAAATTGTGTTATAATAAAAGCATGGGGTCCTAGACAAGGAAAGAGTCTTTAGCTCCCTTCAGCTGAAGCTCCTCTGACCCCCAATGCCTTTCAAAACTATCTTTCCTCTCCGGACTCTTTAATCATCTACGCTCAGCCCCTTTCTCCAGAATGCGGAACCCTTTGTAAGGCTGGGAAAAGAACCCTGGCAGGTTTCGAAGATTGGTTTGTTAAAAGAACAGAGAATGACAAAGTCCATTTGGCCTCTTCAAAGTAAAAACAAAAATCTTGTTTCTGTCTGGCTGTGGCATCTACTATTTGTATGCTAGTCTTAAAGTAAAAAAACAGAGGCATGTATTAAAACCCCATTCTTTCAAACAGAGACATGAAAGAGGAGAAATCTAAGTACAGATGCTTCAATGCAATATGCATGTAGGAAGTAGTTTAGTCTTCCCTTTCCACAGGGGAGAACATATCACATGCCCATTTACTCATTCCGTCATTTAATTAACCATCATTTACTGAGCCAAACCGATACTTGTCAGGCATGGTGCCAGGTAGTTGGGAAGGAATACGTAAAGCATGGCCTCTGCTCTCTAGATGATCACAGTTATAAGGGTACATAAGAAATTATGCAGAAGAGGAAATGATCAGCTCAGCTCTCTCTGAGCAAGAGAAAAGGTGTGTCAGGAAAATCTCAGGGAAGGAGTTGCGTGATCAAGGTGTTTAAGAATGAAAGGGAGATTCACCTGCAAAATGGACCCAGTTTTCTTAGTAACAGATCCAGATTCTTGATACAACATCTTGAATGAAGGCAAAGGGCCTAGTGGGTCTGGAGATGTCAATGTCATTTGCTATTACAGCAGGAGAGGGGAGAGTGATGGGGCATGACCTGGTGATTGGCAGCATCCAATCATGCGGGGTCTTAAATGTCTCTGCTTCTGTTTTAAGGAAAAGAACTTGGCACAACCCAAATATCTGAATTTATAAACACACAGGAGAAGAGAACAGAGGCTGCTCAAAGACATGGATGAGTATGCATAAACTCTTGCTTTCATTATGTACATACCTTGGGATTAGGGTTGTAGGAATTTACCTCTCAGATAAATTGGGTTTATTAATGTGGCAACTCACGACTTTAGGAGAATTGTTACATTTTTTCTTTAGCTGCAGAATATGTTTTAAAAAATGAAAACCACTTCTAGCTTCAATTTTCAAATGCCTTACTTTGAGAGACCATTAGTCATGAAGGTGTTTGCATAGCAAATGTGTGTAGGATGTCCTAGCTTTGTTGGGAGTGGTTCAAGGGAACTTATATCATTAAATTGGAAAGAGGCTGGGCATGATGGTGAGAAAATTCATGGCACTGTTCCCATAACATGAGGCGCCCATTTAAGGGCAAGATAAAGGAAA
Source organism: Ia io (assembly GCA_025583905.1). Lineage (NCBI taxonomy): Eukaryota > Metazoa > Chordata > Mammalia > Chiroptera > Vespertilionidae > Ia > Ia io. Next base: position 23,144,425 of record JAJQQW010000007.1, read on the forward strand.
GGCAAGGATCAAGAAGAGAAGTATGGGAATGAAAACAAGTAACAAAGGGAAGATAAAAATGGAATCCCAGTTCAGTGTGCATAATAGAAATGCAAATGATGATGCTAAAATAGAAAGGAACATTACTTCTCAAACAGGCAAAGCAAAGGAAAATTGTAGTAGCAGAAGCATTTTGCATGGTGAAATTATACACTGTGTATGCCTCTCAGTAGCAAAGCAACCTACTCTAATTTTTCCCAGCATGAGGCTGTGAATTTGGTGAGTCATTTTATGAAGGTTTACTACAAAGCTCTGAACTGCATATTTTAAAAATACATTTGGATTAAATCTTCTTTTTTCCCAACAGCTGCCTACTTATGCTCCCATTTTAGAGTAAAATTTCTTACCTGGGCTACAAAATAATACACTTTAAAAAATTAATAAGCTTTTATGGAATGATCTCTAGTATTTTTGGTTTAGTTAAAAATCATGGTGGAAGGAAGTGCTTATGATATGTTGTTATTTATCTCAAAAGAAGACAATCTAAATATAAACTTGTATATATAAAAACACTCAGAAAAAGGTTATTTAAGTGTGAGTTAGGAAACAAGTTGGAGAGGACAGGATTAGAAATTAGATGTCTTTGAATATATTTTGTTTTGTTTTGAATTTAAAAACATGTAAATATTTAACATGATTATAAAACATAATTAATCATGAAACAAATCTCTAAAAATTGAAAGTAAAATGACACAAATAAACCTGAGTCTCAAATTGGTGGTATAATCACAGATGAATTACTTCAGATGACAATATAATTTGTCTGTAGATATACCCTAAGAAAAAAAAGAATTGTCAACAATTTAAACTGTTTTCCCTATTTTTTTGGGGGGGAGGAAGATAGTATTGTTACTATTTTGGCTGCCTTATTTCTCTCTCATTTCTTTCTTTCCCTTCCTTGCCACCCTCCATCCCTCCCTCCTCTCTTCTTCCTTCCTTTCCCTTTCTTCCTCTCTTCCTTCCTTCCTTCCTTCCTTCCTTCCTCCTTCCTTCCTTCCTTCCTTCCTTCCTTCCTTCCTTCCTTCCTTCCTTTCTTCTTCCCTTCCTCCCTTCCTTCTTCACTCTCACACTCTCTTTCTTCCTTTTTTCCTTTCTTTTTTTTGGGGGGGTGGATGGTGGGTGGTGGTGGTGACTGTTGTGTGTACTATGGGGTAAAACAAATGAGAAATTATGTTAGTGTTGGATATTAAAATTTCCAGCATGGAAGAAGGTAATTCAAATGTAATATCAAAGAGATCAACTAAAAACTCCAAAGTTTTGAAGTTATATTGTAATTGTTAATTGAAATTGTGATGTATTTTAATACAAAAAAATAGAGATCCCCTAGCTCTACTCACTGAAAAGACCTGGAAACAATGATCACTTAGTAAAATGAACATTCCTCATGTTCATTAACTAAATTCAAAACCCAGATTGTGCTATCTCAAAACTGTTTCTCATAAAAAGAACCAGGGCTCCTTGGGAGAGAAGTGACTTCAGATCTGGAACAGAAAATGTATAACAATGAACCCAGAATAAATTATTATACCAAGGAGCAGGGATGCTATCAGTGACTTTGGAGTTATGTCTAAAATATTCTGGAGCCAACTAGGTAAGCCTTTCTGTAGCCAAAGAGGGGACAATTTGAGAGTCAATAAAATAATAACTGCAATGGGTTGAAATGCCTCCATTATGTTTAAACCTATAGTGATTCAAAACACACACATGCACACCTAGCCAAAAATTTTTCCTGAAACCCCTCAAACCATTGGTCCTCTTTGGAGGATACTAAGTAACTAACTTACAAATTTGAAAGCTAATAAATGAAGAGAAAGAATCAAACATTTACCCTGTCTTTTCTGTACACACTATGCCACTGGGTAATCAAAGGGAAGATAGTTCCTGATTGAAATCAGCAAAATGAAATGAAATTATTAGACAACTAGTGGCCCAGTGCATGAAATTCATGCATGGGGGGAGGGAGAGCAAGGTTCCCTCAGCCCAGCCTGCACCCTATCCAATTGGATATCCCTCTCGCAATCTGGGTCTGCTGGCTCCTAACTGCTCACCTGCCTACCTGCCTGATCACCCCTTACTGCCTCTGCCTTCCTGCCTGATTGCCCCTAACTGCCCTCCCCTGCAGGCCTGATCTTGCCCCCAACTGCCCTCCCCTGCTGGGCTGGTTGCCCCCAACGGCCCTCCCTTGCTGGCCTGATCTTGCCCCTAATGGCCCTCCCCTGCCCGCCTGATCGCCCCCAACTGCCCTCCCCTGCCAGCCTGATCACCTCTAACTGCCCACCCCTGTTGGCCTGATCTCGCTCCTAACTGCCCTCCTCTGCTGGCCAATTTGGTTCTGATTGGTCGGTTTCTATGCCAGTCAGCATCAAAAGCTCTGCCTCCTAGGCAGCCATTGGCTCCTCACACTTCACCCAGATTTGGTTCTGATTGGTCAGTTTCTATGCCAGTCAGGGTCTCTGGGCCTATCAACGGGGCCTGATCAGAAAGGTAGGGCTAATCACCATCCCCGGTGGAGGCCTGGAGAGAAATGGAAGTGAGGCTGCTGGCCCAGCCTGGAGAGAAAGAGACAGGCAAGTGCTGATCAACAGCTGCCACAGTGGCTATGGATCAGACCTTGCTTCTCTCTTCAGGCCTCTCTCTAGGCCTGATTCGCAGCCCCTCAGCAGTCAGGGCTGGGTCACTGTGCCTGCAGCTGTAGCAGTCAGTACTGGGTCACCATGGCAACCCAGCACTGACTGCAGGACTGACATCTGGTTGGTTGAGCCTCCGGTCGTGATAGACCCAGGGTTTTTATATATTAGGATTGGGGACATGTGAACATTGATTGGATAAGTATTAATATCATGAGCTTACTTCTAATTATATTTAGTTATGATAATGAATTGTCATTACATTGAAAACAGTTATCTCTGAAATATATATGTGTGAATATATTTAATACATATGCATATATAATTATAGGTGTATATAATATATGCATATATATTTGTAGATGAAATGTGATGCCTTAGTTTTGTTTTAAAATAATCCAGGGGATTTAGGGGTAAGGAGAATTAGGTGAGGGTATAAATAAAATAAGTTTGATCTTGACCATGAGTTGAAAATTGTTGAAGCTAGGTACATGGGGCTTTACTATATTATTACTTTTTCTTTTTTATATATTTGAAACTTTTCATATAAAGAGTTTTTAAAAAATCAATTGTTTTGCTCATCTCTCTTTTTCCATGACCTGATAATCCTGCTTCCCAATGTAGTTTTATGCTCACACGGCAGGTATTCAGTGATTGTTTGGTAACAGTCATGCTGCTGTTGGTGAAGGTGCCCCTATAGCATTGTTTAAGATTCTCACTCTGAGTAAAAGCTGGACAGATTGAGAAATAAACTCTGGACATTATTCAAGCCAGTTAGTGGGTAACTCTTTTTGGGCAGTCATGAGTTTTCAGAATTAAACATCTGATGTTCGGAGTTCTAAAGTGAAGATATTGGCCTTCTTATCTTGGAGCAGTATTTCCTTGAACCAGAAAAACAGTTTTTCCCCTAAATTGCTCATGAAAAATTGATGTGGTCTCATGACTGATTAAATTCTTAACTGCAAGAAGACTCATCACTAATTATGTTACCACTAGTGGCCCAGTGTATGAAATTCGTGCACATTAAAAGGGAATTAGAGGAAATATTTTAATATTGCTATTTGCCCTTTCTCTATAATAGAAGTGTCAGAGATGAAAGAAAATTAGTAAAATGTATATGAAAATCTCCCTCCTGTCAGAGTCTGGGGCACGCCGCGGGACCCAGAGTCAAGTCCCCGCCCACCACCTGCAAGCGCTTTAAAAAGGCAGGAGACCCAGACCCGGCTGGCCCCACCCCAACCAAGCCCCTCTAGGCAGGGACACAGCCTCAGGTCCCCTGGCCTGGCGCTGGGTGGGGGCGCAATCTCAGGTCCCCCTTCAAGCCCCACAGGGGGGGAGCATAGCCTGAGGTCCCCTGGTCCCAGCACTGGGGCAGGGGCACAGTCTGAGGTCCCTGTCAAGCCCCACTGGGCAGGAGGTGTGGCCTGAGGTCCCTGTCAAGCCCTGCCAGGTGGGGAGCACTGCCTGAGGTCCCCCGTCAAGCCCCACAGGGCAGAAGGCGTGGTCTGTGGTCCCTCGCCCCGGCCAGGCACCATGCAGCCTCAGGTCCCTGCTATTTGGTTGTGACATTACGGCACCGTGGCTAATCTGCATATTCCTCTATTATATACATAGATAATATAGCGGATCTCATGACTATCTATTCATTAAGTGTCTATGGTTTCTTGCCAGCAAAATCCATGTTTTAGTACTCTGAGATATTTGTTCATTCTGAAGATTTTCATCTGTATACTTTTTCAATTGTGCTATATTTTCTTTTATTAATTCATTGATATTTTTCATCTTAGTGTTTTCCTTTCTGGAACAATAATTCAGATCTCTGACATTCTGGACTGACTCTGGAATTGACTTTCTTTTCCCTTCTGTTCTATTCTATTTCTATTTTGTTTACCTAATTTCTCAGCAGTTTCTAATTTATGTCTCTAATTCTTCTATTTACTTAAAATTTTTCTGTTCATGCAGAAATGATCCTGTTTTTATTTCTCATGGTTTCTTTAAAAATAGCATCCTATTTTTGTTTCATTTGTTTCCTTTGATACAAAATCTCTTTCTATTTCTCTGAAAGTGTAACTGTTTCCAAGTTATCTTTTGCTCTCTGAATTACCTGTTTCCTCTAAGTTATGTTTATTTGTTATTGTTTTTGCTTTTGATGTTGAACTGTTTTCAAATATCTGATGACTCTTAGCTGGCTAGTCACGTTTATGAAAGAGGCTCTAACTAGCTGATTGAATGTTCTGTGCAAGAGGCGGAGTCTTGTTGACTACTATGCTTCCTAGTACCTAACTATAAAACCAGTTATTTACTGGGGGACCCCAAGAGTAATATTAAAAACATTTAATGTTATTATTTCATGAGCATCATTTTATCAGAGAAGGTGCCCAGACACTGCAGAATGGCCATAGACAACATATTCAAGAACACTGTGTGTACAAGCTGGATTCAACCACATCTCTTGGGTGGGATAGTTTCTCAAGAGATTCTTCAGTATCTTGCCTGGAGTAATGTGGGGATGATGATCTTCCTGCCAGTTTTGGAGGGATCCCAGAGTTCTTTGTGTTTTGTAGACCATTATTCATGTCCCTGAAGCACAGAGTTTCTCTGATTCAGTTTCTTCAAAATCTGTTACACTCCAATCTTCTTCAGGTGGGTGAAAGGTACTCACCTAGTTGATAGAGGGGAGGACATGTGGGGGCGCTAACTGCTCCCTATTAAGCCCTTTTCCCCTGAGGTTCTTTTCTCCCATTCCAGCCTTCACACTTAACCTTCAGAGATACTAGGAACCTCTCATTCCTAAAGCATTTTGGGTTCTTCTGCACAAATCCTCTTGTTTCCTGTGAGCATCACTGTCTCTTCAGGCTGAAAGTTTACTGGTAGCTTTCTGTGACCTATGAAATAAGTTATTTATCTAACTTCTTTTGTTCTCTTTCTCTTCTTTTTTCATACACCTCATTTGCTGTTACTTTCCCCCCCAATTCTCTTTGCTATGATTGGTTTAAAGTGTGTGTGTGCTTAATTTTCTTTCAAGTTTTTGGTAGCATTTCAAAAGGAAATAAAGTAAATACGTGTATATAGCTCACTATGTTTAATCAGAAGTTTTACATAGACATTCTTAAGATATATCTTTAAACATAAATTAGTTTTTGACAATAACTAGAGTTCATCAGCGTTAATATACTTTCTGATAACAAAATGACAATGTTATTTTTTTAAATTTAAATTTTTTATTGTTGGAAGTATTACATGTCTCTTTTTCCTGTCATTGACCTCTCCCTGCCCGACCCCTCCCCAGCATATGCCCTTAACCCCCCAGTGTCTGTGTCCATTGGTTATGCTTATATGCATGCATACAAGTCTTTGGTTGATCTCTCACCACACCCCCACCTGCCTTCCCTTTGAAGTTTGATGGTCTGTTTGATGTTTCTATGCCTCTGTATCTATTTTAGTTCATCAGTGTATGTTGTTCATTATATTCCACAAATGAGTGAGATAATGTGATACTTATCCTTCCATGACTGGCTTATTTCACTTAGCATAATGCTCTCCAGTTCCATCCATGCTGTTTTGAATGGTAAGAGTTCGTTTTTTTTTTTTTTTTTTTTTTTTCAGCAGTGTAGTATTCCATTGTGTAGATGTACCACTGGTTTTTAATCCACTCATCTACTAATATGCACTTGGGCTATTTCCAAATCTTAGCTATTGTAAATTGTGCTGCAATGAACATAAGGGTGCATATATTCTTTCTAATTGGTGTTTCTAGTTTCTTGGGATATATTCCTACGAGTGGGATTACTGGGTCAAATGGGAGTTCCATTTTTAATTTTTTGAGGAAACTCCGTACTGTTTTCCACAGTGGCTGCACCAGTCTGCATTCCCACGAGCAGTGCACGAGGGTTCCTTTCTCTCCACATCCTCACCAGCACTTGTCATTTCCTTTCTCTCCACATCCTTGCCAGCATTAATATATTCTCTGATAACAAAATTTGTTGATTTGTTGATAACAGCCATTCTGACAGGTGTGAGATGGTACCTCAAATAATATCCTATCTAATAAAAGAGAAACATGCAAATTGACCATACCTCCACTATGCCCACAAGCCATGTTCACCAGCCAATCAGGAGCGAGTATGCAAATTAACCCAACCAAGGTGGTGGCAGCCATGGAGCTGGAGTGAGCAGGAGGCTTGGATTGCCCCCGGCGATAAAGGAAGCCAAGCTTCCTGTCTGCCCTGGCCAGCCCTGGCCTCCACTCAAGACTACAAAGTTTCAATTATAGAAGATAAATAAATCCCAGATACCTGCTTCCAGCTGGCCCTGGCCTCTGCTCAAGGAGGCGCTGAAAAAAAAAAGCATAAAAGGAGGGGCTAGAGGCTTGGGTTGCCAGGTGCCGTGGCCAGCCTGCAAACAGCCATCAGCCCCTCACCCAGGCTGACCAGGCACCCCAGCGGGGACTCCCACCCTGAAGGGGATGTGGCCAGCCTGAAAACAGCCCTCAGCTCCTCACCCAGGCTGGCCACACCCCCATGGGGTGAGGGTCCCCTCTGGGGTGCTTGGCCAGCCTGCAAACAGCCATCAACCCTCATCCAGACCGGCCAGGCACCCCAGTGGGGACCCCCACCCTGAAGGGGCTGTGGCCAGCCTGCAAACAGGCATCAGCCCCTCACCCAGGCTGGCCAGGCACCCCAGCAGGACCCCCACCCTGATCCGGGACACCCTTCAGGCAAACCAGCTGGCCCCCACCTGTGCACCAGGCCTCTCTCTATACTAATAAAAGGGTAATAAGCTAATTAGACTGGGAGACCTTCCAGGAGACCTTCCGGACATTCTTTTGGACAAAGCCATGGTGGTGGGGCTGAGGTAGAGGCGGTTAGAGGCCAAGAGGGGAGAGCAGTTGTGGGTGATCAGGCCAGGATGGGATGGCAGTTGTGGGTGATCAGGCTACTGGGGGGCAGGGCCGTTGGGGGTAAGCAGACCAGCAGGGGGGCCAGTTGGGGGTGAGCAGGCCATCAGTGGGGGTCTGTTGGAGGTGATCAGGGCAGCAGGGGGGGCAGTTTGGAGTGAGCAGGCCAGCAGGGGGGCAGTTGGGGGTGAGCAGGCTGGCAGGGGAGGCAGTTGAGGGTGAGCACACTGGCACGGGGGGCAGATGGGGGTGATCAGGCTGACGGGGGGACATTTGGGGGCAAGCAGGCTGGCAGTGGGGGGCAGTTGGGGGAAAGCAGGACAGTAGGCAGAGTGGTTAGGGGCAATCAGTCAGGCAGGCAGGCAGGTGAGCAGTTAGGAGCCAGCAGACCCGGATTGCGAGAGGGATATCTGACTGTCAGTTTAGGTCTGATCCCTGTAAACTGGCAGTAGGACATCCTTCGAGGGGTCCCAGATTGAAGAGGGTGCAGGCTGGGCTGAGGAACACCCCTCCCCCCGTGCATGAATTTTGTGCACCAGGCCACTAGTATATATATATATATATATATATATATATATATATATATATATATATATATATATATATATTCATTTCCTTGTACTTCAACTTCCAAATGGGAGTTACCTAAACTTTTAATTTTAAATTACAAAACAAAAATAATTTTTAAAGTTATGAATAAAAAAGGATTTAAACAACATATTTTTTAATTAATTTATTTATTTTTTCTTACCATGCTTTCTTACATCCCAGATCTTACCTTATTCTGGCTTCTTAATTTTATTAGCATGCATGTTTGAATAACTTGTTCACATGTTAATAGAAGTTGGTTTAGAGTGTAGGAGCTTGTCTGCAGGAGGAAGTTGGAGCTTCTAGCTGGTCTCTAGGACATTGCTAGCTCCCTGGGACAATGAACTATTCCATCTCTGATCTCAGAGCCCATACTCATCTGATTAAGCCTGTGGGCAACTGTAGCTCTCTTAGCTCAGCATATTTAGGAGGTGTGTGTGTGTGGGGGGGGGGGTGGTGGGCGGTGACTGACAAACTCATTTTCTCTAAATGCACTGTCCCAATTAATCTTCATGACACTTGCTCCCTGAAGGAACTTCTGCCTGAAGTTCCCCTCATCACTTTCATCTCCACACTACTTCTGTCCTGTGTGGTGTTCTCTTTCTTGCTTCACCAAGAATGGAATCCTATCTGCTGTTTATCTTTTATGATTATCTCACATCTTTGCTGTTGACATCACTCTGGCTTTCCAGTGCTGTGTGTGTATGTATGTATATGTATATATTTAACATGAGGATCCTGCTAGCCAGCTTGTCTACTATTGCTTGCTGTTTCAAAAAGAAAATTTGATTTGGTCTTCTTTCTCTTGGTTTGACTTTTGTTTTTCTTAATCTGCTTACCCTTTTTGTTTTGTGTAATCCAACCTGAAGGTAAAAGTCTGCTTTTTAGCCAGCCACAGAGAAAAAAACAACACTAAAATCTTAACTCTGATATTTATTTACTAGGTATACTCTGCCAAGTGGCAAAGAATGCATTTCCAGTATAGACTCCCCACTAGTACTAAAAGCATCTGTAAAGATATAGTGATATGAAAGAGAGCCAAAAACCTACAATGGAAGCAGTGTTGTCCAAAACAGTTTTCTTTAAATGTACATATCTTGAAAGGACTCTCTTATGTTCTTTCAGGGAAATGGATACATTCTCTTCCCACATTTTACCTTGGCAATCATCCCATTTTCTGTAACTACATTTTCAAGTTCTCTGGCTTGTTACTTAAATCAATGCATAGCATAATTAACATTCTATTAAGTTATTGTTTTCTATAAAACACATAATTTTATAAAATATATTTCTGTGCTTTTTAAGGGAAGTTGTTCTCATTTATTGGTGCCAATTATTGCTTTCACCATGAAGTTCCATCTCTGAAATTATAATGCAAATTATAATTAAAATATGTTAATTTCTAAAGTTTTATTTTAGGCATTTTTAGTATTAGAGTTAAGGTTAGGCTTAGTGCTATTGTATTGTATGTAGTATATTCATGTCATAAATGTGGTTTAGCTAAATTAATGCAATGCTCTTAGACTGAAAAAATGATGACTCCTTTTTCCAAACTTGTCTCTAACATACAATTTCAATATTACTGCTCATGTGAATTCAGGAAAATTGATCGGCATATAAAGCACAGTAGTTTTCTTTTTTTTTTTTTTTAAGATCTGTACATGTGTAATGTCTTTGACAACTTGAAACCTGTATTTTTGGAGTCTAGTTATACCAACCTCTTGAGGTATATTTGACTTCTGGGCTCTCCTTTAGAACATTTTTCTCTTAATGCACATGATTCACATGTGTTTTTAGATTTTACCTGGAGCCTCCTTTGCTGTGTGTTATCTTTATGCCAGATCTCCCTGTCTCTGTGATATATATTAACGCTTATTTAGATTTCAGAACAAATAATAAAAATGGGAACTAAAAGGAACAGTGTATTTTGCTTCTCCAAGGGACTAACCAGGTAATTTATTCCAGATTGTTCATTGTTTGCATGAGAAAACAGGCCTAGAGAAAGAAATGCCTGGTTAAACGCTCACCACTGGCTGGCACTAAGGAGGACCCACGCACATGATCAGGAGGTGGGGTAGGTTTTCTGGCATCTCTCATCCTGTCCCTGCTTTCAGCCAGATGATTCAAGCTAAGCTGATGCCAAATATCAGGAGCTCTAAAAATGTTTTTAGCTGCAGAATGTGGATAATACATATCAAATTTGTACCTTGCTTTTGAAGAAATTTACAGTTAAGGTTAATGTTTTTTTGTTGTCTTTTTCTTAATTATTTGAACTTAAAAATATTTAAGTATGTGAAATAAATTAAGTTGCTAAGGTAAACGCAATAACCACAGAATGGAATGTACATGATTGACACCTTGGAAAAAAATGTTTCTTGCCAAAGTCTAAGTATAATAATATAATATTTGTTTTGAGTCCTTGAAAGAGTTCCGGTCTGTTTAACTTAGGCTTTTATGTTTAAACACTAAACCATATTCTGTATAAAATCAAACAAACCCACAAATAGACTGCAAAGAATCTGGAGTGTTTGACTGAGCTTTGTCTAAAAGCCTCTTTTAGGGGTTGAATTAATAAAGAACACATATACTTTTTTCTGTTTTCCCTATAACACTAATAGTGGCAGGCTAGGCTAGATTACTATGTAGTTGATAGCTTTTGCCTTCATCGTATTCTTTTATTGGTAGAGAGAGAGAGGGAGGGAGGGAGGAAGAGAGAGAGAGAAAGAGAGAGAGAGAGAGAGAGTTAAAAAGCAAAACATGACCTCTTTGATAATTAACAGACTTACAAAAAAAGCAAAGGGTTTATTGCAGCTTGGATTGAAGAAAACATGAAATGAAGAAACCTGAGTTTACTTCGGCTTTTATAGCCATACTTGTGTGATGTTGAGCAAGTGACTTGCTTTCTCTGGGTTTTAATTTCCTCACCTGTGAAATGAGGAATAATAGGATTAAATTTCAATACCTTCTCCCAAACCTGAAGTTTAATAATTCTCTGAAATAAAATAAACATTTGTACTTCACCGATCTTCACCAAGAAATAGATAATATTTAGTAGCCATAATGTCAGAATACTTTGCTACATCACTTTCTTCTTGAAAAGAAAAGTTGAGAAACTAGCCTCTCTTACTCCACAAGCCTACATTTAGAAACATTCTTTTCTTCATCAATGTAGCAAGCTTATCTTTTGGGGACTTATTGGCAACTTTTTTGTTATTATATCCAAAATTTAAATTAGACCTTTTTCCTAAAATATTCTCACTATATAATAATTTTTAACTTATTATTTTGTCTGTGAGAAATATTATAGTTAATGCTCACCTATATACTTCTGCCATTATTTGATTATCTGTTTTCACACCAAACTATAGGGTTCATGAGGGCAGAGATTATTTGTTTGGTTTACAATTTAATCCTAGAATTTATCATAGTGCCTGGCATTTAGTATGAGTCCAATGAAGGAAGAAATATGGTTGAACATGCTGACCATACATCATCTTGGAATCATCCAAAAAAATTTCCATCAAGACATTATGTGGGTCCATGATGGCGGCATAGGAAGACCCTGAAATCACCTTCTCTCAGGAGCACATCAAATTTACACCAACAGACAGAGCTATTCCCTCTGAAGAAGAATTGAGGGCTGACTGAATGGCTTCTGCACAACAAATGAGAGAGACACACAGAAACGGGTAGGAGAGATGAGACCCGCACCATAGGCACCCAATATACCTCCCCACAGTCAGGAGGGATCCCAGAAGGGCCCCCACACACTCACCCACCCCGGAGTACAGCCAAAAAAAATCATCCCAGTATTTTAAAGGACTTCTCTAGAAAGAAATTCATTTACCAATCCTTGAGCGTCTGCTATACATGTGGAGGGGAGCTACGGGACCTCTCTCTGAGGTGGTGTTTGATGCACTGGAAAGGGCATTTGTGGCCTCCACTTCCCCTTGATCACAGGGCAGGAGCTCAACCCAGGCACTCTAGCTGCAGAGCACAGATATCTCAGTTTGTCCCAGGCCCACAGCAGCACCACCACTTGTTTCTGGGACCCCCTCGCCTGTTCCACCCACAGCTCTGGGTCAGTGTTGTTTTTCCAGAGACGCCTTTTGGCCTGCTCCAGCTCTAGCGTCCAGCCGTGTGACTTGCTCTCAAGATTCCCCTCAGCTCGCATTCACCCTAGCCACAACTCCTGTCCAGGTATGGCTTACCGTGGGACTTCCCGCAGACCAAGCCCACTTCAACTACAGCCCCAGTGGCTTACCTCTAGGAGTCCCTGCAGCTCATACCCACTCCAGCTTCAGCTCCAGTTCCTAGTGTGGCTTTTCCCTGGGACTACCCAAGGCCAGAACCCACTCCAGCTACAACTCCAGGCTTGCTCTCTGGGACCCTCTGCAGCCCACACATGCTCCAGCTGTAGCTGGCCTGCTGAAGACAACCAGCACACAGTCTACAAGGGGTAGCTGTTACATAAGGTTATACTCCTTTAAGACTGGGGGAGGTTACTGTTTTGGGATAGACAGACAAAATGAGGAGACAGATAAATGTTCCAAGTGAAATACCAGGACAGAACCCCAGAAAAAGAACAGAATGAAACAAAGACAAGCAATCTATCAGATAAATTATTCAAAAGCTGGTTATAAGTATTCTTAATGAACTTCAGAGAAGAATGGATGAACTCAGTGAAAACTTCAACAAAGAGATAGAAAATATAATAAAAGAACTATGAGAATGGAAGACTATATTAACTAAAACAAAAAACACACTAGAGGGAATCAACAACAGGTAAATTGATGCAGAAGAAGGCCTCAGCAACCTGGAAGACAGGGATGCGGAAATCACCCAATCAGACCACCAAAAAGAAAAATGAATTAAAAAACAAAACAAAAATACAAGGATAACTTAAGGGACCTCTGAGACAACATTAAGCCTACCAATATTCAAATCATAGGGATATCAGGAGAAAGAGGAGAAAAAGCGACAGAAAACTGATTTAAAGAAATAATGGATGAAAACTTCCCAAACCTGGCAAAGGAAGCAGATATACAAGTTCAGGAGGTGGAGAGAGTTTCAAACAAGGTGAACCCAAAGACATATCATAATCAAAATGTCAAAAGTTAAATCAACAATGATTTTTTTTAACTTCAAAGTTGTAAAAGAACAGAAACTACTAAACTTAACTATATACCAGGTGGTAACAACCATATTAAAGACAAGAAAGAATCCAAGTAACTTTTAGCTACAGTACTTTCTTTTTTTTTTTCTCTCTCTTTATTTATTTTTATTTTTTTAAAATTCTTTATTGATTAAGGTGTTACATATGTGTCCTTATTCCCCCATTATCCACTATTCCCCCCACTCATGCCCTTACCCTCCTGTTGTCTGTGTCCATTGGTTAGGCTTATATGCATGCATACAAGTCCTTTGGTTGATCTCTCCCCTTTACCCCCACCCTCCCCTACCTTCCCTCTGAGGTTTGATGGTCTGATCGATGTTTCTCTGTCTCTGGAACTGTTTTTTCACTCCTCAATCTGAAGATAAAAGGGCCCAGAGAAGTTCAAAGAAAACTAAAATTTGACTTAATGAGTTAGTAGCTTTATTGTTAATAGTGGTATAATTATTCACTATTATTTAGTAGTAATCCTGAAACAAGTTTATGTGTGGTATGGAATTGAGAAAAAGGAATAAATATACTGATCTTGTTGAGAACCAGGCTTCTCACAGTGAGAGAAAGGAGCTACAAATATAAAATGATTAAAGGCAAAAATGATATGAAATGGCTATGGTCTACCTTCTGTCCATTGAAAGGATGTGATCAATGACACTTTAATGGCAATGAACACACCTAGCTTCCAGATCTCGGGTTCTACTATCACTCACCACTACAAAAAAAACATGGCTGTTAGCAAAATGGCTGGTTCAGCACTGGGGCTGGGAGAGTAGGCCTGGACCTTCTTGTGCCAGAAGTAAAAATGTGCTGAAAGAGTGACAGGCACAGAAGCCAGCTTGAAGGAGCCCCCATTGGCCAAATCTGGGACAATCTGAGCATCAAAATAAATAATGATAGTAATGAATTATAACCCATTGAATAAAATCAGAATCCATGGATCCATTTTGACAGAAGTAAATAAATAAAGAAGATGTAAAGACCCTTGCAGTAAAATTTTAACTAATAAATGCATAAGGAATGATAGAGTTTAAAAATCACTATCTGGCAATCATTATAATAATTTGATTCGGGGAAGAGCTATTAATGTGCTATAAGAAACATAACTTCAAATTCACATAACTTCAAATAATCCCCCCCACACACACAGGTTAATTATTTATTACTAAGAGGAAAATAATAACTTTACAGTAGAGAAACGTGGAGGACTTTTCCAGGACTTGGTGATTAAAGTTAATATGGGAACAAGTCACAATTGGCTTCCACCTAATAAAATCAATGAGGAGAACAGTGTCACTCGTGGGTTTTTCTGCCATCTATGCATAATCTGAACCTAATGAAGTATCTGATAAATCCAAATCTAGGGACATTCTACAAAATAACTGACCCCATCCTCTCAAAGTGTCAAAGTTGGGAAGGAAAAAAAAAACACAAAACACCCACTAAAACTGATCTAGATGAAGAAAGGCCAAAGAGGCATGACAACTGAAATGCAACAGGAGATCTTGTATTGGATCCTGGACCTGAAACATTCTTACCACAGAGGTCAAGTAGAACAATGGGTGAAATCTGAATAAAGTCTGTGAGTTGGACAAAAAAAGAAATTATGTGACTCCCATATAAACTTTCTGAGTTCCCTGGATTATATTGTTAATGGGAAGCATTTTCTTAGTTATTGGTTTTCTCTTTTGGGAGGAAGATAGAGATGGTATTGATCTGGCATGACACGTTTTCCATAACCGCTACGTGTTAGAGTGTTTAGATGTTATCTCTTTTTGCCATTTGTTATCTGTAGAGAAAGACTGTTTGTAGACCAGGTTTAGGCAGCTAATGATGATGTTCCTCCCAACCTCCATGCAAATTTTTATGATTCTTCATATAGATCTGCAACTTCAATGTGGCAAAGTACTTGGCTAAGCATTCTGACTCATTATTCTTCACAAGGATAGTGTGACTCATACTAGCAAGCCTGAACGAGATCAGATCAGGAAAAAACTAACAAATACTGGATGTGCCTACTGAGGACACTGTGGTGAGAAGAGTCTGTGTAGACAGAGCTTCAGTCTCTACATGCTGGTTATTATGCCAAATGATGTTGCAACTCAATTAGATCAGTGATTTGATCGGTTTTATTTTTCTTCATAGATCACACCTGTAAGCATTGGAGCTGGGATGCCATATAAAAAGCAATGCAAGCCCGGCTGACGTGGTTCAGTGGTTGAGTGGCGACCTATGAAGCAGAAGATCATGGTTCAATTCCCAAACAGGGCACATGCGGGGGTTGCAGGCTCGATCCCCAGTATGGGGTGTGCAGGAGACAGCCGATCAATGATTCTCTGTCATCATTGATGTTTCTATCTCTCCCTCTCCCTTCCTCTCTGAAATCAAATATATATATATATATATGTGTGTGTGTGTGTGTGTGTGTGTGTGTGTGTGTGTGTGTGTGTGTGTGTGTATAAATACACACACACATATATATATGCATATATACTAGTATATATGCAATGCAATTATACTTTTTTGAAGAATGTCGCAAGGATTAAGCTTAGGTAGGGTTGAACGAAAAATCACCTCAATCTTTCTTTCTCCTGTCTTTATTTCTTCTTTCTCTTCCTCCTCTTCATCCCTCCTGTCCTTCCTTTTCACACACAGGCTGTGTGCTATAGTGAAAAATCTCGGATTTTAGAGCAAGGCAGTTATTATTTAGAATCTTTTCTTTACCTTTTTCTATCAGGTCACTTTAACTTTTCTGAGGCTCAGTGTCCTCATGTGTTAAAAGGCAGATAATAATACTTACATCACAGGACTATAGTGAGATTTACTACTATAAACATCAAGCATGTGAACCATTTAATTTAATATTCACAATAACTTGGTGAGTAAAATGTTCGGTACATAGTAGGTGGTGTATAAATAACATGGTGATGGAAATGTTGGATGTTCTCTATAACATGTCTTTTGAGTATTTACTTATTTAATTATCAGTTGTCATTATCTATGCCATTAGCCTCCACAGTCTCTACTCCCAAAGTGAAACTGGTCATTTATTCATTCAAAATATGTTCTTTTGGTACCTGCTATGTACCAGGTATTATGTATGTTACTTGGAGGAAAAAATGGAGACCAAAATGTACAAGATGTACTTCCTAGCTTCAAAGGGGTCATAATTTAGTAGAGGTTATAGATCAATAAACAATCATTATAACCAAGTGTGATGAGTCCATTAATAGCAAAAAACACAGAGTGGATGTTATAGGAAAGATCCCTGAATTAGAATTCAGGGGTTCAGGGAGGTTCCTTAGAGGAAATCCCATCTATGCTGAGCCTAAGGAATAAATATAATTGGGATTGGAGGTTAGAGTGTGTTGTAAGAAAATTATACATATATATATACATATATATATATATGTGTGTGTGTGTGTATGTGTGTGTGTGTGTGTGTATGTGTATGTGTGTGTGTGTGTGTGTGTGTGTATGAGATTTGCAAAGGTAGTAACATGAGAGGGACCATGATAGATTTGAGAAACTGAAAGTAGTTACTTCTGAAATTTGAAGAGGTCAGTAGTAAGTGTTGAGTTTGGAGGTAAGCAGGACTGGGAGGTTATGGAAAAATTTGGTGCCCATCTCCCAGAGGTGGTCTAATCTTAGGCTGCCTTTTAGCTGTTGTTGAGTTGTTGGTTCCTCCCCTCCTCAGCTTGGCTTTGGAACAAGGCCCGCTGCCCTGCTGACCTTCTAGACTCCTGGTCTGAGTGGGCATATGGCTATGTTGCTAACTCCTGATCCTCATGTAATCCTTTAAGCTGTGTTCTTGGTCCTGAAAAAGAAAGGCTTATCTTACTAGTCACAATGTGGGACATTCTTGGTCAGTTGGCTATCTCTAAATATCACCCCTACCCTAATCTGAGGGCTAATGGGCTATGGAGCAAAGAGGTTCTTATCAAGGGTCTCTTCTGGCCAGGACTTCACAGTGTGGGGGCCCTTTTTGCAGGCCCCAGAAGCTGAAGTCAAGCTGAGGCAAAGTCAACTCCCACACCGCTGGGCCTCTCTAAATCGAAATGCTTTCTGGAAAGTCTGAGCTAGCCAGACTTTGTGACATGATAACCTAATTAATTACCATTTCACCTGTCCCGGGAGTGGGGAGATAAATGACGTATAGATCGATAAGCTAGGGGGAAGACTGAATCATTTATTGACTCACTCATGAGCTTGTGGTACAGAAAGTACTATCCTAGTAGCTGTGCCTGCCAGAGTACTGAGAAAAGTCTGAGGAAGCTCAAAGCACAGAAATACAAAAACAAACAGCCAGTTCTCAACACACTGCTTTCTTTTGTGTGGCCGGTCCAATGCTAATTATCTCTGAGTAAGGTGTTCATTTGTTGTCCAAACCCAGACATTTTAGAGTGAAAGAGGCTGCTAGTAATTACTGTCCTGGGACAGCAGGCATAAAGTGGCAAACCCAGACACAGGGCTGTCCTGACCAGGAGGTCTCTGTTGGTCTAATGACTGCTCCCAAGTTTGTGGTATCTGAACTTATGGGAAGAACCTAGGACCAAATTATTTTTGGGTCTTATTCTGGCATTATTTTTCATGCTCACCAAGGCAATTTTTTGAAAATTTCACATTTTATGAAATTCTCTTTAGGGGCCATTATTAGCCATTTCAACACAAGACAATTGATTTCTGCTCAAAGCAAGAGTGGTAATAATGGAAAAGAAATAATACTGAAGAGGAAAACTTCAGCTGTATCTCTGGCTTTTATCATCTTTTATTAATTGCAACATGGAGGTGGAGACATCATTTGTTTTGAAGGGTTAGCCCACAAATTGTGTATTATACCTTATTAGCTTTGGTCATACTATATGGGTAGGGATAATTATTTGTGTTATTGTTTGCCTCCTATGCAACTAATAGATGAGAGACCAAGAAATTACTTTCTTGATTTATGAGCTGTTTTCTTTTAAACATGTTTCTTGGTAAAATAATAAGCAAAATGTCAGTGTGATGTGAAGCCATAACCATCTTAGCAGCAGTATTTTTTTTTTTTCACCTCAAATTAAGAAGGTTGTGGGGAAATTGGATGACCAAGTGTTACTTTCATTTTTCATTCCTTCCTCCATTATAATAATACTAGAGGCCCAGTGCACAACATTCGTGCACTGGAGGGGGGGTCCCTCAGCCCAGCCTGTGCCCTCTCGCAATCTGGGACCCCTCAGGGGATGTACGACTGCCAGCTTAGGCCCAATCCCCATGGGGAGTCTAAGCCAGCAGTCAGACATCCCCTGAGGGGTCCTTAGTGCTGCTGTGGAGGCGGGAGAGGCTCCCACCACCACCACTGCACTTGTCAGCCGTGAGCCCAGCTTCTGGCTGAGTGGGGCTCCACCTGTGGGAGCGCATTGACCACCAGGGGTGGATCCTGCATTGAGCGATTGCCCCCTGGTGGTCAGTGCATGTCATAGCTACCAGTCATTCCGCAGTTTGGTCGATTTTCATATTAACCTTTTATTATATAGGTTTAAAAACTATCATTTTTAGCACTAACGCCTGAAGCAGAAGTGCTCAAGTCAGAGAGATTTTTCTTCTCAAGGAATATTTGGTAATATTTGGACACATTCTTGCTCTCATCAAAACTGGGATTGGGGTACTATTGGCATATAATGGTTAGAGGCTAGGGATGCTGCTAAATGTCCTGCAAAGCACAGGACAGCCACATAAGCAAATCATTTATCTGGCTCCAAATGTCAACTGTGCCAAAGTTGAGAAACTGCTCTGCAGTATCCTAATCATTTATTTATTTATTCATTCAACATTTATTTATTTAGCACCTACTATGTGCCAGGCAATACACTGCTGAGAATAATGCAGTGAACAAAACAGGACAAATCCCTACTCTGGCTTGGTTTGCATTTGTTTGATGTCTTCAGGATCCTGTCCTCAGTGTTCTTTTCAACAATGGCTGCTACAGATTTGTCATTTAGAGTAATCCCGAAGGTATATGACATACTCTGTAATTTGCCAAGATGTAAATATGATTTCAATGTGTTAACAGTGGGATGTGCTAGAGTGAGGATTATCTCTGGTGAGTGGTCCCAGCCCAGCTACCCAGAATGTGAAGTCAACTGAACAAGTATTATAGCATGGATTCCCCCTCAACCCTTGTGATGATTATAACTAGTCTCTCTACTCCCAACTTTATACCCTTATTCTTGCCATATTAATTTTTACCAAAGGCAAACCTCATAAAAAAATAACTTCTGTCTTCTTACATCAGTTTGTTCTGGCTGCTATAAGAAATACTTTGACTAGGTGGCTTATAAGCAACAAACATTTATTTCTCACAGATTTGGAGGCTGGGAAGTCCAAAATCCAGGTCCTGGCAGATTCAGTGTTTGGTGAGAGCCTGTTTTCTGGAGTGGTGAAAGAGCTCTCTGGGGTCTCTTTTATAAGCGCACTAATCTATTTATGAGATCTCTGTCCTCTTGACCTAATCTCCTCTTAAAGGCCCTATCTCCAAATGCCATCATGTTGGGGATTACAATTCAATACATGAATTTTGGGGGACATGTTCATTTTGTCTATAGCACCCTTTAACTTTCATAGCACAATTCATCTACACTCACGTTTTCATGCTGTTGCACAGCTCTCCTGCCTGCCATGAATGCCTCCTTCTCCACACCCTCTCCACAGTGTTGACCTTGGGAAGGCCTACTCATTCTGCAAGATTCACCTTAAGCATTGCTTTGTGCCCCTTCCTTTTTAAGGAAAAGTACTATCTCATATTGTACTTGTCTTTAGGGTATGAAGAAGAAGACTCAAAAACAAAGTTTCTGTCTTCGAGCATGTTGTTCTACCCAGGAAATTATCTGTTATCTAATTATAAAGCTTCCCTACCCTCTCAATTCCAAATTATTGAATTTCTGTCATTAATTTGCTGGGTGATCCTGTATATTTTATTTAACCTATCTGAGTTGTCATTTTATCAACTCAAATTCTGCTGCGTAATATTCTCACTATAACTTAAAGAAATGTATTAAATTCTTTGAAGTCTCCAAGTAAAACCAATGATGAAATAAATTAAAGAAGATTATTTGTAATGAAAGAAGATTCATTAAAGAAGATTTTTTGTTTAATTTTTAAATAAAACATTAAATTTAGACCTCAACAAAGTAAAATTATTTTCAAAGAAAAATGTTTCCTCCTTATACATCTTTAAAATTTGCAGCCACTTATACCAAACTTTGCGATGCATTTTTTCTTGTGCACAAAATCATTTGTATTTTTCTTCTATTTGCCCTTAAACTTATAATTCATCTTTTGCTTATTTTTACTTAGTTCATCCCCTCTCAAACAAAAGGAAAGTTTTGTGTCTGAGAATTAAGAAGATAAAAGCTTAAAATTATATGTCCTTGCTCTTGATCCAAAGATTTCTTATATTATAAGTAAAAGAAGAAGAAAAAAAGGAGGCATTAAAAAAAGACATATAGAATGGGATGCTAGGTAACTTTATTCACTTTATTACTCCAAGATTTAGAAGTATTTTAAAAATAATTTTTTTTGTTCAATAGATAAATATATGTCAATAAATAATTGCAAGAGAAAATAATATAAAATATTTTCAATCAGGATATCTTTCAGTCACAACACTGTTCTATATTAAACTTCCATGGAATATCTCCATGCATGGAAAATGGATGTTTAGGTACTATATGTTGGATGGATATGGAGAAAAAAACCTAGAACTTAATAATTACCTTCTCTGTGCTATGTGTATATGTAAGTTATTTCATTTCACCCTTCCAACAGCTCTATGTAGTATATTTACTTACTTTTGAGTTCTACAAACTGGAGCTCACCGTACAATTAGTTCAAAATAGAGCCAACATTGAAAACTAGGGTTTTCTGACTCAAACTCCTTACCACACAGATGTCCTGTTATGTATAAAATAAATGTCCTGGCCTTAGGAAGTTTATAATTCACAAAACAAATGCAAGTATATCTGTAAAGAGCAGAATTGGTAGAACCATGTTAAGTATGGCAAAATAACTCCATCTACATGATTATGAGGTCCAGGCTCACTGCTAATGGAGCACTCACTTTAAGTTTTCCCTCGACACTAATGCAGAAACACAGAGATACTATTTCGCTAATAAGCTTTTTGCCAGTGATATAACATGCCACGCAGACCGTGAAGTTACCAGATGTAATTCCGCCACTTGCTACGCAAATTTGGCCAAGTTTTTAATCTCTATCAGACTACTTGTTAATTTGGAAAATGATACCAATCTGCCAGGTTGTTGTAAGGATTAAAGAGATGTTTAGCTCATGCTTAGTTCACAACAATGATGGTTGCGACTATTTGTGGAGCCATTACCATTGGAACATGTTTTGATACATTTTGGTGGGCATTTTGGAGACCTTTGGTGGGGGTCCTAGGAGCCTCTGCACGCACTGACCGGCAGTGCTGGTCAGACTATGTGCACCAAAGTGCCAAGTAATTGAGTATGTGGAGGACAGATGCCAGGGTGTGGAGATACTGGAAAGAAGGAATTGAGAGTTTCACCAGAGGTGCTTTGTAACATCAACCAAAGAACTTGGCAGGAACCTATGGAAGCAAGTATAGGAAAGGGGCTGGGATGGGAGATGAATGTTCGTTTCTCTCAAACTGAATATCTCCAACAAGACAGTTCTTGGGTCAATGGTCACAACGTTTTTCTCTTAATTGGGAAATCTCTTTTGAAGAACTAACCTCATAAAACACAAAAATCACACAATAATAGAACATATTTTTCTCTCCCTTATTTCATTCTTGAATGTAATTCATCTAAAAAAGTTATTTTCCATAAACTGGTTTAACTCAGAAGAGAGTCACAATCCAACCAAATCAATCTAAATGAAGGTAAAAAGAGTAACCAGACTCCCATTATGCAAAATGGAACTCAGTTAATTTATTGCATTGCACTGAATAATAAGCTGTTAGACTCCACATTCCCTTTGTTCACATTAGATCAAATAGTTTATTGCTGTTAGAGTTTATTTCATATCACATACAGTTTGGATAAATTACAATGGAGTAGATATTAGTCCATTAAAGAAACAGACTTAAGTACTTCACTTATAGGATAGCTCCAGGTGAGAAATGGCAGGGGAGAGGAGAACTGCAAACAAGGTAATGGATGGAGGGGGATGGATGTGCGTTGCCCCTGGACCAGCTGTGGGGGCTGCTGGTTGCCGCACATGGGCTGGTGCCTTGGAGAAAAGCAACGTTTCCAGTGGGAAGAAAATCCAAAGAGGGTTTATGTTCCCTTTTAGGGAAGTGTTGACATTTTAATCACTTTCTGTTTTGTTTGTTATGTTTTGTTTTTAGCTACATTTTAGAATTGGAAGCAAGTTAGAAAAATAAGAATTAGCTTGATCAGAAATCAGATGAATTGACATGCAGCCATGAGCTGGAGAAAGTCCAGAATCAGTTCTGAAAAAATTCGAGTCTTCAGCAGGACCCAGAGAGTAAAAAACCTCAGCATTGATTGAAAACCTAACCAGAAGAATGCCTACGTGAGCTTGTCCTCTCTGAGAGCAGCCATTGCCTGATGAACCTCGTCTTTTCTGGCCATGAGGCCCCTCTGTTTTACTTTGGTAATGTTTCCCTCTCAAGTTGGTCTTTAAACTTTGGTGTCACAAACATTGTGAGCATAGCTACAACAGCAGTGCAAAGAAAAAGAAGAATGATTATGGAGAGCTTGAATGAGTTGGGAAAAACTGGTGGGTTTAGAGTTAATTAATTTGAAGATAATTTGTTACTTTTGGTATTTAATAAAAGAAAACTGCCTGTGTAAGTGAGGGTGTAACCAGAATAAATGACTTAAAGAGATGTGATATATTCGCACCCTTTCTTCCTGCACCTGGAGTTGCCTAGAATTGAATAGATATTTAGCAAAACCAGGGTATCTACATGTGTTCCAGGTTCAGCAAATCTAAAAATAGTAATTGGGTACAAGTTTGAAATGAAGAAACCCCAACAACTCTAACTAAGATGGCTGTGGTGCCCGATAAGGTGGTACCTGAGGACATCGACCTTTCTTGGCCCGTCCCCAGTCTTGCTGCACTCTGGGCACAACGTGAAAACCCCACTAAGCTTAAACCAGTCAATTCAGTAATAAGCGGTTCAAAATAAGTCTCTAAAAAGTATCTAATATTTACTGTGTGCCAGTTGCTTTAAATATACTACTTAATTTTTCAGAAAAAAGACCTCTAAGGGGATATTAGCTCTATTGTAGATATTATTATTTCTATATTATAAATGAGGAAAATGAGGCTCAGGCAAGTTAAGTAAATCTGTAAGTTATACAAGTTTTATTATAAAACATAGGTAGTGTCCTTTTCTTCGTACATCTTGCAATGTGTCTCTAAGAAAGAAGTATTCTTTAAAATAAAATAACCACAATACCTTTACACACCTAAAACATTAACAATAATTACTAATATCAAATATGTCACCAGTGTTGTCCTATCTCCAATTGTCTTACAATCATTTTTTTTTTTAGTTTGATTTAATCCAGATCCAAACAGGATCTATACATTGTGATTGCTTGATGTGCCTTTAAGGACTCTACAGATTTGTAGATTCCCCCTTTTCTGTCATTTAAAAAATATAATTTTATTGATTTGAGAGAGAGAGACATTGATGTGAGAGAAAAACATCAATCAGCTGATCAGCTGCCTCCCATATATGACCAGAACAGGGATTGAACCTGAAACCTAGGTATGTGTCCTGGCTGGGAATCAAATTAACCACCTCTCAGTGTTACAGGACAATGCTCCAACCAATTGAGCAATACCAGCCAGAGTTCTAACTTTTTTCTGTTAATTTTTAGCTGAAGAAATGGGATTGTTCTTCCTGAAGATTTTTTAATAGTCTGAATTTTCTTGCTTGCATTTCCTGAGGAGCTTTCAAATATATTTGTCCTCTTATTCCTTGTACTTTCTATACATTTATAGTTAGAGCAAGAGATTTTATCAAGTTCTGGTTCAAAGTTTTTGATAAGACTATGTAATAAGTAGTGATATATATGTATCACTCTATGGAAATATACATATATATACACTAGAGGCCTGGTGCATGAAATTCATGCGCTGTGGGGGGTGTCCCTCAGCCCAACCTGCACCCTCTCCAATCTGGGACCCCTCAGGGGATGTCTCACTGCCGGTTTAGGCCCTATCCCAGGGATAGGGCCTAAACCGGCAGTCAGACATACCTCTCACAACCGGGACTGCTGGCTCCCAACCACTTGCCTGCCTGCCTGTCTGATTGCCCCTAACTGCTTCTGCCTGCCAGCCTGATCACCCCCTAACCACTCCACTGCCAGCCTGATCGACGCCTAACTGCTCCCCTGCTGGCCCGATTGCCCCCAACTGCCCTCCCCTGCCAGCCCGGTTGCCCTCAACTGCCCTCCCCTGCATGCCTGGTCACCCCTAACTGCCCTCCCTCCCCTGCAGGCCTGGTCACCCTCAACTGCCCTCCCCTGCTGGCTTGGTTGCCCCTAACTGCCCTCCCCTGCTGGCCTCATTGTCCACAACTGCCCTCCCTTGCCAGCTATCTTGTGACCACATGGGGGCGGCCATCTTGTGACCACATAGGGTGGCCATCTTGTGCGAGGCTGTGATGGTCAATTTGCATGTTACCTCTTTATTATATAGGATGGAAATATATATGTATATGTATATTTCCATAGAGATGTATATGTGTGTAATGTTTTGCCTATTGAAGGTTTTTGCCTGATTACATTTATATTTTAGTTATTGCCAAGTTGTGATATCCTAATTTTATGATTACTTAGAAAAAATAGACCTTATTTTTTGAGCAGTTTTAGATTCACAGCAAAATTTGCTGGGAAGTATACAGAGTCTCCATATGTCTCTCTTCAACCCACCTCCTCACCCCAGCCTCTTCCACTACCAACACCCTGCACAGAGCAGTACATTGTCTCCCTGGATGACCCACACCCACTCAGCATTTTTGGTAAAGGCCACTCTTTGTGGTGCACAATCCATAGGTTTTGATAAATGTATAATGGCAGTTGTCTGTCAATGATTTATTTTTCATTTATTAACTGGAATATTTCTATGAGGAGAAGCTTTCCCTTCTTTAGCTCTTTGGTTAGGTGAAGTAAAGTTCGTATAAAAACAACAAAAAACAAGATAAATGCTTGGTTCTTGTCCTTTATATACCAGTTTGCAGAACAGTTAAGTTGTTTCTCTCTGGTATCTCTGGAACATAAGTTTTTGTTTTCATTGTTAATTAGTGGTATTGTCAATATCACTAAGAACTCACATATTTAAACATAATTGAATGTTTTAGTGCAGTATCCTATCTAATAATAGACAAATATGCAAATTGACCATACCTCTGACACACCCAAAAGCCACTCCCACAAGCCACGCCCATCATCCAATCAGAGTGAGTATGCAAATTAACCCAAACCAAGATGGCTACAGCCACAGAGAGCAAGGTTTCCTAGGTAACAGAGGAAGCCAAGCTTTCCTCCTGCCCTGGCCAGGCCTAAGCCTCCACTCAAGCTACAAAGTTTCAATTATAGAAGGTAAACAAATTCAAACAAATGGCAGCAGAATGGAGCTTGAGAGAGCAGGCCAGGGTTGCCGCCAGCAACAGGGGAAGCAAAGCTTTCCACACACCCTGGCCGGGCCCAGGCCTCCGCTTAAGGCTACAAAGTTTCAATTGTAGAAGGTGAATTAACTGCCACAGAAATGGCTGCTGCCCTGGAGGGAGCAGCAGGCTTGGCTCTGCTCCAGGCTACAAAGTTTCAATTGTAGAAGGAAAATAAATTCCAGATACCAGGGCCTCTGCTTGGGTTGCCAGGGGGCATAGCCGGCCTGCAAACCGCCACAGGCCCCTCGCTCAGGCTGCCCCATGCCCCAAGGGGACCCCACCCTGATCCGGGACACCCTTCAGGGCAAACCAGCTGACCCCCACCCCTGTACCAGGCCTCTATCCTATCTAATAAAAGAGTAATATGCAGATTGATCATCACCGCAACACACAATATAGCTGCCCCCATGTGGTCAAAGATCCTGCCCCCATGTGGACACAAGATGGCCACCACAAGATGGCCAGCAGGAGAGGGAAGTTGGGAGGCACCCGGCCTGCAAGGGAGGGCAGTTGTGAGGGACCAGGCTTGCAAGGGAGGGCAGTTGGAGGTGATCAACCCTGCAGGAGAGGGCAGTTAGGGGTAACCAGGTCGGCAGAGAAGGGAAGTTGGGGGCAAACAGGCTGGCAGCAGAGTGGTTAGGGGGTGATCAGGCTGGCAGGCAGAAGCGGTTAGGGGCAATCAGGAAGGCAGGCAGGCAAGCAGTTGGGAACCAGCAGTACTAGATTGTGAGAGGGATGTCCCAGATTGGAGAGGGTACAGGCTGGGCTGAGGGACAACCCCCCTCCATGCACGAATTTCGTGCACCGGGCCTCTAGTTTTATATATATGTATATGTGTGTGTATATATATATATATGCTACTAACATGATGGTAAACTTCTAAGTCATCAATGTCTATGAATCTACATTATTTGGCTGTCTTGATTTGAAGAAAGTAATTGGTAAGGTGGTTTAAAATTTTATCTAAGAACACTCTTTTTCACTTACTGATTCTTATAGAGTCCCCTGGGTCTCTGAGGATAGCAGGGGAGAAAACTTTGCTTTATTGCTATGAAAACAGAAGCAGCTCTTTATACGGACATAAGAGCAGGAAGGAAAGAAGAAAGGAGAGAGGAAGAAAAGAAAAACAGAGTAAACAAATTAGTATTAAAAATAAGCTGGTTAATTGGTTATTGTGTAGTCCGAGAAAATTATTGCAGTTAATTTATTTATATGGTGTCATGTGACATTATTGTGAAGTAGTTAAGCTTGAGGGCTTGTGATTCAGACTGCTTGGGTCAAATCTCCAGTTCTGGTACTTTCATTGTGCCTGATTGCCCAATTTCCTTCTCTGTGCCTTTGCCTCTCCATCAGTGCCATAGGAATAAAGCAGTAGGGGTAAAATAAATGAATAATAGAAAGTGCTTACACTGCTAATAGTAAGTGTTCAGTAAATATTAATTGATTTTGTTGTCTTGATGACAATAACTATAAATGTGTGGATGGCAAATAATTATAAATAGTGCCCCTTTTTGGACACAAACAAAAAAAAGAAGGTAAAATATATTTGCTGAGTAACTAGTAGGGCAGGTATTGAACTAGCATCTGTATTATATATGTAACTTATGATCAATTTTAATGTTTTAAAATCTTCCACCATCGTTAATTACTTATTCTAGCACAGTTACTGGCATAGGGAAGGGATACAAGATACCTTTTCTGTAAATTGGGTGATATTGTTTGGTGCTGCTAACATCTGCAAAGAACTTTTACAAGATAAAGGACACAGCACCAGCAAAGAACAGAACTTTAACATTCTGTAGGAAAAGCTTAACAGACAAATCCCAGTAAAGGTGTTCAAGCACTGAATAGGCAGCCCAGCACTATTCTCAGCACTATCACACAATTCTCAGAACAAATCAATGTCAGCACTTATCAGAGTTTTTTTTTTTTTTCTTACACAGGAAAGAAAAGAAAGAAAAGAGGAACAATTTTTGAATCACTCCTCCATCCACGGAAATGATTTTAATTACCAAATCATCTGTTGGCAGACACTTCTGGCAGACGTACCTGCAACTTGGAAGGATAACAAATGAACCAGTGCCTTACTCTGGAGTTGACACTGAGAGTGCTTGCTGAATTTGCTCTCAGGAAGAATCCTGGGCAACAATACATCTGGCAATCTGTGCGAGGGATTTGTCATGTCGTTGACATGTTCAGCCTCCATTGTCCATACCACCCTGACAGCAGGTTCTTTATATTTCAAAGAAATTGCAGTCTGAATTAATATAATTAGAATGTAACTGCTATTCACTGCACCTCTTCATTTCTAGGAGTACAGATCTGATAGCATGTCTGTGCTCAAAATCTTCCCAGTGATGGCTGGAGGGGAGCAAGCCAATGATAAAATGACAGAATGTGCACATGTTTAAATAGAAATATCTTTCAAGTTTGCCAGCCTGTATAGCACATAAACACATAGTACAGGGTATCTGAAGTAAGAGAAGTAAATGAAATGGGAAATATTGCAAAAGACAATTATATGAAATAGAGTGAATAATTCATGGATAGCAATAAAAAATTAAAAAGTGGTTGAGCCCTGGCTGGTTTGGCCCAGTGGTTAGAGTGTTGGCCTGTGAACTGAGGGGTCTCGGGTTTGATCCCAAGTCAAGGGCATGCACCTTGGTTGCACATGTGGGCAGCAATCAATGGATGTGTCTCTCTCACGTCCATGTTTCTCTCTCTCCCTCTCCCTCCTCCTCCTCCCTCCCTTCCACTCTTCTGGAAATCAATGGGAAAACGATCTTTTATGAGGATTAATAAAAAAAAGGTGGTTGAATAACTTCATTCATTCTTTACTGCTTCACTTTGAACAGTCTATGTCACTAACCAAGCAATTATCACCAATTAACAACTTGGATTCTTGATTTTTGAGTTTCATTTTTTTGTCATTGTTATGTTTCTATAAACACTTGATTGTTGATATGGTGGAAACTGACATCAGCATCTTTACTTTGGAAGTAAGATTGATTTACAGTCTCTTAAATAAGTTGGCATTCTCACCTTGAATGACTTATTTGAGGGAAACGATGACCTGACATATTCATGTGTAGGCTGGTGCTCACAGCCTCTTCTCTGGAGAACATAAAAGGGATTCTTGCATATGAATAGTTGTGCTCCTTCCCCCAGTGTTACAGTATTTGAAAGTGAGGTCTTTGGGAGGAGGTGGTCATGGGGCTCCCATGATAGGATGAATGTGCTCACAAGAAGAAGAGACACCAGAACTCCCCTCATCTCACCCCTTGTTTCTGCCACACAAGGACACAGCCATGTGAAAGCTAGAAAGAAAGCCCTTATCAGGAATGGAATGGGTTGGCACCTTGATCTTGGACTTCACAGCCTCCACAACTGTGTGAAATAAATTACTGTTAAGCCACCCAGACTATGACATTTTGTTATGTAGACTGAGCTGACAGTGAATAGGAGACCATTGGGTTGATGAACTCTCAGAAGGGATAATGTGTTTATTTTCTTGTTTTTCTCAGAAACACCTATTGATCTGCACCTAAAATTCCATGTCAGAAATTGCAATACTTAGAAATATGGAGAAGGGTAATGTAGTACAAAAATAGGGCCAAGGTTTGTGAGTGACAGAAGGGGTTCAAAAGATGAACACCAGTGCCCCTCTTAATTTTAAACCAATACATTATGTTAAAGAGCTATGTAGCCTTCAGTTTCTCTTAATGAAAGCTGGACACAGCTTTCCCCACAGCATCTTGGTAAAGCCAGGAGTGATTCCTTGCTTGTGAGTCGTCCTGTGGAATTTCTTCACCTCCCCAACCTGGAGGGATTGTCTCCCATTTTACATGGACTAGCCCCATGCTTTTCAGAATTAGGTGTGCATGTGGTGGGGTGTGGGGGCAGAACTTGTTAAGATATTGATGCCTGGATCCCCCATGATGCACTGAATCAGCATTCTCAGCTGTGATGCTCACATGTGTAAGCTGAAAATCATTCCAGGTGCTTCTGATGCACACCGAACTCGACACCCATAGTAGGCTGTTCTTTCACTGATACAAATATTAAAGATTACTGCTGAGGTGGATCTGTCTACAGATGACATATGTGATTTCAAAAAATGAATACATTTAATTACTATAAGTAGAACTTCATTCAAGGTGTTTTGGGCCAGTGATTATTAAAGGGGCTTATCAGAACATTCCTCAGACTCACTTCCCTTTCATGACATTCCCTTTTCCCTTGTCATAATCACCCATGTTTAGTTTCTCAGTTTGTCTGTCCTGTCTGGGTTAGAAAAAAATTCAGTGGCTTTAAGAGAATTCTTGGGGGTGGGGTAGGAAGTGGATTGGGAGGAAGACGTTTCTATCCTTTGTTTGATGAATGGATTGTGGGATATACTTGGCATGTGGAAACAGCTTGATTTATACAAAAGCAGTAATAATGACTCTCAGGACCCAGCCTGCCCCTAATACCCCAGAGGACTTTATTGTGAAGGAAAAAAGGCATTTTACAGTTTCAGGAAAATTACTTTGCAAACAAATGCATTAGAGTTTTATATTTTAATGTAAATCTGTTAATATAATAAATAAATGCCCTTCTTTATAGTGCACTTGTCTTATTACTCTGGATGTTCAAAAATAGGATTGTATGTTACAAACACATGTTTTGACATATATGCACAGATGGAAAATATCAAGCTTACAGGAAAGGCCTGTCCTCCAAACAAGGACATTCAATGGAGCTCGCCTCTGTTTTCTCTGTGGAATATGAAAGCCAGACTGGGGAGCGTGGTTTAGGGAATTCTTGTCCCTAGCTTCCTAGCTTCCACCAGCTGCTGGCTCTGACATTGTCTTTTTAATTTTTAGTGGTCTTCAGAGAATTCTCAGGGGGATGGCTAGGAAGTGAATTAGGGACTGAGGAGTTCCTATCCCTTGTTTGACCAATGGATTGTGGGATAGACTTGTCATGTGGAAAACAGCTTGATTTATCCAAGGGCAGTAACAATGACTCCCAAAACCCAGTCTGCCCCATGACACCCAGAGGACTTTTTTCTGAGGTTTACAGAATAAGCTGATTGGTGATCAATTAAGTATAGTGAATATATAACAATTACTTTCTAAAAATGTTTTCAAAGTAGATACACAATGAAGAGACTATGGGGGAAGAAATGTTGAAAAAAATAAGAAGGAAGAAAGTTTGCAATCAGCTCTAGCTGGTTTGGCTCAGTATATAGAGCATCAGCCTGTGGACTGAAGGGTCCCAGGTTTGATTCTGGTCAAGGGCCCATGCACAGGTTGTGGGCTCAATCCCCACTAGGGGGCGTGCAGGATGCAGCCGATCAATGATTCTCTCTCATTGATGTTTCTATCTCTCTCTCCCTCTCCTGTCCTCTCTGAAATCAATAAGAATATATTTAAAAAAGAAAGTTTGCAATCAGAGAAATGTGGAGTAGAACCCATCCTTATTAGTTGTGTGCCTTTTAGTACGTTACTTTGCATCTCTGAGCCAGTGTTCTCATCTGTGAAATGGGAATGATCTCTCTGTCCCCCAGCTATGGGAAGCATTTGCTAAAGTATGTTCTGTAAAAGACGAGCAAAATGCTTAGACTACAACAGTCATTAACATAATCAACATATCAGAGCTAACAGTACTATTACATAATCAATATATCAGAGCTAACAGTACTATTACTGCTTGTAGTCCAGTGTGGTGGTTACTAGCGCATGCTTCCCAGGCAAGCAGACTTGACTTTAAATCCATTTTGATTTTAGGCAGGATTACTGATGTTAGCATTCCTCGCACTAAGGCTAAATAATATTTTAAAGAATTTGTTGAGATTTCTTAAATTAATACTATTATTACCAAGAAAGAGATTTCAGTTATGCTCTATGAACTGAACTGCTCTAATCCTTACTTGAAGCTTACAAGCACTCTTCCTTGTCTGCAAGAATAATAGAAAGGAAAAATACCCTGGGAAACAACAGTCACAAGAATGTAAGAAGTCTTTGTGGCAACATTTCATTTTATTATCCTATTTTTCTCTTTTCTGAAAAACTAATGAAGAATGGCAGTTTTATATGTAAAACAGTAGTTAGCCTTTATATGGATGACATTTTCCTAAAAGCCTAGAAGTATTTCACATTTGCAGAAAAACACCCTGTTCCCAAGTTGGACCTGATTAAATTTCAAATCTATATTAACATCTCATTATTTTGGAAAAAAGTGAATGCCATGCTTAATGGAAAATGTCCATGTCTGCCAGCTCTGTGTTTGTGGGTTCCTTAGCAAGGCTGTCTGGGGACCCAGGAGGGCTGGGTCTCAGCTGCATCCTTGTTAAAACAGTCACCGGGGGTGAATGCTGGCCCTTAGGTTTTCCTTCCTTTCCCCTCTCCCATCCCTACATTGTTTCAGCTGCCAGCCCCTTAATATTTTCTCTGAAGCAAGGGAAAGGGAAGGGCAAAAATGACTTTGAAAGAATAACAGTTCCTTCTATGGATTTAAATAGAACACTCAACACAAAACATCCTGTGTTTTCTTTTAATTGATGACACTCTGACTGTAGTAATGGGCGAACTAAAAACCAGGTCTTGCTGTACAAATAGATATTGTTTTAATCACGTATTACCCTATTGAAGGAAAGTTGTTTCACTATTAAAATTACAACCTGGTCCCTTTCTCCTCCACACTCTGATTTCCTTATCATACTATGCCCCCACCTTTTTCTCTCCCCATTGTACTAATAACCTTCTAACATGTGTTTATTATGTTCTTATTTATTCTCTAACTCCCCTGACTATAACAGAAGCCCATGACAGTAATAATCTTTTTCTATTTTGTTCATGAAATCTCTATTCTAAGTACAGTGTCTGGCACAAAGTAGCCACTCAGTAAATATTTGCAGCACAAGTGAGTGGACTAGTTTCTTCCTAAATGTCCTTTCTCATACAATTATGGGTAAAATATGATATAAAATATTATAAATGTAATATGTTTATATCTGGTAGATATATTTGGAGTTTACATATCTTAGTTGGCAAAGAAGAGATACAGAGTTGGATGTCTGTCACTCTCTGATCTCTTACTTTGCTTTGTTTTCCTTCAAACCTGATGCCCCCTCCCAGATGATACATATTCCTTTGCTTATTGACTGCTTCCCTTACAAGAATATAAGCTTTTTGAAGGCAGGATCTTATATATTTTGTTCACTGCTATAGTCCCTTGCTTAGAACAGTGTCTGGAACAGAATAAGCAATGAAGACTTATTGTTGAATAAGTGACTGTTTGGATGAGTATGGCTTCTATTGACCATTCATGCCTGGTCCATATGAACTCCACAGCATAATTGAACACTGAAAACTTGGTACTGCTAAGGTGGATGATGGATAGGGAGATGATAATGGAAAAACGATGCCCAAGATGACAGTAATATTTTAAATGTTCTGTTCATAATGAAAAATAACTCTCTCTCTCTCTCTCTCTCTCTCTCTCTCTCTCTCTATATATATATATATATATATGAGAGGCCTGGTGCACAAAATTCGTGCACGGGGGTGTGTGTCTCTCAGCCCAGCCTGCACCCTCTCCAATCTGGGACCCCTTGAGGGATGTCCGACTGCCCGTTTAGGCCCGATCCTCCTGGATCGGGCCTAAACGGACAGTCGGACATCCCTCTCACAATCCAGGACTGCTAGCTCCCAACTGCTCGCCTGCCTGCTGTACTGATTGTCCCTAACCACTTCTGCCTGCCAGCCTGATCACCCCCTAACCACTCCCCTGCCAGCGTGATTGATGCCTAACTGCTCCCCTGCCAGTCTGATTGCCCCTAATTGCCCTCCCTTGCAGGCCTGGTCACCCCTGACTGCCCTCCCCTGCAGGCTTGGTCCCCCCCTAACTGCTCTCTCCTACAGGCCTGGGTCCCCCCCAACTGCCCTTCCCTGCAGGCCCAGTCGCCCCCAACTTCCCTCCTCTGCTGGCCTGGTCACCCCTAACTGCCCTCCCTGCAGGCCTGATCGCCCACAACTGCCCTCCCTTGCAGGCCTGCTCCCTCCCAACTGCTGTCCCCTGCTGGTCATCTTGTGGTGGCCATCTTGTGTCCACATGGGGGCAGGATCTTTGACCACATAGGGGCAGCCATCTTGTGTGTTTGAGTGATGGTCAAGTTGCATATTACTCTTTTACTAGATAGGAGATTATATACACACACACACACACACACACACACACACACACACACACACACACACATATATATATATATATATATATATATATACAGAGAGAGAGAGAGAGAGAGAGAGTCTAGACTATCCACCTATTTTCAGAATAAACTAATTTTTTTCTTATTTCTTGATGTCATATTTTTATTATCTGTAAAACTAAAACAATGTTACCTAACCTATGGCTATAGTGGGAGGAAGTAAAGGGCTTGAGATAATAATTGGTCAGTAATGTTAGCTATCAACATCATCATCATCACCATCATCACCATCTTCATCCATGGACTTGCAGACTATAAACAAGTCCAGCCTTCAGCCTGCTTTTGTAAATACAATTGTACAGGAATACAACCATTCATATTTTTTGCAGTTTAAGTCTATTTGTTATTACAACAGGAGAATTGAATAGTTATGAGAGACTATATGGTCTGAAAAGCCTAAAATATTTACTCTCTGGCTCTTTACAGAAAAGGTTTGTGAACCTTAAATCCAAGTTCAGTAGAGTATGGTCCGTGGACCACTATGCTACACAATCTGTTTGTTACTGATCTGTGACAAGATAAATCAAGAAAGTAAGATTAAGTGTTTATAATGTTCTAGAAGAACTTAATGTGCTGTTGTCATCCAAGTGCATAATTTTGGTTTATATAAAAGTGGTGGTTTATGATAGATTGGAAATTAAAAAGCCCTGATCCTTCCCACTGGAATAGAATCTGGTATTTTGTAATATGATTTTGTTGCATCGGTAACTTAGACATAGTCACATGGTTTCAGATGAGAACATCTGGGGGCTCATCAGGTGGGAGTAATGAACAGGTTCTGAGATTGCAAATGACCTGGGAAGGTTGATGAGCAAGCCCATTAGTAATGTCATGCATATGGATTTTCTATGCTGATGGATGGGCCAGCCACAGTTCACACATCAGTTAATATAGTTGTAATGTGTTACTTCATATCTGAGAAAAGGTAACCACCTCAGGATATTATGTGTGTCTCACATACATATATAAATGAATTTCTTTAGAGATAAAGGTATTTTAAGTTGATTATTCATCTTCTCTGAATAGGAAGACAACAATTTTTCTTGGAAATCTAGCAAAACAACAGTTCTATGACCAGCCTTATGTTTTGTTGTATGTGTGTGTTTTTTTTAAAAAAAGCAGACTGACTTTTTCCTCTTCTGTTTTAGAATTGGTTCCAAAGAGGAAAGCCTGCCAGAAAAAACAGACAAACTCTCAGAAACAACAATGGCCATTATGTGTGTGGTAGGAGCTGCCAGACTTTGATTTCTGGCCAGACATTAACCCTTTTGGTGTCTTAAGGGGAAAATGCCAAGTCTCAATGCAGACACTTCCAGGATTTTAAGTCACTCATGGTGCAAGACGAGGTGATTTATAATGACTTGTGCAAAAAAGGGCTATTGTGAGAAGGAAGTGCAAGTTCAAGGCCACATCTCCTTGCTTCCTGAATTCTGCCATGACTCACTCTGGCAAGTGAACATAGACTCACTCACCTCTGGTTTTTGTTTTGCAGGCATGGTGGGTAGGAAGCACATTGCTTTTGCCACCTCCCTCCTGTATTTTCAGCTGGATGTCACAAGGAAAGGGACAAATTCAGCACTCACAGAGAAAAACCTATGTGTCCTTTGAGACCACCACACTTACAGAAAAACTCCTAGAAAGTAGAATTTCTAAAAATGTTTTTGTGATCAGTTTCTTGTCCTCTGTCATATACCCTATAGGTCAAAGCCTGTATCCCCTTTTGAGAACTGAGATAATCAGAGAGCAATGCAACTGGGAGGTTGATGGTATGTGTATACATACTGTGCGTGTGTAGTTCATCTGTTCTTTTAGTTTAATATATATATATATATATATATATATATATATATATATATATATATATATATATATATATTTGGTATGCCCAGCCACACCACAATAGAATATATATATATTCTATTAATTACAATCATAACAATAGCTACTATGTATTTATTTATTTTTAAAATATATTTTTATTGATTTTCAGAGAGGAAGGGAGAGAGGGAGAGAGAGAGAAACATCAATTATGAGAGAGAATCATTGATCAGATGCCTCTTGCACGCCATACACTGGAGATTGAGCCTGCAACCTGGGCATGTGCCCTGACTGGGAATTGAACCATGACCTCCTGGTTCATAGGTTGATACTCAACCACTGAGCCATGCCAGCTGGGAAAAAGCTACTATTTATTGAGAGCTTATTACATGCCAATATTATGTTAAATATTTTACATACGTACTTTAATTCATTTAATTTTTAAAAATATTTTATGAAATAGCTTCATTTTGTGTTTGTTACATGCCATTGAGTTGATGACGACTCTTGGAAAACCCTATGAATGAGTAACAATCACAGTGTCCTGTCCTCCACAGCCCAGCTCAGCTCCTCTAGACTTATGCCTGTGGCTTCTTTTATGAAGTCAATCCATCTCATATTTAATCTTTCTCTTTTCCTGCTGTCTTCTTTTTCCCAAGCATTATTATCTTTTCCAAAGAACTCAGCCTTCTCATGATGTACCCAAAGTAGGACCGCTTCAGTTTTGTCAATTTTGCCTCCAGTGATGTTTCAAGCTTTATTTGCTCGAGGACCCACGTGTTTGTCTTTCTGGTGGTCTAGGGTATCCATAGCACTTTCATCTAACTCCACATTTCAAATGAGTAAATTTTTCCCCTCTCAGCCTTCTTCACTGTGTAGCTTTTGCATCCATACATAATCATTGGGAATACAAGGGCATGACCTTAACTTTGGTATCCAAGGACACATCTTTGCTCTTGGTGATCTTTTCTGTTTCTTTCATTGCTGCCCTTCTGAGTCTCAGTCTTCTCTTGCTTTCCCAACTGCAGTCCCCATTTGAGCTGATGGAAGCAAGGTAAGCAAAATTTTAACAACTTGGTAAAATGCATTTCTTCTGTAGTCATAATTTTTGTCTTGTAGATGTGAAAATGCAGTCCTGCTCTGACACTTTCTTTTCTCACTTTCATCAGAAGTCATTTCAAATCATTGCTACTTTCTGCCAGTAAGATGGTTCATCTGTGTATCTTAAGTTATGATATTTCTTCCGCCGATTTTCACTCCCCCCTTCCTCTGAGTCTGACCCAGGTTTTTGTATGATATGTTTCTATGAATAGGGAGATAAAATGCACTCGCCTTTGATACCGTTGCCTATAGAAAACCATTCTTTCTCTCTGTATTTAGTCCTGACAGTTGATTCTGTCCACAATACAGGTAACTAACCAGGACAATCAAGCACTGAGAGACACCGATTTCTTTCAGAGCAACCCGTAGCTTTTCATGATTGATGCAGTCACAGGCTTTACTGTGGTCTATAAAACACAGACTACCCTTCTGAAATTCTTTGGAGCACTCCAATATCCATATTATAGATTAGTTAACTGTGTCTCAGGAAACTCAAAGGTACTGTCTGGTACAAAACCCATTTGATTATTAATTTTAATGAATTGTATTCCTAAAGATAAATAAAAAATAAGGCATTTATTTAATTTATTGGAATTCACATTCTAGTTGGTGGGAACAGTATTTGATACAGAATGAAAAAGGCTATAAAGCATAGCTATGTATAAAATACCATGATTAATTAATTCTGTTGGAAAGTAGGAGAAGATGGGGGAGGGTAGAGGAAGGCCCCATAGAGAAAGCAGTACTTATGCTATTCAGGAGAGAGAGAGTGGGGGAGAGAGAGATATTCAGTTGTGTATACTCATATAAGAAGAGACCTGAGACCTGGTCTTATTACTCTGGCTTCCAGAGTTCCAGAGTTATCCTATGATACAGAATAGAGAAGCTTGGTCATGGGAAATTCTTCAAGGTTGCTTCTTCACTTACCTTGTCCATATCTTTGTCCTTTGTTCTCCATGGCATTACTATGCCTTATTAAAAGAGGACACAGGGAGGAAGTTAGTTCAGCCTGGGTGAACCACAGATGATGATACTGTAATGGGGACCACAGGAAAGAGGGACAAAAACAACCTCGCCTCTCTGTTCACGGTTATGGTGGGATGAAGGTATCTACCAGTCCTGGAAGTGAAATGCAAGCTTTGCCATGTTTTAGTATCATGTGATATACTTGGTTCTCTTCAATTGTATTGTTTCATCTTGAAGGGCATGGCTGCCTACTTCTTTCACCAGATATGGGGTAGAGGGGGTAGGGGATACTTGGCTTTCTTACATTTGTTGTAAGTCCTCCCAGCCTCAAAATCTTCCTATAAAATGCCTCTGCTCTAGTCTTTAAATACATCCTATAGTTGAATATGATTATGAGATATTTACATGCATCCTTGTCTAGTGTATCAAAAGATCATGAAAAAATAAAGCCCATCATTAAACCCCTAAAGTGACTGGAATGGCATGGGAAATGGGGTTGGGGCTGGCATGGGAGAGAGGATCTGAGTCTGAGATTTCATGAAATCCAAAACAATAGAACAGCTGCTTTTCCATAAACAGATTATTATTATTATTATTTCTACCTAGACAGCTTGATAGCAGCCATTATCTTCTTTCTGGGTGTCTTATCAAGTTCCGGCTGTGTGCAGCATGGGCGATAAGGAATGAGAAATGTCACCCATGGGATTGCCAAGGATTCTTTCTATGCACTGCTGTTCAGCAGCCGCCAATCCCTTAGAACTGAAAGTAGTCCTATTGTTCACGCTGGGCAGGTGCTATTGTGACTATACCAAGAGAGCAAAAAGAGGATGTAGTTGCCATTGTATGAAAGATTGAAATTTCTTTACTCTCAGCTAAAGTTCAAGCAGTCTTGATTTTGAAAAGCAGAATCATTATGGAATATCTTTGAAGAGAGAATATAATGGAAGGAAAGAAGAATGAAATGAGCTCAGAGCTTTTCAGATCTATGAGGGAGTGTAAAAAAAGAGTGAGAGAGAAAATTTAATACTTTCAATCAATGGAACTTAAAATGCCAGGCATATAAGTCTCAAAGAAATTGAGTAGCATTGTATAATCATTACATGTGATCCAATCATTTAATGTAAAAACTCCATCCTACATATTACTCATCAGAAAATAGTTAATGTAATGGATTTCTGTTTAATTGTCTCTGTTTCATAATAAGTTCTTCAATGAAATTAATCTGTTGATATTGAAATTTTTTTCTTTCTCAATGAAAAAAATAAATGTTTTATTATAGATGTAGATAACCTGGCTCTAAATATTTGAGGAAGAAAAATACAATCTTATTTTCTTGTGTTGGTATCTCAGTTTCTCAACCTCTTATCTTCTTAGAGAAAGACAACATTAGAAAAAAAAACAAAAGCAAAAAATAAAGCGTTTGACTAACCTGTTCCATATTCATATAGAACTTCTTTCCCAAATGTTCATAGTGCTTTAGTCTTTTTTTATACACAGTTTTAGGCTCATGTTGACATTATAATGTAAGCTGCTTGGAAATAAGCCAAATAAAATGTTTCTAACATATTAAATCACTATTCTAAAATTGGAATTTCAAATGAATAAAATACTTTGCTGTTAAACCAACAACTTCCGAAATTAGATTTTAGTCATGAAATCATTACGAGGGGAGTGGGAGGAGGTTGGGAAAGCAAAGGGCAACGAGAGGACACAGAGAAGAAAATAGGACGTGGAAAGAGAGGAAGGGCCTTTGACTCCCTTTTGGAGTGTGAGCTCCAGGAGGGCAAGGACCCGCTCTTGGCGTTTCCAGTTGACCTTTGGATAGCTTAGCACTGAAATAATTTTTTTTTCCTTTCTACATACCTCTCACTAATTCATTTTCAGTGCTAAGATATCTAAAGGAAGCTTCTCCTAATTGAAGTTATTTTAGGTTTTCATACATTAAGTATTTATTAGGAAGCCTAGAGCTTCTCCAACTTTAATACACAAATGAATTAACTGGGATCTTGTTAACAGCCAGATTTTGATTTAGTAGGTCTGGGATAGGGTTTGAGAACCTGAATGCCTATCAAGCTCCTGGGGGATTCTGATGCTGGTAGAACAAGATTATACTCTGAGTTACAATGTGTCGAGTAACCTGAGTGGCTGGGCTGGGAATCATGGGCTCTGAGTTCTGGCCTGTGTTTTTAAACTAAGTGATTAGCTTTTTAACCTCAATTTTACTATGAGTGAGTGAATCTACATGATTTCAAGTGTTCTTATCACCTTAATATTTAAAGTAAAAGGAAGGAAAAAAGATACAGAAAAACATACCTTTTAAACATAAATACCTCTAAGTTAATAATTGATATTTTCCATTTAAATTCAGGACTATAGGTTTTTTTTTTTATTTAACCCCTTTTATATTTTGTTTCCCACTGGAAAATCCTAGTTCTCAAGGACAGAGGGTAAAATAGAATTCAAATATCTTATAATTGCTATTTACTTTATCCCACATTATGTACATCACAGGTTCAGAAGAGTACAAATACACTTAACTTAGAACAACTAAACATTTTTCTCACATATTCTTTCCCCATTTCCTCCTCAGTTTTAATAGAGTCACTGTATCCACATTGTCAAATAGCCATTCCATACCATACTCTCCCTTTGAGTCATCATTTAGTTTTAATCCTACATGTAATTTGTTTAATGGTCATGAGCAGACCTTATGTCAATGTCTCCTCAGGCAGTTTGACTGTCTAAAGCTTGTTTTCTAGCAGACTCCTCAGGCAAAATGAGAACAGTGTTCCCTGAGTTCTTACATATTGATAAACATTCATTTGTGCTTTGTATACTTGAAGGTCAGTTTTGCTGAATATAAAATTCTTGGTTCACATTTGTTTCCTATGAGTGCCTTAACTATGTTTCTCCATTTCTATCTGTTATAAAGTGTTGACAAGTCTAGTAATAATCTAATTGTGCTTGTTTTATAAATTGCATGTTCCTGCTGCCTAGATGCTTGCATGATTTTTACTCCTTTTTCTTTAAAGTTCAATAATTTTACTAAATTATGTCTTGGTATTGGTTGTTCTGAATGGATATTCTTAGATACATCTTGTACTCTTTCAATATATAATCTAAAGTTTTTAAAAATTTTAGAACAATATTCTTCAGTTATGTTTTTTTTTTTTTTTTAAGTATATGTTTTGTTCCCTCACTTTAATTTTATTTTGAGGACTTCCTATAAACTATATGTTGGATCTTCTCTGCTTTTAAGTGGTCAGTTTACTTGAATTGCTTCTATCTCTTTTAACTTCTTTTTATTTTTAAAATTCTTATTCTTACTAACTTCATTTTTTTATCTATTATTTGTATGTTTATTCTCTTGTATTCTTTCTATTTAAGACTTCATTTCTGAAATGATTTTTTTCTTGTATATTTAATGCTCTGAGTTCTATCATCTCATTTCTGAGTTTAACATAAAATTTGATATTTTTTGTTTTAATATCTTTGGATTATTTTTCTTAGTACATTTTAGATTATTTTGAAATTAAAGGCATTGACCTGAATGCATTCTGTGAACACACGTTTCTGATGTGTTTTCAATGTCTGTGGTGTCATTCTACTCCTTATTTTCTTTTTTTCATGTAGTAACTGATTTGTTGTTTATTTTTATGTGAAAGGAGTTTTTCTGAATTTTTATTTTATTTTATTTTTATTATTTTTCTTTCTTTTTTATTGTTTAAAATATTACATATAGTAGTACATATATCTCCTTTTTTTTCCCCATTGACCTTCCCCCAGCCTCCCCTAACCCCTGTCGCATGCCCTCATCCCACCCTCCCCAGTGTCTTGTGTCCATTGGTGTGCTTATATGCATGCATACAAGTCCTTTGGTTGATCTCTTTTCCCCGCCTCCCAACACTCCCCAGGCTTCCTGTCTGTTCGGTGCTTTACTGCCTCTGTATCTATCTTTTTGTTCATCAGGTTATAATGTTCTTTATTTTCCATAAATGAGTGAGATCATGTGGTATTTTTCTTTCATTGCCTGGCTTATTTCACTTAACATAATGCTCTCCAGGTCCATCCATGCTGCTGAAAATGGTAAGAATTCTTTCTTTTTTATAGCAGCATAGTATTCCATTGTGTAGATGTACCATAGTTTTCTAATCCACTCATCTGCTGATGGGCGTTTAGGTTGTTTCCAAATCTTAGCTATGGTGAATTGTGCTGCTATGAACATAGGGGTGCATATATCCTTTCTGATTGGTGGTTCTCATTTCTTGGGATATATTCCTAGAAGTGGGATTTCTGGGTCAAGTTCCATTTTTAGTTTTTTGAGGAAACTCCATACCGTTCTCCACAGTGGCTGCACCAGTCTGCATTCCCACCAGCAGTGCACGAGGGTTCCTTTTTCTCCGCATCCTCGCCAGCACTTGTCGTTTGTTGATTTGTTGATGATTGTCATTCTGCCATTAATGGGGAGTGCATTGAATCTGAGATGGTACCGCATTGTCGTCTTGATTTGCATCTCTCGGATAATTAGTTACTTTGAGCATGTTTTCATATGTCTCTTGGCCTTCTTTCTGTCTTCTTTCGAAAAGATTCTATTTAGGTCCCTTGCCCATTTTTTTATTGGATCATTTATCTTCCTTTTATTAAGTTGTATGAGTTCCCTGTAGATGTTGGAGATTAAACCTTTATCAGTGATAACATTTGCAAATATATTCTCCCATACAGTGGGCTTTCTTGTTGTTTTGTTGATGGTTTCTTTTGCTATGCAAAAGCTTTTTATTTTGATGTAGTCCCATTTGTTTATTTTCTCTTTAGTTTCCAGTGCCCTAGGAGCGGTATTGGTGAAGAAATTGCTTCGGCATATGTCTGAGATTTCTCTGCCTGTGGATTC
The DNA here is from genome assembly GCA_025583905.1 of Ia io. Lineage (NCBI taxonomy): Eukaryota > Metazoa > Chordata > Mammalia > Chiroptera > Vespertilionidae > Ia > Ia io. The sequence continues at coordinate 23,187,438 of JAJQQW010000007.1, forward strand.
CTCTAGTATTTTTTTTTTTTAATGTTTTTGGTAAATTAAATTGTTGTTTTTTTTTTTAAATAAATCTTTATTGTTCAGATTATTACAGATGTTCCTCTTTTTTCCTGCCATAGCTCCTCTCCACCTGATTCCCCACCCCACCCCATGCCCTTACCCCCCACCTCTGTCTTCATCCATAGGTGTAAGATTTTTGTCCAATCTCTTCCCATACCCCTCACAACCTCTTCCCCCCGAGAATTGTCAGTCCACTCCCTTTCTATGTCCCTGATTCTATTATATTCATCAATTTATTCTGTTCATCAGATTTTTTATTCACTTGATTTTTAGATTCACTTGTTGATAGGTATGTATTTGTTGTCATTTTGTTGTTCATAATTTTTATCTTTATCTTTTTCTTCTTCTTCTTCCTTTTCTTAAAGAATACCCTTCAGCATTTCATATAATCCTGGTTTGGTGGTGATGAACTCCTTTAGCTTTTTCTTGTCTGTGAAGCTCTTTATCTGACCTTCAATTCTGAATGATAGCTTTGCTGGGTAGAGTAATCTTGGTTGTAGGTTCTTGCTGTTCATCACTTTAAATATTTCTTGCCATTCCCGTCTGGTCTGCATAGTTTCTGTTGAGAAATCAGCTGACAGTCATATGGGTACTCCTTTGTGGGTAACTGTTTTTCTCTTGCTGCTTTCAAGATTCTTTCTTTGTCTTTTGCCCTTGGCATTTTAATTATGATGTGTCTTGGTGTGGTCCTCTTTGGATTCCTCTTGTTTGGGGTTCTCTGTGCTTCCTGGACTTGTAAGTATATTTCTTTCACCAGGTAGGGAAAGTTTTCTGTCATTATTTCTTCTAATAGGTTTTCAATATTTTGCTCTCTCTCTTCTTCTGGCATCCCAATAATTCAGATGTTGGTATGCTTAAAGTTGTCCCAGAGGCTCATTACACTATCTTCATATTTTTGGATTCTTTTTTCTTTTTGTTTTTCTGGTTGGGCGTTTTTTGTTTCCTTATATTTCAGATCTTTGGTTTGATTCTTGGGGTCCTTTGATCTACTGTTGAATTTCTGTATATTCTTTATTTCAGACAGTGTGTGCTTAATTTCCGACTGGTCCTTTTCCATTTTTTTGGCATTCTCATTAAGATCCTTAAAGGTCTCATTAAGTTCCTCAGAGGTTTTTAGAAGATTCTTGAGTAACCTTATAAATGTGGTTTTGAACTCTATCTCCAGTAGTTTGCTTTCCTCCATTTCTTTCATTCATGACATGTTTCTTTGTCTCTGCATTTTGCTGCTTCCCTGTGTTGATGGAGTGGTTTTCTGTGGTAGGTGTCCTATAGGGCACAGTGGCTCAGCCTCCCCTATCACCTGAGTTGGACACTCTTGGTGCACCCCTTTGTGGGCTGAGTGAAAAGTCTTGTTGTAGTTAAGCCTTGATTGCTGATGGTACACTGGGAGGAACGACCTCCAGGCCAATTGGCTGTGAGGACCTGCTGTGTCTATAATGGAAGAACTGCTGTGCTGGAGACACCCTTATGGGGAAGGACTTGTTTCAGTGGGGCTTTGGTGCTCACTGAGTCTGCCTCTTGAATGTGTCACTTATGGATGTAAGGAGTTGAAATCTGGTGTCATCTCACATTGACCACTAGGTACACTGGCTTCTGGATCTCCAATGGGGTGCAGGTCAGCTACTGTCTGAGGCCACCCAGCAGGAGCTACAGCATGATCTGCAAATTTATTCTCTTTGCTTGGAGGTTTTGGAGCTGTCTGACCAGAGCTGCAGTTTGTTAGGTTAAGCTGCGATAGGGCAGGCCATTTATATGCAAAAGCCGCTGTGCAGGGCTTGGGTGGGTTTGTAAATTGTGTGGGGTGGGGTCTCAGGAAATCACTAGGCTAGGGTGTGGCAAACAGCGATGGCTGCCAGTCAGCCATCTCTGCTTCTCTGAGTTTCCTCGTCCCGGCGTCCCGCGGCCCAGCGCAGTAACCCGTTTACACCTCTGCAAGAAAGCCACCTTCACTTTCCAACCTGATGGCAGATAGTCCAGCTTCCCCTGTAGGAGTTTGGGTCGCCAGAGTCTTGCCAGGAACTGGAGTTCAGAGTAATCGGGAGCTTGTGTCTTTCTTCCGGTTGAAAAAAAAATAGCGCACCCAGGCGGCAGCTGCCAGCCTGATTCGCACGATTAGCCTGCCTCCCGTACCTCAGCTTTTCCGCGCTTGTGCACATCTCAAAGCTCTTTTCTCTTTCCTTCTAGTTGTAGAACTTCTACTTAGCCAGCTTTCCCGTGGTTCTGGGTGATAGACGTTTTGTCTTTTAGTTATAGTTTTGGTGTGGTTGTGAGAGGCAGCACGCACAGGTGTACACCTTATGCTGCCATCTTGGTTTCTCTCTTCTCTAGTATTTTTATGGTTTCCCATCTTATGTTTAAGTCTTTTATCCATTTTGAGTTTATTTTTGTGTATGGTGTAAGTTGATGGTCTAGTTTCATTTTTTTGCATGTATCTGTCCACTTTTCCCAACACCATTTATTGAAGAGATTGTCTTGACTCCATTGTATGTTCATGTCTCCTTTGTCAAGTATTAATTGAGCGTAGTGGTTTGGGTCACTATCTGGGTTCTCTATTCTATTCCATTGGTCTATATGCCTGTTCTTGTGTCAGTACCAGGCTGTTTTAAGAACAGTGGCTTTGTAATACAGCTTGAAATCTGGAATTGATATCTCACCTACTTTGTCCTTCTTTCTCAGGATTGCTGTGGCTATTCGGGGTCTTTTTTCATTCCAGATGAATTTTTGGAGAGTTCTTTCTTTCTTTCTTTTTTTTTTTTAATTTCTTTATTGATTAAGGTATCACATATTTGTCCTCATACCTCCATTCCCATCCCACACCCCTCCCCATGCATGCCTCCACCTCCCTGTTGTCCTTAACCACTGGTTAGGCTCATATGCATGCACACAAGTCCTTTGGTTGATCTCTGCCCTGTATCCCCACCCTTCCCGACCCTCCCCCTGAGGCCCGACAGTCGGATCCATTCTTCCTTGTTTCTGGGTCTGTTCTTGTTCATCAGTCTATGTTGTTCACCATTTTCCCTAGATGAGTGAGTTCTTTCTAGGTCTGTGACATATGTCCTTGGTATTTCAATGGGGAGTGCATTGAATCTATAGATTGCTTTGGGTAGTATGGACATTTTAATGACGTTGATTCTACCAATCCATGAACATGGTATGTTCTTCCATCTGATTACGTCTTTCTCTATCTCTTTTTTCAGTGTCCTGTAGTTTTCCGCGTATAGGTCTTTTACCTCCTTAGTTAAGTTTATTCCTAAGTATCTTAATTTTTTTGGTGCGATGGTAAATGGGATTTCTTTTTTAGTCTCTCTTTCTGTAAGTTCACTATTGGTGTATAGAAATGCCATAGATTTCTTGGCATTAATTTTGTATCCTGCTTCATTGCCGAATCCACTTATTAAGTCTAATAGTTTTTTGATGGAGTCTTTCGGGTTTTTTATGTACAATATCATGTCATCTGCAAATAAGGACAGCTTTACTTCTTCTTTTCCAATTTGGATGCCTTTTATTTCTTCTTCTTGTCTGATCACAATGACTAATACTTCCAGTACTATGTAAAACAGGAGTGGTGAGAGTGGGCATCCCTGTCTTGTTCCTGTTCTTAGGGGAAATGCTTTTAGTTTTTGCCCATTGAGTATGATGTTGGCTGTGGGTTTATCATATATGGCTTTTATTATGTTGAGGTATGATCCCTCTGTTCCCACCTTGCTGAGAGTTTTTATCAAGAAAGGGTGTTGGATTTTGTCAAATGCTTTTTCTGCATCAATTGATATGACTATATTATTTTTATCTCTCAATTTCTTTATGTGATGTATCACATTTATTGATTTGTGGATATTGTACTTGCATCCCTGGGATAAATCCTACTTGGTCATAGTGTATGATCTTTCTGATGTACTGCTGGAGCCGATTTGCTAGAATTTTGTTGAGGATTTTGGCATCTATGTTCATGAGGGATATTGGCCTGTAATTCTCTTTCATTGTGTTGTCTTTATCTAGTTTTGGTATTAGGGTGATGTTGGCTTCATAGAAGGAGCTTGGAAGTGTTCCTTCCTTTTGAATTGTTTGGAATAGTCTGAGGAGGATAGGTTTTATTTCTTCCTTGAATGTTTGGTAAAACTCCCCTGTGAAGCTGGCTGGCCCCAGGCTTTTGTTTACTGAAAGCTTTTTGATGACTGCTTCAATTTCCTCCATAGTTATTGGCCTATTGTGGTGTTTAGATTCTTCCTGATTGAGTTTTGGAAGGTTGTATTTTTCTAGGAATATGTCCATTTCCTCCAGGTTGTCCAGTTTGTTGGAATAGAGTTGTTCATAGTATTTTTTAACAATCCTTTGTATTTCGTTGGGGTCTGTTGTTATTTCTCCTCTTTCATTTCTGATTTTGTTTATTTGGGTCCTCTCTCTTTGCTTCTTGGTGAGCCTGGCTAGAGGATCATCAATCTTGTTTATCCTTTCAAAGAACCAGCTCTTGGTTTTGTTGATCTTGTGTATTGTTTCTTTGGTCTCTATGTCATTTATCTCCGCTCTGATCTTAATTATTTCCTTCCTTCTGCTTACACTGGGCTTTTCTTGTTGCTCTCTTTCTAACTCTTTGAGTTGTAGGGTTAGGTAATTTATTACCATTGTTTCTTGTTTTTTGCAGTAGGCTTGTAGAGCTATGAACTTCCCTCTCAAGACTGCTTTCACTGTGTCCCATAGATTTTGGATTGTTGTGTTTTCATTGTCATTTGTTGCCATAATGATTTTTATTTCTTCTTTGATCTCTCTGGTAACCCAGTCATTGTTTAATAGCATGCTATTTAGTCTTCATGTGTTTGATGTTTTTGGATTGTTTTTATTGTAGTTGATTTCCAGTTTTATGCCACTGTGATCTGAGAAGATGCTTGATATGATTTCTCTCTTCTTGAATTTGGAGAGACTTTGCCTGTGACCCAATATATGGTCTATCTTTGAAAATGACCCATGTGCACTTGAGAAGAATGTATATTCTGTGGCTTTGGGCTGAAATGTTCTGAAGATGTCAATTAATTCCATCTGGTCTAGTGAGTCATTTAGGATTGATGTTTCTTTGCTGATTTTTTGTTTAGAGGATTTGTTCAATGGTGATAGTGGGGTATTAAAGTCTCCTACTATGATTGTATTGCTGTCAGTCTCTCCCTTGATATCCTCCAGGAGTTTTTTTATGTATTTGGGTGCTCTTGTATTGGGTGTGTATATGTTTGCCAGAGTTTTTTCTTCTTGTTGGATTGCTCCCTTTAGTATTATGAAGTGGCCTTCCTTATTTCTTTTTATGTCTGTCACTTTGAGATCTAATTTGTCAGTTATAAGTATTGCTACCCCAGCTTTTTTTTCATTTCCATTTGCCTGAAACACCTTTTTCCATCCCTTCACCCTCAGTCTGTGTGCGTCTTTTTTTCTGAGGTGGGTTTCTTATAGACAGCAGATATATGGGTCATGTTTTCTTATCCAATCTTTTGATTGGGACATTTAATCCATTTACATTTAAAGTTATTATTGATAGGTACTTGTTTGTCGCCATTTTTATTCTTTACCCCTGTGTTCCTTCTTCGCTTCCCATTTCTGTTTTTTTTACAGCAGACCCTTTGGCATTTCTTGCATTGCTTGTTTGGTGGTAATAAATTCCCTTAGTCCTTTTTTGTCTGTGAAGCTCCTGATTTCACATTCAATTTTGATTGCTAGCCTTACTGGGTACTGTATTCTTGGATTCAGACCCTTCCTTTGCATGACTTTGTATATTTCATTCCATTCCCTTCTGGCCTGATGTGTTTCTGTTCAGAAATCAGTTGCTACTCTGATGGGGATTCCTTTGTAGGTAACTTTCTGTCTCTCTCTGGCCGCTTTTAATATTCTTACTTTTTCGTTGTTGTTTGCCAATTTAAGTATAATGTGCTTTGGTGTTGGTCTTTTGGGGTTCATTTTGTTTGGGACTCTGTCAGCTTCTTGGATTTGTGTGGGGTTTTTCTTCCCAATATCAGGGAAGTTTTCTGTCATTATTCCTTCAAATAGGTTTTCTATTCCTTGCTCAGTTTCCTCTCCTTCTGGCACCCCTATTATGCAGATGATATTGTTTTTTGTGTTGTCCCAAATTTCCCTTAGGCTCTCCTCTTGCTTTTTAATTTATTTTTTTCTGGAAGCTGCTCTATTTGGGTATTTTTTTCCTACCTTGTCTTCTAGCTCTTTTTTTTTTTGTAGAAGCTGCTCTATTTGGGTATTTTTTCGTACCTTGTCTTCTAGGTCCTCTGCTTCTTCTCATCTACTCTTGATGCTTTCTATTGCGTTCTTTACAGCAGCAATGTCATTTTTCATTTCTTCTTGGTTCTTCTTCATTTCCTCTTGGTTCTTACACATATTGTCAAATTTGTCTTCCATTCTTTTCATCCACCTTATGACCATTTCTCTGAATTCTTTCTCTGACACGTTGCTTGCCTCCATTTCATTTACTTCCTTTTCTGGTGATGCCTGCTTTTCTTTCCTATGCAGGCTGTTTCTTTGTCTCCCATGATCTCTCTTCTCCAGGTGTCTGATTATGTAGTTCTCTCTCTCCTTTCCCTGGTGGAGTGTAGAGCTCCTCTGAATCTGCGTGCTTGCGCCACTCAGGGACCGATGTTCTTGGGTTCACAGCTGTTCGATGGGTGCCATAGCTGTAGATTCCCTGGGCTTTTCAGACTCCCGATAACATCCACTTTCCCCTTCAAGATGGTGTGGTCTCTGCATCCGAGCCGGTTGCTCCAGGAGGGATCCTAGCAGCAGTGGGGGCTGCCTGGTCAGGGGAGCCCTGTCTAGCAGTCCCCCACCATCTCCTGGAGTATAGCTGTCCCTCAACTCACCAACAAACACTCCCCATGCGACCACACACTCTCCCTTTGTTTTCTCACTCACACACTATCTTGCAGTCTGCCTTCCCGTCAGCAGCCATCTTCTTTCCCCCTCAGTTTTTCTGAACTTTAGAAGGAGGCATGGTTCAGGGTAGTTTTGATAACTTCATACAGCTCATTTTGTTTCCATGAAGTGTTAGAAAATTAACTGCTGGCTTTCTGAGATTTCCTGGCTGTGGATCTTCTCTTCCCTTTGTCTCTATTGTCTTTATTCTGATCAATTCCAAATCCACTCTCAAAAGTCTGGTCAGGCTTTATTCTGAAAGGGAGGCCTGGCTGGTCAGTTTCATGAATTCATTGGGATTAAACAGTTCTAGTCCCTCCCATCTAATATCTGTTGGCTATGTTTTCTACTCTCTCCTCAGGTTTATCAGAGACTCTATTGCCTTCTCCCACACAAATAGCAAGTCTTTTGGATTTTGATGGCTTGTTATTTGTTTGTATTTTGGGTTTTCTGGAAACACCTCATTTTATTGTGTTTTTGGTTTTGCTACCTAATGGTTCTACTTGTTGTTATGTGGGGATTTGCAGAGATTAAGAAATTATGTCACTGCTGTCACCACCTTAGAATCCTTCTCAATTCTAAAACATTTTTAAAATGTACATTGTACTTAAAGCACAACAGTATTTTCCAACACACACAGCCCATAAGAAGATGACCTTCTGACACAGTAGGTTGTATCATAGATGGTAGAGCTAGACAGAAGAGCCTTAAGAAGTCCTGTGGTCCAGTTCCCTGACAGGTACTAGTAGTTCAAAAATCATTTGTTTTTCTACAGTTGGTTTTTCTATGTGTATTGGTATTTGTGGTTGATCCTGGCTGGAAGCTGCCATTTAACAGGTTATTTTTATAAGCCTCAGTTTTCTTGTTATTCTTAAATCACTTTCTAAGAGCCCAGCCAACAGCAAAAAGCTCTTGAAAAATTCCATAGACACTTGGAATGTTGGGGACCATCACTGCAGTTGCAGCACAAGCACTATGGGCTGACCTATTGGGGTGGCCACCTTCCTGGAGTTTTTTGAAAGAGTCAAACTTGGTAAATAAATCAGATCTTTCTCTTTTATTATCTAGTAGAAACCTCACCCAGCATTGCTTTTTTTCTTCATAGCAGCTATTGTCTACAAGATGTCATTCTCATTTTCCCCAAAAACATTTTTTATTTTTATTAATTTTTTATTGTTGGAAGTATTACATATGCACCCTTCTTCCCCATATTGACCCCTTCTAGCCAGCCCCCACCTTCTGCCCCAGGCTTTCACCACCCTGTTGTCTGTGTCCATGGGTTATGCACATATGCATACAAGTTCTTTGGTTGATCTCTTCCCTCCCACCTATCCACCCACCCACCCACCCTGCCTTCCCTCTGAGATTCAATAGTCTGTTCCATGTTCCCATGCACCCAAGACAGGAAAAGGTCATGGTTACACTAAACTTTCATATTGGCCTAGTAGTTATATTTTAACCATCCAATAGTCTATTTGATGATATTAATGGACTAAATATATAATTAAATTATTATCATCAGACGTTGAGCCATGAATTTTTATTTTTTATTTTACAGTTGCCTTGGCTGATAATGTAGGTACTGGGCTCAGGCAGATTCTGTCTGAAATAAATACTATACCTAAGTACCTGGTGAATGGTGCCTGGTCCCTGACAAATGATTAAAGCTTCACCAATGGTTATAATGAGTCTTACAAAGCAGAACATTCAGTTCTACTTAATTGTAAGTGCTATACTTATTTCAGTCATATCTTATAATTGTTCCAGTTGTATCACATTTTGATCATATGAAAGGCTGTTGCTATTGTGACATTATAACAGCTGCCATTTATTGAAAGCTTACTATGTGAGAGCCAACATTTTGTGTTCTACTTGGCTTAACTCCTTTAATCCTCACAACAGCCCATTGAGATGGGATCTGTTATTATCCCCATTTTATAGACAATACAACTGAAGCACAGAAAGATTAAGTAAATTGCCCAAAGTCATACAACTAGTAGGTGACATGGCTGGATTTTTAGTTCAAGTCATTTGAGTAGGAAATTCCTATGCTATACTATACATTGCTATATTTCTTGTACTATAAGCTTTTCTTTAAGTCAGACATCAAGAAAAATGATATGTATCAGTCTGGCCACAGCAGTGCTACATCAATAAAAATTGTATATGTTCACAAGCAGTGTAGGTACTATAAAGTCTTCCACAGAAATATTCTAGTAATCAGTCTCTAGAATTATGTTTCCCTGTGTGCTAGACATACTGATGATATAAAAGAAGTGGAACAAATACCCCCTCTTAATGGACCTCAAGATTTATAGGAGTAGGTGATCTTTTTGGAGGGTTGGGAGAATAGGTTGGTTCTATAAGGTCTGAAGGTCATAGTGGAAAGGCAATTGGTAGTAGCCCTTGAAATTACTTCATTTCAAGACACTGACATCCATATTTCAACTGGGACTGCCAGTCCTTGAGACAAGGGGCCAGCTTGCCACTAACCTCAGTGCCTCAAAATGAGAAAGCAGACCTAGACAGTTTAACTCAGTAGATAGAACATTGGCCTGTGGACTGAAGGGTCCCAGGTTGGATTCCGGTCAAGGGCACATACCTTGGTTGCAGGCTTGATCACCAGGGGCAAGTGTGGGAGACAACCAATTGATGTGTCTCTCTCACATTGATGTTTCTCTCTCTCTGTCTTTCCCTCTCCCTTCCACCATCTCTCTAAAAAAAAAAATCAATGGGAAAATATCCTCAGGTGAGGATTAACAAAAAAATAAAAATAAAAATGGGAAAGCAGGAGTCGACGCCAAAATTTTTTCTCACAGTCTTATTGTCCACATCTCATAGTTTCCATGTACTTCTATGTAAACCTAGATGTAGAAGTCAAACCCTTCACAGATTTCCATGAGAAAGCCAATCCATACTAGTAATGAGTTGAATTGTGTAATGAAAAAAATTCATATGTTGAAGTTCTAACTTCCAATACCTCTGAATGTGACCTTATTTGAAAATAGAATTGAATTGTTGCAAATGCAGTCAAATTAAGATGAGGTCATACAGGGATGGGTGGGTTCCTAATCCGGTATGACTAGTATCCTTATAAAAAGAGGAAAATTGGACACAGATACAGACACAAGGAGAACACTTTGTGAAAATAAAGACAGAGATCAGGGTGATGCTTCTACACATCAGGAACACCAAAGGTTGCCAGCAAACCACCACAAGTTAGGAAAGAGGAGGGGAGCGTGTCTTTCCTTTACTGCACTGAGGAGGAACCAACCCTGCTGACACCTGGGTCTCACACATCTAGCCTCCAAAACTGGGACATGAATTTCTGTTTTCTTGGCCTTCTTCTCATATCCCCCATCCTGGGTTAGTCTCCAAATTCCTAGCTTTAAATTTGTCTCATTATTTTTTCAGAGTAGCTTTTCTCTTTCTTTGAAGTTGTGGCAACAACCAACATCTAGGTCCTGGGGCTCAGCTTCTAGCCCAACCATTAATCAAAGTAAATGTTAAGCACAAACAGCCCATTCACTTAAAGAAATTCCTGAGCCAGATGTTACAGTAAAAACATTTTATAGATGGCCTACTTTCAAATCTTGGCTGTTACTGAGTAGGTATGTGAACTTGAGTGAGTTAGTTTACCTCTCTGAAATAAGGATAATAATAACAATACTTCATAATGCCTGCCTTTAGTTTAGTGCTCGCCCCCCGCTCCCACCCCCAAACAAGCTCTGAGACAGATGTTTGTGTACAGATGGTGCATTTGGGCAAGGCTCTCAGGAATAGCACTGGCAGGGAGTGAGAGGGGCAGGATGGGGCAGAGAGAGAAGTTGCCCTGTAATGCAGGTGAGGCATCAGCCCTTTCATGGGGAGCTGTGGAGCTGGAAGGTCCTCCGGAGCGTTCTTAAACAAAGCGAGGGGCTGAGCCTTTGCCCCATCTCACCAAAAATCTAGTCATTGAAAGTGGGCTTCCCCAAGTGAGAGGTCATAACCTTTGGTGAAGCAGGTCCCTTGGCTGGAAGCAATTTCTTGAGGTCAATTTGTCTCTGAACAGTCAGTTGCCAACACTATCTTGGTACCTGGGGAATGAGTGTCTTGGCTGCCTGTCTGTCCTGCAGGCAGTTTCTAGGTGATGTATCACAACATTTACTATAACGTTATTGTGAGCATGAAATAAATTAATATATGAAATATTCCTGGAACAGTACCTGGCAGGTAATAAGTGCTATATAAATGAGAGGCACCATATGCTCAAAGTCCACATTAGCAATTTTTAGCTTTATGTAGTTACATGCAATTAACAAATTGGGCTTTATGTGGCTACATACAATTTCACATGGACTTTGATACTTATAGAGGCCATGTAACTGAGTGAAGTAGACCTTTCATCTAAAATGCTGTCTATGAGAAGATTGAGGTTCAGAGCAGTTAAAAGACCTGCCCAATGCTACTCAAGTTAGTAGGGACCAGCTCCTCCCTGTTTTCAATTTCTGCCTCCCTATTTGCAGGCACAGCTAATTTTTGAAGCCACAAGTACCCAAGTGTAGGCTCAGTTTTACCAATCCTAATCTTAGGACAAAGTATTTTAGGGGTTTACAACACCGTAGGCTAACACCAGGATTCGGCATTAATGGTTTTGTGGTTGGCTTGGCCCTACTTTGAGCCATGATGAAGTTGCAAACATGGTTGATGGGGATGAAGTCATTTCACAGGGAAGGTTGACCATCTGGCTGTAGGAGCCCTTGTGAGGTGGTCTTTACCTTAGTGGGTTCTCTGTGTTATTGTAGATGGCTGACCTTCTACTTCAAAGACCTGATTTTGTCTTGTCTGAGAGTAGAGGAGGTTTTCAGGGGAAGAATACACTAAATAATCACAGAAAAGACTGGTGTTTAAGCTAAAATCTTACTTTTTAAAGTTGCACAAAATACTTGAATCCCCAGAGTGACACATTTTCTCCTTACAGGCTAACTAATCAAACATTTGCTTGGTGTGCATAACATCAGAGCAAAGGGAGTTGGTTGATCATAAGAAATACACCTCGCACTGGCCAGTGTGCTCAGTTGGTTGGAGTGTGATCCCATGCACCAAATGGTTGTGGGTTTGATTCCCAGTCAGGGCATATACCAGGTTGCTGATTTGATTCCTAATCAGGGCACATAGGGGAGGCAACCGCTCAATGTCACATCAATATTTCTCTCTCCCCTCTCTCTCTCTCTCTCTCTCTCTCTCTCTCTCTCTCTCAAATCAATAACAAAAAACATACCCTTGGGTGAGGATAAAAAACAAAAATGTATCTCAATTACAATTACTGGGAGTCCTTTTCTTCTATAGGAGCACCACTCAGCTTGCTATAATGTTTTTGTCTGGTAACCAAAGGCTCCTCATCCCTGGTTAGGGTTGTAGACACACTGCTAGTGTTTGTCTCTGGGACCCTCATTTTTCTGTGTTCCATGGTTGACCAACTCGCCTTTTAAGATCATCACATTAATAACTCTAGTGAGTTTACAGGGAAGTGTGATGATCTTAAAAGATGAGTTGGTCAATAACACCAGTGAGTTTAGATGGCCATTCTGACTCCTTGGAGAGGTACTGCATATCTCTGTGCTGATTGTATAGCTTAACTCTCAGAGGGTAATTCTATACTCCTTATCCAAAGAGGCAGCAGAGTAAGCAGAGAGTTTAGAGCTCAGGCTCTAAAATTAGGTTGCCTGGGCTTGCATCCTTGCTTACCTTTTGCTAACAGTGTGAACTGAGATTAGTGGCTTTCACTTGATGTACCTTTATGGACACACTGGAGATGATAATAGTATAGACTTTACAGAATTGTTACAGAATTTAAAAGTAGCCTAGCAGGTGTGGCTCAATGGTTGAGCATTGACCTAGGAACCAGGAGATCACAGTTTGATTCCGGGTCAGGGTACATGCCCGTGTTGTACCAGGCAGGAGGCAGCCAATCCATGATTCTCTGTCATCATAGATGTTTCTATCTCTCTCTCCCTCTTCCTTCCTCTCTGAAATCAATAAAAATATATTAAAAAAAATTATAAAGTAACTAGAGACCTGGTGCATGAAATTCGTGTATGGGGGGGGGTATCCCTCAGCCCAGCCTGCACCCTCTCCAATCTGGGACCCCTCGAGGACAGTCAGACATCCCTCTCACAATCCAGGACTGCAGGCTCCCAACTGCTCGCCTGCCTGCCTGCCTGATTGCCCCTAACTGCTTCTGCCTGCCAGTGTGATCACCCCCTAACCACTCCCCTACCAGCATGATTGCCCCTAACTGCCCTCCCCTGCCAGCCTGGTCCCCCCAACTGCCCTCTCCTACAGTCCTGGTCACCCCCAACTGCCTTCCCCTGCTGGCCAGGTCACTTCTAACTACCCTCCCTTGCCAGCCTGGTCGCCCTTAACTGCCCTCCCCTGCTGGCCTGGTCCCCCCTAACTGCCCTCCCCTGCAGGCCTGGTCCCTCCCAACTGCCCTCCCCTGCTGGCCTGATCTCCCACAACTGCCCTCCCCTGCTGGCCATCTTGTGGTGGCCATCTTGTGTCCACATGGGGGTGGCCATCTTTGACCACATGGGGGCAGCCATCTTGTGTGTTGGAGTGATGGTCAATTTGCATATTAGGTTTTTATTATATAGGATTTGTATAAAGCATTCAGAAAAGTGGCTGGTAAAAATTATTAATTAATGACATATATCTTATAGAACTAATAATATAAACTAATAGTCAGAGTAAACATTTATCAAATACTTATATAATCCAGGCACTGTTATAATTCTTTTACCTGAATATAATTTAAACCTGCCAAACTCAGTAGGATGAAAAATATTTTGAGTCTATTTTATAAATAAGGAAATGGAAACAGAGAGGTTAGAAACCACAGCCAAGAGGTGGAGCAGGTGACCTGGGAAGATCAAAGTTACCATCTCTATGCATCAACCACAAGCTCCAATCCTGCAAGTAAACTTTAACTCTGCCCCCTGTGCTGGAGTCCTTTCCTTGGTAACACGAGGCCTGGAAGAAATGCCTTACAATGCTTCATCCAATCCCACAAGGAAAAAAAACAACTAGATCTTTTATGTCACCAGGAAGCTGGAAGTCTATTATCTACTAATCCATGTTTCTGTATCTCCAGCTTGCTTGTCCCATAATCTGAGCAGTACTGTGTTTCTCAGGCTCTCCAACCTAGCAGGGCTCCTGTGTGTTGAAGTCCCCTAACAGCAATTGCTGTATTAGCCTTTACCTGATCATTGCTGCAGTTCCTCAGGCTACATATTCTACCTGCCCAACTGGACTGCTTTTAAACGCAGGCAATTAGAATTCCCCTTCTTGGGCTTCAGTGCCTGCCTGGTCACACTCCAATGGAGAGAGTGGTCGCAGGTCTTGCTCTCTCTTGCATTGCCTGTTGGGTAGTCCTTAACCAGGGAAAGCCCATTTCAGTCTTGGAATATAATTATGAGGTATAACTGAATTGAACTCATGTCTTCTCACTCCATATTCTTCATTGCAGATGAGGTGGGAAGATAATGGCTGGAGCAGTTGTTTGGGTATAAACTGCATGGATGGAGGTAGGGTCTGGAGTCTGAGGCCTGTGGCTCCAGTGAGATGCTTCTGCTCAACATAGTAAAGGATCCTGGGAGCCACAGGACTAAGCCAAGTCCACCTTAAAACAGAGGAGGCCCAAACCCCAGTGGTGGTTTATTAGACTGCAGGGTCAGAGAAACAAGAGGTAGGGATTGAGACTAAATTACATAGGGAGAACTCAGAGTTAGTGGGAGGCCGATTAGAGGAAAAAGAAGTCAAGAATGGGTAAAAGGGAGTTTGAGATGACTCTCTCTACTATCATTGCTGTTTGTAACTCACATTTTTCAATGTGATGCATGGGAGGGGAGGCTTAAATAAGTCTAAAGGTCCTGTGGCCAGTGGAACAGGCTCAGGTTCTTTCTCTTTAGGATAACTTCCCAATCTGTTGTATATTGTTGAAGAGAAAAGAGAGAATTTTCTTTTTGTGATTGATGAGAGTGTGTTACAAGGCTCTGATACTGTTCCTGGGCACCTCTGGATGATTGGGCACATTGTATTGCTGCTTCAGGTTCTACATTCAGTCGCCCTCTAAAAGTGTTGAATTGTTTCATCTACTTTTGTCTATGCTGCTTCCTCTGCAGGTTGTACCCATCCCTCTCTTTAAGACACAGCTGGAATGTCCCCTGACTTTGTGCTTCCTTGTGTTCTGGACAAGCCTCTTTTGTAATACTAATACCTGATATTCATTGAATGCTAATTACACAACAAGCACAATCAATGTATGAGCTAAGTTTTATTGTTACCTTCATGTAACAGATAAAATCTGAGACTTTAGCTAATTTTTAATTCTCCCAAAGTAACCTGCTTAAGCAAAATTCAAACCCAGACATCTGACTTCAGAACCCATTTTAACCACTATTTAAGCTATCTGAAGCTCATGCATCCATTCATTCATTCATTGCAAGCAAGAAATCTCTTAGCCGTAGGAATACAATAGTGAACAAAACAGATCATCTTACACCAACTTCTGAATGCAAAATAAGGGGGAAATAAAGGGTCTTGCCATTTCTTGGTAATTGGAATGGAAGTAAGGGCTTGGTTATTCTTTCAGCTTTTCATTCAAATTCTTTGTCTCCTAGATGTTAAGATATTACAAACAAATAAGCAACTCTATCCAAACCAATAAGCAAGCTAAAAGCTAACTCTGCAAATGTAGGCAATTTCAGAAAAGCAAATCAAGATTGGATCTAATGAAATGACATGAGGTAAAAAAAAAAAAAAAAAGTTATTTGCAATTTTCATTTAATTAAACTGGTTTGCATTTAAATATTAAAGTATGAACTTCCTGCAGAACCTCTGTAAATTCAAACAGAGTCACAAAGGAATTAGAGAATCCAGTTACAGGGATAAAGGTAGGAATGAAGGCGTGATAAGCTAAACACTTGGACTGGCCACATGGGTTGAACTTTGGTGTGGCAGCATCCATGTAAGATGGTGCCAATATTTAGCCAGTAGTCAAATATCCTGATCAGTCTTGAATTGAAATATTTTATCTCCCTTTTTCTCTTTCCCAACATCTCTGCTTCATTGCCCCACATACCAAAATACACCCAGTCAGAAGCCAGACTGGGGCTGTCTCAGGCTCTAAAATTATCCAGTGTGCCATTGATTAAAACCATCACTCGAAGCCCATCCACATGTCTACCTCAAGGAGTTCGAAATAAGTATGTGGTTCTCTTTATAGACTGACATGTAAATTATGAATTTGCCTTTTAATGAAAGACATTTTAATATTTTATTCCTTAGTCTGGCAATTTATAATACCTTCAGGATGAGATATGTTACTCCGCACTCCTGAAGCCACGACAGATATTGCTTATCAATCTCTGTACTCCCTTTCCTAGGCCTTGCTCTTGACCTCAGAATAACTTACAGAACAGTGCTCCAGGTGGTAACTGCCAATTGGCTGAAGTAGGATTGTAACGGAAAACTCCTTACCATCTTTGTATTACATGGCACTTTATTTTACCTTACTACTATACACTGAGTGGTCAGATTATTATGATCTCTGAATGCATAATAATCTGGCCACTCAGTATATATATATATATATATATATATATATATATATATATATATATATATATATATATATATATATATATATAGAGGCCCGGTGCATGAATTCGTGCATTGGTGTGGTCTGGCCAGCCTGGCCAGGGGGAGGGGACATAGGCAGTTGGCTGGCCTGCCTGCTAGTCGAACTCCTGGTTGAGGGGACAATTTGCATATTAGCCTTTTATTATATAGGATATACACTGAGTGGCCAGATTATTATGTGTTCAGAGATCATAATAATCAGGCCACTCAGTGTACATCTAACTACAGGGTGCTCTCTCATGTTGTCTTACATGCATAATACACCTTAAAAATAATATTTTTAAAATTAATAAAAACATTAAGTCTGCATAGTTAAATAAGACTGCATAATTATCATCCCTTAGGTGAACCAGTTCTATAATATACCATTTAATTTACACCAGACACCCATGTTTTAAAATAGATATCAGCAAAACTCTTCCATGTTGAGGGCTACCATTTCATGGATTTCAGAAAATGCCAACTAACAAGCTTTGGAGTTCTGCAAGGGCAATGAGTAGCTCTAAGATACAAATGTGGTTAAAAAAATAGAAGGAAGAATGTGTGTGGGTGGGGAGAAGGTGCAGAGAAAGGCATGAGGACTAAATAAAACAGTTCTCTTCTCCCCTGTGATGCCCTCTCTTTCTCTTTCCTTTGGTTTCTCTCTTTCTCTCACATGCACACACATAAATGAAACAATCATATTTAATATATATGACCAGGAAATATGACTTGCATATGTGGAAGGTCTTCACTTACCAGTTCTATTTGTGTCAAATTGTTTTGAAGTGTTACTGAAGAAAAGCAGAATGGAAAAGCTGAAAAGGATTTGGGGATGAAGGGCCTTTTGTGGGAATCTTGGGATGCCTGTTAGAAATTTAGGAAAATAATGTACCAGACCAAAGTCTTGGTTTCTTCAGAAAAGTGGCTAACATGGTAATAATATTTACCTTTCAGGGTTTATATGAGGATTAAATTATCGAACTTCTCTAGCAACACTTTGAAATAGTAATATACTGACAAATATGGGCTATTTTTGATAAACGGCATGTGAAATATTTATAAAAATGTAAAACATATAGTATCTATTGCTATCCATCAATGTTGTCGTGAACATTCATTTTCAATTTTGAATTAAAATTGTAAATGCAGATCTCTCTAAAATATTGCATTTCTCATAGAAACAATATAACTGAACCTAGGTAATGCTTAATAATATTTCAATTTCCTCTGAATTTTCTGGATAACTTTATATATGAATCAATGCAGATTTAGCAGAGCTTATATGAGACCTTTATCTACAATTGTGGGAAGCACTGTGGCCATCATTGGTTGGCCCACGTGTGGGACAGTTATAGACAGCATTCGGTGAACTTCAGGAAACTAAGCAGTGTCATGTCGTCATGCTTGTCTAAAATTAAATTTGGAATTCAACTTTGTGCTTTTGTGGTTTAGCAATCGCCAAATAAACTGCAATCGTTTATTTAATGTTTAGTCTATGCTAGTGGGCTGAATTGAGTAAACACTCAAGATCCTTCCACAGGAAAACTGAATCCCTAGCTGTACTCTTTCTCACTTATTGTTTCTTGGGAATACTTGTTAATACAACTGGCTTTCACTGTACTAATGAAAGCAGAACTTAGGTGCAGTTTACCAAAGTACATGAGATTAGCTGTGGAAAGTTACTTTAAGGTGCAAAGCAATAGAATTGAGAAGAAGCTTTCTCAGTCCTTTAAAAGGATTCTCACTGAAATTATTCTTTCCTGAGAACTAAGGAGGACTGCTCTTTTGAATCCTCACCTGTGTCTTCATTGTTTTGCTAATGGATCTTGACTTTACTCCCATCTTTACCACTAATGCCAACATTTGTTTCTTGTGATGTTTGTGGTTTGCCTGTTAAACCCCTACCTGCACTTCTTAACTGCACTGGGCCATTATCTGACTGACTTTTGATTGGTGCTCCCCAGGAATGATCCCTGAAGATTCTTGGGATTACATTCTACTGCATCCCAGTATGTGGAAAAGAGTACTACAGCATTCCAAGTGGGTTGTACTGGCACCAGAAGATAAGGAAACAGTGCCAGTCTTGGTCCTCTAGATTTCTCTTGGAAGAAAACCTTGGATGACTAGCAGGTGTAAGAGAAGGTACTGGTTGCCATTAGGACTTTGTTCAAGTCTTAGTGTCACTTATTAATTAAAGGAAGCCAATACCCATGATTGACCTCAGCCTCCACTTTTACCTTCTGCATATCCAAGTCCAGTACTGGGCTTGTTTCACTGAACCTGACTTTGTGGACCTAGATTAACAGAGAAGGCCTGAGTTAATTTAAGTACTATTTTAGAGTGTTTTTGGATGCTGCGCTTTCCATTCTTTAGACACAGTAGAAAATAAAAATGAGAGTGGTAAAGCTTTGCACTTGCATCTTCCACTCCCTTCAGCTTCTTCCCTACTACCAAGTGCATGATGGGAACAGAAAACATTATTTCTCGTGCTGGTGAAAAATGGCAACTTAGAATTCAGCTGCTCCTTCTCACCCTGAGTAAGTGGATTTACATCTCTCTTAGACAAAGAGGCAACTGATCCCTATTTCCAAAGTGTACACAGTAAGTAGGTACTTCCACTGGCACCAAAGCCATCAGCTAAGCATGACAATAGCGGTAGAATTTGTTATGCAGATTTCTGTCTATGTGGACAATCCAAGTACAAATTATGGAGAGATAAAGTTCAACATTCTGAATGGTAGGTACATTGCATATGTCATCACCCACAGCACAAATAACTGAATTTCTTATAGAAACAATATAATTGAACCTAGGTAATGCTTAATAATATTTCAATTCACTGGCATTGTTCTAAATATTGCCAGGTCTTCTTGCTGATCCCTCAATGTGCCAAGCAGACTTTCGCATGAGGGCTTCTTCTCTGCTCTTTCCTCTATCTGGAATACTTTCCATCCAGCTGTTTTTCTGTATAACTCCCTCTCTCCCTGTTTACAGATTTCTGTGAAAATGTTATGTCAGTAGATCAGCTGCTGCTAAGCACCCCATACAAAATGGCATCTTCTAACCATCCTTAATCCTTCTTTTTCCCTCTTACTCAGCTTATTTTTCTTCTTGGCGTAGATTGCCACCTGACATATTATACAGGAATTGGCTTATAGATTTGCTGCCTCCTCCTCCTAGAATGTAACTCTTGTTCTTTGCTGAATTGCAAGAGTCTAGAACACTGCCTGGCACATCATAGACTCTGAGTAATATTTGTTGAATGAATGAATGCAGCCTGGAAGCATTATCTCTCAACCACCAAGACAAGAATTATCATGGCTCCAGGTCTGGTATGTTCTTTGGAAGAAATTAAGAGTAGTCATAGCTAGAACTTATTGAGTGCCTGCCATTTTTGTTCACTTTACATCATATCATTTTATCTTTATAGGAATCCTATGATAGCAGTTTAATCTCCAATTTAGAGATGAGTAAAAAGTAGTTCAGAAAGGTTTAACAACCTGGCCAAGGCCACACACCTAGTAAGAGGGGGGTCATGACCCCAAACTACATCCTTGTGACTCCAAAACCAAGGCTATGCTAATACACCAAGCTAGCTCTCAGAATAAGAGCAAGCATGGCAAGAGGTTACACTAATTACTGAGCAAAGCTCAGTGTAAAGATCAATAAGTGCTAGTTCAGTTAACTAACTAGCAAAGACCTGGCTTTAAATTATAGTTCTATTCCTGAAAAGAACAAGGCATCAAGTTATCTTTCTTTCTTTTAAAATTATATTTACTTGGGTATCCTACCTAATAATAGACAAATATGCAAATTTACCATACCTCTGACACACCCACAAGCCACGCCCACCACCCAATCAGAGCGAGCATGCAAATTAACCCAAACCAAGATGGTTACAGCCACAGAGAGCAAGGTTTCCTAGGTAACAGAGGAAGCCAAGCTTTCCAAGAGCTGTTGCAGGCCTAAGCTTCCACTCAAGCTACAAAGTTTCAATTATAGAAGGTAAACAAATTCAAACAAATGGCGGCAGAATGGAGCTTGAGAGAGCAGTCCAGGGTTGCCGCCAGCAACAGGGGAAGCAAAGCTTTCCGCACACCCGCTTAAGGCAACAAAGTTTCAATTATAACCCCAACAGAAATGGCTGCTGGCCTTGGAGGGAGACCCAGGCTTGGCTCTGCTCTAGGCTACAAAGTTTTAATTGTAGAAGGAAAATAAATTCCAGATACCAGGGCCTCTGCTTGGGTTGCCAGGGGGCATGGCCGGCCTGCAAACCACCACAGGCCCCTCGCTCAGGCTGCCCCATGCCCCAAGGGAACCCCCACCCTGATCTGGGACACCCTTCAGGGCAAACCAGCTGGCCCCCACCCCTGTACCAGGCCTCTATCCTATCTAATAAAGAGTAATATGCAGATTGATCATCACCGCAACACACAATATAGCTGCCCCCATGTGGTCAAAGATCCTGCCCCCATGTGGACACAAGATGGCCACCACAAGATGGCCAGCAGGAGAGGGCAGTTGGGAGGCACCCAGCCTGCAAGGGAGGGCAGTTGTGAGGGACCAGGCTTGCAAGGGAGGGCAGTTGGAGGTGATCAACCCTGCAGGAGAGGGCAGTTAAGGGTGACCAGGCCGGCAGAGGAGGGAAGTTGGGGGCAAACAGGCTGGCAGCAGAGTGGTTAGGGGGTGATCAGGCTGGCAGGCAGGCAAGCAGTTGGGAGCCAGCTGTCCTGGATTGTGAGAGGGATGTCCGACTGCCCGTTTAGGCCCGATCCCACCAGTGGGATCGGGCCTAAACGGGCAGTCGGACATCCCTCGAGTGGTCCCATATTGGAGAGGGTACAGGCTGGGCTGAGGGACAACCCCCCTCCA
This sequence comes from Ia io, assembly GCA_025583905.1. NCBI lineage: Eukaryota > Metazoa > Chordata > Mammalia > Chiroptera > Vespertilionidae > Ia > Ia io. Next base: position 23,208,924 of record JAJQQW010000007.1, read on the forward strand.
TGCACGAATTTCGTGCACCGGGCCTCTAGTAGTTAATATACAATGAAAATACTCATTGCAAGTGTACAGTTTTAATGAGTTTGACCACCAACACAATCAAGATATAAAATATTTCTGTCATCCCTAAAAAATTCCCTTGTGTCTTTTCATAGTCAAATCCTTGCTTCCCTCCACCTCAAGCCCCAGACAATTACTGATCTGCTTTGGATCTCTGTAGATTATTTTGTATATTTTAGAACTTCATATAATCAGAATCAGGCAACATATACTATTTTGTACTGCTTTTTCTGCTCAGCATAGTATTTTTGAGATTCATCCATGCTGTTGTGTATACTACTAATTTATTCTTTTTTATTGTTGAATCATTTCATGGTATGACATTTTCATCTAGCCTCCTCTTGATGGACATTTGATTGTTTCAGTTTGAGCTGTTATGAAAGAAGCTGCTGTCAACATTTATGTGCAAGTCTTTGTGTGAACATAGTTTTTATTTCTCTTGGGTGAATACTAAGAAATGGAATTACTAGGCTGTCTATGTAAACATAATACATCTACATTGAGCTTTATATACAACTGTCAAAATGTTTTCAAAAGGAGTTGTGCCATGAGATATTTCTTACTGTTGGGTTGCTCATTTATAAAACAAAGGTGCTTGAATAGATGGCTTCTGAATTCCCTTCCAATGTTTTGGGACTCTAAGACCTTCCTGTCTTGAGGTACCATTCTTTCTTTTGTTTTTGCATATCTTAATTTTTATACATTTATATTGTTCCTGTTAGTGTCAATGATGATGGTGATGATAAGATAAATCTCTCTCTCTCTCTCTCTCTTTTATTTATTTATTTTTTTTAGAAATTATGTGTCAGGCACAATGCTAAGTGTTTTACTAAATTTTCTCATTTAATCCTTACAATACCATTTTCAGTTGATGCTATTTTTATAATCTGTATTAGTAATAAAAGAAACAAACAAACAAAAAAACACAACAAAACCTGAAGCTCAGAAAAGTGAAGTAACTTTCCCAAGTGAACAAGCTATTAAATGATAGAATAGAGAAGCAAAATTGGATCTTCACTGATCACTTCTAAGTTATTAATTTTCTGGCCCTTGCTCTAATTTCTTGTTTCCCAAATCTTTGTTTTTTTTATACAGCCCTAAGGACTGCTGGGCAGTATTCTGGACCTCAGTCTCCTCAATACTGTTTATCAGTTATTCTTTCACACCCTGGCATGACATCAGTGTTCAATGACCCAGCAACTTTCCAGAAGGCAACAAAAAAAGCAATTTAGAGAGTGAGGCAGGCTTAAGATCATCTTACTTATGTCAGCTCCATTAAGTTTTTATTAACAGTCAGAATGGGCTTTCTTGAATCAGCATAATGCCAGTAAGCATTGCTTTGAAAAAAAGAAATACTTAGCTAATAAGATATCTTATCTACATTTTATTTCAATCTAGAGAGCCCAGTCATTTCAAAGCATTATAGAGGTCAATGCCCATTTTGCACTGGACAATTATCATCCCCCTTCTCATCAAGTGGTGAAATTGCCATGTTAGCTTTTGCAGGAGTCAGAACATATTATTGGCACTTCATGCTTTCTATGCAGTCACCATTAAGCATAACAAGAACTCAGATATTGAGCATTAACATTTAGATTAGTAAAGTATTATGTGAATATCCTAAGCATTTCCCATTCGATTATTTTTAGTATAGTCTTATGAAACAAATGCCAAGACTGTATCAATCTCATTCTTCACATGCCCATATAATGTTTATACTATGTTATGTGGCTTGTGAGTAAACCCTTTATTGCATCCATATTATTTATAGTGCTAATCAACCAATACCATTAAAAATATTTATTGACTTTAAAGAGCCCTGATGGGAGTTCTGAAATAGCTTTTCCTGAAAGGACTTCTGCTTTATATCTAGAGACTTGAGGAGTCAACTCAAATCCCTACTACCCATGAGCCTGTTCTATTTTTCACTATTCTCATTCTTTGAGTTTCTAGATCATTTATAGTCACTCCTGAACATTTTAAAAATTAATTATATGCTGTGTTTTATCACTTGTGCTTCACTTGTAGGGAGACATTATGGCATATAAGAAAAAATATGAACACCGACTTCAGACAAATACTGACTTTAACTCCAAAAATAATGTGACTCTGGGCTAAGTCCCATCTCCTCTCTAGGTCTCAATTTCTTCATCTTAAAAAGCAGATAGTAGTGATCATAAATTATGGTAATAATAGCTGAGTCATAAGGTTCTTGCAAGCAATAAGTGATCTAATGTATGAAAATGAGCATGCAGCGAATGTTAAAGAAATTGTAGTCCCTCATCTTTTTCGGCCATGTGGAGATTTCCCTGAGGCAGAGCCATTTCTTATACCTCAGGACATACCAAATCCACTTATTCATTTAATAAACATTTACATAGCACCTATTATGTACTAAGCAATGAGCACAGTACTGTGAATACAGTCATGAACAAATCAGCCATCCCTTTCCTTGTGGGCTTACGGTCTAGCAAAGAATGTAGACATATAGGAAGTGAAAATATAACCACATGTTTTCACAAACATTTGGAACATACTAGTATAGAAGAACAAGGAGTTCTCCATGCTTTTAATAAAATCAAGGATGTAAATCACTTTATTCCTAGACTCCTGCTGGAGAATAGAAAAATCATATTTGTGATGATGACTCCTCTTCTCACTCTCCGACCCCGGAGGCATATTATAGATATAATCTAGATTTACTCTTTGTTTTCCAATCATGTTATAATCATGACTGTTTCAAAATAGTCTATAGTAAGAAATGCCCTTTTTAAGAGTCCATATTTCAGAGTTTTTATAGGTTTTGGCCACTTTTGAAATCTGCAGTGTTCTGATTGGCTGATATTGTCAGCATTACCATCACATATTCCTTGAGTGTTTACAATATGTTAAGCACTGCTTTAGGTCCCTGAAATGATTTTACATTAAAGAAACATATAACTTAGATGGGGAATCAACATGCATGCATTTAATTGAAAAGATATATTGTAATGCAGAGCAAGCCTATTTCTAGGAAGGGAAGTCTAAAAACAACTAAAATTAAATAAAACACAAAAATTCTTTCATAAGAGCCCTGAAGATCTGGCATGCAATAGCAAAGGAATATTTAAGACCTAGAATTTAGAGAGGTGAGCAGATCACTGCTTTGGCCTTGAGGGCATTTGCCAATGTAGTTTAAATTAAGCTGTCAAACACAGCTGTGGGCTTGGAGGGCTCAGTACAAAAGACAAAGGAGTGCAAGTTCAGAGCCTACGCAAATTTGCCAAATTCATAGTAAATGTAGTAGTGCTAACGCAACAGACCTGGTCACCACCACATGTGATATTGGGCAGATGGGTCAGGAGAAGCTAAATAAAGTCAGAGACCTAGAATGCATCAAGTTAAACATCAAAGTGCTTATTGTGGGGAGAGAAGGAAATCTAAGTGTGAAGCGCTGGGCTAGACCAAGTGCTCAGACCAGAGGAAGCAGGCTCCAAGTGCTCAGACCAGAGGGAGCAGGCTCAGAATGGAGAGTGGGAGGAGAACCTAGCCACTAGTATTTGTAGTTAGCGTTTGAGCTGCTGGATCTTCTAAGGCCAATGAGCCAAGCTCAGTCTGAACCTATGATATCAATCAATAATAAAGGAAAAGATTATTCAATATGTGGGCCTTGCATTGTTAGAATTGTTTGATGAAAAATTACATTTCATTCCCCACTTCACCCTCCTCCCTCAATTCCAGCTTTACTAAAGAGTTAAATATAAAATGCTGAGCTATTACCACAAAAAAAGAAACATCAAATACACGTTACCATGTATTTCTGAAAAGAGAAAATTTTCTATATTTTCAAAGCAATGGTAAATATCAAGAAAATATTAAGAGAGTCAATAAAAAAATTCTTATGTTGAAAAGCCAAAAAAAGTTGAAAATGTATTTGCAGTAAATATAGCAAGGATTAATATTTGAATACACAAATAAAAGTAAATCTGAATAAAATGCTAAGATTCTAAACATGAAGATATATTTATAAATATAACTAGATAATAAATTAAAGGGATGTGATAATGTAATAATATTTCTTGAGCATTTACTATGTGCTAGATACCATGCTATGTACTTTGCACACATTATTTCATTTAATCCCCATAAACCTATAAACTAAGTTCTATGAAGAGCCCTAGTTCATAGATGAGTCAATAGACAGAAAAAGTCCAGGTGGCCTTGGACTGAGTTTTATTTCTCAATTCCCTTTGTATTCATTGAATTTGGCCTGTTTTTATTCTCATTATTTTTATCAAGGAGTCAATAAATATTTATTATTTATGATAATACATAAGAATAGTTTTAGACTCATTTCATGTATACAGTATTATCTTTACCATTCTAGCATATTAGAAATAATGTGAACAAATAAAAAGATATTTCAAATTATTGAATTAGAATATTATAAAAAGTCAAACTTTTCTATGTAATTTATAAGAATCTAATAAAATTTTAGGATTAAACCTTAAAAAAATGTTGGAACCTTAGGCAAAAATGTTAGGAAATAATTTTAGAGGGACTGAAACAAAATTCTTTTCTTGTGTGTGTGTGTGTGTGGGGGGGGAGAGGGGTGTTTGTTTTGTCTGTTTATTTTTTTGGTATACTCTTTTGTGTTTTTTAAAGTCTTCCCAATCCTCTTTTTTAAAAAATATTACTTTTTATTTTTAGCTCTTGAAACCCAAGAATTTAATTTTTGATTAACTTTACAAAGGTCTATATGCATTGCAAGGATGTGGTAAATGTATTTAATAGAAGATAATTTAAGAATATTTTGTTCATTAAAGCTGACAAAAAAATAACACACAAGACTTGAAAACCAATTGATTCAAACATCTGTCATGTTTGGACTGAGTGTGTAAAACCACAGTTTGAATACAAATTGAGTTTTGGCTGGTGAACAGGTTCATATTTCAGAAATGGTTGACCTCAAGAACATTTTGAGGATAAATGTTTTTTACCTTTTCCAAACATTTATGCTAATTCAAGCCTGGGCAAATTTAAAAGCAGAGAGGAGAAAGCTCTTGAAAAGGGAGGGATTGAAGATACTGGTGAGAAAATTGAGCTACTATTATCACAGCTTGAACCCTTGCATATTCAATTTTTCCTTTTCCTTCTTCATTCTCATCAAATCTGTCAACTCCTTTTATACAGTTTTTCTCTACAACATTTTTTTTTAACTTGTTCCCATCCCCCTCCCCTGTTTTTATTGTTAGTATATTAATTTAGGCCTTGACATTCTTAGTCATAGACTATTATAATCCTAATATATAAAAACCCACGGTCCGTAACATCCAAAATGACCGAAGGCTCGACTAACTGGAAGTCAGTGCTGGGTTGCTGTGGCGAACCAGCACAGACTGCTGCTGCTTCGGGCACCCCAACCCAGCACTGACTTCTGAGGGGGCTGTGGATCAAGCCAGGAGAGAGGCCCGGGGAGAGAGAAGCAGGGTCTGATTTGTAGCCTCCGTGGCAGCTATTGATCAGCACTTGCCTCTATCTTTCGCTCCGGGCCAGGCCAGGAGGTGTGCCTCTCTTCCTCTTGGGCCTCCACTGGGGCTGCTGATCAGCCCCGCCTCTCTGATCAGGCCCGTTGATAGGCTTGGAGACGCTGACTGGAATAAAAACCCACCAATCAGAACCATATCTAGGTGAAATGTGAGGAGCCAATGGCTGCTTAGGAGGAGGAGCTTTTGACGCTGATTGGCATAAAAACCGACCAATCAGAACCTAATCTGGGTGAACTGCAAAGGAAGAACCTCAGGTGGGGGCTGAGAAGGGGTTTTAAGGGCAACAGCTGTTTCGTGTAACGTGTAAGAAAGCGGTTCAATTTTTAAATGACTGGTTTGGCAGTATAATGCATATGGCTGACCATCAGTCCAGATATAAGGATTATGTATTTTTGTCTGCCAAGAGCATCTCTTCCTGATGAAAAAGGCTTTCCCCCCATTTAAGCAATCCTATCCTATATAATCTATCTATTCTACTAAAAAGGTAATATGCTAATTAGACCAGGTCGACGGGCCATCTTCCAGATGTTCGACTTCCTTCCGGACAAAGCCATGGTGGTGGGGGCCGAGGCAGACGCCGCTAGGGGCGATCAGGCCAGCAGAGGAGGGCAGTTTGGGGCGAGATCAGGCCAGCAGAGGAGGGCAGTTGGGGGCAAGATCAGGCCAGCAGGGGAGGGCAGTTGGGGGCGATCAGGCAGGCAGAGGCAGTTAGGGGCAATTAGGCTGGCAGGAAAGAGCAGTTGGGGGCGAGATCAGGCTGCCAGCAGAGGGCAGTTGGGGGTGAGATCAGGCCTGCAGGGGAGGGCAGTTAGGGGTGATCAGGCAGGAAGGCAGAGGCAGTTAGGGGCTATCAGGCAGGCAGGCAGAGAGGTTAGGGGCAATCAGTCAGGCAGGCAGAGGCAGTTAGGGGCTATCAGGCAGGCACGCACGTGAGCAGTTAGGAGCCTGCAGTCCCAGATTGTGAGAGCGATGTCCGAGGGTCTTCTATTGGAGAGGGTGTAGGCTGGGCTGAGGGAACCCCCTTCTTCACAAATTTCATGCACTGGGCTACTAGTCCTATATAATAAAAGGGTAATATACAAATCGACCAAATGGCAGAATGACCAGTCGCTATGATGTGCACTGACCACCAGGGGCCAGATGCTCAACGCAGGAGCTGCCCCCTGGTGGTTGGTGTACTCCCACAGGGGAAGTGCCACTCAGCCAGATGCCGGGCTCAGGGTTGGCGAGTGCAGCGGCAGTGGCAGGAGCCTAAGCCATCAGTCAGACATCCCCCAAGGGCTCCTTGATTGCAAGAGGGTGCAGGCCAGGCTGAGGGACCCCCCAACCCCAGTGCACAAATGTTGTGCACTGGGCCTCTAGTAATTTATATTTTATTTCATTGTTTCTGGTTTCTCTTACCTACAATTTGTCCCAAACAAATCCCTAGACACATCCTTTTAAAGAACCACCTTCTGCATATCACTCTTCTACACAGCATTTTTATTTTTTACTAGAGGCCCATTGCACGATTTTCGTGCAAGAATAGGCTTTCCTTCCTCTGGCTTTGCTCCTGGGCCGCCGGGGGCCAGCAAGTCCTCGCTCCAGGCCGGAGCACCACTCCTGTAGCTCCCTCCGCCGCCCCCGCTCACCCTCATAGCAGGCGTCCTGCCCCTCCTGGCTGCTCCACATCTTCATATGCAAATTAACCCACCATCTTTGTTGGGTTAATTTGCATACTCACTCCTGATTGGCTGTGGGTGTAGAGGAGATACAGTCAATTTACATGTTTGTCTATTATTAGGTAAGATGGCCTCTGAATTTGAACTCCTTAGCTGACTGATATTAGACATTCCCATAGTGGATTGGTAACTGCATACATCTGGTCTAATTTGCCTGCTTTTCTGGCATTGTTTCCAACATTCCTGGAAGGTGAGATGTTTTCACTTACTGCCTACTTAACACTCTCCAAGTATATTTTACATTTTCCTGGCTTCATGATTTTTGTTCAGGTAATTATCAGTTTTCCCAAATTTTTATTTTCCATTTTTATAATGTACTAGAGGGCCAGTGCACAAATTCATGCACGGGTGTGGTCCCTCAGCCTGGATGGTGATTGAGGCCTATTGGGGGGCTGGCAAGCTGGGGGTAGGGACCCCGGGAGGTTGGCCGGCTGGCACCCCCATTGGGGCCAATCTGGGGGGGGTGGGAAGCCGGCCGGACAGGGGGAGGGGCTGTGGAAGGTTGGCTGTGGTAGTGCACTGACCACCAGGGGACAGCTCATGTGTTGAGCATCTGCCCCCTGGTGGTCAGTGCATGTCATAGCGACTGGTCCACTGGCCATTCCGGTCATTCTGGTTGTTTAGTCGTAACAGTCGCTTAGGTTTTTGTATATATACTAGAGGCCCGGTGCACGAAATTCATGCATGGGGGCATCCCCTCAGCCCAGCCTGCACCCTCTCCAATCTGGGACCCCTCAGGGAATCGGGCCTAAACTGGCAGTCGGACATCCCTCTCATACTCAGGACTGCTGGCTCCTAAATGCTCACCTGCATGCCTGCCTGATTGACCCCAATTGCCCCCCCCCTGCTGGCCTGGTCACCCCTCACTGCCCCTCCTGTGGGCTGGTCACCCCCAACTGCCCCCCTGTCAGCCTGGTTGCCCCCAACTGCCCCCCTGCTGACCTGGTAACCCCATGAAGCCTGCTGTTCAGTTGTTTGGTCTTCCCTCACTAACCCCCCCTGCTGGCCTGGTTGCCCCACGCAACCTGCTGTTCTGTCGTCCATCTGGTCGTTTAGGCCACAACAGCCCCTGACTTTTTATATATTAGGACTAGTGGCCTGGTGCACAAAATTCGAGCACGGGGCAGGGGTCCCTCAGCCCGGCCTGCACTCTCTCCAATCCAGGACACCTCAGGGGATGTCTGATTGCGGGATAGAGCCTAAACCGGCAGTTGGACATTCCTCTCGCAATTCAGGACTGCTGGCTCCTAACCACTCACCTGCCTGCCTGCCTTGATAGCCCCTAACCACTCTGCCTGCCTGATCACTCATGAGCACTCTGCCTGCCTGCCTGATTGCCCCTCACTGCCTCTGCCTGCTTGCCAGATTGCCCCTAACCACTCTCCCCTGCCAGCGTGATCACCCCTAACCACTCTCCCCTGCCAGCCTGATGATCCCTAAGTGCCTCTGCCTAGGCCCCCGCCACCATGGCTTTGTCCAGAAGGACATCTGGAAGACTTCTGGTCTAATTAGCATATTACCCTTTTATTAGTATTAGATTGATTTTAGGAAGATATAAGGGTTGTCATAAAGTTTGTTTAGAATTTTTTGTTCAAATATGTTTTTATTGATTTTTTTAGAGAGAGAGGAATGGAGAGGTATACATAGAGAGAAACATCAATGAGAGAAAACATTGATTGGCTGCCTTCTGCACATCCCCTACTGGGGGTGGATCACACAACCCGGGCGTGACCTCTTGGTTCAAGGGTTGACACTCAACCACTGAGCTACACCAGCTGGGCATCTTCCCTTTTAAATAAACTTTGTTTATCATGGCAGTTTTAGGTTCACAGAAAAATACAGAGGTCCCATATAGCCCTTACTCCCATGCATGCACACAGTCTTTCCCACTGTCAATATTCCTCATCAAAGTAGTATATTTGTTACAATTGATAAAGCTACACTGACAAATCATTATTACAATAGTCCATGGTTTATATTAGAGTTCACTCTTGATGTTGAACATTCTATGGGTTTGGATAAATGTATAATGGCATATATCTACCATTATATTTTCATGCAGAATAGTTCCACTGTCTTAAACATTCTCTGTGCTCTACTTATTCCTTCTTCCCTCTTTCCTGATCTCTGGCAACCCCTAACCTTTTTACTGTTTCCATGGTTTTGCCATTTCCAGAATGTACCATAATCAGAATCATATAGTATGTAGCCTTTACATATTGGCCTCTTTCACTTAGTAATATGCCCTTAAGTTTTTTCCATGTCATTTCAAGGCTTGATTGCTCATTTCTTTTTAGTGTTAAATAATATTTTAGTGTCTGGAATATTTATATTTATCCATTCAAGTACTGAAGGATCTCTTGGTTGCTTCCAAGTTTTGACAGTTATGAATAAAGCTTCTAAGAATATGCATGTTCAAAAGAAAAGCCTTGATAATTTGCAGATATAAATAATATTTACCTCTGTTACTCCTGTCCTACAAACAATGTCCTATTTTTAACTAATAATTTAAGAGACACAGAAAATCAAGAAAAAAATCCATGCTCATTGTCAAGAGGCAAAGAAGCTACAGAACTCAAATATGATTCAGATGTTGGAAATATCAGACAGGAAATTTAGAATTACTATGATTATTATGTGAATATTTCTAGTAAAAAGGCTAATAAAAATCATAAACAGCTGGGGAGTTTCATCAGAGAGATGAAAACTCTAAGAAATAAATCAAAATCATAGGGAAAATTATGATAAGAGAGTTAATGATTGTCTTTGGGTTATCAGTAGACTAGACATAGACAAGGAGATAATTATTGAGCTTGAAGATAGGTCAATAGAAATTATTTAAAGTGAAATACAAATAGAGAAGAAAAATAATTAAAGAAAAACAAATATAACATCTAAGAGTTGTGGGACAATTTAAAATGGTCTAATATATGTGTAATGAAAATATAGGAGAAAGAAGGAAAATGTGGAAGAAAAAAACTTGAAGAGTAAGAATAGCAAACTTCATTAGAAATTATACAATTCAGAAAAGGATGGTGACATATTTAAAGTGCTATTGAGAAAAAAAAAGTCAGCCTAGAATTCTTTACCAGCAAAATATCCTTAAAAACAAAGGAAAATTAAGGACTTTTGCAGACAAACAGAAACTGAATATATTTCCAGGACAACTATATTATAAGAAATGTTAAGGAAGTTATTCAGACAGAGAAACTATGATACCACGTATAAATGTATATTTTCAGAGAGGTGAAGAGTGCTAAACATTGTGAAAATAAAGGTTAAATATAAGTATTATTTTTCATTATTTTCACCACCATTATTCATCTAAAGCAAAAAGAGTGGCAATTGATTCTGGGTTTGTACAAGTGAAATATCTATACTAATAAAAGGCTAGGTGGCCCTCATGCCCTCGTGTGACACCCCCATGTCATCCCAAGATGGCCACCCCCATGTCATCACAAGATGGCTGCCACAAGATGGCCACCACAAGATGACCATCACAAGATGGCCTCCACAAGATGGCCAGCAGGGGAGGGCAGTTGTGGGCAAACAGGCCAGCAGGGGAGGGCAATTGGGGGCAACTGGGCCAGCAGGGGAGGGCAGTTGGGGGTGACCAGGCCTGTAGAGGAGGGCAGCTGGGGGCCATCAGTCCGGCAGGGGAAGCCAGTTCTGGGCGATCAGGCCTGCAGGGGAAGGCAGTTGGGGGTCAATCAGGCTAGCAGGGAAGCAGTTAGGGAGCGATTAGGCTGGCAGGCAGAAGCGTTGGGAGCCATCAGTCCCCGATTGTGAGAGGGATGTCCGACTGCCGGTTTAGGCCCAATCCCTGGGATTGGGCCTAAACCGGCAGTCGGACATCCTTTGCGGGGTCCCAGATTGGAGAGGGTGCAGGCTTGGCTGAGGGACACCCCTCCTTTGCATGAATTTTGTGTACCTGGCCTCTAGCATGATAATATTAGCACAAAGAATGAGAGGGAAAGATTGGTGATTTACTGTTAGTAGATGCTTACACTACAAGTAAAGTGTTACTGTATTATTTGAAAGTCAATTCTAATTAATTAAAGAATAATATTTTAAAACCTAGAACAACTACTAAAGAACTTTTAAAAAGAAATATAAATAATAATTAGGTCAGAACAAAACAGAAACAGACTCAAAGATATAAAGAACAAATGAATGGTTATCAAAGTGAAGGGAATCAGAGGAAATAGGTGAAATGGGTAAAAGGAACAAGACATACAGATGTTCAGTTATAAAATAAATAAGTCATGGGATGTAATGTACAATAATATAGTCAATAGTACTGTAATAATTTTGTACAGTGACAGATAGTTACTAGATTTATTGCAGTGATCACTTTGTAAGGTATATAAATGTTGAATTACTCTGTTGTACACCTGAAATTTATACAGTATTATATGTCAACTATACTTTAATAAAAAATATAAACATCACCAGTAATACATATGGATATCATATGCTGCTGATTGGATGTGCTTAGAAGAGTACTAATTTCTGTGGTATTCTTAAAAACAAAACACTTTAATTGTGAAAAGATATCAGACAAATCCAAATTGAGGAATATTCTATAAAATGTCTGGTTAATATTCTTCAAAAGTATCAAGGTCATGAAAAACAAAAGAAGACAAGAATGAAAAACTGTCATTGATAGGAGGTTAAGGGTATATGATAACTAAATGCATAGTTTAGTTATGGGCTTCTGGAAGTGACTAAAACTGATGACATGTTAATAAAGTCTACCACTTAGTTAATATTGTTACACTCATGCTAATTTATTAGTCTTGGTAAATAATTCTATAGTTGTTTAAGATGTTAAATAAAAGGAAGTTGAGGGGAGGGCATATGAAACTGTATTATGTTTTCAACACTCAGTTAATCTAAAATAATTCCAAATAACATTTATCAAAACTTAAAAAAATAATAATTAAGTCAGAAATATCCTCTTTCTGTTCACCACATTCTATTAAGTATAAAATTTTTGTCATTTTGCATTTTCATTTGATTTTCATTTATAGATGACTTTCCCTTTTATAGATCTTATAGATCTGTCTGCAATAGTTTCATATTGTAGAGATTTTTACGGACTATGCACTTTGGCCATTCCACACTCATATTCATTGAGCCTCAACTTAATAAAATAGACATAAGGGTAGATTAAAAGTTTGGCAATTAAGTATATAACATTTATTTATTTGTTCTTCTGGATCATGTTATGATGGTCTATGGTTTTGATGGCAGATAGGAAATATTCAAGTTTAACTGACCTTTGCAAATACATGTACGGGATTTGGAGTTAGACTGGATTTGAATGTAGGCTTGTCTAAATTGCTTAATATTCTTGAACCTCATCTTCAAAAAAGAAAGCTATTTAGAGAATTTGCTGGAGTCAATAATTACATGTAGGACAATTTGCATGGTATTCAGCATTCAGTTCATTAATGGGATTTATCTTATCATCAAGAGAACAAAATGGTGGAAAGAACTATTGATCAAGAGTTGGGATAACAGTTTCTCTGATTCTGATTGGAGGACTGACTTCTGTGGGATCTTAGATTATTTGTGCAATCTTTCTGACCTTCCATTTTCTTATCTCTAAAATAAGGAAGTTGGAATGTTCAGCTATTTAAGCATTCTTATAGCAACCCAACCCTTTGTATAAATGAAATCTTAGACAAAATGTTAGTGTTTGAAAATGATAAAGCAGAGCTGGTGGGGTTGAACCCATCCACCTCCTTTCTCACTGCCTCCCATGCTGTTTGAGGCACCTCCTATGATGTTATGGACTCAGCAGAGCACAGCAATAGATAATTGCCAAGATGCTTTGGAAGGAATCTTTCTGCTCTATTGATGTTTGTACAGTTTATCAACGAGATGATTATCTATTAAACCAATTGTTTATTGTGTCTCAGAATGTGCCCAAGCAGTAGTCTTTATAACAATAGCAATAGACTGACATAATCCATTTTAACCATTAAATAAATTTAGTGATCCAATCCATTGCTCAGAACTCATTAAAGATTGAATCACTATACCATAACACTTTAGTGTATATACTGGTATTCCATCACTTCATTTCCATCAGAAAGGGGTCATCAACTTCATACAGGTCAAAATAGAATTTGCAAAGTGAATAAGGTTAAAGTTTTATGAAATATTCTCATTTCTAAGTCAGATTTAATTAACTGTATACTAGGCTCTGTTCTCATTTTATCTTCAAAGAACCCTTTATAGGAGGTGTCATTAATATCATTTTATAGTTGTGGAAAATGTAACTCATCTTTAAGGAACTTATCTGAGATCACATTGGCTAAGTGGCAAGGCCAATATTTGAGTTTGCATTTCTTGATTTCACATCCAGTCCTCTTTATACTAAGCCATTTTAAGAGCCAGTAAAAATTCAGAAAGAACAATGCACAGACTTTTCTTTATTGAAAATGTGTTCTCACTGTTCTGCCTCAGAATTCTAAGTAGTTCAGAGAAGCTCTCTGAATCATGCAATGACACACAGTTCATAAGTATTCAGGGCATCCCAAATTTTTCAAAGGCATAATGGGTAAATATTCTCTATGTTTCAAATTATAGTGCAAACATTTGTGTTCTGATATTAATATTTATTGGTTTTTTGAGGTTCAATTAATAGTTCTCAAGCTAATTCTTAAATCTTTAGAAAAGGCTTGCATTCATAAATAACAAATTCTGTTATTATCCACATCTGTTCCCATTTTCTATAGGCTTAAAAATTCTCTCTTTATTATGCAAGCCAAAATAAATGGCTACTCACCAGTGTCTCAATCGAATTCTGGCCCATTTTCTCACTTAATTCTTTATTTGTGAATTAAATGCTTGTCCAAAATAAATAAGGGACCTACTAAACTGCAGTGATTAACTGCAATGAGCCTCAAATTCCATTTACTTATGGAAATCGAGTAAAATCCAACACTTTAGTAATACTGTTGTGATGTCAGCCACGCAACTCAGCTGTTATAACTGCAGGAGTTACTACTTTAATATCACATTAGCACATTATTAACTCGAACCATGCCAAAGCAGTATGAAAATTAGCAATTTTCATTTTTTAAAAGAGACAATATGAACTTTTCCTGCTGCTTAAGTTTGTTTTATATGTGTGTGTTGTGGTGGAAGTGGCAATAGAGGATAAGTGAAGTGGAGTTATATTTTAAATTAACCACAAGTTGCTTTTGCAAAGTGTGTGTATATTTAGAAATTAAATCTAAGGTATGTTTTTAAAATAAAAAATCAATTATTTTATATTAATTTTTTTTGTATGTCCTTGTTAGCTGCCTGAAAATCTTTTCTGGAACAGGTAGGTTAGAAATAAGCAAGCAATCAAGTAAATAAATGGAACACTCATACTTCATAATTTCCAAATTATATTTAGTTACTGAAGCCATGTTAAAATTTTATTTTGAATAGGTGACTAAATTCCTTTTATAAATTTTGGCACCCATATTCTACTTTGTTTGTATTATAATTTCAAATTGTAGAATACTTTACAATTTTTAATGTACTTTAACACAGGTTAGTATTACTTCATTTTGTAATATGATCTGAACAAATATCTATACCTTCATTGAGTTTTGACACTTTAACATTAAATGGAATTCCCTCGGTTGCACTAATCCATTTCCATTGTGTGACCTTGGAAAAGTTATTACTCTAATTCTCACTTTTGTCATCTATAAAATGGGAATAGCAAGTCTTACAAAATTGTTTTGAGGAATAAGTGAGATAATCCATAAAAAGTCTCAGTAGTGCCTGGAACATGACAGGCACCTATAAATACTAAATTATTATTGCTTTTGAAAAAAAACTGGTAAATATCATTACATTACAGAAAAGCACAGAAACTGCTATATTGCTGTCCTATCTAATAACAGCCTAATATGCAAATCGACCAAATGGCAGAACAATTTGTTGGTGGAGGTGGGGGGCTGGTGAGCAGGTGGCGCCAAGCCAGCCAAGGCGGGTGCCAGTGGGCAGAGGGAGGGGACGGCAATGGGGGGGCAGCGACAGTGGGGTGGGGCACGGGGAGCGGGCCTAAGCTGTCAGTTGGACACCCCGTGAGGGCTCCTGGACTGTGAGAGGGTGCAGGCTGGGCTGAGGGACCCCCCTGAAGTGCACAGATTTTCATGCACTGGGCCTCTAATTATATCATAAACACCTGAATAATGTTAAATGTTACCATATTTCTTTAGATTGATTTTTTTGTTCATAATTGCTTCTTGTTCCCTTTACTCATGGGGTTCATTTTCTTTCTTGCCAATGTGTATCCTTCACTAATTCTTTTATGAGAGCCTCTGAGTAGTAAAGTTGTTTGTATTTTTAGCATCTGAGAGACTCTTTATTTTTGCCTTCATTCCTATCGTAAATGAGGATTTAACTGTGGGGGAGACTCTGGCTGTTGCCAGTGATAAAGCTGATGTCTATCAAATTGTCATTTCATGTGGGCCATCTGCCTTTTCTCTCTGGTAGATTTCAGGGATCAGATAAAGTTTCCTCCTTTATCCTTGCTACTTTATACTTTCACTTAAACATTATATTTGTTTATATAAGAGCTTCCGGATAACAGTTATATCCTTTGTTAAATTATTTTCAAATTAAAAAAAATATTGAAGCTGAAAGCAGACACTCTAAAAATTAAAATTTACAGACCCCTCCATCATCTCTTCTTACCCAACCCCATCCTTTTACAAATGATGTACAATTTCAGAACCAGGATGTTTTTTATTGTAAAACTTTGTGGTTATACAATTCAAATACGTAGTGTTGTTTTATACAAATTACTAAAAAGTGGGCCTGATCTTTAGTTTGAAAATAAATAGTCTGGCAAAATAGCCTGAATAGCTTGACCTTTTTTTAATAATGGCTTGCTGAAACTTACAAACAAACAGAATAAACAAGTTGGTTTAACAAAGAAAACTTACACACAGAAACTTGCTTTCATGAGGGTAATTTTAATGTTTCAATGTAATTATGGTTGATAGTACAAGGCACAGGTAAAAAAGAGTGGAAAAGAAAAAGCCAAAAAAAAAAAAAAAAAGAAAAAAGCCAGCATAACTCAGAAAATTTAATTAGTTTCTCATGCAGCTGTCCCACCACCACTTTCTTTCAGACTTTAGCATTTGAATTCTGATATGTAAGTGCACTAAACAAATAAGCAATGAGTTTTGACTTTTACTCTTGACAATATCTATACTAATAAAAGGGTAATATGCTAATTAGACCAGGAGACCTTCTGGGAGAACTTCCAGATGTCCTTCTGGACAACGCCATGGTGGTGGGGCTGAGACAGAGGCGGTTAGGGGTGATCAGGCCAGGAAGGGAAGGAAGTTGGGGGCAAGCAGGCCAGCAGTGGGATGCAGTTGGGGGTGATCAGGCTGGCAGGGGGGGCAGTTGGAGGTGAGCAGGCAAGGAGGGGAGGGCAGTTGGAGTGAGCAGGCCATCAGGGGAGGGCAGTTGGGGCAAGCAGGCCGGCAGGGGAGGGCAGTTGGGGGTGAGCAGGGCAGCAGTGGGAGGCAGTTGGGAGTGATCAGGATGGCAGGGAGGGCAGTTGGGGGAGATCAGGCTGGCGGGGGGCAGTTGGGGGTGAGCAGGCAAGGAGGGGAGGGCAGTTGGGGGTGAGTAGGCCAGTAGGGGGGGCAGTTGGTGGTGAGCAGGCTGGCAAGGGGAGTCAGTTGGGGGCGAGAAGGCCAGCAGGCAGAGTGGTTAGGGGCGATCAGGCAGGCAGGCAGGTGAGCGGTTAGGAGCCAGCCATTCCGGATTGAGAATAAGACATCCTCTAAGGGGTCCCAGATTGAAGAGGGTGCAGGCCAGGCTGAGGGACAACTCTCCCCCCCCAATGCATGAATTTCGTGCACTGGGCCACTGGTCTATATATATAAAAGCCTAAGCAACCATCTGACTGTTCAACCATCCAACCGTTAGCTATGACATGCAATGACCACCAGGGGGTAGATGCTCAATGCAGGAGCTTCCAAGCTGTGGTGACTTGGCAGCTGTGGTTCTTGGGTGATGCACCTGGAACAAGAGAGGAGGGAGCCCGATTCTAGGGTATGTCACCTGAGAACTGTGTGTCACCTCTCACAATACAGGACCCCTCAGGGGATGTCGGAGAGCCGGTTTCAGCCTGATTCTCACAGGCCAGGCCAAGGGACCCCACTGGTGCACAAGTGCATCCGGCATCTAGTCTATATATATAAAAGCCTAAGTGACCGTCGCAACTGAAACAACTGAACGGATGATTGAACAGGCTGTGTGGTACGACCAGGCCAGCAAGGGGTTAGTGAGGGACAGCCAAACAACTGAGCAGCGGGATGTGTGGGGCGAACAGGCCAGCAGGGAGAGCAGTGAGGGTCAACCAAATGACTGAACAGCAGGCTGCGTGGGGCAACCAGGCCACCAGGGGAGGCAGTTAGGGGTGACCAGGCTGGCAGGGGGGCAGTGAGGGGCAACCAGGCTGGCAGAGGGGGGGGCAGTTGTTGACAACCAGGCTGGCAGGGGGGGCAGTTGGGGTGACCAGGCCATTGGGGGTGGGCAGTTAGGGGTGATCAGGCAGGCAGGCAGGTGAGCAGTTAGGAGCCAGTGGTCCCGGATTGTGAGAGGGATGTCCGACTGCCAGTTTGGAATCGGGCCTAAACCGGCAGTCGGACATCCCTCAAGGGGTCCTGGATTGGAGAGGGTACAGGCTGGGCTGAGTGGAGGACCCCCCCTCCGTGCACAAATTTCTAATAAAAACATAACAGCCTTGGTTGTTAAAGAGCACAACAACATTTTCTTCTTTTTTTTAACTAAAAAAATGTTTTTCAATTACAGTTTATATTTAACATTATTTTGTGTTAGTTTCTGTTGTGCAGCATAGTGGTTAGACAATCATGTCCTTTACAAACTGTTCCTTCTGACATTTCCAGTACCCACCTGGCTGGAATTAGTCATGTGCTATTGACTACTTGTTTTCATTGGATTCTGGCTGATAGAGGTCATCAACTTTACACCAAATAGCTATGGGGTAAAGGGAAAAGATGGAATCTGACAATATAAGAACCAAATTCCTGCCTCATTTTTGACAGTTAAAATCTATAGTATGAGTTTGAGGGTTAAAAAGCTCATTATTTCTTCCCTTCCGCTCCTGAGTAACTGAGATAATAAAACCCACCCCCGTCACAGAGATGTGGTAAGGATTAAATGAGATAGTACCTGGGAAGATGCGTTGCAAACTCTCAATCAGTGGATCTCATAGTGAGTTTGATGCTACTTCTCTGTACTTGTGTGACTATGCCAATCACTGTACTTTTTTTTAATGGTTCTCTTTCCTCAATTGGACTGAATATTGTAAGGAAATGAAATATTTTAAAATTTTTGTATCTGTATCTCTTGGCAACAGACTTGGATGAAGGATTAACCACTGCAGAGAATTTTTGTTATATACATGATTCTACATTTTTTATATCATTTAACATTTATCTTTTATTATATTTAGTTTGTGTTAGCACAACACACCAGGCTGTCCTGTTCTTTTTAATTTTCCAGTTGACCATCAATGCTATTCATTATCTTGCTGTGCTTTTTGATATTGGCAGATTAAATATGCATGCCACTTTAGTCTCTATCCAAATCACTAACAGAAAATGTTGAATAGGACAGATTCTATGGAAAAGTTCTAGAGCTGGAGGGTGACATCCTAACATCTAATGTCTCATTTTTTTTTCTCATAAATTGCCAAAATGAAGTCATCTTTGCCAAACAGTTCAGTTGCAGATGGAACTTATGCATCGGATTCTAGCTACTGTCACATCTCCTCCCTCACAAATATTTTACCTAATGTCTTCATTAAAAGACAATGGAAAGTTAATCTTTTATAAAACTTTGTGTTACAGCATCAATCTAATTCTTTCAGAATTAGGGGTTAAATTAGTTAAATACATTTTACTTTTTAATGATAAATATAAGAATATTGCCACTCCCCATTAGTTGCACCAGAGCTCTTGTACTAATAATTACAAAGCAATTTTCTATTTAACATTGCTCCAAGAAAAATGGTTCATTATTTGTCTCTATAAACATATAATCACATCTTCTGGGATCTCATAAAACATGATTTTAATGTTGATTACAGAAAACTAAATACTAATAATTAACAGTTATTGAGTCTTTACATGTGCCAGGCACTTTTCTAAGTGTTTTATACATGTAAATTCACATATTTTTTCCTTAGAACAACTTCATAAAGGAGGTATTATTATTTATCTGTTTTACATATAAGACACTGAATCACAGGAGGTTAAATCATTTTGCGTAAGGTTATACAGTTTGTAATTTTGTAATTCTGATCTGGCTTCAAGAAAATTCTCAATTATATACTCATTGCCTCAAATTCTAATCATCACTGTTCTATCTGACATATATCCATATTCTTCTTAAAAAGAATCAGCCAAAACCGGTTTGGCTCAGTGGTAGAGCGTCGGTCTGCGGACTGAAAGGTCCCAGGTTCGATTCCGGTCAAGGGCATGTACATTGGTTGCGGGCACATCCCCAGTAGGGGGTGTGCAGGGGGCAGCTGGTCGATGTTTCTCTCTCTTCGATATTTCTAGCTCTCTATCCCTCTCCCTTCCTCTCTGTAAAAAATCAATAAAAAAATATATTTAATAAAAAAAAAGTTGACCCTTGAACAACACATTAAACTGCACGTGTCCACTTTAAAAAAAAAAAAAAGAATCATCATGTCCTTCAATACAATATAACCAATTTTCTTTGTGTGCATATCTGAAGGTGGGTGGGCAGAGTTCCTGGGCTTAGAGTACAAATGATGGAACCTCTGGTGGGTGGAGAAGCAAAAAATAAAATAAAAAAATTGTGATCTCTGTCCATTTTCCTGTAATCAAAGGAAATTGGGGATGGAAAAAAGCCCATCATTATCTTCTTTATTACAGTTATCATTACTTTCCCTGTAGGTAGAAAATGTTCTATCCCTTTTTTAGTATTTCTCACTTGGCCCACAAATAGGAACTTGGCTTTCTTGACTGTATTAGGACTATAACATGGGTGTTTCCCTCTACAACCACCTTACCCCAGCTTCACTCCTCCTTACCTGGGGAGGAGTGAATCATGTCTGGAGGATGGCTGACCTCAATGGAGAGTCCCCTGGGACTTGTCCTTCTTTAGTTTGAGATCTTGTCTATTCTGTATCCTAATCTTGTTGCCATGCAATAGGCGAATTAATTAGCCATGGCTTCATCCTGCCCCTGGGTGGGCAATACTCTTTTAGAGTGAGAGAAATATAGAATTGTTTTTGTTCAGGATTCTAAGCTGAATTTTCAAATTCCCAATGAAATCTAATCTGAATTTTTAAATCCCCAATGAAATCTTTCAATGATGAATATTTATTAAGTACCTGCTATGTACCATATGCTATTTATCCTATGTGCTGGGAATTCCGCAATGAACAAAACTGGCAGTGCCCTTGCCCCCTAGGAACTTGCATTCTACTCAGAGGAGACAAAGAAACAAAAATGCATATAGCATGACAGATAGTGATGGAGGACAGGAAAAAATAAAGCAGGTGAAGGAGAGTAGATGGTACACAGAGTGGGTGGGATGGTCTAGTTCATATGGAGAGTAGATGGTACACAGTGTGGGTGGGATGGTCTAGTTCATATGGAGCGGTCAGGGAAAGCCTCTCTGATCATGTGCCTCTGAGCAGAGAGTGAGGAAGTGAGGCTTATTACTAGGGGTAAGAGGAGAGAACAAGTTCAAAGCCTTTTGAGGCAGGCTCATGCTTGACTTTTTTCTTCTTCTTCTTCTTCTTTTTTTTTTAGAGATACAGGGAGACCAGTGTATCTGGAGCAGAGGGAGTGAAAGGGGAAATGCAGGAGATAAATTCAGAGGCAAAACAGAAAACAAGTTAATTTCAATCCTCAAAAGCCAAAGAATTTGAATTTTACTTTGTGAGAGATGGGAAATCAGAGAATTTTGAGCAGTAGAATAACATCTTGACTTGCTCATTAAAAAGGTGGTTCTGAACTTAGCATGGAATAGAGACACCATGGGGAAATTGTGGACATGGGAAAGTGGTTAGGAGTCTACTGTAATATTTCATTGAGAGATGAATGTAGCTTAATTTAGGAAGGTAGCAGTGGAGATGGTAAGAATTGCTGTGTTCTGGATATATTTTCAAGTTAGAGGCAACTGAATTTGCTATTGAATTGATTAGGAGGTTGATGTTATCCATGTGGTGATTTGTGTTTTACAAAGTGTTTCTTATAAAATTTAGTTTTATTTTAAGAATTTAAATATACACATAATTAGAGAGAATAGTAAAATGAACTTCTATATACCCTTCACCCAGATTCTACACATCAATATTTTGACATATTTGCTTTATCTCTTTTTGAATCCCTTTTTTTGTATTTAATGAATTATTTTAAAGAAATCTAGACATCATATCATTTCACACATATATACTTCAGTATATATTTCTAAATATTATGGACATGCTCTTACATAATGCTATTATCATAATCTAATAAAATTAGTAAGAATAATTTCTTGGTATCAACAAATACAAAGATAACATTCAAATTTCTTTAAATTATTTTTCCCTTAATTGACATAAAGTTTGCTTAGAATGAAATACACCAATATTTTGAAAAAATATGCATACCTGTAAAACAATACCCTAATAAAATATAGAATATTTCCATAACCCTAGAAATGTATCTTGCACACCCTTCTAGCCAAATTCCACTTCTCTAGGCAACCAATGTTCTGATTCCCATAACATAGATGAACTTTTTCTGTTTGTGAATTTCATAAAAATTCAATCATATGGTATGTAGTCTTTTATGTTCGGCTTCTTTCTTCAACACAATACTTTTCGGATTCATTTACATTGTTTACTTGTATCACTAGTTCATTATATTTCTACTTTTGGGCATTATTCCATTTTGCAAGTATAAAATGGGAACCATTAAAAAATCTTTCCTTCTCTAAATTATTTTCCATACTTCCCAAGCATACACTTATCACATTTTGAGAGTCATTACTCAATATTGCCTCTCTTTGGGACACTTTAATCATGGACAATATCCAGAAATGTCACATATTAAATAGCCATAATTTATTTGTTGAACATCGCCATACTGGATATTATGAAAAATACAAAACAAATTGAGTATGATTTTTCTTTTTTTTAAATTTCTTTATTGATTAAGGTGTCACATATTTGTCCTCATCCCCCCATTCCCATCCCACACCCCTCCCCACGGATGCCCCAACCCCCTGTTGAACTTAACCATTGGTTAGGCTCATATGCATGCACACAAGTCCTTTGGTTGATCTCTCCCCTCTCCCCCCACTCCCCTATCCTCCCTCTGAGGCCTGATAGTCCGATCGATGCCTCCTTGTTTCTGGTTCTGTTCTTGTTGGTCAGTCTATGTTGTTCATCATTTCCCCGAGATAAGCAAGATCATGTGTCACTAGAGATATACTTATAAGAACTGAATGTGAGACGAGCAATAATAGTTATGCTGACAGGCAAATGAATCAGTCTGTAGTGAGTTTCTTTCTAGACCAACAGTTCTTTTGAGACCCAATATCAATGTCCACCAATTCCTTATGTGTACATGTTGGCACTGACCCCTCAGCTCTGGATGGTGGACAAATGGTGGTAATGCAGATCCAACACCCTCTGGTTTGGTCTCGGCCGGACCCAGGGGCACGGCTTCACCCGGACTCAGGGGCACATGGCCTCACCTGGACCCAGGTGCGCATGGCCTCACCCGGACCTGGGACCCAGCCTCACCCGGATCCAGGGGCACACAGCCTCACCCGGACCTGGGATGCTCCAGCTTCACCTGGACCCAGGGGTGCGTGGCCTCACCCGACCCAGGGGCACGTGGCCTCTTCCAGACCCAGGGGCGCACGACCTCACCCGGACCCAGGATCCAGCTTCACCTGGACCCAGGGGCGCGAGACCTCACCCGGACCCAGGGGCACATGGCCTCCCCCAGACCCAGGGGCGCGTGGCCTCACCTGGGCCCGGGACCCAGCCTCACCCAGATCCAGGGTCACACGACTTCACCCGGACCCGGGATCCAGCTTCACTCGGACCCAGGGGCGCGTGGCCTCACCCGGACCCAGGGGCGCGTGGCCTCACCCGGGCCCGGGACCCAGCCTCACCCAGATCCAGGGGCACACGGCCTCACCCGGACCCGGGATCCAGCTTCACCGACCCAGGGGTGCATGACCTCACCCGGACCCAGGGGCACGTGGCCTCTCCCAGACCCAGGGGCGCGTGGCCTCTCCCAGACCCATGGTCATGTGGCCTCACCCAGATCCAGGGGTGCACGGCCTCACCCGGATGGAGTATGATTTTTCAAGTTTCTTACATACCCATGGGGAAACAGGCATGTAAGTAATCACTTATGACAGAAAAAGCAGAAGTAAAGATAACATTTTGTGCAATTATAATAGAAGTGATGAATTCTGGGTGTGGGTCAGGGAATCTGAGTAACTGTAATGCAGAAAGTAGAATGTGGCCCAAGCTTTGAAGGAGGTCTGGAGTATCTATAGGAAGTAAATGGAAAATGAATAGTTCAGGATGAATGAAGGGCTTGACAGAATCACAGTGGTGTCAATGTGTCTGACCTTTGTGCACCAAATTAGTGGGACGAGTACCCTTGCAGATTATCTTTGACCCCTCCTCTCCCTCACTCTTATGACATGTCACCACATTTTATTGGTAACACTTTTACAGTCTCTGAAATCATCTACTCTCTTCTGTTCTCATTGCCATTTCCTCTGTTGAAGCCCACTTTACGTCATTGCCTCTTTCCCATGCAATGGCAACTGAGTCCTCACTGGTTTGCCTGCTTCTGATCTGCCTTCATTCTAACTGCCATAGACACTGCCGCTGGAACTCTCTTTGCCAAACCAAAACTGGCTGTGCTGTTCCCTCTTAGGGCATTGATTATGGAACAGAGTTGACAGTCCTCTCTCTGTCCCTCAATTCCTTTCAACCTGTCATCTCAACCCCCTTTCTCCTCTAATGTTTGGCCTTATAGACTTCAAATCACCATGCATTTTACCCAGAATACACAATATTGCTCCCTAAATATTCTTTACTTTTTTCCTAACTCTGTATCTTTGTTAAAATTACCAATCCCAGTATTCAGGATTTTTTCCTTCTCTCTGCTTAGCTTAATTGATCCTCTGAGGCCAAATTTAATGTGAGTTCCTTCTGGGAAGTTTTTCTCAACCCCCACCACTATCAAAATTAATCAATATTTAGACATGGCTTTTGCCACATAGACCATGCTTTGTATTATAATGATTTATATTAATTCCCATTCTGCCACTGGACTGTAACCTCCTTGGGAAAAACGGCCATGTGTTGGTTACTCTGGGTCTAGCAGAGTACCTTGTTCATTTCTGGCTCTCATTATCCTACATAATAGAAGACTAATAGGCAAATAGACCGAACGGCAGAACAACTGAACAACAGGTCGCTATGACGTGTGCTGACTACCAGGGGGCGTGTGCAGAACATGGCGGGTGTTGGCTAAGGGGGATGGTGGAGCAGGTGAGCGGGGACACCAGACCAAGGTGGGGCACTAGTCGCTGTCATCAGGGTGAGCCTCTGGTGGTTACTGAAAATTCTTTGCTCCCACATGCCATGGTCCTGCCCCGTGCTTGCACCTGCTGCCGGTGCCGGCCCCGCTCGCAAATGCTGTTGGTGCCAGAGCCACTGTTAGCACCTACTGCCAGTGCTGGCCCTGCTTGCACCCACAGCTGGCACCAGAGCCACCGCTTGCACCCGCTGCTGGTGCCCGGCACCAGTCCTGATCACTGGGCGCCATCAGCAGGTGCTAGTGGCGGCTGCCAGTCGTGATTGCCTCTGAGAGCTTCTCCACCTCCCCCTGCTCCTGAGGGGTGATCAGGGCAGCAGCTGCCACTTGCACCCGCTGTTGGCACTGGCCCCAATCGCTCCATGTTGTCAGTGGGTGCTAGTGGGGCTGGCGCCATTAGCACGTGGGAGCAGTGGCTGCTGGAGTGGGGCTGCCAGCAGACAGGGGATCAGGGCCATGGCAGGAGGGGCCGAGACCCACCCCTCTGCCTACTGCAGCCTTGCGGCCCACAGTTCCTTTCCAGGTGCACAAATTCGTGCACTGGGCCCCTAGTTTTTATATAAAATCATTCTCTTTTACTTATAAGGTACACTATTTTCTAGAAGCAAACTTGAATAAATTTTAAACTCTCCTTGCATAACATGTAGTCTGACATAGTGCTGAAAGTCATTGAACGTGGCTAATTATACGATGAGTGATAAAAATTAGATCTTTGCATGCCCAAGCAGGTAGCTAGTTTAGCACTTGGGAGATTCATAACCATGACTCACTTGTAGATGTGTGGAACTTTTTTCTCTCTTTTTGCTATACTTACTTTTGAAAATATTTTCTTGTACAACTTGAGGAAGCATGTCATACTTACGAATAAATTATCTAACTCAGGCAAAAATACAAGATTAGGCTAAAGATATTTTCAACATTCAGAAATAGGACACATTGAGGTTTTGGGAACTATAACATTAAATTGGGGTAGAGATATATTAGATAGACTAAAAAATAATGTCTTATGATTGACTGTATATCTAGTATCTGGTCCTGTTGAAGTATTCAGGCTGGACTAAGATTCTCATTATCACTTAAGTAAAATAATTAACTGAATGTTGAATTAGGGATAGATGAGTAAATCATAATGTCCCCAGTTTTGGCCTGATTCAACCAGCTCCTTAGAGGTTTCCCTTTTTGTCATTAAAAGAAAATAATAATTTAACATTATATTTAAACAATGAGGTATGAAATAATTAGCTATTTCAGTCATGTGACTTCTGAATGACTTTTCAAAGTATATTGTTGTAACTTGTGATGTGAGATGTAGAAAACATTTAAATAAGCATTGAGACTGACAGTAGATCCAGGCTTGTGCTTTAAAATCACATGAATTTTAACAAATGAAGATTCTAAAGCTTTTTCCATATTCATGTTATTAAGAAATACTTATACGATTTTCATGTATACCTCCATCCCTCCTCTCCCATGCAGCCCTCAAACCTTACATAGTCACATGACACAGCAGACATTAAACAATGTAGTAGATACATTTATTCCCATTGTATACATATTCAGAGTACACATCTTCAGTAGTTAAAAGTTACTTTGAACAAATAAATACCTAAGGCCCAGAAAGTTATCTAGAGAGATGTTCTACCCAAAAGTCAGAATGACTGTTTCAGAAGAAAACATGATTCTGCTTTTATTAAGAGTAACACAGAGCAGGCTTTGCTTTTTTTTTTCGGTTATAGCTCTTTATTGATTGATTGATTGATTAAGTTATTACATATGTGTCCTTATCCCCCCTTGGTTTCCCCACCCCCGCTCATGCCCTCACTCCCCTGGTGTCTGTGTCCATTGGTTAGGCTTATATGCATGCATACAAGTCCTTTGGTTGATCTCTCTCCCTTACCCCCACCCTCCCCTACCTTCCCTCTGATGTTTGACGGTCTGATTCATGTTTCTCTGTCTCTGGATCTGTTTTTGTTCATCAGTTTATGTTGTTCATTATATTCCACAAATGAGTGAAATCATGTGATATTTATTTTTCTCTGACTGACTTACTTCGCTTAGCATAATGCTCTCCAGGTCATCCATGCTTTTGCAAATGGTAAGAGTTCCTTCCTTTTTAAAGCAGTGTAGTATTCCATTGTGTAGATGTACCACAGTTTTTAATCCACTCACCTGCTGATGGGCACTTAGGCTGTTTCCAAATATTAGCTATTGTAACTGACCTAAATAGATACTTTTTGAAAGAGGACATACAGAAGGCCAAGAGACATATGAAAACATGCTCAAAGTCACTAATCATCTGAAAGATGCAAATCAAAACAACAATGAGGTACCATCTCACACCTGTCAGAATGGCTATCATCAACAAATCAACAAATTACAAGTGCTGGTGAGGATGTGGAGAAAAAGGAACCCTCGTGCACTGCTGGTGGGAATGCAGACTGGTGCAGCCACTGTGGAGAACTCCACAGTATGGAGTTTCCTCAAAAAACTAAAAATGGAAATCCCATTTGACCCAGTGATCCCACTTCTAGGAATATACCCCAAGAAACTAGAAACACCAATCAGAAAGGATATATGCTCCCCTTTGTTCATAGCAGCACAATTTACAATAGGCTTTGCTTTTTATAACAAACGTTTCTCAGATAACACAACCAGGCTATATTTATATGTAAAAAAGGAATTACATTGTGATTCATTATGTGGGTGTTCATTATTTAAAAGTGATGCTCTTGGAAATTAATTCTATTCTAAATTTTGAATTTTCTCTTTTTTATGTAAATGTTAAAAAATTGTTCTTCATTGTTTACTAGGATTAGAACAAAACACAGATGAAAGCCCTATATAAAAATATGAAGGATAAATAAAAGTTTTTTGGGGGGGTGATGCTCAATCTATTTGGTTCCATAAATAATAGTTATAAAAATTAAACTGATTTTTATGGAAAGAAAATGTATTAATGTATAACATGGAAAGTAAAGGTATGGTAAATTTTGCTTCAAAAGGTGTTACATTGTGTATAGATGAGAAGCCAGGAGGATTTAATTCTAAATATCTTGTCAGATGAAGAGTAGTTAAAGGAACTGGAAATTTTGTCCTGAGAAAGAGAGGACTAGAAAGAGAGAGACATGTTTCAAATATTCAAAGGCTTCCCTGGAAAAGGACACAGACTAGTTACACAGACTGGCTCCTGAAGGCTGCAGTTAACCCGCCTCCCTCTTCCTGCTGACATCTGGATGTGCTGAAAATTAAGGAGAAACCAGGTGTGGGGGTGGAAGAGGAATGACCAGGCAAGTGACCAAGGGCTGTCAAATCACATTAAGAGTATCAATGATGCATTCCCTCTGTTTCAGTGATTCTACAGAATCTATTAACAGCAGTGATGATAACAATAACAGGATAATAATTTCGTTATTCTTTTAAGTACGTTGTGAACCATATGTGTTTTAAAATAAATATACTGTGGCAATAAAGCAGCAACCATTCTTAGTCTATTTTTACTTAGCTATTTAAAAATATCTTACAAACAAATATAGCTTTATATGAAAAGAGAATTCTAAGATACTGATGTAACTGGAATGATTCAGTCTATGAAACAAAGGTATGATTTCAGAGAATAAATGGGGCTTTTTGAGACAGGTATAAATGGAGTCTCAAAAGTAAGTTCAGATTTTAATGGGCTTTATTACATTGTTCAACTGAAATTAAAAATCTGAGCAGTTCGTTAAATCTCCTATCATTATTTTCACCCTGTTTCATCTTGTACATTAGAATTCTTCTTTTGCCGTGTCATATCCTCTTCTGAGTTAGGGCGATACATGAAGCTGAATACATTCTTGACTGAATTTTGTTTGAGACAATGCAATTTTCTTTAGTAAACTGGTAAGTTACCTATATACAAAAATAGTCTGAGCAAAATATTCAACAATGGCAATGATAAAATTATTCACAATTCTAATCTCAGAGATGCCTGCCGTAAATAAAACTATATAGGAAATTATTTAGGGAAAGATCACGTTTACTGCTAACTGATGTCTCCAGGTAGCATTACTTTTAAATTTTTTTATCAAAAGAAAAACTGGTAAAACTTATATTATTTTCTGATAAAGGCTTTGTAATTGCTCATGAAAGGTCCTGTCCAGTTTTGCAGGTATGTTCTTGCTAGAGTTATTAGTATTTGTGTAAATGTATATTGACACATAACAATTCATTTGCGTTTGATCTTTCTTTACCTCTGTTCCATAGCCCCTTTGCCTACCCTATAAGCAAACACCAAAGTGTTCTTTTCTCCTCTTCTTCCTTTTTTCCTAAATACTTTGGTATGGAATTACATTTTGAGATCAATTGTTTATTGATATTTTACTATGGATGAATACTTTGCTGCATGGTTCAGGGGAGTCAGTGAAGAGCCAGGACATGGCCAAGGAACACGCCATGTAGGGGATGGTTCTGAAGTGTCCGCATATACACACATACACACTTGAGCATAATACAATGTTAACCATGATGTAAGGAGAGTGCTGTGAGAGTTGAGTAAGATAGTGCTTACTTCTGATAGGAGTATTCATAAAAGGCTTCATAAAGATTGTATTTGAGCTCAACCTTGAAGTATTAAGTAATCTGTCAAAAGGAAAAAATAGGGAAGAGAAAAATCTAGGTAAAAATAATAAGATTATTTTTCTAGCTTTATAGTTTTAGTTTTCATCTTTATCTCTAGTCCATCACAAATTTTTGTGTGTGGTCTAAACTAAAAGTTAATATTTATTTTTTCCATATACGTATCTAGCCATTCTAGAGCAACTTGTTGAATAGTCTTTCCTGTATCCATTGAATTGTCTTGACTCCCTTGTCAAAAACCAACTGACTTGATATGTGTGGATCTATTTATGGACTCAAATTTTCCCATTGACTTATTGGTCTATCCTTACACCACTGTCTGGATGACTGTTGGTTAGTAGAAAATCTTGAAATTATATAGCTCCTCTTCTCCAAATTTGCTTTTCATTTTTAAGAACATTTATGAATAATCTAAATCTTTTCCATTTTCATATAACTTTTAGAATCAACCTGTTGATTTCTATAAAAAAATAAAGATCATGAGAAGGTTTACCTACTTAGGCAAAATTTTTGCAGAGACTCCATAGAACACTAACATTAAAAGAAAAATATATAATAAATTAGACTTCATCTAATGAAAAAACTTTTCTAATCATAAGTACGGTGCAGGTGGAGAAAAAATTTGCAATACATATATCTAATAAATAATTTTTATCCAGATATATAAGGAGAAACTACAGCCCTAGCTAGTTTGGCTTGGTGGATAGAGCATCAGCCAGCAGACTGAAGGGTCTTAGTTTCAATTCCCATCAAGGACAAGTACCTTGGTTTCAGGCTTGATTCCCAGCTCTGGTTGGGTCTCACACAGGAGGCAAACAATCGATTTTTGTTTCTCTCATATTGATGTTTCTCATACATTGATAGAGGGAGTATAAAATGGTAAAACCATTTTGGAACACTGTATAATAATATCTTATAAAGCCAAACATAGTCATACCATAGAACTCCAAAATTTTATTCCTAAGTTTTTATCCAAAAAGAATGAAAAGATGTGACCACAAAGAGGCTTGTATGTAAATATTCATCGCAAATTTAGTCATAATAGCCTCAAACTAGAAATAGTATGAATGTTCATCAATAGGAAACTGAATAAACAAATTGTGGGAGATTATATATATAGAGTGGTTGAGTGGCCTTAGCATATCATTAGCATATTATGCTTTGATTGGTTGAATGGACAACTGGATGACCCGACAGTTAGCATATTAAGCTTTCATTATATAGGATATATGTGTGTATGTGTGTGTGTGTGTGTGTGTGTGTGTATGCACACACACACTAATAAAAGGGTAATATGCTAATTAGATTGGGTTGACCAGACATCTTCCGGACATTCGACTTCCTTCAGGACAGTTAGGGGGTGACCAGGCCAGCAGAAAAATAGCAGTGGGGGAGCAGGCTGGCAGGGGAGCAGTTAGGGGGCGGCTAGGCTGGCAGGGGGCAGTTAGGGAGCAATCAGGCTGGCAAGCAGAGGCAGTTAGGGGTGATCAGGCAGGCAGGTAGAGTGGTTAGGGGTGATCAGGCAGGCAGGCGAGTGGTTAGGAGCCTAAACCAGCAGTCGCACATCCCCTGAGGGGTCCCGGATTGGAGAGGGTGCAAGCCGGGCTGAGGGACCCCCCGCTTTGTGCACGAATTTCATGTACCAGGCCTCTATTATATATATCATAAAAGGCCTGTGGTTGTGATGCCATAATGGCAGAATGACCAAAGACTGGTCACCGGGTGGTTGCATGCACGGTGAGGTGCACACGGTGGGCAGGGCTGCATGCATGGCAAGGTGCACGTGGGTGGGCCGGGACTTGACTCTGTGTCCTGCTCAGCGTGGCGGGAGTCAGTCTGGGTCTCACACAATATCACGTGCTGGGCCTCTAGTGTGTGTGTGTGTGTGTGTGTGTGTGTGTGTGTGTGTGTGTGTGTGTGTGTATACATATGTGTATATATATATATATATATATATATATATATACACATATATATATATATATATATATAAAATGGTATATTACTTAGCAATAAAAAGTCACATTATATATGATTCTATTTATATGGAATTTAAGAAAAAGGCAAAACTAATCTATGTTGATAAAAATCAGAACAGTATTTGCCTGTGGCTGGGGTTGAGATTGATTGTAAAAGAGCACAAGATAACTTTTTGGGTACTGGAAATATTCTGTATCTTGATTTGAGTATGGGTTTTATGAGTGTATACACTTGTTAAAAGTCATTAATAGTATGACTATCTTCATTTTAATGTATATAAAATATGCCTTCATAAAAAAGATATAGTAAATAAAATAATAAGATACCAAAAAGGACAAAAGCCAAATATGCAAGTGCATTCATGGCAAATAGGATTGAGAGCAGAGATTAGTGAGAAACAAGGTTTGAAGAACCATTAATGTTAGGTGAAGAGTTGGAAATTTTTTAAATTTGTAACTGTGCTGTCAAAGATGGATTTTAAGAAAGGACGTGATATGATCAAAGCTATGTTCTGGGGTTATTCACCTGCTCATGTAAGAGGATTAAGGAATGTGATGAAGCTATGGAGGAGATGTAAAAGACCTGTTGGAGACACTAGGATTGAAGATGATGGCAACAGGAATGAAAAGGAGATAATAAATCTGAAAGGTTATCACAAAGGAAAAGATTTAGTAATATAATTAATACAAGGGAGGGGTTAAGGAGTAAAAAATGTAGGGTCTGGCACAGTACCTGGTACATAGCAGATACTTGATAAATGTTTGTTGAAAAAGTGAATAAACAAATGAAGGAAGTGATAGTCTGAGAAATTCTGATAAGTTTGGTATGTTGATGGAAATACGATATAAGGAGAAGTTAGCTAGAAAAAATGAGTGGGTGAGATTTTATTTTACACATGTTTTAATAAATGTGTAGCTGAATGTAGAGATGAAAAGTCAGAATATACAATTGAAGCCATTTGTTTGAACATCTGGAAAGAGGTTATGGTTGGATATAGAGATTTTAGGATGATGAATGCGAGAACATAGTTGAATTTTGTGAACAGGAGATAACATCTAGGGGCACTTATAGAAAGAAGAAGGCTGGGAGCAGATGCTTGACCAGGTAGAATGGAGCCAGGGAGAGTATTAAGGAAACAGAGGACAGAAAGCAGACTGATCAGGATTTTGTCAGGGAGGTAAGAGGAGGACAGTGCCAAGAAAGGCAAGGGAGACAAAAGGCTTCCAACAGATTGGTGGTCTCACACACCAGTAAGAAAACAACACACAATTAACAAACATAGGAAGCACAAAATGGCCCACAAATATATGAAAAGTGTTTTACCTCACTATTAATTTAAAAAGTATAATGAGGTACCATTTTTATCTCCCATAGCCCAGCCATGTAGGAATGAAGGGGCAAATGCATGCTAGGTTTTCTACAGGTTGGGCACTGGCTTTGCCTATTGCAACAAAAAGTCCAGGTGCTACAGCCTTTTTATTGACCTACAAGTCATTCTTTCTCTTTTTTTAAAAAATTTTTTTAATTGATTATGGTATCACATAATTGTCCTCATCCCCCCATTCCCACCCCAAACCCCTCCCTACGTATGCCCCCACCCCCCTGTTGTCCGTGACCACTGGTTAGGCTTATATGCATGCATACAAGTCCTTTGGTTGATCTCTCCCCCTTTCCCCCACCCTCCCCTACCTTCCCTCTAAGGTTTAAGAGTCTGATCGATGCTTCCCTGTCTCCGGGTCTGTTTTTGTTCATAAGTCATTCTTGACTCCTCCCTGTCTACTCATCTTCCACACATTCTATTCCATCAACATGCCCTATGGACTCTTCTCAAACCTTCCAAATCCATCTATTGTCCTAGGAATTATTCTTCCTTCTGCTTTCAGGTTCCTGCAATCTGCCCATTCTCCACATTGCAACCAGAGAGAGCTGATCTTTTATTTATGTAAATTATAGGATGTCATTTTTTCTGCTCAAAGCTCTGCAAGATCTTTTCATTGGACATAGAAGAAATTCCAGACTTCAAGGTGTTACATTATCTGGCTCCTGCCAACCTCTCTCCTCTCCTCTCCTCTCCTCCCCTCCCCCCTTTTCTTTTCTTTTCCTTTTCTTTTCTTTTCCTTTTCTTTCCTTTTCTTTTCTTTTCTTTTCTTTTCTTTTCTTTTCTTTTCTTTTCTTTTCTTTTCTTTTCTTTTCTTTTCTTTTCTTTTCTTTTTTTCTTCCTGCTGACTGCTGGCTGGTTCTAACTTAAAGGCTAGTAGTCTTAACTATCATTATGGGGTAGAGAAAGCTATAGTTTTCTTTACTACTTGCAGACCAGTGTTCTCAGGTTTATAGTATGGCAAACTATTCTGACCAATTGTCACCAGATGAACCAAAGAGTAAAAATTTTGTTTTGAATTCCAAAAGTTTTGCATTCTTTGATCCATTGCCTCATATTCATGCAGATGCCAGCTTGAGAAGTTTCCTTAACCAATGACTCTGCTTTCAGAGAAGCCACTCTTTTGCCAATTTTGAAATTTAGAACAAGCCCTAATTCTAGGTCTCTGCCTTGTGTTCATGGAACACCTCGAGCTAAATTTATATTTTCATGACTTTTCTTCCTTTTCTGGACTGCGTCTCATCTCCAAATTGTTAGTGGTTTTCACTGTTCTCATTTGAATAGCCACATGATTATGGGAACCTACAAACTGAGAAGAAAACTAGTTATTGAGATGGGGCAAGTGGAGTTCGGAACAACCTATTAACTGCTGGGTGTGTCCCACACCAAGCTGGCAAGCTCGAACTCATAGTGCTTTTCCCTGAATTTACCCTGGGGAAGAGGCTTAGCTAGCAGTTCTTTAAAGAGCTCAGGATCTGCTGCCAGGTGTTTTCCTTATAAAACAGCTGACCAACTTCACTCGGTGAAGTCAGAGGCTTGGTTTGCCTCCCACAAGGAAAAACTGTTGACCCATTTTAGTTGCTACTGCAGGAAACTTTCCTTGAAAACTAAAATGGTTTGGGGGTACAAGGAAAGTATTATTGAGTTTTGGAGAACGTTTTTATTGTCTCTCTCTCTATATAAAATTACTATTGTTATCATTTTTATGTATACAATTCAGTGGCATTAAGTGCATCCATGATGTTGTGAGACCATCACCGCTATCTAATTCAAGAACACTCTCATCCACCCAAAATAAACCCTATACCCGTTAGGAGTCACCAATCCCCCATCCCCACAGCACATGGAAGACACCAATCTGCTTTCTGTCTCCACCTATTTATCTACATTTAAAATAAATGGAATCATGTAATATGTGACCTTTTGTGTCTGGTTTCTTTCACTTAGCATGTTTTCAAGCTTCATCTGTGTTGTAGCACCTATCAGTACCACATTGCTTTTTACGGCTGAATGATATTCCAATATATAGTACATGCCACATTTTATTTACCCATTCTTTTTTTAGTGGACATTTATGTGGTTTCCAGCTTTAGGCTATTGTGAATAATGTTGCTATAATATTTGTGTACTTGTTTTTAATTCTCAGGGGGCAATTACCTATGAGTAGAATGATGGTAATTCTGAATTGTATGGTGATTCTATGTTAAACTTGGTAATTCTATGAGAAACCATCAAAACATCTTCCACAGTGGCTGGGCAATTTTACATTTCAATAAGTAATGTAATATACACTGAGTGGCCAGATTATTATGATCTATGAATGCATAATAATCTGGCCACTGTGTGTATATATATATATATATTAAAGCCCCGGTGCATGAATTCGTGCATGGGTGGGGGCCAGCCAGCCAGGCCAGAGGGAGGGGACATGAGCGGTTGGCCGGCCTGTCTGCTGGTCGAAATCCTGGTCAAGGGGACAATTTGCATATTAGCCTTTTATTATATAGGATATACACTGAGTGGCCAGATTATTATGCATTCAGAGACCATAATAATCTGGCCACTCAGTGTATAAAAGTTGTTGTTTTTGAGTTTCAGAGAATTTTGTGTTTGTAAAGGTGTCTGCACCTATAAGTGAATCATTCAATGACTTTTGGATAGTAGCAAAAGAAAACAGATTCATTTTAAAATTAGATGGATTTATCTTCTCCTCTTTGATTAAATTCTCCCTCCACCCCCAGGATGAGAATGAATCAGGATGGCTAATTTTGAGTCAGACCTCAGGAAGTTCTGAAAGTGCTTGTCAGGTTACACACATGCAACAAGATTGATTGCATGTGTAGTGTTTTGAAATAGTCACAACTTAGCTGAACAGAAACGTAACATTACATTTTCAATCATTGAGCTTGATTTAGCTCTGGTGCCATCATTTCTCATAATCTTGCCACTGAAAAGTAATATGGTCTCTTCTGATTTAAATAGTACAAGTAATTAAAACTTGCTAATTCCACTGAGAATTTAAACTCATTAATTCAAAGGTCAAACTGCCTTTTTGGGCTGTTCTGGGCTTGGCTCTCTTTAGTGATTTTCTCCATCCTAGGAAGTTACAAACATCATGACATTGGGAGAGGTATGTTCCCTACAACCTCTGCTTGTTCTTTTTTTTTTTTTTTTTTTGGTTTAAATCTTGTACTTGAACTGCACTAGCCAGGCCTCTGGGAATATGTCAGAATTTTCTACTGATATTACTTTACTAGTTCCCTGTGGTAACAAGATGAGGACCCCTGGAACTTCTTTCTCAAATCCTAGGTCTCCTCCAGTCCCTCAGACCACTGAGCATTTATATCACTCAGGTCTGGAGCCTGAGGGTGATATGTTTTAAATCCAATGGATCTTAGGGTATTGGCCTATCATATCACATTATTTTTTTATAAAGTGGATTCATTGATCTGAGGCAATGTTATGTGGGAACCCCATTTGGGTGATTTGAACTCTGTAAGTCCGCAAATAACGGTGTCATGTGAGGCTCCGTTTATAAGAAATTATACCGTATACAGAGTATGTCTTGGCTAGTAAAACTAAATCTTTATTCCTTCCAGGATAGAAGGGATCTAATGAAGGCAACTCATACTGCTAAGTGGACTGTTGATGTCCTTGCAGGACATTCCTGTATTAGGGAATCAATGTTAGTCAGTATTGCTGGCAGGCTGGACTGTCACCAGCAGCCTGGGTGAGTAGAAAGTCATTATTGTGGCCCATGCACAGCCTCTTTCCCTGACTCCAGGCTTCTACGTTTACAAGTCCATTGTCCCAGCACTGGGATAGCTGGTGACTGATGAGCTCACTGATGTCGGCTGGCCAAGACATTCTCTCCGCCTTGTTGTTTAATGCCTCTTCCTTGGAGGATAGTCTATGCGAGTAGTAACAATGCAAGGCAGATGCAAAAGTCTTTATTCAAAACCAAAGGTCTATCCACATACTTTTACTTCTAGACCTTCTTGTCCATGATCTCTTAATATTTCTTTTCCCAGGCTTCTGACTAACCAGCTAAGCTATTTGTTTCCCATGCACAGGGTATCTCTCTTTCGACATAAAAAAAGATACGTTGCCTAACTATCTGCTTCAGGGGAATTTCAGCTCATAGAACTCACATTCAAACTGAATAGGATGCAGTGTAGCCAAAGTCCATTTTTAGCTACTACCCAATAGGGTCATGAGATAGCCCATCCATGAACCCAGCTTGACTCTCTCCTTTATCAGCTTGCCATTGGAAGAGGCACTAATGGGATCATGATGGGTGACATGGGCCTACCTTCTTGTGTCTTACATCCATTCCTATGGCCATGGATTGGCTTTGATCCTAATATTTCACTTCCAGTTATAATCTATTGTTTCTGGGCGTGTCCAATTTGGTGTGCCTGGCGGAGCCCTGCTTCTGTTTGAAACTTTTATGTATGTGGTCACTTTGTGTTTCATGGTCAAGCACTTAGTCTTCCTCAGGAACAAGTAACATGTAAGCAGTTTTTGACAAGGTATATAATTTTATGCTGTAGATAGCATGACCTTGTTTCAGAACTCTAAAGGTGAATCTTTTATTGCGGTTTGCCTTAAATTCCATTCTACACAATTTCTTACCTCTGATACACTTAATCACTTATTAGGTTCTGCTGAGTCAAATGGCCCAAATGGCAAGATCCCTTGCATCCTGGCCATTTCCTGCTCTGGCCCTCACTCAAAGCTGACAGTCTTTCCTGTCACCTGATTTGTGGGCCAGAGAAGTATTCAGATATAGCCAGTTTCCAGAAATGGGACATGAATTTGGTTGACAGCCATGGATTGTCAGCCGGTGGCAGCATTCTCAGCATCTGAGGGTGAAATCCCTTCAGTCTCCAAAAGGGATTCTGTCAGCACAGAACAGAGTCTGCTGTAGCTCAAAGCAGTGAGGCTGACAACTGACTTATCAATAGCCAAACAGAAGCCAGAGACAGTGGGGTAATACCAGAAATATGCTGAGAAAGTAATTGCCAAACTATTCTATATCCATCCAACACACTTCATGAATAAATATGAAATAGAAACATTTTCAGGCAAAAACAGAAAAAAGAAAAAATAAAATTTGCCCCCAGCTGCCTCTCACTAAGTATATTAATTTTAAGAGGATATATTTTGGGCAAAAAGAAAAGGTTCTGAGATAAATGCAAGCAGAAATGAAGAACAAATAATGTGGCTAATATGCATGTAAATATAAATGAACATCGGCAATATAAAATGGCAATAGTAATGCCTTTTGGATTTTATTTTAAAATTTCTGGAAATATTGCTAATATATGAATTATACGTAACATTTAATAATTTGACACCTCTTAGAGAAGCCAAAGTGAAGAGTAACACGGGCATAACTTTGGGGTAAAACTATGCTTTAGACACAATGCTTTCTCTTTAAGAAAATAAAATTACATGGACATACAAACAAAAACTATGGCATGAAAATAAACTACTTTAAATACAGACCATTGCATAGAATTTCACATCCCAACATGTAGTTTTTGTGATGGTTATTTAGTAACAGATTCAAAAAATAATAAATAAGACACCATGGTTAAATTGCCTTTTTTCTGTCCTACCCCCCTCCTCTCAGAGATAATTCTCAATTATTTGCCTAGTACCTATTGATTGAAAACCATTTGGAAATTACTCTTGTCTGTCGATGAAATGCAAACACCTCTGGAGTGAAACTAAGCAGCTGTTTAAAAGTTCCGAGCTTCACTAGAAAAAGAAATCCTTTTCCTTAACACTGGCCCTGTTTACATTATCCCAAAACAATGACTCATTCAAGAAAAAATCCGGTATTTCCAGGCTGTGTAAACACAGCCATTTTTTATAAGGAGATTTGTAAGAAGACCCAAGACTAACAGCTTCCCAGTTGACGAACTAGCACCAAAGTTAGTAGCATTAGGAGTGTGTGTGTGTGTGTGTGTGTGTGTGTGTGTAAATTCAGAACTATTTGTATTTGTGGGTCACACTTGAAATTCGTAATAGCTCTGTCTCCTTTTATTACACAAAATTAACTAACAAGCTTGGAATAAATAAAATTATTAGAAATAGCAGTATGATTTATAATTCTAAACAGCCTATTTATACCATACAGAAATTAGCAATTGATTTCCATTTAAGCAAATATATACTTTTGTCATTTTTAAGTCATTTTCTCATTAACTGAAGAGAAAATTGAGAAGTGTGTAGTCTCTGGATTCCAGGGTTTGAATACCAGCTCCAGCAATGGCTGCCTATGTGGTGTTAGGCAAGGTACTTCCCCGTAAGCTTCAATTTTTACACCTGTCAAATGCAAAAATAATATGCCTCACAGAGGCCTGGGGCGAGGGGTGGGACAGGCTAGAAGGGGTCAATGGGGGAAAAAGGGGACGTATATAATATTTTCAGCAATAACAATTAATTAAAAATAATATGCCTCACAGAATAATTTGAGCATAAAGAAACTTAAAATTTGTAAAAATAAAATTGTAAGAATTTTTTAAACTGTAAATTATTTGATGTAATGCTTGTCATACAGCACTTAATACAAGTTACCTATTATTTTAAATCATAAAACATTTTGCTGGATTTAACATTGATGATCCATAATTAATTAATATTCAGTTCTTATACCTTTTGGCAATGATTGTTCACATAGATTTTCTAGAAATGAAAACTGCTGCCAGTCATTAAGTTTCATTCAAATAACTACTAAGTAATTCAATAGTCAAATGTTTTTAATTACTCATGACTATACTTTACGGTTTAT
Source organism: Ia io (assembly GCA_025583905.1). NCBI lineage: Eukaryota > Metazoa > Chordata > Mammalia > Chiroptera > Vespertilionidae > Ia > Ia io. The sequence continues at coordinate 23,248,664 of JAJQQW010000007.1, forward strand.
GTACACCTGCAGGAAGCCTGGGAGGCCACACTGTTAAAATCAGCCACTTCACAGTAGCTATCAGTTAGGGTCCTGGCAGGAAAGAGATGACACACTCAAACCGGGTATGGAGAAGCGTTTAATAAAAGACTGTTTACAAGATTGTAGGAGAGGATTAGGGGGGAAATATGAAAATGAAGCACCCAGAGTAAATGTGGTAGAATTGTTGTCATTTCTAAGCCTGAATGGGCAGGAGAAGGGTGGCTTCAGAAACCTGCTGTAGACAGCTGTGCAGAGAGAACCTCCTGCCTGGGGCTGAGACCTTTGGTATGGAGACATAGATAATGCTGAGATCTACCCAGGAAAGTGCTGGGGGATAAATATCTCAACCTCACTCTCTTCTTGCTCTTTGAACCACCTCCCAGTTCTTCTAATTGACCAGACCCTAGCTGAGAAGCTTGAGGTCAAAGGAGCCTACTGATGAAGTCCATGAAGGCCCGCCAGTCTTTCAGACATAGGATAATGGGTCAGTCTTTCAGACATAGGACACTGAAGAGTGTATTTGAAAGAGCAAACAAAGGCAGTCAGCATCATAGTTATGGAGGGTTTCCCATTGCCAGTGAGGGAACTCTTAAAATCAATTTTAAATACATTGCAAGCCCAGACCATCTCTGCTCAACTAGATGGTACATAACGCTGGAACCATTGGGCATATTTTCAGCAGTTGGAATGCATGCAAAGTGGCTCAATGAGGGAAATCCTGTCTTGTCTGCAGGTTATTTCTTTGTGGAGGCAAGGTCAACCTTCACCAGGCAAAAATACTGTTAGGTTTTGAGAACTTCAAACTATTAAGTGCCCAAATTAGAAGAACAATTTGATCCAAATGCAGGTATTCCTTGTCTAGATTGGGAAGAGCCTGATTGTAAGCCACAATGAGAAAATCAATGTGTGTTATGATGATCACAATTTGGGATGACACAGTTTGCTTAATTGCTGGATGGGTTTTATGGAAATGCCATGTTTCATGTTCTCCAGGCCCTGGAGAGCCTTGAGGTGCCATGCAGCCCAGCCATTGTTTGAGGTCAACCTTGTGAGACACCCTGGACCAGAGCCAACCGGCTAAGATGCTCCTGACTTCTTAGCCCTCAGGAACTATATAAAGTGTTACATGTTTATGGTTAGTCAGCAGTGAAGAACTCCTATGATAACATATACAACATTTTGTAAGAGGCCAAAGGCATTCACCAAAGACTGATCAAGGGGTAGTCTAAACAGACTGAAGGGTAGCAGACTTGGCTGGGAAAAGCAGATTTCGCTATAATGGATAAATAGTGGGAGGCATAACTGCTATATGTTCAAGTAAAATATAGCTACTAACACAGAGAGGTAAAGGAACAGTCATTTTCTGAGCATTTGCCCTGTACATTATTTAGTCTTTGCAAATATTCTGTGGTTCTGTGTTATACATGGTTATCTTTATTTTACAAGAAAAGACACTCAGGGTCAGAAGTAGAAACACCTGCTCATAGTCACACAGATAGTACATGACAGAGCTCTGATTAGGACCCAAGCCAAAGCTCTTGCCTCCAAAGTTCACTTTTTTTCTGTGCTTCTGTGTGCCGAACTAAAGAAAAGAAATACTAAACAAAGGAGTCAGATTGGGAGACAAAGTAAGATAAACAAAACCATCAGGGGGAAAATTTTTCAGTCTTTTGTAAGAAGGCGGAGAAAAACTATCTGTGGAGAAAACAAAATAAAGCCGGTATAAACACGTGGCTCATTAAAAGGAGGAAGAAAAGATGGCCTTACTAGAGAACAGGATATATTTGGGGGGATAATAGAGCTCAGAGTGAGAGAAGTCCCATCTGCAGGCATCTCTTCAAGGCCAGAACTAAATACAGAGGATGGGTGTCTCTACTCTTCTGCAGATGGACTCTCCTGACCCACGCCCGAGAGATACACCCGGGGAAAGCACAGCACCTGTCGTAACACGTGACCGAATGAGCAGCAGACAGTGCTCCCTGGCTCCAGGCAGACGGGGAGACAGCAGGTCTTGGAAAGTCCTCCAGCAGGAAAGTGGAAGTATAAAGGAGCATCTTTCCAACAAGGTGCCACATGGTGCCATCGTTTCCTATTTCTGAGTGTTTGGTGATATTGTCCAGCTGACAGAAAAGCCATGCTGAGTAAAAGTTTGGGGAGGAAATATTCTTGTTTATGGGGAGGGGGTGGTGAAAGAAGATGTAGGAGATAGATTAGGGGACTGTAAGTCTGAGGGGATATGTTTAAATTATATTGTGGGTGAAAAGGTGAAACAGGAATGTCTCAGAGCTAATTCCACCAGAACAGAGGTGGGTTATTACATTGGAAGGGTTGTAACTCCACATTTCAGTGGGCAACTGAGGCCTGGTCCCACTGTGGCCCTGAGGGGTTATGTAGAATCCACTTCTTGTCATCGGGAGGGACATTTACCATGGCCTCCAACTGTGCATTGACCAAGGTTAATCCATAGGAAACCAATCATCCAGATTTATGTGGGCGTTAGAACTGATCAGGTTTCTATAGGTATGCGATGTCAGGTGTCAGAGAAGTCTGAGGCAGAAAGCAGGGAGAACTGGGTGCAACTGAGGCAGAGTTAGACCTGCCTGAGGTTGGCTGTGGCAGCCATGGAGGAAGTAAAAGATTTTGAGGTACATCTCAAGAAATACTTAATTCAAATATCATCTTAAAAATTTGTTTAATCAAAGATAAATTTTTTAAAACAATAGCTCTAATTCAAAAAACACAATCCTGCTTGTGTAGGACAGAGGTTCAAGACATACAAAATACTGAGCAGAACGAACGTGAAAGAAGACGTTTTTTAATTGAATTTATTGGGGTGACATTGGTTAATAAAATTATACAGGTTTCAGACATACTCTATAACACATCACCTGTATATTGTATTGTGTGTTTACCACCCCATGTCAAATCTCCTTCCATGATCATTTATCCCCCGTTTGCCTTCTTCTACCTTCCCTCTGGCAATCACCATACTATTGTCTGTGCCCAGGAGTTTGAAACAAGACATTTTAATTGAATCAGTTCCTTGATTATTGTCACAGATTTATTAATTCCTGTTCAGGAGTAAAAGTAGAAATGACTCTGAATTCCCCATTAATTATTTGTCATTTGTTTTATGTTAATGTATTTAAATGAATTGTTTAAATATCTTATACTAGAGGCCCATTGCACGAAGATTTGTGCAATAGGCCTTCCTTCCCCTGGCTGCCGGCACCAGTTTTCCTCCGGCACCCAGGACCCAGTCCTTTGCTCTGGTCACCACTTTCCATCTTGCTCCAGCTGGAGACTTCTCTCTGGCAGGAGCCTTCAGTCTTCTCCACTCCCACCGGAGCACTGCTCCTGTAGCTCCCTCCGCCCCGCTGCCCTCCCCCTCATAGTAAGCGTTCTGCCCTGCCTGGCCGCTCCGTGCCTGTGTATGCAAATTAACCCACCATCTTTGTTGGGTTAATATACATACTCACTCCTGATTGGCTGGTTGGTGTTGCAGAGGTATGGTCAATTTGCATATTTCTCTTTTATTAGTGTAGATAGTTCTTAATAGAGGCCCGATACACAACATTCATGCAAGGGACTTGGCCCTCATTTCCCCGGCTGCCTCATGGCCCCCTGGCCCTCCACCCTGCCCACTGGTAGTTCCAGAAGGTCATTCTGCCATCCAGTCTAATTAGCATATTATCTCTTTACTATATAGGATTCCATTGAATGGGTTCAGTAATTTTTGTCAAATTTTGTTGGGGTTCTTTTAAAGTCCTAAGTCTCTCCCACCACAACATACACACATACAAGATATATATACATATAGATTTTTTAGATAATTGGAAGGTTGAACTCAGATAGACTACCAGAGTCAAGATTCAGTGCTATGAGAGATCAAACTCACATAAGCATCATCCTTTAAAGACTGGGTTTTCATTCTGTTTGTGTTTCAAGTTGTAACAGTTGTGACAGGTTTTTACAAAAGGATTAGTGACCTGCACTTACATTAAAACATATCCAATGACCACTTCATTTCAGAACAAATTTGAAAGGAAGCATAGGAGAAACTCTGCTTTTCACATAAAAATTCTAAAAATGCAAATCTCTCATTGTGTATCTTCTAAGTGTCAGGTGCCTTATATACTTATCACACAAATTTCCCATGAGCACACAAAGGAGATACTATTATCCATTGTTCCAGGAGAGAAAATGGAGGCCAAATGGGCTTGTTGCTGAAGTACTCATGATCAGAAAGAGGCTGAGCCAGGATTTAAATCCAGGCATGTCTGGCTCTGAAGCTCCGTTCCTTCCCCTCACCTGGGGCCTGTCACATGCCTCGTGCTAGTCTTCCTGGAAGTCTGTGTACTCAATCCACTGTACCTCGCCTTCTTATGTAATAACATGGAGGAGTAGGGAGAGCCATCTGCTTTGAGAACAACAGATTTGAGTCCATAAGGAAAATAAGTTGGCAGAAACAGAAGGATTGAGACATTGCCTTTTGGCACTCCTGACTTTCTCTGCATTTATAAAAGAGGAATACATAGTCCAACACGTTGATTTCACAAGCTATCATTATCGTTCATTCTGAAATAAGCAGAGTCAGGGACATCATGTATAAAATAAGGGATCCCTGTTTTGGAAGATGATGTCAGTCAGAAGGAGTTGCTTTTGTGTGTGTGTGTGTGTGTGTGTGTGTGTGTGTGTGTGTGTGTGTGTGTGTGTGTGTTTTTAGCTCCTACCTCCTAAAGCACTAGCTTACAGGTGACTTCATAAAATATATTTCAATACTGAGGCCAATGATATCACAATATTATTTACAAGATAAAACAAAGCAGTTGTTCCAAAACAAGGCTGATCATCTGAATTCACCTGAAGAGCTTTAAATATATATAGGTACCCAATCCAAACTTCAGTAGCATTTCCAAGAATAAGATTCCAGAAGTCCCTAAGAATCTCAAACACCTTAAAAAAAGCTCCTATTGAGAACTATAGTTATTTGAATCACTGAAACAGGGAAATTCACCAAAAAACTATTGTGAATTTTGTATCAGGCATATGCCCAAGCTTCTAGTAGCAGCCTCTCTTCCTTTCTTGGGAAAGGACATTCTAGTTCACATTCAAACACAGAACATAAGGAGAAGATTACTCTGGGGAACATAGTTCCCTGATTCTCCTTTGTTATGCAGTTGTGGCTAGGAAGGAGTGGTGACAGAAAATCCAGCGTAATCTTTATGATAGGAAAAAGTATGAAACTAATAAGCTGAACACTTAAATTGATTGGGTTCATTCAGGAAACCAAATCACAGCAGTTATTTCAATAGGGAGGATTTCATATAGGGAATTCATTAATCAAGCACTGGAGGACTGAAAAAAAGAAAAAGGAGATAATTAAAAGGGATCCTTGCAAAAAACTGCTACCATGCATAGGTGGAGAGGAATAAAAAGAAGAGGCTGAGATGATTGGAATCTAGAAGTTCATGATGGGGGCCTACAGAATTAGGATTCAGAATTTCAGGAATGTTGCCACCTATTTGGCTGCTGCTGGTACCATAGGGGCTTGGAGGAGGGACTCATAGATTGGGGTGATAATTTCCAGGTAAGGAATGCTGCCCAGTTAGTGCTATTATTTCAGAAGATCCAGACAGGTTCTTCCTATGTTTTGTGACGCAGACACATCAGGAGTAGGCACTGTCTACCTGGTGCTGTGCAGGGGAACAATGAGGTGGGTAGTGGGAGTGCTCCAGTAAGCTATAGGCTTATATTCTTCTGCCACCAGGATAAAAGGCCACAGCAGAGTACCTGATAGGAAAAATAAACGAGTGTGAACAATCAAGCCCCTCCTCTCTTCTGCCAGGCATTCTTTCCCGAGGTTCCTCCTATTGATTGAAACTAACAGTAGGCTTTCTGATAACAGAGAACTTGTTGTTTGCAGAACTGTCATCACAAAGCAGAGCACAGGAAAGTGGATTTGAAGCAATACCCAGAACATTATTCAGTGGGAAAAGTTTGGAAAATAGCAACAGAATAAGTCAAAAGAAAGTAGAGGATAGGAATAATAAAGGGAAGAACAGAAATGTCTAAAATGGGATATGAACATTTGATGGAAAGGACCAATACCATGAAATTGTGGTTCTATGAGAAAAATAAATAAAATAAAACTCTGGCAAGTTTGAATGAAAAAAAAGGAGAGAGAAGGAACAATATTACAAGTGAAAACAGTGTAACTACAGATGCAGCAAAGATAAGAATTGCAATAAAAATGTGAACAACTTTTGTCAATAAGTTTGGAAACTTAGGCAAAACAAGCATCTCAGAGAATAATAAAATTATTAAAGCTGACACAGAAATATAAAGAAAGTTAATACTGTGAAAGAAGCAATGACATTGAAATAGTAGTTAAAAATATTCTTACCCACAAAAGGGTTAAAAGCTCTAGGTTCAGATCTTAAAAGAAAAAAAAAAGATAATACTTGCTGTTTGCTTAGTTTGGTTTTTATGTCCTAGATTTCTTTAAATTTCACATGTACTTGTTTTATATTCTGTACCTAATAATTCCTGTATCGATACTCCTTAAAGGGGGCGGTGCCTATAACTATTGTTTATTGTTTCTGTTGATGTTGACTCATAGGAACTGAACTCACAGCTTGATTTTAATTGTGTGAGGTCCATGCACCTAAACTAGGGTATCTTTCTTCCAGAGAGGGTTTGTTTCTATTTCTGTATCTGTTTTCACCAGTAGCCAGGAGACACCATTGACGTGGGGCCATTCAGCTTGCTCAGCACCAGACTTGGCTTCCCCACCCGTGCGCTGGCCCAGAGCATCCTGATGGTCCTGGGGGTCTGCTTAGGGCAGGCTGCCCGGCCACCTACCAACTGCTCCAACCTGAGCTCCCCTCTAGCTTTTCCCTAGCTAATCTCTTTTTGGAGAGAAGTGACAAAGATCTCCCTTTCACTTAAAAGATGGACAATTCCTCAAAGAGTAAGTCCTGGGTAAAGCTTGTGAACACTGAGAGCAGAGGAAAGGGCTTAGGGGTGGAGAGGAGGCTTCGAAGCTGTGGGAAAGCTTTATTTCTTAAGCTGAGTGGTGGGTATAGAAGGTTTATTTTTTATTCATTAGTAGTATTATTTAAGAATACTTATATGAATCATATACAGGGCATCCTTAAAATGTGTACACACTTTGAATAATTATAAAGGCAGTGTTTGTTAAAATACATTTCATTTTCAAAATGTAATAGAATCTACAAACAGTGGGTATACATTTTTTTGGGACACCTTATACTTTATGAGAAGTTAAAGAAAAGCTACCAGAGGTTTCACTAAATCTCTGTGACATTGGGAGAACACTAAGACATCAGCAGCAACACTGCTCACAACTCTGACTACTAAGATAAGGACAGTGCCCTCAGCACAGACGTCAGTGCTCCAGAGAACTGCGTGGGGCGGCAGGAGACGGGCCTCAAGTCAGCTGGATGGGAAGGAGGGACACATAGTAGCTTTGTGGGTTTGTTCATGGGGAGACTTCTGGGGAGTCACCTCTGAAATTGAGAGGGATTTGGATGAAGCTGTCACAGATATGGTGGGAATAGTTCAGGAAAATATTGTGTATTCTGAGTCTACAAGCTACTGTAGCTCTGAGTTTATGGATCGTGCAAATATCACATAAATAATAGCCCAGGTTCCCCTTTGGGTCTTGAGAGCATCCATAAAATCTTTGCTTTCATATAGTACCAACACCAGTTGTAGTTTATCTTGTGTTTCAAGTCTATATACATCTCGTTGGTTGCCCAGTAACATACCATGGAGAAGCCATTTACAAAATGTAGCCATGGTGCTTAGAAACATTAATTCCACTCTTACAGTGAACAATTTACTCTCAGGGTGTGGTATTTTCCACTATAGGAGCAGGACCATTACTATAGCAGCATAGTAAAGATATCTGTTTAATTCTTATCTGTAGGCCATGATATGCCATGTAATTGGACACCTGTTTAGAAATATTAACTATTGCATTGAAATCAGCCTTGTAGTAAATGAGAAAACATCAAGCCAGGGAGGTTTGGATCATCTCACTCAATTCTATGTTCTATCCAATTTAGCAGGCAAAAAAAAAAATTATGTTTGAAAATCAGTCATGTAATATTTCTGGATAATTGTCATAAAAATGGATTATCTGTCATAGTTCTTGAAAGCTTTAATCCAGTGTGACATAATAACATTTTAGGATGGTGCTCTGAGCCAGACTAACACAAGCATTAGCCAGCAGGCATGATTACAGGGGCTTCAGGGGTGCCCACCCCAAAATAGTAAATTGAAGCACTGCCTCCTATTGTCTCTGAAAGCTGGATTCACTTCCCAAATGTCTTCTGGAGTTGAAAGTTTTTTCATCTTTGTCATTTCCTTTTTAATAATCTGTTTGTTTTCTTGTTATCTGTGAGGAATGTCCAGTTTACAAAGAAGAAGAGAGTGTTTTCTGATTAAATCTTTTACTTGCTGTTGTTACCAGGCAAACAATCTGATTCTAAATGATGTAGGCACATGGGAGAGTAGTAGGCATAATAGTGATGGTTGATGTTGCTGCTTGAACTTAGATACAACTTGAATTCACTGAACAGTGTTCAGTGTTCAGCTCAATTTTTTAAAAAATTTAATTTAATTTAACTTAATTTTTCTATCACCATGTATCCCCTCTATGCTCTCTTCCACATCCACCTACCAACCTCCTCTCCTGCAATCACCACACTGCTGTCCATGTCCATGAGTTCTCTCTTCCTTTTTCTTTTTTGCTCAATACTCACTCCCTCTAACACCCCCCTAACCAGCTCCATAAATTTTTACATGTGCATATGCCCAAGTAACCACTACCTAGAGGTTCCTTCCTGTCTCTTTCCAGTCAACATCCAGCTCTGTCTCCCCTCCAACACACACCAAAAGGTAAACACTATTCTGACTTCTATCACCACAGCTTGGTTATGCCTATTTTAGAACTTTTTATAAATAGAATCATTCAGTATGTACTCCTTGGTGTCTGACTTTTTCAATATCACATTATGTCAGTGAGACCTATTCATGTTGCATTTACTAGTGGCTTGTTCTTTTTCATTGCTGTGTAATATTCTATAAATATACCACAATTTATCCATTTTACTGTTAGCAGACATTTGGGTTGTTTCTGGCATTTGATTAATTTAATTAAATTGCTATGAATGCTATGAACATTTTCATACATATAGCTCAGTGGGCATAAGCATTTTTTTCATATATATATACATATATATATATGTATATATATGTGTATATATATGTGTGTGTGTGTGTGTGTGTGTGTATGTATGTGTATATATATATATATATATATATATATATATATATATATATATATATATTAAGGAGTGAAAGTGGAACTCCTGGATCACAGGGTATGAAATGCCCAAACTGTTTTAGTTTTAGTATGAAATGCCCAAACTGTTACTACTAAGAGGGTAGTCTTGATGGGAGGTGTACTGGTGCTTCTATGTTTGCCCTCTGAATCAATTCTCTGTTTTTCTCTTTCTTACTGTGTGCCCAAAATCATCCTGGTTCTGTTGATTGGAACCAGGTTGATTCAGCAGATGGAAGGCCCAGCAGCTGATTGAAGAATGGGGAGATAGAAACAGAGACAGAGGGAGAGAGTAAGATCACAGTACTTATCTCTTCTGTTGTCTCCCTGCTTCACCATCATAAAGAGGGGCTCCATTCTTCTCCAGCCACAGATCCTGTCAGACAGCCCCTCTTCCACTTGGTTGTACTAACACCATCCTTCTTCATTGCTTCTTTAGTCTCACTGAGTGATAACTGCTGTTGTTAGTCCCTGAGTGATTCTTTACTATCTAGCCTTGTGCTCTTTTTTTTTTTTTTTTTAAATATATTTTTATTTATTTCAGAGAGGTAGAGAGAGATAGAAACATCAATGATGAAAGAGAATCATTTATCGACTGCCTCCTGCACGTTCCGCACTGGGGATCGAGCCTGCAACCTGGGCATGTGCCTTTGACTGGAATCGAACCAGGATCCTTCAATCCGCAGGCTGACACTCTATCCACTGAGTTAAACCAACTAGAGCTAGCCTTGCACTCTTTTTAAAAAAAAAATTAATTTCTTTATTGATTAAGGTATCACATATTTGTCCTCATCCCCCATTCCCATCCCACACCCCTCCTCATGCATGCCCCCACCCCCCTGTTGTCCTTAACCACTGGTTAGGCTCATATGCATACACACAAGTCCTTGCGTTGATCTCTTCCCTTTACCCCCACCCTCCCCTACCCTCCCTCTGAGGCCCGACAGTCTAATCCATGCCTCCTTGTTTCTGGGTCTGTTCTTGTTCATCAGTCTATGTTGTTCATTATTTCCCCTAGATGAGTGAGATCATGTGCTATTAGAAATATACTTATAAGAACTGAAAATGAGACAAGCAATAATGGTTATGCTGACAGGGAAATTAATCAGTCTGTAGTGAGTTTCTTTCTGGGCCAACAGTTCTTTTGAGACCCAATTTCAATGTCAAACAGTTCCTTATGTGTACATGTCAGCAATGACATTTCAGTTCTGGATGGTGGACAAATGGTGGTAATGCAGGTCCGACTCTCTCTGGTTTGGTCCTGGGCAACCTGCAGTGACGCACAGCTGCTAACTGCTAGTATGGCCAGGCAACGTCAGCGTCTTCCATCTCTGGACTGCTTCTCTTCTGTCTTCATGGCTGGAGTAGTCCTGTCGATTCCTCTCTGTTGCTGGAATCCACATGGTCTCGGAGTTGTTTTCTGAAAATATACAAACATATTCTCGACCAAAAGTTAATAAAGGAATATTTTCTATAAATTTGACTTGGGATCCTATTTCATTTTTTGCCCAAATGATTTTCCTCTGGCTTGTTTTGACACCTTGTGTGTTTTTCATGGGTGTCTTGCTTTTAGCCTTACAATTAATTTTCTAAAGTATTAATTTTCTAGATGTAATTTACTTACAGGATATTTTTCCTTACATGATATTCTTCTACTATCTCCCCCTTTTTTGATTTAAGTATTAGGAGGCTTTTGAAAATTTTATAATGTCTTCTTGATGGCTTTTAAATTTTAATTTTTTGCGCTATAATGTTACTGTTTTAGGTTCATTACATGGTGCGCAATTTTATCATGAGGTGAACTACCAATAAAAATTTTAGTTAACACTTTAAGAACACCTTTTTGTCCAGTACAATTAATTTTTCTAGAATATTTGCTTCTTTCAACTAGCCAATTTAAATTTGCCTGAAAACTTGACTACTATTTTACAGTCAAATTTATTACTCTAACAACAATCTTATTTACCCTGTAAATATTAGTGGAAAGGATTATTTGTCTTCTTGAGTAGGTCTTGAGCATTCCTGGTGCTAGGCTGGATTTAGATATCATAAACCCACTTCCCCACACCATGGATACAAGACAACTCAAACAATTCTTGTTGGAGTGAGAGAGCAGCTGCTATCGGCCAAGTCTCTGTCTGTTACCCGGGTCCCGATTTGAGCTGGGCATGGGACTTTAAGCAGCCCTGGGGGCAGGAAACTTCCTTCAGAAGGGGTGGTGTTCAGGTCCCTGCAAAGTTGGGGGTTGAGGGTCTGTGCCCCACCTCTGTTGACCCCAAGGTTCTCTCCTGATGGCCCCTCTGTGACTGTGCCTGTCTTAGGTTGTTCCTTCCCTGAGGAATCTTACCCATCTCTGGCTAACCAGCCATCCTCTGGGGCCAAGCAGGTAGCCTTGCACTCTTAACCCTACTCACATCACTGAAAAATAATAATTTTATAAATATCTAAAACCTGTTATCTTTTCTTATAGATACTTTGTTTGACTGATACAGAAGGAAATAAAATAAAAAAGATTTTAAGACCCCAGCTGGCATGGCTTAGTGGTTGAGTGTCAACCTATCATCCAGGACAGTGGTTGGCAAACTCATTAGTCAACAGAGCCAAGTACCAACAGTACAACGATTGAAATTTCTTTTGAGAGCCAAATTTTTTAAAGTTAAACTTCTTCTAATGCCACTTCTTCAAAATAGACTCGCCCAGGCCGTGGTATTTTGTGGAAGAGCCACACTCAAGGGGCCAAAGAGCTGCATGTGGCTTGCGAGCCGCAGTTTGCCTACCACTGAACAAGGAGGTCATGGTTTGATTCCCAGTTGGGGGTACATGTTTGGCTTATGGGCTTGATCCCCAGTGGGGGGTGCAGGAGGCAGACAATCGATGATTCTCTCATCATTGATGTTTCTATGTCTCTTCCTCTCCCTTCCTCACTGAAATCAATAAAAAATATTTTTTTAAAAAAAGAAGAAGAAAAAAAAAGATTTTAAGAGAGGGCGGAAAGTGTTGGAACACAGAGGGGTTTCTGCTCAGCATGAGAGAATTGGCACAGGACAGAGATTTCACTGAAAGTAGTTATTTAGGGCATTTCAAATCAATAGCTATGTTGGGTGTGGACCAGAATGCTGAATAGATGAGGTTTCCATTCACCAGTAGTTTTGTTGACATGACCTGGCTGCACATGACTCTACTAAGCCTCAATTTTTTCATTTATAAAATGGAAATAATGATTATACCTGTTTCAGGTTGACCAGTAGCTCAACCCCTACCACACCTCTGAAGTTGTCAGATAGTGAAGAAAATCAAGGACACCACACTCCAAAGATGAGATAGAGGCTTTATGAATTCATTAAAGAAATTCATCCAGTGATGGTAGGAGTACCTAAGAAGTATTGAACTATTCAGAATCTTGGAGACAAGTTTCCATATATACTGTAAGTTCAGAAAAGCACAACCACCAACCAAGGATAGGGAAACTTCCTTCAGGGGTGACAGTCTAATAAAGTGGTTAAGACAAAACAAAGGTTTAAAAGTCATGTCTGAGTAGGAACCCAGACTTTGTCTCTTATTGACAATATACCCTTGATTAGCGATGAACATTCCTCAGTGCTGTCAACTGTCAAATGGGGATAACTATTCATATACCTTTTATAGTAATTGTTATTAAAGCTTTTTTTGCACATAAAAATACATAAACATATATATGATCATGGTCCTTCCTACTTAGGTAAGCGTTAGTATAGGTTGTCAGGAAATACAAAGCTGCAGAGTTGGAGCTGCAGGTAACACTGCTGTGAGGGGAATACTGAGAGTGGGCATGTCTGTGGCAAGGAAGGAGATGCATGGGCAGAGAATACATCAAAGTTGAATAGGCATGAAGTCTAGCATGGTGGTGTGTGTCTAGAATAAGATCTCACTTCCAGGATAGAAAATTAGAATCTGCTGTGCCTGAGCAGAAGAAATCAGAGGCAGACCATTAAAATATTTTATTTTCTAAAATAACCTTTCTTACTAATTTTCTCAAGTTTTTTGAAAAAAAATCTACCCTGCTTTCCCCTCTCTCCTCCCTGTTAAATGGTGTTTTCCATTTTTAGTTTTAATATTCTTCCTCAATATAGAATGGTGGTCAAGATTATGGACCTTAGAATGGATCTGTCTCCAGCAATTTTTAATTTTTATTATTTTGAAAAACAAACATTTGACCAAGTTCTCCTTTTGCAAGCCCAGCACTCTATTCCTGACATTTTCATTTTGCTCATCTTAGAGATACAATATCAAGATCATACACAATGACATATTGACAGCAACTGCCTATTTCAAAGCAAAGCCTGGCATTAGTTAGCTGGAATAGAAGCAGGGGAAAATAAAGGGATTTATGAGAAAACAAATTCCAGATTTGTCTGTGGGCATGAATGCCAAAGCAAAAAAGTTTCTAAGGCAGCTAAGGCTTTGGGCAAATTCTGATAACACTGAAGGGTGAGAAAATAGTCAAGGAATCAAACAATGTGCTTCTGGCATCCTGCTGGTGATTCAGAAAATTCTGATTCAAAAACAAGAATTATTTTCAAAGGTCTTTTGACAGAGTTGACAGCTATTCAACTGTCAGCCACTCTCCAGAGACCCTAATGAGCTCTTCCTTGTCAGGCCTTTCTGTCTAAACAAGGAATTGCTAGTCTCTGTCTGCCACCCCACAGTGAGTGTACTTACCTTTGCTTATGTACAGTATAAATTATTAGTTAATACAAATACTTGTTCAGGTTGATCACTAGGTTGTTTCTGTCAGCCTATATCAATGTGGTCTTTAATGTGTCAGCGGCTCAACAGCAGAGTATGTGTGTACACAGGTGGTCAGAAACTGCTTTTCTGTTGATAAACTAATAGGTATTCCTAAAGAAATTGCTGCAACTACCTTTGGGACACAAAATTCCTTAGGCTCTTGTAGATGGTCAAAATACTTTACCTTATTTTCTGCAATAATAGCAAGTCATAATAAAGAACAATAGAGAGGACATACCCGAGAAATAATACTTTTTAAGTACACTTAATCAATCCCATTATTCCTTCTGTACAATATTCAAGATCCTTGCTGAATTCTATGTAAAGACAATTTCAGTTTAATTTTAGAATTCTTCAATCCCCTTTTAAATGGGCTTCTGTTATTTTCTAAAATAGCAATTCTTACTAATTTTCTCATGTCCTTTGGAAAAAAATTCTACCCTGTTTTCCCCTCTCTCCTCCATGTTAAATGGTGTTTTTCCATTTTTATTTTCAGTATGCTTCCTCAGTATAGAACGGTGGTCAAGAGCATGGGCCTTAGAGTAATTTAACCTGGGTTTTGAGTTCTGGTTAAGTTCTCCTTGGTTCTCTCTTTCTCCATCCATCACTTCTCTATCAGCTTATTCAGAATGAACTCCTACTCTACTCTGTCATGGAGTTTTCTTTTCTTTGATTAAAATCTCTTCAGATACCTCAGTTTTCTTAGTAAATTTGCCTCATAAGTTTGAGAAGAGAAGCTACCCATTTCATAAAAAAGAGATGAAAAAACTAAAATAACAAAAACAAAATATCTTCAAACTACGTAACTATGTTCTTCAATGTTTATTTCTACAGTTTAAAAAAAAAAGGAAAGAAAAATATGAAATGAAATGAAAGAGAAGGAAAAGAAGGAGGCGCTCTCCCTCCTGAGAACATGCCAGTACTGTTCTCTTCCCTTCCCTCTCTACCAGGCCCATTACCATTAGCTTCAATACTCCCAAGCTCCAAGCGCCCTTCTTTTACCTCTATAACTTGTTTCTTAAGTCCATTTATCCCAGGAATTACTTTTTCTGCCTCTGTAATTTACCCAATAAATGTTCTCTTACAGTTAAAAAAAAAAAAAAAAAGAAAAGGAGAAAGACATAACAAAAGCAATCAGAGTCTACATTTTATAACATCAAGTTTAATTTCTGTTATGGCTAAGCAATCCCTTACTGGACCAACCCTCCTAAAGATAATAATCAAAACTCTGTACAAAATAAAAAAAAAATAGGTTTCACACACTGAAACTAAAGAAAATTGGGCAAATTGTGGGTGGAAGTTGATACTTAGGTAAATGGAATGACATGGTTGAATGTCCCATTTTTACAGGTGGCCCCAGTCTTCCTGGCCTGAAAAATGAGAGCACAGAGATCCAAGAAATGAAAGCTGCTGAGAAAGTGAAGAGGGAACCAAGGCAAGGAGAGAACCAGAGACAAGAAGCTCCAAATTTTGTATATAAATTCTGCCCAAATCTTAGACTAACTCCTGAGCCACATGGTGGGACAGACGTAAAGCAGTCCCATTGAGGACAAAGGATAAAACTAATATTTCAGTCACCACTCAAAAGACAGAATTTTCAGTTTGACAGTAACAAAATTATTTACTTGCTAAAATAAGAACAATACAAATCATTCTTGGATCAATCATTGTGTTGAGAACACAATTTAGAATTACTTGACATACTTAGATTTGGGAAAGTATGGGCCTGTCTCAAGAGGAAAGACCACACATTAAGACCAAACTAAGAAATTAACAGATGTTGAAATCAGCAGACTAAGGATTTTAAAGCATCTATTATAACTATGTACAATAAAGTAAAGGAAAATATACTCACAAGAAATAAAAATAGAAAACTAAGCAGGGGAATTGAAATTATATTAAAGAACCATATCTGTAAATTATATAATTGAAAACTTTAAATCTGAAATCAAAATATGGTGGATAGTCTGACAGGAAAGTAGAGATGACAGAAAACGAATTAGTAAACTTTAATATAGAGAAATATACATTATTCAACCTTAGGAACAATATTTTTTTAAAAAAAGAACAGAGTCCCAGGGACCTATGGGACAACATAAAAAGATGTGGCTATGTGTAATTGAAGTTCTAAAGGGAGAGTAGAGGAAATGGGTAGTAAATATATTTTAAGAAATAATGGACAAAAGTTTCACCAATTTAATGAAAGACATAAATTTTCAGATGTAAGAAGCTCAGTGAATCTAAAAAGGGTACATGCAAAGAAAACCACACTTGTGCACATAATAGTCAATCTGCTAGAAAATCAAAATTGAGAAGAAAAATTAGCTTAAAAGCAACTACAGAAAAAGGACACATTACACATAGTGGAACAATGATCAAACTCCACTAATTTCTCAGTGAAAACTGTGAAGGCCAGGATACAGCGTAACAATAATCTTACAGTGTTAAAATAATAAAACTTTAATGCAGAATTCTATATGCAGAAAAAGTATCCAAATAACCCTCAAGAAATGGAGCAAAATCAAGACATAATCTCAGAAAAGGAAATGAAGAGAATCAATTACCAGCAGACCTGTGCTACAAAAAATACTAAAGGAAATTCTTCAGAACTAGGGGAAATAATAGCACATACAATCTCAGATATTCAGGAAGGAATTAAGAGCATTAGAAAAGGTCTAGAAAAATGTAAAGACTAATTTTTATTCTTAATGTCTTTAAAATATGTATGATTGTTTAAAAGATGAAGATGTAATGAATTGACAATTACAACATAAAAGATAGGGGGAAAGTGTAAATGGGCCTTTATGCTTGAAAATTTCTGTATTTTATGTAGAGTAACACAATATTAACTCTAAGAAGACTGAAAAGTTATGCCCAGCCAGCATAGCTCAGTGATTGAGCATTGACCCATAAACCAGGAGGTCACAGTTCAATCTCCAGTCAGGGTACATGCCTAGGTTGTGGGCTGGATCTCCAGTGGGAAAAGTGTACATGTAATTCAAAGTAATCACTAAAAATTAATGCAAAGAAGCATAGCTGAGAAGCCAATAAATATATTCAAATTACCTTCAAATTTGGATTGTGAAATACTTGAAAATATTTCATGCAGTATACTTTAATTTTGCTATATATAAAGCTAATATGCAAAGTGTCCCCGTGGGAGTTTGACCGGGAGACCAGGAGTTCTATCGCTTGCTATGACGTGTTCTGACCACCAGAGGGTGGTGTGGAATGAAGAAAGGCCCAGGCCAGCAGCTGGAAGGAAGGCCCTGGCCAGCAGCCAGAAGGCCTCGATTGGCTCTGATCACCGGCCAAGCCTAGGGATCCTACCTGTGCACAAATTTTGTGCATTGGGCCTCTAGTTGTTTTATAATTCTGAATCTATATATTATCATAGAAAAAATAGGCATTAGAAGAAGTCTTAGGATGAGTACTGTTTACTTAGATTTAAGACCAGAGTATTCTTTTTATAACAATACTTTTATTTATTTATTTATTTAATTTGTTGTTGTTGTTGTTAATCCTCACCCAAGGATATCTTTTCCATTGATTTTTAGAGAGAGTGGAAGGGAGAGGAAGAGATAGAGAAACACTGAGATGAGAGAGATACAGCAATTGGTCGTCTCCCACATGGGGGACTGAGCCTGCAACCTAGGTATATGCCCTTGACTACCCTTGACTAGAATTGAACCTAGGACCCTTCAGTCCACAGGCTGACACCCTATCCACTGAGCAAAAGCAGCCAGGGCAAGACCATAGAATTCTTGATGAAGACTTCTGTGATAGGGTTAAAAGACTGTGACTCAGGATTTTGGTTTTAACTGCTGAATTCAAAACCATCTGCTCTTTCCCATGAAAATCTCTTTGACCTTATTTCCCTTGTCCCATATTTAGAGTGCCCTGGGAAAAAGTTTCTGCTCCCCTTTATTGTCATTTATATACTAGAAGCAAATCTGGAAGCTTGTGAAGGGAGGTGTATGGATATCACAGGGAAAGTAAACAAATGAGCCTGAAATTCCTAGAACACTCATGCAATAATTGTTTTTTTCTCCTAAGAATAGATGAAACAATAAATTATGCCCAATATTTTAAGCAAGGTATGGCAATCAAGGTTACAGAGATCTCACCTGTAAGATATATGCCTATCTCATTTAAGAATAATAAAAATATGCAAATATGCAAATTTCTTTCTTTTTGTATTTTTGTATCTTTATATAATCACTAGGGGCCCAGTGCACGAATTCGTACACCTTGAAAGAAACTGTGGGCCATGAGGCTGCAGTGGGCACAGGGGCGGGTCTCAGCCCATCCTCCATGCCCCAGCCCATCTCCTCCCACTGCAGCCCCTGGTTCCCTGTCTGCTGGCAGCCCCACTCTCACTGCTGCTGCTCCCACACGCAACAGCAATTGGGGTTGGCGCCAGCAGCAGATGCGAGCGGGGCCAGCGCCATCAGTGGGTGCAAGTGGTGGCTGCTTCCCTGATCGCCCCTAAGGAGCAGGGGGAGGTAGAGAAGCCCTTAGGCGTAATTGGGCTGGCAGCTGCCACTTGCACCCACTGATGGCGCTGAGCGATTGGGACCAGCACCGGGAGCTGGCAGCGAGCGGCAGCTCCAGTGCTTAGGTGCAGGTGTGAGTGGGGCCGGTGCCAGCAGCAGGTGCAAGTGCCCGGCGGGACCACGACACATGGGAGCAAAGAATTTTCAGTAACCACCAGAGGCTCGCCCCGATGACAGTGACTGGTACCTTGCCTTGGTCTGGTGCCCCTACTCACCTGCTCCACCATCCCACCATGGCCAATGCCCGCTATCTTCTGTGCTCTGCCACCTGCTGCCGACGCCCTCCATGTTTCTAGCACGCCTCCTGGTGGTCAGCACACATCATAGCGACTGGTTGTTCCGTTATTCCACTATTCAGTCTATTTGCATATTAAGGTTTTATATAGAGAGATAGCAATATTTATGTACATAGATTAAGAAGGAATATGCCATTTCTATCCAAAAGACAAACAAGTAAACAAAGAAAATTATAATATGATTTCACCATAGGTAGAAGTCATAGTTGGATTTTAAGAAAAATGTTTGGAGGTTGTAAGTAAATTTCCATCTGGGTTTATAATCTACCTCAAAAACTCTTCCCCTCTTATGAAGTAACAGAAAAAGGAAGGTCAGAAATGTCTTTACCTTTTATGGAGTAGTTCCTTGGTGTTTCCTGCAGAGAACTAATTCCAGTCTTGGCATAGCCCCTCTATCAACTTCTTCTGCTTCTTTCCCCATCCATGAATGAGATTATCCAGCTTTCGGTCCCAGAACCATTGAAAAGAGCTGAAATGCAACTAATATCTAAATGCTAACAATAAAAAGAAAGAAAGAAAAAAAGAAGTAAATGTTGTTTGTGTATTATGTTAACCAGGGAATAAATGCACATACTATAAAACATTTCCAACTTTGTTGTTTTGTGGACTTTATATAGTGGTTTTAATTCTATCTATATCCATCATCATTTTTCCTATGTCTCTTCTTCATCTCATGCTTTAAAAACGAAAGAATGGTCCTAGCTGGTTTGTCTCAATGGATAGAATGTCCATGGACTGAAGGGTCCCAGGTTCGATTCTGGTCAAGATTACGAACCTCGGTTGCAGGCTCAATCCAACCAGGGCGCGTGCAAGAGGCAACCAATCAATGTGTCTCTCTCACATCGATATTTCTCTCTCTCTCTCTCTCTGTCTCTACCCCTCCCTTCCACGCTCTCTAAAAATCAATGGAAAAATATCCTTGGATGAGGATTAACAACAATAACAATAACAAAATGAAAGAATGCTTTAGTACAAAGAGAGGAATTTCAGGCCCATTACTTCCATGACTTCAGCTTTGGCTAGAAATTAATCCTCAACATGAAGGATACAATAAATTATAAATTATAATCTATAGGAGAATAATGGTTCTACAGTTATATTACACAGGATGAAATTTCAGTTGCACCCTATTTCTAGCTGCAGTGACCTTGAATAGTTACTTAACATTTTCAAACTTTGGTTTTTTAATCTTTAAAATGAGGTAATGATTGTATCCATACCATAGGTTAACTGTATTAAATCATTTAAAGTACTTAACACAATGCCTACCACATCTTAAGCAATCTATAAATGTTAGTTGTTTTTATCAACATATCTCTCTCCATTTGACTTTTTCCATCGTAAGAAATTTTATTTGCCATTTTTTGCAATGAAACAAAAGCCACTGTTAGCTCATCCCATCAAGCATCCATTAATAATGCATATAGACAGGTTCGTGTTTCATAGCCAGAAGCCTAAATTACCCACAGTCATCTTGTCCAAAAGAGAGGATAAAAGTCAGCAGGTTGAATTTTTTTCCAAACTTCAGCTTGTAGCCTAGAGGATCTTAAATACATAGCTGCTTCAGCAGAAAACCAAGTTGAACTGATTTTAAAAACAATATAAGCTACTTTCCATTCAATGATGAAAGAATGCCAAAAAAAATGTATTCTGAAGTGTATTTTGTGTTACTCTTGATTTATAAATATACAAGAAGTAACAAAAATGTGAAAATATTCATAGTTTAAACTTACATGTTTTCTAATCCTTATGTAAGTATATACTATTTGTATAAATTTATTGAAATATCTTAATGAGAATAATATAATAAAATATTCAAAATACAATTGCTGTAATTTGAAACATTTGGAAAAACTTAAAGTCCATTGGGACCAGTACCACTAAATTATGAATGATCCTTCTGTGATATTGACTCCAAATCTCTTTTCTATTTTGATTACAAGTCATAATTTTCTCATCTTTCCATGTATTTTGAACTGATGTCCTTTAATTTATTCATTATTCAGTAAAATTTCACTCCCATCTTTACCATCAGTCATCATAAAACACCTTTGGGTTATCTGTCCAACTTACAACAATTCATTTTTCTCTGGAAATTGCTGTCCTTCCATTTACTTAGAGAATTTACTTAGGAGCCATACTTTTTTTGTGAAAAGCTGTTCTGGCAAAAGCCAATTGGACCTTGGGTGAACACTTGATTTAAGCTGAACAAATCAGATCATCCCAGAGATTTAGAACTGGGAACAAAAGATAGTCTCTGGGGGATGGATAAATAATAATATATTGACATGTTAAAAAGATTTAAACTCAGAAACACTGGGGCGCCCAATGCAAGAGAACAGCAGAGAAATCCAGTTGGTAAAGAAGAACAAAGAAACAGAAATGAAGGCAGAGAAAGGATATTGTTTGAGTTCTTGAAAACTTTCTAGAACATAGTTCTCATCTCCTTGATAACCAGTTGCATTTTTGCCCTATGACATGTTCCTTTACTCATTCATTATATTACATATTTTGAATGTCCATTAGACATTGTGTACTTTTTTTTCACTGAATTTTAATTAGAAGTCTAAACCACAACTAATGAACCACATAGTAAAACAATGGTGAACATTTAATATTATCTGACAACATTTCAGGAAATCTTGGAGACTTGATTCTGGCTACCACTGCAAATTTTCAAGTGAAATCCCAATTGTATTATGATTACTCTTACTGAGGTGAGCTAAAACAAAAGTTCCTATTTATAAAATGTAGTGCTATCTCCCAACATTGCACTGGCAAGCAGATGATAATCTCTAGCCATTATTATGATCTACTTAAAGTTTCATATAATTACTGGAGAATTTTTATATAAGAAAGAAAAATCACAAAATAGTATAAATATCACTTTTAGTTTTTCATAATGCCTGATGGCAAAAGAAAAAAAAATCTCCTGACATACTGTTTTCTAACTTTCTTTGTTTGTATAACATAATGGTGCAAGTCCATAAATATCAGTCTCCAAGGGAAACATACTTTTCAGTTATCCTAAGTGTAAGATGTGGAGAAATTATAATTTGTTTTATGAATAGTCAACTTCACAAGAGAAAAGAACATGCATTTTTAGGTAATAGGTGTAAATCATTTGTCAGGGCACTGCTGTTTCTTCTCCAGTGAAGAAGCAAAACCATTTGTATTAGCTCAAGACATTAAACTTGCATTTAACTTCCCATATTATATACCAGCTATTATTACTTGGGTTATTGTTAGAGGGAAGACATAGGTAGTTTTATCACCCACATTCCCTGAGTCCTTGTTCTTTCTCACCATTTAGTTTTTAATCCACTGAATGTCTGGTGTATATCACTCCCTCTCTATGAAAACTGCTCAAATCTTACCTTTTCAAAGTATCTGTCCTTACTATTGAATTCCATTGCCCCTTTACATCCATTAGAATGAAATTCTAATTCCTTCCCATACTTTTAAGACTATACAGGATCATGACTCAGTCTTTCTCTCCAGTCTTACTTCTTGTCATATTTACCCATGGCCTCTAATCAGTTCTCGAAGTTAAATTAGAGAAAAACACTTGTATTAATTTGCTAGAATTGCTGTAACAAACACCATAGACTGAGAGGCTTCACCAACAGAAATTTATTTTTTCACAGCTCTGGAATCTAGAAGTCTAAGATCAGGTGTTGGCAGGGTTTCTTCTGAGGCCTCTCTCCTTGGCTTGTGGATGGTCATCTTTTGTCTATCTTCACATGATCTTCCCTCTATGCAAGTTTGTGTCCTAATCTACTCTTCTTATAAAGACCCCAGTCATAGAAACTTAGGGCTTATCCATATGATTTCATTTTACCTTAATTACCTTTAAAGACCTTTTCTTTAAGTGCAGCCACATTCTGAGGTACTGAAAAATAGGACTTCAACATAGACATTTTAGAGGGACATGATTCAGCCTGTAACAGTAATGATCTTTAGCTATTGATAGATGTGCTCTCGGAAGTTTGGACGGGCCAAGTTGAAGTCATAAGGTACTAGGAAAGAGGTGACAAAAGAACTACAAATTCAATGACTGATAGAAACTTTGGGTATGACTGAGTCTGGAGCTCTGTGCTCTTGGCTGAATGGGATATCTCAGGATCATCCCCCTCCCACCCCCCCAAGGAGATGCTCTTCAGGGAGTCATCGTGGGAGGGGAGCCAAGAAGAGGAGGACAGAGATTAGTATACATGATCAGCAGGCTACCAGGGCAACCCCACGTCTCTTCAAAATGTTGAGACCAACTGATGGGTCTCGGGAAGGAAACCACCTCTAATTTTCTAGTAAGAAAGCGAGTCTTGTGAAAAACGGTAGTGTAAGAAAATCCTTTCACTTCCATTTATCATAAACTTTCCAATGAAATGACAATGAAAATAGCCAACATGTGTATTAGGATAATATTATTAAAGATTTTATAAATTTTTTAGTGGTTCTTGGGAAGTGTTTTTGAATAAATAAATGCCACATTGTCTAGCTCAGGCAAAAACCCATCGGATTTACTATATTATTAAAGGAAAATAAAGATGGAGAATTTAATGTTCTGAAAGATTTAATGAGGCTGCCCCATATATACCAATAGAAGCTCATTTTTGAATGAACCATTTTATCATATGGGAAAACAACAAACAAAAACAAACAAAGATAAATAAAAACAAAGACTTTGTAAAACAAAACAACAGTAAGATAATAGGTTCTCCTAGGCCAGTGACTAAAGTGTCCCCATTCAAAGAGGGGGAAACTAAAAGTACTTACTGTTAAAAGCTGGAATTAGATTTATTTATTCTGTTTGTGGAGAATTTTAGAAAGTTAATTAGAATTTATGTTTTTTCTGGAAAAAAAAAGTAGCAGATCAAAGGTACATCCTGTCCAAGTGTATTAAAATGCTAAGTGTGTTATAATTCTAAGTGTGTTATAATTCTACCTTTTCTATTTCATCTTTTCTGGTGTTATTATTACCTTTTGTCCTAGCTTGAGCTGTTATAGAATAGTAAGAAGCTAGGAAAATTCCAGGACAAGTAGAATAGAGAAACTAAGAGAGATAGTTAAACTGTAGTTTTCAGCCACCTAGTAAATCCTACCTTCCTTAAGCCAAGCACTTCTCCTCCCCAACTGGAAGGTAAATAGCTTAAATCACCCTACTCAGAGAGACAGATAACAACAATACAATTAGTGTCATTTGCCAGCCACACTCAAGAACAGACAAATTAAGAGAATAAATCTCATTTTAGTACATCAGCATAAAGCTGATGAATATACTATTGAGCTACCCCAAGACTTCCCCCAAAATGCCCAGCCTTTAAAGCCACTGAAAATGAAGGTCCCAGCATGCCCTCTCTCCAGGGAGCATGTCCATGTCATTCCCTTGCTCCTCTCCTTCCCCCACAGGCACATATCCCCTAACCTCTAAGGGACCCCAGGAGACTTGCAACCAGAGGAGCAATGGTCTGTGTCTCTCTGTCCTAAGTATGTTTTTGCTGCAGTCAATAAATTCTTGCTTACAGAGGCAGTAAAGCATCAAACAGTCTGTCAAATTACAGCAGGAAGGTTAGGGAGAGGTGGGGAAGATAAGAGATCAATCAAAGGACTTGTATGCATGCATATAAGCATAACCAATGGACGCAAAACTCTGGGGGGTGAGGGCATATATGGGAGTGGGGTGGGGGGGCAATGGTAAGATATGTACACATATAATACCTTAATAAAAAAATTGGAAAAAAAAAAAAAAAAAAATAAATTCTTGCTTGTTTTTCTACACTTTGTCTCTTGATTGAAATCTTTCCCTCAAGAAGACAAGAACAAAGGTCTCCTCATCTACCAGATAAAAGAGCTATGATTAGATTAAGACATATTTGATGGAAGGTATCCCAAAGAGTTAGAATTTATTATAAAATTATAGAATTTATTCTACAACTAGAGGTCCAGTGAACGAAATTCATGCACAGGGGGTGTATCCCTCAGCCTAGCCTGTACCCTTTCCAATCTGGGACGCCTCAAGGAATGTCCAACTGCCCATTTAGGACCGATCCCAGCAGGATCGGTCCTAAATGGGCAGTTGGACATCCCTCTCACAATCCAGGACTGCTGGCTCCCAACTGCTCACCTGCCTGCCTTTCTGATTGCCCCTAACCGCTTCTGCTTGCCAGCCTCATCACCCTTTAACCACTCCCATGCCAGCCTGATTGATGCCTAACTGCTCCCCTGCCAGCCCGATTGCCCTTAACTTCCCTCCCCTGCTGATCCAGTCACCCCTAACTGCCCTCCCCTGCCAGCCTCATCGCCCCTAACTGCTCTCCCCTGCTGGTCTGGTCCCCCCGCAACTGCCTTCCCCTGCAGGCTTGAGTCCCCCCAACTGCCCTTCCCTGCAGGCCTGGCCCCCCTCAACTGCTCTCTCCTGTAGACCCCCCCCGCCCCCAACTGCCCTCCCCTGCAGGCCCGGTCCCCCCCCCAACTTCCCTCCTCTGCCAGCCTGGTCACCCCTAACTGCCCTCCCCTGCAGGCTTGATTGCCCCCAACTGCCCTCCCTTGCAGGCCTGGTCCCTTTCAACTGCCCTCCCCTGCTGGCCTGATCACCCACAACTGCCCTCCCTTGCAGGCCTGTTCCCTCCCAACTGCCCTCCCCTGCTGGCCTGATTGCCCACAACTGCCCTCCCTTGCAGGCCTGGTCCCTTCCAACTGCCATCCCCTGCTGGCCATCTTGTGGTGGCCATCTTGTGTCCACATGGGGCAGCCTTCTTTGACCACATGGGGGCAGCCATCTTGTGTGTTGGAGTGATGGTCAATTTGCATATTACTCTTATATTAGATAGGATTCTCTCATTAGTTAACTGGGAGTATGCTTGTGGCACAGGCTTCATGACAGAGGTATCTAAAATGTTGAAGCTGAGATTTCTACAGGGGAAAACTTAGAATTTTGCCTGAAAACAGTCAAACAGTCAAACAGCATTTTCTAACTCCCAAATTCCTTTGCAGGAAAGCTGAACAACTATATCTGACCTGTGCAACAATGATGTTTGTACATATGGCTGGGAGGAGTGCCTTTACCTTTGGCATGAGAACTTGAAGTGCATTCAAGCACTTCATTGATTATAAGGTTAAAATACAAATATAATTTCTGAGAGTAAAATGGCTTCTTCAAAACATTCATAATAATTAGGCTTACCCTGGGATTTATTTGCAGAACAATTTAAGACTTGTATGTTAATCCCTATGGGAATTTGATCCATTTTAGACAGTTTCCTAAATTTTAACATAAAGATGATTTTTAAAATTACTCTTCTGACCTAATTTATGCTGAGCTATAACCAGAGATAACACAGGGTGTTATTATATTCTTTTATTAAAAAATTAAATCTGCAGTTGAGCCTTTCTATCAGTGCTTTTGACCGGTTGATGAGTTATGATGCAAGCAATTAAGTCAATTAAGGTTTTCTAGACACAATTTTCCTAGGAATTATTTACTTACAATGAAGGCAGCATGAGATCTACCAGTATTTTCCTAATATTGGACAAGTGTTATCAATTATGATACTTTTCAAGCAATATGTATCTTGAAATGAAAAAAAACAAAACTTCTTATATTCTAATTTTAATAACAAATTTATGCTTAATTCCACTCTCTGGGTTATTCATCACCATGCAGCCTAGACAAGCAATTAAAATCCTATCAATAACATCTTCCAACTTGCACATGAATGACCTTTGGCAAGTCATTCATCCTCTCTGCTACTGAGTGTCCTTGTCTTTCTGATAAAGGATTAGACAAGGTTCTCAGTGGTTGCTATGCATTTAAAGTAGACTTGTTTTCAGCTGGTCTGAGGACAGCCTGAGCAGCTCAAGGCTCTCAAAGCTCCACGGGTGATTCTATTG
The DNA here is from genome assembly GCA_025583905.1 of Ia io. NCBI lineage: Eukaryota > Metazoa > Chordata > Mammalia > Chiroptera > Vespertilionidae > Ia > Ia io. The sequence goes on from JAJQQW010000007.1 coordinate 23,275,567, forward strand.
TGCAGTGAATGTTAAGATCACCCAACTGGGTAATGTTATACTTCTAGATTCAACAATGTTTCCTATATAATTGTTGATCATCAATCTCTATTACTGGAGATGAAATTTGCAGAGGTTTGCCATGGTAAGAGTTTGGAAGTAAAGATTAAAATTTCAGCTTGCTTTCTGTATGAGAATCCCTAAGTCTTGTGTGTGCTATTGGTAGATCTATGATGAAGAGAAAAAGAGGGATGGGAGAGAATAAAAGAGGGATGGGAGAGCTGACTTGAGAGGCGGCTGTGGATTCCAGGGACTTTGGGGAACCTAGAGTAAAAGTCATTGAAGAAAGTGGCAGGATCAGTACTGAATGGTAAGCCTTATACTCTTCAGATATAGATAACACTGAACTGGAAGAATCTGCTAATCCTAGGGTTTTCCCAAAAATAAGTGAACTAAAATATCTGAGTAAATACACTGGCATTTTTAAAATATTTTATTGATTTTTTACAGAGAAGAAGGGAGAGGGATAGAGAGCTAGAAACATCAACGAGAGAGAAACATCGATCAGCTGCCTCCTGCACAATCCCCACTGGGTATGTGCCTGCAACCAAGGTACATGCCCCTGACCAGAATCGAACCTGGGACCCTTGAGTCCACAAGCCGATACTCTATCCACTGGGCCAAACCAGTTAGGGCTGACATTTTTTTTAATTATGAAAAAAATGCAGGCCTGTAAAAACAAAGAAGAGAAAGTAAGTTTGGTAGTCAGAAGAGAAAGTAAGTTTCCCATCTTTGCCAAACTCAAACTGCTGCTTTCCAGAAACAGTCAATGCTCACACTTTCCTGTGAATCCTTGCAGAAGTTTCTTTTGCATAACAGTCCTATAAAATATTTATGAAATCCATCAATTTATTTGTTTTTAAAAATAAGATTAGAATAATCTACACCAATAAAAGAGTAAGATGTAAATTGACTGTACCTTCATGACGCCCACCAGCCAATCAGGAGTGAGCATGCAAATTAACACAACAAAGATGGTGGGTTAATTTGCATACACAGGCACCGAGTAGCCAGGGGTGGGGCGGGATGATTACATTGTTGCCATGGCAATGACGCAGGTGTTCCACACCACCCCAGCTGCTCCAGGCCTCTGGGCAGTATGGGAAGGCAGAAATGTGGCTCTGGGCCGGAGTGAAGGTGGTGCTGGCAGCCAGGGGAAGGAAGGCCCATTCTTGCATGAATCTTCATGCATCGGGCCTCTAGTCATATCATAATGCTATTCTGTGACTCTTTTTCCCCTCAATTAATATATTGAAAGGACATATGATCTGTGCTAAACCATGTAAAAATTAAATAAATTTCACACTTATTGAATGAAGCACTTGGCTTCATTCAATAAGCTACAATGGTGTAAAATAAATGTAGCTTATTCCTTGAAAGGCTGTTCTGGATCTTTGTTGAAGATATGTACCATAACTTAATAAGTCAGACATTTTAATTGTTTCTAGTTCTCTGCACCTATGCAGTAGCCAGTAGTGAACATCCTTGTTCATGTATTTGATCAACTGGACAACTGTCTCTGTAAAGTATATCCAACTGGAGGCCCGACACATGAAATTCGTGCAAGAGAAGGCTTTCCTTCCCCTGGCTGCCAGCACCAGCTTCCCTATGGCACCCAGGACCCAGATTCCTTCCCTCCAGCTGCTGGAAGGCACCCGGGACCCGGGCTTCCCTGCGGCCTCAAGCAGGCACCTGGGACCCGGGCTTCCCTCGCAGCCCCAGCTTCGTCTGGAAGGACAGAAGGACATCCAGAAGGATGTCTGGTCTAATGAGCATATTACACATTTATTATTATAGATGGTGTAAAATTATTGGGACAAAGGTTTTAAAATGTAAATAAGTTTCCAAACTGTCCTTTCAAATTGTGATATCAATTAATAAAGCCATCAACACTATTTGGAGTTTCTGTTTTGTCACAACTAACCAACCTGGGGAAAAAATATCAATGTTTTGGAGCTTCACCTTTTTTATATTCCAGCTTTAATTTGCATTTCTTTAATTATCAGTACATTTTTTAAAATAAGAAAACTTACAAAGAGACTCCCACTTACCTAGCTACCAAAAGAAATTACATAAGTTATCTAGTGAGATGGTAATAAAAGAAAACAACTGAAAGAATATATTGGTGGAATTTAGGCAGAATGCAGGCATTAATTTGCATTTTCTAATCAGAAATGCATTTATTTTTCTCTTTGTCCTCTGTGGCTTTCCAATTTGAATATTCAGCAGGAGAAGGCTGAATAGTTAGGTTTAACAATAGTTGAACATATTTCTTTCTTATGATTCTGTTCCGTCTTTCTAAGGTGAAACATTTCAAACAAAGTGAATTTTAATTTTGAATTCGGATGGCTTACTGCTGAAATCCTTATGAACACAATGAAAATGAAAAACTTTTCAGAATATTTTACCTCTGTAGACAAATTGACACCGTCAGAGGTTATCCGTATGATGTGGGCCTCGTGCATTTCCATTACCTACCTTTCCCCTTCCCCAGCCTTGACAAAGCCAAGGTTAATGAGTGCCCTGTATTGAGGATGGCCCTCAATCCGAACTTCCTGGGCTGGCTGGCAGGCACCACATTTACCAAAATGATCTGTCCTGGAACATTTGCTCTCTCACCAGGCTTTCCTCTTCCCTGTCCTCCGCTCTCTTGTCCTTCCAAGCCTCTCACCATTCTTCTAGCTGTTCCGCCTCCCCACCCGCACCCCTACTGCCCTGCTGCAAGGAGCAGCCTTCCTCAGGGATGCATTCACACGTTTGTCTGATGGGACCCCGTCACGGAGAGTCCCCCACCCCTGCATCCTCATCCCGTCTCTCTCTCTCTCCCTCCTTCATCTCAACCACAGGGCCTGTGCTATCAGGCTCTTTCCCTTTGTCCTACATTAGTAAGACACAAATCTGGTCCCTTCAGTCAACCGTAAATGTCCAAGCGTGTGCACTTGGATCAGGCCACTGCTCTTGGCACCAAGCAGTGGTATGCATGATGAATTATGAAACCCTTTTCCGGACAAGTTTAGAATCTCTGGTTCGGCCGGGGCACTGGACCAGTGGATGGGAACACGTGTGACAAATCAGAAACTCCTTTATGGGAAATGTTTGGGAGGCGAAATCTGCGGTCTGCTACTGTGACAAACTGAAGGCCCAATGACAGTTCCTCGGGGTGACCTGAAAACAAGCCATTGCTCATTTGTATTTTAAATTTAGGGATTGCTTAAGATTTAGCTTATATAGTCCAGGCTTGGTTTTAAGATACCCACAATGAGCTCTGGCTCTGTGTTTGGTATTAGCCATCATCTCTGTGTGAGCTAAATAACTGCTGCTGCTCATAAATACAAACACCAGTGTGATGAGAAGGCTTACTGCTTTCATCTATTTTAGACAGGGAACACCGTGCCTACTTTTGCTTGTCTCTCTGGCTCCAGGGACGGGGTGTGCAGGACTCACTGTTACGCTGCTGGAGGGGTTTTCATTCTGCCTATGTGACACTCTGGTCCCGGTCTTACACAGACATGACAAGGTCAGCCACCACCCGATTTCCTCCCTCTCATTCTCTCTTCTTACCATCACAAGACTAAGAGCCTGGATTTGTGAATCCAGGCATTGTTGGTAGGAGATACATACTTGTATACAGAGCACTCGTCACATTTCGTAACACTCATGAATTATTCAACTTGGTTTTTCCTCTGTGTACTATGTACAGATTCTCCCTTTCTCTCTTCCACCTGAAAGAAGAGCTTCCTCTGCTTCTTTTTTATATCTCCCCTTATTATTATTATTTTAAAAATGAATTGTCTGTTAGCATTATTTTTAGACAGCTTGACATACAATTTCACACCAGAGATGGCTTTGTCCTACTGCTTCAAGCCCATCACCTCTATCAGTCACTACCTTGTGTTGCCTTGATAATGGGATTAAAACACTCTAAATCCATTGAACAGTTCTCTTTGGCCTTTTCTTGATGCACCATTTAGAGAGAGAATAATTTCCCAGCCCTTGGCTTCATTCATAGTTGCTATTTAAACTTAGTACATATTTGCTGAATTAACTGGGCACCCTGTGTTTCACTTGGTAACTCTATTCTATGCCTATTACTGTATTATGATACTTGTCTGTGCTCTGCAACAAACATAGAAAAGAGTTGAATAGGGACCATTGTAATAAAGCCTGAGGAAATTATAAGCTTTTGGAAGCAAAGAACTATATTGGTTCTGTTGCCTGAGGAATTAATAGGCCAGTCTTCCCATGAGGTCCTTGTGATATCTTCAGAAAATGAATTTTCTAAGACTCACATGGGAGGATGGAATGTGGAAAGGGACTTGATTTGCGTAAAGTTACATCTCTTGGGTTCCAAAGTCTCCTCCCGCTTAAGCCAGTCCTGGAGAAGGTGCAGCTGGGAGCTCAGCAAAGTCAGAAACAGGGTCAGTGTCCAGAGCTTCTGTTCCATGTCGCAGCCAGGTGTGGTTCAGCATTCAGGCCAGATTCAAGTCCACCAGTTCATGTGTGGAGTCCAACATGGCCGAGCGCCAGGCGAGCACAGGGGAGCGCAGGCCCCTGCAAGAGGAGTCCCAAGAGGGCCCAGCACCCTGGGGCCAAGACAGAGTGAACTTCCTTTGTTTGGAAGTTTATATATTTAGATTTTGTGTGTTTGCAGTGGCCACACCCATCCTGGTCACTGACTAATTTTCAGGTGTGATTGATGGGCAATTAGCTTCCCACCTCACTCAGACCCTTCTGGCCATGCCTCTAAACTATCTTTGTCTAGTCCCTTCCCCCATCATTCAGAGGGGAAGAGACTTGGAGAATGTTAAATGTAGCTTTTTGGCAAAACTGTATAAATGGCATGCCTATATCTAGTCTTTCCTTTCATTCCTTTTTTTGTTAAATAATAAGCAGGTTATTACAACGGTATCAGTTCTGTTCCAGGTTGTGTCCTTAGAGCCTAGAACCCTGGAAGTGCTCCACAAATATTTGTCAAATGAACTAAAACATGATAAATATTGACCAAACCGTTTCCTATGCAAGTCTCTGCTTTCCCTTGGATCAAGCCTGATTTCCCTTTTCTTTTTTTAATATATTTTTATTGATTTCAGAAAGGGAGAAGGAGAGAGAGATAGAAACATCAATGATGAGAATCATTGATTTGCTTTCTCTGGCACGTCCTCACTGGGGAGTGAGCCCAACACCCAGGGAATGTGCCCTGACCTAAAATCGAACTGTGACCTCCTGGTTCATAGCTCGATGATCAACCATTGAGCCACACCAGCTGGGCTCAAGTCATACTTTTTTTGTAAAGGGCCAGATGTTAAGCTCTGTAGACTGTATGGTCCCTGTTGCAATTGTTTCAAGTTTTACCAGCATGATAGCAGCCATAAGCAATATGCAAACAAGTGAGTATGGCCGTGTTGCATAAAACTTTATTTACAAAAACTGGTGAGGTGCTGGGTTTGGCCTGCAGGCCAAAGTTTGCTGACATTACTCATAAACCCAAGTCTCCTCCAAAATGTGAATGGGACACTGATCTGTCCCTACTGCTTCTGGGTGGCAGTGGTAGTGGGGACAGCGGGGAGACTTGTGATGACAAAAATCTCCTCTGTATCTACAACTCCCTATCCACTACAGTCCCAAGAGAACATACAAATCTTCCCTTTAATCCACAAACTTGTTAACAGTCTTAGGAGCCTTAACTTATGGGTTGTTATTCAAGTGTCAAAAATAACCAAGAGCAAATAATGTCAGAAATGAGTTAGTTCTTTTCAGGTTTTTTTTTTGTTGTTGTTTTTTTGTTTTATTTTTGGTTTTTTTTTTTTGTTGTTGTTGTTAATAAAAAATTAAATGGAGATCACCAGGTGGGACAGCTCTCCTTGAGAGCACTTCTTCTCCACACTTGCTTCTGGAAAGTACAGTTCCTCCATGGAATGGGCCAATAGTTCACATGGTAGTCTCTCTAGGGGTCATACAGTGAGTTAATATTCTCTGAACATCACCCAGGGGCCCTAGCTTCCAAATAACAAATGTCCAGACACCAAAAAACTGGAGCTTTGTGAGATCTAGAATCACAGGGAGGTGAATCATGTGTCGGTAGGTTCTGGTTAGTATTTAAAACTAAGGGAATCCAAGGGAAGCTCCTCTCTCAATAATTTGAACTAGCCCTACAGAGAGAGGCCACACATTGTGCAGCCTTAATTTTGAGAGAAAAGGGAGAGGGATCCTAGTGCTGGTGAAGGTGGTAACAGGCTGGGCACCGAGAAGCCTGATGTCTGTGTGCTGGTTGCAGCTGAGATCTGCGAGGCTTACCGGCCTGGGGTGTCTGTTATCAGGTGTTCCCTGGTGCAATCTGTCTGACCAGAAAGGAGAGGGCGTTTTATGAACACAGCTGTTACATTGTTTTGTGCACATACAAATAAACCGTAAAAGCAGAGATAGCACGTAAAGGGGACAAAAAAGGTTATTCTTGGTGGGAAAGGATTTATTTGGCATCTCCAGCCACTCTTTTTTGCTTTCCTTTTCAAGCAATGATTTTTCTCTACTCAATTTAACTCTTTACCTGTTTGGGCAGAAAGTGTTTTCCTGCCTTAAAAATGTCTCTCTCCTTTTTCACTGGGGAATGATCTGTTTTTTCTTCATATAAATGTTTTTCATGGCATATGATTTCCTCCATTCTTTTATTCATGCTCCCTTCCCTCCATGAACTACCTACCGGTCCCTCAACTGCTCTTCATCCTTAACAATTTAGCCCAGACATCACTTCTTCCACCACAGCCTTTCTCTGTCATTGCATTCACAGGATTGTGTGACAATGATCTATTTGTGTGAGTTCTCTGTCACCCTCCTCCCTAAGCATCATGCCCTTTTTATGGTTAGCCTTTAGTAGAAGGAACAAGATCTGAAACTAAGGCTCATAAAGGTGAAATGTGATGAAAGCTAGAGAGGTGGGAAGTGGCAGATGGGGGATTCTGGCCTGGATTCTTTCCAGTTCCCTGAACCACTGCCTCTTCGGATGAACCTATGTTAGAAGTGCAGCAATGCCTGGCCATCTGCAGCAGACAGCGGCAAGAACTATATTCAGTCCTTTCTTCTGAGTTTTTCATCTTATCTACTCTCCCAGCCAAGGCAACCAACTATCTCCTTTAAAGAAAATTCCCAAGTGGAGCTGATGGAACATATTCCCTGGCTGCTTCCTTAGACCGTCCGACTTTTTCTCATGGGCCTCTCTCTTGGGAATGATCCCTTCTCCTTGTCCCTGTCCTAAGTACCCCATCTTCTAAGGCTAATCCCTCTCATTTTATCTCTCTATATGCACAAAACCCCAGGAACTGGAGACGCTCTGTTCAGCCCCCTTTTTATCACACAGAGCTATTAATATAACAGTGGATCATTGAAGTTGTCTTATGATTGACTGATATTAACATAGAGATTTGGGTCTCTTTCACACCAAGAGAAGCCACATAAATAGCTCATGATTATTTGTGACTTTCTGGTTTTCCTAGCATTGTCTGAGAGAATAGAATCACGGTTCATTTTTCACACACACACACACACACACACACACACACACACACACACACACACATCTGATACCACTCACCCCAGAGGACAGCTTCATAGAGTTAGAGTGGAGAAACATACAAGCTGACACTGATAACAACAGCTAGAATTTAGACCAACCTCCAATGGAACTTTTTGCAATGATGGAAATGTTCTATATCTCTGGTGTCAAATATAATAGTCATTAACCCCTTGTGGCTATAAAGCTCCTGAAATATGGTTGATATGCTGGAGGAAGTGCCATTTTTATGTCATTTAACGTATTAAAACTAATTTAAACTTTAATAGTCACATATGGTTAGTGGCTACTGTATCAGACAAAGCAAATTTAGAGCATCTGCTTTCGTGGTTTCAATACGGGGTTTATATTACTTTTAGTGTTTGATGTTTGAGTGATAATAGATAGGAGCCATAAACTTAATTTGGTTTTGTTAGAATACCTTTCCATAAGTTTTCCACTTGAGAACAACTTTGACAACAATTCTTGAGATACCCTGAAAGCTTGATAAGCTTTATGAGAGAGGAAAATTACTTACTTGCTGGAAAAGAAAAGAAATTTCCATAATACATATATTTCAAATATTTTCCACAGACCTTGTGTTGTTTGTTGGGGAGGCAGGGTTTATACTTTATGTGGAAGCTCATTGGAAGCTTAGAAGAGGATGGATCTGGGTACAGAGTCCTGAGTTCCAGGGCCACTATAGCAGCTGACCTTGAGTAAATCACTTAATCTCTTTAAATTTCTGGTTCCTCACTTCCATGTTAGAAATAGCAACACCTACTAAAACTATGTTCCAGGGTTTCTGGGACTAAATGAGATAAAATAGAAGCAAACACTGTAAAATACTATATGGATGATAGCTGTTGACACGTTAATTAGTATTATCACTGTTCTGTAATCCTTCCAAAGTCATTTGGTGTGAGCATCAGCAACAGGGGAAGGAACAACTCTGTCTTCACCTTTTATTGTAAAATACTTCTGAAAAAGGAAGAAATTATACTGCTAAGCACAATAGGGTTTGCTTTCTTGTTAACCCACAGAAATATTTGTGTGTAATGTGTGTTAGTAGACTCTACAGTTACAAAAGGCAATCTTGTTTTGAAAACTAAATCTTATATATGCTTTTCTTTTGTGACTACTGTTCTTCAATTTTAAGCTTTCCCTCTTCTGTTTTCATAATAAAAGTGTATTTTAAAAAAAGCATGATAAGCTTTTCCTTCATTTCTTATGTCTCACGCAATATCTTGTTGTGTAATCTCCTGGCCTTTGACCAAAACCTCCAGGGCAAACAGCATCTCAAATCTGGGGAAGTTAAAGATTGAAAAAAATGGAGAAAATTACCACATTTAGTAAAGATGCCTTACTCATAGTAAACATATTATTCTCACCTATGGGGACAATGATAATTTCAGACACTTAACTATTGCTTTTTTTCTACTGCTTTGTAAATGTCTTTCATATCATCCCCAAATGACATCAAATTATTTTTCTTATTATTATTTTTCTTTCTTTGAGAGCACCTCCTTCTTATTTTTCTTTCTTTGAGAGCACATAAGTTAATTTTCAGGTATTTTTTATTCAAGAGAAAAATTTTAATAAGGAAGACAAGTTTTAAGTTATGGTTACCTATTACATTTTTTTAAGTTTAAATTTCCTACTCTTGATTTATATTTTCTAGTTTTGAGGCTGAAATCAAATACTGTTTTTATTGACAAAGAGAAGTAACAGTTTTTAAAACCATCCATTTTGGTTTATACTTCAATGCATATGACACAATTGATATATGACTTATTATGTTTGTAAGCATTTAATAGTTAAAGTGCTTTTTTGTTCTAAACAATGAATCAGGGAATGCCTTGGCAATCCAATTTTTGCCATTTCAGGATGTTATTTTTCATTCTTTAACATTCTAGCCAAGTCTGGAGCCTAGATATTTTATGTGATTTTATAACATACTAGAGGCCTGATGCATGAAATTCATGGAAGGGGCTCGGCCCTCACAGCTGCGGCAGCTTGCCTCAGCCCTCGCCTCGGCCCTCGCAGCCCTGGCTTCATCTGGAAGGTTGTCCAGAAGGACATTCAGAAGGTCGTTCAGCTGTCTGGTCTAATTAGCATATTACACTTTTATTATTATAGACTAGAGGCCCCGTGCACAAAATTCATACACGGGGGCAAGAGGTCCATCAGCCCGGCCTGCACCCTCTCGCAATCTGGGACCCCTTGGGGGATGTCCAACTGCCATATTAGGCCCAATATCACAGGGATCCCTGTGGGATCATGCCTAAACCGGCAGTTGAACATCCCTCTCACAATCCTGACCATTGGCTCCTAACCACTCGCCTGCTTGCCTGCCTAATCACCCCTAACCACTCTTCCTGCCTGCCTGATCACCCCTAACCACTGTGCCTGCCTTCCCAATGCCCCTAACTGCTTGCCTTCCTGCCTGATAGCTCCTAATCCCTCTGCCTGCCTGCCTGATCACCCCAATCCCTCTGCCTGCCTGCCTAATCACCCCTAACCACTCTGTCTGCCTGCCTGATCACCCCTAACCACCTCTGCCTTGGCTCCCACCTCCACGGCTTCATACGGAAGGATGTCTGGAATGACATCTGGAAGGTCATTCGGCTGTCCGGTCTAATTAGCATATTATGCTTTTATTATTATAGATACTATAGATACCATAAAAACTTGTAACCGAAAGCCTTTTACTATAAGTTCTCTGAAATGTAACACCACAAATGAATAGACCAATACCAGATGAAGACATTTCTATGTTACATGAATCATGGGGACATGTTTTAATCTTTAAGATGCGTGTCAGTTGATCTAAGTTAGAATAAGCATGTAAGACTGAGAGCAGAACTGAACATGTGAAGCTTGGGATGCTTCCCTTAAGTTGGAAGGAAATCTAAAAGGGAAAATAAAAGTACAGCTGAGCTGAATTTTAAATAAAAAATAGTAAATAGTTGCTTTGATTATGTTCAGGCATTCCCACAATTATTCTTCAGAAGCAAATTTAAAATTCCAAACAATCTACAGCTGTTATTGCTGGACTTGCTACACTTACAGCTGACTGGGAACCTCGGAGGTGGCAGGACTGTAACAAGCACAGTTAATGCACAGGCATGTACATGATGTGGGCTATGATTATTAGTTTACCCAGGAGAAAACTGGAAGTCAAAGAAGTTTGAGTAAATTAGCAAACAAATCATTTTTTAATTTTAACAATCAGACAAGAGGTTAGATTTTTGTTCCTGAGTAAGTGATACATGGAGCTTGTGAATTAAAGTGCATATTAGGCTACCATTCCAAGGGCTCCTGTGGACACAGAACTTCCAACATTCCTGCTGTTGCATTCCTTCCAGTCGATCTTTCTGGTTAAAATTTTACTAGTTCTCCAAGGCTCAGTTCAAGATGCCACTTCCCTTCAATCTCCTAGTAAATCCATCTCACTTTTCTTAGAGTCCGTTAGTGTATTGTTTATATTTCTTTCAGAACACTGGCAATAGTGCATTCATTAAATGAACATTTATTGAGTACAACTTTGTACTTGCTACAGTAGTTAATTGTGGTAAGGTCCAGCTCTCCCTGAGCATAGGCTCCTTGGCTTATTCATCTTTGTGTTGTTCAGGGCCCCTAGCAGAGAAACCTGCTCATAGATAGTTAATAGATATTGGAATTTCATTCCATTCTGGGTACTCCCTGAGCCACATCCAACAAGCTCACCAATGATTTTATCTACACTAATAAAAGAGAAACATGCAAATTGACCATCACCCCGCTATACCCACTAGCCAATCAGGAGGGAATATGCAAATCAGAAGGCCAAAGATGGCGGCCCCCCACCTGCTCCAAGCATGGAGTGGCCAGGCTGGGCAGGATGCCCGCTATGAGAGGGAGGGGGGGCAAAGTGATCTACAGGAGCAGCACTCCAGCTGCAGCGAAGACAAAGACTGCAGACTCTGGAGTCTGCAACGAAGACGAAGATGGCAGACTCTGGCCTGAGCAAAGGCCTGGGTCCCGGGTACTGGAGGAAAACCAGTGCTGGAAGCCAAGGGAAGGAAGGCCTATTGCATGAATCTCTTCATGCAACGGGCTTCTAGTTTTTAATAAAGTTGATTGCAGACAGATGACACACTTAGGATACTGTCCCATATACTGAAGAGTTGATAATTGGGGGTCCCCCCAATTAGAAAATTAGGTATGCTTCAGTTGCTTTTACAAACTGCTTTGGAATGTTGCCAATATTTATTGTAAATGTGTTGTTTTTTTTCTTCTTTTAAGAGTTTTCTTTCAATTCACTGAGGAGGGAAAATCTCTATTAAATACTATTAACTCTTTAACACCTTGTAGTTTCTACTTGCTTTTCATGAAGGAAAGCTTTTCAGAGCTTTTGTGGGCTGTAATGGCTGAAGGTGAAAAAAACAGAGTTGGAATACCTAGGAACAAAAGTACTTTGGCTTAAGATAAATCAAAATTATATAAAAATATGGAATCTTAAGGGTGTCTTGGATGCTGCAAACTCACAGACACACTTGCCTATAATCCAGTATTCTACATATTCTAATATAAAGTGATTTAATTATCAGGAATATCAGGAGGGTCTTGTTTTATATATATGTATACATAAATATATAACACATGTATATTTGGACCAAAAAAAGCATAGTAAGAATGTTATGAAATTCTCTACCTGGAAAGATCAAACACTGACCATGGTTCATAACCGGACATGTAACATTTAATAATTAGAATTATGTTCAAATATATATGCTTAAGATAACCACTTTTAAAGTAAAATTTAAAAACTTGTTGTAAATATAGGCACATAATGCTGGCATTTATGTTATCTGAGGCTGATTTCTTGTCGAGAATTGTAAGGTGTAAAATTTTGACATTTTTTGAAATGTAGACTAACATAAAATTACTCATGACTGTACTAATCAATGTAGAACATCTTATTTGACAACAAACAGGTGACTCAGCATGGTGATAGATATTAAAATATATATTTCCAGCCATAAAATTATAAATACTTTATGGCTAAGAACATTCTTCTCTGACAAACAGAAAGTGTTGGCGAGGATGTGGGGAAAAGAGAACACTTGTGTATTGTCGGTGGGACTCCTTATGGAAAACAGTATGGAGGTTCTTCAAAAAATTAAAAATGAAACTGCCTATGACCCATGCCTCTACTGCTGGGTATTGAACAAACGCAGTACATAAATTTGAAAGAATAGATGCACTCTTATGTTCATTGCAGTGTCACTTACAATAACCAAGATATGGAAGCAACCTAAGTGCCCATCATCAGACAAATGTATAAAAAAGTGATGGTGCATACATATAATTAAATATTACTTGGCTATAAAAAAAGAATGACATTTTACCATTTGCAATAGTATGAATGGACCTGAAGGGTATTATGAAAAGTGAAATAAATTAGTCAGAGAAAGACAAATGTCATATGATTTCACTTACATGTGGACTCTAAAGAACAAAATAAACAAACAAAATTGAAACAAACTAATAGTACAATAAACAAACTAGTGGTTGTCAGAGGGGAGAGGGTATGGGGGAATGGGTGAAAAGTGAAGGGATTAAGAAAAACAAATTGGTAGTTACAAAATAGTCACCAGAATGTGAAGTACAGCATAGGGAATATAGTCAATAACATTTTAATAACTATGTATGGTGCCAGGTGGGTACTGGCAATATCAGGGATAACACTTTGTATAGTGTATGATTTTCTAACTACTATGCTATACACCTGAAACTAATACAGAATAATATTGAATGTGGGCTATAATTGAAAAAAAAATAAAAAAAAATTCTCTCTGTAGTTACTAATTTTTAGTTGGTAAACATAGTATGTAAATAATAATGGTAATCTCTTAAATTTGAATAGAGATTATACATTCTTCTGAGTATTTTCTGAAGAGGAAATTAACATTTATTTAGAGGGCTAATGGTATAAGGAACTTGATATGTTATCTCCTTTTCATTCACAAAGCAACTCTTTCAGAGAGTTCCTATGCACATAAATTAGAAAGTCAACATTAATTTTTATTGTTTAAAGATATCCCTTTTCTTACAAAGGTGAAGTTTGGTTCTGATAGGAAATCTGCTGCTATGGACTGCTTACCTAACTAGAAATTCCATGTAAAGACTGAAGCAGGTTTCTGAGTAATTAACCTGAATGATATAAATATTACTTTTTTCTTATAGTCACGGTTTATGCAGTAAAAGTTATCTTAGGCATCATTTTACTAGTAGGGAAGTATTCCCCTGAAAAAACTCTTCCATTTTAAATACCCTAACATTGCATAAAATGCAATTTCTGAATTTCAGTGCCATTTTGATAACAGCTGTCACATGGATTTAAATTGTCTCCTATTAAATTGTCACCTCTTTAAGAAACAGGGATTATGTCTTCTTTGCAATTGATTTCCTGAATCTCAGATATTATGCAAATATGACAACATGCATATTTGTGGAAATTTGTTAAAGAAAATTTTAGAAGCCCAGCCGACGTGGCTCAGTGGTTGAGCATTGACCTAGGAACCAGGAAGTCATGGTTTGATTCCAGGTCAGGGCACATGCCTTGGTTGCGGGCTTGATCCCCAGTGTGGGGTGTGCAGGAGGCATCCAATCAATGATTCTCTCTCTCATCATCCTCTCTCTCTCTCTCTCTCTCACACCCCTTCCTTCTTCTCTGAAGTCAATAAAATATTAAAAAAAAAAAAAGAACAAAAACTTTAGAAGCCAGCAGGCAAACATGCAGCCCATTGTCTGGACTGATAAGGAAAAACTTCAAGGATGCCAGTCCCATACAAGCAGGTTTTCATAATAGCTGTTTTATAACCAGAGTTAAAAGTAACCAATTTCCTCCCCTAGCCAGTTTGGCTCAGTGGATATAGCATTAGCCCATCGACTAAAGGGTCCCAGGTCCAGCCCTGATTGGGATGCTTGCAAAATATCTTTGGGTGAGGATTAATAAAACAAAACAAAACAAAAAGTAGTCAATTTCCTTTGAAGATCTAATTCCTTCTATACTCAGCTCCAGAGCACAGTACGATCTGCTTGCTCCTTGGAATTGTGCAAATTCAGAAAATAATCAATTGAGTCCACTAGGGTAATGGGAGTTAAATTTAGGTATTAGAAACCTTTTGAAAATTTTGTGTTCCAACTCTCAAACAAGATTGAATACAGATCTTTTTTATTGTGAAGGTCGTGTGCTGTCCCTCCCCAGGTTCAAGGAAATCAAATACAGGAACTGGGGATATTTACTCGGCTAAACACAGTCCCAGGTGGCATTTAGTAGATTAGTGCTGCAATGTCCTAAATGGCACTTTAGTGCCTGAATGAGTCAGTGTGCCTCCAAAAATACCTCACACCCAGGGACTGCATGGGTCAGGCTAAGCAAACATTAGCATTATCAGATGGTTACGAAAAAGAGCCAAAGTCTCAACAATGTCCTCAACAATCCAGGCCAAGAAATCTGGGAGAGATTGGCTCATGGGTTGCATTGTTTGCTGGTGAGGAGATGGGTGGGCATCAGCTCAGACACAGGAATGATTCCTCTTACTTTCTTAAGGGCACACAATAGACACATGTCCCTTTTATGCCATGACTACCCTATGGCGGCCATGAACCTGAACCTAGGAAAGGTCACCCATCTGTGTCTCTTGCTTGTTTAAAGAGTGGGTTGACAGTTATTCAAAGGTGTTTGTCTTATAGTAGATTTCAATGAACAGATATCCTCATTTGCCTATTTTGTGAGATGATAACTAAAAAAAAAAAAAATAAATCTTACGTTCAATCTTGATGATTCAATGCTTCAAATATTAGGAATGTTTTTTGGAAAAAAGGGATATATAATTTAGTTAAAACAAACGACTTTTTATCAAGATGAGATTGACAGATGAGATAAGTACAAAAAATGAAATTCTTCTGATGAGTGAAAAGTTTCAATACAGGCGTGACCAGTTTGACTAAAGCCTTCATTCTAGAAACCTATCATAAAGGCAGTCTGTCATGTGAATTCCAAAACATATGTTCTATGGAACAATGGACGGTGCCTGAGGGCTGTACTGTGCCAGGATAAATTTCATTTTTTATTAAAATAAAAATAATATGGGAATCTTAGCATTTAGAGAGGCCCTATGAGACAGGGCCTTCTTCCTGCAAATATATTGGTCAACTCAATGAAACACTCTGTTGGGAGGGGTATGGTACTTCTAAATACCAGTGTATTTCTGAATAATTTCTCAAAGATTTGCTAAGATTTAAATATCACATTCCCTCTTCAGAAATTGAGATATTAAACATACATTCAAGGATTACATTCTAAATAGAACAGTCTTAAACTAGGTTTTAAATATATTCTAGAAGAACGATTTAAATGTTTCTATAGTTTATCTTTTCAAATAGATTAAGTTATGTTTTTCAAAAAAGTATAATTACTCATTCTGAAAAATTAGTGAAGAATGGATTTTTTTATTTTTTATATATTTTATTGATTTTTTACAGAGAGGAAGGGAGAGGGACAGAGAACTAGAAACATCGATGAGAGAGAAACATCGATCAGCTGCCTCCTGCACACCTCCCACTGGGGATGTGCCTGCAACCGAGGCACATGCCCTTGACCAGAATCGAACCTGGGACCCGTCAGTCTGCAGGCCGACACTCCATCCACTGAGCCAAACTGGTTAGGGCAAAGAATGGATTTTTAAAAAGCTTTCATAAAAAAGCATTAGAAAAAATTACAAGATGGTCTCTTGTCTATGCAGCAAACAAAATGGCTTTAATAAAACTCTTTGTCATTTGCTGTGTGTGTGTGTGTGTGTGTGTGTGTGTGTGAATATCAATGATCTTAGTTTTTGAAAACATGTTTTTCCTTCATAATGCTTTATTTAAGTGGTAAAAATAACAGTAAGTACCCAATGACTTTAGTGAGACTAACTCTGCACAATAAGAGGTTCGACACAAAGGAGATAAATGCTAGACAAGAGGAGGAAAAAGGGAATGGACTCAAGTACGTGGTAGACGATGTTGCACTTGTCATTAGGAAAGAAGCACATGTGACATGTTATATAGTTCATGTCAAACTGGTCAAAGACATTATTTTAAACTGGCATATGGTTTATTGGGAATCATTTTACTTTCAATCTTATGCTCAAATTAGGTCATTATTATTATTTTTTTAGGTTCTCAAAAGGAGAAAATATTCCATTTCTTTACAAATCTCCAGGAAAGGCGTGGAGGTTTGAGGCACAAGACTCTAAACAACCAAATTATGTCATAGGCACAGAATCCATTATTCAATGGTGACCTACCCGTTTAGCGCTTGTGTGAAAGTTACATCCCTACCACTCTACTGCCTGGGCAATTGTTCAGTTCTGATTGGAAAACATGTTCATTTAGGAGATTCTCTTTTAGGCACAGTGAGCAATGATTATTTGTGAATATTTGAAGGCATTTATATTCTGGATGGACTCCTTTCTTTAAAGCATAGTTTTGAGGTTTACTATTCCCAGGAAACATATCAAAGTATATATTTGAATGGCTAAATGTCAAGATTCCTGCTTGGTTTACCAGAACTGTTTTTCATTTTCTGCAAAATCACAGATAAATGTTAATGTTTCAGTGAATGAGATGTTCCATTATGTGGAACAATGAACTTCTAGCTTTCATGTTACAACACATTTCCAGGATCAAACCCTTTCACTTTTTAATAATAACAACTATAGGCATGATCACGCATTGATCTGCATGTAATAGTTATAGGATCGATACCACCATTAAGCAAGTTATATAAGTTCTTGAGGTCTTTGTTTCCCCATCTGCATAATAAGAATAATAATGCCCTCATAAATATTATTATGAAATTCAGTGAGAAAACCTATGTAATTACAGACCCATAATAGGCGCTTAATAAATAATAGTTATTCTCATTAGCATTGTGCCTTTGCACGGCATTGGACTTTTGTTACTTTGAGAGAGGCACAGATGTGATCACGTGGAACTCCTTCCCCAGAGAGTCAAGCTGCAAAGAAATAAACAATACTGCTCATGGAATGAGTCTCCATTAGGATGGTAATAAACACAGCTCAAAGCTGCCTTTGCTGAAATGGTCTCAATGATTACTATGCTCTTATTTTTCTCTGTCAGCCATATGATTATAGCCCCGGATCAGTGTGCCTTACACATAGTTCCTGGTCATCAGGGCCCAATGCTAAGTGGCTTTTAAAATTTGGTATTTTCCAAAGGAAGGAAACTGAATATGGTAGTCTTTTAAATAAACTATTTTTATGTACTATTTTGACCTGTAAAATTGTAATAGTATTGACTATTATACAATTTAATGATATTTTTTTCTGTACTATGCCTGGGAAAGGCATTATTTTAAAAGTAGAATAAATAAATAACACAACACAAATGTTTTATTCTTCCCTGGATTGTGACATTTGAAACAACATTTAAAAAGGTAGATTTTTAAAATTATAAGTGATTGAATTATTCCTTCTGGTTTATTTTTCTCTATACTTAATACATTATGCTACTCAAAGTCCCATCCTGTTTTAAAATATAAAACTAGTACTTATTTTTCTAAATTTTTAAGTTATATTTTATTGAGCTGCATGTAAAATATAGAACTTTTCAAAATGAATTGGCCAAAGTAGAAAAGAGATATTTTTTTGAATGATGGCTAATACTTACCCTAACCATATGACTTCCTTGGAAGTCATCACCTCCTGGATTACTTACTATAGCTGTTGTTCACAAGACACAAGGTTCAATCAGTCACACTTTCAGGGTTCAATAGTTCATCGCGGATAAGCATCTACAGTCAGATGTGCTTTTGAAACTTGTCAGAAAATTTTTAAAAGCATTGTCTCATTAATTTTTTCATTATTTCTCATTGTACTTGTGGTGGCACATAAGTGTTAAAGAGGCTCATAGGAGTATATCCAGAAAAAAAAAGCCCATTTATTAATCAAAGCATGGAGTGGAAATTCTGCAAGTTGATTATGTCTTGCTTCGTGATCCACATAAACCAGGGATTGGGCTCAGGCCTGACTCCAAAACTCACATTGAACTTTCCAGCTTTCTGCTATCCCTTCTAGAATTACACAGGGGAAAAGCGAAGCAAGAAATAAAGTCTTCTCCTCCCTAAGGTTCTGTATCCTTTCCTTACCTATATCTTTCATGGTTTGTTTTTTTTTCCCATCAGCCCCACAATCTCTCTTTGATCTTCCTATGGGTCTGATAGCCAACTCTGGTTAACACTATCCTAAGTATTATTCTCCTGGCTATGGTTTCCCTTCAGAGAAGAAAGCATTGACGTTGATGGTATGAGAAATATCTTGTATGTATCTGGTATTTTGTAGTGTGAATATCACATTCACTTTGCCTCAGTATCACCTTCTGCAAAATGAGCCACTGTGGGCTTTCCATGTGTTACCCAGATATTTGCTCAAACATTATTCTAGATGTTTCTATGAAAGTATTTTTAGATGAGATTAACATTTAAGTCAGTAGACATTGAGTAAATGTCTTACACGTCCTAACCTAAAAGACTGGAGAAATCAGGGCCTGGACTCCTGCAGCCGGAATGCTTGTGTTTAAAGCCTGTTTGTAGCACTTACTATCGCTGTGATCTTGTCCAGTTACGTTATTTACACACACACCACACACATCACACACAAGCTAAAAGGACCTGGTACTAACAGAATATATGACAATGCTTGGTGTTCAATAAATATCAGTTACTATTATTAACCATTTCTATGTCCTTTCACTTACAATATTTCAATTAACCTTCACAAGAATCCTGATACCAGCATCAATATTGAAGGTTAATTGACTTATTTAAGAACTAGAACCCACTCCTCAGTCTCCTAGTCCAGGGTTCTTTCAGTTACACAAGCATAATAATATATTTGCAACACAATCAGTCATGGATGATTCATGCTCCAGATTTTATAATCTTCATAAAGTTTTCTAGGAGACTTTGCTATTGATATAGTACCTGTTGCTCTTCTACACTCCATGGTTACTAAGAATAATTATTATTTGTTATCTGACCTATCTGATGTAGGAGCAATGTCCATATTCATGTAAAATTATAGTAAACTTGGGTAAAGTCTAAAGTTGAAGCTTTTATTTACTCTGTTACTCACACTTTGCAGTTTTTCTGAGGCTGTGGTTTGGGAAGAGGAATGGATGGTTGCAAAGTTAACTTGAGGATTAGCAAGCAGATGAAGGCTGCTGCTCCACTTGTGTGAAATGTGCCACTTCTAGGATATTTTGCCATACTAGTATGAACTGTGAGTGTGTGGATGTGTGTGGATTTGTGGGTGTAATTGTACGGAAATAGAGAAAGAAGTCCTTTTTAAAAAGCTTCACTAACACATGTCTGTTCAAATACATTAATCAACATTCCCAACTCAACTATTTACTTGGGGAGAACAAGTTCAAATGTAGGGCCAACTAACTTAGCCTCTTTGCTGAGAAAGTGTGATTGATTTTTGTGCTTACAAGGATAGAAGTGCAGAAAGCTCTTCCTTCCTTTTGTTATCTCTGTGACATCTTGTGACCTGCATCTGGCAATTTTCTGTGACAAAATGTTCAGAAGACAAGAAGGAAAATGGTACAGAAAGAGAAACTGGGTGGGAAGTGCATCTTATAAAGTATAAATCAAGTGTCTTATTTACTTTAACAACACAAAAAGGTGTTACTTAAAGGAAATATAATTTTAGATGGGTCAGGAGCCAGCCAAGGAAGAGCCATCAACAAATGTGGGCCAGTCCTCTTTTAACCAAACTTCTTGTTTTGTTTTCACCAGAAAAAGAAGCTAATAGTTATTGAATGCACAGTGTATGCCAGGTACAATTCTAAACACGACAATGACATCATAATTTAATTTTCTTATTGCAACAATCCTAATGATCCTTTGCTGTGGGCATCTTGGTTTCTGTTTTACAGATAAACTTTAGAAAGTATATATAATGAGTTGAAGAGTTTGAGTTTGAATACATGTCTGCCTGACTCCAAAACTCTTAACCACTGCACTCATCAGCATCTGTGGAGGATGATATTCATGGACTGTGTGGTGATTAATTTTGGGTGTCAACTTGACTAGGCTGTGGTACCCAGATATTTGGTCAAACATTATTCTAGAAAGTTCCTTTGAAAGTATTTTTAGATGAGATTAATATTTAAATCAGTAGACACTGAGTAATTAAAATTACCTTCAATAATGTAAGTGGGCCTCATCTGATCAGTTGAAGGCCTTAATAGAACAAAAACTGAAGAAGGAATTCTGTCTCCACCTTGATGGCCCACTCTACAGATTTAAACTTTTCCAGCCTCCCAAGTCATATGAGCCAATTCCTGAAAATAAATATCTCCTTCCATATATATATATATATATATATATATATATATATATATATATATATATATACACTGAGTGGCCAGATTATTATGATCTCTAATACATTAGAGATCTCTAATATATTATGATCTCAATATATTAGAGGCCCCGGTGCATGAATTTGTGCATGGGTGGGGGCCAGCCAGCCAGGCCAGAGGGAGGGAACATGGGCAGTTGGCCGGTCTGCCTGCTGGTCGAACTCCTGGTTGAGGGGACAATTTGCATATTAACCTTTTATTATATAGAATATACACTGAGTGGCCAGATTATTATGCGTTCAGAGATCATAATAATCTAGTCACTCAGTGTATATGCTACACATCCTATTGGTCCTCTCCCTTTGAAGAACCCTGAATAACACAGGACACTTCCTCCTTTTAATTTAGGTGAGTTGGTCATGGGATCCAGGTGGGCATGAAGGTCTCTAAGGGCTATCTGAAGGGTGTTGAACTGGTGGCTAAGAGCAGGTGAATCTCCTTTTCTCCAATGCAGGACTATACTTCTTATTCCTTGGTTTGCCAGCATAAGATGGGCCACATTATTTAGTATTTAGTAAATACATTCCAGGTTATTTTGGGAATGTGTTTAGAAATTAGTCCACATTAGTACATATATGATCTGTAATTTCTTAAATAAAATTAACATTGTATGAAAGTCTATTACATGCCAGGTGACATGATCAGTCATTTTTTACCAAAAAAGATACATTATTCCCCCCCTCCCTTAAAAAACTCTAAAAAATCAAAGGTGGTCATCTGATTTTTCCATGAGAGAACTGAGAAGCAAAGATAAGTAATTCCTTGCATTAGGTAAATATAGGATCTTGAATTTCACCCCAGATCTATGTGATTTCAAAGTCCATCTTTTAAAAAACTACAGTTAATACCCTTTTTTGTATATTATGTTCTCCTAAAAACAAGCACAATAATATAAAGTATAAAAATTTAATAACACGTCTATTTTCAGAGATTAAAATAAATATTATTATATTTATAAATAAATTCCTGCTATTATAATAATCTTGGGGATCTAATTCCATTATATTATGCAATTCTTTAATTCTGTATTTTAACAGTTGAATAAATAATTGATGTGATTTAGCATAATAACTATCCAGCCCTATTTTATCATAATGATTTTATCTCTTTTCATTCATATTGGATTTACAAAGTTATAATTCATACTATTATTGCTTTCCCTTACTCCCTTTTATTCATTTCATAAAAAATAGGGACAGAATTTGATAAACTCATCTATAGACAAAAGTAAGTGTTTTTGTATGCATATAAGCCTAACCAATGGACACAGACACCAGGGCTTGAGGACATGAGTGGGGGTGGGGGGGCCACGGGAGGGATAAGGACACATATGTAATACCTTAATCAATAAAGAAAAAAAATAAATAAAAAGAATAGAAACAGAAGCTAAAAAAAAATCTGAACTATTGACAAGTGAACAAGTACCACCATTGGATAATTCAGTGTTTCTTCATTTACCAATTGATGTACATACTTCCAAAAGGATGTTAATTTATACCCAATGAAAGTTTGTTGGAATTTTTTGCAAGATTAAAGTGTGAAAGTTAAGTATTGTCTCCTTTTCCTAATATTTCTTTGTCCTGCTTCCTATACCTAATTATTTTTCAGGCTTTTGGAATTTAGTTCAGCCAGCCCATGGTTCATTACAAAAGCCCCCCAAAAAAAGTTAAAACCAGTTAATTAACAGAAGCAAAATATAGAACATTTTAAAGTACTCCTTGATACCTCTAAGTTATGAGCACATTTCATAAACTATGTTTCACACAAAATTTTGTGAGAAAACCAATGATAGCCTCATAAGCATTTACCAACTTAAGTGAGACCACCATGTTTGGAAATTTATGGCTTAACACACTTTAGTCTTTAATATCTAGCTCCAACTGTAGAAGGCAATGTTTTTATCTTGGGAAATTAGGATGGCTGACCAAACTAAGCCTGAAAAAAATAGATGAGGTTTAAAAGAGTCAGACTGTGGTGGGCAAATAACTTTATTACAAGTCTAAAATAGAATCAAGGACATTGGAGCTGCTCTACTTCTGAGTGTAGGGACACTTTGCCAAGACATGTGTCATCCTCATTACACGGAGTGCATTAGTGACTAAGGAAAGGGTTGGAAAGTCCCACAGTGGGGTGGCTGCCAAAGAGAGATGCCTCCCTGTGGCTCTTACCCCAGGTAACCAGGATACTATCAAATGCAGTCCATAAACGATTCAAAGCACTCTGAACAGAGGGAATATTGCAAACTAAAAAAAAAGAGGAGGGGGTGAGTTTCTTCATAGTCTTGGTTTATTTCCAATAAATATTGACCTCTTTTTCCTTTCTCTTGTTCCCTCCAGAGCTAAAAATGTTTACTTCAAAATAAAGAGCTCAATATGAATGCCAACATTGATCCAATAATCAATCTGGTGATTATTTCCGCCTGGTTAATTAAATGGGTAAGGTTCAAAAACATGGAACAGTTTTAAACATAATCATGATTTTATATCCACAATATTTTGTAAGCTCAGAGAAATAACTGGGACCAAAATGTTTCATTGGTTTTAAGTTTACATGAATTTTAATATTACAGAGGCTCTATGTAATTCTCGGCAAGTTTATTGAAATGGTGCCAACTAAGTAGATGAACATTTTTGGAAGAAGGGAGTGCTGCATTGAGACCACATGATGAAGTGTCTTGAGTTACCATTTGGTGTGTGGCACAAACTTCAGAGCGTTACAGAGGAAATAAGCCTGGCCCACATTTAGAAGATTTCTACAACTCATACACACATCTCCTTTCTGCTGAAAAGTAACAGACGTCTATTGGAAAAATAAAAATAAAACATATCCTCTTCGATATGTTATTTAAAGGAAGAAGATTGTAAGGCAACAGGATGTGGGTGTCTGACTCACACCGCAAACAGACCACATGATGCGCATATTGACATCAGCAGCTGCAGGGACATTTTCCTTGGGTTTCACACCAACGGCAGCTGAACCAGCAGCTGAACCTGCTCCTGTGAGTAGCACCACACGCAGCATCAGCAAGACTACAGCTCAGCGTCTCCCATGGCCCTGCTGTCCACAGAATCTTGGGGAAAGCTGACATCACTCAACAATGCTCTCTCCCTGTGGCCTTCCTTTTCCTCTAATTGTTTCCACAGCGGCCATCCTCCAATCTGCTCACAAAAAATGTGAATTGGTGTGGTAGGTGTGCTCACCATTCAGCTACCTGAAAGTTAAGAACAGCCATCTTTTTCCTTCCTGTTCCAACCTGCTTGATAGACAGGTGTTGCTTCCTAAAATATACAGAGGAGGCTGGAAGATACAGGTATGCTCTCCTTCATCCTGTTGACCTGATCCCTCCCTCCCTGACACCCCAAGGACCAGCTTTAGTTTCCTATGTAGCACAGCTAATGTTCCACCTCTTGTCATTATTGTTGGAGTGCAAATCTTATTCCTCTTATTTGGAACAGAAAATATGACCTCTTAATCTTTTTTATTGTTTATGGCAGCTATAAGAGGTCCTGAAAATAAATATTTGTTAAATTGAATAAACTTCAAAAGCATTTGGATTGAAAACAATAGGTGTATTAACCCGTTAATTGTTTACTGAGTGGCTACTATCTTGTAAGCTCTGTCCTAGTTGTAAGTGACATGAGCATGAATAATATAAATTCTTGCTCTCTACTAACTCAGGGAGGGTAGGGGGAGAACAGAATCAGTTAAGGCTTCCAGAAGAGGCTGAGTCAATCTGGGTTTTGAAGAATGAGTTATATTAACAGGCAGAAAAGAGGAAAAGGACAGTCCAGACATAGTGAATATTTCCATAAAACCACAGTCACGGAAGTAATGTTTTAATTGGGAAACTAAGAAAAGATCAGAGTGACTGAAGCATTGAGAGGAAAAGGACGAAGGGAGGCTGTATTCATTTTCTAATCCTGCATAACACAAACTTAGTGGCTTAAAATACATGTTTATTATTTCAAGGTTTCTGTAGGTAAATGGGTTCTCTGCTCATGGTCTCACCAGGCTGAAATTGCAGTTGGCTGGGGCTATGATCTCATCTGAGGCTCAGGAGCTCTTCCAAGCTCACATCATTGGCAGAAGTCAGTTCTTTGAGGCTGTGTGATTGAGGAAACTTTTTCTTGTTGGCTGTCACCTGGAGACCAGTTGAAGCTCCTGGAATCTACCCCAGGTCTTTGCCACATAGTCCCATACATAGACCCTACCATAGCATGCTGGTTTGCTTCATTTGTGAGGCCAACATGAGAACATCTCCCTGACATTTCACCTTCTCTTAAAACACTCACCTAATTAGGTCAGGCCCACTCAGAATTGTCTTTCTTTTTTATTATTAAATGTATTGGGGTGACATTGGTTAATAAGATCACATAGGATTCAAGTGTACATCTCCATGATACATGATCTGTGTATTGCATTGTGTGTCCATCATCCAAAGTCAAAATCATCTTCTGTCACCATATGTTCAGCTCCCTTTACCCTTCACCCCTTTCCCTCTGGTTACCACTCTACTGTTGTCTGTGTCTATGAGTTTCAGCTTTATATCCCACATATGAGTAAAATCATATGGTTCTTAGCTTTTTGTGACTGACATATTTCACTGAGCATAATATTCTCAAGGTCCATCCATATTGCCATAAATGGCAGTATTTCATGTTTATTTATGGCTGAGTAGTATCACATCTTCTTTATCCATTCCTCTGTCAAAGGACACTTTGGTTGCTTTACGCCTTGGCCACCTTGAATAATGCTGCAATAAACATAGGAGTACATATATCTTTGCAAATACATGTTTTAGAGTTTTTCAGGTAGATACCAAAAAGAGGGGTTGTTAGGTCATATGGTAACTCTATTATTAATTTTTTGAGGAACTACCATACTGTTTTCCATAGTGGCTGTAGCAGTTTACATTCCCACTAGCAGTGAATAAGGGTTTCTTTTTCTCCAAAACTTATTACTTGTTTTATTGACAATATCCATTCTAACAGAGGTGAGGCAGTGTGCAAATTTCCCTGTAGCTGCTGATGTCAATTTATCTTATTGTAGTTTTTATTTGCATGTCCAGAATAGCTAGTGAAGTTGGGCATTTTTTCATGTATCTGTTAGCAATCGGTATGTCTTCCTGGGAGAAGTGTCTGTTCAGCTCCTCTGCCTATTTTTCATAAAATTTTAAAAAATAATTAATTGACGACAGGTGCTGGCGAGGATGTGGAGAAAAAGGAACCCTCATGCACTGCTGGTGGGAATGCAGACTGGTGCAGCCACTGTGGAAGACAGTATGGAATTTTCTCAAAAAGTTAAAAATGGAGCTGCCATTTGACCCAGTAATCCCACTTCTAGGAATATATATCAAGAAACCAGAAACACCAATCAGAAAGGATATATGCACCCCTATGTTCATAGCAGCACAATTTATAATTGCTAAAATTTGGAAACAGCCTAAGTGCCCATCAGCAGATGAGTGGATTAAAAAACTGTGGCACATCTACACAACGGAATACTACATTGCTATAAAAAATAAGAAACTTTTACCATTTGCAACAGCATGGATGGAACTGGAGAGCATTATGCTAAGTGAAATAAGCCAGTCAGAGAAAGATAAATATCACATGATCTCACTCATATGTGGGATATAATGATCACATAAACTGATGAACAAAAATAGATCCAGAGACAAGGTAGCATTGAACAGACCATCCAAACTCAGAGAGAAGGCAGGGGGAGGGGGTGGTCCAAAGGACTTGCATGCATGCATCTTAGCATAACCAATGGACACAGACACTGGGGCGGTGCGGGCTTGCCCTCGGGGTGGGAGTGGTGGGGAGGGGTCAATTGGGAAAAAAAGGAGACGTGTAATACTTTAAACAATTAAAAAAAGAAACATAAAAAATAATAATTATTTGATGTTTAAAGAGAGAGGAAGGGTGAGGGAGAGAGAGAAACATCAATGTGAGAGCACAACATTGTTCAGCTGCCTCTTGCACAGCCCGCACTGGGGATTGAGCCTGCAATCCAGGTATGTGCCTGAATCAGGAATCAAACTGGCAACATTTCAGTGCATGGGATGATGCCCAACCAACTGAGCAACACCAGCCAGAGCTCTGCCCATTTTTCAATTGGATTGTTTGTTTGTTTGGTGTTGAGTTGTATGAGTTCTTTATATATTTTAGATATTAACCCTTTGTTGAGGCTGATGTTTTCAAATATCATCTCCCATTCAGTTGTTTGCTTTTTTGTTTTGTTGTAGGTTTATTTTGCTGTGCAGAAGCATTTTAGTCTGATATAGTCCCATTTATTTATTTTTGCCTTTATTTCCCTTGCCTTTGGGGTCAAATTCATAAAATGTTCTCTATGACCACGATCTGTAAGGTAAGTACCTATGTTTTGTTTCAGATCTATATTTAGGTCTTTGATTCATTTTGAATTAATTTTTATACATGGGACAGATTGTAATCTAGTTTTATCCTTTTGCGTTTGGCTTTCTAATTTTTCCAGCACCATTTATTGAAGAGACTATCTTTACTCCATTGTGTTTTTTTAGCTCCTTTGTCAAAAATCATTTGCCCATATACATGTGGTTTTATTTCTAAGTTCTCAATTGTGTCCCTTTGGTCTGTGTATCTGTTTTTTCTGCCAATGCAATGCTGCTTTGATTATCATAGCTCTGTAGGTAATTTGAACTCAGGTACTGTGATACCTCCCGCTTCATTCTTTTTCCTCAGGATTGCTTTGGCTCTTTGGGTCTTTGGTGGTTCCACACAAATCTGATAATTCTTTTTCTGTTTTTTAAAATAACATTGGCATTTTGATGGGAATTGCATTGAATCTGTTTATTGCTTTGGGAAACATGACCATTATCTATGTATATTTTTTCAATGAATGAACAGGGAATATCCATTTTGCTGTGTGCTTTTCAATCTCTTTTAATAATGCTTTGTAGTTTTCTGTCTAGGCATCTGTGTATGAATGGCATTTTTAAAGATGATACAAAGAAGTCTTTCTATTGTGTTCCAGTAAGTGATGCTAAATTACAAGTTTGTCAGCTCCGTGCTCTTCTCTGGCTTTTCAGATCTCTGTGTGGGGGTGGAAGATGCAAAGGTGGCTGCCTCCCCTGTGATATGAATGCTCTAGTCCCAGGGAACCAACCCTGCAGGGGAATGCAGTGGACAATTGGGCTCCAAATCTGTGAAATTCCAGTGCTGTCCCCCCACAGCTGATGCTGTGTAGCCACGATGTGTGTGAGTGGAGTGGGCTGGAGCAACCTGGCCGCCTTCTAAATTTTTTTATTCTCCTGGTAATGGCAGCCTCGAACTTCC
This sequence comes from Ia io, assembly GCA_025583905.1. Classification (NCBI taxonomy): domain Eukaryota; kingdom Metazoa; phylum Chordata; class Mammalia; order Chiroptera; family Vespertilionidae; genus Ia; species Ia io. The sequence continues at coordinate 23,303,950 of JAJQQW010000007.1, forward strand.
ATGGAGTCCCCTCTGAGTCCCCAATCCCAAGACCAAAGAGTATGCCCTTTGCTCAGGGAAAAATTGATTCTGTAGTACCTGTTCTCGAGTTTGCAGATAATGTGCTTGGTGACCCAACACCAAGGGCAAAGGGAAGCAAGCTCTGGGAGGTTAAGGGGCAGCCAGGCTCTGTGATTTTGTTTCTCTGTCTGGAATGCTGATTGCTAGACAATTACAGCAGTCCCTGTCCAGGTTACTGGGCTCAGCTGTAGCTCATACTGTCCATTCCTGAAGGAATCCCCACTGAATCTCTGCTTCTGAACGAAGTGCCAGCCACACCTGATTTCTTCCCTCTCCAGGCTGAGCCCCACCTTGAGCTCCCAGATAGAGGGCTGCTTTTGTGGCTCCTCTCAGCTTTTCTGCCTTCTCGCCTCCCAAGTTGCTCCTACTTGCCCACTTTTTGAGGTATCAATTATGCAGATCTCTCATGTGTTTGCGTGTTGAGCAGGGAATCCTTTGTTGAATTATAGCTGTTCAAATGGTTGAAACTTCAAGGGGAGAGACCAAGGGCATCTCTCATGCTTCCATTCCTTTGACGTCACCAGCAATGGTTTCTTTGATCTTTGCCAGCAGATGTCCATGATCTCTTAGTTGCAGCACTTCCCAGAAGTTAGCAGCATCCCAGCTATTAATTTCACATGGCTGGCTCATCAAAACTGAGAGAGTAGGGCTCCTGTCACGTCAGCACTAAGTCTATATATGGTTAGCACATCTTTTGGTTCTTAGGCTTGAGAAGATTGTTTTCTTTAGTAAACAAAGACCTTATGTGCCGCATTGCTCACATCACATATGGCTTGAATAGCTTGTCTTTGCCCCACTTCTCAACTCAGGTCCCCTGGCTGCAGTTTGCCTAGTCTCCCTTTTAATTAACTCAAAGTCAAGTGATAAGGAACTAGAGATTCCATCATAGTCACTAGCCTTGCCCTCACTCAAAAAGAGCGATTATAACAGGGAGCATATGCAGGGGTTGAAATCTTGTCAGCTGTTTTAGAATTCTTACCACAGAAGAAGTAGAATGAATGATAGGGGGGCGGGGGGAACTCAGGGAGGGCAAAACTTGAATTTTCTCTTGGTCCTGCAACTTATTATTCATCTGGTTTGAGGTGTCTTAATGGATATAAATTTTTCTACCTATAAAATGGGATAATAACCTTCATAGAGATAGTAAACATACTAATATATTGCAAAGAACTCTGCACATGGCTTTGGATATCTATGTTTGGTGTAAGGAATCCTGTGGGCCATGCTGAGGAGGTCACACTCAGTTCTCTAGGGCAGGGAATGGGAAACTCATCAAAGTCTCTCAGAAGGAGAAAAAATATCAGATTTTTTTTTCTTTTTTTTCCCCCACTAGGTTCTGATGTTTAGAAATCTGGCCTCAAGCCAGCTAGTTATTTGTATTTTAGTTCTCCCTGAAGATACTAAGAATTTAATACTCATTTTTCAGAAGTTTTTTATTATGGAAAATTTAAAACATATACAAGTAAATAGAATAATATAATGTTTCCCATGTCCTTATCAACAGGCTTCAATAGCATCAACATTATTTTATGCTTGTTTCATGTATACCTCTTCTCACCTCCCCTACTTTATTTTTTATTTATTTTTAGAAATATATTTTTATTATGTAATTACATTTTTAATACTATTTTAATAGTAATCAGTTTTCCTGACTTATTTTATTTTTTTTCCATTTTTTTTATTAAGGTATTATATGTGTACATATCTTACCATTGCCCCCCCAATCCACTCCCATACATACCCTCACCCCCCAGTGTTTTGCGTCCATTCGTTATGCTTATATGCATGCATACAAGTCCTTTGGTTGATCTCTTATCTCCCCCACCTCTCCCTAACCTTCCTACTGTAATTTGACAGTCTGTTTGATGCTTTACTGCCTCTGTATCTATCTTTTTGTTCATCAGTTTATAATGTTCTTTATTATCCACAAATGAGTGAGATCAAAATGAGTGCTATTTTTCTTTCATTGACTGGCTTATTTCCCTTAGCATAATGCTCTCCAGTTCCATCCAGGTTGCAGCAAATGGTAAGAATTCCTCCTTTTTTATGGCAGCATAGTATTCCCCTACTTTATTATTATTTTTTAATATAGTTTTTTCAAGGTTAGATTTATATACATTAAAATGTGCTAATCTTAACTGTATAATTTTGACTAATAGGTAAATCCATGAAACTCATACCCCTATTAAGATAGAAAATACTTGTGTCCCCTCAGAAGGTACTCCCATATCTTCCCAGTCAACCCCTATCATTCTGCTCAGGGAAGCAACTGCTCCTATTTTTAACTCATAAAGTAGTTTTGCCAATTTTAGAATTTTATACAAAAGAAATAATATAGCATTTACTCTTTTGTAAATGTTTTTCTGTTGTTGGATTTGTTTTTGCAGCATAATATATAAGACACAGTCATGTCATTGAATGTATTAACAGTTTGTGCCTCTGTAGCATTTCATTTAAAAATATATCACACCATTTTTCTTATATTCTTTATATGCCTGGGCTATTTCCAGTTTGGAGCTTTGGTGTCAGACTGACCCTGATTTAAATCTCTGCTCTGCTTCTTGCCAGGCAAGATTCTTGACTTTTTTACAAAATAACTATAATTTCAGTATCTTCATAGATTTGTTGTGAAGATTGAGACAATACATATAAAGTGCTTAGCAGTGTAAATGGCCCGGCAAATGTCCCACAGTAGTTTTACTCCTCATTAAGACTATTTAATGAACTGCACTTGACACACAAACAGTCAAGTAAGTAATTTATTGTTATTTTTAAAAGGTGAGAATTAAAGGAAGGGATCTCTTGTAAACACAAAGGCTGCAACCCCAAACACCCTTTTCTCACCTCAACATATGGCGTCACCAAGCCTGTGTCTGCCCTTGGTGACTTTCTGCCACAGTACACCATAATGTCCTAGACCACTCGGACTTGGCTACACGTGTCAGCCCATTTCCCTCATAATGAATAGACATGGGTTCCAAAACTGTAGCTTCATATAAAGAAAATATATGTGTGTGTGTGTGTGTGTGTGTGTGTGTGTGTGTGTGTGTGTTGTGCTCTGCAGAAATACATAATGCCTGGGCTACCTACTTTTTTCTTTCTCTTCTCCACTTCTAGTTCCCTTTTTTTTAAAAAATATTGTTTCAATATATGCCATTTAAAATATTTTTAAAATCTAGGGAAAGATAAGCAAAGTGACTTTTGGGAGTAGTATCCATTTTGGAGGTGAGAGTAAAGGAGACATAATCTTTATCAAAAATAAAAAATCAGCTCTTCTTTGTCAAATATCTATGTATTTGGTTAAATTCACTAGGCACTAAGGTAGGGGTGACATATTTCTCCCTGCCTCTACTTCCCAACAAGGTGTGGGATATATCAGAACAACCAGAATATTGGAAGAGGCATGAGTAGTTTAAAAAGTCTCCTGGGTAATTCTGATGTTCTTCTGCCTACATGTTCTGTATCTTATTGAGACTCACTTGTTAGAATCAGAAAAGAGGACAAAGGACAGAGCTGGAGTTGTCTGGAAATGTAAGAAGTGGCAGAAACAATGAAGAGAACTAAGGGCAAGTGGCTAGCAGAATAAGCACGAAGCCAGGAACAGGGGCTCCTATGCATTTAAAACATTGTGAAATGCTTCAGAGAAGTGGAGTAGGATGAGGAGTAAAAGCAGGTCATTTGAACTTGGAATTAAGAGGTCATTTGTGGTGCTTCTGAAGGGTCTGTTTGTGTGTTTTGTTGGGGGTGAGTAGAGAGGATGGGAGCCAAAGAGTAAGAGGGAGATAAGTAAAGTCAGGTCACTCCTTTAAGAAATGGTTTAAGAAGTTCAGCAGAGAAGAGGAAAAAAAAAAAGAAAAAATGTTTATGTAACTGAGGGCAAGTTATTTCTCTGTGGCTCAGTTTCTCTAACATGGGGTGATACTCTATATCCCATAAGATTTCGTGAGAATTAAATAAATAAACAAGTTTCACATGTTTAAAACTGTTTGGGGAACATGGAAAGTACTAAAAAATGTCAGCTATTATTATGTTATTGAAGGAGAAATAGAGTAATTTTTTCTTTTATCCCAGAGTCTCAGGGATCATTAAAGTTGCCCCTTTCCATTACCACTACCTGCCATTCCATTTAGGTGCCTCCTCCAGATGGCAGATGCTCTATATCCCTAATTCAATTTCCGATTGTTCCTCAGCTCAACAGTGCCACAGCGAAACTCTTTAGTCTTTGAAAACATTTTTTTTTTCTCTTCAAGTAACTACAAGACTAGGATAGCAAAAAAACACAGCTAGTGAGGGAGTTACAAGAAATTGGAAAAGAAATGGTATTAGTTCTCATTGACTTTCACTTCAAAGTAAATTGGTACCAGCCCTCAGTGCTTCGAGCATCACACTTTTTCTACTCCTCATCCTTTCTCTCCTCACTGTCATTCTAGTTCCTGTTTCACAAGGCTTCCCAACTAACTATACTTCATTTTAATCCTGGGGCCTTGCCTCTTATTCAGCACTTCTTGCTCTTCTTGCCATTTTAAAATACCACCTCCATTGTATGACTAATCTTATATTGGATATGGGATACTGGGGAAGTGAGAGAAGAATAAACAAACACAGGTGTTAGAATGGAAGAGAACAGTATGGTATCATGAAAGGAACATTGGTTTTAGTATCAAGAGGGTTTAAGTTTTGAGATGAACAACACTTACTAGATGGTAACATTACTTTGGTTCTTGTGATTTAGTTTCTTCATTATTAAATATTATTAAATTGGGACTAATAACATGAGGAATAAATTAAATCATGTGAAATATCTATTAGTAGTATAAGTCCTGTATATACACATCAGTAATTATTCTCTCCTGGATTTTCAAAAAGGACTAAATAATTATAATTTATATATTGAGAATAACTTGGCTTCATCCACCCCAAAGTGGTTCCTACCTACACGAAAAAACAAACAACAACAAAAAAGAAAACACCATACACACAAAAAAAAAACAACAAAAACAACACAACATACTAGCCTTTTTCCTAATAGGATTTATTGAAATGGAGTAAATCTATTTCAAATCTTGGTGAATGGAAGCTTTGAGACTACTATAACATCTCGTTGTAAAAATGTGTGTTTATATAAATGGAAATAGAGCTTTCTGATGTTAAAGCCTAAATGATACATAAAGGAAACACATGCCCATCTAAGAATGGAAGGCCAGGGGAGGGGGTTCAATCCTAAACTGGAATCCCCTTAAGTTAATATATTTTGTGAATTCTATATAATGTATGGACAGAGTGAGAATTTTTCTGTATGTCTTAGAGAACCAAACAGGAAATAGTTAACTGGTTTTATTTTGCTTCACCTCGAGTATGCAAAAGCCATAATGTGCTTAACAAACTGCTTTTGCTGGATCAATATTGTTGTGTAACACCCTTGCCCTGACACCTACTGCCTGACTGCCTCAGAGGCAGGGCATCTCCCATTGGAAAACAGAAGGAGGAGCTTCCCCAATAGAGCTGAGAGGATTTACTTCACACACCTGGCCCCGCTGGTCTTCCTACCATGACATGAGTCCGCCGGAAGAATTCTTTGCTTACTGTGTCTTTCCTAATAATAGATTTTCAAAAAGGGGAGATACAAGATTGGATATGGAACTTGACATCAGCTCCCTCGGGACCTTTGTAGCCATTAATTCTAAAAAGTCATGGTTACATTTACAGCTATGCCAACCCTCATCGGGAAAGCTTTTGATCCAAAGGCACCTGCCTGTCCTGCTCAAGGCTGGAGAACAATCACAGCGTTATGTTTAATTAATATTTTTGTCATTATGTTTGGCTTTGTTTGCTTGTTTATGTATACTTTCATGGGATTTTAAACACATGGGAAAAGCATATTTATATTCTTACTTTTGGATTCTATGGTGTGGAAACAAGAAATGTCAGCTTGAAGCCACTTTGGCCAGTTTTCACATATATATTGAGTTTCTCTTCTATCAATAAGACAAAAATCAAATTGCTAATCTTTCTGTCCATAGAGTTCTTACAAGCTAGAGGTATGGTTCAGTGAGAAATTGATTCAGCTTGAGCCTAGGTGACCTAAAGTGGATAGTTTCTATGGAGATGATTTTTGTAATATGAAAGAATCAGAGTAATTCCATTGGCCACTTAAAATGGATGTGTAAATATACTATAATCGGGTAATTTATAGCCATTTAAAGATTTTCATTCAAAATTTTAAAATTTCTTTCCATTATGGTTAATTTTATGCACCAACTTGATTGGGCTAAGGGATGCCCAGATAGTTGGTAAAACATTATTTTTGGGTGTGTCTGTGAGGACATTTCTTGAAGATATTAGTATTTGAATTGAACTGAGTAAAACAGGTGGGCCTCATTAATGCGGATAGGCACCATCAAATTTGTTGTGGGCCTGAATAGAACAAAAAGGCTGAGAAAGGGCAAAGCTGAGACACCCCTCTTCTTCCTGCCCTTGCACATAGGCACTCCTGGGTCTTGGGCCTTTGGACTTGTGCTGGGACTTACACCATCCTCCTCCTTGGTCTTGGGCCTTTGCGTCTGGACTACACCACCAGCTTTCTTTGGCTTCCAGCTTACAGATGGCAGACCATGGGACTTCTCACTCCATAATAGCCCAAGCGAATTCCTGATACTTAATCTCTTTCTATAAATCTACTTATCCCCTACTGGTTCTGTTTCTCTGGAGATCCTTGACTAATACACCCGGCAAGTGAAAGCTTTGTTCCCACGGCACAGAGGCATCAAGGTCCATTTTGCACAGAATTCCTAGTGCTTGCATAGTGGTCAATAGAAAGTGAACAATAAACATGGGCTTAATTTATCAGTGTAGAAACTGTAATGATGTTAACGGTTTAAAAATTGACCTAAATTCAATAGCCAACTTTTCCTGGCCCAACAATAAAAAACTATATTCATTTATACCTATAGATGATTGCTAAGAACTAGAGTGGCCAATTTTCCACTATGAATGGTCTTCAGGAGCTTCGTACCTTCTCAATTGCAAATTCGCTTGAGACTTTCTCAAAGGCTAGTTAATTTCATATATTACATACATATGTGTGTGTACCATATATAATATATATAGTATGTCTAAAATAAAAGGCTTGTAAAATTCTCAAATAACAAGAGGGTTAAGTTCTAATAGTCATTTATAGAGGTAGACTTTTAGGTCTCAGAATGTATTAGTGGTTAGGTTCTAAGTCAACTGTTGGTTATACCAATCCATGATGTCCTAGGACCTACGATAAGGTAATCACACTGAACTAATTAGAGAAACGAACTACACATTTCAGTATTTTTCTTGTTCATTCTTCCTGTGCCCACCTCTCCCCATCTAGACCTTAGCTGATGCCGCCATCCCCCCTCAGTCCAGAACTAGCACTTACAAAGGAGTTCTGGGCTGGGGTGCAAATTCTGTTACAAAGCCAGCTACCTCTGAGCCACCACCCCTCCTCTCCCAAGTCAACAGCTCTTGCTAGCTTCAGGGAACAGCAGGCAGTGGTCTTCCCAGGAGACTGGGAAGAGGAGCCTAGTTCCAGACCCTCTGCAGCTCTATTAGTTCTGGTGCTTTTGTGGAACTGAACTCCTTGTGGTACATGGGAAGTTTTTCAGTGTACTAGTAGTTCTATGTCATTTGTGCTTATATTTAAAAAAAAATCGGTCTATCATTTTTCTGTATTTGGAACAGAAAAGATGCATCAAGATGCTCTTCATTTCCTATGGGAAGGTGAATTCATCTCTTCTTTCAACTTGAATGCCAGGACACATCTGTCTTTAGGAGCAAGCACAAGTAGTGGAAAGGGCCTATGCCTGAGTTTAAATCTTAGATCTGGCACTTATTGGCTGTGTGACCTCAGCAATGATATTTAGGTGCCCATCAAGGCATTTGGCTTATAGCTGGTCCCTTTTTTCTCCCTATCTTAGTTTCCATTCCTTCCTGGACCTCCTCTTAATTCTGAAATGCTGAACAATAGGAAGAAGTCATTCCTTACATCCAAGCTTTTGGGAGATGGTTCTGAGGCTTGGCAGAGTTGTAAACATTGTGAGATGTTATGGCTTACTTCTGTGCCCTGATTAGTTTATAACTTTACTCTAAGACAGTGGTTCTCAACCTTCTAATGCTGCGACCCTTTAATACAGTTTCTCATGTTGTGGTGACCCCCAATCATAAAATTATTTTCATTGCTACTTCATAACTGTAATTTTGCTACTGTTATGAATCGTAATGTAAATATCTGTGTTTTCTGATGGTCTTAGGCGACCCACAGGTTGAAAACTGCTGCTATAGAGCTTAAGACCATCAGAAAACACAGATATTTACATTACGATTCATTAACAGTAGCAAAATTACAGTTATGAAGTAGCAACAAAAATAATTTTATGGTTGGGGGTCACCACAACATGAGGAACTGTATTAAAGGGTCGCAGCATTAGAAAGGTTGAGAACCACTGCTCTAAGACATCATGATTGGTACTAGACTAAAAATTAATTGAGAATGTAACTACTAACTTGTGAGAGAGGGGGGTGCTGAAAGGAATAATGGGGTTCCAGTATGGACTCCAACAGATACTAGGGTGGGGAATACAAAGTAATGGAACCAGTGGGAGGCTGGGTCTATGCCACCGCTCCTCCCTCCCTAAGACAACAGCTTCCAATCACGCTACAGAGAGTAGTGGGCAGCGGTTTTCCTTTGGCTTGGTGAACTGGTGGAATGAGCCCCATTCCAACCTGAATCTGTGTACTAAGCCAGTGGTCGGCAAACTCATTAGTCAACAGAGCGGCAAACCGCGGCTGGCGAGCCGCAGTTTGCCGACCACTGTACTAAGCAATTAGACTGGCCCCAAGACCAAAGGAGATTCAAGAATATAATGGGAACAGGAACAGCAGCATTCAGAGCTTTTCTGTCATTCCTGTTTTCTAATGGAATCCTTACTCTATGAGTCATGAGATTCCTTTCTTTCACTTCCCAGCTTTGGCCTCCTTTGTGGCTAAGGTCAACAATGTGATGTAATTCTAACCAGTCTTACCAAAGAGCAGGGGAACAGAATTTTCCATGGCCATTCTCAAGTGCCTGTTCCTATACATGGAGTTGAATAAAACTAAATCGGTACTTCACATAAGCAGTGTTTATAGAGTTAAGAGCCAGAATATTTGGGTTCAAATCTAGGCTTCATTGCTTTCTTGTTGTGGTTGTAAACTTGGGAAAGTGTTTTGAACTCCCCAAATTTCTTAACACCCTATACTTCTTCCACTGGAGCACTTAGCAGACTGCATTCTAACTGTATGGCTACTTCACCTGGTTTCTCTGTTAGACTAAAAACATCTTGAAAGAAGGTTCTGTATCTACAGCAAATGACTGTCCTGGAACATGATAGACATGGAAGAAGTAATTCAAACAAATTAACAAATGAGATGAGATAATTCCTATGTCTTTTATATTATTTTTACTTCTGATAAAGTAACCGATGATTGTGGTATGCTATTCAATGGTGAAATCGACTGCTCTTCTTAATAAGGAGAGTATAAAGTTGACAGAAGAATCTGACACGTATACCAAGCACTTCATTGAGGTGGGTAAAAAGATGATAGCAACATGCTTCAAATTGAGTCATCAGAAGTAGGAGGGATTGAGGGAATTCATAGTAGGTCTGCAGGGATTCATCAATCTCTAAAAACCTCTCCTATTTATTTATGGAAATTTCAGAAACATTTTATTATGAAAGATTTGCTTTTCATAATATAATTAAAAGCAAATTAGCTTTCTTTTCAATAATAAAGCTATACTTTAAATACTGAAGCCATTTCATTTATAGAGAGGTTTGATTTCATCCTAGCCAAGTACAGCTTTGATAATAATTCTAGAATCTTGATTCATGATAATTCTAGAATCTTGACATATCCAACAAGGTGCTTCCCCCTCATTGGTTATTCTATGCAATCTCAGTCTCATAACACAAAGAGCTAAAATATTTTCATATTCTAAGGGATATTACAACTTAAAATATGATGCAATATATTGCATGAACTACCAAGAGGGAGAAGGTATAATTTAACTTTGCAAACTAAAATTCAGATACAACTAAGTATTTTATTAGAAACAAATGTATGGAAGGGAACGGTATCAAATCATATTTTTAGTTTATCATAATGGTCTTCAAAGCATGGTCTTAGAGTGGGTGGACATCAAATGCCACAAGAGAGAAATAGAAGCGTTGGAATTTCTAATATGGTCAGAATTATTTTCTTGTGACCCTTAATAGGGCAGGAAGATGACCAAGAAGAACTGAGAGAGGGGGCAAGCAGGCCCAGCCTACAAAACTGACAGCTCTTTTAAGTGATTTTATTATTATTAACAGCATCATCATCATTATTACTTATTTTAGCAATAGGGCTTTGATCAGTGCCCTAAAACCTTGTTATGATCTCTTATTCTTGTTCAACAAAAGGCACATTTCCTCAAATGGCTGTATCCATTCTGCCCTCCTGGAGAATTTAATGGGGCAAACACTTTTATCAAACAATAAGCCAGTCAGAGAAAGACAAGTACCATATGATTTCACTCATGTATGGAATTTAATGAACAAAGTGAACTAACAAGCAAAATAAAGACAGAATTATAGATAGAGAGCAGGCTGACAGCTGTGGGGGGGGGTTGGTTGGGGGTGGCTGGGTGGGGGTGTGGAGGGATTGAACAAAAAAGAAAAGAGAAAAAAAATTGTGAACACTGACAACATTGTGGTAATTATTAGGGGAGCGGGTTTTGTGGGGAGGTGGAGGAAGAGATGGGGGGAATTTACGGTGATGGAAGGAGATTTGACTTGGGGTGGTGAACACCTAGTATAGTGCACAGATGATGTGTTGTGGAACTGTAAACCTAAAACCTGTATTACTTTGTTAACCAGTGCCACCCCAATAAACTCAATAAAGAAAGGAAAAAAAACAACCCAATATGCCAGTTTTCAAAAGAGCATACCATCCATCGCAACTTACTGAACAACAAGAACTTTTCTTGAACAGCTTGCATTGTCATTCTTTGCCTTCATGCTGCAGAGAACTCTGATCAAGGCCATGACAACTAGATGCTGATGATCATCGGACAATGTTATTCAGTGCATGCAAATTCTCCTTCCAGTATTCTTAGGAAAGCCCTTTGGTAGGTCAGTGCTGTGACAAGGCATATTTGAAAAAGAAGGGTTAACCATGGATATTACAGTACACAGATAACCTCACAAGGTTTAATATATAATGCTTTCTCTGAAAAATAAGCCATATAAAACCTGCTATTAATATTTGGTGCGGGAGGTACTGCTATCCAATCTGGAATGAATGGGGGGATTTTTGTGTTTTCCATGGCTATTGCCCTGTCTGTAATTATTGCAGGACTGACATTCAGGAGATGTAGCCATAGCGACTCAGCAATTACAGCTAGGGGAGCTTGGTCCATTCTTCACTGACTGCACAGCAAACACTGTTAAAGGCAGGGGAAGCCTTTTATTCATGAATATATATTTGATACACATAAATGCTGTGTGCCATGAATATTTATCTCTTTCATGTATTGCAGCTGTTGTGTATTGAAAACTATTAACAGGTTGGAAACCATCCTTTAGAAACCTGTGTCTGTCATTTGTGTGCAAAACCATCTCTGGAAATTTATCTTTTCCCCTTTCTTTTGTGGGATAGATAGAATACTCCTAGGGCTTAACAGACAGAGAAAAGAATTTGGACAAACCTATTTTTGCATATATATATATATATATTTTTCTAATTTAAGTTGTTTATGTAATTTTAGAACCAAGGCAGTGTTCTCTTTGCCAGCCAGTATTAAAGCTTTGATGAGCCCTAGCTGGTTTGGCTCAGTGGATAGAGTGTCAGCCTGTGGACTAAAGGGTCCCAGGTTCGATTCTGGTCAAGGGCACATGCCTTGGTTGCGAGCTCGATCCCCAGTAAGGGGGGGGTGGGGGGTGTAGGAGGCAGCTGATAAATGATTCTCTCTCATCATTGATGTCCCTATCCCTCTCTCCCTCTCCCTTCCTCTCTGAAATCAATAAAAATATATTTAAAAAAACTTTGATGAATATTCCATTGTTAACAGAGGTAAAAATATCAGACATTAAATAGTATACAATTGTGGGGGTGAGAAATATAATATGATTTTTATTGCCAAAGATAGGATTCTTAGGCATATAGATAATCTAGTTTTTTAGGATGGAATGGATTATTTTTTCAGACTTCAATCTTATACCCTCTCATGTGTTCTATAATATAACCACTCTTAACTCTTCTATGTTCCTCAAACAAACTATGCCTTCTCCTGCCTCAAGGCATCTGTTAATTCCATTTCTATTATCTGAAATATTTTTCGTTCCAATAATTCTGAGTACCCCTCCAGGTTTCCTCTTAACCTCTTTCTCCTCAAGAACTAACTCAAATGTTTATAAGTTGTGAAGTCTTCAATGACCTACCCCCATCTTTAGGCAACATCCCTATCTTTAGACTAATCCTTAAGTAGACCTCACCTTTAAAAAAACAGTATACCACTTAAATGAATATCACATATTAAGTATGGAGCTTTTATAGTTATCTAGTGTATTATCCAGGTAACACTGGTTTTCATCCCAGGAATGTGGTCTGTGTCAGTGTTTGATTTTATTTAAAATGTGCTCAGTGTTAACATGCTGCTTGGGAAAACTTTTTTATTGACCAGTGGTTTAGATTGCTAACTTGTTCTGGGCTTTACTTCCCATTATTCAAGGTAAAGCTAAAGCTCTTTTGGAGAACTCATTTGTACTAGGTTAATCCCATACTAGTTTGGGGCTTATAGATTATATTAGGTCTAGGCCAGTGGTTGGCAAACTCATTAGTCAACAGAGACAAATATCAACAACGATTGAAATTTCTTTTGAGAGCCAAATTTTTTAATCTTAAACTTCTTCTAATGCCAATTCTTCAAAATAGACTCGCCCAGGCCACGGTATTTTGTGGCAGAGCCACACTCAAGGGGCCAAAGAGCCGCATTTTGCCAACCACGGGTCTAGGCTAACATTTTTCCTTAGCTATTTATATTTAACCTCGAAATTTCTTAACTCAGTTCCTCAGTCAAAGTTATTGTCCTTGTCCAGATTTTATCCAAGATCCCTGCACTTGAATTAAAAATTTCAAGTGAAGTTTTAAGAAAAGCCTAACACTACCCAATCAATTTTAATCAATGAAATAAAAAACATTATCCATTTCTCCTATCTAATCTAATAATAGAGAAATATGCAAATTTGTCCATTACAGCATCACGTCATGACTGGATCAGCAGGCTTCAATCTTGCCCTCTGCTCAGGCAGCTGCAAGACCTGTGGTAGGATAGGATACGATAGGCACAGGAATGGAAAAGGGAAGGGAACTGCACACAGAAGGGGGTGGTGACCACAGGGGGGTGGAGCAGGTGTGCCAGGCAAGGGGTGGGGCGCAGGCAGCACGTGGAGCAGGGAGACCCGCCCAGACACGGGAGGAGGGTGGTGGTGGCCATTGGAGGGGAGGCACCCATGGTCCAGGATGGGGTGGAGGATGGTCTGAGGCCTTCTGGGCGGAAGTGCTCCTGCTTTGTGGCAGCAGTGCCCAGGTTGTGTGGGCCTCGGCCACCCAGCTGGGCTGGGCGTCCCTGGCAGGGAATGGGAGCAGGACAGCAGCGGGGAGGCTGGGGAAGGGGGGGCGGCGAACACCTGGAAGCAGGTCTGAGGGAGGAAGTGAAGAAAAAATTAAGGTAGGAAGGAAGGAAAAGGGGAGGGAGGGCAGGAGTAAAGATAAAGGAACGAAGGAATGTGGGGAGGGAGGGAGGGGAGGGGAAAGATGGGAAGAAGGATGATGGAAGAGAAGTAGGAAATAAGGAGGAAAGAAAAGTTTATAAATGATGAGTCAGTAGGAAAGTGTTACATAAAGGAGACAAAAAAATTGTGTGAGAGTGAGAAGCCAAATAAGGAAGTCAAATACAATTGTGTGTGAAGGGGATAAAATTACAAAAAAAGTTAGGTGACCAGGCTGGCAGGAGAGGGCAGTTAGGGGGATCAGGCCAGCAGGGGAGGGCAGTTAGGGGGATCAGGCAGGCAGGCAGAGGGTTAGGGCAGGCAGGCAGGTGAGCAGTTAGGAGCCAGAGGTCCCAAATTGCAAGAGGGATGTCCAACTGGCAGTTGGACATTCCCCAAGGGCTCCCAGTTTGGAGAGGGTGCAGGCTGGGCTGAGAGACTCCCCACCACCACCACCATGCACGAATTTTGTGCATCAGGCCTCTAGTTAATTATAATAAGAGTTACTAACAATATTTTTTAGACATTTGTGTCAATGTACATAGGTGTAGATAAAGATAGAACATAGACATGTCGTGTATATATCTCTGTGTAACTATAGATATATTTGTATATTGGCATGTTGTTGACATCCATCTCTGTCATCACCATAATAACCACTAATATCATCATCATCATCATCATTTTCATCTGTTTTAGTCTATTCAGGCTGCTATAACAAAATACTATAGATTGGGACACAGCCTGGACTGTGCTCCTAAGCAGACACTGGCGGGAACCCACACACCTGCAGCTGACACCTGTGGGACCTCTGCGCACCTGGCATGCACCAAGCCTGACCCCATGCTCCAGACGGGTTTTCAGCCTGGACCCTGTGCCATGGCCACGCAACCACCACTGACTCTCATCCCTGCTGTGTACTCACCCACTGCCACCACTACTGTGCTGCCACCATCACCCTAGAGCCCAGATGCTCAGCTCCACTGCCAGGGGGCAAGAACTGCGCTGAAGGCCAAGAGGTGGATGTATCCTCTCCTGACCTGAACTTATTAGAACTGAGGATCTGAGGGGACTGAAGAGGTTGTTGATACTGAGATGAGAGTATCCGGGACTGAGAGAGAAGGACTCTTAGGCACAGGATGTGGAGACAGGGAAGTGAAAGCCTGGGGCTGAAGTCCTTGGGTAGAGTAGTGCTAGCACCCCACCATTGTGCAGCCTGGGAAGCTCCTTTTAATTAGTAGGAAGAGCCACACAGTGGAGCTCAGGGCCAGCCTACACTGGAGGGGTCTGAAGGACACACCGACATTAAATCTGGGAGCCCTTTATTTCTTGGAGGAACTTGTCCTGGTGAACAGAAAGGGGGATGGACAGTAGGATGAGGAAGGAGTATCATCCCTGCTCATTTTGAACAGGGGAGGTGCCCTCTTTCTGGCAAAACAGCAGGATCCAACCTGCAGCAACCTGAGGCCAGGGGAAAAAACCTGGGGCAGGAAATCCGTGCCCCTGCAGGTGGCAGAAAGGAGGGGCCAGCAAAGTAGGCAGAGCTGAGGTGTTAGAAGGAGAGGAAGGGCTGACCCCCACTCCTACAAGTTATTGGCACCACCCGCAACACAAGTCTCATCAAACCATTTCATCCAAGACCAGGCTATCCCTGCAGAGCCCAGCTCCATGGGGGGAGGCAGAACAGCTCAGAACAAGGACAAGCAAGGCATGAGACTCAAGGCAGACCCAGCCTCTGGGTTAAGGAGTCCCTGCCCACTGACTAGTAGGGCCTTCAACCTCTTGGACCTAAATCAGGTTGCCAAGGGCCAGAAAAAGACAGTGGCATGCACCAGAGAAGCTCCCAGGAGGCCCAGGATAGAAACACCAAGGGACCAGATTCAATAACATCAGAGCAAAATCCACTGAGCTCCACAAATAGCAGACCCAAAGGTTGTTGAGTGTGTGAGTGTGTGCAGTTTTGTTTTCTGGTGTGTGTGTAAGTGGCTTTTTTTTATGTGTGTGTGGTTTATTTTTTATCCTTTTATTTCTTTTTTCTTACACATCTCTAATTTCTCTTTCCTTTGATTTTATTCTCCTTTTGTCCCTTCTTCTTCTTCTTCTTCTTCTTCTTCTTCTTCTTCTTCTTCTTAATTTTTCTTATTTTATTTTTTTCTTTTCTTATTTTTTTCATTTTACTTTTCCTATCTATATCTTAATATATCCATTATTACTATATTTTAAATTCATTATTATTATTTTATTTATTTTCTGTTTTCTTTTCTTTTTTCTTCCTGTATTAGTTCTTTTAACTTCCTCCTTGCTTTCATATAGCCATTTTATTTCTTCTTCTTTCTACCTTTTTCTTTATATCCTCTCTAAGTCTTTGGTGTTGTGTCTTTTAGTATTCTTTTTATTTTTGCTTCACTTTGTTTTCTCTTCTTTTTCCTTCTTACTCTTTTCTGTTGTTGTTGCTTTGCATAGCTTGATTTTCATAGTGTTTTTTGTTTTGTCCGGTTGTGTCTTGTTCTATTCTGTTGGCACCTGTATAACAGCTGGCATAATAAGGCTAAGGTTGAGCCTCACTGTCAGCAAGTCGTAGGGGAGATCTCTCCCATGAATGGGACATCAACAGTCAAGTCCCAATTACAACAGGAGAGCACAAATAATGCACATAAGAGGCATTTCTAGAGCATCCAGCTCAGAAGATCAAAGAGACTGCACCACTGGTCCCCTCAAGACACTTTCTACATAAGGCCATCCCACAAAGACTGGGAGGCATAAAAGTTCTATCTAATACATAGAAATAAATACAAAGAGACAGCTAAAATGGGAAGGCAAAAAAACAACCCCCAAATGAGAAAAAAGAAGGACACTCCAGAAAAATAACTAAATGAAATGGAGGGAAGCAACCTAAAGTAATGGTTATAAAGATGCTTAAGGAGCTTAGTGCAAATTACAAGGAACTCAGTGGGAACTATAGCAGAATGAAAAGGTAATAGAAACCATGAACCATAATCAGACAGAAATAAAGAATAACATATCTGACATCAAGAGCACACTGAAAGGAATTAAAGATAGATTGGATAAAGCAGAGGATTGAATCAGAAATTTGGAAGACAAGGTAGAAATAAATACCCAATTAGATCAGTAAATAGAAAAAATTATTAAAAAGCAGGAATCTAGCTTGAGGCAGCACTAGGACAAAATGAAACATAACAACATTTGCATTATAGGAATACTAGAAGGGAAAGAAGGTGAGCAAGGACCAGAGAACCTGTTTGAAGAAATAATGCCAGAAAACTTCCTCAATCTGGTGAAGGAAAAATTCACACAAGTTCAGGAGGCACAGAGAGTTCCAATAAAGATGAACTCAAAGAGAACCATACCTAGACACATCATAATTAAAATGGCAACCATTAAAATCAAAGAAAGAATCTTAAAGGCAACAAGAGATAGACAGAAAATTACCTATAAAGGAGTTCCCATTAGAATGTCATCTGACTTCACAATAAAAACACTTCGGGCCAGAAGGGAGTGGAATGAAGTATTCAAAGTAATGAGAAAGAAGGGCCTAACTCAAAGACTACTGTATCCAGCAAGGCTATCATTTAAAACTGAAGGTGAAATGAAAAGTTTTCCAGACAAGAAAAGGTTAAGGGAGTACATTACCACCAAAGCAGCAATGCAAGAAATGTTAAAGGATGGCTTCAAGAAGAAGAAAAAAAAAGTGAAGGAGAGGATCATAGGTGTAAAGAAAATAAAAGTGGCAATAAATAAATACCTACCAATAATAACCTTAATAATAACCTTAAATGTAAATGGATTAAATGCTCCAGTCAAAAGACATAGGGTGACTGAATGAATAAGAAAACATTATATATATATATATATATATATATATATATATATATATATATATATATATATATATAAAGAAATATATATCATATAAATTTATATATATATATATAGATATATATGTATATATATAAAGCCAGCGACTGGAACACTGGACCAACTGGAATGACCGGTTGCTATGATGCCCACTGTGGCTGGCCAACTGGCCTGATTGGGGATGGGGCCAACTGGCCAACTTTCCGCAGCCCCTCCCTCAAGCCTGCCCTGCCCCCGATCTCAGGCCCCCTCACCCCGATCTGGGGCGGGGCCGGCCGGCCAACATCCCACATCTCCTCCCCCATGCCGGCCTAACCCCAATTGGCCCCTATCAGACAGGCTGGCCAGACCCCAACCATGCATGAATTCGTGCACCAGGACTCTAGTCTCGTGTGTGTGTGTGTGTGTGTGTGTGTGTGTGTGTGTGTGTCTATGTGTATGTGTTTGTGTGTATATATATATATATATATATATATATATATATATATATATATATATATATATATATATAAAATGTCTACAAGAGACCCACCTCAAAACAAAAGATACACAGTCTATACAGACTGAGAGTGAAGGGATGAGAAAAATATTCCATACAAATGGAAAGGAAAAAAAAACTGGAGGAGCAATACTCATAGCAGACAAAATAGACTTCAAAACAAAGGCCATCACAAGAGATAAGAAAGCCACTATATAATACTATAGGGACTGATTCAATAAAAAACTATAACCCCCCCCCAAAAAAAATATAACCCTTGTAAACATATATGCACCTAATATAGGAGCACCCAAACATGTAAAAAAAAATTTTCGCACCGTCAAAACGAAAAGGGAACCCAGTGTATGGGAGAACAAATTTGGCACAGACACATCTGATAAGGGGTTAATATCCAAAATATATAAAGTACTCATACAACTCAACAGAAGGAAGACAAATAATCCAATTTAAAAATAGGCAGAGGACCTGAATAGACAATTCTCCAAAGAGAAAATACAAATGGACAAGGGACATATGAAAAAAGCTTCAAAGTCTCTAATCATCAGAGAAATGGAAATTAAAACCACAATGAGATATCACCTCATACCTGTCAGAATGGCTTCATCAATAAATCAAACAAAAAGTGCTGGTGAGGATGTGGAGGAAAGGGAACACTAGTTTACTGCTGGTGAGAATGCAGACTGGTACAGCCACTGTGGAAAACAGTATGGAGTTTCCTAAAAAAAAATAAAAAATAAAAATGGAACTTCCATTTGACCCAGAGATCCTACTTCTGGGAATCCTAGCTAATAAAGAGGGGATATGCTAATTAACCCTCACACTGTCACAAAGATGGCAGCACCCACAGCCAATAAGGAGGGAATATGCTAATTGACTGTCCCGCCCTCAAAGATGGTGGCGCCCACAGCCACAAGATGGGGGTGCCCAATCCCCTCAGCCCTGCCAGGGTGGCAGACACGCGACAAGGTTGGGCCCACTGCTAGGTGGGCCTGGCCTCTCCGTGCACCTGCCTCCGGAGTTCCCCAGTCCCCTCAGTCCCCCAGCCGCCCAGGGATGGCCCGAGGCACAGGCAAGCCTCAGATGGCAGCTGCCCAGCTGCACAGGGCCGCCCAAGGCTCAGGTAACCAGGGCCGGCTGAGGCTTGTGTTGCCGGCAGTGGCAGCAGCAGAGATGTGATGGGGTGTCACCTTCCCCCTGCCCCTGAGGGCTCCCAGACTGTGAGAGAGGGCAGGTCAGGCTGAGGGACCTCCCTCCCAGTGCATGAATTTTCATGTACCAGGCCTCTAGTATATCATAAAAACTCTGAAACACCAATCAGAAAGAATATATGCACCCCTATGTTCATAGCAGCATTATTTGTAATAGCTAAGATTTGGTAACAGTCCAAGTGCCCATTAGTGGATAAATGGGAAAAAAAAAACCTGTGGGACATTTACACAATGGAATGCTATGTAGCTATAAAAAAAGAGGTATCTTTTACCCTTTGGAACAGCATGGATGGACCTGGAGACTATTACACTAAGTGAAATAAACCAATATGAGAAAGACATATCATATAATCTCACTTTTTTGTAAAATCTAATGAACAAAATGAATTAACCCACAACATAAGACCCAAAGCATAGAGGCATTGAACAAACTGACATACCTTGAGGTGGGAGTGGATAAATTAGAAGAGATAAACCAAAGAACTTATATACTTATATGCATAGCACATGGACACAGGCAATAGGGTGGTGGAGACCTGGGGGTAGGGGTAGAGGCTAGGCAAATGGGGTTAAAGGGGAGTGGAATGGGAGACATCTGTAATACTATCAACAATAACATATATATATATATATATATATATGTATATATATACCGTATTTTCCGGCATATAAGATGACTGGGCATATAAGATTTTCCTGGGTTAAAAAGTCGTCTTATATGCCGGAAAATACGATATATATATGTGTGTGTGTGTGTGTCTGTGTGTGTGTGTGTATATATACACATTCTAATAAAAGAGAAACCTGCAAATTGACCATACCTCTGCTACACCCCCCAGTCATGCCCACCAGCCAATCAGGAGTGAGTATGCAAATTAATCCAACAAAGCTGGCGGCCACGGGGAAGGAGTGAGTAGGAGGCTTGGGTTGCCATCGGCAATGGAGGAAGCCCAGCTTCCCGCCTGCCCTGGCCAGCCCTGGCCTCTGCTCAAGGCTGCAAAGTTTCAATTATAGAAGATAAATAAATCCCAGATACCTGCTTCCAGCTGGCCCTGGCTTCCACTTAAGGAGGTGCTGAAAAAAAGAAAAAAAAAGAAAAAAAGAAGGGTCTGGGAGCCTGGATCACCGGGGGAGTGGCCAGCCTGAAAACAGCCCTCAGCTGCTCACCCAGGCTGGCCACACCCCCATGGGGTGAGTGTCCCCACTGGGGGCTTGACCAGCCTGAAAACGGCCCTCAGCCCCTCACCCAGGCCGCCCCATGCCCCAAGGGAACCCCCACCCTGATCCGGGACACCCTTCAGGGCAAACCAGCTGGACCCCACCTATGCACAGGCCTCTATCTATACTAATAAAAGTATAATATGCTAATTAGACTGGGAGACCTTCCAGGAGACCTTCTGGACATTCTTCTGGACAAACCATGGTGGCAGGGCTGAGGTAGAGGCGGTTAGAGGCCAAGAGGGGAGGGCAGTTGTGGGTGATCAGGCCAGAATGGGATGGCAGTTGTGAGTGATCAGGCTGGTGGGGGGTGGGGCGGTTGAGGGTAAGCAGACCAGCAGGGGGGCCAGTGGGGGGTGAGCAGGACATCAGTGGGGGTCAGTTGGAGATGATCAGGACCATGGGCCAGGGGCATTTTGGAGTGAGCATGTCAGCAGGGGGGCAGTTGGGGGCAAGCAGGACAGTGGGGAGGGAAGGTGGGGACGAGCAGGCCAGCAGGAGGGGCAGCTGGGGGTGAGCAGGCCAGCAGAGGGGCAGTTGGGGGGTGAGCACACTGGCACGGGGGGCAGTTGGGGGTGATCAGGCTAGTGGGGGTGGCATTTGGGGGCAAGCAGGCCAGCAGGCAGAGTGGTTAGGGGCAATCAGGCAGGCAAGCAGGCAGGTGAGCGGTTAGGAGCCAGTAGTCCTGGATTGCGAGAGGGATGTCTGACTGCCAGTTGAGGCCCAATCCCTGTAACCGGCAGTAGGGCATCCTTCTTGGGGTCCCAGATTGGAGAGGGTGCAGGACGGGCTGAGGGGCACATCCCCCGCCCCCCCCAACCCCGCCCCGTGCATGAATTTCATGCACTGGGCCACTATCAACAATAATACACACACACACACACACATACACACACACACACACACGCATATTACAAAACTAAAATAAAACTAGTTTCTGGACAGTGGAAATATTTTGCCATAGACTGGGTAGCTTATAAACAATATATATTTCTTAGTTTTAGAGGCTGGAAAACCCAAAATCATGGAGCCAGCAGATTTAATGTCTGATAAAGGTCTGTGTTTTGGTTCATAGAAAACACCTTCTCACTGTGTTCTCACAAGGCAGACAAGGTGAGGGAATTCTCTGGGGTCTCTTTCTATAAGGACACTAATTCCATTCATGAGTGCAGAGCTCTCATTACCTAATCACTTCCAAAAGACTCAACTCCCTAATAGTGTTAGCTTGGGTGTTAACTTTTCAACATGCTGTATCATCTCTCTCTTTCTCTCTCTCTCTCTCTCTCTCTCTCTCTCTCTCTCTCTCTCTCTCTCTCTCTCTCAGGTTATATGTACATTTAAATGATTTTATGATCAGTGATATTAAGAAGAAATGAGAGAAGTCCAGACAGTTCTTTACTTCTAGACCAATTATTAATTCATTTTATTTCTCTAGCTTTTTTTTCTCCTTTTTTATTTAAAAATATATTTTTATTGATTTCAGAGAGGAAGGGAGAGGGAGAAAGAGATAGCAACATCAATGATGAGAGAATCATTGATCGGCTGCCTCCTGCATGCTTCACACTGGGGATTGAACCCACAACCCCGGGCACGTGCCCTTGACTGGGAATCAAACCTGGGACTCTTCAGTCCATAGGCCCTTGCTCTATTCACTGAGCCAAACCCGCTAGGGCTAGCTATTTCTCTTTTATGTCTAGATTTTAGCTATTTCACTGTTGACTAAAATGTCCTCCAGGGGAAAGAAGATGAGCTCTTAGCATCTAGTGCAATGTACAGGGCTCTAGGGACACTCATTAAGTGTCTGTTGACAATGCTAATGATGATGACAAAATTCAAATCAGTTAATCAAGTCTGCACCTGTTAGTAATCTCAATGAAACTTGGATATAGGTTAAAACAATTGAAGAATTTTCATAGAGACACTCTTCTTACAGAGAGGAATACCCATGTAGAGGGCTTCTATCTCAATCTCTCTCAGCTTGGAATGAGATAACAGAGTGAGGTTAGCCAGGGTAAAAGCAGGGTAGGCAAATGTATCTCTGGTAACAGTGGGGTTATGAGAAGCTCTGTCTGCCCAGACTTTTCCTACATCTGACATTTATCTCTGGGTTAAGGCATCTTTTCTAGTCTTTCCTGTTTGGGTAAACATAGAAAATTGTAGAAACAGAGACGCTTCTATAACTCAGAGAAGAAACATTTCAGCTAAATCTTGAAGGTCCTGTAGAAGTAAGCCAGATGGACTGGAGTGTTTGGGGGAAAGCAGGTAGGAATGCTTTCCTTCTCTTGTCTCAGCCAAGCTAGGCCAAGTTCAAAGTCCTGAAAGGGTAGCAGGAGATTTATGAGTGCCTAAGGAGAGGAACCCGGAGGAAGCGGAGTGACAGACTTCACCCACTTCACAATTTCCTCTGAGGTGACTGTGTAGCCAGAGAAGCACTCTTTACTTTCATATTTCAGTGTTTCCCTCTTTGTTTCTCAGTAATTTTTATTGTTTCTGCATTAAATTGCCATAAGATCTTTTGATATTTATTGATGTTAATGGCAAATATGAGCATAAATAGAAATTCAGTGTATTCTACACTTCCCTTGTAGAATATTTTCCATTATGTTATTGAATAAACCCAATTTGGTCTGGGAATATAGAAAAAACCAATCTGTTTGCAAAATACTACTACTACTACTGCTATTACTACTTATATTGCCCCTTTTATTTAAAAGTTAAATCTCATGAAATTCAAACCAATTTTCCAAATCTGAGATCAATTTTACAAAAAATATATGAGATTTTAAGAGAAAATGTAGCCAAGAGAATGCTGTTTCTTTTATACTACCCACAGATTACATGTTAATATATGTCTATTTGATTCAAATGTCCTTTCTACATAAGTCTATTCCCAGCAGTCATGTCTCCCTGCCCTATCTGCTTCAGTTTGTTTTCATTGCTCACATCCCTCTTTTTTGCCCCCTTAGAATACTGTGTCCTCTAAATTTAAAGAAGTCTTGTGCCTTTTAACTTCTACAAGATCTCCAAAATGCTAACTGCATCCCAAATTCCTACTTTTAATTCTTTTGCCCAAAATTAAAGAGAAAAATAAACAAATGAACAAAACAGATACACATTCAACACATGAAAAAAGAATTCCACAGGTTTTCATGAAAGAAAAGAGCTGAAAAGGAGAAGAGGGAAAAGTGGGGCTTATGTAGCAACTTTATCGTCAATTAATAACACTCCTCTCTTCCTTGCCCGAGTCTGGAACCAACTAAGGAATGAGAATCAGGATGATCATCAAAGTATTAGCTTATTTCAGACAAAGGCCCACGGGAGGCCTTGGCTTACATGTGTGACAAATGGACTTGCTAATTCTATACCCCAGAAAGGGACAGATTTCTCAATTTGGTCTCCAGGCAGAGGTAGCAAATCATGCTGTTCCTGACATGGAAACAGTGGCAGGAGGCTTGTGTGCTGCTATAAATTTTATAGCAACAGAAACACAGATTGTTTCTTTCTTGAGAGTTGACTGGATTCCAAAGAGAGTTGAGGAGGGAGCTAAGAAGCATACTGTCCATTCCTTCTTTCAATTTGCCCATCTCATGAAGAGGAATGAGAGAGGATGTTGGCAAAAGACAGGACCATTTTGCTAGTAGTGGTCCCACCACAGAGAGATGTTAAGAGAGGGACGAGGGAGAGTCCACAGGTAATGCTTAAGGACTTCCCTCAGCCCCAGTCTAAATTTAATTAAGCTGCTTTGATTTTTTTTTTAGGCCTTTGGCAAGCTTCATGGACACTGAACTATTCTTGGTTTGCTTATGCCTTTCAAAACTACCCTTAGGATAGTGCTGAGGGCTGGCTCTTGGGAAAGGGTACACATTGTTCCAAATTTGTTCTTAGTGAAACCAGAATGGGAGCCAGATCAGGTGCTTTCAAACAGAACCTCTGTATTAGTCAAAAAATGAGTGGCAACAAAACCTATCAGCTCATCTGCTCCATTCTTATGGCCAGGCCAGGGAATATGGGCTGCTCAGCCTCTTGAGATTATACTGCTTATCAGAAAGGCAGCTAAATCAAGGCTCCTCAGAAATAGATACAGAGGACTCGTTACATATCAGTGTATACACATCCAGAAATGTCTCCAGAACATGTGAAGTATGTTCTCTGACAAAATAAATCTCTGCTGAGACTTTTTTCCCCATTAAGCCAATTTAATTCCTTAATCAATTTCCTACCTAACACTCAGTTCATACCAAATTTTTAATAAATGTTTATTTATATTCTGCTAAAGATATTCTCATAGGGATCATATTCCATCTAAAATTTTCAATGGGAATGAGTTTTGCTAATCAAGTTTTTATTCATACCAATAATTATAGCATCTACAATTAAAATTTTTGTTTTATGGACACTATGTCTACCAAGTCCATTTATTTTAAACCGAATTTTGAAGAGAGAAATTTTATCCAAGAGATTTGTTTCTGTGAAGTTGTAGTCAATAACAAATTTTACTATGTGCAATATCTGTTTGATTTTGTATGATCATCTGTATCATTAATATTAATTATAAATTGATAGAAGAAAATAGTTTGTTTTTATTTTTTTGGTGATTCTTGAAATAGTAAAAAATTCACCTTTCATGTTTCAGGATTACTTTATTAGAGAGGATTGGACTAGTATATTGCTAACACAGTCCTATATATTTTCCCATCACTTTGAACATTGCATTTTAAAGTGCTCTTTCTACTAGTGGATCAAAGAGCAAATCGTCAGTTCAATTTTCATCTTTTAATTTACATTTATCAATACTTGGGAGGAAAAAAGATAAGAGTACTATTTTTTCTTCTAACTTTTCTCCTGTTTGTGTTCTCTCTCCTCTAAACTATTCAGCCTTGTTAAAGTTTCTCTGACACCCTTTTATTCTTCGCTCACTATTCTAGTCTCACTGTCTCTTGTTCCAGTGCTCTTTTGCCTGCTGTTGTCTTTACTGTCTCCTTCTTGTTGCTTCTGAATCTCACTCACTATCCTTTAAGTCTTTCCTCTAGGCATTTACTCTTCCTCCCCTATTGTCCTGCTACCCATCTCTTACCAGAGTGCTCAATGTCATGATTAAAAAGGCTCAGAAGAAACTCTTGTCACTGTCACTCAGCATTTCACTGGTATCAAGTAACCATAACCAAAAGAGGTTGTGAAACCGTGTATTTTTTATTTTATTGATTTTTTTACAGAGAGGAAGGAAGAGGGATAGAGAACTAGAAACATCGATGAGAGAGAAACATCAATCAGGTGCCTCCTGCACACCCCCTACTGGGGATGTGCCCGCAACTGAGGTACATGCCCTTGACCGGAATAGAACCTGGGACCCTTCAGTCCTCAGGCTGACGGTCTATCCACTGAGCCAAACCGGTCAGGGTGTGAAACCGTGTTTTTTGTAGACTTTGAAAGCAGCACTGAAAATGGCCCCCTTATCTGGACTTGATTTATGGTGCAGAGGGATGAATGTTAGGATCTCAGGAGGACCTTGCCAGATCAAGGAACTTGGAATCTTCACTTTAAGTTTATGGACACTTTTTGGGTGCTCGGACCTGTACTAGGTGGTTTCTCCCTTCATGCCCTGAAATAAACTTTCTGCTTTTTTTTTTTTTTTTTTTTTTAGCTGTTTAAAATAGTGTGGTATTTGGCAGTAATTTTTAAAAGTTTGTTATGGTTTCTGACATTACTTACTACAAACTAGTTCTCCTTATTTGCTTATCTCAAAGTTCAGTGGTTTCTAGTATATTCAGTTTTACCAACATCCCCACTATCTAATTTTAGAACATTTATATAATGCCAAAAAGATAATAAATCTATATCTATTAGCAATAACTCTTTATTTCTATTCCCCATCATAGAGAGACTACTACTATTCTACTCTCTCTCCATGGATTTAACTGTTCAGGACATTTCAAATAAATGCAATTGTACAATATGTGGTCTTTTCTGACTGGCTTCTTTCACTTAGCATAGTGTGGTCAAAACTCATTTTATAGCATGGATCTCCTTCCCATTTTATCACTAAACTATATTTCATTGCATGAAAATGCCACATTTTATTTATTGACTCATCAGTTGATGGGTATTTAGATTGTTTTCACTTTTGACTATTATACAGGGTGAGGCAAAAGTAGGTTTACAGATGTTCATACAGAAAATAATATAATAATTAATAAGTAATAATACAAAAATAAATTGTTTTGTGTACTCACAATTGTAAACCTACTTTTGCCCGTCTTGTAAATAATGCTACTATTAACATTCATGAATAAGTTTTTGCATGAACATGTTTTCATTTCTTTTGGATATATCGAGTATCAGAATGGTTAGTTCTTATGGTAACTCAATGGTTACCCATTTGAGGAACTTCTGAACAGTTCTCCAAAATGTCTGCACTATCTTATATCTTAATGAGCAATGCATGAGGGTTCCAATTTCTTTCTATTCTCATTAACTTTTGTAATTGTCTGTTATTTTTAGCCATTATAATGGGTGTGAAGTAGTAACTCATCATAGTTTTGATTTGTATTTTTCTAATGACTAATGATGTAGAGCATTATTAGCCATTTATATATCTTTTTAAAATATATTTTTATTTATTTCAGAGAGGAAGGAGAGGGAGAGAGAGATAGAAACATCAATGATGAGAGAGAATCATTGATCGACTGCCTCCTGCACACCCCACACTGGAGATCAAGTCCGCAACCCAGGCATGTGCCCTGTCTGGGAATGGAACTGTGACCTCCTGGTTCATAGGTCAACACCCAACCACTAAACCATGCTGGCCAGGCTATTTATATATTTTATTTGAAGAAATGTCTGTTCAAATCTGTTGCCAATTTTTTAATTAGGTTATGTCTCAATTAATTTAGGTTGCTATAATAAAAATACCATAGATTGGGTAGCTTATACACAATGGAAACTTATTTCTCACAGTTCTGGAGACTGGGAAGTTCAAGATCAAGGTGCTACTATAGTCCATACCTGGTGAGCGACTGCTCCTGGTTTATAGAAAGCTGTGTTCTTGCTGTGCATCACATAGCAGAAGGAGTAAGAGAGCTATCTGGGGTCTATTTTATAAGGGCACTAATTCCACTCACTAGGGCTCCATTCTCATGATCTCATTACCTTAAAGGTTCCACTTCCAAATATCATCACATTAGATATTAGGACTTAACATATGAATGGGAGGCAGTGCATAAACAGTCTGTAGCATTCTGCCTTTAGTCCCTCAAAATGTATGTCTTTGTCCCATGCAAAATACATTAATTACATTTCACAACCCCAAAGCTCTTAACTTGTCCTAGCTTCAGCTTTAAAATTGAAGTCCAAGTTCTGATATAAAGATCATTTAAATCAGATATGGATGGGATTCAAGGTATGGTTTATTCTGAGACAAATTCCTTTCCAGCTGTGAACCTGTGATGGGAGGGACAACGCTGATGCTCTCTAAATTGTCTTTAGGGTCATTCTTCATTGTCCAATTACACATTCCTCATTTCCATCTGAGACTCATTCAGAATGATCTTTCTTTTCAATAGGACATAAGTATTCCCTGAGAAGATCGAGACACTCTCTACAGTTCTCCTCTTGCCTTTCATCATTATCACCCTTAACAGTCCATTCCCAGCAACAGAGGCTTTTTCTGCAATGCACCTCAAAACTCTTCCAGCCTCTACACAGTACTCAGCTCCAAAGCATCTTCTGCATTTTTAGATATTTGCTACAGCAGCACCTCACTTTTTGGTAGCAAATTCTGTCCCAGTCCACTTGGACAATATAACAAAAGTACTATAGACTGGGTGACTTACAAACAATAGCAATTTGTTTTTCACAGATATGGAGACTGGAAATTACACGATCTAGGTGCTGGCTGATTCCATGTCTGGAGAGGACCTGCTTCCTGACTCACGAAGGCTATATTCTTGCTTTACATCAAGCTCTCTGAAGCCTTTTTTATAAAGGAAGTAATTCCATTTCTGAGGGCAGTGTATGAAGTAATGATATCTCAAAAGCCTGACTCCACATTGGGATTTAACATATGAATTTGGGGCATAAACATTAAGTCTATAGAAGGTCATTGACCTTTTTATTATTGAACTAGAAGCCCGATGCACAAAAATTCATGCCAGAACAGGCCTTCCTTTCCCTGGTTGCCAGCACCACCTTTGCTCTGGTCAGAGCCACCTTTCTGTTC
Source organism: Ia io (assembly GCA_025583905.1). NCBI lineage: Eukaryota > Metazoa > Chordata > Mammalia > Chiroptera > Vespertilionidae > Ia > Ia io. Next base: position 23,332,843 of record JAJQQW010000007.1, read on the forward strand.
CAGCCCAGAGCTGCCTTTCTGCCTTCCCACGCTGCCCAGAGGCCTGGAGAGGCCAGGGGTGCAGAACGCCTGTGTTGTTGCCATGGCAATGATGCAAGCATCCCGCCTGCCCCCATCCACTCAGAGCCTGTGTATGCAAATTAACCCACCATCTTTGTTGGGTTAATTTGCATACTCACTCCCGATTGGCTGGTGGGCGTCATGAAGGTATGGTTAATTAGCATGTTACTCTTTTATTAGGTAATTATGACTTATTTATATATTTCTTATTATAAATTCTTTGTCTTATATGCTTTGCAAATACTTTTTCTTATTCTGTGGGTTATCTTTTCACAGTCTATATGGTCTTGTTATATATATTTTTAAGTTTAATGAAGTCCAATTTATCTGCTTTACTTGTTGCTTGTGCTTTTCATGTCATATTTAAGAATCCATTGCCTACCCTGAAGTCACAGAGATTCACTCCCAAGTTTTCTTCTAGTTTGATAGTTTTAAGCTCTTCTGTTTAGATCTGTGATTCCTTTAGAATTACTTTTTACTTATGGTATAAAATGAAGGTTCAACTTCATTCTTTTGCTTAAGGATTTCCAGTTTTCCCAGAACCATTTGTTTAAAATACTGTCCTCTGCCCATTGAATTGTCTTGATACTCTTGTTACAAATCAATTGGTCATAAATGTAAGGATTTTTTTTTCGGGACTGTCAGTTCAATTTCTTTAATCTCTTTGTCTAATTTTATGCCAGTACCACATTATAATGATTGCATTGAATTTGTAATTCAACTTAGAGAGTATTACATCTTCACAAAGATAAATATTCTCATCCATAAATGTGGTGTGTTGTTCTATTTATTTAAACCTTTAAATTATCTTGATTACTATAAATTTATAGTAAGTTTTGAAAATGGGAAGGACAAGTCCTCCAATTTTGTTCTTCTTTTTCAAGATTATTTGTGCTACTATTGTCATAAGAAAGGGACCTGGATAGAGGCAGGTCTGCCCAGGCACAGCCTGGAATGTGTGGGTTCTTGAATTCATGCAGGAAAGATTTCACTACATGAGTCCAGGTGATTTTGAGAGTACATTCATTAAAAATGGGGACAATGACACAAAGGAAGTACTAAAGATAGAATCAGCAAGAGCACAGCAATAGGAGTAAGCTTAGATGGAGTGCCTTGGCCATTGGGAAACATAAGGAAGAGTCAAACCTTGGCCCTTTAGAAAAAAAAGTCACAGAGACAGAGGAAATAAGCCAGCTGAGCTGCATGGACTCAGGAAATAAGTTACAGAGGCAAAAGGAGGGCCCTCAGAGACAGGTTTAGGGGGTTAGCCTGGGACAAGCTGCCGCTGTCCAATGCTCATCTGGTTGCAAGTCTCCTGGGAACCTTTAGAGCTTAGAAGAAAGAAAGCAAAAATACACACCTGAGGGAAGAAGTGTGTCTGGGGGGAAAGTGTAGGCATATTCAATGCTCTGAAACTGTGCACTGGGTCCTTTGTCTTAGGGTTTTTATCTATTTTCTAAAAGCAGAAATTTTAGGAGAGGTCTTAGGGGAGAATCTCAATAGAGTATTTATCAGGTTTCCAGGTATCTCTTAATATACTGATTTATCAAAATGAGATCATCTGGGTCATTCTCTGGTCAGTGTCACTTTCAAAGAATGTCACTGGAAAGGGAGCAGGATGAGGAAGGTCTGCTCTGGAATGGTCTGGATTATGTAAATCCTTTGTTCTTAAATATCCTTGGTTAGGGAAGATAAGGCCTTGTGATTTATTATCTGGCTGTAAATTCCTCAGCCATTTAACTACCTGTCTCAGTTTCCCCATTTTACTTGCCAAGAAATTTTCTTAGCTTCTTACTATTCTGCCTCATTATGAGTTCCTTAAATTTCTATATAAACCTTAGAAGTACTTTGTCATTTACTGCAGGAAAGACAACTGAAATCTTATAATGATTGCATTGAATTTGTAATTCAACTTGCAAAGTATTACATCTTCACAAAGTTAAATATTCTTATCCATAAATGTGGTGTGTTGTACTATTTATTTAAACCTTAATTGTTCAGTAATAGTTATATTTTTTATTGTATAAGTATTACACTTTAAACTTTTATTCCCAGATATTTTATATATTTTGCTATTATAAGTGGGATTGTTTTCTTAATTTCATTTTTGGATTATTCATTGCTTGTGTTTAGAAATACAATTGATTTTTGTATTTTGAACTTGTATCCAGGCAAATGTTAAATTTGTTCATTAGTTGTAATGAATTTTTTAAAAAAATTAATTCCTTTGAACTTTTTTACACAATCGTATACATGACCATGCCACTTGCATTCTTTCTAATCTGTATGCTTATTTATTTTCTTTCCTAATTTATCTGACCATAAATTCTAGTGCTAGAATTTTGAATAAAAAATGTAAAAATGAACATCCTTGTCTTGTCTCTGATCTTAGAGGGGAAGGATTTGGTGTTTTATCATTAAGTATGTTAGCTATGGGTTTTTAATAGATGCCTTTTATCAGGTTAAGAAATTTCTTTGTAGTCCTAGGTTTGTTCATTTTTTAATTGTTTTTATTAAAAGAGTTCTGGATTTTGTCAAATGCATTTTCTTCCTCTTTTGAGATGAACATGTGGCTTTTGTCTTTTATTCTACTAGCATGGTGTATTACATTGATGGATTTTAAAATGTCAAACCAGCCTTTCACTCCCAAGATAAATTCCATTAGTCATGGACTAAAATCAGTTTTGTATGTTGCTAGATTTCATTTGCTAGTATTTCACTGAGGGTTTTTACATCCATGTTCATAAGAAATATTGGTCTGTAATTTTCTTTTTTTGGTAATGTGTTTATCTGGTTTTGATATCACTATAAAACTGTCCTTATGCAAAGAGTTGAGATGTTTTTCTTTGGTTTTTTGAAAGAGCATTTGGTATTAATTTTTAAATATTTTATTTAGTTTACCTGTGAAGCCATTTAGACCCAAGTTTTTATTTGTGAGAAGTTATTTGATTACCAATTCAATTTCTTTATTTGTTATATATTTATTTATATTTTTGGTATCTTCTTAAGTCTATTTTACAAGTTTGGGTGTATCTAGGATTTTATCTAGGTAATCTAATTCATCTCTTTTATACATGATCCAGTAGTAACTAAAGAAATCAATGTTTGCCCACCTGGCCAGTGTGGCTCACTGGTTGAGCATCGACCTATGAACTCGGAGGTCATGAGCACATGCCTGAGGAGCAGGCTTGATGCCCAGTATGGGGCGTGCTGGAGGCAGCTGATCAATGATTCTCTCTCATCATTAATGTTTCTATCTCTCTTTCCCACTCCCTTCCTCTCTGAAATCAATAAAATAGTTTTTTAAAAGAAATCAATCTTCAACAATTTCTTGTAACAATAAACATAAGGAAAAGCAAAGCTGTGATGAGACGCTATAATTAAGAAAAAACCTTTCAGAGGTAGTAACATTTAAATTGTGCTTTGAAGTAAGAATAAAATTAGTAATGCAAAACACAAGTAGAGAGGTAGAGGGTATAGTGGAAAGAGATGAGAGGTAGAAAGAATTTTTAAGATAGAAAAAAAATGGCCTTTGTGGGAAGGTCCTAAGGTAGCAAAGAGCTTAACATGTTTGATGAACAGAGAAAAAACCTGTGCGGCTGTTATGTAGCAAATGAGGGAAAAATAAAATAGTGAGACTGGAAAGGAAGGTATTGATGATGTAGAGTGGTAGGCCAAGATATTGGGTTTTGCCTCTAGTGCAATGAGACATTGTCATTGGTTTTTAAGCAGAGAAGTGACAGAACCTGACTGCGGTTTTTAAGAATCCCTCTGGCTGCACTTTGAAATAATGAATTTGGATAATCAAAATGGGAACTGGGGTTCTTCATGGTTCAGTGTTCCAGCTAAGACGAGATGGTAGTGTATACTCTAAGGCGACTGCAGTATCATATAGAAGTATATATAACATATATTTATATATAGAATAAAGTTAAAATGGCAAATAAAGTGTTATTGAGGGTGACATACTGGCTTTTGAATAATAAAACAAATGAGTAGAGAAACATTAAAAAGAAGAGCAAGAATACAGTTATGCTTAAAATTGCAGTTGGATATATAGGTCTGGTCTTAGGAGACAGGTCTAGAATATACATACATTTGGGATCTATGGGTTTTAAGACAGTATATAAAATTATGAGCGTAAAACAGGTCAAGAAGTTAGCAAATATAGATGAGAAGAAATAATGCCCAGGGTGAAGCTATAGGAAATTCTATTAGAGTTAAATAGGAGAAATGAGCCAAAAAAAGGATCTTGAGAAAGAGAGACTACAGAAATAAGAGTAAATCCAGAAGGAGAGGAATCCTAAATAGCAATTTAAAAGATTCAACTAGGAAGGAATGGTCAGTTGTGTCGAATTCTGCTGAGAAGTCTAAACATTCTGAGAAATTACTATGTTTAGCCATAGATTGACAATATTAGTTTTGTAGTCTTCTGAGAGAAGTCAGAATGAGAGATAGAAAGAGAACTTTTAAAGTTATTTGGCTATGAAAGGTAGGTAAGAGAAGAATGGTAACTGGGGAGAGTTATCATGTCATGGGACTTCTCCTCCTCCACCTACTCCTTCTTCCTCTTCTTCCTCTTTTTTTCTTCAAGGTTTTAGAGTTGCTAGAGCCTTTTAATGATAAGAAGAAAGATCTAGTAGGAAAAAGAGAGATAATTTCAAGAATCAAGCAGAAGAGGCTATTCCCAAAGAAAATAAGTCCCTAAAAGAGTGAGGGAAATGGCATCCACAATACAGGTGGAGAGGTGAGTCTCAGAAAGGGAAGGGACACTGATTCTATAGTTATAGGAGGGGGAAAAGGAAAGGATGGATGCGGACAAGATAGTTTGTGAATTTGATTGGGGGAAATGAGATCATCTAAGTATATCGATGGCTGCAATGTAGAGTGAGGATAGAAGGTATTTGGAGAAATCTGGATAGATTGCTAGTGGTGCTGAGAGCCCTGAAGAAGGTGATACTCATTAATTTTTAATTATATAAATTATCTTAGTTGTGTTTTTTTTTTTTCCTTCAGATCCAAACTTTTAGCATAATGGTTCTCAACTGGAAGTTTTTGTTTTTCAGAATGACCTGAGAGCTTTTTCCTGACCCTCAATTTAGGCCTAATGATTCAAAATGATTCACCATTTTTATAGTGTCCATACATTTATTTGTTGTTTGTAATTCACAGAACAACTGTCTTGACATAACATACAAAGCTCTTTATGATTAAGCTGCTTTCTATCTGTCCATCTCCACCTCCTACTGCTCCCTGCTTTGGACCCTATATGCCAATCATAAAAAGCTACATGTTATTAGGGCCCCTAATTGCACCATGCTTTCTCATTTTACTATTACTGACCTTGAATGGAAAATAGCACATTTTAATTGCTTAGTAATAATTAATTAAAATTGGTAGTTACCAGAGCACAGATCAATTTTTACATTCTTTTCCATATCTCACCCTGGCTAAGGGGTCTGGCAGGTATTGTTTAGATACATTTGTTAAAGACAGGAGTTCAGAACATATTAGTTTTGATAGGAGAACATTGAATATGTTGGCAAATCTGTGCAAGTACAAACGAGAATTAATGTATCTCTTCTATATTTGTGTTACCAGGGCACAAGTCAAACTAAGACAGAGAAGAAAAAAAACAAACTCAAGCCAAATGAAAGACAAGAGGGCCTGTTGTCAGAGCACCAAAAGGTATGGTGTTTCAGAGACACAGAGATGACAAAAGTTATCAGAATGGAAAGAGACTAATCAAATGGGTCAAATGCTGAAGACATTTATGTCAAATAAGAACTGAACATTATCCATTGTCTTTGGAAATACAAAAGTTCTCAATGACCTTTCTTGACTCTGATGGAGTCAAGCCACAAAAGTCAGATCATATTGGGTGAGGAATAAATTGTTTATTAGAAGCAAAGATAGCAAGTAGCAGGAGTTTATTCAAGGAGTTTGATAGTAAAAAAGTAGAGATAGAGAGGAGTATGAGGTCACAGAGAGAAATTTTAAATTCAAGATTGGAAAGAAAACTCTCCGTATGTACATAAAAATGTCTATCAGTTTTAGGGTAATGTCCAGCAGAGAGAGGAAAAGAGGAAAAATAAGAGGATGAGGGAGAGATCAATTGAGGGAAAGAGAAAGAGAAGAAAAAGTGGAAAAAAGAAGAGGAAGGGGAGGGGGAGAAGAGGGAAGTAGAGCAAGATGAAGGATAACTGGTGAAACAAGGTCTCTAAGGAAAAATCAAAATTCACAGGAAAGAGCACTTTAAATAGAAAGAAAAAAGTCCTCTTTCACTAGAAAGCGAGGACTGCTGAAAGGATGTAGATGGATGAAAAACACTAGACACTAGGAGACAAAGGGGGAAAGAACTGCTGTTAAGTGGTCTTGGTTTATTGGTCAAAGAGAATTCAGTGTCCAAAGGATGAGGGAGGAGGCACCATGCTTGGGTTTTGAAGAGAAGAGAAATTTTACAATATAGCTTTTGAGGGAAAAGTGAAAGGGAACTGGTGATGAACACAGGAAATACAGCCTAGCTGAGGCTGGAGACCATATATCTAAAATATCTTTGGCTATGCACTTTTACTTAACAACTCTCAGAATCAAGAATTCCTCCTGTATGTTGTGGATATTTATATGATATTATTTTTTAATTTCTGTGATATACATATAAATATCATATCATTGGATAGGAGTTTTTTCAAAATTATAATAAACTAGAGGAGAGGCCCAGTGCATGAAATTCATGCCCCGGGGGTGTGTGTCCCTCAGCCCAGCCTGCACCCTCTCCAATCTGGGACCCCTGGAGGGATGTCCAACTTCCCTCTCACAATCCAGGACTGCTGGCTCCCAACTGCTTGCCTGCCTGCCTGTCTGATTGCCCCTAACCGCTTCTACCTGCCAGCCTGATCGATGCCTAACTGCTCCCCTGCTGGCCCAATTGCCCCTAACTGCCCTCCGCTGCCAGCCAGGTCACCCTAACTGCCTTCCCCTGCCGACCTGGTCACCCCCAACTGCCCTCCCCTGCTGGCCTTGTTGCCCTTAACTGCCCTCCCCTGCAGGCCTGGTCACTCCCAACTCCCATCCTATGCTGGCCCAGTCACCCCTAACTGCCCTCCCCTGCTGTCCTGATCACCCCCAACTGCCCTCCCTTGCAGGCCTGGTTCCTCCCAACTGCCTTCCCCTGCAGACCTGGTCACCCCCAACTGCCCTCCCCTGCAGGCCTGGGTCCCCCCTAAACTGTCCTCCCCTGCAGACCTGGTCACCCCCAACTCCCCTCCTCTGCTGGCCCAGTCACCCCTAACTGCCCTCCCCTGCTGGCCTGATAGTCCACAACTGCCCTCCCCTGCTCGCCATCTTGTGGCAGCCATCTTGTGTCCACATGGGATCGGCCATCTTTGACCACATGGGGATGGCCATCTTGTGTGTTGGAGTGATGGTCAATTTGCATATTACCTCTTTATTATATAGGAGGATGCTGATTTTGATTCAACAAAAGTCAATGCTAGATTTATCATAAACCTCACATATGAAACAATCCTGAAATATGTCATCTAAGAAATTCTATAAATGCACTGTTGAAATAGATGGCACAGCTCTGCAATATAAACAGGAATGGCCTCACCAGCTATTGATTTTGTTTGCAAATTTTAAATCACTGTATGATGGTTGCTGGTGCTGATGATAGAGTATCTAAAATAATCCTACAATTCCACAAATGACTAAATGTCCTACGTTTAGAAGAGGCTGGAGTTAAAAACTACCTTATTATTGTACATGTCTGAGCCACAGAGACTTTTAGAACATATAACACTTATGTTTGAGTGTTCATCAAATTAAAAAAAATCCACCTGTAACATGAAGGAAGCAGTCTAATTGTATAAATATCTCTATTTTGCCATAAAGCCTCTGTCTTCACTTTGGCATCTGTGATATTTTACTTCCCCGGATGTTCTAGTACTTTTTCCTTCTTTGGTTTTTATTTCCCCTATTATCTCTGAAATTTAGAGGATGTTCAAAGTCCTTGGTCTTCCTTTTGTATACTCTGTTAAAGGCCTAATCTCGTTCTTGCTTTCCCTTCACTATTGCCATTATTTGTCATCCATGGAGAGGGGCCATAAAAGATTAAGAATATAGATCTTAAATTTAGGAAGTTATAAACACACATAGAGTTAAGGACCTACTGCGTAGGTGAAAGACATGACCTTCTTTCTCTTCCATTAGATACACTCTTGCAAATCCACGTAGATCCAGCTCTAATATGAGTAAAATTATAATAACAAATAATACATGAGTTTTTCTATATGACAAACAATGTTCTGAGTATGTTACTTTTCTATTTCACATTAAAGTGTATTATTTTATTTTTTGTTGTTGTATTAAGATGCAATTGATATACAGCACGGTACAGTTGAAGATGTGCAGAACAATGAGGTGACATATATATTATGAAATAATTACTATTTTTCCCTGGTAGTGGAAGTTTATGTGAATTATGGAATTGAATAATGTTAGATCTAGGATCTGCTCTTTGGGTGGGTGTAGACTTTTCATCTATGTCTTCAAATATGTCTAGGTTTCTTTTTTTTTTATTGATTAAGGTGTTACAAATGTGTCCTTATTCCCCCATTGTCCCCCCACTATCCCCCATCCTGCCCTCAACCTCACCCCCTGTTGTCTGGGTTCATCACTTATGCTTATATGTATGCATACAAGTCCTTTGGTTGATCTCTCCCCCTTACCCTCACCCTCCCCTACTTTCCCTCTAAGGTTTGAGCATATGATCTATGCTTCTCTGTCTCTAAATCTGTTTTTGTTCATCAGTTTATATTGCTCATAATAATCCACAAATGAGTGAGATCATGTGATGTTTATCTTTCTCTGACTGACTTATTTCACTTAGCTTAATGCTCTCCACCTCCATCCATGCTGTTGCAAATGGTAGGAGTTCCTTCCTTTTTATAGCAGCATAATATTCCATTGAGTAGATGTGCCAAAGTTTTTTAATCCACTCATCTGCTGATGGGCACTTAGGGCTGATTCCAAATTTTAGCTATTGTAAATTGTGCTGCTATGAACATAGGGGTGCATATATCCTTTCTGATTGATATTTCTAGTTTTTTTTAAAAATATATTTTTATTGATTTCAGAGAGGAAGGAAAAGGGAGAGAGAGATAGAAACATCAATGATGAGAGAGTCATTGATTGGCTGCCTCCTGCATGACCCCACTGGGGATCGAGCCCACAACACAGGCATGTGCCCTTGACTAGAATCGAACCTGGGACCCTTCAGTCCGCAGGCCAATGCTCTATCCACTGAGCCAAACCAGGTAGGGTGATGTTTCTAGTTTCTTGAGATATATTCCTAGAAGTGGGATCACTGGGTCAAATGGAAGTTCCATTTTTAGTTTTTTGAGGAAATTCTATACTGTTCTCCACAGTGGCTGCACCAGTCGGCATTCCCACCAGCAGTGCATGAGGGTTCCTTTTTCTCCGCATCCTCACCAGCACTTGTCATTTGTTGATTTGTTGATGATAGCCATTCTGACAGGTGTGAGATGGTACCTCATTGTCATTTTGATTTGCATTTCTCAGATGATTAGTGACTTTGAGCATGTTTTCATATGTCTCTCGGCCTTCCTTATGTTGTCTTGCGAAAAGTATCTATTTAGGTCTGTTGCCAATTTTTTCATTGGGTTGTTTGTCTTCCTTTTATTAAGTTGTATGAGTTCCCTGTAGATGTTGGAGATTAAACCCTTATTGGAGATAACATTGGCAAATATGTTCTCCCATGTAGTGGACTTTCTTGTTGTTTTGTTGATGGTTTCTTTTGCTGTGCAGCAGCTTTTTATTTTGATGTAGTACCATTTGTTTATTTTATCTTTAGTTTCCATTGCCCTAGGAACTGTGTCGGTGAAGATATTGCTTTGGCATATATTTGAGATTTTGCTGCCTGTGGATTCCTCTAATATTTTTATGGTTTCCTGTCTTATGTTTAAGTCCTTTGTCCATTTTGAGTTTATTTTTGTGTATGGTGTAAGTTGGTGGTCTAGTTTCTTTTTTTTTTTTTTTTTTTTGCATGTGTCTGACCAAATTTCCCAGCACCATTTATTGAAGAGACTGTCTTGACTCCATTGTATGTTCTTGCCTCCTTTGTCAAATATTAATTGAGCATAGTGGATTGGGTCCATTTCTGGGTTCTTTATTCTATTCCATTGGTCTATATATCTATTCTTGTGCCAGTACCAGGCAGTTTTGAGAACAGTGGCTTTGTAATACATCTTGATATCTGGTATTGAGATCCTTCCTACTTTGTTCTTCTTTCTCAGGATCGCTGTAGTATTTATTTGGGGCCTTTTTTAAATCCAGATGAATTTTGGAGAGTTTGTTCCAGATCTGTGAAATATGCTGTTGGTATTTTAATGGGGAGTGCATTGAATCTATAGATTGCTTTGGGTAGTATGGACATTTTAATGATGATGTAGATTCTACCAATCCATGAACACGGTATGTTCTTCCCTCTCTTTATGTCCTCCTCTATCTCTTTTTTCAAAGTCCTATAGTTTTCTGAGTAGAGGTCTTTTACCTGCTTAGTTAAGTTTATTCCTAGGTATTTTATTTATTTATTTATTTTTTGTGCAACGCTAATGGGAATTTTTTTTAAAATCTCTCTTTCTGTAATTCATTATTGATGTATAAAAATGCCATAGATTTTTGGCATTAATTTTGTATCCTGCTACATTGCCAAATTCATTTATTAAGTCTAATCATTTTTTGATGGCGTCTTTAGGGGTTTCTATGTACAGTATCATGTCATCTGCGAATAATGACAATTTTACTTCTTTTCCAATTTGGATGCCTTTTATTTCTTCTTCTTGTCTGATCGCTTTGGCTAGCAATTCCAGTACTATGTTGAACAGGAGTGGTGAAAGCAGGCATCCCTGTCTTGTTCCTGTTCTTAAGGGAAATGGTTTTAGTTTTTGCCCATTGAGTATGATGTTGGCTGTAGGTTTGTCATATAAGGCTTTTTTTTATGTTGAGGTATGATCCTTCTATTCCCACTTTGCTGAGCATTTTTATTAGAAAAGGGTGTTGGACTTTGTCAAATGCCTTTTCTGCATCAATTGATATGATTACGTGATTTTTGTCTCTCAGTTTGTTTATGTGATGTATCACATTTATTGATTTGCAGATATTGTACCAGCCTTTCATCCCTGGAATAAATCCCACTTGTTTTATGGTGTATGATCTTTCTAATGTAATGCTGAATCTGATTTGCTAATATTTTGTTGAGGCTTTTAGCATCTATATTCACCAGGGATATTGGCCTGTAATTCTCTTTCTTTGTGGTGTCTTTATCTGGTTTTGGGATTAGGGTAATGCTGGCTTCATAGAAAGAGCTTGGAAGTGTGTCTTCCTCTTGAATTTTTTTGGAATAGTCTGAGAAGGATTGGTTTTAGTTCTTCTTTGAATGTTTGGTAAAACTTCCCTGTGAAGCCATCTGGTCCAGGGCTTTTGTTTGCTGGAAGCTTTTTGATTACTGTTTCAATTTCATCAGTAGTTATTGGTCTATTCAGGTTTTTTGATTCTTCCTGATTGAGTTTTGGAAGCTTGTATTTTTTAGGAATGTGTCCATTTCATCGAGGTTGTCCAGTTTGTTGGAGTAGAATTATTCATAGTATTTTTTTGTTTTACAATCCTTTGTATATCAGTGTGGTCAGTTGTTACTTCACCTCTTTCATTTCTGATTTTGTTTATTTGGGTCCTCTCTCTTTGCTTCTTGGTGAGCCTGCCTAGAGGTTCATCAATCTTGTTTATCCTTTTAAAGAACCAGCTCTTGGTTTCATTGATCTTTTGTATTGTTTTATTTTTTGTTTTGTTTTGTTTTGTTTTTTTGTCTCTATGTCATTTATTTCTGCTCTGATCTTTATTATTTCCTTCCTTCTGGATACTGTGGGCTTTTCTTATTGCTCTCTTTCTAATTCTTTAAGTTTCAAATTTAGATAATTTATTACCAGTTTTTCTTGTTTTTTGAGGTAGGCCTGTAATGCTATGAACTTCCATCTCAGGACTGCTTTCATTGTGCCCTATAGATTTTAGATTGTTGTGTTTTCATTGTCATTTGTTTCCAGGATGCTTTTTATTTATTCTTTGATCTGTTTGGTAACCCAATCATTGCTTCATAGCATGCTATTTAGCCTCCAAGTGTTTGATTTTTTGTTGTTTTTATTGTGGTTTATTTCTAATGTTTTGCCATTGTGATCTGAGAAGATGCTTGTTAGGATTTCTATCCTCTTGAATTTGAAGAGACTTTGCCTGTGTCCTCATATGTGGTCTATCTTTGAAAATGTCCCCGTGTGCATGGGAGAAGAATGCATATTCTGTAGCTTTGGGGTGAAATATTCTGAAGATATCAATTAAGTCCATCTGATCTAGTGAATCATTTAGGATTGCTGTTTCTTTGATGATTTTTTGTTTAGGATTTATCCAGTGATGTCAATGGGGTATCAGAGTACCCTACTATGACTGTATTGCTATAGATCTCTCCCTTGATATCTTCCAAAAGTTGTTTTATGTATTTGGGTGCTCCTATATTGGGTGCATATATGTTTACCAGAGTTATATCTTTTTGTTGAATTGCTCCTTTTAGTATTATATAGTGGCCTTCCTTATCTTTTGTTATGGCCTTTACTTTGAGGTCTATTTTGTCAGATATGAGTATTGCAACCCCAGCTTTTTTCTCATTTCCATTTGCCTGAAAATTTTTTTTCCATCCCTTCACTCTCAGTCTGTGTGAATCTTTTGTTCTGAGGTGGGTCTCTTGCAGACATCAAATATATGGGTCATTTTTTCTTATCCATTCAGCTACCCTATGTCTTTTGATTGGAGCATTTAATCCATTTATGTTTAATGTTATTATTGATAAGTACTTGTTTGTTGTCATTTTTATTCTTAACGTTTGTGTTTCTTCTTGCCTTTCTGTTTCATCTTTTTACAGCAGTCCCTTTAGCATTTCTTGCATTGCTGGCATGGTGGTAATAAACTCTCTTAGCCATTTTTTTATCTGTGAAGCTCCTGATTCCACCTTCAATTTTAAATGATAGCCTTGCTGGGTATAGTATTCTTGAATTCAGTCCCTTGCTTTGCATCACTTTGTATATTTCATTCCATTCCCTTCTTGCCTGGTGTGTTTCTGTTGAGAAATCAGTTGATATTCTAAAAGGAGATCCCTAGTAGATAACTGCCTGTCTCTCTCTGGCAGCCTTTAAAATTCTTATTTTGTTGTTGGTGTTTGCCAGTTTAATGATGATGTGTCTTGGTGTCTGTCTTTTGGGGTTCATCTTGTTTAGGACTCTATGTGTTTCTTGGACTTGCGTAGTTTTTTTTTTGCCAATATCAGGGAAGTTTTCTGTTATTATTTCTTCAAACAGGTTTTCTATTCCTTGTTTCTATTCCTCTCCTTCTGGTACCTTATTATGTGAATGCTGTTTCATTTTGTGTTGTCCCAATGCTCCCTTAGGCTCTCCTCTTACTTTTAAATTTTCTTTCCAGTTGCTGCTGTGTTTGTGTGTTTTTTCCTACCTTGTCTTCTAGCTCACTGATGTGGTCCTCAGCCTCTCTTAGTCTACTGTTTAAGCCTTCCATTGTGCTCTTTATTGTAGCTATGTTATTCTTCATTTTCTCTTGGTTTCCTTTCATGTTGGTGACATTCTCATTCAGCTCCTTATAATTCTCATTGAGTTGTGTGTACACTGAGTGGCCAGATTATTATGATCTCTGAATGCATAATAATCTGGCCACTCAGTGTATTTGTCATTGAGTCGTGTGTATTCATCATCCAGCTGTTTGAGCATCCTTATAACCATTACTCTGAGTTCTTTCTCTGACATGTTACTTGCTTCAATTTCATTTAACTCCCTTTTGGTGATTCCTCTTTTTCTTTCTTTTAGGGATTTCTTTTTTGTCTTTCCATGTTTTGTTATAACATTCTAATTGTAGATCCAATTGTTTTGTTACTCAGGTTCTTTTGGGGATGGTGTTACTGATGTGGTCTCTCAGGTCTCCTGGACTTGGTAATCTAGCGTAGCTCCCTACTTGAGCTATTTGGGTTCTCTTGATGTAGGCCTGTGAGCTGGAAAGGCAACTGTGGTGTCTAGAAGTCAGCAGCAGTGGAGGGGAGTGTCCCAATTTTTTCTGTCTTGCATCCTTATTTGAAATTTCACATGCCTCGTGGGGACTCACAGTGGCACCCAGGAGATGTCTGTTGGGGTGGTGGGGCTCAGGAGGCCTGCACTCTGAAAAGGCGTGACTGTGGTGTCCAGAGTTCTATAGCTATGGGGTGGGCAGACTCAGCTTTTGCTGCTGCCTCCATGGTTGAATACACATGCCCCCACTGGTGGCTCACAGGGGCACCCACATGCATTTGACTGCAGAGTGTACTGATGCACTCTGAAGGGCCCTGGCACTGAAGTTGCTCAATCTAGGTGTCTGTGGGCAGGTATCCAGGATGAGTGAATTCAGAATTTCTACTTCTGGGGGAGTGCATCCCTGTTTGTCCAAGATCACACCCAGCAGGGGCTCACAGCGGCTCCCAAGTGTGCCCTGTGGGTCAATGGGATCAGGGGGCCTGTGAGCTGGAAACACACACCTGTGGCAGTGCCTTTGCTGGCGCGGAGCTCCGATGCACTCTGAGGGGCCCTGGCACTGAAGTTGTGCAGCTGGGGTGTCTGTGGCAGTTATTCAGGAAGAGGAGATCCAGAATTTCTACTGCGGGGCAGCGCGCCCTTGTCTGTGCAAAATCACACCCAACAGGGGCTCACAGCAGCATCCTAGAGCTGCCGGTGGAGTGGTGTGCCCAGGAGTCCTGTGTGCTAGAAACACACACCTGTGGTGTCTGGAGGTCTGCTGCTGGGGAGGGGGAAGTTGCACTTACTTCTGCAGGAGCGGTGTACCTTTGGAGGTAGAGGTCCCAGGGTCCACGGGTCTGTGAGTAGGGCAGCAGGATTTTGGCTGGAGTGGCTGCCGGGTCGCGGGCAGTGTCCAAGTCCTGTCTGGATGGTGGTGCTGATGAGTTCCTGGAAGAGGCAGCTCTCCCCTTCAAGATGGCATGGACTCCATGCCCAAGTCCCCTGTCTATGTTTCTTTGGGCACTAAAATATATAGATCAACATTAAAGACTTTGCAAAAGATAATTTGCTATTTTTTCCCCATTATATAGAGATGTGTTTGATTCCTAGAAGACATAATTTTTAACATAACTCAAGTAGTCTAGAAACTCCTTAGGAAGCTATAAGTCACTGTTTTACTGACATTGTCATTCTTGGGAGTATCAGGAAAACTCTAAAATTCATTTTATGTACTTCATTATGAGAATTATTTCTCACTCTGTCCAAAGAGTTGCAGGGGATGGTCTGATATGTTGGAGATTTTTTTCTTATCTTGGATGTCCAATATCAGAAAAGTCCCTCAGCTTTGCTAGGTATCAGAAAAGGCAGAGCAGGAAGTTGAGAAGAGAATTTAGCAGTCAGAGTCATAGAATCATGACAGACAAGTTGTCTCCAGTTCAGATTCTAGGACTGCAACCTTGCTCAGCAGCCTATGGTACCTCTCTAGGTAAAATGATAGTATATTCATATCCTGGGTGACAGTATGGCCTTACTGGGGGAAACTGTAGAAATTATGTTGTCAGAATAGCATTAAAACTCTTTCAAAATAAAAAGGTTTTGCTTTTTGTAATGAGAATTTTGTATGATTTTTTGGCAAAAATTAGATTTTTTTTTGGAGGGAAGTAATTTCAAATGTATTTTGCTATGTACTAATCAGCATAGACTTGTTTGATTGCTTTTCAGGGAAAAAACACAAATGATTTTATAGTTGCAAATAATGTGTCTTCACAAATTTACTTTGTCAGTTTGAACAATAAATAATTCTTATATTTCTTACATCTTTTACTGTATGATTTTATAACAACCACACAAAAAGTAAGTCAGTTTGTATCATTTAGTTGAATATCTTAATTTCTCCATTTTAACCAATGTAAGCTTTTGTGATTATTCCTAGTGTAAGTGTATTATCATTCATAAACAGAAATTTAACCCTTTAGTAAATTGAATAATTTCCACAAATTAATTAGAGTATATGTTTCCATTTAAAGTGTTCCCTATTAAAGTGCAAGTTGTTTTAAGGTGACTTTTACATATATACTATATTGCTTCAATAGATACAAAGATTATCACATAATGGTGCCAGAATGGTAAATGATAGGAGAAGAAAACCAGATTGGAACCTAAGAGATATATCCTTTAATTTAGTTGGAACTAATTTCCACATATAAATGAAAAGAATAGTAGCGTTCAGAGAACATCCCTTGCCTTTGAGATTCACCAACTTTCACTCTGGAATTTTTGTATTTATCAGGTAGTAAAACTATAAATACACAGCAAAGGCAAATAGATCAGCCACACAGGTCAAATGCCATGGATAGAACATCTGTAAGTTCATTGCTTATGTAAAGGTTAATGTTCTAGAAACTAAATTAGAGACTGTTTGGCTAGAAACACTTTCATACCCAGAATCAATTACCCTCTATTAAACTGCTCAGTACAATTGTCAAAGGAACTTCTTGGAAAGCCACTAGACAACAAGCATGTGAGGAGATAACTAGCTTAATTAGTAATCAGGTTACTATAAATCATGACATCAAGGAAATGGAATTTTATACCCATTTGATTGAAACATTTAAAAGTTTGATAATACCGATTGTTAGCAAGATGTAGATCAATAGTGCGCCATACATTGTTGGTAAAGGAATAAAATGGCACAACCACGTTGGAAAACAATTGGCATTATTTTGTGAAAATAAACATTCCGAAATCATATGACTCATCAATCAGTCCCTTTCCTATATTAAAATTCAAGTGACACCCACTTATGTGCAACAGGAGACATTTATAAAAATGTTTATAGCAGCACTGTACGTAATAGCAAAAAGAAAAGAAAATAATTTGTATAAAATGTATGTAACCATCAAAAGGAGAATATGTATCACACAGGTATAAAAATGAATGAACCACCACTATATATAACATAGATTAATCACATCTATGATTGAGTGACAAGAAAATCTCAGAAGTTGTATATAATATAATAGCCTTTTTTTTAAAGTGACATAGTTCAATGTAAAGAGCATTGCTTAAGCATATGCTATATAGAATAAAACTATTATTTACAAACAAGGGAATAAAAATACAGAAGGCTAATGATGGATAACTTGGGTTTGATCCATAAGCAGATGCACAGGATAAGGAGGAGCACAGAGGTATGTGTAAGCCATTTTAATTGTTCTAGGTTTTGTCTTGGATGTTGTGTTCACAGATGTTTATTAGTTATTTAATTGAATGAATGAATAACTAATAATATAAAAGAGGGCTATGCATGGATTGGTGTTGCTAGTGTGTCATGACCCATGAATTAATTCAAATCTGTATACCACAGGATGTTTTAAATCAAGCAAGAGAGCAAAATAAAAATTTTAAAAGCTATTGTTAATTCTATTTGTTTAATTTTTTTAAGTGAAGAAATGAAAGGCACAATGAATGTGCATATGTTTATGATATACAAAATGAGTATTTGAATGGGTATTTGTATTGGAAGATTTACAACCTAATGTCATCAGGATAAGTACTAAAAAAATCACAGGCTATGTGGCACACAGCTAGGGCCCTGACTCTTCTAAATCTAGATTTTATTCGGATTTTGTTTTGGATGAGAGGATGGGCAGCAATGTTTCCTCTGAGAGATGACATATCTTTAGCATAATGTATGGATCATTCTATCAGCAGGGATTGGTTCTGCCATGTGATACGATTAGGATTTTATCTTTTAATGATGATTTGTTATGTATAACTATGTCAGCTCCACTACAATTCTTTCTATCCTATATAGAGTTTTTTTCTTTCAGCCTTTAACAGAGATACTGCAACCTGTGTGAAGGTGACATTATAACTAGTACCAATAATAAACAATCACAATCTGTGGCTACATGGACTAAATGAAATAGAAAAACTGGTCAGTCGTTCACTTTATGTGATTTATATCATCTTGATCTGGACAATTTAAACTTGTGAATTCTAAGCTTAGAGCCATATTTTAATAAGTAGTTGTGTCTTTCTTAAACAAAGGCCAGACCCTCCAGTCTTCCATATTGAATGGTGGAAACTTCGAAAGCAGTAAAAAATAATGGTTGGAACAGACTTCAAATGAGGTGTCACAAGTTTTAGGGTCTGGTGTGTGTGTGTGTGTGTGTGTGTGTGTGTGTGTGTGTGTGTGTGTGTTTAGAATTTTTGTGGGGAGGAATGCTCTACAGATATAGCTCGGAACAGAGATGTCTTTGCACATATTGCATTGCCCAAGTAACTGTATCTATCAATAGAAACAAAAAACCATTTTTTTTTTAATTTCTTTCAGGCCCTAATTAACTAATTGTTGGATTTTTAAAAAACTCTTTATATTTGTTTTTTGTTAGTGTTCTTTATACAAGTATTGGAACCCCAGGGCAGAGGTGATGGCTCACTACTGCTTCACATTAATTTCAGTGCCAGCTCCCAAGGCCAGGCACAGTAAATATTTGTTGAATGATTGACTAGGCTCCCATTAGGCAATGAGGCTGCATTAGCAATCAGTCTTCTTAAATGGCACTATTTACTTGTTGAAAACGTGCTTTCCACATTAGCTTAGATCTCTAATTTACATAGGCCCGTTGCCACTGTACTGTGACACAGATCTCTTTCCGAACACTCTGTAGCTTTTCTGACCTCATTCTCACATCAAGACATGTTGAAAATTGCATCCATTTTCATTCAGCAGACTGCCTTGCCCTACTCCTACCTCTAAATTGCAGTTCTTTGATTCTTTACTATAGATCTAACATGCCCCAGCCTGGTCTGTAATTCCATAAAGTCCTGAGCTTTAGATTATAAATAGGGTTGCACTCAAGTGGAGTCTTGTCTGCCTGTTTACTAGACTGCTTTCAAGATTGTTAAAACCCAAATAGCCAAGGGAGAGATGGAAACTTAATTTATTTCAGGCTTCAATGCCCGGAGGCAAGGCAGACTCTCAGTTTCCCATGAGCAGACTACTAAATGTTTTCAACTTTATTGAGCAGAAAAGGATTTTGTACACAGGCCATACAGAGATTTTCCTAGTACAGATCATAATCAAATAACAGAGTTACCTATCAAATACTGAATGAGACCCACCCACACAGGGAGTTGAGCAATTCTTTGCTTGTTCAATACTTTAATCCTTAATGCAGCTAAACAGAGGCCCTGGCATACATAACAGAAAGTACAGCAAACACTTCATGTGCCAAACATGATGGGGCGTTAGCCTGCTCTCCTCTGCTCTCACCTTCACCAATCCCTATTGGAATAACAAGTTTGAAAGTTATTTCCGTTGCCCTGGAAGCTGTTACTGTTGAGACAAAAAGCTACAATCAGGGTCAATGGAATTATTATGCAAGACTGAAACCAGCTGTTTGGAAGAATAAATTTCAGGCAAGAATTAAGCTTGACATTTTAAAGTGTTAAGTGACTTAATACAAAATAATAACTGTTTTATTAACCATGTAGAGGAAAGATGGTAAACTGAGTATATCACAAACAATTTAATTTAATTAACTCCAGGAATTATTTATGAACACCAATCATAAAGGCTTGAACTGGACTGTATGCTTGACATTGAACAAGAAAAAAATAGGTTCTTGTCTTTAAGAATTCTATAATTTGACTGATTCACATAGGCCAGTGATTAATACAGAGACCAGCATATGCTAGTAATAGGTATTTAATAAATCTTGTGCTATTGTGTTTTTGTTGTATTATTATTAACTAGAGGCCTGGTGCACGACATTTGTGCACTTGTGTGTGTGGGGGGGGTCCGTCAGCTCAGCCTACGCCCTCTCATAGTCTGAGAGCCCTTGGGGGATGTCTGACTGGTGGCTTAGGCTTGCTTCCTGCGGGGAGTGGGCCTAAGCCATCAGTCAGACATCCTTAGCGCTACCATGGGGAAGGTAGAAGCTCCCACCACCTTCCCACCACCGCTGCTGCATTCGCCAGTGGGAGTTCACTGACCACCAAGGGGCAGCTCATGTGTTGAGCGTCAGCCCACTGGTGGTCATTCTACTGTTTGATCGATTTGCATATTAGCCTTTTATTATATAGAATGTGACAAGTATCATATTACTGATATGTGTCAAGTATTAGAGGAGAGCCTTAATATTTTTATTATGCCTATGGGAGCCTTACTAGAGAGAGCAATATATGGGCTGATTCTTGAATAGTGATCTCGCCAGTAGGAAGCAGGGAAGAAAGAATTCAGATAGAGAGAATGGCAAATACACAGCATCCATGGCATAAAATAACCAGTTCAGGGTAAGAAGTGTCCAGATCCTTCTTGGTTGGCCAGGGCATATTTGGCAAGGGAACTGTCCACAGTAGTCCAGACCAGACCTAGTTGTCCTGTCTAGGTTTAGACCAGACCACGATAGCCTGAGGCAGTGTAACCAGAGGAAGGATTTGAAATAAAATAAAAGAATGCTGCTAAAGTAAGCCAAAAGCAATGCCAATGATCAAGTTTGAAGAGGCAGCTGAAGCTGTGGGTGGGGATAAGTAATGCAGTAAAAAACTAATAGAGCATACTATAAGTAGGTTGAAATGCAGATGCAGAAATAGTTCGGAATGAAGGGCATTTCATTTGCATCATTATTATTGGCAGCAATGAAAATGAATGAGAGACAAGAAGGAAAAGTAGTGTGAAGAAGCATTGCAAAATCCAAGTTAATGATAAAGACTTGAAATAAGGTAGTAATACTGGAGTCAAGTGTGAGGAACTTTTAGGAGGCAAAATGAGTCACAACGGAATATGAGATTGAGAAGATAGTTATATAGTTATAGAAAATGTTTCAGTGGTCCTCAGGGATAGCACTTTAGAGTGTGGAATGTACATTGAACCTGTGACTGATACAATGTTGAGCTGATAGATGGAACATATTAGTCTGGGGACCTAAGAGTGGAAATAGCATTACCCTTCTCATCATTATTTTTAATGACTGACCCATTTGAGCATTGGTATTTCTCATCATCTCAATCTTAGTTTCTTCCAAATTAGAGGTCCAAATTCTCAATAGGGAATGTTTCCCCTCGTGGATATGTAAGAGATCCCCAGAACTTGAAGCTATGACTTGAAGCTACTACATGACTTTGCATCTTCTTGCTAGTTAGCCTGCAAGGGGAAAAAAAAAATCAGATGAAAATGACCCTGATTATAAATAAAGGTGGAAGTGATTAGTTCTAAAAGAGAAAAATATAAAAGAATGTCATAGATATCTGGAAGGTTGAGAAATTTGGTAAGATTTAGAAATGCAAAGAAAAAATGATTAAAAAATATAAATACTGCCTTTCAGAAACTGGAATCTTTGTTCCAATGATAGTACTATAGTTGCAAAAAAGTAATTCTGTCAGTAAAATACAGTGTAGCTCCAGAATTTAAATTCAATAAATGTTCATTCACCAACTGAATTCAAATTTTCATCTTCCTTCAATAGTAACTGTCTATTTTATAATTAAAACTAGAGGCCCGGTGCACAAAATTCGTGCATGAGGCGTGAGGTGTGTGTCCCTCAGTCCAGCCTGCACCCTCTCCAATCTTGGACCCCAATCCAGGACTGCTGGCTCCCAACCACTCGCCTGCCTGCCAGCCTGATCACCCCTAACCACTCCCCTGCCAGCCTAATCGATGCCTAACTGCTCCCCTGCCGGCCTGATTGCCCCTAACTGCCCTCCCCTGCCAGCCTGTTTGCCCCTAATTGTCCTTCCCTGCAGGCCTGGTCACCCCCAACTGCCCTCCCCTGCAGGCCTGGTCGCCCCCAACTGACCTCCCCTGCAAGCCTGGTCGCCCCTAACTGTCCTCCCCTGCAGGCCTGATCACCCCCAACTATCCTCCCCTGCAGGCCTGGTCACCCTTAACTCCCCTCCCCTGCTGGCCTGGTCACCCCCAACTGCCCTCCCCTGAAGGCCTGGTCCCCCCTAACTGCCCTCCCTTGCAGGCCTGGTTGCCCTCAACTGCCCTCTCCTACAGGCCTGGTCACCCCTAACTGTCCTCCCCTGCAGGCTTGGTCACCCCTAAAAGCCCTCCCCTGCAGGCCTGGTCCCCCCCAACTGCCCTCACCTGCAGGCCTGGTTCCCTCCAACTGCCCTCCCCTGCAGGTTTGGTTACCCCCAAATGCCCTCCCATGCAGGCCATCTTGTGGCGGCCATCTCTTGTGTGTTGGAGTGATGGTCAATTTGCATATTATTCTTTTTTTTAATTTTTTAAAATTGGTGATATAGAACCACCACATTTTTTAAATATGTTTTATTGATATTTTTACAGAGAGGTAGGGAGAGGGATAGAGAGCTAGAAACATCGATCAGCTGCCTCCTGCACACTTCCCACCAGGGATGTGCCCCCAACCAAGGTACATGCCCTTAACCAGAATCGAACCTGGGACCTTTCAGTCCGCAGGCTGATGCTCTATCCACTGAGCCAAACCGGTTAAGGCTTGCATATTACTCTTTTATTAGATAGGATATATTATTAAGTTTTGCTATGTGGATATTTTTTAAGTCCTTAGCTTTTAGAAATAATTTTAATTATTTATGCATAAAATAAGGTAATGTCCACAATCTGCTTCAAAATATTTCAAAAAGAAATATTTTGGGAAAATAGATTAAATAAATGTGGTCATGTGCATTATATAATGATCCAAACAACACAACATATTTTGCACACTATATGTATTTACATAATATAACTTTATATTTAATTATAGGTAAATAGATACAGAGAAAATTCAATTATAAATAATAGCTGGGTTTATAGGGCATAATGCTGGGGTGATAGCCAGCATCTAGAAGGGTTCAGGAATCTGGAGAAGGTGCTGCATATAAGTTAATAAAAAGACTAGACATGAAATATAAATTTGGAAGGCATTTTGGGGAGCCAAAAGAGGGCTTAGCTTCAGTAACCAAGTTCTCTGAATCTCCAGACACCTTGCTCTTTATTAACACAAATTGCCCTTAAGCAAAGCAGATATACATATCAAAAGGTAAGGTTTAGTATACAGTAGGCATTGTCAGTTTTGGGGGAACTGCCTTAGGCTGTTCAGGTGTTTGGCCAGCAGGAGGTAATAACATGTAGATTGAAATGCCCTCAGCTGTCTGGTAACAGGCAATAATACATGCAGATCTTCAGGTTTGGGGAAATGCCCTCGGCCATCCCAAAAGGCAATAACATGTATTCTTCAGCCCTTGCTGAAGGTTCAAGGTCCATCAACCTTTTGATGAACTTCTTGCATTTATGACCTGCTAGAATTAGCCTCCAGCAAGGGTATGATTACAGATCATTTTTATCCTCTTTGAGTTCTTTTTGCATTTTATAGAACAAATATTTGTGACTAATATAAACAGAAAAGCACTATAAACAAAAGTTTTCAAAATTATAAGTATTTAGAGACATTAAAAATTGGAGACATAGCCCTGGCCAGTGTTCTCAGTGGATCGATTTCTGGTCAAGGGCACATGCCTAGGTTGCATGTTCAATCCTCTGGCTCCGGTCAGGGTGAGTACAGGAGGTAACCAGTCTATGTGTCTCTTTCACATCTCTCTCTCCTTCCCTCTCTCTCTTCCATTCTCTCAAAAAAAAAAAAAAAAATCAGTGGAAAAACATCCTCAGGTGAGGATTAAAAAATAAATAAATAAATAAAAATAAGAGACAAAATATTTGGAGAGATTAAGAATTGGAAGACATTATAAAGATGAATGTATGTATACAAAGTTACATCCATTTTCTTCTGATATGTTATAGATTGTAGCCATATCAAACCACAACTGGTATTTAATGAGGGGTTAGATATTTCATATGCAAACTACAGGCAGATTTCTTCTTTTTCCAACTTTCTATATTTATGCCTTAAGGTCTTCTTAGAATAGTGGTTTTCAAACAAAGAAGATCCCTACCAACCAAGGGCATTTGGCTATGTTTGGCAACATATTTAGCTGTCATAACTTTGGGGAGAGGGTGCTACTGGCATCTAGTAGATGGAGGCCAGGAATGCTTCAAAACCTCCAGGAGGTGCAGACAAATGTGCCCAGGACCATCTGGCATAAACTACAAAGCTATCTGCAGATGGCCGCTACTTGTGCTGGGCTTGGAGGTACCCAGGAGAGACCAAGCTGGGAACCAAAGATAGCTGCCACATAGTGACATGGATGGAGCACACCAAGGCCAGATGATGCTTATTGGAGAGATTTTAGGAAAGTCAGGAGCCTGAACCAAGACAAACCATTCATATGAAAAGTCACTGGAAACAGCTTGGGTGGAAGTGCAAGTTGGTGGGGCAAGGTCTCAGGGAATCGCCAGGGCAGGTGAACAGTGTGAGCCAGGTTGAAGGAGATACAGATATGGTACCTGCCTGCTATCTCTTTTGGGTGAGGGTTCGATAAAGAAATAATTGCCTCTGTTAGCACTTCTGTCTGGGAGAAATCCCTCCCTCCCTGTATGTTCCTGATGCCTTTCAAGCTGCTGCCCCAGTGCTGGAGCTCAGAGGGAGTGAGTCCAAGTAAGTCTGTGCATGAAACCTGTAAGAGTAACTGCCTGGGACTCCAACAGCCCTCCATCTCACTCAGCCACAATCCTTGCTGGTTTTCACATCCAGAAGTTATGGTGGCTTCTCTTCCTGACACTGGAGCCCTGAGTTGTGTAGCCTGTTGTGGGGCTGAGACCCCTCTCTTCTCAGAGGGGACCTTCACAGCCATGCAATCCCTTTCAATTTTCATTTGCCACATGGAGGTGTTTAACCAAACCATTCCATGTCTCCACCCCTCCTACCAGTCCTGATGTGGCTTTTTCTTTATATCCTTAGTTGTAGGACTTCTGTTCAGCTAGATTTCAGGTGGTTCTGAATGATGGTTGTTCTGTAGTTTAGTTGTAATTTTCATGTGATTATGGGAGGATGCAAGTACTGGATCTATCTATGCCACCATCTTAACTGAAGTCGTAGCAATATTTTTCATATTCTAGTTAATCAGCACAATTGTTTCTTTGACAGAATGAGAGGTATATTTTAGGCAGAGATTTATTCTAGGCTTGTTTATCCTCTTGGTAGCCTCCTGGTTGTCAAACAAACTTTGGAAGTGTTTCTTGGTTGAGTGTGTAAAAAAGTGTGAGTGTGTGTGTGTGTGTGTGTGTGTGTGTGTGTGTGTTAGTATGATTTTGAGAAAGATGAGGAGAAACTCTAAGTCTTAGGACAAACACTTTTAGAGTCTAAGAGGACATTATGGAGCAAATGCTAATGTATTTCTTTGCACACTGACAGAAATACTCTGGGGTCCATTGATAGCTGTTATATTGGCTATCATTTAGGCTGCAATAAAGCTAGGGATCTTAATTAAATGCAGCCCAGTACAGAAACTAGAAAACCATGGCCTGAGTCCTCTAAAGTCAATCCTCTAGATCAATTTGAATTTTAATTTTCTATTTTATAAACCTAGAAATCATAATAAATAAACTGTCAAGCCCCTTAGAATCCTCCTGACTATACAGTTATATAAAATGGAAACTGTAACATCAATAGCTTCCTCAGAAAGTAAATGTTTAGATAAATATTGCAGTTAAAGTATGCTGAATTTAAAATGATTGGAGAAAAAATAAGCACATTCTCTTCTCTTCTGATGAATTACTTGCAATACTCTTTTTCAAAGAATTAAATTTATAAATATTTATTTATTCAAAAATGTTACTGATAGCCTGTAACAGACTATCTACAGTACTATTTATTGGGTTAAGAATGAGAAGAGGAGGTGAGAAGAGAAAAAAAATCACATATAATTTATCTTAAAAGAGTTCATAAATCATAGACAAAAAAATTCAAGTGACCTACTTCGAAAATAAATTTGAATTTGACAATATAAATACATTATGAAATAATTATTTAAAGAGTAATAAAAAAGTGAGATCTGGCTGGTGTGGCTCAGTGGTTGAGTGTCAACCTATGAACCAGGAGGTTACAGTTTCAATTCCTGGTCAGGGCATATGCCTGGGTTGCAGGCACTATCCCCAGTGTGGGGTATGTGCAGGAGGCAGCCAATAAATGATTATCCCTCATCATTGATGTTTCTGTCTCTCTCTCCTTTTCCTTTCCTCTCTGAAATCAATAAAAATATATATTTTTTAAAAGTGGGGCATGCCTTTAACCAGTATAAAACAAGCCAATTACATGCAGACATTTGAATCTGAGTTCTTAACAGTAACAGTTATATTAACTGAGCTAGTTGCTTTAGATGTATTATCTCATTTAAACATTATAATAATACTATGAGAGAAGCATTATTGTTATCTTTATTTTACATCTGAATAATTGAAGGCATCCAAAGCCCAGGTAATTTGCTCAAAGGAAAAAGCCAGAAAGAGATGAGATTGGAATTTACGTTTTTAGCTTGAGCTCTTAACCATTCAACTACATATGATTTTACTCTTGGCACACTTCCTGGTTGAACTGTTGCAATACTCAGGACCACTGTTCTAGAGGCAGGTTTTTGTCGGAGAAGACTACATTTTTATTTTCTTCAGTCCCAGGGTAGTAAGGTAGCAAGGTACTAAGTATTTCCATTCCTTCAAGATTTTTTGTGAAAAAGTACTAAATGTAAGAAGATTTACAATTCATCCATGCTAGCAATTAATTATTAATGATAATTATTTTTTTATTCTGGTGAAAACACATGAAATCTACCCTCTTAAATTTTTAAGTGTACAATGAAGTAGCACAAAGACCTCTAGAAATTTTCCTCTTGCTTGACTGAAACAATACCCATTTAAACAGTAACTCCCCATTTCTTCCTCCCCAGCCCCTGACAACCACTAATCTGTTTTTATGATTTTGATTACTATAGATTTCTCAAATAAATGAACTCATGCAGTGTTAGTCCTTCTGTGACTAGCTTATATCACTTCACTTAACATAAATGCCCTCAAGTTTCATCATGTAGCATAAGCCAAGAGTTCCTTTTTTTCTGCTAAAGCTGAGTAATACTTCATGGTATGCATATACTACCTTGTCTTTATCCATTCATCAGTGGACATTTGAATTATCTCCACTTCTTGGTTATTGGAATGGATGCTACAATGAATATTGGAATGAGTGCAAATATCTCTTGGAGATTTTGTTTCCATTTTTAAAATAAATATCCAGAAGTGGGATTGCTGGATCATATGATAGTTCTATTTTTTAAATTTTAAGGAACCTCCATACTGTTTACTATAGTGGTTTCTCCATTTTACATTTTCACAAACAGCGCAAAAAGGTTCCAATTTCTCCACACCCTTGCAAACACTTTTTGTTCTTCTTTCCTTTTTTAAATAATAGCCATCCTAACAGGTGTGAGGTGATTTTGTTGTGTTTTTTATTTGCATTTCTCTGATGATTAGTGATGTTGAAAATCTTTTTATATAATCTTTGGCCACTTGTATATCTTCTTTGGAGAACTGTCTATATTAAAATTATCTTTTTTGCCTTTTGAAGCAACGTTTATTTCCTTTTCATGAATAAAAAAATAATTTAATTCTTTGCAAAGGGCATCCAGTGAACATATGCTGCAGAAGGTATGCTGAGCCCACAAGGATTCACATCCCACCTTCTTAAAAAGCAGTTTGCATCACAGAGGAGTAGAAAAGTTCTGCATATTCAAACTCTACTACAAGGCAAAGTTCAAAATGTGTTAATGATGGTACTGGTTATAATAGGAATATGGTGAAGGAAGGAAACCAAGATTTATTAACCAACTACTATCACATACAAATCTGATTGTCTGCAGAACATCACCGGAGCTATCTGAGGCTCAGAGAAGTTAAATCATTTGCCCAGAGTCACCAGCAAGTAGATAGCTCTAAGTGAAAAAAAATGTATTTTTAAACAAAAGATATTTAAAATGTATTATGAAGGTATATCTTATATAGTACTAGTACATAAATAGGATGACATCCATATAATAGAGTCCAGAAATAGACTCAACTACATATGACCATTTAGTACATTGTGAGTATAGTTTTTAACATCAGCCGAAATGGGGAGAACTAACTTGCTAAAGAAGGGAAGAAGCAAAAGAGGGTAATTGTCTTTAAGGCAAATTTCAGGTGGATCAACGATAGAGAAGTAGAAACTAAAACTGTACAAGAACTAGAAAAAAAAAGGAATGGGATAATATAACTTGGGGATAGAAAAGCTTTTTTCAAGCATTTCAAAGAAAAAAGATATACCATAAAGTAAAAATCAGCTCATTTGACTACTTTGAAATTTACAATCTTCAATCAGGAAAAAATACACCATTATCAAAGTCAAAAGATGAACAACAAAGCAAGGGACATGTCACTTACAAGACAGATAAAGTGAGACTATACTTTTTAGGAAAAAGAAATAAATCCACCCAAGGCAAAAGACATGCACAAATAACACATCACAGGCATTGTGACTAATCAATATAAAGAAGAGTTTGACCGCACTGACACATAGAGAAATTCAGTTAAAAAATGTAAAATATCATTTTTTGGATATCAGGTTGATAAATTCTTTGAAAGTAAAATATCCAGTATTGGGAACATTGTAAAGAAACAACCGCCCTCATTTACTTTTGGAGGAAGTTTACCTTAGAAGAATTCCATGGAGATAATTCATCAATTTTTACCCAATTATAAAGTGTTTATATCCTTTGATCTAGTGCATCCATTTCTAAGAATGTGTCCCTAGAAACACAACATAAGTCCACCAAAAACATATGGGCCAGAAAATGAAATCAAAGCATTGTTCAAAATAATGAAAAACTGAAACAACCCAAATGCTCATTACGAACAGATTATTTAAATCAATTATGGTTAATGCATCCACTCAACAAAACACTATATGGCTTCTAAAAGAGTTACATGTCCTTGAATGAAATGACGAATTGAAAATGTATTTTATATGAAAACAATGAGACAATAGCACGTATAATTTAGCCTTATTTATTTATTATATAAAAGGTTCATCTGTTCATTGAAACTATCTGGAAGAACATTCCCCAACGTTTAACTGCCTTCATGGGAGGCAGCAGAACTATGGAGGACCCTCACATTCGATTTTATTATTTATTCTTTTATTGTTTGGATATTTTCCAATAAGAATATATTATTTTTGTAACCAATAAAAAATTTTGAAGGAAAAATAAGAAATGAAGCCATATGCTCTGAGATAACCTGGGACATAAGAGAAAAGGGAGGATGGTTCTCTGAAGTATGTATTAGAAGCTCCATTCACCCCAGGGCACTGTTTGGTTTACGAGGGTCTCCTCATTTCAGGGACTGAGGTTTCTAATTAGCCAATTAAACATAACCTTTCTTCTGGTGGTTCACACCTGTTCCCATTGCCTAGGGACCTAAGACCATCACTTCCACCCAAAGTAATTGCCCTAAAAAGTGAGCTTCTCATAACAATGATTTTTTTTTCTTTTAGGCATCAGCTGTTCGATAAATGTAAAATGTAAATGATAATGCTTTGATTCTGAGGGTGATTCTTAGAACTGCACTATTTGGCAAATCAGGATGCTGGCCCAAAGGCGAGATCTTTAATGTCACCAAAGACTCAGGGATATGTTGTAAGCAAGATTTGGGAGCTCTGCAAAGAGACTGAACTTCCCCAAGGGAGACTGGCCTTGGGTGGTGGAGGAGCTCTGTGAACTCTTGTGGGATCCCAAGTGTTTATTTCCACCTGGAGTTGTTAGTAGAGGTATGTTTCTCATTAGAGTCAACTATGGGGATTCAGGAGTTTCATAATGTCTCCATTTATTCATTTCTAGCCAAAAAAATAGTTAGAGGCTGCAGAACATTATAAGGATCAGCATAAAGTTGTAATTGTTTATTTATAATCAAAAAGAAGGGGAGATCAGTGTTGTGTGGGTACTCTTGGACTCCCTGCCAGGCCACCTAGTTTTATAGAGTGGCTTCCGGAGAGCTGAGCTCAGGATAGCTCATCTCCTTATCTAAAATATAGAGGAAAGATGCAGCCACGTGGATGCCACTGTAGAAATGCTCAATTGTGGTTACTACCTGTTTACTGTCATCCTATATAATAAAAGCCTAATATGCTAAGTGTCTGGTTGTCCATTCAACCAATCAAAACATAATATGCTAACGATATGCTAAGGCCACTCAACTGCTCGCTATGATATGCATTGACCACCCAGGGGGCAGGCACTCCGACTGGTAGGTTAGCTTGCTGCTGGATCTGGCCAATCCGGACTGAGCAAGATGGGCTAGACATGCCCTGGAGCCCTCCTGCAGTTCTTCCCTGCTGGCCAACCTCAGGCATCCCTCCCAGGCCTGGACAGTGCACTGGTGGGGTCCCTCAGCCTGGCCTGCACCTTCTTGCAATCTGGGACCCCTCAGGGGATGTCAGAGAGCTGATTTCAGCCTGATCCCAGAGGCCAGGCCAAGGGACCCCACTGGTGCACAAATTCGTGCACCGGGCCTCTAGTCTTTCCACAACCTGAATGTTAAATTGACAGATTGTCACCACATATCATATAATGAGCTGTTCTTAGAGAAGTACTGTTATATGGTGGGGCGGCCCAAAGAGGAGATAAGAAGACATTGTTCTAAAACCTGACTGTCACTGGCTGTGTGATTTGGGGCAGGTACTTTACCCCTTGAGTTTTAGTTTCTCCATCTGTAACATGGGCATATTAATACATGGGTTTTGCTAGCAGTAAATTAGATACATTTTGTGACTGCTTCTATTGCATTATTTGACACTTGATGTGTGCCTAGTAAGTAGCATTTTCCTTTTCCGCAATGTTTAAGAACAAAGGAAATTTAGGGTAGTATTAAAGAATTCTCCCCAAGTGAGGAAAAACCAATACATATCGTATTTTCTGGCGTATAAGACAACTGGGCATATAGAAGATTTTCCTGGGTTAAAAAGTCGTCTTATATGCCGGAAAATAGGGTACTTAAGCAATGTTGAAAAATGGATGATGAAATTGGGATTATTGTCAGCAAATAATGTAACAGAGTAAATTGCTCAGCCTCTCAGATTCCAAGCCTATTTTGTTCCTGTGGTCTGTAGGTTAATAGCTTCTGCTAGGTCTTGCATATAGACATGCTAATTATTAGAGGAATTCTGCTGCAGCTTGAGTTTTACAAAACAATTCCTTTTCAGAAAGTGCTTTTCCCAAGGTGATAAGGGAAGTATATACAACAATATTAATTGTTTATCAAAGATTTGCATGAACCTTGTGGCTAGACTCAAATCTACTAGGGTCAATCGACTGAAAACAGAAGTTTCACAATCTTCCTCAGACCTCTGCTGGCATCCAGATGTCTGTGTGGTTGTCAGTCACCTTTTGCCCCTCCTCATTCCCAATTCCCTCAATATAAAAGAAGCCAGAATTCTATGCTTTCTCAAGATGGTTCTTTAGAACACTAGTCTGCCATCTTCTCGGCTTGCTGGCCTTCCAAATAAAGTCATTTTTTCTTGCCTCAAAACCTTGTCAATTGACTTACCGACTGTCTTGTGGGGAGCTGTATGAGTTTGGCCTAGGTTTCAATAATAATCTACATATTTGGAAAGGAAGTGAATTTAAAAAATTTACCAATGCATTCATTCAGTAAAAATTCTTAGAATTAATTTTATGTTTATATAATTAAATTGAATTAGAAACTAGGTGGTGAGGATGATTAAGGTAATATAAGAAGATCACTAAAGTAATATAACATGACCTAAGAGAAATATGCAAACAAAATAAAAAAGGAACTTTTAAGGGAAAAATATTTTCAGAATTAAATAGACTTTATAGAGGATGGAATCATTTCTAAGCTGGACTTTAAAGCACAAATTGAGTTTCAAATGACAGAAATTAGGGATACAGCATTCTGAGGAGGATCTGAGAAAGACAGGAGAGAACCAGGCATGCCAAGGGCTTTTTTGACTGGAGCCAGGCCAGGGTCCATAAACGTGTGACGTGTGCAGTTCCACAGAGCTTGCTTTGTTGCTCTGTTGCTGCCATGTTTAAATTCTAATAATTCTTGAACAAGAAACCCTATGTTTTATTTTGTGCTGTGCCTCTGAAATTATGTAGCCAGTTCTAACTGGAGAAAATGACTAAAGTAAACATCCTGAAATATTGCAGAATCTCAAATGTCAGTGTAAAGAACCTACATTTTATTGTGTCAGAGAATGAGGAAACTTTGAGCAAGGGAGTGATGTGACTCGAGTTAAGTAGTAACTATACAAACTGTACGCACACTGGGTAGGAGAAGGGAGATGCAGAGGTAGGGACGGAAGTGTTTTTTTCTGGGATCCCCATACTTTCCTCTTGGCCTAGGGCTGCCCAGTTTACTGCAGCTATCCCAGTGTAATTGTGAATATTGACCTCTTTCAATCTAGAAAAATCCTAGTCTGGATGATAAATTATATGGTCAGCTAGTTATTTTGACTGTCAAGGCAAATTAAGCCCTGGATTTGAATGGGAGCCTGAGGTTTTGGGAATAGATTATAGAGAACTAAGAAGAAGCATGTATGGCAAGAATTACCAAACTTTGAGTCTGAATTTCCCTTTTAGCATCAGTAATTCTTCAAATACCTATGTATTAGTAGTTGAAGTTTTTGTATCTGTTGCTTGAAAAAATCCATGATGTCATAAAATTACTCTGACTTTAAAGTTCCTTTAGATAAATAGATATTGTATTAATCACTAGACACTTGAAGATGTGTCTTACCAATCTGAAAAATTATTATTCATCCTGTCTAAAGTCACTGCTTGCTGTGCTTCTTAGATTGGCAGACCTCTTGCAAAATTCCAGTCCTCACTTCATATCAAAGGATCCTTAGTCCAGAAGGGCAGAATCACTGATTTGTAGGTAAAGCTCAAATTATTTTTCATTATGTTCAAGGTATTTAATGATTTGAGAGAATTTACCAGTGTTACAGAATTTACCAGGTGACCGAAAAACATATAGGAGTACTTGGAGGTCCAGGATAAACCCATTTATTTTCAGATGTTTCACATGTACTAGTACAGTGACTCAGGGGGTTAGTTCTCCAAATCCTGAGTAAGCCAATATGGAGGAGGCTTTCTCTTTATACCCTTTGGTTTCTTTGTTTTCTATCCGTTTCTTAACTACCAGGCTTTTGGGGTGGGCTTCCACAGCCCCTCCTGAGTCAGTTAGAATGGGGAAGTTAGATTGTATCTAGATGCCTGGTCTGGGTGGTGTCAGTGCCCTCCCCTGTAGCTAAGCTGTTACACTCTTTGTTTATGGCCCCTTTGTAAATTGGGAGCAATCAGGAAAACAGGTCCCGCCATATCAGATTGTGGAGAAAGGGGCAGTGACTTAATTATAGGCTATCAAGAATGTACATTAGGTTACTGGCACAGATTCAGATTGCTAGCCCTCCAAAAATGTCTTATTTTCCCCATCACCAGAAGATAGCTGAGTGTCCACTCTAAGAATAGATAAAATTGTGTGTGTATGAGGGGATGGGAGTGGGGAGTGGAGTGGAGTGAATATGGCTTTGTAAATTCCATATAGTTTAATTTATGTAAAATAAAAATCTGATTTTATCTAACTTATTCATTAGGCCTTCATGTAATACTTCCTTTGAGACATTTATGAAATCTCTGAATGTGGTAGAAAAAAACATTGCAAAATTTCAGGTTCAGATCCTGGCTCTACACTTTACAAGTACATGAACTAAGCAAGTCCTTGATGTTTTCTGAGCCTCCCTTTCTTCATTTATAAAATGGGGTTAATGGTGCCACTCTGTAAGCTATCATGAGGAGTAAAGTAGATGTGGCATGTGAAATGCTTTAAAAACTCTAAATCAGTGGTTCTCAGATGTTAACATAGATTAGAATCACTTAGAATGCTTGTTAAAGCATAGATTATTGGGCCATACCACAGAGTTTCTGATTTGGTATAATTTGCACTTTAGCAAGACTCCATTGTTATGGACTGAATGTTTGTGTCTCACAACCTCCCCCTGTTCAAATTTATATGCTTAAATCCTAAACCCACTATGATGGTGTTAGAAGGTGGGGTCTATGGGAAGTATTAGGTCATGAGGGTAGAGCCCTCACGAGTGGGATTAGTGCTCTTATAAAAGAATCCCAGAGCTCTCTCATGGCTGTTTGAGGGTAAAACATAAAGTCAGTAGCCTGCAACCTCGCATAGGATTCTCACCCAGAACCTGACTTTTCTGGTACTCTGATCTTGGACTTCCCACCTCCAGAATTATGTGAAATAAATTTATGTTGTTTATATGTCACCCAATCCTTGGTATTTTGTTATAACTGTCTGAATTGACTAAGACCCCATGGGATTTTAATGCTGCTCCTCTGGGGACCACATTTTGAGAACTATAGCTTTTAACAAATTTAAATCTTAGCAAAATTAAAACAATTACTCCCCATCTGCTTAGAGGATAGGATTTTTGGGGGGAGGTTGCACATTATGAAAGAAAGGAGACATTGACCAAGAAATGCATGAGACTAAATATTCTACCATAGAAGGAAAACCTTGGCTATGTGAAGAAAACAATAAAGATTGCAATGAATCATCTATTGGTTTCATGCAAACTAAAACCAAGGATTATACTTCCAGCTTAATTTCAACTTTGTAATGATTTACTTTAATTACTGTGTAGGACTGAACATGAAGATGCAATAGTGTGAAATTAATACTGACAACACTGGGCTTGCCTGGGCTCTGCAGATTAACCAGCATTTTACTGCATCAATAAAGAAGTGAGGAAATAAAATTAAAAACTGATAGTGAATAGAATTACTTATTTGAAGCTAGTGATTATGCCAAGCTGTCACTCCCACAGATGGATTAAGTACAGAAAGACAACCAAGATAAATTATAAACTACTCTACAAAATTCGTATCCACCTAGTCCACAAGCTAGATAACAATGGAAACCTAAAATCGACTTGGTCATGGCAGATTTGGGTTGCATGTTTAGCATTTCATAGACTCCTAGCATCTTGACGAGGAGAGATCAAAAAGACCTTAGAGGTCATGTGAGATTAGATTTCACTTTTCAAGGCACTATACTGAATTATTTAATCTAAAAATGGAAAAAAAAAAGTATATACATATATAAAGGTTTTCTCCCATTTTTTTATTAACCACTGAAATCCAATTTTAAGAAAGGGAAATAATGCTATACCTCAATCATTTGAAAATATAAAAATTACCTTAATATGTAGCAAATTTAGTTCTCTGCACTCTTTGAACATGCTGTGATTATTCAGGGCACAGATTTTATTTTATGGCTTCCCTTTTTTTTTTCTTTAATTCTTCTCCTCCCCTCTGTTCTTCTCTTTACCACTATTTCTTTATCATCTAGACTCAAGTCACCCAAAAGTTTCTTAAAATTGACTGAGGCATTGATGTCTTATTTACCAACTGATTTCTGGGAAAACTGTGTAGGATTATAGAGGACCTTGTCTTTAGCAGAAACAAGGCTGCATTTGTGACTATTGGAGAAAGGGATTAGAGCATCATACAATATCAGGGTTGACGGTGATCTTAGAGGAGCTCTCCTTCCAATTCTCTATGAAATGTGGTTCTCTCTTACCTATGTTCCTTGTATTCTCACTATGGAAACAGATAGAGTCATTTTTTAAAAAAAAAATCATAGTCAAGCATTATGATTTTGCTGGAAGGGCGCTCAGTATTAGCCGTGAGCTCTTGCTGGTTTTGTAGCTGAGCCTTTTTGAAGAGTGAGGATCTAGCATATTCCTTTCGGGATAGAACTTTGATCTCAAAGTACTGAAGCAGGATGAAATCTGAACCCTGAAGAAAGAGTAGAAAAGGAAAAAAAGGAGACTATGGGACTCCAGGCATTCAACCACAGACAACTCTCTGTGGCCTGAAAAGCAACCTATATGGTCATGTTGAGGATCAAGATTGATTTCTTTCAGATAATGGACAGAATCTGACCACCCTTCTCGTCACTGGTAGTACAATGGCTATATTTTATCAAATATGATAGAACTCAAAATCATAGTGTGTACATTTTTAAACCTGTTGTCACAGAATCAACTTCCTCTTTTTGGTGAGGATTCCCAGTGGAAAGAGAAACATAAAATCTGGAGTTCTTCCATAAGAATTTATTATCAAATAATTGCCCCTCTGAGGCAATTTATCCCAGCAGGCCTTTGGCTGCCCTCTCCAACAATCTCAAAACTTGGGGAAAATCATCAGCCTTGCAGTTAGAAAGGTTGCCTAGTCATCTAGAAAACAGCTGATCTGATTGAGGGCGAATCTCTTCATTAACCATGATAAAGGTACACTCAGTCTTCATTGAAGCTTTTTGATGCTAGACCTCTGTGTTTCATTTTTTGAACAGTTTTATTGTTTAAATAGTCTTTCAAGTAAAAAATCTTCCTTCTATCTCTGAGAAAGTGCAATTCATTCAGTCTTAGGGGTAAGCGACTTTTCTAAATGCTTTGTATACTTATCCTGTATTGCAGCTAATGTCCTTAGTACTTACTATTCAAGAACTTTGCACTGAACCTTTACAGTAATGCTAGGTATTACTTATATACCCACTTTATAGGTGAGGAAACCCAATATACTTTAATGTCTCAGGTCACTTGGAATTTAAACAGAAGAACTGGTATTTGCTACCAGGTGATCTTATTGCCAGAGCCCATGGTCTTAACCACTAAGCAAAGGGCCTTTGATCTGCTGGTGAAAAATGCTTCCTGTGCCTTCCCTATACTATGGATATTTCTATTTTTCTAATAGAAAAGTTGCACTGGCTCTCCAATTAGACTCAGGACCTTTGGTGCATACAAACAGACAATCTTAATATTTAGGCATCTTTCTTAATGTCATTCAATAAATTAGTTGTTTTTTTTTTTAAATATATTTTATTGATTTTTTACAGAGAGGAAGAGAGAGGGATAGAGAGTTAGAAACATCGATCAGCTGCCTCTTGCACACCCCCTACTGGGGATGTGCCCGCAACCAAGGTACATGCCCTTGCCCGGAATCGAACCTGGGACCCTTGAGTCCGCAGGCCGACGCTCTATCCACTGAGCCAAACCGGTTTCGGCAATAAATTAGTTTTAATACAACTACATATACTTCCTAACGGGGGATAAACTTGGTAGAATAGGCAGTTTTAAAGCTTATGAGTGATCCATTAAAAGGTGTTTATTCAATGCAATTATAAAAAAATGGATCTCAGATGCTAGTGAATGGAAATCTCAGACACATCCATATCAAGCATATCTTTTTCACAGTTCTTTCCAGCTGGCTTCCCACTTACTGTCAGAGAAATAAGAAAACATGCAAATGGGAAGAAATACTGTAATTCAAAATGCATCCAAACTCAACTGAGGGAAACAGATATTTTTTAAAACTTTTAACCGGCGCTTTCTGGGTGATCTAATGATAAACTGAAAAAAGGCAAAAACTGCGGAAAGCCTGTTTTCTGTGGAGAGTTTCTTTCTCTCTCTCTGGCATATAATTTATTAATATAACTTATGCCTGTTTCTAAGAGTCTTAAAATTATTTAAAAGGAGCAATTAGTACACTGTATTAAAAATACAATGAAAATGGCCCTAGCCGGTTGCTCAGTGGTTAGAGCATCGACCTGCAAATTGAAAGGATCTCAGGTTTGATACTGGTCAAGAGCACATACCTCAATTGTAGGCTCAATCCCCAGCCCTGATTGGGGCACATGCGGGAGATGGCCAATCGCTGTGTCTCTCTAATACTGTCTCTCCCCCTCCCTTCCATTCTCTCTAAAAATCAATGGAAAAAATATCCTCAGGTGAGGATTAACAACAACAACAGCAAAAATACAATGAAAACAAAGGCATCAATCAGATGAAACAAGCTGGGTGTTAAATACTTTAAAAAATAATAGCAATTTTTATTCAAAGCTAAAGGATCACAATGATAAAAGTAATATCAGAATATCTGAAGGTATTTCTTCAAGCCCAACTAGTTATGAATATTTATAGTAAACATATGTGTATTAAACTCAAGAGTTTGTTAAGAAACTAAGCAATAAACAGAAGTAAAATATAGTTTTCCTTTCTTACATATTCACCAGAAGTGCACTGATTAAGAGGTAAAATGTAAAGTGTGCTGTGTATGTGTGGAATTTCCCTTGTGAAGTGTTTTTAGCTCATATGGTGCAAGCAACATTATTTCTGGGCCTGATGAAGATGTTTAAGAATTACCCTACATTTTCTGTACAGTGAGGGAATATCTCTAAGACAAAAGTCTCACACACACACACACACACACACACACAAATCTAAGACAAAAATCTCTAAGACAAAATAATACCTTTAAATGTACTAGTATAATAAAAAAAAATGGGTTATTCCAAATATTAAAAACAAAAGTATACCTTAAAGTTTAATTGTGTACTATCTAGTAACCTTAGCCATAAACTCTAGTGGGGATAAAGGATTCTGAGTCGGTATGGCTGTTTTTGACTCATTATGATTAATTAACTATTCATTTGAAGTTAGAGATTAATAATTAATGTCACCACTGGATGTAAGTATAAAATCAGATAAGTTAACACTATATTTTTGTGTAATATTTTCTAGAGGATGGGTGGAATAAATGAGAGCCCACAACATGAAATTGAGAAGACATCTGTCACAGTAGCCAAACCTCCGGTAGGCTGGGTAATGATTATGAATCCATGATTGTATGAATCTATTACTGTTGATATATTACATAAAGCAGTGGGAATAGAAAGCTTTTCAAATTACACTGAGAGTAATCAACAGCCACAACAATAGCCCCATGCTCTCACACCTGCTGCATGCGTCCAGTGGGAACATGCATCTCCATGTCTGGAATTTTTGGCAAGACAGAGGAGTTTTCTTTCACCTTTAGTTGGGCTTTCCAATGGTAAAATAAACCATTGGTTAATCAATGCCACAACAGGGGTGGC
Source organism: Ia io (assembly GCA_025583905.1). Classification (NCBI taxonomy): domain Eukaryota; kingdom Metazoa; phylum Chordata; class Mammalia; order Chiroptera; family Vespertilionidae; genus Ia; species Ia io. The sequence continues at coordinate 23,371,945 of JAJQQW010000007.1, forward strand.
AGGAACCGTGTTGTTAAAGCACTGTTAATAGAGGCACCCTCTGCCTCCTTTCCTCAACATCTCAAGCCCAATTACCAAAGCTTGCTCTGTTGTGATCGCTTTCTCTCTTTGGTCTCTACCACATGAAGCACATTTTTTTAAAGCAGTTCTAAAATCTCACAATTTACCTCAAGGAAAGGGAGAAGCAGAGGCAGAGGGGGAGAGAGAGGGAAGAAGATGAATGGAATGAGAATGAAATAAATGTAGGCAGTTTCTTTAGAATTTTGAATAAAATTTTAAGACAGGAACTTCTCTTTATTATGAGAATAGAAATTTAGCTCTTGTGAATCAGATGGTAACCTAGATCATAAGCTACCAAGGGCTTGTTTACTATCTTTAGATAGATAACTTGGTAGTCTGCATCAGTTGTGGTCAAAAGATGAAATGTCCAATTTCATGCCCACAAATATGTTGTCCATTCTTGAAAAAGCATAGTTATTAACATTGATCAGAGGTTAAAGTAATCTTTATAACCTTTCATCTCATTTGCATCTTATCTATACAACAATGATAGTTGGTACCACTTTAGCCTATAGAACAACTTTATGTGAATTTGAAAAAGGCACACCTTCCTCAAGATATGTTCTTATGCCCTGGCCAGTTTGGCTCAGTGTTTGGAGCATCAGTCCTCAGACTGAAGGGTCATGGGTTCGATTCCAGTCAGTAGCGCATACCTTGGTTGCAGGCTCAATCCCCGGCCCCAGTCAGGGTGGGTGTAAGAGACAGCCAATTGATGTCTCTCACATCGATGTTTCTCTTTCTCTGTCTCCCCCTTCCCTTCTACTCTCTGTAATAAAAAAAGAAAGTCAATAGAAAAATATCCTCAGGTGAGGATTAACAACAATAAAAAGATATGTTATTATTATCTGCCATAAATTTGTAAGTAATATACGAATATATTCCAACTAACATGTGAAGTGCCCCCTAGACCTGTACAGTACACCACTCGTACAACCAAATGCAAATTTTTGACAAATTGTATGTGACTGCTTCCCCATAATTCCAATTGATTGGTTCTTGGCCATCCCACACTCTGCTGTATTCACCTAGGTACATCATGATCTTGTATTGTTATCCAGCCTGGCATCTTCTGACATACTAGTTTGCACATTAGATGACAACTGATATACTGGTAGTAATTGGGGCAGACATCCTGGGACATGTTCACTTCTACTTGCGCTTGAGTTCTGATCCTGTCAACTTCCTGACTCTTGACTAGATCTCTTATTTAAACCTTTGTTTACAGCATGGCTTTTATAGTAATCAAGCTGTATTTCATCTCTCTCTCTCTCTCTCTCTCTCTCTCTCTCTCTCTCTCTTTCTTTCTCACACACATACACACACACACACACACACACACACACACACACACACACACACACACAAAAGGGTCCCTTTGTTTATGTAAAACTAGAATTAAAAAAAAAGAAGATCCCTTTGAAAAATAATGTATGTCAAGAGACATCTGCAGATTGAGAAGCCTAGGAAATACTCCAATAGGATTGCAATGGTATCCTTAGGTTTGAACTGTAACTAAAGCAATTGCTACTCAGAGAAAGCAGACTTCATGCAAAAAGAACAATAATTTTCAGTGTTTACCCTATACTACCTAAAGGAAACCACTCCCTTGTTGTAGAGGTCTGTCCTACTTATTTAGATAGAAATGTCCTTTCGTTGGAGAAAGGGCAATTCACCTACAATGATTATCTGATGTGATTGTGCCTGTTTTTATCAGGCAGCTGATCTGTAATTTGGTATCCTGAGAGGCCTTACATCAGGATCAGTCATGATTCTTAATTCAGGCTTGTTTTGCACTGTATTAAATTGGGGTTAAGGTTTTGTGGTTGTTGTTTTATCTCTATACCATGTGTTAGTTTTAGGTTAATTCTCTAGGACCTGAAATGCTGTTTAGAAACAATTCTATTGTGTTGTTCAATTTGGAATTTTAATTAATGAAATGCTTTTTCTTGAGTTATTTCTTATCTGCCTTAATTATCCTTTGGCTTCAGAGGAAAAAAAACTGATAAAAAATATGTTCTTTGAAGATAATTCTGTAGTATGTAATTAAATGTCAATGTTTGTTTAATAAGTGAAAGGGATACAAAGATGGGTATATTTTAAGCATTATTATTATTCAGGTAATTGAATTATTAAGATTGACATAATCCCACTAGGGATGATTATACATACCTTCACCCTGATCATTCTCTAAAGAGATGGTTCTTTGATGTCCATGGACATTTGCTGCAACTGGCCCACTGAGTATTTGAAGCTTATGTAAAAGGTCACATTTTGGGGCAAGACTTCAGTCATAAGGCCCAGATGGGATAAAATACAAAGGAATGTAAATACTTCAAACTTTGAGCTGTTAATACAAGGATTTCTTGACTGATTTTCTTAGATGTTGCTTTAACTCTAGAAAGTTCCATTTGGAATTGGAAATGCCATGAAAAAGTCTCAAGAGGAACTGCCACTACCACCAACAACACACAATAAAAACCTGGCATAAACAGATGTTAATGAAAAGCTTTTTCCTGAACAGTTGGAAATGGTACTCATAGAAACTATTGAAAATGTCACTGAAATCAATATTTGCCTTCTTGATTCATTAAGAGAGCTGAGAAAGTCAAGCTAGTAAACCAAACCTGTATACTACAACATGATATCAATAGATTTTACCCCTCATAAATTGTCACGATGCACTTTATTGGATATTTTCTAGTTTAGGAGTTTTTAGGATTTGATCTGATGCTTTTTTACCTTAATGCCTTCTTTATTTCTTACATTAGAAATCTCAACTGTATCAGATAAAACATAATTTTGTTACAAACTAGAGGCCTGGTGCACAAAATTCCTGCACTGGGGGGGAGGGGGTTCCTTCAGCCCAGCCTGCACTCTCTAATAGTCTGGGAGCCTCTGGGAGGAGTGGACCTAAGCTGTCAGTTAGACATCCTTAGTGCTGCTGTGGAGGCGGGAGAGACTCCTGCCACTGCCACTGCGCTCACCAGCCATGAGCCCAGCTTCTGGCTGAGCAGCGCTCCCCCTGTGAGAGCGCACTGACTACCAGGGGGAAGCTCCTGCATTGAGTGGAATCAGGCCCAAACCAGCTCTCCTACATCCCCTGAAGGGTCCTAGATTGCGAGAGCATGAAGGCCAGACTGAGGGACCCCACTGGTGCACAATCAGGGCCAGGGAGGGATATGGGAGGTTGGCCAGCTGAGGAGGGACCGCAGGAGGGCTCCAGAGTGTGTCCAGCCCGTCTTGCTCAGTCCTGATCAGCCAGACCCCGGCAACAAGCTAACCTACTGGTCGGAGTATCTGCCCCCTGGTGCACATCATAGCGACTGGTTGACCATTTGACTGTCTGCTCCCTGGTGGTCAGTGCATGTCATAGCGAGTGGTTGAGCAACCTTAGCATATCATTAGCATATTATGCTTTAATTGGTTGAATGGATGACCAGACTACCGGACACTTAGCATATTAGGCTTTTATTATGTAGGATTTTTTGTAATACACTCTTTGCTTTTCTAAAATGAAATTAATACATGACAAAACTACCAACTATGTAATTTAAAAAAAATCAATGTGATACCCTGGTTTTAATAATTTTAAGAAATAAAAGGAAATAATTTTATTAAAATAACATGGACAACTAGAATAGATGATAAATGATTCCAGCCGATTTCTGAACATGAATGACTGGGGAATTATTTAGAAGTTGAATTCAACAATTCTGTGCATTTGCAGAACATCTTTCCCATTCACCAATGCCTTAGCACACTCATCATTGATATAAACAAAAAATGCCCTCCAAAACATCCTAAAAATCCCCCTAGAAGCTAGAATTACTCTCATTGCTAACCATTACCTTTACCTTTTCTTAAAGGAAATTAAACCATAATTCCAAATGACAGTTTAATCTATAATAAAACAATTTAACTATAAATATTGTTGCATATATATTTATTATCTTTTAAAATTCTATTAATAATTCCCAACTCTCCAAAATAAAGAGATAATTGTGTCTAAAGAGTTTTTTATTTGAAAAATTGACAAAGATTTTAGGCACAGGAACAATGCAATGTAAGTACTATTTTATGTTTTTTAGAAAATGCTAAACTCTATTACAAGAATTTTGGAAATTGTGTCACTCTTGATGCACCATTATAAGTTATGAAGAATTTTAAAATGCAAAGATTATTACATGGAAACATTTGTTTCCACTGAGAGTTTCCATGCCTTTGCACTAGTCCAGTTTCCAGATAACTCTGTTGTTAAGAACACACACAATCCCAATGGAATAGCATTGGCAGATTAGTAAAAGGAAATTTATTTCACCTGCCCAAGCAGTGCTTTGCATTTGAACCTAAAATAATGGAGCATAATGATCACTTTAAACTATAAGGTTGAGAGATGTGCATTTAAGTTAAGATTATTTTCAATTTCTGATTTGGTTATAGTTGCAAAAATGTAATTTCCCATCTTTTAGTTTAGATGATTGACCTAATGTCTGCGTTTATATCAGTAGCTCTACCTATATTTAAACTATCTGTGTATTTTCCATTTTTGTGGCAGCACATAGGCTATTTTGGTGCCTGAAATAAACAAAAATGACCCAATGTCAGAAGAAATATAACAACTGTTTTCAATCATGATGCCTCAATACATTTTCAACAGTACATACAGTCTTTTTAAATATAAGTTTAGTTAAAATCAACTAACATTTTAGAAAGCCCTGGGCAACTCCTATTAGTCAGTTAATGAGATAGCTGTTAATAATATAAACAGCAAGGGTAGTGTAGAGAGGCAGTAACATTATTAAGCATTCATTTTGATCTAGATTGCCTGCTTCCTACCTGTGCTAACATGAGTAAATTATGTATGTACTTTGAGCTTCAATTTCTTTCTGTAAAATGGTGTAGTAATAGTATCTCCCTCACAAATGACATAGAGCTGTAAGGAGATTCACGTGTAAAGTGCCTTTGATACTGCCTGACACAAAATGAGCACTCAGTAAGTATTAATTAATATTAACTGTCTCTTAAGGTCCATCAATTTTTATTTTTAGAAAAAATCCTGGATCCTGGAGGTAAAAAGAGATAAGTTCTGAATGGAGTACCCTTCAGGCCACTCTGTGGCCACTCTGGTTGGGGTACCTATCATATGATAACCTGTGTCTATTAAAGATTTTGCATCTACACATCATGTGAGTGTAAAACAGGGTAGAGTGGATATGAACAGTGGTCTTTCTGTTGGTAAATCTTTTTTTCCAAAAGATTCCACAGTCCCTCTGCTGATTTGTGATAGGGCTAAAGTCTAAAGGAACTATTGCTGAATTGGTCCTGAAAAAGGAGCAGAGACCAAATCTTTGGTCCAATAAATAATGCTGATCTTTGATATCATGTGGTAAAAATAGCTCTCCTATCCAAGATTTTTTCACCCACCAGCTTTGTTTCCTCACTCCTAAATCCTTTGTTCCAGGTAGCTTCTTAAAAAACATATGCAACCTGAAAAAAACATGTCCCTGCAAATGAATTATCCTATATAATAAAAGGCTAATATGCAAATCGAATGACCGGTCACTATGATGAGCACTGACCACCAGGGTGCAGCCGCTCAACACAGGAGCTGCCCCCTGGTGGTCAGTGCGCTCCCACAGGGGGAGTGTTGCTCAGCCAGAAGCCGGGCTCATGGCTGGTGAGTGCAGGGTGGCAGGAGCTTCTCTCGCCTCCACGGCAGCTCTAAGGATGTCCAACCGTAAGCCATCAGTCGGACATCCCAGAGGGCTCCCAGACTGTGAGAGGGCACAGGCCAGGCCAAGGGACACCCCTGAGTGCATGAATTCCGTGCACCAGTCCTCTAGTTCTATAATAAGACAGGTGAAATAGACCAGTTAATATAGGTTCATATAATAGAAAAACTTTTAGTTTCAGCTAAATTAAAGCATATAGTTCTTTATCTATGAATATTTTAATGTAGTAATTTTTATGGACTTTATTTGGAAAAATTAGTTTATCAATGGTCATGGGATTACTTGAAATTGACATAAAAATAAGTAGCAAAAATATTTTACTTCTAAACTTCAACCAAATGAGCTTAATTTGCATGAAACCAAAGTAGAGAAGACTGAGCATTGAATGCAGCAGCTTTGCCTGACATCAAAGACACTCTAGAGATCAAAACAAAATCAAGCTCTGAGGAAGCAATTCTCTTAGTCTCCTCGTTAATATGCATGTTTTTGTTTTCTCTGTTGGTGTGGGTCAGTTCAAGGCAATATCAAAGTCTGTGGAGAACGTCGACATTATAATGATTCTGTCTTAACCTCAGAGGTGAGATGGCAGTTAATGAAAATGTGGAAAGGCTGACATCTGAGGAACAGTCTGCGATTGGAATCTGAAAACCCGAAGCTGTGCTGAGAATGAAGGACCTTTCTACTCTTTCAGGCCCCCTCTTGCAGACAAGGGCAATTGCTGTCACAGGATTGGATTTATGTTGTGACATTTCCCCTTTTCTTCCTTTTTTTTTTTTTTTGGTCTGAAATCAACATGAAGATCATTGATTGTCCTTGTTAAGCCTGCCTGAACCAAAGGACAATGACTTCTTCCATGTTCTGTCATCTGTTGAGTGGGTTTGTCCCAGTCTTCTTGCTTTGTTTTTCTCAGGGAATAAAAATTCAGGACCAATCAAACTATAAGATCCTGACTGTGTTAAAATCAGGCCAGAGTTCTTTAATCAGTGCTAATACCTTTATAGATCATTTTTGTGACAAAGATTGAAAGGAGTATAGAAAATAGCACAACAGGATTGAATTCACGTGACAAAAGGAAATTGTACAAAGTTTAATCCATTCCCATTACAGTCTCAAGATTGTAATCTCCTTAGATGCTGAGCCTAGGAAAGATTTTTTTCCTACACTATGCATAATCAAGTTGCTTTAGAAGTGGTGCTGTGGGCTGGAGGGAGGCGGCACGAGTTATATAACATGCAATTTAAGATAATGGCCTTTGAAAAGGAGAAATTAATATAAGCAGACGAGGCCAACAAAGCTTCAGTCATCTAGAAGGTAGTTTCAATCACCACTGACATTAACCAATATTACCCCCACTGAGTCTACACTATGTTTATTATCATTTAATTTCTCACCCAAGTCAGCTCATTCTTATCATGATGTCTCAGAGATTGCAAGCTCTGATGTGAATACACATGGTAGAAAAATGCATTCAACTAAATGAGTTACAAGATACAGAAATACAGCTCTCTATCTTAACCTTTGTGGCTTTTAATATTCTACTAACAACATTAGCAAAGATGGAAGCTATGGCTTTTCCATAATTATTACAGCACAGTCTTTGTTCTTATAATGATAGAATCCATATTTTCAATTTGAAGTGCTTAATAATAGCAGCTGTCTTGTCTGTGGGGTTTTAGGGTTTCCATAATTATTCATTTTCACTGACTTGATAGTGGGTGTTTCCTTGAAATATTTCAGGCCACATCAGAAGATAGAACTTTAAAATCCTTTTAAGTGTTCTGCTATACATAACAATATTGAATTATGCATTAAAAAAACCAAATTTAATTGACTTGGAGGTGCATAAGCCCTAATTAACACTCTGCCTCAATACTAAAAACTGATTGCCACAAATCATCACACACACACACACAAATGCAGGCATAATTATTGTACCATTTTGTATGAAGGGCTTCTGTCCCTTGGTCCCTAAAACCACATGCTTTGCTTTCTTCCCTCTTGCTCTTTTCTTTCTCCTATTCCTGCTCTGGCTTTCCATCTCTTTATCTCTTATTTTTTTAAACAATTTATTTTGGAATAATTTTATATTTACAGAAGGGTTGCATAAATTGTACAGGGATTCTGCCTTTTACTCAGGCCTCCTCTTATATTTTACTAAAACTTATTAATGGATAGCTGAAAGATACAGGGAAAACACAGAAGTATCTCCTTAGAATATGCAAATGGCACTCCATCTTTCTGATATGCATCAAGCTAATTACAATAATAAATAAAATATGAATATAGGGAATAAACTGGATAAATCATTTTCCATTATTAAGTCTGAGTGAAGGGGCTGTTTCATAGTGAAAGATTATAATGTATGTGCAAAAATGTACTGCTAACATAGCGGTGTGCTTTTTGATGATGGGTGAAAATTATGTTTCTGATGAGAAAGGTAGTTTTATGGGCAGGGCTGTGGAGATGCTAGAAAGGATAATTGAGAGAGGGAGGTGTTTATGATGTAACAGAGTGCAGACAGTGTGTGTGTGTGTGTGTGTGTGTGTGTGTGTGTGTGTGTGTGTGTGGTGGGGGCAGGGATAAGGTATGTGGGGATGGGTCAGCAGTTATAAGGTGCTCTCAGAACATTTATGCTGGAATTCATAGACTCTTTAATGCTCTGTATGTGAAAGCACATGTTCCAAGGATAATGCAAAGGCAAGGCCTCATATTGTGCATGACATCCTAAATTTAGTCTACAAAATTCATCCTAACTTGAAAAACAACAATAAAGTATTATATATTTTATACAGTTATAAAAATATTGCAAAATTTAATTTTATAATTGAAAATGAATAAAATATAGCTTAAATTTTTATAAGTTCATTCCCTTACATAACATTTAAAACATTCATGATAGCACTGAGAAGTGACCTATCTTAGAGAGCCACTGTGAATAATTTCATGCATTCTATTTTCAATTTACCAGTATTTCCTTCATTTTTCTAAATTGTACCATATAATTGTTTTAAATAGTTTTTTGTTATTTTTCTTTTAATTCAATTTGATTTTCACATCAAATTGGGGCTCCAGATAGCCCACAGATAATACCTTCTATTTCTCTAAACCATATACTAGTAAAAATATTATAGAAAATTTCTCTCACCACGCAAAGACAAACATGTAGATATATATAACCTCTAGAAAGCATTAATGGGGCAGTTCCAAGGATAAAAAGTTTCTACTGACTCCCAAATACATGCTCTGCTTTGTCCCTCACTGAAGGACAAGAACTGTTTTATAATTGAAATCTAAGAACTTTTGGTGGCAAATGTAACTCTCTTCTCATCCATGCCATTTTCACTCATAGCTATTGCTTTTCATTTTTCACAAGAGCTATAGTCATACTTCTTACAGATTATCAACCTTAACTCTACAGGTGCAACACCTCACACTGTGTCTAGTAAAAATATTTATTGACTATACAAATTAGTTTATCTTGTGAGGAGTGTATATTAGTCAGTGTTCTTCAGAGACACAGAACCAATAGGAGGTAGATACAAATGGATGATAGATAGGTAGATATTAGGTAGATAGATAGATAGATGATAGATATATAGATGATAAATGATAGATAGATAGATAGATAGATAGATAGATAGATAGATAGATAGATGATAGATATAATAGTTAGGGGGGAAAATACATTATGAGGGATTGGTTTACATGGTTATAGAGGTGCAAAAGTCCCATGATCTGCCCTCTGCAAGCTGTAGGCTCAGGATGGCCAGTGGTGCAGTTCCAGTCCAAGTCCAAGGATTGTGAGCCAGAGGAGTCAATGGTGTGAGTCCATGTCTGGGTCAGAGGATCCAAGATCCAGAAGTGCTGGTGTTCAAGGGCAAGAGAAGATTCCTGGCTCAAGTAAAGAGAGCACATTCACCTTTCCTCAACCTGTATATTCTATTCAGACCCTCAATACATTGAATGATGGCCACCTACCTTGGTCAGGGTGATCTTCTTTACTCAGTCTACCAACTCACACACTAATATATTGTGTGAACACCATCACAGTCTCGTTCAGAAATAGTGTTTTACCAGCCTCTGGGTATCTCTTAGCCCAATCAAGGCGACACATAAAATTAACCAGCACAGAGGTTCAGTATTAAACATTGTCCAGAGAAACTGAAGCACTGTTACAGACTGTTCAAGGATGCCAGAGTTAACAAACTATTCCAATAGCAAAGATGGGTCAGGACGTCACCCATGATCCCACTTTGTAGTCGTGCCATTAACACACTTAAGAAACATTAGTTCATCTACTTATGCTACAAGCTTCTTGGATCTATGTCTTCAGAGAGTCACCTAGGATATAACAAAACTGTTTTTATGGGTTTTAAGAACCAGCCTCAAGTCTACTAGATGGTTGGAAGGAAGCCTTACAGTGGACATCTCAGTAGTTTGATAATAGCTATAGTGCATATAGTGAAATAAACATCGTGTGGCCTTTTTAGGGAGAAAAGAGTATATCATGGAATCACACCCACTAGAACAGAGTGTGTAACTCCCAAAGTCTGGAGACCTCTAGCTTTAGCTGGTAAACTATACTATGACTTCACTATAGGAACAGATTAAAATTAAATTAAACTAAATGAGATAAAGTAAAACAAAAAGATAAAAGTAAATAAAATAATGCAATTTATATATCCTAATGTAACTTAGGTAAAAAACACAATAATTTACTGAGAATCTGTGACTCTCTTAGTCTAAAAGCCCAGGATCATTTCTCTAAACCAGTGCTTCAAGATATTCACTTACATTTACAAAATATCTATTTAGTACTTCTGATGTGCCAAGAACCATATGATATGCTGGAGTTAAAATACTTAGAAGACAACAGGTGTATGGGGCTTTTCATCCCACAGGGAAGCAAGATCATCAAACTTCCTATCTAATAAAAAAGCAATATGCAAATTGACCATCACTCCAACACACAAGATGGCCACCCCCATGTGGTCAAAGATGGTTGCCCCCATGTGGACACAAGATGGCTGCCACAAGATGGCCAGCAGGGGAGGGCAGTTGTGGGTGATCAGGCCATCAGGGGAGGACAGTTGGGAGGGACCAGGCTGACAGGGGAGGGCAGTTGGGAGTGACCAGACCTGCAGGGGAGGACAGTTGGGGGCGACCAGGCCAGTGGGATTGGGCCTAAACGGGCAGTCGGACATCCCTTGAGGGGTCCCAGATTAAAGAGGGTGCAGGCTGGGCTGAGGGACAGACCCTCCCACCCCCGTGCACAAGTTTCATGCACTGGGCCTCTAATACAGTTATAAAGAAAGGTAACTGTAGCTATGACAGATAAAGTGGAGAAATATCACAATTGTGTGTAATTGGGGTATTAGGGTAAACTTCCCAAGCAAAGTGAGAGGTAAGCTGTGACCTAGAGTATTGGTAACTTTTAACTTATTAAAGCTGGAACAGCAGTATGAGAGAGGGAAGAAAAAAAATCTTCTTAAAAAGGTAAAAAGAATAGCATGTGTAAAAGCTGTGGAGATTGAGAGATATGTCTTTGGTCTATATTTTCAAATACATAATGGTCAGAGATGAGACTAGACAGCTAATTGGACCTTATTTTCCATGTAATCTGTGAGAATTAATAGATGTTATAAAAATAGTCAAATAAATTTAGAAAATGTGGGTCATCCCATAGGACTTCTCAAAGCCTTTCCTATGATAATATGCACCATAAATCTCCAATGTTTAGAGTTCTTAAATTAAATTGCTGTCTTACTATTGTTGTATGTGTTAGCTGCCCCAAAGAAGTTGGAGCTGTCATCACTTTCCTCTTTCTCTTTAAGGAGAAAAAAAAAATGTAAGGAAAAGAGACTTCATGGGATTTAGGTAGCAGTATATGATTTCTTGGTATATGTTCACTTAGTTCCACAAGTGGCAAATCCAAAAGGAGATCTGGGCAGGCATCAGGCTCTTAGCAATCAAGACTCACTTACAACAGAGTACCTATCTATAGTGTATCTTGCCCACTGTGGCACCCTGACTAGTTTCCAAAACCACCTTTTTTTCCCCCAGTAACTTATTGGTATCCATGTTCACCTCCATGCAAAGTTCACAATAGACTGGAACCATAATGATTTTTACTACATTTCCTATATTGGGTGCACATTTTAAAGTCTTTAATGCATTCTATTACTCCAGAAGCTTTTTTTATTTCGCAGCCAAAGCTACCCCACTGCAAAATAAATGAATAAGCAAATATATAAATAAATAAGAATACAGGTTACACACTCCAAGAGCTGTACATCTTCTTAACAAAAAATCAATTTACAGTAGGTCTGGAAATTTTTGTTTACCTTCCAGATCATTCCAGTTTCTGTTGTAATCAGGATGCTGAAAAGAGAGCTGTCCTACTTTCCCATCTCATAAACCCTTATGGGTCATGACAAGCTATTTGCAATTACATTCATTCAAATTCTAATTCCGCCCCAATGCAGTTGACAGGCTGTAGACAGCTCAGTGATAGGAATGGTACAAATACATTCTGTATATGATAATTATTTATTGATCTGCAAAGTGCATTCTATTTAGATTATTATGAAAGCTCATAATAATCATACTGAGAAGAATGTGGACAAGAACATCTTCCTAGCATGTGTCAGAGTTTAAATGTCATTGCTAAAAGAGTAAGACTTCCTTTTGTTTCAATTTATTTTAACACATGGATGCTTAAAAGTTAATGGTTTCTGATTTTATACCCAAATACAGATTCAAAAGGCTCCTTTAAAATTATTTATTACCACCTCAACTACTAAACCACTACTTCATTATTGGTGTTTAAAATTGTATAGTCACTTTAAAATGTTTTGTTTTTGTTGTTGTTTTAAAGTTTAAATTAGTAAAATGTCCATGACAGTGAAAATCCCTTCAATAAGACTTACATTAGTAAAACAGGATATAAAATAATGAAGCCTGATTTCAGAAAATGTGTTTAGAAAATTGAATACATAGCTGAAAAGGTCTCCAAGAGCATGTGGTTGGTGGTTATATACTTATCAAAAAAGACTTGTAGATTTAACCCAAATAACTATTAATTCTTGCAGGGTTGAGGTTAGTGTTTTGTATGCCATATAACACTGTGAATTAGGAAAATATCTGATATGTCTGCAACATATCCAAAGAAGAGGGAGAAGAAGGGTTTTTTTGTGTAATCACTGCTGCACAGGAGTAGAATAGAGATTAGGTAGACAGTTTAAAAATTGTCTTAAATACAAAACAATAGTTAAACTTCCTGTTAAAGATCAGTCAAAAAAATTAATTGAAAAATACCTATAGAAGAGATCCAAGATAGCGACACTCACCTCCTCCCAGGATCAAACAGGAATGAGAACTAAATTATAGAGCAAGAAACCTTAATAACCAACTGAAGACTGGCCGAAGAGAAATCTTTTCACCAAGAATTTACAGATTCACATTTAGATACGTAAAAATGGCAAAGATTCAAAAAGGGCTGACCCTGCTTCTAAAATTCCTGTGGAAAATCTCAGCTGTAAGGGTTCCCCCTGAGAAGCATGGGGCTCTCAACCCCAAGCTGGACTCCCCAGGGCAGAGCACCAGAGCTGGGGAGAGGTTGCCACATAACATATAGCTGTGAAAATCAGCAAGGATTCTGTCTGCCAGGGAGAGAAGGTAGTCCACTAGAGATACAGGCGTCCTCTTCAAAGGCCAGTGCACACGATTTTGTTTGCAGTCACTCACCCTGGACTCCAGAGGAGGGAAGACAGAATAGACTATAGTCTCATGAAGAGAGACTGGGGTTTGTGGCTCTGGGAGGAGAGGTGAAGGGATAGCCACCAGGATCCCTGTGCTGAGTTACTCTCCAATACCATAGACACCATCTTACTTGGGTAAAGCACTCTCCTTCATATGGCATCAGCCTAAAGGAAACCAGTAGCCCCACCCCCTGGACTCCTTCACCCCAACCTGTGGAACTTGCACCCTGCTGAGGTGTCAGTTGCCTGGGCCAGAGTGTAAAGTTCTGGGCAGACTCAGGGATGTCAGCAACTGAGTCGTGTGACTTTGGGGCAGGAGCTATTACCCCCACTTTCCTGTGAACCTAACTGGTGCTTTCTCCTCTTCGTAGATCCTCTAGCCCCACTCTGTGGGCTCCCAATGACTCCACTCTCCCAACTCCTGGTGGCTCCACCCTCCTGAGGTCTGGGCAGAATCTAGGATACACTGATTTGTGTGGCTCTGGGCTGGGAGCCACTACCCCCAACTCTCCCAAGACTCATTGGTACCTCACTGGAGATCCCCTAGCCCCAACCCCCTGACTCTAGACAGCCCTACCCTGCTGAGATCAGGCTCCTGGCAGAATCTGGGAAAGACTGAGATGTGTGGCTCTAGGATGGGGGCATTTTACCTTGCACACCTGACTGGTGCAGAGCTCTCTCTTCACACAGCCAAATATTGGTCTGCTTGGGCCTGATAAACATTGCTGGCCTTACCCTGACATATCCTTGAGCCCCCTGCCCCACCATAAAGGTCTGCAAGACCGGTGGGTGGAGGATAGACTTAGTTTACCATGGGACTTTTGCTGAGCGGCCTTAGACCAAGCACGGGCACAGAGTTTGAATCTGTATCAGTCTGGTGCACTTCAATCACCCCTACCTGGTATCTCACTGAGAACCTACCTCGTGTAACTCAAGTACTGACAGAGACTGTTCCAGTGGCTGAGCCTAATAGGCAGCTGGCGAGCAGAGGCAGGTGAAGGTGGACCTCAGGAACCTTGGCACTTTAGCTGACCTGCCCCTTGGCCCAGTGTTGGTAAGAGTCAGTGTGGGAACCCTAATCAGTCAGTGCATGCTGGATGTTCAAGGCCACTCTGAGCATGGCAATCCTAATCAGGGTGTTCAAGGCTAAGTTGCCATACACAGTGCAAGGACACAGCAGTTTCACTGTAGGCACTACACAAGTGTGCCCTTCTATAACCAAAAAGATTGAGACCACTATTTGGCATAAAGCCTCTTTTGTCTAAGAGGGTATAAAGCATGTTACTGACTAGCCAGTAAGAGGCTTCTATTGTGTGAGGCTGCTTAGGCTCGCTGGCTCCTGTACAGCTCCTACGTTGGAGGCTGCATTGTGGGGAAGATGTGTTACTGACCAGCTAGTGATGGCTGTTTTTGCTAGGACAGCTCTTGTGTTTGCTACCATATTAGCAAGGACTGCTTTACTGGAATGCTTTGTCCAATGGCTCCTTAGTAGCAATGGCTACTTGGGCTGCAATAAAAGCTCTCTTATATACCCACAACTTCTCATGTCTTCTCCATCTTCTAATACACAGCATCCAAGGAGGTCCAGCCCTTAGCAGAGGGACCCAACAGTTGGCATAGTGGAGTAGGATTCAAGAAGTGAGTACTGTACAATTACTGCAGTGAGCAGAGTCAAGGAGAAACTTACTCCCCAGCAGCCAGCCTTGGTGTACAGCTTTGGCCTTCCCTCAATCATCCAGACCCACCCAAGGCAGCCACAAACTGTGGATCACATTGTAGCTATAAACAGGTTGCCCAGGGCCAGTCACAGGCAGCATCTGACATTGGTCTGCACCAGAGTCCCATCCAAGAGGCTCCAGAGCAGACAAACTCAGTGGTCAGCTTCAGAGGACAGCAGAGCAGGATCCAATTAGTTTCACAAGGGGCATATCCAAAAGGAGATCTGGGCAGGACCAGAACCTGCTTAGGTGAGTTCTGCTTTGTGTGCTCAGCATCTGCACAGCACCTTGTGCACTGTGGTCAAAATTGAACCTCACAGACTACCAGCCTGTGTCAACACCAAGCACAAACAGGCCAATAGCAATCAACACTCAATTACAATAGTAGGGCCCATATAACCCACACAAAGGACATTCTTGGAGAACCCAGCTCAGCTGTTCAAAGAGATGGTGCCACTGGGTTCCACAGGACACATACTACAGAAGGCCACACAACCAAGACTGGGAATCATAGTAGATCTACCTAATGCATAGAAACAAACAAAAAGGTGCCAAAATAGGGAGACAAATGAAAGGACAGAAGAAATATCCAGAAAAAAAGAACTAAATCAAATGGAGGCAAGTAATTTATCGGATATAGAGTCCAAAAAAATGGTTATAAGGATAACCATTTAGTGAGAACTACAGCAGCATGGAAAAGGACATAGAAACCATAAAAGAAAACAAAACATAAATGAAGAATGCAATACCTGAAATGAAAAATACACTAGGAGGAATAAACAGTAGGTTGATAAAGAAGAGGATCAAATCATCGATTGGGAAGATGAGATAGAAAAAACACCAATCAGAGCAACACCAGCAACAACAAAAAAGAATTGAAAAACTAAGGGTAGTTCAAGTGACCTTTGGGATGACATGAAGCGTAATAACATCCATATCATAGGGCATGAGAAAGAGAAAGAGAACACGCAATAGAGAACCTATTTGAAAATATAATGACTGAAGACTTCCCTAACCTGGTGAAGGAAAGACACACAAGTCCAGCAAGTGCAGAGTCCCAAACAAGATGGACCGAAAGAAGCCTACACTAAGACACATCATAATTAAAATGGCAAGGGTTAAAGGGAAAGAGAGAATCTTAAAAGCAGCAAAAGAAAGACAGGTAGAAAGGAGCTCTCATAAGATTTTCAGCTGATTTCTCAACAGAAACATGTCAGGCTAGAAGGGATTGGCATTGAATATTCAGTAAATGAAAACGAAGGACCTATAACAAAGACTATTTTATCCAGCAAGGCTATCATTTATAATGGAAGGAAAAAAAGAGCTTCCCAGAAAGAATAAAGCTAAAGAAATTTGTTACCAACCAAACCAATGTTACAAGAAATGCTAAAGGGTATGCTTTAAGAATAATAATAAGAAAAAACAAAAGCAGAGGCCCATAGTTAAAAGAATAAAATGGTAATAAATACATAATAATTTTAAATATAAATTACTTAAATTTAAGCTCCAATCAAAACATAGGGTAGCAGAATGGCTAAGAAAACAAGGCCCCTATGTATATTCTACCTAATAATAAACAAATGTGCAAATTGACCATACCTCCGACACACTCACAAGCCACGCCCACAAGCCACACCCACCATCCAATCAGAGCGAGTATGCAAATTAACCCAACCAAGATGGCTACAGCCACAGAGAGCAAGGTTGCCTAGGTAACAGAGGAAGCCAAGCTTTCTGCCTGCCCTTGCCAGGCCTAAGCCTCCACTCAAGCTACAAAGTTTCAGTTATAGAAGGTAAACAAATTCAAACAGAAATGGCAGCAGAACGGAGCTTGAGAGAGCAGGCCAGGGTTGTCCCAGGCAACAGGGGAAGCAAAGCTTTCCGCACACCCTGGCCGGGCTCACCCGCTTAAGGCTACAAAGTTTCAATTATAACCCCAACAGAAATGGCTGCCGGCTACAGAGGGAGCCCCAGGCTTGGCTCCACTCCAGGATACAAAGTTTCAATTATAGAAGGTAAACAAATTCAAACAGAAATGGCGACAGATGGAGCTTGAGAGAGCAGGCCAGGGTTGTCCCCGGCAACAGGAGAAGAAAAGCTTTCCGCACACCCTGGCCGGGCTCACCCGCTTAAGGCTACAAAGTTTCAATTATAACCCCAACACAAATGGCTGCCGGCCACAGAGGGAGCCCCAGGTTTGGCTCCACTCTGGGCTACAAAGTTGCAATTGTAGAAGGAAAATAAATTCCAGATACCAGGGCCTCTGCTTGGGTTGCCAGGGGGCGTGGCCAGCCTGCAAACCACCACAGGCCCCTCGCTCAGGCTGCCCCATGCCCCAAGGGAACCCCACCCTGATCCGGGACACCCTTCAGGGCAAACCAGCTGGCCCCCACCCCTGTACCAGGCCTCTATCCTATCTAATAAAAGAGTAATATGCAAATTGATCATCACTGCAACACACAATATAGCTGCCCCTATGTGGTCAAAGATCCTGCCCCCATGTGGACACAAGATGGCCACCACAAGATGGCCAGCAAGAGAGGGCAGTTGGGAGGCATCCAGCCTGCAAGACAGGGCAGTTGAGCAGGACCAGGCCTGCAAGGGAGGGCAGCTGGAGGTGATCAACCCTGCAGGAGAGGGCAGTTAGGGGTGACCAGGCCGGCAGAGGAGGGAAGTTGGGGGCAAACAGGCTGGCAGCAGAGTGGTTAGGGGGTGATCAGGCTGGCAGGCAGAAGTGGTTAGGGGCAATCAGGAAGGCAGGCAGGCAAGCAGTTAGGAGCCAGCAGTCCTGGATTGTGAGAGAGATGTCCGACTGCCCATTTAAGCCTGATCCTGGTGGGATCGGGCCTAAACGGGCAGTCAGACATCCCTCGAGGGGTCCCAGATTGGAGAGGGTACAGGCTGGGCTGAGGGACAACCACCTCCATGCACGAATTTCGTGCACTGGGCCTCTAGTGCTATTTATAATAGACTTCAGAGCAAAAGATACACAGAGACTAAAAAATAAAGGGAAGAAAAAAAGATATTTTATGTAAATGGAAAGAGAAAAAAGCTGGGGTAGCAATTCTTATATCTGACAAAATAAACTTAAAAACAAAGGTTATAGCCCAGCCAGTGTGTCTCAGTGATTGAGCAACAACATATGAACCAGGAGGTCACGGTTCAATTCCTATTTAGGGCACATGCCTGAGTTTCAGGCTCGATCCCCAGTAGGGGGCATGCAGGAGGCAGCCAATCAATGATTCTTTCTCATCATTGATGTCATTGTTGTTTCTCTCTCTCCCTTTCTCTTCCTCTCTGAAATCAATATATATATATATACTAGAGGCCCAGTGCACAAAATTCGTGCGGGGAGAGGGCGGGCGGGGCAGCGGGGTATTGTCCCTCAGCCCAGCCTGCAGTCTCTCTCATCTGGGACCCCTCAAGGGACCTTCATTTTTTTCTCCAGGAGTGTGGTGGAAAAACCCTAGATCACCTTCTTGGATTCTTATAATCCAAATTACCAAGAACACTGCAAGTGGCGGCCTACAGGGAGCTTAGCCAATGAGTTATCAGAAAAGGTATTTACTCTCAAACTGGTTTGGCTCAGTGGATAGACCGTGGGCCTGCAGACTGAAGGGTCCCAGGTTTGATTCTTATTAAGGGCATGTACCTTGGTTGGAGGCACATCTCCAGTGGGAAATGTGCAGGAGGCAGCTAATCGATGTTTCTCTCTCATTGATATTTCCGACTGTCTATCCCTCTCCCCACTTCTCTGTAAAAAAAAATAAATAAAATATATATTTTTAAAAAGGTGTATCCTCTGCAGCTCATGCAGCCCCTGGGTTGTGACCACTGGGCTAAGGGCGTGTCCCTGACACCCAGTGGTGGCTGCTGGGGTCTCTGCACACCCCAGAGGCCAGAAGCCCTCCCCCTGTGGATGGCGCTGGGCTGGGGGCGTGGAAACGAACTGCCACTTGGTGTTGGAGCTTGGAAAGCCTCTGGGGCGGGGCGGGAACATCCCCGTCTCCAAACGCCCCAAGGCCAGCAGCCAGTCCCACCATGGGCCCAAGGCTCGGGGCATGCAGGGACCCTGGGCAGCACGCAGTGGTGGCTGCCAGGGTCTTGGCACACCCCAGAGGCCAGCAGCCAGCCCCAGGTCCTGGGCGCCTGGCTGGGGGCGTGGCCCCAAACCGCTGCTTCGTGTGTGAGCTTTTGCAAGCCGCTGGGAGCAGGGTGGGAACATCTGTTCCCGCCTGCAAGACAGCTTGGGGTCTGCACCCATAGGCTTCGAGTAGCCAGGGGGCATTCTGGCACCCCTGCCGCTCAGGACCTAAGTGCGGGCCTACAGGCTAGGAGAGGCCTGGGTCCGGAGGATGTTTCTGGGACCCAGGCCGCTCAGTGCCCACATATGCAAATTAACCGCCATCTTGATCGCTCTGATTGGCTGTGGGCATAGCAAAGGTACGGTCAATTTGCATGTTTCTCTTTTATTAGGTAGGATATATATATATACACACATCCCCACACAGGTTATAGTAAGAGACAAAGAAGGAGACTACATAATTATAAAGAGAACAATCCACCAAGCAGATACAAGCCTTGTAAGCATTCATGCACCCAACATAGTAACAAGGCTGTGGAGAAAAGGTAACCCTTCTATACTGTTGTTGGGAATGCAGATTGGTGTAGCCACTGTAGAAAACAGTATGAAGTTTCCTCAAAAAATTAAAAATGGAACTGCCTTATAACTGGAAATACGCCCAATGAAACTCAAAACACTAATTTGAAAGAATATATGCATCCCTATATATGCAGTGTTATTTACAACTAGAGGCCTGGTGCACGAAATTCATGCACGGAGGGGGTTGTCCCTCAGCCCAGCCTGTACCCCCTCGAGGGATGTCCCTCTCACAATCCAGGACTGCTGGCTCCCAGGACTGCTGGCTGCCAACTGCTGCCTGCCTTCCTGATTGCCCCTAACCACTTCTGCCTGCCAGCCTGATCACCCCCTAACCACTCCGCTGCCAGCCTGTTTGC
Source organism: Ia io (assembly GCA_025583905.1). Classification (NCBI taxonomy): domain Eukaryota; kingdom Metazoa; phylum Chordata; class Mammalia; order Chiroptera; family Vespertilionidae; genus Ia; species Ia io. Next base: position 23,392,234 of record JAJQQW010000007.1, read on the forward strand.
CCCCAGCTTCCCTCCTCTGCCGGCCTGGTCACCCCTAACTGCCCTCTCCTGCAGGGTTGATCACCTCCAACTGCCCTCCCTTGCAGGCTTGGTCCCTCTCAACTGCCCTCCCTTGCAGGCCAGGTGCCTCCCAACTGCCCTCTCTTGCTGGCCATCTTGTGGTGGCCATCTTGTGTCCACATGGGGGCAGGATCTTTGACCACATAGGGGCAGCTATATTGTGTGTTGCAGTGATGATCAATCTGCATATTACTCTTTTATTAGATAGGATAGAGGCCTGGTACAGGGGTGGGGGCCAGCTGGTTTGCCCTGAAGGGCGTCCCGGATCAGGTGGGGGTTCCCTTGGGGCATGGGGCGGCCTGAGTGAGGGGCCTGTGGTGGTTTGCCGGCCGGCCATGCCCCCTGGCAACCCAAGCAGAGGCCCTGGTATCTGGAATTTATTTTCCTTCTACAATTGAAACTTTGTAGCCTGGAGCGGAGCCAAGCCTGGGGCTCCCTCCGAGGCTGGCAGCCATTTCTGTTGGGGTTATAATTGAAACTTTGTTGCCTTAAGCGGGTGGGCCCGGCCAGGGTGTGCGGAAAGCTTTGCCTCTCCTGTTGCTGGCGGCAACCCTGGCCTGCTCTCTCAAGCTCCTTTCTGCCACCATTTGTTTGAATTTGTTTACCTTCTATAATTGAAACTTTGTAGCTTGAGTGGAAGCTTAGGCCTGGCCAGGGCAGGCGGAAAGCTTGGCTTCCTCTGTTACCTAGGAAACCTTACTCTCTGTGGCTGTAGCCATCTTGGTTTGGGTTAATTTGCATACTCGCTCTGATTGGATGGTGGGTGTGGCTTGTGGGTGTGTCGGAGGTATGGTCAATTTGCATATTTGTCTATTATTAGATAGGATGGCCAAGATTTTGAAGCAGCCCAAGTGTCCATTGGTAAGTGAGTAGATGAAAAGCAGTGGTACATTTACACAATGGACTACTACTCATCCAAAAAAAAGAAGGAAATCTTATATTTTGGGACAGCATGGATGGACCTGGAGAGTATTATGCTAAGTGAAATAAGCCAGGCAGAGAAAGACAAATACCACATAGTATTTCATTTATATGTGGCATCTAATGAACAAAATAAACTAAAAAAAACAAACAGAAGTAGACCCATAGATACAGAGAACATCCTGACAGATGTCAGGGGTTGGGGGTGGGTTGGGTGAAAAGGGAGAAGGGATTAAGCAAAAAAACAATAACAACAACAAAAACACTCATAGACATAGACAATAGTATGGTGATTACAATAGGGAAAGGAGGCTGAGGAGAAGCTTAAGAGGTAAATGGGGGTTAAATGGTGATGGAAGGAAATGTAATTGGGGGTAGTGAACATTCAATACAATATACAGATGATGTGTTATAGAATTGTACACCTGAAACATATAATTTTATTAATCAATGTCACCCCAATAAATTCAATAAAAATTTTAAAAAATTGAAATTAAACAAAAGAATACCTAAAACCCTCAATTTTTTTGTTATTATATATAATAACTAGCAACACACTCAAATTAAATGCAGTATGATTTTTGAAAATTTTAATGATTAAAAACATTTAAATATTACAAAAGCAACATATGGTCTTAAAATGCAAACAAAATAAAGGGGAAATTGAAAATCTCTTCTCACTTCCTGTTTTCCAGGTCTCAGATATTAAAATCTTGTTTCTTCATTTATATCCTTCCAACCTTTCAATATACTTATGCAAATATACACTTACAAGCAAGCACTAGCACTTATATTTTTATCCACATATTATAAATACATATTGGTCACATCAAGTAAAATGAAAAATAGAAGAGGGTTAGTATTTCTTCACTTTTCTCCCTAATACCAAACAAAGTATCTAGAACAACATAGATGTTAAATTGATCACCAGATGAACAAAAGACTCTAAAGTTAACAATATATCTTAGACAGTTCTCCATGTGAGCTTTGCTAATTTTAATGGCAGTAGAGTATTCCATAATACAAATGTGCTATTGTAGTTCAAAATATTTTCTATTGATGGATACTTAAATTCTTTCTATTACAAATAATTGAGAAATAAACATTATTATACATCAAATTTGTTCACTAGGGTAAATATTTATGTAGGACAGATTCCTGGAAATGGAATGTTTAGCTCATAGTCATTAATATTTAAAATTTTGATAGAAACAAGTGAAATGGTTCTTCACCTTTTGAGGAGAAATCACAGAACTGATTAACTATCTAATTAAAGTCAATGCACCCACTCCCAGTAAATTAGATAAATGTCCTAATTATTTCAGAGGTGTCTAGGCATAACTCCTATATTAACAACTCCTGCTTTCAAGTGTTACATTAACTACTGAGGTTGATTTTTGTCATAAATAAGCTAGACTTTCAGTTGCAACATGATCTGCCAGCTTTCCTTCAGAACACAGATGGTCTTGAAAGGAGAATTACATGTAATTTGTGTCATGGAAACTTTAAGCTCAGTTTACCCAATGTCAAAGAGAAATAGTTTGGTGCCAATGCTGTAGTATGGCCATAAGAACTCCCACACTAATTCACATTAAAATCACAAGTTAAGCCATAATTTTCTTATTTCCTTCCTTAAATTTCCCAAACTGCTCTAGTGATATTATCAGTTTTTTTTTTAAAGAAAAGGAAGACATAGTCTGTTTTCAGTTAGATTGCATCAGATTGGATTAAGTAAGAACTTTAATTTTGCCCAGCCCAAACATGAATGTTGCACTGAATCATAAACGAGAATTCCAAGTGAATTCAGTTACTAATAGCTAGGAGAACTGTTGGTCAATAGGCCCACAGAACCTGATCTCCCAGTGACCAACGGGGGAACGCAGACCAGCCCACCAAGGGCAATTGGCTCAAAGCAATTACTGTTTTATAATTCTGAGTCAAAACAAGAACTTATCAGGTACCGGATGCCATCATCAGTTACTCTTTCCACATACACACCCCAATTCTTCTGTTCTCTAAGTTAGGTCATTTTTCTTAAAGGAACAAAGAAAAATTAGTTTAATTAGTCTTTTCCTAATTCCAGATAAAACAAGCCAGAGTTAGAATAAGAGATGTATGTTTCAGCTGCCTTCAGGAGGAAAGATGCTTTTCATTAAAGGACTGTGACTGTAACATTAAGAAAAAAAGTGCTCTTGGTTTACTCAGTTATGAATGACAGAAGCCTTTTCTCATTTGCTTCTGAAAGAGGAACGTTTGGATATGGCAGAGAGCAGACTTTGACATCTTTACAGAATGGAGTCTTGGCTGGGCTCATTCCTGGCTCCTGTGTTTTCATAGCACAGACTTGCAAAGACAGTGTGCAGCCAACGCACTTAAAATTCTTGGTCTCTACCAAAACAAACCTGCCATTTCCTGCTAGTCTTGCAGTGAGGATCAGTACAATCCTAAATTTGAACGTTATTAGAGAATAAAGCCTACACCTGTCCTTAGATTGTCCTTAAAAGTTAATACTCTCCTATTTTATAGTAAATGTTATTGTATGCAAACTTGAAATCAATAATTAATATTATTGAGTAAACATGTTACCAGATTTGTATTTTATGCTAAAGAGAAAACGTAAGTTCTCTCTCTACTGTCCATTAAGAAATCAAATTGAAATTCAAGTCAGGAGGAAACAGGTCAATACCAATAAAGTTTTTAAACTGGGCCCTTGTTATGTAAAAAATGTCTTTTGCAAAAATAGTGTCAACATCATGTGGGAGCTGATTATAACTGCAGAATCTTGAGCCCTATCTGAGATCTACCCATTCTTGATAGACGTTTTTAGAATAATCCCAGGTAATGTGCAGATAATTAAAATTGAAGAAACACAGATCTAGGCTGGAATTGTGAAGCTACCTAGAGATGAAAAATGTATCATCCCTTAAAAATGCACCATTGTGTGACTAATGCCAGCTACCATGGGTATTAATGGTCCTCAAGATTACAACACTCCACCTTAATTCTCTGAACAGGACCGGTATGGAAGAAATATCCTTGAGGAAATCTAATCAAACTGTCAAATACACAACCAAGTTCTTTTATTTATTTTATTTTTTAACATATTTTTTAAATCTTTATTTTTCAAAGTATTACATATTTTCCCTTTTTTCCCCATTGACTCCTTCTAGCCCACCCCCACCCCCTGCCTGAGCCCATGGGTTTTGCATATATGCATACAAGCTCTTTGAACAACCAAGTTATTCAAGCTGTGCTAAGATATGGATGCAGTAGACATTGATGCATAATGACCAAATGAGGACAAGAGTATGATTCAACTAAAACCAGAAGTTTTCATTAAAAATAAATTAAAAAATTAAGGGCTCAAAATAATAATAAAAAAATGGGTTCACTTTATTTTCACTTTATACATTTATATTACTAATTTAATTTCCTTTTAATTAAAATTAATATTTAATAACTTTTATAAATTTAGTCCCAAAATAATAATACTAATTTTGTTGCTGTCTTTCTTTCTAAATAGAGGATCTGAAAAGCAATATTAAAACTTTATTCACATATTCAATAAATATCATTCAATGTCAATGAACTGTTTTAAGTATTTGAGATATAATTAGCGGATAAAATAGTCTATCTTTGTGGAGCTTATGTTCTTGCATGCAAGCATAAGCAATAAATATATTAAAAAGGTAAATTGTATAGTAGGTTGCAAGTGGTAAATGTCATAAAAAGCAGGGTTGGGAGCAAGTAGAGAGTTGCAATTTTAATAGGACTATCAATTGTGAAGGTAGCATTTGAGTAACACTTGAAGGAAGTGAAAAAAGTAGGAGAAAGTAAAGAAAGGCCCAATTCTTTTGGCCAGTGGATGATAAATGTCAACTGCTTCCATGTATTTACTATTTTTCTACACTTAAGATAGAGCAGGAGAGGAAAGTTTTCTTTTCCTCACTTGTAATATGATCCATGATCTTCTGTGATAGCAAGGTAGAGACCCTCACTCTATAATTTTATCTATCACTAGAGGCCCGATGCACGAAGATTCATGCAAGAATGGGCCTTCCTTCCCCTGGCTGCTGGCACTGCCTTTGCTCCGGCCTGGAGCCACCTTTCCGCCTTCCCACACTGCCCAGTGGCCCGGAGAAGCTGGGGTGGTGGGGAACGCCTGCGTTGTTGCCATGCCAATGATGCAAGCATCCAGCCCCCAGCCGCTCAGTGCCTGTGTATGCAAATTAACCAGCTATCTTTGTTGGGTTAATTTGCATACTCACTCCTGATTGGCTGGTGGGTGTCACAAAAGTATGGTCAATTTGCATATTCCTCTTTTATTAGTGTAGATTCTTTCTGGTGAACCATTTATTCAGTTGGGAGTAAACTCAGATTTTATTTTACAGTTGAATCTAATGCACAAAAGTAAGATTATTATTTTAAATGTAATTATATCTAGAAATTAAAAACATGACAATGACTTCATTATGTGTTTATAATATGTAAAGCTTTACTAATCTAGGAAGGAGATAAGAAGACGCAGGGTGTAATGAGTCAACCTTGAGGTCAGAGAGCTGTGCTCATGAATCAGGCAAGAATTAAAGCCAAAGTCACAAGTTTTTACTAAACCACCCCCTCAATTTGTGCTTAATGCATTGTATTAGACACCTGTAACCTCTAATTTTAATGCAACTTTACTTATTAGAATGGACTGCACAAATTTCTTACTACAGACTTCATACAGTATCAAGAAACACAGAAAGATACCACACAGACAGCTAAATTACCATTTTAAGACAACTCAATACTTAAACCAAAATAAAACTTTAAGGTACTAAAATAATTGTATTTACAATAAATTTTATCAGTCTTTTTATGTGCAACCATTATCATATTCTATAGGTATAATTGTTTTCATTGATTTAATTCTTCCTATGAGTTAGATACAGTACTCTGTATTCTAAATATATAATTGTAATTCATCTCCATCTTAGAGATGAAAACTGAGGCCTAGAGGGGTTAAGTATGATCTGTGTCCTTAAGTTCCACAAAGAATGGTGTGTCTTAGCCACTTGTTCAGAGCCCTAGAAATTTTTAAGGAAATTTTTCTGAGGAATGTCTAACCTTTTTAAGGAAATATTTAAGGTACTCAGTGCAAGGAAGTTAAGAAGTAGTAGCCCATCAGAACATGGTAAATTGAAGGGGTGGGTTAGAAGTGACTATCTTGGACCATGAGAGCTGAGAAGCCAGGATAATAGCAATAGTGATTCTAGAAAGAGGTTTCAGAAAACAACCACATTGCATATTAATACAGATCTGCCATTTCTGCCTGCCAAGCCCCATCAAAGAAGCTGAACTGTCTAGGTGACATCTATACTAATAAAAGGGTAATATGCTAAGTAATTGGGACATCTTCTGGATGTCCTTCCAGACAAAGCCATAGTGGTTGGGGCCGAGGCAGAGGCAGTTAGGGGCGATCAGCCCGGCAGGGGCGAGCACTTAGGGCATGATCAGGCCAGCAGGGGAGAGCAGTTAGGGGGTGATCAGGCCAGCAGGCAGAGGCAGTTAGGGGCATCAGGCTGGTAGGCAGAGGTGGTTAGGGGTGATCAGGCAGGCAGGCAGGTGAGTGGTTAGGAGCCAGCCATCCCAGATTGTGAGAGGGATATCTGACTGCCAGTCTAGGACTGATCCCAGCAGTAGGACATCCCCTAAGGGGTCCCAGGTCTTAGATTGGAGAGGGTGCAAGCCAGTCTATGGGAACCTTCCCCACCCATGCACAAATTTTGTGCACTGGGCCTCTAGTATCTATATAAATCCATTCTTATTGGGAGGTGGGGGCAAAAACTTCCTCTCTCAGGGTCTAAAATGAATATTTTTTTAAAAAATCTATTTTATTGAATTTTTATAGAGAGGAAGGGAGAGGGATAGAGAGTTAGAAATATCGATGAGAGAGAAACATCTATCAACTGCCTTCTGCACACCCCCTACTGGGGATGTGCCCTCAACCAAGGTACATGCCCTTGACTGGAATTGAACCTGGGACCCTTCAGTCAGCAGACCAATGCTCTATCCACTGAGCCAAACTGGTTAGGGCTGAAATGAATCTTAATGCCCCTGGTCATCATAAGCAGCTGGCAAACTGAGATGAAAAGGGAGACTAAAAAACCAAACCACAGTGTGTAGCTGTAAGTACAATAAACTATTGATAACAGAGAACCTGAATAGAATACATTTAAGGAACCAGAGATGTGTGTGGCATATGAGAAAGCTTTCCATTAAAATTGTTAAACTGAAAGTCTAGGCACTTGATCTGGCAAATTTTGTGAGCCTTCTTGGAGAAAGCATTTTATGTAGAATTCTCATTTCCTGATAAACCTGAATAGATCAGGCATAGCTGTGATAATGTACGTCTCTGTGCATTATAATGAAGCTGCCATGGTAACTCTAAAAGTCACTTTAAAATTGTGCAATTTTAAAAGTTCATTTCTTACAAAAAGATTAGCACAGCTGTAACACTCATGATAATCTAATGAGACTTGAAAAGAACACTCGGGCAAAAAAATTATATAGACTGCTCAGATTTCACAATTGCACAGTCCTTCCGAGAATGTCGTGATCTATCCATGACTTCCCTAACTGATGAAACAAGGGGGACATTAGGTCAGAAACTTAATTAAATTTTGATGTGTACAACCCAGCAGTAGAACTCATTCAGCTCCTACTTAGCTCAGGATGCTTGTTAAGTAAATCACAGAAGCACTTGCATAGACAATTTTATGTACTTGCCATTTTCTTAATTTAAGGAGCAAGGTATAATAAATGTCCCTAGCATTAGTTATTTAGGAAAGGTTGACCTCTCCTTTTATGACTGGCCACAGAAATTCAGATGGAAAAGGAAACAAAGGTGACACATGGGAATTGGGTATATTTCCCAAGTAAAACCCTTCATTCTGAGCCCCATCCACCTCCAGCTTTTTGAGAGGAAAAGGGCATAAATCAATGCCCAAGGTCTCTGCACCTTGTTATGGAAAATGTTTATCTTTTTTCCTAAAGGAAATTGTAACATTTTAAAGTTAATTGTTTTTTGGAGACTAAGTCCTGTGTGACTGATATGGAGAGATGGCATGCTGAAGAAGCCCTCGCTATCACGAGGACCTCGTGAGCACCAGAAGCAGCATATGCTCCCTGAGGTGTAGTCTGATGACTTCTTGAAGTGGCATGTTTAATTGGAATGTATTTTTCAGCATTTTCCTTGAAGACTAACAGTTTGGGATTGAGGCCCTGGCTACAGATTCAAATAAGTCAAATTTAGTAAATCTTTGTTAAATAAGTTTTTTTATGGCCATCTGCTAATAAAAAAAAGGAACCTTAATCTACATGTAGCATTCCACATTGTTCAGAAAAATGTCCTACAAGGTTTAGGTAATTATTAAATTCACAATTGCCTTCTAAAGAAATGAAGCTATGTGGTTCAGGAGTCACAGACTTCCATTCCCCCACTTAGCCTTGCTTTCCAAAACACCCAACAGTGATTTAATCATCAATGTCACCAATTTAATTTAAAAAAAGGACAATGAAATTGTTAGGTTGATATCACCATCATCCCCCCCGACACACACACCACACACACACATAATTCCCGCTATAATCAGTTGAATTAATTGTTTGACATTGTGTGGAAAAACAAATAGAAATATTTTGTCATCTATTTTGACTTCCTGTCAAACCAGCCTTGCCATCAAAATGTTATTTTGGCCCTCTTAACAATTTTGAGACATGTTGGTGGCAGTGGAATCAGATATAGGTGGACAAGTTTCCTTGAAGCTGATTATATTTGCACATAGTGGAAAAGAAGTTGAAAATCAAATTAGGTCAGTCAGCCTGTTTGATAGGCTTACAGACATATTTGCTTGTCAAAGGACCAAGAAATGCTAACTCAGGCTTCTGCCCTGACAGTTGGGGCAGGGTTCATTCTATTTCACACATATATAATTGGACATTTTTGTGGGCATCATGCTAGTTTCTTGGGTTGCTTCATGACTCCCACAACTTGAACATTGAGTGGCTGGAAAGTTTTGTTTAGCAAGTGGGAGCAAGAATCAGTGAAGTCAGAGTCCCCACCATTTCTATGCCCCCTTTAATCCATAATTTGATACTGGTTGGAGATATTCCACCCACTAAGATTTTATAATTAATGACAATTACCTGGCTCTAGATTGTGTGTTAAGCATTGGGCCACAGGAGTGAAAGAGATAGGCTTCCTACCTTGGGGGAGCACACCTGCAAGTGAACAGATCACTGTTACAGTAGTAGAAATTGACCCTCTTTCCACTCAGCTATTCATATTCAACCATCACTGGGCACCTCACTTTCCATTCCATCTAAAGCTTTTCCAGTTTCATATTTATTTACCTTCAAACAAACCATTACTTCCTCAATTTTATCAAGAGTTCTTATAACTTATTTTATCCACTAAAAAAATATACATGCAAAATCATGGATTTCCTCAACTTTTGTCTCATCTACCTCAAAATTTATATTTTAGACTAACTTTCCTCAGTCCCTTTCCTTTGATGCTATCCTTATTCCTTGCAAGATTATTATTCATTTTTCAAATTTTCTCCCTCATGCGTATGCTCCAGACTACTTGGAATCCTTGGTCACAGATGGCTGTTTCATACCCCAGCGCCTCTCTGAACTCTCCCACCTAGCCTAGAACGTTCTTTCACATTTGACCTGAAGGAATACTATTAATTAAATCATACAACCCATATTCTGCTTCCTTCTACACCCTGTTACCTCTCTTATATTTTCTTTCTTGTATCTTTGGCTTCTCTTTCTCCACTGAGTCTTAGCCTCCAAATTGGTGAAATTCATCCCCATGAAAAAAAAATTGGGGGAAAAAAATCAATGCTTTTCTTTAATGTTACTCACTCATCAAATTACTATGATTTCCTCTCCCATCCATATCTTTGAAACGTGGGACCCTTAGCTCCACTTTCTTTAAAAGCATATTACTTAAATATTTTATCATAAAATGAATATAGAAATTTTTGGAAAATGCGTGAGTTATAAGAAGAGAGATAAACACCACTCATAATTCCACCATCCAAAGAACAATACTAAGGCAATATACTATTGGCCTACATCAGTAGCCTCCAGAGTTAGACTCAAGGTTCAGGTATATGTCGTTGGCCAAGTGACTTCACCACTCTGTGCCTTCATTACATTTTGTGCAATATATATAACAACATCCCTTCAGATAACTGCTGTGAAAATTAATGCAAGTACATATAAGACACTTCATAATAAGTTGAACTAGTAAATAAAGCAATAAATGTTAGTGCTTTTTATAGTTGACTAGGGGCCCGGTGCACGAAATTCGTGCACTGGGGGTCAGGGGTCCCTCAGCCCAACCTGCCCCCTCTCACATACTGGGAGCCCTCAGGGGATATCCTACTGATGGCTTAGGCCCACACCCCATGGGAGCGGACCTAAGCCACAGTCTGGCCTCCCTTTGTGGGAGGCAACCGGTCTGATCAGGGGAAGGCACCAGCCCCATCACTCCACTGCTGCAGCCACTGCCAGTCACCACAGCCACCAAGGTGTTTTCATCAACATGGACTCCAGTCCCTTCACCAAGAAAAAATGAAAATTTTCTTTAGGCATTTTCAAGATGTGTCTTTCATAGGATATGCATTTCTTTATTTATTTTTTGTCCTCACCTGAGGATATGTTTCCATTGATTTTTAGAGAATGTGGAAGAGAAAGGGAAAGACAGAGAGAAACATCAAAGTGAGAGAAACACTTTGATTGGTTGCCTCCTGCATGAACCCTGATCTGGGCCCCAGCCAGGGAGGAGCCTGCAACCTAGGTACATGCCCTTGATCAGAATCGAACCCAGACCCTGCTGTCTGCAGGCCGAGGCATTATCCACTGAGTCAAACCGTCTAGGGCAGGATATGACATTTCTTAGCCCTCCAGCAGCGGACCTTCATTTTTTTCTCCAGAAGTGTGGTGGAAAAACCCTAGACCACCTTTTTGGATTCTTATTACGCAAGTTACTAAGAATATTACCAGTTGCATACAGGAAGCTTAGCCAATGTGCAGTCAGTAAAGGTGTTTCCTCTATAGTTCACACCAATCGAGGGCTGGGCTCTGCCCAGGCCTAAAGCCTCTGGCCGAAGCTTTAGGCCTGGGCAGGCACCTCCAGCTCCTTCTGATCACCGGCTTAGACTGAAAGCCTCTTGGGGAGGAGCAGACGCCCAGCTCCCTGCGATCAATCGCAGGGGGTCTGCTCCTGCCCAGGCTGAAAGCAGACCCCCAGCTCCCTGCGATCGATTGCACCAGGCCGAACACATCCAGCACCAGGCCGAACACATCCACTGGAGGCTTTCAGCCTCGGGCCGGAGCGGACACCCAGCTCCCTGCGATCAATCACAGGGGGTCTGCTCGTGCACCAGGCCAAAACAATCCCTAGCTCCCTGCCATCGATTGCAGGAGGTCTGCTCTGGCACCAGGCCAAAAGCCTCAGTTGGAGGCTTTCCCTGGTGCCGGAGCGGACACCCAGCTCCCTGTGATCGATCACAGGGGGTCCACTCCTGCACCAGGCCGAAGCAACCCCCAGCTCCCTGTGATCGATTTCAGGGGGTCTGCACTCCAGCAGCGGGGCTGAGGGTACTGGGCGCCGCCATCTTGTGGCTATGGGGGCTGCCATTTTTGTCGCGGAGTGATCATTAATTTGCATATTACTCTATTATTAGATAGGATGTGTATATTTTTAGTCTTTTCTTGGCACATATACTTAACTAGATTTTTACTTGGGATCTTGCTATACAAATTGTTAACAGTATTGTGTATCTCTGCTTTTTCAGTCTTTACTTACTCTTCATTTATTGCAGCATGGTGTGGGCACGGATGTAAATTCAGACACTTGGTCAAAGGCAGACAATGATCTCTAATGATGCTATGAGTTTATCCCCAGTTCTTATCCTTGCTGAAGTTTTTAATACTGCAGACATTCCCTTATTGACACTCCTTTCTTAACTCCACTGACACTATTCTCTTATTGTTCATTTCCACATGTCTTAGTCTCCTATGAGTTGTGTGCCTTCTGCTGTGAAACTGCTAAACACTGTTGGTTCTTCTCCAGGCATCAAAGGCTTATTTCCTACTTCATGCTCTATTTCTTGCCTTACATACATCACATGCCCTACAAACTTAAGATTTTCAAAACTGATCTTATTTTCTTAAAAAAATCCCATTATTCATCCAATCAAAGTTAATGGCATGACCACCTAACCAGCCATCTAAGTCATTTTAAACTCTTTCATTTCCCTTGAGGGTAGCCTCACTCAAATAGTTCACTTTGGGTAAAACTTATCTATATCATCCACACTTCAGAACGCACATCTCAAATCTGTTCTTACTCACATGGTTCCTATCTCAACCACTAATACAGAAATCCCCTTGGCTTCCCCAGCTAGAAATATTGGAGTTGCCCTGATTCCTAATGTCACTTCTTTGGCCAACCATGACTTCCTTTCACTGTGACCTCCTTCCTGCCTACCTCTTTATCTCATCTGCCCTGCTTTCTCTCAGGTCCTCACTTGCCTGCCTGTTTTATTGCAATGGTCTCTGGAAGTAGATTGAATATTGTTTTACAAAAATGCATGTCCACCTTAAACCTCAGGATTTGCCTTTATCAAGAAATGTGTCTTTGCAAATGTACTTGAATTGAAATGAGGTGATAATACTGGATTAGGGTGAAATGTCCAATAAGAGACAGAAAAAGACACACAGAGATATAAACAGGGAAGAAGTACATGTGAAAATGGAGGCAGAGATGGGAGCAATGCTGCTACAAGTAAAGAAATGCCAGGGGCCACCAGAAGCTGGAAGAAGCAAGAAAGGACCCTGACTTAGAGCCTTTAGAGGGAGTGTGGCCCTGTTGACACCTTGATTAATTTTCTTAAGCCATAAAATTTATGGTAATTTGTTATGGCAGTTCTAAGAAATTAATAGAACTCTCCCCAAGTAGTTTTCTCTCTGCTTCTGCCAGAACTATCAGGCCATACTATGTTTCTGATTAATGTCTTTCAATAAAATACAAACAAGACTGTTCCCAACCTGGTTTCTCTTCCTCTACTTGTGCTCTTGACCACCTGTAATCCCTGAGCACCAGCTCTGTTCACATCTAAGTGTCTTTCTGAATTCTTCCTCTCTGCTTGGAATTTCCTTACCAGCCTTTCTTCCTCATGCTGTTAGTCATCTATCGTGGCCTAGTCCAGGCATCATCTCCTCTGGCGGCCCTTCTTGACTCTCCTCTGTCAAGGTCATATCTTGCATTTTATTGTGTTACTAGGGGCCCGGTGCACAAAATTCATGCACTGGGGGTGGAGGGTCCCTCAGCTCAACCTACCCCCTCTCACATACTGGGAGCCCTCAGGGGATGTCCTACTGACGGCTTAGGCCTGTGTCCCATGGGGAGTGGGCCTAAGCCGCAGTCTGGCCTCCCTTTGTGGGAGGCAACCAGGCTGATCAGGGGAAGGCACCAGCCCCATCACCCCACTGCTGCAGCCACTGCCAGTCACCACAGCCACCAAGGTGTTTTCATCAACACGGACTCCAGTCCCTTCACCAAGAAAAAATGACAACTTTCTTTAGGCATTTTCAAGATGTGTCTTTCATAGTATATGCATTTCTTTATTTTTTTTTATCCTCACCTGAGGATATGTTTCCATTGACTTTTAGAGAATGTGGAAGAGAAAGGGAAAGACAGAGAGAAACATCAAAGTGAGAGGAACACTTTGATTGGTTGCCTCCTGCATGAGCCCTGTTCTGGGCCCCGGCCAGCGATGATCCTGCAACCTAGGTACATACCCTTGATCAGAATCGAACCCAGACCCTGCTGTCGGCAGGTCGAGGCATTATCAAACTGTCTAGGGTAGGATATGACATTTCTTAGCCCTCCAGCAATGGACCTTCATTTTTTTTCTTCAGAAGTGTGGTGGAAAAACCCTAGACCACCTTTTTGGATTTTTATTACCCAAGTTACTAAGAATATTACCAGTGGCATACAGGTAGCTTAGCCAATGTGCAGTCAGAAAAGTAGTTTCCTCTATAGTTCACACCAATTGTGGGCTGGGCCCTGCCCAGGCCTAAAGCCTCTGGCCGGAGCTTTAGGCTTGGGAAGGTGCCCTCCAGCTCCCTCTGATCACTGGCTTCGCCCCTGCCCAGGCCTGCCCTGGCCAAAAGCCTCTAGGGCAGGAGCGGAGCCCCAGCTTCCTGCCATCGATCGCAGGGGGTCCGCTCCTGCACCAGGCCTTACCTCACAGTGACCTGGGTGCCAGGATGTTCCTGGGACACAGGCACTGGGCACCTATGTATGCAAATTAAGTGCCATCTTTTTTTGGGTTAATTTGCATAGTCACTCTGATTGGCTATGGGTGTAGCGAAGGTATGGTCAATTTACATGTTTGTCTATTATTAGGTAAGATTATAATTACCATACACTGTAACTATCTGTTTATATTTCTTATTCATCTTTACAGTCTTTTCTTTGGCAGATGGCCAAATACATAGTAAGTACTTAACATATGTTTGTTGAATGAAAAAATTTCTTCTCTCTTATAAATTACACATAATTAAGTATATATTAATTTTAATTTAGAAAAATCATTTTTTTTTAGTTTTTCTTCCCAATTTGCTCCACATCTTGCTTTTTCTGGTTCAGGAGTTAAACCACCTCTCATGAATGGGTTTCCTGCCTCCAATGCCGTATATTTCTCCTTTTTCCATTAATAAAATCTTTCGGAAATGCATCAGTGATCATGTAATTTTCTCAGTTGGAAACTTCAACAATTTCCTATTAGCTTCAAGATAAAGCCCAAACATTTTACTAGGACTTATAAAGTTGTTCCAATCTCTCTCCATCATAAATGTAGTGCCCTGATTTCTCTGGATTTCCTATAAATCCTTAAACCCTTATCTATGTTTGTGTTTTCATATATTTGTCCTTCAACTTACTACTCCCAGTGGAGTCCTCCTTTTCCTCATTGGTGCTCAAGCATTGCTTCCTCTTTGAAATTCTTCTTAGCCCCTAAAATGGGCATGAGTTGAATCTTTACTCTTTTTCTTATCTTCCTGCAGAACTCTATTCCAACCACTTCATTTAAATTAGTACAGTGTAGCATAGTTGATAGTATGTATTTCTGTATCTCTCTCTCTCTCTCCTTAATGTATCCCACCCAGATTACGAGAACCTTGAACTCTGAGACTTTATTCATAGCCCTGATGTCTAGCATTACGTCTCATAAGGAACAAGTTTCTCAGTAGTGTTGCTTCACAGTTAATAAACTATTTTTTTCCATATTAAAGAATTTTATAATTACTTTTCAGCCATACATATAAATATACAAAACTATATACAGTTTACTTGTGATGGTTAAATTTATGTGTTACCTTGGCAAGACCATGGTACTCAGATATCTATTCAAAATTTTTCTAGATGTCTTGGTGAAGATATTTTAAAATGAGATTAATATTTAAATCAGTGAACTTTCAGTAAAGCATGTTATCCTACATAATAAAAGGCTAATATGCAAATTGTCCCCTCGGGAGTTCGACCGACCGAGAGTTCGACCGCTCACTATGATGTGTGCTGACCACCAGGGGGCTGTGCTGAACAAAGGAAGGCTCTGGCCAGCAGTCGGCAGCTGGTAGCCAGGGAAAGGAAGGCCCTGATGTGCCCTGATCACCAGCCAGGCCTAGGGACCCTACCCGTGCACAAATTTCATGCACCGGGCCTCTAGTTCTTTATAATGTGGGTGAGCCTCATTCAATCAGTGAAAGTCTTAGCAGAAAAAGATTGTCCCTGAGGAAGAGGAAATTCTACCAGGATACAGCCTTTGGACACACACTGCAACTCTTCCCTGAACCCCTAGTCTGCTGGCGTACTCTGAAGATTTTGGACTTGCCAGCCTCCACAATTTTACGAGACAATTCTGTAAAATAAATATTTCTTTATGTATGCAATTCCTATTGGTCCTATTTCTCCGGAGAACCGCGACAAGTACAACAGTCAATATATACTTCTCACCTGAAACATTTCTTTGGTTCTCTCCGCACAAAAGTTTCTAAAAGAGAATTACACACACAAAAAAGTTATAAATAAAATTCAGGAGCTTAGATTTTGAAATATTTATGAAGGCATATGTGTGTCCCAGCAGCCCTGGAGTCACCCTGAGTCTGAGGTTAAATTCTGGCTCTGGCGGCTGGGTGACTGTGGTCAAGCTACTGAGCCTCTTTGCTTTCTGTGATTTTGTTTTAGAATGAAGCTAACCTATAGACCTTATATGATTACTGTTGTGAGAAAGACATTAATAAAAATGTGTAATGTGCTTAAAACAGAGCCTGGCACACAGTAAGTGCTGAAAGGATGTTCACTGTCACGGTTATGAAGCCTCTTCTGTTTGCCTAATTTCTTCAGTTCGCTCACTTCCTCTTGATAATTTACTACTGAGAAAAAAATAAGGATTATGTTTGTCTTCAGCTCTTGCACCCTAAAAATTGACACACAATAATGTATTCACTACTATCAAATGCAACTCTTACTTTTCTTGGATGGCTTATGTTGCTTGATGTAGTGATATGATACATGTATTGCCAGGGTGATTTTTTTTTTGGTTGCTTATTGTTTAAACAAAACTGTCTGCTTTGATTTTAGGATAAAAGAAATATGGAAAGTTCAAATATACTGGTAAAAGTAAAAGATATTTTCATTTACTAAAGCTATAATCAAGAAAGATGCATTAATTAAGTTATTACTTAAGGGAATAAAAATATTTTTGAGTATGCTAAGTATTCATCCCTGCCAAGGGGTTGTTAAAATTCTGTGTTGAGGTATAACACTTGCAAATGCATACACAATTAGAGCCAAATCTCGGTTTTCTTACTTAGGAAAGAAAACAGTAATTCAAGAAAATAAATCTCAAATAATTTTTTTTTTTTTTTTTTTGGTCTGGAATTGTACCACATATTTTAGGGGAGAATTAGTGGATTTATTTGTATGCATGTACTAGTATGCTTTAACCCTTCATAAAAAAAAAAAAAAAAAAAAAAAAAAAAAAAAGACTAAATTTAATCTTTATTTTTCAGCACATTCCTGCTTATTACTTAAGAAGGTAGTTCAGAATTGTATTAATAAGGTGAAATTATGTTTTAGATAGTAGATAAGAGGAGTCAACCAGTGTTAGAGCTATTGATAATATTCTTAACAGCATTAGCATGTGGAATTGTAATAATGTATGTAAAATGTCTGGCAAAATGCTTGACCCAGCCCTAACTGGTTTGGCTCAGTGGATAGAGCATCAGCCTGCGGACTGAAAGGTCCCAGGTTCGATTCCAGTCAAGGGCATGTACCTTGGTTGGGGGCACATCCCCAGTAGGAGGTGTGCAGGAGGCAGCTGATCGATGTTTCTCTCTCATCGATGTTTCTAACTCTCTATCCTCTCCCTTCCTCTCTGTAAAAAAATCAATAAAATATATTTTTTTAAAAAGAGTGAAAGCTTCTGAAGACATAATTTAAAAAAATGCTTGGCCCATAGTAGGCAGTCAAAAAATGGCAGAATATGCCCAGCTGGTGTGGCTCAGTGGTTGAGTGTCGACCTATGAACCAGAAGGTCACAGTTCGATTCAAGGTCAGGGCACATGCCCAGGTTGCGTGCTCAATCCCCAATAGGGGGTATGCAGGAGGCAGCCAATGAGTTTCTCTATCACTGATGTTTCTATCTCTCTTTTCCTCTCCCTTCCTTTCTAAAATCAATAGAAAAATATTTTAAAAAATAAGATAATGTTGTCAATGAGGAAAAAAGAAGTGTGTGTGTGTGTGTGTGTGTGTGTGTGTGTGTGTGTTTCAAACAGGAATCCCATAAAACATTGCTTTTGCTTCATTACTTCCTGTTTTTCACTGATGGTATTGAATTCCTCTTGCTCTTTCTTGATATCGTATCATTTCCCTAAGGCATACACTAGTGTTAAAAGAAAACATTTTTCCCCCATTTTGAGTACGTGAAAGATTGATGATGGATACTTTCCATCTTCTCTCACACAGTTCTCTCTGTAGATCATTACTAATAATTTGGCAATCAAATGCACTTGAAAGATGTAGATGAAACAGTCTTCATTCTTTTTATCATTGACAAAATAATTTCTGAATTACAAGCAGATCAAGAAACATAAACACACTTGATTTAAATATATTAGTAACTATATAAAGGACATATAAGTATAAATAATAAAATAAATATAAAGCAATATAAACTAGAAGGGGCCAAATTCCTGAAGTCATTTAAGTCATTTCCTGTCTTCCAATCAGGCTTCATTAAATCACTACAGATTGATGAGTGTTTATCTCTTTCTTGCAAATTTTCAGGAAGAAAGATGCCTCATTTAAGGGGTAACCATTACCTATATATGCACATATATGCTCACATGCTATTTAAGAAAATTCAAATTAAGTTCTAAGTTGATGTGACCTTGTATTAAATATTTGCTTCTTTCTGACTTCTCATAACACAACCTCACTGTAGTCCTGTGAAATCAGAATTGTTATCCACATTTTGTAGAAAAAGAAAAATGAGGCACAGACTTACCTATATCCCATAGAGATTTAACAACCAAACAACGACAAAAAGGCTTTTACTTTTCGTTTTATTTAATGTCAGGGTTCTTCTGTCATTTCAAGTTATTTTTTAAGTAGAAATTATTTCTTACAAAACTATTATGAACAAAGGAAAAACCTCACATGGCATAATTTTTTTTCTTATACCTTATCTTTTCCACCAAAAAACTTCTTTTATTTTTTATTATTTGTTTTAAGAACTGGTGCCCTGGCCAGTGTGGCTCAGTTTGTTGGAGCATTGTTCTAAGGGCAGAGGATTCAATTCCAGGTCAGGTCACAAACCCAGGTTGTGGGTTCCATACCCAGTCCCATAACATGCAGGAGGCAACTAATCAATGTTTCTCTCTCTCTTTCTCTTTCTCTCTTTCTCTCTCTCTCTTTATCTATCTATCTATCTATCTATCTACCTATCTATCTATCATCTATCTATCTATCATCATCTATCTCTTTATCTTTCCCTCCCTCCCTTCCACTCTCTCTAAAAATCAATGGAAAAATATCCTCAGGTGAGGATTAACAAACAACAACAAAAATAAAACCAGTAAAACATATCCTCTAATGAGGATTAAAAACAAAACAAAACTGGTTATAACCCACCAATGCAACATAATAGCCATTACAGATTAATTTAGGCCTTCATTGTCAGCATTTCTGTATGCAAAAATCGGGTTGGTTTGAAATCTTGGCTCTTGGGTATTTATTAAGATTGCTAACTACTGTATATTTATCTGGTGAATTTTCACAGCTTCCAGCAGACTTGAAAAAACAGACCCACAAAGCCTTTGACAGTGAGACCACTAGATCCTGAGGTAGCAGTCTGATATCCAGGGTCAGCTTAGTCTGGCTGCTCTCAGAGCCTGCAATGAGAAACATTCCCTGATTGGCTCATCAAGCCCTTCTTATAAATGACCTATGTCTTACCTTTAATTGAATTCTTCATCCTTTATGTCCCTGCCTTTTATCTTTACCCTGAGTCTACCCCAACTTTTCTGTCTTTTCTTCTGACCTAATGCCGGGGTCTGAAATGGCATACTTTTATCAAACCCATTTCCCTTTGACTGATAAGCAGAATCCTATTTTGTGTCTTAATGTCCACTTTTCAACCAGGCCTTTCCCCTAATCTCTCTTAAGCTCCAATTTCTCCTTCAGGAAAAGGAGTTTCTCTTCATGTGTTCAACAGATGCTCTTTCGCAATGCCAGCTTTTCAGAGTCGCAAAAAATGCTCTATTGTGGAGCCTAGCGTACATGCTTGAATATACAAACACAGCAATGCCTCTTTTCTTTATTGACTTGCACTGAAATCTGTGCCTCTATTAAATAAAACATTCGCCATCCCAGTTTTAGGCCGCCCATGTGCTGAGACATTTGTGTCTCCTTAAAAGCATCAGAAGTTCCCAAGCTTGCCTCCAACAGTGTTTTAACAGATAAATGCTGCCAAAACCCGATCAAACACTTTCCAAATCTTCTCAACATCATTATTGATGACAGATGGTTAGCCTGCACATTTCACCAAACTGTAGGGCAGTATTAGAAATAACATCGCCTCTATATGAGTATGTAGGAGGACAGCATATGTAATTCCTGTTCAACTCTTGACCCAGGCAAGAACATAAACATTTAGAAGAGTTCCAAAATACCAGAAGAGCTATAATTGCACATGGATTTATGTGAACTGTTTACTTACTGGTCCCTTAGCTGAAGGGGAATTATTTATTTGTTTTTCTTTTCATAGGAATCATAAGTGTCAGTCTACTATATTTATAACGTCCATTCTCAGAGGTTACCAAGAAAGGCAGCTAATTTTCCATGAGTGAAAATGCTCTGAAAATAGATGTACTCAGTGCTTGAAAAAGCAATTCCTCAGAAGTCTGTTGTTGTTTCCAGTGAGAATTTTTTTAACCAGAAATAAAATAATATGTTGTGTTTCCTAATTACTGTTTGGTTCTCTGTGAAAGTTAGTCTTTGATCTGTAAGTATTAAAAAGGCAATTAATATTGCACAAAACATGTTTTTAGTGTAGCTATTCATGTAAAAAATTTAAAATTTGTATGAAAGTTATAAATTGGAGTTAGACTTTCAGCACCAAAATATGCTATCATGATATATATCTTCTGATGATGCGTGCAATAATTTTCCTGTTAGTAGCTTCCTAAGTACTTCCAAACATTATCTTCCTGGATGATAAACTCCCTGAAGGCAACGATTATGTCTGTCCTGTCCACTTTTGTATTCACATTGACAAGCATAGAATCTGTTGCCATAATAGGTCAGTAAATCTATGAAGACTCTGGATGAATATCTAGATGGATGGATTTATCTAGTGCTGAAGCATATCCCAATGTTCAGCTTTCTTAAAGAATCACATAGTGAAAGTTGCACACATTATGGGTAAACGTGTGGCTTTAGCTCTGATTATAGTTATCAGCTTTAAAACAAGTGGAAGCTCTTTAAAATCTAGTGCCTTAATTTTCTCATGTTTAAAATGGGAGTAGTAATATTTGCTGCAACATAAAAATATAGAGGTAGTAGTGTGATGTTGCTAAGCACTTCGAGTCTGGGATAGATTTTCTGTATTTGAATCCATGTTTCACATGTAATAGCTATGTGACCTTGCTCAAGGTTTTTGTGAGAATCTGGTAAGTTGATACTCATAAAGCTATAGTACTTAGAACTTAGTAAACACTTAAAACAAATGCTCGTTATTTTCATTGTATAACACAATTTTTTTCTTTCTTGAACCAAATGATGTTTGCTTGTTTTTGTTTTAATTGGTTTTTAAAAAATCAGTAACTGTCATTTAAGAGCTGTAAAATATGATTTTATTAACTAAGTTGCAAATCTTATGTAATAAAAGCTTAATATGCTAAGTGTCCAGTTGTCTGATCATCTGTTCAACCAATCAAAGCATAATATGCTAATGATATGCTAAGGCCACTCAACCGCTTGCTATGACATGCACTGACCACCAAGGGGCAGACAGTCGACTGGTTGACCAGTCACTGACTCTCCGACTAGTAGGTTAGCATGCTTCTGGGGTCAGGCTTATCGGGATTGAGTGAGATGGGTTGGACATGCCCTGGAGCCCTCCCGTGGCCTCCCTGGCTGGCCAACCTCCCACGTCCCTCCCAAGCCCCAATAGTGCACCAGTGGGGTCCTTCAGCCTGGCCTGTGCCCTTGCAATCCAGGACCCCTCAGGGGATGTCAGAGAGCTGGTTTTGGCCCGATCCCACAGGCCAGGCCAAGGGACCCCACTGCTGTACAAATTTATGCACCAGGCCTCTAGTGACAAATAAAAAGACTTCAGGGCTAGGAGTGGTGTTGGAAAAATAACCCTTCCATGTAATAGGACTTTACAGAAAAAGGTTATTTCCTCTATTCATCCATTCATCTACTTCACTCATTCATTCATTTATTCAACAATATGCACTGAGCTCTGGCTTTATGACAGGCACTGTTCAAGGTGCAGCAATTATAGACAGAAGTGAGCAAATAAACGAAGGTCATACTTCAACAGTGCTCAGAACCATGTATGCTTTGTATATTATTTGTGTGTGTATAGAAAACAATGATAAGCAAAGTAAGTACATAACCGTTGATTAAATTCATTTGGTAATATATGGTAAGGAGGAAATAGCTCAGAGAGAATTTCAAGTTTGGTGCTACAATTTTCCCAGAGTAGACAGGGGGATCTTCAATGATATAGTGGATTTCGAATAAAGATCTAACAACGATGAGGGAGAGAATTATGCTGGTATCTTTGGAAAGGACAGCCAGACAGAGCTGAGAAGTAATTGGAGTAACCTTGATGAGGAGCACTAGCTAGTTAGTGCATTACAATAGCATCAAGGAGGACAGTTTGTTTGCAAGCAAACTCCCCAGGGGGAGAGTAGTAGCAGAAGTCAGAGAGGTAGGTAAGAAAGAGTAGACTGGATTGTGTAGGGCCCTATAGGTCAATGGAATGATTTTGCTTTCATTTGTAAATCTGAAGGGTTTGAACAGGAGATGAAATAATGTGATCAATGTTTTAACAGGATTATTTTAGTTACTGTTTTGAGAATATACAATAGGGAGGGCAAAGGTAGAAATAAAGTCAGGAAACTTTTGCAGCAATTCAATTAAGAGATGATGTATTCTTGGACCAAGGTGTGTTACAGTGAAGGTTGTCAAAAGTGGCCAAATCCGGAAGCTATTTTGAAACTTAAGTCAAGAAAATTTATTGACAAATTAGATTGAGGAAGGAAAATACAGAGAGCCACTTTTTAAAAAATCTGGAGCTCCAGCCCAGACAGCCTGGCACTATCAGGAGATTGCTGTTTGATTCCTGGTCAGGGCACATGCCTGGTTGCAGGCTCCATCCCCTGTCGGGGGGTGGGTGTGTGGGTGTGTGTGAGCATTCAGGAGGAAGCCCATCAATGATTTTCTCTCATAGTGATGTATCTCTCTCTCTCTCTCCCTCTCTCTCTTTCTCCCCCTCCACCTTCCTCTCTGAAATCAATATATATATATATATTTTAATCTGGAGCTCCTGGAAAGACAGAGTTGCCATTACCATTTGGAAAGGCTGAAGGAGGACTCTTTTAGAGTAGTGGGAACACTGAGTAGGCAACTGGATCTACATATTTGAAGTTCAGAGTAGAAGCCTGGATGGGAGATTCACAATTGCAAGTCATCACTGTACTGAGAATTTGAAAATGTACCATAAAAATAGTTTAAAAAACTATTTTGCATAAAAATTCAATAAGCAAAATATAATTATTAATGACAAACTGGAAAACTCTTCAATTTATAACACCAAAGTAAAAATCTCAAATATATAGTTTGATAAAAATGAGGAGAAAAAATACTAATACCCAACAACTCAACAAAAATAATGCAAGTAGCTCCAAATATATGAGCAGGATGCTGAAATTCCCTCACAATGACAGATTTGCAAGTCAAAATCACAGTGAGATAATATCAAGTACTTTGGCCATAAATATTTGGGCAAGGATCTGGGGAGAGAGGCACTTAAATTTATTGGTGGTGAAAATGAAAAATGTGGTGCTGAGGGAATATGAAAAATATCTAGTAAAATACATCTTTATTCTTTTATCTAGCAATTTTTTCTAGAAATCTACCTGAGACCTCTTTGCAAAAATACAAATGATGTATGTAAAAGGATATTGATTCTGACAATATTTAAGATAACAAAAGCCTAGAAACAGCCTATATGTTCATCTGCAGTGAATGCGTTCAATAAATTATAATATGTTTACACAATAGAGTATCAAACCTCTGAAAAATGTAACAAGGGAGATCTCTGTATACTCACATGAGGTGACTCTGGAGGAGTTAGCTAAGTTATAAAAAATAAAATAAAAAGAAGAAGAAAATTCATCCCTCCCTTGCCCCCTTATAAGCAGGGAGAGAAAAGAAAGGGTGCAGGAAATAGGATGGAAGCAAGACTTCTCTAGTATACACTGCATTATGTTTTTATTTTGAAATCATTTAATGTTTTATAAAATTTAAAAAATAAAATTTAAAAATCATTAAAAATGAATGCAAATTAAATTAATTATTTTAATTTCATATAGTGTGTAGAATGACCATACAGAAAATAAAATGATTATTTCATGTGATTTTAATTGCAGTATTTTTACTGTATAACCCTAATAAAATTATTCTGAAAATAAACACTTATTTTTAAAATATTTGACCAAATTCAGTAGACTTCTCTTTAGTTCTACCGTTAATTTGAACACATTGATAGTTTTGCAGAAATCAAAATTTTTGTACGTAAGAAAAGTATATAAGAAAAGAAATTAATTTAAGCCTATAATTTGAAATGTGATCTGGCAAACACTATGAAATCATCATTAATCTTCATTTTTTAAATATATATACACTGAGTGGCCAGATTATTATGATCTCTGAATGCATAGTAATCTGGCCACTCAGTGTATATCCTATATAATAAAAAGCTAATATGCAAATTGTCCCCTCAACCAGGAGTTCGAGTAGCAGGCAGGCCGGCCAACCACCCATGTCCCCCACCCTGGCCAGGCTGGCCGGACCGCACCCATGCATGAATTCATGCACCGGGCCTCTAATATACACACACACACACACACACACACACACACACACACACACACTAAGTGGCCAGATTATTATGCATTCAGAGATCATAATAATCTGGCCACTCAGTGTATATACAAACACACACACACACACACACACACACACACACACACATAACATAACATATATATATACACATATATATGTGTTTATGAGTCTGTGTCAATTTTGTTTATTTTGTTCTTTAGATTCCACATATAAGTGAAATCATAGGGAGTTTGTCTTTCTCTAACCCTCTAGGTCCATCCACGTTGTCACAAATGATGGTGTGTTTTTTTTTATGGCCTAGAGATATAAACCCAAAACATTACTTTAAAAGAATATATGTACCCTATATTCACTACAGCATTATTTACAACTAGAGGTCCAATGTGCAAAATTCGTGCAAGAGTAGGCCTTCCTTCCCGGGCTGCCAGCACCAGCTTCCCTCTGGCACCCGGGACTCGGGCTTCCTTCCAGCACCAGGGACCTGGGCTTGCCTCCAGCCGCCAGCAGGCACCTGGGACCCCGTCTTCCCTCGCAGCCTGGGCTTTGTCCAGAAGGTCATCTGGAAGGATGTTCAGTCTAATTTGCATATTATGCTTTTATTATTATAGATAGTCCAGATATGGAAGCAACCCAAGTGCCCATCAGTAGACAAGTACATTAAATTTAAAAAAAGCTGTGGTACATATATGCAATGTGATCTTCCTTTATAGCTGCAAATGATCCACTGTTATTTAAAAAACTATTGGAATATGGAATTATAATTATTATGTGCTGTGTAGTAAGATAATTTTAGTGAGTGCACCTTTCTGTTGAAAATTTTCTCTATAGTTTTTCACATTTTTAACACTATTTTTATTTGCTTTATCTTTACCTTTTCCTTTCTTGATTCCCATATATAAATGAGAGCAAATGTTCCTGGCAGTGAGTATGAGGTGGAATAGAATGGGCACGATGAGCTTCCCTGATTCACAATTCAAGCTCAAATGGTTTGGGTACTGGTATAGGAGCTGATCAATTGAGAACAGATATTTCAGACAACCATTAAAGATCTAGAGATAAAAACACACACAAATATTCAGAAATGAGTTTCTGTTGCAAATGAGCCCTAGGTTCAAACACCTTCCCTTATATTGTGGCACTTCTATGTAGGCATTCTTCCTTTGCCTCTCGAAACCTAAATTGGCCCTGCAGAGCTTTTTCTTCCAGACCTGTATCTCCTCTGCTTTCCAAAGTAATCCACTTACTTTTAGAAAGTGGATGTTTACTGACACTTTAAAAATATATTCTCCTCTGCTCTTGTCTAAGCAATATTGAAGTCTTCTGTCTTTAGTTCTCATGCCCAAACTGTCTGTCAATGCTGTTCAAAGCAGTTAGCCCTATTGGAGGGTAGGTACTTATTTGGCTGTTGGTGTGGGTGGGCCTCAGTAGTGTCAGCGCTCCCCAGTCTTCTCTGCAGTGGCCTCGTGGCCACTCTGGCCCTTCTTGCCTGGTCTGCTGGCCTTTGTTATTTTTGTCAGCAGATGCACACAATAATGTGAAGTTTGTGGGTTTTTCTTTGTTTCCTATTTTAAATGCAAACAGGGTTTATGATTTTTGTTCTTTTCATTATCTTGCTGCTCTATTTCTAGAAGAAGCAGAATGATTCAGAATTAATCTGCCACCATGTTCTTCCAAAATTTAATTAATATAATTATTTTTGTCATAGGGAAAATATGAAAGACGTTCCCACTTAAGCCAGGTAAGTAAAGAATGGACTTTTCATGTGGAAATAGGAGCCTCTCTAAAATGGATCCCTGATCAAATGTATTTCCCATTAGTGAGTTTTCAAGATGTGCTCTTGAAAAGAGCTAATCGAGAGAGGGCAGCTCAATAAACTTGTTAGATAAGCAAATCTATGCAGGCAGTCTGTCACTCCCTAAGAAATGAAACTTGGTAGAAGAAAAAGAATCAGATTTACATGTTACAAAAATGCTGTTCTTTACTTTAATCGGCAGAATTGGATTAGACTCCAGCATCAGCATGCATTTCCCATTGTTTTCTTTTTATATTAACTACGGGAGACTCATTAGAATTTCATGGATGTAATTGTTTCTGGGTTACATCCTCAATTAATGACTATAATTGAAGGAGATCGGATAGGACTGGCATGACGTGACTGTAATTTAAGTGTAAGCTGTCTGGGCCTCTATTTACAACACATTTGTTATTTTTTCTTTTACTGCGGAGGAGTATTTACGAGAGGCAGAAATAAATGCATTTCAAACAGCAATGTCTCAATCAAAACAATGTGCATATTGTGTGCTGGGTGTTGTTTTTCTGGGCTGTTTTGTGACTCTGCAGCCCTCAGCAGGCTAGGCATGCATAAAAGAGCTTGTACTCAGATGTTCTGGGAGGACTTAGGGAAGGAGAACATGCTTCAACAAAGGGGAGGTGGAAGAGAAAGCTGTCTCTGTCCATTTTTATGTTCTGTGTTAACAACTATTCAAAATCCAGCATCCCAGCCTACACTTGCCATGAAGTCCTTAATTGGTTTTAGATTATGTCCTGGGGAGAGAAAAGAGGACCCTCCCAACCCCCTAATTATGGCTTCTCTCTGCTTTCCTCTCCTTATATTTCCCCCCAAAAGTAGACATTAACCTTATTAGCTTTTCGGGCAGTGTATCACTGATTATCTCCACACAGCCTTTGAGAGCAGCTGTGAGGGGCAGCTGAACAATTATCTGGGGCTTACCAGATTTGCTCCAGACCCTGGGAACATAGGAGTCTGCAGACTGGAGCGCTTGGCTTCAGGGATGTCTGCTATTTCTTCACCTAAGGTTAGATGTGGACTGTGGAGCTAGTTATGTGTCTTTTAAAATATTAATGACCTTTCTCCTGTGGGTCTGTTAATCTGGAGGGAATGGCAAAGACAGCCACAGGGTTGAAGATGTAATTATGTACTTCTTTTTATAGCTGACTAGAGGCCTGTTGCACAAAAATTCATGCACTCAGGGCATGGGGGAGGGTCCCTCAGCCCAGATTGTGAGAGGGCACAGGCCAGGCTGAGGGATCCCACCAGTGCACAATAGGAGCCAGGGAGGGATGCGGGAGGTTGGCCAGCCGGGGAGGGACAGAGGGAGGGCTCCAGGGTGTGTCCGGCCTGTCTCTCTCAATCCCGATCAGCTGGACCCCAGCAGCAAGCTAACCTACCAGTTGGAGCATTTGCTCCCTGGTGGTCAGTGCACGTCATAGCAAGCGGTTGAGCAGCCTTAGCATATCATTAGCATGTTATGCTTTGATTGGTTGAATGGCTGACCGGACGACCAGGCACTTAGCATATTGGGCTTTATTATATAGGCTACTAAGAGCTGAGGAGTATTTCCTAACACATCAGCTCTGCTTCAGAAACACAAGGGTGCTAGAATGTAGATTATCCAAGCTCACCACAGACCTACAGAAATAAAAGTTTCTGGATATGGTCCAAGGAAACTGCATTTCCCAAGATCCCTGGTGTTCTGACAGACAGAGTTTGAGAACAACTGGGGAGGAGGCAGTGGAAAGTATTAGTAGAGGAATGAAATAGTAGTGACAAGCCAGAGAAGGTGGCTGGGAGACAGCGGACTGAGATCAGATTCAATAGGCAGCACCCACAGGTAAGGGGGCTGTGAAACAGAGGAGTTCAGTCTCTTTCTATAAGCTATGCATCCAATAAGTGGCAGAGCCATGGTTTATACTTCTAAGACCAAGGCTCTTTTCTTTGTTCCAAGCTTAAGTCAAAAGAGGAAAGTGCTAGGATTTGGATCACAGGTTGCAGGTAAAAGGCAACACTGCTTGGAATTCAGAATTTGAATTTGTTTTATGTTGAGATAAGGACAACTTTGAGGAAAATGGTGTGTGGAGGCAAAATATGTTCCATTTTTTAAAAACCTCATGTTTTGAAATCATCTTTTATTTGCCTCCTTCATGAATAATTCTTGTACACAGTTGCATGTTAACTGTAATTATACACTAAACTATTTTTGTTAAATTGACACATCTTTTAAGTTTATAATGGTTATAATTTATTATATCATAAAACTATTATCTTTATATGTTAAGGCATTCTGGCACACATTAGCAAGTACTCAACTAATATTTTTTAAATAAATCTATCTGTATGCTACTTAAAATTGTCCTGCCAATGGCACTACACATACTGAACTTTGGATATGTGCTATAAACAACTTTATCTTCTGCTCCAGGTTGCCTCTTTCAACTGCAACCCTGAACACCATTGTCTAGGACCTGTCTGCATAATCTCAAACCATCCCATTTACTGGATTGGATTGTTCAGCATTGCTTTCCGAGTGACACAGACTTACTCACCCTCTCTTCAGTACCCCACTTGTCCCTCTCTCCATTTTGCTGCTGAGCTTCTCCTTACTTCTGGCTGAATTTTACTCGGGGAATTTGGAGCTCTTTGCCTTTAGTGGTTCTAACAAGCTCCCTTCCCTTGTCACCTACTGAATGTGAGCACCTTATGAATAGCCTTCAATAATAATTCCTCTTATTGATATGGTGTCGGTAAAATGTTTGAAAAATAAATTAATCAATGATTTCAGACCACTGAGTAATATACACTGAGTGGCCAGATTGTTATGATCTCTGAATACATAATAATCTGGCCACTCCTACTGTCAAAAAACATGATTAATTTTGTTTAGTTCCAAATGTCTCAAACTTACATGACTATAAACCTTTTACATGAAATGTCTGTTACCTACTATAAGAAATCATTCTAGACATTTAAGCTACCTTAGTTTTTCTCTTGACAGTTGTAAAATAGATGTAGTCAATCTCTGTTGCTTACCTTTCATATTAGGGTTCTCTAGAAAACCGAGAGAGAGAGAGAGAGAGAGAGAGAGAGAGAGAGAGAGAGAGAGATTGATTTGAAAGACTTGGCTCAGACTATTACAGAGGCTTATAGTCTAAAAGATATAGGCTGGAGAACCACAGAGTAGCCAATGTTTCAACTCAAGTACAAAGGCCACCTTTACAGAATTCCCTCTTGTTCTGGGGAGGTCAGTGTTTTCTTCTATTCAGGCCTTCAGCTGATTGAATGAGGTCCACCCACATAAGGGAGGGCAATCTGCTTTATTCAAAGTGCACTGGTTTAAATGTTAATCTCATTCAAAACATCATCACAGAAATATTCAGAATAACATTTGACTACACATCTGAACACCATGACCCAGATAAGTTGACACATAAAATTAACCATCACAGTTTTATTATAAGACACGACAGAAGAAAAAAACGAAGTACCCCATTTTTAGAACTAGTTCTATATTCATCACAAGTGAATTTGGAGATAGGTACTCTTAGTGCTGCCAGTAAATCAGTGACCATAAAATCAACAATGCCCTCCCAATAATGGTCATATTATTACATCCCTTCCTGAAATAAATGTTAAAAGTGCAGTAATCAGATTGGAAGTGAAGTGAGCAAAAATAGACCAAAGAGAGAAACACAGACTAGGTCAGTATAAAAAGAATAGAAAGGAAAAGACTGATAGGAATTTACTGATGAGATTTCTTAGTAAAAGGGATAGAGACAGCTAGTAGTAACTTAAGCTTTGTTGCTGCAGGATGGAATAATGTTTTATTGTTATTGTTTTTTGTTTAGAGAAGTTTTAATTAATCAGCACTTCATGCAAATCATAGTGTAGGTAAATCTTACTAGCATGCTGAAAGCTTACAGTTATTCAAATGACACAAAGTTATCAAATATATGAAAACTAAAACAACTGAAAGCCAATCTTTCCTAGTCTGTCCCCCAGCATTCTAGAGTTTTAACCACATTTGTGATAGAAATGCACTTCAACCTTGAAATTAAGCAGAGAACATAGTGTATTAATTTAGTCACACATTCACCATTTAATTGTTTTAAAGGTGATCTAGGCAAATCTACAGCATTGAAGCATGCACATTTTTAGTGTGCAGTCCAATTCTATTCATGTCTTGCATGATGGATTCAGAAGTTCAGATCATTCTTGTTAATAGAAAATGTATTAAAATCAGTGTAATAGTGGTATTTTGGATAATTAAAAATTGTTTAATCTAAGTACCACCTTTCTATTCTGAAAAGCTAGAGTGCTCGGAAAATGAATACATTGGAAATAAAATATCTCCTAAACTGGATTTCTGTATTTCCTGAGTTTGAATCCATCTGTCAATCTGCAAAGAAACATTCCCTTTTCTCTCTTCCATCCTTTCCCGGCCTCAGCATACACCTGCAACATCAATAGTTTAAGACAGTGGCTGCCAGCCAATCAGCATCTTGGGGCATCTTTGGAGAGAGTGGCCTGGAGAATATTGGCTCTTCACTGAATTGGAGGAGAAATTCACAGCAGAGGGGGCCATCTGCTACTTCCCATTGAGCTAAGTCCCAATTATAATGTGGCCACAGGGACCACCATCTATATGTTCCAACAATGTCTTATTGAAAGGTGTCAGGAAAATGGCCTAATGGTAAATTCTGTCACTGAAGCAATATTAGGGAAAGATAATCTGATGGCCTGGAAAATCTGTTGTTACTAGTAAGCTGTATGATCTAGATCAAGTTATCAATCTTTCTGTGCTTATATTTTTTCATCTATAAAATGGATACAATTATCATTTATTGAGGTTGCATTTTGTGCTACATACTTTTCATAGTTTACCTCTCCTGATCTTTACAATAACATTATGAAGTAGGTATAATTACATATCCACTCATTTCTCAGAGAAGAGAAAACTGGTGTTTAGAGAGTTCACATATTGCCTAAATTTCATAAGCATGGATGCACAATTTGGAAGCAATCCCTTCATAATGCTTGACCTTCATTATAGCACTGAACTCCAAATTTCTAATTAGCAGCTACTTAACAATGTTGTTCCCGGACTAAGTTTATATAATGCAGGCAAAACATGTAGCACAAATACCTGAAAATACATGCTAGCTTTAGCACCTGGGTAAATCAGCAGCAACAATGAAGTCTTCTTAGGTAACCTGTTTATTAATCCCCTTCCAGTGTTCCCCTTACCTT
Source organism: Ia io (assembly GCA_025583905.1). Classification (NCBI taxonomy): domain Eukaryota; kingdom Metazoa; phylum Chordata; class Mammalia; order Chiroptera; family Vespertilionidae; genus Ia; species Ia io. Next base: position 23,424,036 of record JAJQQW010000007.1, read on the forward strand.
AGTTCAGTGCTGATGAATTCAGTCGGTGCCACCTAATGGGTATCTGTCCATGCAGTCAAAACCTTTTAGTTGTTTCCATTTATTCCATGAATGAATATGTAGTCTCTACAGTTTCAACTGTTTTATGTGGGGAGAGTCAATGAGCAACAAACAGGTTCTTGGGTAGAAGCTCAGAGTAGATTCATAGCTCTTCCACTGGGCTTTGTGGGAAATATCTCAGAAGTTCAGTTTTCTCATTTCAGAAAAAGGAAGAATGAAGAAGACTTGGAGACAGTGATTTGAATATAAGAAGTGTATTTGGGAGTGCACATGGGTTTAACACCTGTGGGGAAAGACAAAGAAATAGAATTGAGCAGAGGAAAAAATTGGTGTTAATCCATCTCAGGAAAAGTCTCAGCTGATCCTGTGGGGAACTATAAAGTGGGATGATCCTTCAGAGTTGCTTCAAGTCAGGAAGAGGGAACTGAGTCTCTGTAACCCTACAACAGCCAATATTGGATATAGGCGGCCCCTGGAAGAGGACATGGCTTTAGGTGAGTTGGCTTTTCAAGAACAAGTTCCAGAATGAACTGACATCCAGGAGCACTTGCAGCCACTGGAAAATTATGTTCCTCGGTCCTTAAAGGGGCCCTGGACAGCACATTACAATATTTATTACAGATAGTGATAGACCTACTTTACCAAATCTGTTTATGAATCTCATCTACCTCCTCCTGATGAATGATCGTGTAGAATCAGGAAAGCCATTACCCAATGAATATCTGTCTACATTTAGATAGAAATAACTTGTTATATTATGTTGAACCTTGTATTAAGTTGATATCTGGCTCAGAATTCCTCAATCTTCACAAAGAGGAGATTCAGAGGAAACTGCATAAAGAGCTCAACCTGGCATTGGAACAAAGTGAGACATGCAATACTTGGAAATTATAAGTGTTTTCTGGAGGAACAAATTGTTGAGTGAAATACAAAATTTATGTAAGTAATGGCCACAGCACCAGTCTTTACTCACAGTCACAGTTCTCAGCCTCTAAGAATCAGGACTAATATTTATTGAATATTCGCTACATACTGGACACTGTTCAAAGCACATTGCTTTAAGTTAACTATTTTAATATCACAAGAACTCTAAATAATGGACTTTATAATCACATTATAAAACATGATTCATAAATGAGAAAACAGGCCCAGAGAGGTTAACATGTTTACCTAAAATCACATGACCAGTAAATAAAAAAAATAAAAAAACTAGAACAATCTCTTGCATCTCATAATGGAAATGACAGTAAAATAAATTGGCACCTCACATTTTTATCCTTACTCATCTTCCTAACCTTTTCTTTTTCTTTTTGCCATATGTATTAGTTTCCTAGGGCAGCCCTAACAAAGTACTGCAAACTGGGTGGCTTGAACAACAGAAATTTATTCTCTCACTATTCTGGAGTACAGAAATCTAAACTCAAGATGTTAGTAAGGTTGGTTCTTCTGGAGAGTTCTGAGGGAGAGTCTTTTCCATGCCTTTGGCTTAACTTCTGGTGTTGCCAGCAATCTTTGGCTTGTAAACACATTATTCAAATCTCCCCTTTTGTTGTCATACAAAGTTTTCCCTCTGCGTATTTTCTATGGCTTTTCTTACAAGGACACTAGTCAGGATTAAGGGCACTCTTAATAGAGAATGACCTCATTTTAACTTGATTATATCTGCAAAGACCTTATTTCCAAATAAGGTTACCTTCAGAAGTAAAAGCATTAGGAATTCAACATATCCTGATGAAGAATGCATTTCAACCCATATCACCACATAATTTTCAAGAAGATTAATTCTCAGGGTAAATAATAATTCTATTAATGCATATTTCTTACATACCTAAATGTGTCTGGCATTGTGCTAGCCACTGGAGGTAGAGTGGTTAGCAAGACAAACATTTTATCAGTCAGTCAAAATATTTATTAAGAAGAGGGGTGTAGATCTACACCCCATTCAAAGCAGGTGTCATTTTTCTGTTAAATAATCACATGATGTTAGCTTTGAAGTTAAATAAAGAACTAGATTTCTTAAATTTTCAAATAAAAATAATCATAATAAAAAAAAGCAAAATAGGAAGAGTCACCTTCCATGTTGTGCATATAAACCAGCTTCTTCAATTTTTTCCTTTCCCCTCAGCGTTCCTCCTCAGATACAGAAACCACACCCATCCACTACTTTCTAGGCACAGGTCCAAGAACTAAGAATCCAGTAATGAGCAGAATAAAGTTCTTAAGGAGTTTATCTTTAAGTGTAATGAAATAGACAATAAACACTTAACAAATATGATCATTTCTAACACCAAAATATGTTATCAAAATAAAGTAGGGGAATGTGAGAAAGAGTGACTGGGACAGGGTGAACCAACTTCATCTAAATAGTCAGGCCAGATATCCCTGGAGGATGACATTTGAGTTGAGACTGGAGTGACTAGAAGGAGGCAGTCATGCAAAGATCCTGGAGCAGATAATCTAAGCAGAAGGGCACACACCCTGATTGGTAATATGTGTAGAATGTTTAGGAAAGAGAATAAAAGTCACTTTCTCTAAAGTGTATGAACTAAGAGAAAAATAAAAAGAAACATGTTAGAGAAGTAAGTGGGTAAGGGAAAAGTTACTTAAGTGGTTTATTAAAGACAATGATTTAAATATGAGTCTCAGAAACATTTTTTCTAGCTCCATTCTGTACAGGGATAAAACAAAATCAGGGAAATCATTTAGGCAGCTCCTGTATAAATTCAAACAATAGGTGATGAGAACTTGGAGCAGGGTTGCATGGTGAAGGTGGTGAAAATAAATTGGAACAGATATCTTTTAAACACAGAGACGATGGAACTTTCTTATGAATGAAAAAAAGAATTCATGTATGACACCTCTTCATCAAAGAGCTTACAGTATACTGGGATGGGTAACAGAAAAGTCAGTTATAATTCATTATAATAAGTGCTACAATAAAAATAAGTCCAGATGGATTTCCCAAAGCTACTTGGGAAAACTTAAAGGGAGGCTAGAGTTTTCTCAAGATTGATGGGCATGTATCTTTCATAGCTGATATTTTGTCCTATTCTCATTTCAGAGGCTGGCATGCATATGAGATACAGGTTACACATGATTTTCTGCACAGAGAGAACCCACATCTAACCTCATATGTTTGATAAAGACTCTCCTGAAATACGATGAAAATGCATCTTAGTTTTGGAAAATCATTTGATGAGTAGAGTATGGGTTAGAATCAGAACATAAAATTGACCCTGTTTGTCTCTCTCTGATTCTAGAGCAACAGGACTTGAGGCAGTGGGGTGCTGGTCTTGAAAGAAACCTCAGGTGAAAACATAATAAGCAGACACATAGTTCACATAGGGCCAGTGTCTCGAGATAGTGTGCTAAAGAACCTTGGGTTTCTCCTGTGCCAACAGAGGTTCTCTCAAAATATGTGAAATGCTCTTTTTGGAGAGGACAAAAACTCAGAATGGAACTTACATGACTTCATAAGCCCCTAAATCACATTTCCCTAAAAAGATTCATCTGTATCAGTAGATAACAAATTATCAATAGCATAGTTTTTGTAATTATAATTGCTCTGTATTAATCATTATTAAAGGAGAAACACTATTGCTTAATAAGGCACAAAACTTCCTATAATACTTAAGTACATTGTAACTTTATATATATACTGCCTCATGCTTAGTTCATTTTATCTTTCCAATATGAAAAATTTAGTTTTACTTTGGCCCAGGATATTAACTTATTTTGCCTCCTTCCGAACTTCTGACCACTCATTCATTGGTTGTTTCTCTTGAGGATCTTTCCTTTTACCACACCTTTCTTTGCATTGGCCATCCCATTGATGTGCAGATGGAGCTGTATTTATTTCACTGCATTTGTAAGCTAGTCAAACATACATTTTATAAGTCTTTGATTTAGGGGGTAGTTTATGTTATATATCTATATATGAAATCTTTCAAACAAATCATGATCTCTTGGAACTCTGCCTGAAATACAAGTTACACATGGTTTTCTGCACAAAGAGAACCCACATCTCATATGTTTTGATATGCGATTTAGGATAGTGTTGTAATTTTATTATTCATCTGCCTAGTCACAGATTAGGAAACAAGATGCAAATTAATGTTTTCATAATCAAGGATACTTACTTTTTCATAAAATAAAACTTCTAAATAAAATATTTAGTATAAATATTGATCAGTTAACTGTAAAGGGAAGGTCTAGGAAAAAACGATAAAATGGAGCAAGATTTAAGCAATTACAATTGGGTAATCACAGATTAGTGCATTTACTCTACTCTAAATCATATACATATATATGTATATAGCATATGCATACATACAGGATATGGTATAAATAGCTTTGCACTTGTTCATATGGAAAATAATACAATAATTAAAAAATAATAATACAGGAATTAACTGGGTTTCATGTACTCACAACTATAAACTTACTTTTGCCCCACCGTGTGTGTGTGTGTGTGTGTGTGTGTGTGTGTGTGTGTGTGTATACTATTATATATATACTAGAGGCCTGGTGCACAAAATTAGTGCACTGGTGGGGGGGGGGTGTGTCCCTCAGTCCAGCCTGCACCCTCCCCAATCTGGGACATCCCTATCACAATCCGGGACTGCTGACTCCCAATCACTTGCCTGCCTGCCAGCCTGATCACCCCCTAACCACTCCCCTACCAGCCTGATTGACACCTAACTGCTCCCCTGCCAGCCTGATTGCCCCCAACTGCTCTCCCTTGCCAGCCTGGTCAGCCCCAACTGCCCTCCCCTGCTGGCCTGGTTGCTCAACTGCCCTTCTCTGTGGCCTGGTCACCGTCAACTGCCCTCCCCTGCCAGCTGGTCGCCCCAACTGCCCTCCCCTGCCGGCCTGGTCACCCCAACTGCCCTCCCCTGCCAGCCATCTTGTGGTGGCCATCTTTGACCACATGGGATGGCCATCTTGTGTGAGGGTGTGATGGTCAATTTGAATATTGCCTCTTTATTATCTAGGATGATTATATATGTACTAGAGGACTGGTGCATGAAAATTCAAGCACTGGTGGGGGGGTCTTTCAGCCTGGCCTGCCCTCTCTCACAGTCCAGGAGCCCTCAGGGGCAGGAGGCTACCTAGCGATCAGGGGAAGGTGACATCCTCATCACACCTCTGCTGCTGCCACTGCCTGCAGCACAAGCCTCGGCTGGCTCTGCTTACCTGAGCCTCGGGGCGGTCCTGGGTGACTGGGCAGCCAACATCCAAGGCTTGCCTGTGCCTCAGGCCTGCCCTGGGCAGCTGGGGGCTGAGGGTGGGTCCAGCTGCACTGTGCACCTGACACCCCCCCTGGGGGGGTGAAAAGACTGGGGGACTCCAGCAGGGCTGAGGGGACTGGGTGCTGCCATCTTGTAGCTATTGGTGCTGCCATCTTTGTGATGGCGTGATGGTCAATTTGCATATTCCCTCTTTATTAGATAGGATATGTAGGCATATAAAATCAAATTTCTAATATTATTTCAGAATTAATTTTCATATCATGATCTCTACTCTTGAAGTTCATAAATCTTTCAGTGTTGTGCTCAGAATCTAGTGTTATTGGAAAGCTTATCTACTTTGACTTTTATATAAGTACGCAACCCTTGATTAAGTAAAAAGTAATTAGCATTTTTATGATTTCAGTTCTCCCATTAATTCTTTGAATAACTACCTATGACCACCATTTTTTCATTTGATAAGGGAAACAAAAACAAATCTCTTTGTGTCATTTTCTCTTAAGGTGTATTGAGAAAAGGAAATTAATGTGTGTCAATCCTCCTTTCTTAGGACTGATTAAAAAAACACAACTTTATGGGTTCCAGATATTTGCCCACTTTGTTAATTTCTAATTTCACTTTCTACATCTGAAAAGTGGTCCACAATTTTTCTATAGCCACTTAAACCAGTGCTTAAACCACTGTCACTTAATTTTAAAGATACTACAGTCTGCTGTCATGAAAGTTTTAACACATCTTAAAAAAATCATACAGCAATTATTTTAAGAGAAATCATAGAATACCTTGCCCAAAAACAGTTTTCCCAATGGAGATAATTATTCCATTTAGTACAGTTCAGGATAAAAATTAATACCATCAGTTTAGAGCATAAATAGTAATATAGTATAGGTTGTCCTAAGTTTCAGTGAATATAAGAAGAAAAAAAAGCAAAATCAAGTAAAGAGAAATTATAAGTATTATATATTTTATGTGATCTGAAAGCCTACTCTGAGACCTTATAATTTTTAAAAGTGAAATAAATTCCACAGAAATAACATGTATAGGGATTTAAAAAAAAAGAATACTCAAGATTTACTTAAGTGAAAAACTACTGACTTACAGAATCTTGTAGGTGACTGTAGCCAGTCAGAAAAAGCATATTTTCCTAGAATATCAGATTCCCACACAATACACAGTTGAATTTAAATGCAGGCATCAGCTCTCATGCCCTATGGCCCTCCTAAAAAGCAAAGGATATGAGCTGGAAGGATGACAACATGGTAGCATGATGTTAGAGAAAAGACCCAATAGTCTAAATTCAGGATGGATTCCAAAGAATTAACAAGTAGCCTTATTCAAATTCATAAGAGCTTTAAAAAGGAGAAACTTACATACACAGGCAAAGCCACCGCTTCCAGTCAGGAAGAACCCCCATTCCTCCCAGGACAGGGTATTTTTTATTCTTATTTTTTTATATATTTTTTTTATTTTTATTGATTTCAGAGAGGAAGGGAGAGGAAGAGAGAGATAGAAACATCAATGAGTGAGAATCATGGATCATGGATCAGCTGCCTCCTGCACAGCCCCTACTGGGAAAAGAGCCCAGAACCTGGGCATGTGCCCTGACCAGGAGTCCAACAGAGACCTCCTGGTTTATGGGTTGACGATTAACCACAGAGCAACACTGCCCGAGCTAGTGTCTCTTTTTGTATGAGGTTAATAGTAAAACCATATGGTGGGTAATCACGTAGACCACCGAAAGAATAATGCATTCCTCAGTCAACAAATTACATCAGGCAGTTATCACACACTATACATTCATTCACCTCCTTCCTGGAGGCATGACATTTATCTTCAGGCAGCATTCCATGTTTTTGGATAGCCAATCCTGAGTTTACAAAGAGTTAAAACAGTCACAGAGAATTAAACAGAGAGTCCAACATTTCCCAGACACGTTTGCTGCTGGAGACATATTGCATCTATAAGTGAGTTCCCCTAAACATGCCAGGTCATCTAAAGAAATCATAACTAACTAAGCAATCACCATTAAAAATAAATTATTCTTGTCACCGTGCACTTTCATGTTAAATTATCTCCTAGATATTCTATCTTTTCTAATCTTATTCTGCAGGTGCTGGTGCATGATGCTTTTTTGATAGTAAATGAGAGAAAATCAGGAGAAAATGACATTGTACATTGTCATCCGATAAATCTTTTGAGAAGAACAGCATTTGAGAAATGTTTATTTCCACATTGCTGTGCCCTCTTGTACACTGCTATGTATTAACTGCCAAGCAATACTGTGATATTGTGATTTATAAGGCAAATATATATTTGGTCACTCAGATAACCAAAATACATTTCTCATATATATTTGGTCTTACTCCAAGGTTCCTGGCTCATGGCTCACAAATCCCCTAAAATTCCCTAAATGTTCAGAGTAATAAAGGTGTATTTTGTTATGTTAATGAGGTGGTTTTTGGATCCCACCTAGGGATAAGGGCTGGCTGCCAGGAGAACCAACCATATGATTAGAGGGTTGGAACTTTCAGTCTCCCCCTCACCCCTCTACCCAGGGAGAAGAGAAAGGCTGGAGGTTGAATCAATTCCCAGTGGCCAAAGATTTAATCAATCATGCCTATATAATCAAATCTCCATAAAAACCCAAAAGGACTGGGTTCAGTGAGATTCCAGATTGGTGAACGTGTGGAGATGCAGGTGGGGTGGTGCACCTGGAGAGTGCATAGATGCTCAGTGCCCTTTGCCTATACCTTGCCCTATGAATCTCTTCCATCTGGTTGTTCCTGAGTTATATCCTTTTATAAACCCATATATAGTGCGTGAGTAGGTTTCCTGATTCCTGTAAATTGCTCTATCAAGTTAACCTAACCTGATGTTAGGGATTTGGGAACCTCGATCAGAAGTACAGGTAATGATCTGTATTTGGGATTGGCAACCTGAGTTGGAGGGGTTGTTGGGACTTTCAGTTTGTACCAGGTTGGTCAAAAGCACAGTTAACAGCCTGGGCTTGTGAAGGCATCTGAAGTGAAGGGCGTTCTTGGGAACTTAGCCCTTTGCCTGTGAAATCTGATGCTGTCTCCAGGTAGATATATCAGCACTGAGCTGAATTTTTGGACTCTTGGGTGGTATCTGAGAATTGCTTGTTGGTGTAGGGATGCCTCCATACACAAGTTCAAATTGGGTCAAGGAACCCATTTAAAATACATAAAATAAAACATTAATATTATAAATATGCTTCATATTCATGGCTGCTAGTAAGGATTAATATCACTTTTTAATATATTGGTTTTAAAAATAGGTCTCTATATAACAGTATTAGTGTATAATGGCATCATTCAAATATTTGAGAAAAATGTAGCAAATTTATATTCATTAAAATAATTTTTCTGAAAAAAATACTTTTAAGTAATTAAATGTTCCTGAGTCCTGGGTGATAGTATCTTTTAAATAATAATTAGATAAAATTTAATTATTGTAATTGCATCATGGAAAAATTTGTTATAGTTTGCATATAGAATCAGTTCCCTTTGTTGCAAATTTTATCTTTCCTTTGAAATTACTGTGTGCTGAACCATTCCCAATAATTTTAAGGGACATAATTAAAGTTGTGTTGTCTTCTGATGTTCAAGGGCACTACATATTGCTGCTTGGTTTACTTGATGGTTTTTGAAACTTGCATTTATTTCAATGCTTAGGTAGCTTACTTTATTTACATGACTAGGTAACAGTGTACATCTTCTCATATGTTGTAGAACACTGATAGAAAAAATTAGAAGTAAAGCTCATCATAATGATACTCACAAATGAAGAATTGTTAGTAAAATTGGGGACAAGTTATGTATTGTGCCACTCATATGAATTTAAAAAATACCATTACTCTTTAACATTGTAAAAGATAATTTTTCTTAGCTATTTTTTCTTATATTTATCTGTACCTTACGTTAGTATATGTGTTCATTTATTGAAATACATGTAAGATTTGTTTTGCAAATCAAGAAAATAGAAGCAATTTTGTTGGAATAAAGAGGAAAATGAGTGGAGGGGAATAACATAGCTTTTTTTCCTTCAAAGTTCTTTTATTATTGTTTTGATCACTTAGTGTTAGAGAAGCTATTCTGAGGGGAAACTGGAAATTTGAGTAGCACATTTTGTGTTAGTTCTTAAATTCAAAAAAATAGTCCAAAAAAACCCAAACAAAAAACTGGAAGAGGCAATTCTCACTACCTATGCTGAAAACAACAATGTTGTGGCTTTGATAACATTGAGAGGCAGCCCTCTTGGTGTAAATGTAATCAGGGGTAGCAGCAAGGCTGTTCAAGTGACTTGTTGGGCATTGTTCTTCAAAAGGGAGATCCAGAGCAGAAGCAGAACATGATGGGTGCCACATGTATATTGTGGTTGATAGTTTGGGTTACAACACACTTGTAGTATTCCTTGTGAGATGTCATAAAGAACCTGGGGGTTCTGCATGCATAAGTGAGAACAATTGGAGTATTGATTTATTGTTTCATTGTAGTTTTATTTGTAGCCAACAGATGATATGGTCTGAATTTGGGAGTTGTACATTTTAGCCTTTCTTAGTTTTAATATGAAGGCCCTGGACATAGTAGTCAGAACAAAGCCTAGATGCCAAAATACTGTGTTAGGATACTTGGTGTTAGTGGTCTCAGTGATGTGCCATAAAAAGATTTGTTTCTTACTCAGGTGAAGTCTAATGTAAGTTCAGTGTCTTCCATTTTGGTGCCTACATGCCAAAACATAGCCAAAAAATAAAAATAAATTAAAAAATGGAAAAGGCAATTCTCACTACCTGTGCTGAAAACCAACAATGTTGTGACTATACACAAATTTCCAAAATTATGCAATGTGGAGGCCATGACTTTTCTGTTTATTGCAGCAGAAGGCGGGGATAGAGGAGGAACACCACTTCTTTATCAAATCTGTATTAGTCAGGGTTCTCCAGAGAAACAGAATCAACAAAACCAATAAGATATAGATAGATCAATGCATAGACAGATTATCTACCTATCTATCTATCTATCTATCTATCTATCTATCTATCTACCTATCTATTATCTATCTATCATTTATCTATGATCTATTTATCTATTTAAAGAGATTTATTATAAGGAATTGACTCATGTGATTATGGACGTGAAAAAGTCCCCAAATCTGCAAACAGAATCAGCAAGCCAGAGCCCGGGAGAACCAACGATTTAATCCTATTCCAAAGGTAGGAAAAAATAGATATCCCATTTTGAAGGTAATCAGGCAAAACAAATTCTTCCTTACTCAGGGGAGGGTCACCCTTTTTGTTCCATTTAAGCCTTCAACTGATTGGATACCCCCCCCTCCACATCAAGGATAGCAATCTGCTTTAATCTGTCTACCTACCAATTTAAATGTTAATCTCATCTAAAACACCCTTCCAGAAATACCTAGAATAATGTTTGACCAAATATCTGGGCACCTTGTGGCCCAATCCAGTTGACCCATCACAAGTTTACCCCTTGTCATTTGGGCACCCAAACATATCTCCTTAACCCATACTTAATCATCAAATAAAGACAATACCAAGGTCATCATTCTACCTAACATGATACAACTATCCTGCATAGAAATGCACTAACTACTTTCTCAGAGGAGGAGTTTAAGTCCTTGAGGGATGCTTACTTGTCTTCTTGGTATCTGTAACTTATAGTTATGATGTAAAGTTTACAATCCTATATAATAAAAGCCTAATAGACTAAGTGTCCAGTCTACCAGTCAGGCGTTCAACCAATCAAAGCGTAATATGCCAATGATATGCTAAGGCTGCTCAACCGCTCACTATGACATGCACTGACCCCCAGGGGGCAGACAGTCAACTGGTCGACCAGTCGCTATGATGTGCACTGACCACTATGGGGCAGATGCTCCGACTGGTAGGTTAGCTTGCTGCTGGGGTTCAGCCAATCAGGACTGAGAGAGGTGGGCCAGACACACCCTGGAGCCTTCCTGTGGCCTCTCCCTGGCTGGCCAACCTCTCTCATTCCTCCCTGGCCCTGATTGTGCACCAGTGGGGTCCCTCGGGCTGGCCTGTGCCCTCTTGCAATCTGGGACCCCTTGGGGGATGTCGGAGAGCCAGTTTCGGCCCCATCTCACAAGCCAGGCCACGGGACTCCACTGGTGCACAAATTCATGCACTGGGCCTCTAGTACTTAATAATATTTTATAAAATCAATCAATGCCATATGTTACATAATGAGGAACTAAGGGAGGGAAGAAAATAAAAATATTTTCTTAAAATTATACAGACACATAGCAAACATTTAAAACAAAATAAGGAGAAAATACTCATGACAATCACAGTCCTTGTTTTTGTAACTGGTTGTGTAGTTGTAGTTAGTATTTATAACTGCCTTCTTCCACTACTCATTTTGCATTTCCTTTGGCTTCAGCAAGCACCTCAACTGATCATATTTCTTTATCAAATGGTGATTCAAATCCTTCTTTCTGAAGGAGAGGCAAGGGGATGCTAGAAAATAGGGAGGAGCACTTAGAATAGTTGGTTGATCCAATATAGTAGCTGAATTTTGATAAGTGAAAAATAGATATGAAAATCAATTGTACCAAATCTAGAAAACCAAGCAGACACTGTACTTTTGGGCCGTCTGAAGCAATTTTTATTTGGAGATGAATCCTATGTTATTTGCCTAAATACAAATAAAACAAAAAATAAATAAATATTTTTTATGCCTTAGTTCTAGTTGACTCTTCTACTGATTTTTGCTCCCACACTGATGACTGTGCACATTGGCTATTTTCTTAGGAATTCTCAAGTACTTTCACAATGTAGTCTATGTTAGCCATGAAGTGATCCAGGCTATTGACTAAGCAAGTGAAATGTCCACAGTAGACCCAGCCATCATGTAGTCACTAGAGGCCTGGTACATGTACACTAGTGGGGTACCTTGACCTGGCCTGTGCCCTCTCGCAATCTGGGACCCCTTGGGAGATGTCAAACTACTGGTTTCAGCCTGGTCCCCACAGGCCAGGCAGAGGAACCCCACCAGTGCAAGAATCTATGCACCAGGCCAGTTTCAGCCCAATCCCTGCAGGCCAGGCCAAGGGACCCCACTGGTGCACAAATCCATGCACCGGGCCTCTAGTATGCATATAAGATCTTTGGTTAATCTCTTTTTTCCCTCCCCACTTTGCCCTTCCCTTTGAGATTTATAGTCTGTTCAATGTTTCCATGCCTGTGCATTGAGCATCTGCCCCCTGGTGGTCAGTGTGCATCATAGCTACCAGTCAAATTGTCGAACGGTCAGATGGTCACTTAGGCTTTTATATATATACTAGAGGTGCGGTGCATGAAATTCGTGCACCCTCTCCCATCCGCCCCTTGGACATCCCTCTCATAATCTGGGACCACGGGCTCCCAACCACTCACCTGCCTGCTGGCCTGATGCCCCTAACTGCTCCCCTGCCAGCCTGATTGCCCCTAACTGCCCTCCCCTGCCAGCCTGATGGCCCCTAACTGCTCTCCCCTGCCACCTGATCGCCCCTAACCACCTCTGCCTCAGCCCCCATCACCATGGCTTTGTCCAGAAGGATGTCTGGAAGACTTCTGGTCTAATTAGCATGTTACTCTTTCATTAGTATAGATTTTTAAGGTATAGTCAAACCTCTTTACCAATTATTTCTCTTCTAGTAAAAGTAGCATTTTGAATTAAATAAACAAAAAGAAACATATTCTATATGGACTTATTCTATTGTTTACCAACAGAATATGGTAATGCTATGTCTTCTTTCCATCTAAAATATCTATCATACAGAAATAATTGTAGGAAGCAGGTGCATTTCTATCCTTAAAGACTCTTCCTTCCATGAGTCTTGTGCTCTATCAAGACTAGGCCAACACTGGGTATACTTAAAGATTTTTTGCTTATCTTCCTCTATAATAATAATAAGAATAGAAATAATATAATGATGATAATATTTATGAAAAAGTCACAGCTGAGAGGGAATGAGTGGAAACCACAGAAGAAAGAAAGAAAGGAGAATCATCAGGAAGCATGCTGACAAACAAACTGCTACTAAAATAACAAAAATTAAGGAGAAGATTTTACTATTAATTACTCATGTGGTTTCCTAGGTCTTTCTTTACTTTTCTATTCCCACTAGTTTGACTATAACAGTGAACTTCCAGATCATCTCTCTTTACATTATATTAAAAAATTAATAGCTTTAGTCAACTTATGAAAAATTTAATTTTATTTGTCATCATGTGACTAAAATAGCAGACATTCTCTGATTTAACATTTTTCTGCTAAGCTTTCTTGTAATCAAGGCTTGACCTAATTAACATGCATAATAAGGTTCTCTCCATCACAACTTGTTCTATTAAGTAAGCTGTCTGGTTCTTATTCATTTTACGTGTTTAGATAAGCAAATCCAGGGTTATATATTTATTATAAAGATTTATATGGCCGAAACCGGTTTGGCTCAGTGGATAGAGCGTCGGCCTGCGGACTCAAGGGTCCCAGGTTCGATTCCAGTCAAGGGCATGTACCTTGGTTGCGGGCACAGCCCCAGTAGGGAGTGTGCATGAGGCAGCTGATCGATGTTTCTCTCCCATCGATGTTTCTAACTCTCTATCCCTCTCTCTTCCTCTCTGTAAAAAAATCAATAAAATATATTTAAAAAAAAAAAAGATTTATATGGCATATAGGAGGATGTACAGGGTATGTGTGTGTGTGTGTGCATTAGTATGTCTGTGTGTATGGAATCTGAAGCAAAACAAGATTTAAAATTGAGATTAGACACAATAAACTATCCAATTAAGTTTTTTTGTTTTGTTTTGTTTTAGTTTTTTAGCTCAGCTTGTTTTTTCTTGACTTGTAGACCTACCTTCAGGCTTTGTTCTGGAAGAATGTGGTTGATATCACTATTTTGTGACAATACAAATTTCAGTCAACATGCTTGGGTATGAACATTTCTTATACTGTATTTATCTGCTTTGATGTTTTTGACTCCTTCCTTAGAAAGGATTTCTTGTGTTACTTTCTTCTCCCTGATCAAAGAAATATCACAAAGCACAGGGACTTTATATCTTAGTGTACAGAAAATCCAAAGGTATAAAGTTTAGAAAAAATTAAAAGAAACATCTGAGTAATGCTACTTTGTATAGCCTGGTGCTTCTTGCAGATTTATGTTATCATATAGGGATGATGTAAGTGAGACCAGGTTCAGAAATCACAATACATTTCCTTGGTATAAAATGCAGTTTATAAAGAACATTCACATGTATTTATCAGCTCATGTTATAGTTACAATAACTCTAAATAAAGGAAAGTTGTGCAGATGTTGTTATCCAAATTTTATCAATCATAAAATCAGGATCCAAAGAGTTTAAATACTTAGTATTTTAGCAGTTTATCTATGATTATACATCACCTAATCTAGTATATTTTAAATAATGCTAGTCCAAGGTTATATGGGTGGTAATGGGTAGTTCTTGAATAAGAACTGAGATTCAAAAATTGGAGAAATCAGATACATAAATGAGACCCAAAGGCCTAGAGTAAGATCATATATGGCCAATGAAGCCAGTGGACAAAGTGATCTAGTAATAAAACAAGAATGGTTCAGATAAACAAAAGAATCCTGGGTAATCATGGAAAAATGTTAGAAGGCTATGAATTGGGAGTGTGTTAAGTAATGGATCATGTTGATATAAAGGAACAGTCAGAATAGACAGTATTGTTTTTCTATATAATTTCTGGGCTATGAAAGGAAAAACTTGGTCATCAGATTTACTTGTCTAATCAATGTCTGACCTAGAACTGACTCCCAAAACTCTAAAACAAAAAACTTAGGAAAAGAGTAATAATGGTAATTCAGGGAAGGAATTCGTATTCACTATTGGATCATATACATAATTTAATACCAAGATGCCAATAGGCACTGGCAGAGTGCTGGATCACTGGTCACTCAAGTGTGGCCTTGAGGAGTTGACTTATTGGGAAAATTCTTAGCTAAATAGAGAACGTTGGGCTAGGGAAGGCATAAATATAATACTTTGAGGTGTAAAGTCCTTTTTTATTTTTCAAAAAATATGACATCAGGTTACCCATTTTGTAAAAGATATATATGTGGACTTAATTTGGTTGAAGCTTGGTGGGGGCCCAGACTCCTGCCTTCTCCCACTCCCTGCCACAGTGGCCCCTGAGGCACATTTCAGAATCGTGCATGCTCTACAGAGCATTGTTTAAAAACAACTAGCTTACATGATTTCTAATCATACTTCCACTGTTAAAAATACTAGGGACTGTGGTTGTAGATTTCAGGCTTTTACATTTGCTAATGAGAGTAAAGGGGGTATGTCACTCCTCAAGTGTATGAAGTTTTTTGATGGTTTCTAATAGATCACTTGTAAGGGAAGAAGATTACAACCCCCATCTGGCTTTTACTGGGCTTCTCTTAAGTTTGGGGATATGAAAATGAAATGAGGGTTAGACAGGCAAAAAATATATGTCAATGCTATAATTCCCTCTTCTCTGGGTCAGAAGATTATTTGTCTTCAAGGCAACCCAATCCTGTCCTCCAGACAGCCCGAGGAATTGGACATCAGCAGCAAAGCAGCACCAACAGTCACAGCGAGTATGTATGTGGAGAAGCTGAGTAGCTATTTCCCAACTGTGGTATCTTAGTTGTATCATTTGATATAGCAGTTAGCTTGTCATCTAGCATGCCACGTGAAGAGTCAGGAGACCTATATCTGTAGCCCCAGTTTGCTAATTCTTAGGTCTTTAAACTTGGGCATGTTAGGTTGGTTGGAGGAATAAATGAGATAAGTGGCAGTATTAATCAGAGTGGAGTCAAGGGATATAAATGGTATCTATATATATAAAAGGCTAAGTGACCGACCATCTGTCCATCTGTCCAACCATCTGACCGACTGACCAGCCAGTACATATGACGTGCACTGGCAATTTAAAAATAAACGTTGACTCGCACATGCCGATACATATAAAGCTCTCGCTGGCACCAATCGCATACATGTGTTTCTCTCAGTGGAAGAACCTTTCATTCCCAATATAAATTACCAATTCCATTAAATTAAACTTCAATTTCTAGACTCAGTATAAATAGTGAAGTTGCTAAAAACATTAAAAAGTCCCAACTTCTCATTATTGATTAATGCACCATGGCATCCAGTCATGCTATAAACAACATAGGTAGATTACTAAGAGAGATTATGAATTTGAAAGTTGCATTTGGTGGGAAAGTTCTCCGTCTCGGAGGGGATTTTTGACAATGTCCCACTGTTGTGCCACATGCTATGCAATCAGCCATAATACAAATTTAAAGTGATGTAGTGTTTGGAGATGTTTCAGACAGTTGTCCCTTAAAACAAATATGAGATCAGAGGATTCTACTTATAGCGAATAGTTAGTAAAACTTGGAGATGACAAACTTGATAGCAGTTTTCATTTAGGAATGGATATTATTGAAATCCCCTGTAAAATGATTTGTAACAGATCTATTATTGAAGCTACCTTTGGAAACAGTGTATCTATAGATAATATTAAAAATATATCTAAATGTGTGATTCTTTGTCCAAAATATAAGCACGTTCATAAACTAAATGAAGAAATTTTGGATATACTCGATGGAGATTTTCCCACCTATTTGAGTGATGATTACATTGATTCAATGGATGATGTCGAAAAGGAAAATTTTCCCGTTGAATTTATCAATAGTATTACTCCTTCAGGAATGTCGTGTCATAAATTAAAATTGAAAGTAGGTGCAATCATCATGCTACTGAGAAATCTTTATAGTAAACTAGAGGCCCAATGTATGAATTTATGCACAGGTGGGGTCCAGCCAGCCCTGCCTCCAATTGGGGTGGGAGGGGCGATCATGGGTGGTGCCAGCTACAGGGAGGGGTCACGGGTGGTTGGCTGGCCGCCCCCCCCCCAGTCGAAAGGGGAAAATTTGCATATTAACCTTTTATTATATAGGATGGTATCTTTGTAATGGTACTAGATTTATTATCAAAAGATTGCAACCTAACATAATCAAAGCTAAAGTATTAACAGGATCTGCAGAAGGAGAGGTTGTTCTGATTCTAAGAATTGATTTGTCCCCATCTGACACTTGCTTCCCATTTAAATTAATTCAAAGACAGTTTCCTGTGATGCCAACATTTGCAATGACTATTAATAAATCACAAGGACAAACTCTAGACAGAGTAGGAATATTCCTACCTAAACCCATTTTGGACATGGTCAGTTATATGTTGCTTTTTTTCGAGTGTGTGACTTTAAAGTTAAAGTTGTAAATACTTCATCACAAGGGAAATTAGTCAAGCACTCTGAAAATGTTTTTACTCTTAATGTGGTATACAGGGATATATTAGAATAAGTTTAATCAATTTATTAGTCATTGTTTTTATCAATGTTATTTTTATATCATGTTTTTGTTGTTTTTATATCATGTCTTTGTTGTTATTGTTTATATATTAATCAATTTATATATTATTTTCATATACATTTTTATAATTTTCTTTAATCTCTGACACTTCTACTATAGAGAAAGGGCGAATACCAATATTAAACTATTTCTTCTAATTAATTTCCTTTCGATGTGCACAAATCCATGCACAGGGACTAGTCTATAAATGCAGGTACAACTACACTATCAGTAACCATAGTACTAATACCATTTCCTGTCTGCAAATAGTCATTTCAACAACACAATTATAATAACAAGGTGCCTAATAAACCCTTTTCTGGGGGTGAAGACATATTTTGGGGGGATATAGCAATAGTCTCATAGCCCAATCTCAAAGGGTTCTGTAGGAACCCTTTGTCACCTACTTCTATGTAGGTGGAGTAGAGGGGACAAAGGTAGGAATACTTGCTACACACTTTAGAGGCAGTCATGGGACCACACGCTCTAACATTCTTGGAAACAAAACACTCTTACTGTGATCCTTTCTTTTGTGCTGATATAATAAACTAGAGGCCTGGTACATGAAAATTCATGCACTGGAGGTGGGGGGGGTCCCTCAGCCAGGCCTTCCCCCTCTCACAGTCCAGGAGCCCTCAGGAGTGGGAAGTGACCCATCTCACCTCTGCTGCTGCCACTGCCAGCAGCTCAAGCCTCGGCCTGCCCTGGTTACCTGAGCCTCTGGCTGACCTTGGGTGGCTGAGGGGACTGGGGGACTCTGGAGTGGCTGGGCCCACCTGAGGGCAGGCCTGGCCTTGCTGCACATCTGCCACCCCAGTGGGGCTGCGGGGACTGGGTGCCACCATCTTGTGGCTGTGGGCACCACCATCTTTGAGGGTGTGGCAGTCAATTAGCATATTCCCTCCTTATTGGCTGTAGGCGCCACCATCTTTGTGATGGCATAAGGGTCTATTAGCATATTCCCTCTTTATTAAATAGGATGGGTGACATCAGGCCACAGAGTGCACACATTGTCATGATACATCAATATTACTTTGATTTTGTTGTTACTGAGAGGAAATATATAATTGGCCTTTCCTTATTCATGAAACCTCATCATTTGCATGATTTCAGTTTTCATTAATAAGGTATTTGATTGAGAGAGGAAAAATAAACTTTAAGGAAACCACATAATGAGTCATCCATGTGTGGAATCTTAGAATATTTTCTGGTAAAATATGATGGGGTCCTTCCAAATAAGTTAAAAGAGGGAAGAAACAATAGTAAATAATATTAAATATTCCAGTGGAGTTTGGGACACTGAGGTGATTGGGCTATTTGTTTTGTGATGTTCCCCAGGGTTATTTTGTTGAGAGCTTGCCATTAAGTGGTCTAATTGTGTCAGTGGATGGGGCCTTTTCGATTTGCATAATTTCCTCAAGGGACTGCAGCTGCTAATTTGGTGATTAATTATCCATATTATACATTGTTTATTTGACCATGCCTAGATTAATTTCTTTTCCCAGCAAATCACATTCAGATATGAATTTGCATATCTTGATTACATTTTAATGCTTTGGCTATCATTGTCTCTTCCCTGGACACCTCATCAGATTACAGAAGAGTGCTCAAGCAGAGAATGATGGAATGTCTTAAATGACATTGCACATCAGTGGACAGATAATGCACATGACTTATTTTTAATGAAGAATGTGTTTTTTCATAATCAAGTGAGTTATGATATCTAATATACAATATATTTTGTGTTTTTACCACTCCATTTTACCTTTATCAACAAATTTTTAAAAGCTTTTATTAATATTTTAAATGTTGTATGACTATGTTTATCTCTTCATATGTCAAAATATTTTATTTCTATTTATCTGCAATCTTGTATTTTGTTGTCAAATACTTTCAAGCTGGGTTAGCATTTAAGGACTCTAAATAGATAATCTCCCATCCAATTTTTTCCAGCTTTGAAAATCACTAGGATTCTAATAGCATTATGCTATAGCTTCCTTTTGGTCAGGGACTGAGACTCAATTTATCTTTCATTTAATTTGTCTAATAGAGTGGCTTTACTGTTGTTAACATTATTGCAAAAGTAGGTGATAATTAATATTCATAGGCATACTGTACTGAGCACTAAACAGGTTCTAGATAGTATTAAGAATTTACTTGCATCATTTCTTTTTAGTTGTTTTACCATCTTATGAAAAGGTATTATTTTCCTTGGTTTTACAGTGAGATACTGAGTTTTAGAGACAGGAAGAAATTTGTTCAAGGTAAGATAACTAGAGAATAGTGAAGACAAAATTAGAAACTGTCTCATAGTAGAGCCTGTGCTTTTAAGCAACTGTATGGATGCAAAATGCTAAGTGATAAATGTTCTTTACCAAAATGAATAAATGCTCTTAATCAACAATGAATGGACGATTTTAATCAACTGAATGGGCAGAGAACATAAGTGTATTAATGTTCTTAATCATCAATGAATGAATATTCTTCCTCAATTGTATGGACATAGAACACTGCATGAATAAATGAATGAATGATAGAATACTGTTCTATACCAGAGATGCAATTGTATAAAGACATTCACTTTCAACCCTTCATCTCAATATCAAGGTAGGAACAAACAGGGTCAGGTCCAAGGCTTCCCAGCAGTAAGGGCAGCCAGGTTTGAAGTAATGAGTAGGTTGGGGTGAGCACAGGTATTGTTCGCCTTTTCCTCAGCGCTGCATTTCCCAGACCCCACCCCTGTATAGACCGCAGAGGCTTGGTACTCAAGATACCTGCATAAAGTATAGCCTCTAGCCAGCGTTATAGTTTTTAAACCTGCAAGTAAAGAGTAGGAACTACTAAAGAATTTTGCTGGTTCATATGCGGAGAAAATTTTTGATTCACTGAATTACTATTCTCTGTTTTCAGAAGAGGTATTATTCAGGCACTTGAAGGCCATTTCCCACATGCTGATCCCTGACGGAACAGGGTGAGGTCTGCATGAGTTAACCTCAGAGCCTGTCCACTTGCCCACTTTCTCAGGGCAGTTCAAACCATGTTCTAGCTGTGTGGGGGTGTTGTGGAAAACTATTTCACGTCTCTGTACTTCAGTTTCCCCATCTATAAAATGAGAATAATAATGCTACGAACATATTTGTAGTATATTTAACATATCAATTATAAATTATTATATTATATAGTGTTACATAAATTAATATATGCATTATTAAAATAAAAATAGTTTAAAATAATATGTTAATAATAATAAGATCACAGAGTTCTTTTTATTTTATTTTTTATTTTTTTTAAATATATTTTATTGATTTTTTACAGAGAGGAAGGGAGAGGGATAGAGAGTTAGAAACATCGATGAGAGAGAAACATCGACCAGCTGCCTCCTGCACACCCCCTCCTGGGGATGTGCCCGTAACCAATGTACATGCCCTTGACCAGAATCGAACCTGGGACCCTTCAGTCCACAGACCGACGCTTTATCCACTGAGCCAAACTGGTTCCGGCTCATAGAGTTCTTTTTAAAAAATGTTACTGCTTATCAACTATTTGGACCTTTGCCAAGTACTAAATATGTTAGGTATTATTATTGTCACCAAAGCTCTTACATTTTTGTTCAGTGCTTGTGCTAACTGAAAGCACTCCCATTTTGTACTAAGATAGCCGGTTTAACACTCAATTTCACTACCTCTACTTGCTGATCTTTATGGAATCCATTACTCTTTTCTGCCAAATAAAATAATTATGGAGTTAATCTAGTTATTTAACTGACATTTATTAAACATTTTCTACATGTGAAAGGATTTGAATCATGACTGAAAAAATTTGTGATCCAGATAGAAAATTCATCAACACATAGCTACAGAATATGCTTTAAATATTATGATGGTGGGAATCTAAAGTTTTCTGGAGGCTGACAAGGGAAATGCTTAACTCTGGGGATCTGTGGAAGAAGAGAAGTTTGAAGGCAGGGGAGGGAAGGGCACTTCCAGACAGATGTCTGTGACCATGAATTTGTGGAAATTTATGATACCAATATAGTACCAATAAAGTGTTCACTTTGTGTTTAAAAAAGTCTTATCTGCTAAATTTGCACAATGAACTGCTGTTTACTTTTAAAAACAAATTGTTAAGAGAATTTTGACATAACGTTGGAATTTATACAGATCTTCTAAGAACATCTTGTAAATGAAGAGTCTCTCAGTCTTTCTGCTTCTTCCGTGGATTTCCTGGGCACCTTGGCAAGTAGCATTTGGATTAGGAGGGAGAAGGAAGCCAAGGAATTATCTCAGCATTATCTAATGAGCTAGTGAAAGACCTAGGCTGACACAGACAGACTCTGAGTGTATACCTTCTAAAGGGATGTCTCAAGATTTTATAACTTATTAAATGTAGCTAAAGGATGGCATGAGTTGTGGGGAGAAGTTTAAAGTAATATCTTAGTTAACTTGAGAATGAAGGATGATGTGGCACTTTTAGGTAAGTGAAACTTTGCCCTTTGTGTACTGAAAACATCTCTCTCCTCCTCCTTCTTCTATCTCTTTCTCTCTCTCCTTGAATTTCAAAATGTATTCTACATTGTTTTCTGTTTTTATAGAAGAGTTATGAGTAGAGAGATCTGTGTCAATTTTTTCATCTCTGAAATGCAAGCATCTGAGTTTTTTTGTGAAGACCAAATATAGAAAGGTCCTGGTAGGATCCCTGGCACTCTGTGGGTGTGGACTTGCTATAAATTGTGTAATGGATCATTACATATCATGGTAGAAAGGATCGTCAACTGAGAGTTACGAAACATGGGTTTGATCCCCAGTCTGCCATAGGTAAGCATGAGCCCCTACAAATTAAACCACCTCTTTGATCTTTCATTTCTGCAACAATAAAATAGGGGTAAGAATATGCCTTTAAAGGGTTATTCAAAAGATAGAATAATGTTAATAGATGAAGATGCAATGTGATTACTGAAGTGTAAATTGCTGTTGTTTTTTTAAAGCAAAACTGTAAAGCATCTGTACGAAGAAAATTGAAAATGTGTGTGGTGAAATGGTTTTGGAGCTGATAGACTCCCACTGAATCTTGTCTCTGTTTCCCTCTGGATATTTGGAAGGTTTACTTAACTCCTTTGAGCATTAATTTTCTTATCATCGTAAGGACTAAATAAAAACGTGTGGCAACATTGTATACACAGTGTTGGGTATAAAATAAATGTTCCTTAAATAATTCATTTCTTCCCTTATTCCACCTCTCCTCAACCTGGCTCCCTCCCTCACTTCCTCTTTCCCTGTCTTCCTTTCTTCCCTGTCTTCCTTTCTTCCCTATTTTCTTCCTTTCCTTCTTTCCTTCTTTCCTTCCTCCCTTCCTCCCTTCCTTCCTTCCTTCCTTCCTTCCTTCCTTCCTTCCTTCCTTCCTTCCTTCCTTCCTTCCTTCCTTCCTTCCTTCCTTCTTTCCTCCTATCCTCCCTTCCCTTCTTTCCACCTTCCCTTCACAAAGTCCTGACCAGGAATCACATCCAGTCTCTTATTATCAGTAGTCTCTTATTTAATATTTACCTACCACTTTTGCTCTACATCTCTGAAAAAAAGTTGGTTTATTTATCTAAAATCTTTAGTCATTCTTGGGCTGCATCTGTTTAGCCCTCCCAAATACTTCCATCATTTATCATGACTTCTACTCACCCTATAGGCTCCAGACAGGCTCAGCTTCCCTACATCAACTCTGCTCATCCTTCTCACCTCCAGCACCCAGGGTTGGTCAGCATAACTGTTGGTTGCCGTGAAATTCTGAGGTACCCTTCACATATTTCTTACTTTGTGACTTTACGTAAACTTCAAAGCTACATAGCAATATCCACACACTCCCTGATGCAAGAGTCAAAGTGACTATTTTAATTATCATACAAGTTATTTATGGTATCAGTGTGACATTTAGTATAGTCTGCTTTATGCGGTGTGTGTGTGTGTGTGTGTGTGTGTGTGTGTGTGTGTGTGTGTAGTTCTTGACTGTACTTTTTAGAGATTTGTCCTCTAAGTTTTAACAAAATTTTGTAAACCCTATCATATCTAATAAATTTATATTCATTTATTGAACAAATATGTATTGAATAAAGTCTATGTATTAGACATGTTCTAAGCTTAAGGAATTCATCAGTAACCCAAATGAGCATACTTACTTCTCTCATGAAACTTACAGTCTATCAAGGGACAGATAAAAATACATCCTATATAATAAAAGGCTAATATGCAAATCGACCAAACAGTGAAACGACCGGTCGCTATAATGCACATTGAGCACCAGGGGTCAGACATTCAATGCAGGAGCTGGGCTCACTGCTGGTGAGCCCAGTGGTGGTGGCAGGAGCCTCTCCCACCTCCGAAGCAGTGCTAAGGACCCCTCAGCAGACATCACCCAAGGGGTCCCAGACTGTGAGAGGGTGCAGGCCGGGCTGAGGGACCCCCCCCTCCACTGCATGAATGTCATGCACCGGGCCTCTAGTAAATAAAAAATAGCCAAGGTAATCCTAGATAATAAATAAATTACTTTTCCCTATGACTGGTTTCTGCTCTAAAAAAAGGTGAAAATTAGATATTTTCTATCTGCAGTTTGGAGCTGTTTTAGGAACACTATGAATTTATATGGTAATGCTTATGTACCCTACTCACCTTACTACTATTGTTAATAACAATAAAAGTGAAAGGACTCCTTGATTAGGTGTCAACGATCCTCTGTTCTAGCCACAATTTAGACATGACTTAGGTTGCATCAATTATTCTCTCTCACCCTCGGTGTCTTGCTTGTAAAATAAAGGAGTCAGTCTGGATGGTTATAAAGGCTCCCTCCAGCTTAGTATAGTATTTTTCTAAGGTCTATGATATTGCTATTTATATCTAGAGGCCCCAACTGATCCATCAAAGTATGCAGAAAATCTTTGAAAAGACACTGTAAATGTCTTCTGGTAAGAGTTTCATTTTAATAACTATTAGGACAACAGGAACACTGTGTCTCTTATTAAATTTGTATGTTCAGATACTATCTGGTGCTGATTGTATCTTTGGAATATAAATTGCACAATATAGCATAATAAAGCACAGTTTAGAATTGTTTTCATAACAGTGCATGCCATAGTACTTGGCCATAAAATAAGAATGGAAAAGTACATCTTGTTCTGTAAACTCATAATTTTCAGCTGTCTAGAAACCGGGTATAGAAAGGAAATTAATAAGAGAAAAACATTTCACAGTATGCATGTGCAGTTTAAAAAATATTATGTTCATTGTAGAAAGACAAAAGCATAAATGACATTCTTCTAGAATTTGATAACCTAGAAAAATATTTGTATTTTTAAATTTTGATTTTGCTAATGGTTATCACATGTATTTATTCATTCACTTATTTTTTAATCCTATTAAGAAACATTTTTTTAGCAGTCAATATGTACTCAGTACTCCTTTAAGATCAGCTGACGTGTAAATTCATTAGACGTTAAAAGGAAAGGTGGCCACAGAAGCTTGGAAGACATTAAGGATAAGTGAATATCACGCTAAAGTTGGATACCTTTAATTTGAGTTTGGCCGTCTGTGGGATTAGTTTAAAAGTGATTTTTTTCTAGCAGCAATGTTCAATTAACTTTGAGAGGTGATTTGTTACCAATGCCATATGATAGATAAACCATCTAAACTGGATACAAAATGCTTGATATGGCAATGTTAATCCTCTTTCTTGTCATTGGGACTAAAATTATGGGTTTGATTTTTCATGAATCTAGATAATATAATAATGGCATTAATAATATTATCATTTATTGTACACTTAACATATGCCATGGGCTTCATTCTTTGATTATATAACTATCATTTTACCATATTCTTAGAAGAACATGGGAAAAATGGAAAAGTCATTGTCTTCAAAATGCTAACACAGAGGCCACAGTTAAAATGGAGTATGCTACATGCTGAGAAGGGTGATATGGAAGAACACACTAATGGTAACCAGCCTAGCCTTAGAAAGGTTGAGTGGACAAATTTACTTATTATGCGTCTTGACTGCTTAAAATCTTTTAAAGTAGACATGACAATCTACAATATGCAGGTAAAGCAATTGAGGCCAGAAATTATGTGACTAGACTAAGGTCACACAGCTGGATCTTTAACTCCTGTAGCACGTGCTCTACTGGCTACAACAGAGATTATGCAATCTGTCTCTTCTTCAGATGTGTGTTTGCTGATTATGATTAAGAGGATGTTAGTAGATCAATAAAAAAGCAGAGATACAATGACAATAACTATATATATATGTATATATGTAAATATACACACATATATTCACACATACACATACATATTCTACTTTTTTTGAGTCAATGTACTCATCCTTATGCCAAAAGCAGTACAGTATAAGAGGAAAATAAATGGGCTCTCGAAGTCAGATGACAGGATTTAAGTTGCATTTCCAATACACGGAAAGTGAAACTGGCCACTGCCTCTTGTAGAGGCTCTTGTTCCACATCTGTAGAATGATATTAATAAAGATGATATTGACTATCCCTACATGGTGTATGTTACACATTCAGTAATGTACTTCTAAGTCACTGTAAACATTAAATGTTGTGCAAATATTAGTTTGTTTGAAAGATGGCGATTTGAATGAAATTGTCAGAGCCAATATTAATCTACCAGCCTCTATGTTCAGAGTCTAATGTGGAGGCATTTGAGGCAGCAGCAGACATAATAAAAAATTAAGTGAATAATTACATTCCTCTTGCTAAAGTATTTTTTGAGATTCATGTTTATACTAATACTAGTGGCCCAGTGCATGAATTCATGCACCTTGAAAGGAACTGTGGGCCACAAGGCAGCAATGAGCACAGGGGCAGGTCTTGGCCCATCCTCTGCACCCCGGCCTGGCCCCTCCCACCACAGCCCTCAGTCCCCTGTCTGCTGGCAACCCCACACCCACCACTACTGCTCCCACATGCTGACAGCACCAGCCCTGCTTGCACCGCTGATGGTGATTGGGGCTGGCACCATCAGCAGGTGCCTGTAGTGGCTGCTGCCCCGATCGCCCCTCAGGAGTGGGGGGAGGTGGAGAAGCCCTCAGGGTTGATCGGGCCAGCAGCCACTGCTCACACCCGCTGACGTTGCCGAGCGATTGGGATCAATGTCAGGTGCCAGCAGCGGGTGGAAGTGCTGGGTAGGACCGTGGCACACAAGAGCAAAGAATTTTCAGTAACCACCAGAGGCTCACCCCGATGACGGCGACCGGTGCCCTGCCTTGGTCTGGCATCCCCACTCACCTGCTCCACCATCCCACGATAACTGACGCCCACCATGTTCCACTCTCTGCTGTCTGCTGCCAATGCCCTCCATGTTCTGCACTTGCCCCCTGGTGGTCAGCACACGTCATAGCGACCAGTTGTTCAGTTGTTCCACGGTTAGGTCTATTTTCATATTAGCCTTTTGTTATATAGGACATAGAGTAATATAGATGAATAACATTTTTTATGCAAAAGACAAGCTCTATGTTGTTAGATTCAGTGGTCATGTCACAGGTTTTACCTTACCTATCCAGAGCTTTGACACAGTGATGACTCCCTGCCAGGAAGCATGTTTGCTACATACCCCTATCTTTATAGACACTCCTTCTCAAATCTTTCTTAGTGATTCCTTATCATCTCCCTTTTCTCTAAAAGCAAGAAGTGCCTGGAATCAGGCCATGGACCTCTTCTCTTCCCAGTCTATGTTTGCCACTTGGGTGATCTCATCCATTCTGATGACTTTTCATTTAGATCTTGAACAGTTATTTCTCCAGCACAGACTTTATTCCTCAGCTTGAAACTTATGTATCTAATGGTCAATTTGGCATCTCCACTTGGATGTCAAAAATGCATTTCAAATTTAACATGACTCAAACTGACCTAATGAGATTACTATTGTTCACTCCTACTTGTCCTTCAATCTTCCCTCATTTAAATTAATAAAACAGCATTTATTTAGTTGTCAGGCCAATAACTTTCATGTAACCCTTGACCCATTTCTTTCTTTCGAATGCAAAGTGATCCATCACCATATTTGTTTGACTCTACTTTCATAATTTGACTAGCTCTAAATTCCAGTGCTGCCATCAAAATTATCCTCACCTTGTATCTAGATTACACAGGAACCTACCTACCTGCTGTCCTTGCTTCTACCCTTGTCAACACAGCTCTTCTCAACACAGCTGCCTAAGCAAGTCTTTCAAAATGGAAGTCAGAGAATGGCCCTCATTTGCTTGAAACTTTCCAATGATTTCCCATTCCATTTAAAATAAAAGTCAAAGTTCTAACAACAATATACATGACTTTCATCATTTGCAGCACCTCACCCCAATCTCTCTGACCTCCTTGGTGTTTTTAAATCCCAGTTTCCTGTACTCCCCCTTTCTGCTCCTTGACGCCCCAGCACCCTTCTTTGGGACATTTGAGCTCACTGTCTCCTCTGCCCAGAATGACTTTCCAGTGATGCAGGGGAGACAGGATGGTGGTTTGCACCATGTATGGTGGAGAACTGGGAGGATTTTTGGCACAACATGAAGATCAAGGCTATGTGATTTGATGGCAGACTAAATAGGGAATGCAAGAGATGGTAGAAATCACGAATGCCACCTAGGGTTTGTGGCACTTACGGAGGTAGAAAACACTTGGGGAAGGTAAAGTTTGTGGAATGTTGAAATTCTGAGTTCATTTTGGACATGTTTATTTTTATGTTAGATATCCAAAGAATAATGTTAAATGGGCAATTGTTGGAAGAGATTGAAGTTCAGAGGAAAAACAAACTATAGATAAAAACAATTGAAGATATAACCATACAGAAAGGAGAGAGCTGCTAGGTGTACCTATCAGACACTGTGCCCACCAGAAAAATGTAGTGAAAGCAAGAGCAGAAGATCTGTCAGGCATGGCATGATTTATGTTGGACACAATCTAATCCATTTGAAGGTTTATTTCATTGAGTCTTATGAACACACACACACTTAGATACAAGGCAGCTGGCTGTATCCAGCTCCAATTTTCAGTATGTCTCAAGGCCTGGGGCCCTTAGCTCAGGGCCATTGAATTTTGCTGGTAATAAAACAGTGTTGGAGCAAGTGAGACATCACACAGCATCATGCACATTTGGGATGGGAGGGAGATACAGTTCTCATTGATGTGATCAATTAATTAATGATAATATATTTCTCCATCAGAACTGAGAATCTGTATTTCCAATGCCCTCTGAGTATTTGCAAACATTAAGTCAAATAAGAAGGCCTGGAACTTACAACATAAATGGTTCCTAAATAGTTAATGCAAGTCCAACTTTGTGAGGGTGGCACCTCTTCTGCTGCTAGCAACTTGTGTCAAAATCTTCTACTAGTATTGTGTCAACCCATTCTCTTTCTTAATAAGACAAAACATCTATGTCCTGAAAGTAGTTTCCTTGGTGTTTCATTGGTTCTTTTCTTCAATATGTAAAATTGTTTTATATATTGGATTCACATGGATTCAGTAGGTCTTATCCTGCTTTAATGCGATCAAAAGTTTCTAAGTGTGTGAATCAGTTTTTCTTATTTTTCATCATCCCTGATTACTTTGACTCAGTGCATACAGGCTTAGTGTGATGTCAATGTCAATTGGACTTTGCTTCCATAGTGAGATTATGAGTTTTGGTCATTATTGTAAGGAATCTCATTTATAATAAGAAATATTGGAAAAATGAGAAGTCACAAGTGAAGATATAATAAATTTAGGTGTTGCTTTGAAATCACATATATATGGTGAATGCTAGTTGTTATTGTTATCACTCCATATTATAAGCTTGCCTTTAACATATAATTTATTCATCCAACAACTAGTGAGGAGGTTTTAGACTTTGGATCCACAATGGTTAAGGAACAGACACTAGGTCTACCAGTAAGCTTTCCAGGCAGACAATAAGCAAGTAAAGAAAACAAAAACCAAACCAAAAAAAAAAAAAAAAAAAAAAAAACTGGAAAAAAATAGCAAATTACAACTTATGAGGGATACAAAAAAGATAGAATAAGAGATGGCACTTGCTTAGGTAGACTGACCAGGAATAGCATTTCAGAGAAAGGGACAATTAAATTAAAACTTGGAAGATTAAAAAAATAATCAACTGTTTAAATATTCAGGGAAGTAGGAGAGTGATCTAATACTGGAGAAGTGAAGTGAGTAAAATTCCTGAGATAGGCATATTAGGGAAGATTAAGACATTTGTGGTGAAGAGGTGAGAGACAAGTAAGTGAAGGTAAAAATGGAACCAGATGAGGTTGGAAGGCAAGTAAGGTCTTTAAATCTTATAAGTTTATAAGTGTTTTATCTTGGAAGTAGAGCAGACAACAGTGAATGCTGGCCTTACAAGTAAGTATAGAGCTTGCCTCTTCAGGTAAGATTCTTTTTAGCATTTATTATTTAGTACCAATTGATATGTTATGCAAGTGCATATTCTCTATGAGCTTTATGATTAACTTTATCTTGAAAATTATTCATTTACTTATCTTTTCTGCAGAACTACCATATTATCTTTTTTAAACAAAAGCTTAGATCATAAGAAGTAGCTAATGTAAACATTAGAGCCAAAGAGGCCTGGGTTCATATATTGGTAAGTAGTTAGCTGTGTGACCTTTGGTAGTTAATCTCTCTGAGCCTCAGTTTCCTCAGCAATAAAAGAAGGATAATAATATTTACTTAATCAAGTTGTGAGAATTAGTTGAGATGGATTAAGATGATGATGATGACAAAGAAGAAGAAGAAGAAGAAGAAGAAGAAGAAGAAGAAGAAGAAGAAGAAGAAGAAGAAGGAGGAGGAGGAGGAGGAGGAGGAGGAGGGGGAGGAGGAGGAGGAGGAGAAAGAAGAAGATTACTGCCAGTGTTCCCTTTACTGCTGCTGAATAAAATCTCTTTCCTCTTGACTTGAGAAGGCATTTTTTTTTATCATAAGTTTAAAATTTTATCTTTAAAAATGGTAAGGTGTGAACAAAGTTTATTCACATGTTCTTTGGGGAACCAACAGAATATAAATAGCCCCCCTCCCTCATCCAATGGGAAGGCCAAAAGTGTATACAGAGTTATGAAGGGTGTTTGAGATTCCTCCTCAATTAGGAAAAGCAATTCAAAGAATTATAGAAATAAAACGTATCACACATTTATGTATATCGTTGTTTTCTTTATTTTTTCTATATATTGGAGCAGATAAAGCAGCGAGAGGAAGCAGAGAAATTACAAGAGAATATGAAAGCTTTTCTCCTGATCCTGAAACAGACCGTGAAACTGTCATTTTAGAGGAAGGACAAAGATACAAAGAAGTTGTCCCCGCAGGTGTGTCCTTCTTCTTCTTCTTCTTCACTGTAGTGAAGCTTTGGAGCTGAACATCTGAATATATAGAGGGTTTCTTTTGAAACGGAAGACACACATTTGGAATATGAATGGAGGACTGACTGTCTAATGTTATTTTGAAGAAATTCTGCTTTGGCTGGTGGTATTTTAAAAGGGAGGACAACTCAAATTAAAAATAGGTATTTAGTGGTAAAGAATTAATTCTAACATCTTAGTTTGGGAAAAGCAAATTGGTGAGTTGAGTAAGTAGAAATTTCTTAGAAATTACCTAGACAGGGTTTGGTCACTGGATAGGGCAGATAGGTAACCCTATAGGTGACTAGTGCTGAACATTCACAAGGGAAGTGATCCTGAGGAATGTGCACACAGAGCAGGTTCAGTCTGAGAGGCAAACCCAAATGACAAAGTCTCTAATAATGTAAGTAGAAACGGAGACTACAAGATTTGCTATTTTAAAGTAGTTCTAAATTCTATTTCAACATTAGGTGAAATTTATTACATACTCACTACTTATTAAGTCAGAAATATCTACACTAATAAAAGAGAAATATACAAATTGACCATACCTCCATGACACCCATCAGCCAATCAGCAGTGAGCATGAAAATTAATCCAACAAAGATGGCGGGTTAATTTCCATATGCAGGCATGGTGCAACCGGGCGGAGTGGGATGCCTGCTATGAGGGGGAGGGTGGGGGGCAGGAGGAGTTACAGGAGCTGTGCTCCAGCTGGGAGCAAAGCCAGGGGAAGGAAAGCCTATTATTGCATGAATCTTCGTGCAATGGGCCTCTAGTATACAGATAAAAAAAAATTGTACCTGTCCAGGACAGACTGCACATAAATAATTGCAATACAGTAAGAAGTACTGAGTGTACCTTTTGTGTCTTCAGAACACATTAAAAAAATGTCAATAATTTAGTGCTAAAACATAGCTTATACCTTGATCTGATTCTCTGTTACTCTAAAGTACATATGCATACACACACACACACACAGTGTACAGTAAACATATATATGTGTGTGCACTGATATACAGTATATTATGGCACCATGCTTCCTTGTGGTAATTAAAAAAGACCCTTTGGAAATAGGATATTTGTGACTCTATAACCTGGTTCTAAAACTTATTAGCTGTGTGATATTATAACAAGTTACTTACCCTCCCTGCATTTTCATTTCTTCACATATGGAATAGTGGATTTTAGTATTTATCTCAGAACCTTGTAAATATTACATAATATAATGCTGGTCAAGCATTGGCCATTGCCTGACACAGGTGTGTGTGCAAGAAATATTAGCTATTACTTTTATTGTTGTTATTGTTTTTATTCTTTGTAATAATAGTAGCAGTTTTATAAAATCAAGGTAACTAAAAGGTAACTCAATGGCTATTGCTCTTCTATCTTAGAGGACACATCTTGAGAAGATCTTTCTCAAACTTTCATGGCATCAAGAATAGAAACATTTCTGTGTCACTTAATAAGTTCCCAGCAGTGATCTTACTATTATATAAGTATTAATTCATTTAATCCACATAACAATGAGATAACAACTATTATTATTATACAGTGTCACATTGTACTAACATGGACATTCCTATAGTAACCATTGAATGCAAGGAAAGGCAATTTCCAGAAAATCAGTAAAAGAGATGATCCCACAAATAATTCATTCTCTCTGTTATTGAAAAACAGATTCAGATTATACTACAACTTTCCAACTTTTCTCCTAATAACATATTATGATTATTTTTCTATGTTATTACCGTATTTTCTGGCGTATAAAACGACTGGGCATATAGAAGATTTTCCTGGGTTAAAAAGTCGTCCTATAGCCAGAAAATACGGTACTTATAAATCCATCTCCTTCTTTCTAAAGTTTATAGTTTTCAGTTTTGCAAGATGAAGTTATGGACAGAGGTGATGGGTTGCACAACAATATAAATTCACTTAATACCACTGAACTGTACACTTAACCATGGTTAAGTACTATGTGTATTTTACTACAATAAAGAATTGGAAAAATTGTTTATAGAATTTTAAGGCTATACTTTTTGTTTAAACTATCTTCTATTACAAATATTTAGATTATTTCAAAATCTAAATTTAATAAACAATACTGCAATGAATATCACAATAAATTTCTTTGAACACCCATTTTCTGTAAAACATGATAATAAAAATAATAGCTTCCACTTTTTGAGTGCTTACTATGTGCCAGACAAAGTGCTAAGTATTTTATGTAGATAATCTGAGTTGAATCCCACACTAACTCTATAAAGTTGATATTCCCTGCCCACTCTCCCCAGATTATGCAGATTGATTCTTGCACTGGGGCACTTGTCGAAGTGGCAACTTGGGGCTAACATCCAACTTGAACTTCTTTCACTAAACCTTGGCCTAAGTTATTTTGGGAGAAAGAAGGGAGGTTTATTCTAAAATGCCTAAAGAAACATTCTGGTTACCAAACTTCATGTCCCTAGGTTGCTTTCATCCAGAGGGAACAATTTGTTCTAATATGTACAAAGGCATTTTATGAGAACAATTTGTTCTAATATGCAGCAAAGCATTTTATGGGCCAGCAGTGGCCCTGAAGGTCCCCCTGACTTGTAAATTTCAGAGTCAGGGTTGAATTCAGGAAGTCTCACATGAGAACCCTACACTGAATTATTAGAACCAGTGCCTTTTGTTGAAGTATATTCCCAGAAACGCAATGGCTAAGTTAAAGGGCAGGCACATTGAAAATGTTGAGTTTCTTCCCAAAAGGGTATCACTATTACTTATTTACTTTTCACCAATAGTTTCTTAGAATGGCTTTTTGACTCTTTCCTCACACCCTCCCTAGGTAATCCTGGATATCACAATTCCTTTTTATATTTGTTAGGTTTTTATTATAGTGCAAATAGTTGCCAGACACTGCTACATTTTTTTCCTGGAAAAAGTCATTGTTGTTATTTTACTAAATCCCTGGTACTGATACTTTTCTGTTATTTGACTTTTTGTACTAAAAGGAAAAGTAGATTTTTTTTTTTTTAATTTTGGAAAGTTGATGTTGGGATTGCATTTATTTTTTTCTGTCTGAGTTATTTGATTTGATATCTGAAAATAGCATAGCTCTACTGATACACTTGATAAAGAGATTTGGTTATACAAAGACAGACTTCTTTTGGATGATATTTTGAAGTTTGTGAAAGCAGATATAGATACTAAAATGGTTTACTGTACTTTTAAAGGCCTTTTGATCAGTTGCTAGGCCATTTCCCTTGGTATGAAAAAAATCAATTTTATTAGAATATTTGCCAGCCATAAGCTGTCTCTACAGTATATGTGCTTTATATTAAGCTACTTCAAAACCTGTGCTAATAGAATCATCAAGGCCTTCCAGTCCAAGCATACTTGTAAATTGCTAGTGTGTCCTTTTATCTTTCAAGATCTTCTGATGTGGAGAATGGATAAAAGTTTGGAACCATTTTTAAAGATGTAAAATTTCATCCATGGAGATGCAGATTTTATTTTTATTACTTTCACTCAAATGTGTGCTTTTTTATTAGATTAGTTCAAACATTATCTCTCATTTTAATGTATCCCATGCATTTACATTTTAATTCTGTTTACCATCTCTTTTGGTGCCCAGTAAACATGTAGCTCCAATAAAAAGTAAGATTTCACTCTAAGTTAAACAGAATGACTCAGAAAATGTAGGAAAGTGGAGGCCAGTTGTTCCTAATCTCTCCTAGGAATAAGCTCTGGGTACCCCAAAAGAAGAAGAAATTTCCTCTTCCTCCACCCCCAAACTCCTTTTCTCTTTGTCATTTAACTCTTTAATTAAAATGGAAAATAGAAAGGGCAGGATATCTGACACTTACAAAAAGCATTGTTCACTCTGCTAACACAATGGCAATAATAACTAATACTTATTAAGGGTACAACAACAAATATGTTTTCATGTATTGACCTTTTTTATCCTTTGCATCCTATTTTTCAAATGAGAAAATAGGCATAGACAGATTTTTTTTTTAATGTCTAAAATCAAATAGAATTGAACCAAGTACATTGGTCCATCTCCCTTAATCATTATACTGCAAAGAGAAGGGAGTTTGTTTAAGTAAGTCAGGGTCCACTTTTGACTACGTTTTCTGGAGATAAATGTAGTTAAGTGTCATGAGTTTTTATTTGTTATGCCTCTTTTACACCACACCACTCCTGTGCTGCTCTTAAGACTCAGTTCTGCCTGTGTTGGTTTCAGCAAAATGAAGGAGAGATCATGCCTAGATAAACATACAACTGGGTTAAATTATGGTTTGTTAGTAAAAATCACCTTGCAGAAATTGTCTATAATCAACTAATTTTAAATAAAAAGAGACTTTTTTTTGATTGATCAAGAGTGGGAAGAGAAAGGAGAAAGAAAAATATTCAAGAATTCCATCAGAGTATATCATATTTTAGCACAAGAATAAATGTTAACACATGCCTAAGACACACCAAGGGAAGATACTTCTTTTTAGTCAAGTTTTTTTTAACAAAGTCCTCATTCATTTACATAAAATCTTTCTAGTTAAGCCCTAAGAGTAATGATAGTAATGGTGGTAGTACTAGTTGAGTAATACCTAAGCATGGAATTTAAATCAGACACATCTGATTCTGAAAACCTTCACTCACAATTTTTGGGATCTTAGGGAAATTAATTTCTTCCAGCCTTAACTTCCTTATATAAAATGACCATAATAAAATCTACCTCACAAGTTAAGAATAGGTGAGATAATTAATATAATCATCTGGAATGTACCTGACATATAGAAGGTCCTTAATATCCGTAATAAATGTTAATTTCCCTTTCTTACTTTTCTTCTTATTCTCTTCACCCCCTTTTTCTTTTCTCTTTGTTATCCAATTTCTTCAATTAGAATGAAAAGAGTAGGGTGACTTATAGTTTCTAAAAGTTTTGTTCACTCAATACTGGCATGTTGCTGCCCATATCTCCTGTACCAACTACTCCCAACACTTAAAAAACAATTCCTGAGTGCTCTTTGTAGGCTCAGAATGACCTTTTGAGCCTTATGTAAGAATCTCCTTGTAAAAATGTATTCAGTTTGCCATTTCCTTCAAATACATATCATGGAAACCAACATTTACAAATTCAGTAGTAAAAGCAGAATGTAATAAATCCCTCTACGTCTAAGATTTTCATTCTTATGAGTTTTCTTTAGAGAGTTCCCTTAGGATGTTTGTATTTCTCTTGAGCCTCATGCACAAGGACTGTGGTTGTTTTCATTTGGAGACTGAGTTAAGGTATTAGGGTTAGGTATGTCTAGTAATCATAAATAGTTTTTGTTAATAAGTAAAAGTTTTCATCACCTCTTAGGCTGTTAACATTTTTATTTTATTTTTACAAAAGATAAAGCAAATGAAACAGTATGGCAAATGAAGAGTGAACATCAATTCTTATTGGGAACAATGCCACTCATGGTCACACAAACCATCTGACTAAGGCTGTGTCCTACTTCAGGCACAGAGATAGAAATTACATCAGTTGGATCCCAGTAATTGCAAGCAACAAAAACTGATTCTAGCTAATGCATGCAAAGAAAAAAAGGATATCAGTTAGCTAGATGATGAGAAGAGCAATGAGCAGGGTAATTAGAAGGGTGATGAGAATTCTAGGCTAGCATTAAACTCCTAGAAAGATTAGCCTCGAGGAATTTCAGTGGGTCTAGATAACAATAACTACTCATAATGAACATACTCCAACTGATATTTTTTTCTGCCCTTATAGCATGCTTCTCAAGATTTAAAGTCTTCAAAGAGAGAATCTGATTGAACTTGTTGGGTTAAGGGGTAAGGAGTGGACATATTGAATAAGAGTCCCACCATGGCTGCATCATGGAGGCACACTAATTCCTTAAAGTACAAAAAAGAGAGGAAGTGGTACTTAGCCAAGCACAAATGAGAAAGAAATTCCATCATGGAAGACAAAGAGTGATTCCTGGCAATGATTCAATTATTTAGAATTATATTTATATGTAAAGTTTTATACAAATTTTATAACAATTTTTCAAAAGTAAAGTATCATTTAGATTTAATGTAGAATGATGTATAATAAAACTTACTGAATAAGCCATGATTTTTAGCCATTTTTAACCATGATAGGAATAAAAATTTATTCCACAATTCTGGCTCTGCCAACCAGCTGTGTGACTTTGGGTCAATAACATTATTTTTCTGGATATCCAATTTCTTACCTATTTAAAATGAAAAAAATGGATGCAAATCTCTCTCAGGTATCAACTGTAGCATGAGAATTATCCCTGGACCGCACTTGCTTTTCAACCCTAACCTAAACTGATAAGGTGAGTAGTTTATGGTCATGCTTTCAAGCTTTGGTCATAGTGAGCTGAGTTAGCTTTTCTTGATTAACTCATCTTATTCCAATAAAAAAAGAAATTCTATAATTATTCTTGGCAAGCATCCAAAAATATGCTCACTATCCAGTTCCAATTAATAATGTGTGACTTGTTAAAAACAGATTTTGTTCATTTGAAGGTTTTAATAGCACCCACTTTCAACTTAGTTCTCTTGGGAAAATATTTAGCATGCATTTAACCAGCTTGACACATACAACTAATTAATTTGTCTAAAGCAAATTATTATATGAATCATAAACAAAAAGTGAAAATTGAAATAGTGCCAAAATTCAAGCTTGAGGTACTTTATACTTAAATAACATGAAGTTTTTGTTTTGTTTCCTATTTCTATTAAGTAAGGTAGATAGATTAATGTGTGTCATTGTCAGATAGGAAACTCACATGTAAAAATGGGTGTTATTTATGTATTTTCAGAATTTGAAAGAACTTTCAAAAATATGATATAGAAGTATATCTAAATGGCACAGTTCAAATAATGATGAACAGGTAAAAAACTAACATGAGCTGTGCCTAACTCACCAGCCCAAACCTAAGGTAGAATATTTGCATAACAGACCTATTAAATACTAAATACTTTTTATTTCTTGGTTGAAGTATTAATTTATTTTTAAAAATCTGGGGAAATGGAAGCTGGTTATATTCTAGTATAAAGTTGGAAATAGTCCCCCAAAGTGGAAGAGAACCAGATGCAATGAGAGGCAGAGAGGTACAAAGACAGGCTTTTAATTGTAATATTACCCCACTCCCTGCCTGCCACCAGTATTTCCTTCAGAAGATCATTGCCCAGCTAGTAGCATCTAGCTGAGGTGAATTGCAGATAACAAGTGTAGGTAGACTGACTGGCCACTGCCATTTATTACTTTTTTTTCCACTTCTTTTTCTAAAACTGAAGGTGAGAAAATTATATCCCAGTAAGATAATATTGGTGGAGCTTCAAGGAGCTTCCTGGTGTGGGAAAGTTTATAAAGACTCTTTACTTTGAGGCACAGTTATTCCCAAGTTCAAAACTTATGGGAGGCCACTAAGTAGGGCCTCAGCTGCTTTACTCCTTCTTCCCATGCTCATCATCAGCCCAGTGACTAATATGTCCAAAAGCATAACAACTTATCTGAGGAAAGACAATCTCTCTAGAAGAAAGATAACACATTCAACAGCTTGCATGAGAAAAAACAGAATTTCTTGACCAGATGGGAAAAGAATTTAAAAAATATATCTTCAAAGATATAAAGAAAGATATTTGTATAACAGGAGTTATAAAAAAGAACTAATTCAAAATACTGCGTATGAGATATATAATAATTTGAACAAATAACTCAATAAATAGATTAAACAGCAGAAACAACACAACCAAATAAGAAATTAATGAATTGAAAGATGAGATCTAGAAGCTTTTAACCTTTTGCACTCGGATATCGAGTGTGACTCGACACGGTTAGCAACGGTAGCAGCTCGTGTGTCAAATCGTATTGAATGTATCAATAATTTGAAATATAAAAAAATCCAAATAAATAAGTTTGTACGAAAAGAAACTCCAGTTTTTTTTTTTTCTACTGCTGAGCTTTGTAAAATCTGGGGTATTTAAAAAATTAAATCCCGAGTAGAATAAAGGAATCAAGAAAAAAGCAAGCAAATGCAAAGGGTTAAAGAAGTCTGAGAAAGGGATCAATAAGGGATAAACAGATGGAGAATAAAAATGGAGAGTTAAGACAAATGGAGGCTAGAAAAAAATCTCAGCAGATATATAATGGATTTTCCATAAGAGAGTGAAAAAATAAACAATGAATAAATGGGAGGAAATAGTTTAAGAAATAATTTACCTTATTTTTTTCAGATTAAAGGAATGAAATAAATTGTTTTGAGAGAAATAGAATGTCAAACAAAAATTAATAAACAGAACAATGTAATACTAACAAAAACTCTTAAAAAGATTAAAGTAAATTTTAAGAATATCAATTCTTTGAAGGGGGATGGGGAGGCTCTAAAAGCTTAAAAGAAAATAGATTGCTTTCATAGATACAAAACTTAGATTGATATCAGACTTCTCATTTTTTTTAAAGTAAGGATACAATGAAATAATACTTTCAAAGAAAAAAGTGTAACATATGATTTTTTATTTGTCTAACTTCATTAAATTTGAGAGTATCATATGCTTATTCTCAGGCATATAAGACCTCAGAAGCTTTACAACAGGAAGATACATTTTAAAAGGAATCTCAGAAAAGTATGTAATTAAAAACAAGAGTAAGTATTCTAGGGGGATGTGACAATATATAAGGGAAGTAAGGATGAGTAAATAATTTATTGGAATTTTATATTTTCTTTAAAAAATATGCCCTAAAATGTATACATATGATGATCCAGAACTAAAATTGTATGGCACAAACATGAGGCATGAGTAGGACACATTGCTAGGTGCTTATATTTTGTATGAGAAAGACATAAATAAGAATACATTTAAAAATTGATATGAAATATTAAGCACAAATACGAGTCCTTAATAAAGTCCAATTTTTAAAAGTATAAACATGTTTGTAACTTTTAAATGAATAATACATTTAAAAAAAAGAGAAAAAATAAGAGAAAAGGCCTGGCCTGCCCTGCCTTCTTCACAAGTGGATACCTGTCTAGTCCCACTTCCTCCACAAGCTGATATGTGGCCAGCCTGGACACACAGACCTGCCACTCTGTCCAGGCATGGATCCAGCACCCATGGACAATGGCCCCCCACTGCCTTGATATGGTGTTCCCACACCTGCCACTATGACTCAATCCTCTCGGCCCCCAGATGCACAGACCTGCTACTGCAAACTGGAACACCTAACCTGGCACCACTAGAAAACTGGACCCACTGTTGAAACCTGGTGAAATTAGTCACCCCCAGATGCATGGGCCTGCCCCTGTGACTCGACCTGCCTCACCCAGTGGCACAGATACCAGACAGATAAAATGGGGAAACAAAGAAACCATCCCAAAACGAAAGAAAAGGAGGAATCACTAGAAAAGGAACTAAATGAAATGTAGGTAAGCAATTTGTGAGATAAAGAATTCAAAGTAATGGTTATAAAGGGGCTCCAACAACTTAGTGGTACCACAAGCAATTTAATCAGAACTATAAGGAACTTAATGAGAAATACACTGTGGGGAAGCATGAGACTTGGTTGGAAAGTTTGTAAGGAGGACATTCTGAGAAAAGGGAAGTGTGTGGAAGACCACCTACCCTGTTTATTGGAATTCCAAGTTAGGGGAGACTTAGGGGAGTGCCAAAGGTGGTGCTCCTAATTATTCCTTGACCTTTCCAAACAAGTCTGTGCACCAGCAGACCCCCAGGTGTTTACTGGAGTCCTTATGCTTAATCTTTTGGGTTAAAGGACACTACAAACACATGTGTCCTCCCAAGATTACTTACCTTACTGATCGTATCCAAACTTTATCTCAAACTGCTGCTACAATAAAAGCATAATGAGACAGGCAATTGAGGCTGCCTGGTTCCTTTATCCAGGCAGTCCCTTGGCCCTCTCTTTCACAGCAACTGTTGTGTTGGAGTGATACATTCATTCATCATTTCGGGTCTGCTGGTCAGCCCAGGCAATATACCAGCATAAAAAAAGAGGTAGAAATAATTAATAAGAATCAATTGGAAATGAAGAATGACATAGCTGAACAAAAACATACCCTGGAGAGCATGAAAAGGACTGACAAATTTCAGAGGAAAGGCAGGGGTAGGTGGAGTTGGGTGGGGAGAGATTAACGAGGGAACTTATATGCATATATGCATAGCCCATGGACACAGACAATAGCATGGTGAAGGCTTGTGAGGGGCAGGTGAAGGGTGGAGGGTCAATGGGAGAAAAAAATAACAAGTGGGACATCTGTGATACTTTCAGCAATAAAGATAAATTAAAGAGGAACAAAAAAAGAGAATACCCTGTAGGGAATGAACAGTAGACTAGAAGAAGCCAAAGGACCAAAACAGTGAATTGGAAGACAAGGTAGGAAAAAAATATCCATTTGGAGCAGGAATTGGAAAAGTGTTAAAAACAGGAGAAGAGTTTAAGGGAGCTTTGGGACAGCATGAAATGTACCAACATCCACATTGTAGGGGTACCAGAAGGAGAAGCGTTTGAGTAAGGAATAGAGACCACGTTTGAAGAAATAATGACAGAAAACTTCCCTGACTTTGTAAAGGAAAATGCCACACAAGTTCATAAAATACAGAGAGATCCACTGAAGATGAACCCAAAAAGACTCACACCAAGATACATCATTATTAAAATGGAACATGTTAAAGACAAAGAATCTTAAAGGCTGCAAAAAAGAGATACAAAATTACCTGCAAGGGAGTTCCCATTAGACTGGCAGCTGATTTCTCAACAGAAACATTTCAGGCCAGAAGGGAGTGGCAAGAAGTATGCAAAGTAATGAAAAGCAAGGGACTGAATCCAAGACTACTACATCTATCAAGGCTATCATTAAAATTTGAAGGTGAAAGAAGAGCTTCACAGACAAAAAAAACAACAACAAAACAAAACTAAAGGAGTTTATTATCACCAAACCAGAACTGCAAGAAATGCTAAAATGACTGTTGTAAGAAGAGAGAGAGAGAGAGAGAGAGAGAGAGAGGAGAGAGGTATCCTATATAATAAAAGCCTAATATGCTAAGTGTCCGCTCATCTGTTCAACTAATCAAAGCGTAATATGCTAATGATATGCTAAGGCCACTCAACTGCTCGCTATGATGTGCACTGACCACCAGGGGGCAGACACTCCAACCAGTAGGTTAGCTTGCTGCTGGGGTCCAGCTGATCAGGACTGAGCAAGATGGGCCAGACATGCCCTGAAGTCCTCCCATGGTCCCTCCCTGGCTGGCCAAACTCCTGCACCCCTCCCCAGCCCTAATTGTGCACCAGTGGGGTCTCTCGGGCTTGCCTGCTCCCTCTTGCAATCTGGGACCCCTCAGGGGATGTCAGAGAGCCGGTTTCAGCCCTATCCCATGGGCCAGGCTGAGGGACCCCACTGGTGCACAAATTCGTGCACTGGGCCTCTAGTAAAGAATAAAAATGGCAATAAATAAGTACCTATCAATAATAAACTTAAATGTGAATGGCTTAAATGATCCAATAAAAATACATAGGATAGCTGAATGGATATAAAAACATGACCCAGCCCTAACTGGTTTGGCTCAAGGAATAGAGTGTCAGCCTGCGGACTCAAGGGTCCCAGGTTCGATTCCGATCAAGGGCATGTACATACCCAGTAGGGATTGTGCAGGAGGCAGCTGATCGATCTTTCTCTCTCATCAATGTTTCTAACTCTCTATCCCTCTCCCTTCCTCTCTGTAAAAAAACAATAAAATATTTAAAAAAAAAAAAAAAAAAACATGACCCAATTATATGCTGTCTACAGGAGACTGACCTCAGAACAAGACTCACACAGGATGAAGGTGCAGGGATAGGGAAAAATTTTTCATGCAAATGAAAATGAAAGAAAAGCTGGGGTAGCAATAGCTGACTAAATAGACTTCAAAATGAAGGCCATAACAAGAGATAAGAAGGCCACTTCATAATACTAAAGGGATTACTAAAGAAAAAGGATATAACGCTGGTAAACATATATGCATCCAATATAGGGGCACCTAAATATATATAAAAAAAAACTTCTGGAGGACTAAAGGGAGAGATTGACAGCAATACAATCATAGTAGGGGACTTTAACATCCCACTGACATCACTGGATAGATCTTCTAGACAAAAATATCAACAAGGAAAAGTGGCCCTAAACAAAACTCTAGACCAAACAGATTTAATTGATATTTTACAGAACTTTTCACCACAAAGCTGCAGAATATACATCTTTTCAAGTGCACCTGAGTCATTCTCAAAGATAGGCCACATGTTAGGACAGAAACTAAGTATCTACAAATTCAAGAAGATTAAAATCATATCAAGCATCATTTCTGATCAAAATGGCATGAAACTAGAGATAAATTTCAATAAAACACCCCAAAATATTCAATCACTTGGAGGTTGAATAGCATGTTGTTAAATAATGAATGAGTTACCAATTAGATCATTCTATATAATAAAAGGTTAATATGCAAATAGACTGAACAACGGAACAACTGAACAACCAGTTGCTATGACATGCACTGACCACCAGGGGACGTGCATGGAACATGGCGGGTGTTGGCCCTGACGGATGGTGGAGCAGGTGAGCGGGGTGGGGCGCTGGACCAAGGCAGGACACCAGTCGCTGTCATTGGGGCGAGCCTCTGGTGGTTACCGAAAATTCTTTGCTCCCGCATGCTGCAGTCCCTCCCAGCATTTGCAACTGCTGCTGGCGCCAGCCCCACTTGCACCCGCTGTCAGCGCTCGGCACCGGCCCCAATTGCTCAGCACCATCAGTGGGTGCAAGTGGCGGCTGCCAGCTCTGATCACCCCTCAGGGCTTCTCCACCTCCCCCTGCTCCTGAGGGATGATCTGGGCAGCAGCTGCTGCTCGCACCTGCTGACAGTGCTGGCCTCACTCACACCCGCTGCTGGTGTCAGCCCAATCTCTCCGTGCAGTCAGCGGGTGTAAGCAGGGCCAGCATTGTTAGATCTGGGAGTGGCATCAGATAAAGTGGGGCTGCCGGCAGACAGGGCACTGCGGGGCCTGGCTGCTCCGTGCCCACTGCCCAGAGGCTCTCTGCGGCCCAGAGGCCCATCCACAGCCCAGAGGCCCATCCATTTTATCTGTGTTATACAGTCTTGGTTCTGGTATTTGCATGTTCAGTGTAGCAGGAACAGTAAGGAAACACCCCATTCATTTGTGAAGTGCCCAGAGTGGCTGTGCCTGCATGAGCCATGTCTTTCAGATTTCCCCAAGTGGAGTTCTGCGCGACTCCT
This sequence comes from Ia io, assembly GCA_025583905.1. NCBI lineage: Eukaryota > Metazoa > Chordata > Mammalia > Chiroptera > Vespertilionidae > Ia > Ia io. The sequence continues at coordinate 23,468,450 of JAJQQW010000007.1, forward strand.
TGGGCCGCCAGCACTGCTAGCTTGCACACCTCTTTCTCTCCAGTTAAAATGAGTAAGTCACAGGGATGACATGCTCCTGTCAGCACTCACTCAGATAAATTGAGTGAGTGCTGATAGAAGCCCATCTGCAGCCAGGCAGGAAATGCTTGCCTCGTCACTGCAATGATGAAGCAAGCATTCTGCCAGGCTGCTCACGCTGCCTGCTCTCAGCAGCTGCCCCCCCCCCCCCAGGACTGGGGAACTCTGGTGGGGCTGAGAGGACTGGGCGCTGCCATCTTGTGGCTATGGGCATCACCATCTTTGTGATGGAGTGACAGTTAATTTGCATATTACCCTTTTATTAGATAGGATAGTACTTGAAGTCTTAGCCACAGTGATCAGACAAGAAGTAAAACATAAAAGACATCCAAATTGGAAAGGAGAAAGTAAAATTCTCATTATCTGCAAATGATGATATTGCACATAGAAAACCCTAAAGACTCCATCAAATTCCTGGTGGGGCATATGCCTGGGTTGCAGGCTTGATCCCCAGTTGGGGGCATGCAGGAGGCAGCCAATCAACAATTCCTTCTCATCATTGATGTTTCTATCTCTCTCTCTGCCTTTCTCTTCCTCTCTGAAATAAATTAAAAAAAATATATTTTTTAATGTAGAAGAGTTAGCAATCTATAGGAAGGCAATCTGCTTCTGATTCTGCTTCTGATCCTGATTCCCAATAAGGACAAAAAAAGATGCATTTGCCAAATAGAAGACTACATACCATATACTAAGAGAGTTTTAATCTGTTTTGGTAACCTTCACCACATCTTTAACAGCAGCAACTACTTGGAAGACTTTGAGGTAATCTATTCTAATCCACTAATATCTATCTGTATTTTTGTAGGACCAGACTAATTTTGGAGATAACATTAGCACTATCACCTCTGCATCATTTACTTATTTAAGGGAGGTACCAATCTCTGCCAATGACCAAGATATAATATCATTTTGCATTTAGTATTTTAGCCAGGTTGAGGAGGGAACTTTCAGGGTCTTCCTCTTAGCTTTCTCCATTCTGATAGCTCTTACCTCATAGACCATGGAACTAATGTGTCAGTTCTGCCAACTAGCAAGTATGTCCATTCTAATTATTCATTAGATGGCTGGGGAAATAACCACTGGGTGGATCCATGATCTCAGTGGTCTGACTGGTGAGCTAAACCTAGACCAGAATTATGTTAGTTGGTCCCCATTCTAACAGAGGCATCATTATGTTTCCAAGCTCCCGAATATCAGTATCAACTCATTCTGTGTCTGATATTTTCAAATGTTTGAGTAGTCTGAATAATTCTTCTTTTCCCAATGTAGTTACCTGCGTCAATGACCATGGCTTTTTTTGGAGAAAGACCATTAAATAATTATAAAGTATACTTATAATGGTGTTACAGAGTTCTCCTCCTGAGTACCTGGCCTCTCCATTAGTCACTGGGTCTGGGTCTAAAATCTAGTTAGCAAGGGGCAATACATTTTATTGGAGTGAATGTCCTCAGCTTCCTGACCATCTGTCCTTGAATTATTTTGATTGTATAGATGGAGCAAAAACCTTGTAGGTTGTCCATCCATCTTGCTCCTAGGGCACTGTGTTCTATATAACCATCCCCATATCTCTCTAGGTCAGCACCACTCCAATTTTCTGGCTGCCATTCAGACTTTGTTGCTTATTTCTATAATTGTAGCCACCTGCCTTTTCAGAGTTAAACACCATCAGCTGGTCTCTATTATGTTGAGATCTTATTTCCCATTGATATCTATCCTGTAACAGCATCTTCTACCACCAGATGGCAAGCTTCTCAGTGATGCTGGTGTCCCGCTCAATAGTGCCTTCCTTGGAGCTTTGGGAAACCAAGTGTCTCTGTGTTTTCCCATGGAACATTGTTGGGTGGCAGGTTTCTGGTTACCATTGGGAAAAGCTGTAGGCTGAAGGGACCTTTTCATGGATATAGGCAGAGAAATAGCCAGGATTTCCAATGATTGTAAACAGCAGAGATGAAAAAATGATGTAGAAAAAAGCTAGAAAACAATAGACATTATTTTGCTCAATAAATTGGATCTATATCTTTCTTTCTCTTATTTAATATAGGCACAACTGACTTTAGTCAAATGATGCTAACAGAAAATTTTTAAAAAATTAGGAAGTACTTACTTAACAACTTTAGAGCAGAATCCTTATTAATACTAAACCCAAATATTTTCAATGATTTACTTTTATGAGTTATTAAAATCTGTTACTTTATTTTATTAGAAAAGAACTTATTGACCCCATCTTAAACTCTCCACTAAAAAGTAAGAACCATAATTGCTGGGATGTTTTCCCTCTTAATCACTTACCCCAAGGTCATAAATATTTTTAAATATTTTTCCTAGGGTTTTATAGTTTTTGATTTCACATTTAGGTCTATGATCCATGTAGAGCTAATTTTTGTGTGTTATTTAATGTATGGATCAAATATTATTATTATTGCATATGGAGCTCTAAGTGGTCCAATATCACCTGTTGAAAAGGTAATTTTTTTCCCACTGAATATTCTTCTCTCCTTTGTTGAAAATTAAAATGACCATGTATGTGAGGGTCTATTTCTGGACTCTATTTTTTTCATATTGAGTTATTTGTCTAACCTCATGCCAATATCATGCTGCTTTAAAGCATCTTATTCCTTATGTCTTTTTATTTTCTTTCCTTACCTATTGCTCTGGCTAAAATCTCCAGTGCAGCGTTGAACAGGATTGGTAGAAATGGATGTCCTTGCCTTGTTCCTGATATTGGGAAATAAGTTTAATGTTTCACAATCAAGAATGATGTTAGGTTTAAGTTTATTATAGATACCCTTTATTAAATTAAAAACATTTCTATTTCAAGTTTTCTGAGAGGAATTTTGTGTTTGTTGTTTGTGGTGTGTGTGCGTTTAAATAAATATTTCCATCTTTTAGAATAAAATCCAATTTTCTTTAATGGCTTTTTAAAAATATATTTTTATGGATTTCAGAAAGGAAGGAAGGTAGAGGGTGAGAGAGATAGAAATATCAATGATGAAAGAGAATCATTGTTTGGCTGCCTTCTGCATGCCCCACACTGGGGATCAAGCCTGCAATCTGGGCATATGCCTTGACCATGAATCGAACAGTGGTCTGGCTCCTGGGTTGATGCCCAACCACTGAACAACACTGGCTGGACTGAGAAATTTTTTGTTGTTGTTTTTGTTGTAATGAAGAATAGAAGTTGAATTTCATCAAATGATTTTTCTATATCAGGTGAGATAGTCATATATACATATTTTTTTTCTTTTTTAGTCTGTTGGTATAGTAAATTAACCTTGATTTGTTTTTAAGCATTAAACTAACCTTGCACTTTTGAGATAAACCCCTCTTTGCCATGATGTAGTATATTTCTAGTATATTTTCAATTCAATTTGCTAACATTTTATTAGGAATTTCTGTATCTTTGGTAACTAGAGATATTGGTCCATAGTTTTCTTTTTTTATAACATCTTTGCCTGATTTTGAGATTAGAATAATACTTTCCTCATGAAAGAGTTGGAAAGTTTTCCTCCTCTGTAATTTTCTGGCAGAATTTACATAGAATTTATAATTTTTCTTTCTTACATGTATAGTAGACTTAATCAGTGAAGCTACTAGGGCCTGGAGTAGTCTTTTTAGTAAAATTTTAACTTGGATTCAATTTGTTCAATAAATATAGTACTATTCAGATTATCTGAAAAGGTTTCAATTACTCTATAATACTGCCCACCAAATAGTCTGGCTTTTGAAGAAAATTTAAAAAACAAAAATTCTCCAACATTAGAGATTTGTAAATGATAGAGGTAAGAGAAGATAAGAAGAATAAAATAACTAATTGCAACAAGAAGTTTTTAAAATTTACTTATGAATTATGGCAGTGTGGAAAAAAATATTTTCAAGGTGTTTCTTAACCTAAATATATCTGAGTTTATAAGGTTGATTCTTATCAGACTTTCATTATTTTATATATATCATGTAAAGTTTATAGAGATGGATAATTTATGATTAGTAATACATAGTATTTCTTATTGGCAATGATATAATCAAGATAATATAAATGTCAAAGAATAAAATTCATTCATTCATGCATTTATTCATAAAAATCATTTGCATATTTATTGATTCAGTTTCTTAATGCATTCATGAGCTTGTTCATTCCCAAATACCATTTACTTAAGGTTTTTTATGGGCTAGGTACTATTTGAGCCCTGGAAATTTAGCTGTTAAAAAGATCAGCATAAGTAAACAAGTAAAAAAAAAATTAGATGACCAGGATGAATATTATGATAAAAATAAAGCCAGATGATGTGAAAGAAAATGACCCAGGGGCTGTTTTAGATGGAAATATCAGAAAGGTATTAATAAGGAGATAGAATTTAAGCTGACTTCTCAGTGACAAACAGGAACTTGTCAAGAACAGATTTAGAGGACAAATAATTTATGAAAGGAAAACAACTCATGAATAAAATATACTAGGATGAGCTAGGCCCATCTGAGGATCTCTGAGGTCAGAGGCACTGGGACAGACTGAGGAACTGTAGTGGAAGACAAAGTAAAAGAAGTATAAAGGTCTACATAAGGCCAAGGCACTTTAGTATAGAAAATGTGGGAATTTCATGGAGGGTATCATGCAGAAAAGTAACGTATGATTAATACTTTTAAAATATCACCCCATTGTCTATGTGGAGAACAGTCTGGGACAAGAGTGGAAATGAGGAGATCTGGAAAAAAAATTATGGTAGTTTGGACTAGGGTGTTGGTAACAGAAATGGAGATATGTGAATAGGTATGTGCTACACTTTGGGTGTAGACAGGACATGCTTTTGCATTAGGTTAAGAAGTTGAGAACATTTCTCTATAGTTGGCTTGCACATTTTTGGGTCTAAGGGACTGTGTGTGGTGCTCTTTTCCTTAGATATGAAGTCCTGAGAAAGAAGATTTGAGGGAATGGAAATTGAGATGTCTTTTGGATATCTTAAGTTTGAAGTATATAATTAATAGTCTAGTGGAAATGTCAAATAGTCATTTGTGTATATAAATTCAGAGTTTAAAGGGATGGCATTTATTAACTCATTTCACTATTCCACAAAAACTTATTAAGAGATTATTATATTTTAGATAACAGTGCTAATGATAGTAAAGTTAACATAAGTAAGAAGTAGGATCATCCCTGATTTTAAAAAGTTCACCTTCTAGAAGGGGAGACAGACACATAAATACATCATTACTATAGAGTGTGGTAAGTACTCTAATAAAGAATGAACAGAGACTTTAAATATCAGATGATGGAACAATCATTTCTACTTGAGAGAATTGGTAAAGGAGTTGCTAAAATTTTAAAGTGCATAGTATTTTCTTTTTAGTACAAATGTGATGCCAAATTACTAGAGTGAAAATTCTGAAAACAATATTGCAAATGGTCATGAGATCTTTGAAAGCTGAATTTAATATCTTCAGGGAGACACCAGGAGGAATTACTCCCAAATACAAATAGAGACAAATAGAAGAATCAATGCACCACATGCCCTGAAAGTAGACTATTTCACACTTGTTGCATTTTGTCCAAATCATTTTATCACCTTTTTTGGTTGATATTATCAAGCGAATAATTCAATGAACATCAAATTCCTTTCCATCTCATTTAATATTGTGTAGGTAAGTGATAATTTTTCAAGGTATATTTTTAAAAATAGCAGTAAGTACCCACATCTTTCAGGCAGTTTCATGGCAACACATGTATATCCAATCTTATTTTCAAGTGCTTGCTGATGTTATCACTAACTCTACTTAATTAAGAACTTTGTGTTGTGCTCTTGTCAACTACCTCTGTTTGTTTATGCTTCACATACAGCATTGAAAGCAGCGGGAAAACTCCTAGAAACTAAAAGTCTAATGGCTTCTTGCACCCTCCTGCAAATTGTGACTCTAGAAGGAAAGATGGGTGATTGGGTAGATACATTTTCTCCATGGGACAGGTTATATAGTTCCAGAACAGAGTTAAGAAATAAGGAAACTCTAAATGGATGAAGCAGGAGTGGTACATTTGCCAGTATTCTGGTTCTCTTTAGGTGTATGATCTAAGACCTAAAATTAAGGTCCAACATTGTTTGCTGTCTTGACAGCTACTGAAATGATGAGAACCTCAAATGGCCTAATCACAAGTTCCCCTCCCCATTCTGCATCCATGGTTATGATCTCCTAGCCAAGCAACCCTCTTTAAAGGGCACAAGTGAAGTTCCTGCTTATGCCTGAGTAGTGGGTTTCAGTTCCCTGCCAGTCCATGGTATTATTCAAACAGCCAATCACATCGCCCCACAGAAATGGAGAGTCATCCCATTCTCTTGATACTACAAACCTCCCACAGGTCCCTGATTGTTCACTTTGATCCTGAGTGCAACCCCCAGGTATTCCTACATTGCATGTGCTATTCTCCTCCCCTGGACTGTGAGTAATGTAACTGATAAAAAGCAACCAATCTCACCTGTCTACTGTCAGGTGTTGTGTGTTTGGCCATAACCCTGTGGCAGGGATCTCTCCCTCATGAATGGGATGAATATGAGGTGATTAAAACAAGTTTGTATTGGCATACACACAGCTCTTTGCTCTGGACATGAACAGGGAACTTTAAGAACAGGAAGGGTATCCCTTTACTCCAAGAAGTGTGGGTTGATGACAACTAATTTTCAATGTAACCACAAGAAATGATTTGCCTTCTTTACCATCCTAATCTCATAAGTGTTTTTTGGAACTTGATGTTACAAATCCACAGCACAAGCTTTCTTCCTGTCTCCTTGCTTTTATCACCCTTCATTGCACATCTGGGTTTGTTCCTCTACCTGTATCAGTGTCTAAGTTCTCAGCTCTGGATGAGTTAGTCCCTTTTCTAATTATACTTTCATTCCTGAAGGTCTTTCCAGTAGGCACATCAGGCTGTCTGATGTGCCTAGTACACCCTGTGCTATGATGGGTGTACAGAAACAAGGGCTTCTACAAAAGTAGATCCTTTCCATCTTCTCTAGGCCTTGGCTTCTACAATTATGATCCTTCAAGTTTTGATTGAAGTCTATTCTTTGGTTGTCAACTCCTGCAAGTTCAGTAGTTAGAGGCTTGCATGTGGTCTCATTATTTTGTTTGGAGCTTTATCCATTTTTAGATCACCAGGCAACTTTCCCTCTACCAATATAAAAATGTCACCATAAATTCAAGCAGATGTGACAGGTATTGGATTTTTTTTTTCTGTGCCTTGGATTAGCACAGAGAATTAAAAGTTGACTAACATCCATTACCCACATGGATATATCTGTGAACATTTACACAGTAGGCTGTGACCCACTTTCAGTTGCTAATCAGTCTCCAAGTACATGAAGATTATCAGAAGTACATGTTGATGGCATCAGCTTTGTAGTTATTTTCATACAAATGGATAGCCACTCTGTAGTCACATATATACACACTTGTGCATACCCCATTTTCACAACACAATATATTTCTTGTTTGTTCCACCTTCTTTTCCCTCCACTGCAGAAATACTCAATTTCCATTTGACTTCAATGGAAAATGCTCTCCTGAGTGAAAGAGAGCTCTTGGTTACCCAGTGAACTACAGCTGCAGAGATAACACATTCAGAGTTGACAAGAAGGAGGAGATTGATTTCTGCAAATAGAATCAAATGGCAACTGAAAGTGATAGCTTCAAAACTATCTCCCCCTTCTGTTTGACATCGATCTTTCCTCCATGTGCCAGCTCATTATCTGTTGGGCAGAGGGGAATTGCACTTGACATAATCCGTGGCAGTTTTACAAGGGAGAGTGGAAGGGCAGACAGTCTGGTACAATGCTCTGATTGACGGAGGTTTGTAGCCCAAATGATGGCATGATATACTCATATGGGAAGAAAAGTATTTATTCATGGACTAAAGTTACATTAAATAGCTAGAGATCATATTCTAAATGGTAAGAAAACCCATGATACGCAATTCTATTCTAGGATAGTATTTAAAGAATAGATTGCATTAACATGGCATTTTCTTACTCATGCTTTGGTCTGCTCTGCAGCTTGAGGACAATTTAATTTCAGTTTGAGTCTTTGTAGTGCTTTGGTGCATTTCCAAGGGCAGATTAAAGACAATTCATGGGCTGTGGACGGCGTCACAGTTACTCACCTTAGGACTTGGTACAAAAGGATGAATGCATTTACTCTAGGAGGGTTCTGAGATCAAACAAGTCTAATAAAATTGTTTTAAATGGATCATTTAAGAAAAGCGTGTCTATAACCCCATGCATTTACTTTGAAAGGTGTGTGACCTTCTGGAGAGGCTGGTGTGTACATTTATTTTTTATAATATTTAGTGAATGCCGCCCTCTATTACATGTGTGTCTGCCCAAGTGTGCTCTCAGGGTCTGGGAGTTGTACATCTGATTTTTTGCATTAATATTGGAGATAATTCAGTTTTAATGGAACAGAAATTTTGTGGTGCATGGAACAAAGAACTTTTTCTTCTAGTTACAGTGTACTAAATAGTACATCAAAATGCACTGCAGCATAGGCACTCTGAATCCACAGATCCTGCTTTTAAGATATAAGTAATTCTCCTGTCATCTTGATGTAAACCTTACTTACCTCTTAAAGCACAGCCCACATCTCCCCTCCAGTTTTCAACCATCCTCTGACTTCTGTGCCCCACCTCCGTGATCTTTACTCTCACCAGAAAACCTCGTCCCTATGATATGAAAAAGATAAAGACCATAATGAGCTGAAATCCTCACAAATTCTCTTCTCTCTCATTCTCCTAACATAAACTTCTTGAAGAGAGAATCACACTACATCCCAGTTACTTGTTCTCTGCTTGTTTGTTCTCTACCATCTTCTAGCCACACTGTTCTACTGAAAAAACGTTCCTATTAAAATCAATGATGGCCTGTCTGGAGTGGCTCAGTTGTTGAGTGTTAACCAGGAGGTAATGATTCGATACCCAGCTGCATTGCGGGCTCGATCCCCAGTGTGGGGCATGCAGGAGGCAGCCAATCGATGATTCTCTCTCATCATTGATGTTTCTTTCTCTCCCTCTTCCTTCCCCTCTGAAATCAATAAAAATACATTAAAACTAATTAAATTAATAATAACTTTCTAACAGGTAAATTAATCCCCCACTCCCCTGTTTTGTTCCACTAAATCTCCATAGCATTTGACAATACAGTTGTCACTCTTCCTTTTCTTTATTTTTATTTTCCTTCTAATCCAAAATACTATTTTCTCTTTTTTAACCCCTCCCCCGCCCCCTATCTCTTAGATTGTTCCATTTTTGTTTGCTCCAGGGACTCCTTCACCTATACTTGCTTGAGGAGGGGAGGAAGGGAGGCTTATGCTTGGCTGCAAGTATTCTTGGAGTTACACAGCACACAGAGCTGGAGTCACCCTCACTACTACTGTTGGCCCCTTAGCCATGTCTTCTGTCCTGGCTGGTGTATCCCCTCTGTTACCATTTTACTGCCAATTTTCTAGACAAGCGTGGGGATAAAGATACTCATTACTGGTATATAGTAATTGCTTCATTGAGATCTGCTAATTATGGTTGGATTTTAATTACCTAATACAAATATTTTAACACTTTCTATAAATCACATTTATCATTAATTCTCAATAATTCTCATCATTAAAACTGTTCAGTTTGCATCCAAATCAAAATTACCCATGAATTATCTTATTTCACTTCCTTTTTTTCCTTCTATATTAAATGATTTCTCTATATTAAATTATAACTTGGGTCAATAATTCTGTATACAGTTTGTCAGGGTTCCAGTAAAAGCCTTTTGATAATTTTCTGTATAAAAAAAAATAAAAATAGCTCTAGTTGGTTTGACTCAGTGCATAGTGTCAGCCTGCGGACCAAAGGGTCCTATGTTCAATTCTGGTCAAGGGCATGTACCTTGGTTGCAAGCTCCTCCCTGGCCTGGGCCCTGAGGCAGCTGTTTCTTTCTCTCTGTCTTTCCCTCTCTCTTCTACTCTCTCTAAAAATCAATGGAAAAATATCCTCAGGTGAGGATTAAAAAATAAAATAAAATAAAATAATCACATAGAGCAGGCATCACAGTAGAATTTTATGGTAAAGTTAGAGATATTTCTGAAATGAAATGAAACTGAAGTCATATGAGCTGTGGTTTGGCATTTAGTGAGCAAAAGGTTGTAATCAACAGTATAAATCACCATGAGGAGCATTGGTGGCTTTTGTTGTCATCTCAGAGAGATCTCCTACCCAAAGCCTTTGAAAGGTTGCTAATGAGACCAAACATGGTGTAAAGAGATGATGGAAATGAAAAAATAAAACCAACAAAGAAAACCATAGAGAAATGAGGCAGTGAGGTTTAGTAGAAAAATATAGAAAAGACCTAGATACCTCTAGGACTCGCAGCTCCTTGATAACTCAGCCCCTCTACATTGGACGTTATAAGTTAGGAAAAATTCCACCTAAATATCTATTTCTTGGTGCTGGAAAGTTTTTTGTAGACAGTACTATTACACACACGTAAAGGATTATTTAGACTACTTTGCATCAAATAAACAGATTATCTGTTGGTGGCTATATTTAGTGTTTTTCCTAAAAGATAATATCCTCAAGGATCACGCAGATCAATCCCATGCTGCCTGAGGTAAATTATTCTTGTAATGTTAACTGTTCCTTTACTTTGTTCATCTGTATTATAAATGTCAATAGCACCTCCCTCATGGGAGAGTTATAGGATGGATTAGGTAGTGCATGTACCTGATTGGCTGGCACAGAATAAGCACTCAGCATCTCTGCCTACCATTCTGGTGTCACTTCCAGTAGCTCTTTCTTATTGACCCTGAGAACCTTTCATAGTGCTCATGCTCATGTTCGGGAGTGCCGTCCTCTCCCGTGCCTCTATGCTTTTGCACATCCTCTCTCCTTTCCCAGGAACATTGCTCCTTCCATACTCCCCCCTGTTCAGTCTTCTTGGGGAAAAAAAACAGTTTATTTCTGTAAGGATAATTCACTTTTCCTTCAAGTACTTGTGACTTTCGACTACCAGCCAAGTAAGTAAGAATTAGATTTTTTTTTTAATCTATCTCTAGAATAATAATTTTTATTCTAAAGCAGCACCTGAATGTGTGAGCAATATTTTCACTATGGTTTTAAAAATGGTAGACAAGGTAGGAGACCATGCAACATCTGCCAATACTTTTTTTTTTCCTTGTTTTTGAGGACAGTTTTTAAAAATAATGCTAATGTTTCAAAATTACATAGAACAGAAATGTAAAACTTAGGTAATATTTTATATTTATGATTAGATATACACCACTATAAAAGTTCTAGAAGCATAAAGCTCCAGAATGATGAAAAATTGTTCTAGCACGAAGCATTCAACATTATTTTTTTTACCATCTTAACCATTTTTAAGTGTAAAGTTTCATAAAGATTAAGTCCATTCATATTGTTGTTCAACCAATCTCCAGAACTCTTTTCACCTTGCAAAACTAACATTCTGTAACTATTAAACAATAACTGCCTACTCCTCTCTCTCCTCAGCCTCTGGAAACCACCTTTTTATTTTCTGCCTCTATGAATTTTACTACTCTAGGTACCTGGTATACAAATAGAATCATACAGCATTTGTCTTTTTTTGACTAGCTTATTTTACTTCATAATATATTCAAGGTTCATCCATGTTTCATGTATCAGAATTTCCTCTTTTTAAAGCTGAATAATACCCCAGGTATGTGTATGTTTATAAATATTTTGTTTCTTTTTTTATTCATTCATCTGTTGATGGACATTCGATTGCTCCCATCTTTTGACTATTGTGAATATGCTGCTATAAACAGAGATGTGCAAATATCTTTTTAATACTCTGCTTCCAATTCTGTGGGTATATAACTCAAAGTGGAGTTTCCATGCCATATGGTACTTCATTTTTAATTCTTTTGAGGAATTGCCATATGGTTTCTCACAGCAGCTGTGCCATTTTACATGTCTACCAACAGTGAACAAGAATGCCGATTTCTCTACATTTTTACCAGCACTTGTTATTTTCTGTTTTTTTTTTCTTTTTTTTCACAGTAGCCATCCTAGTGGGTGTGCTACACTACTCTTACAAGGGCCTGCCACTGATTCTCCTTGTAGAATTGTTCTTCACCAAATACAGGTTCCCTGGCCACAAAGAGCCAATCCAAAAACAGAGGAAACTTCCTTGTGCTGATGTAAGCTTCTGGGCCTCAAAAAAACACAGATTAGCAGACATCTTTGACTTTTTTGGATACCGAACTCAAGTATTCAGTCTTATGCTTCATCTCAGTATTTTTGTCTTATCTTAATTTGGGCTTACACTAAGTTAATTCTTTAGACTCAAGATTCTGTTCACTTTTTCTGCCTTTTATAAAACATCAATTACCTCCTCGGGCAAAACTAATGTATCCCTTCACTTTTTTTCCCCCCTCAAGATATTCTGTATATTACTTGAGTTAATACATCTATTAACTCATATATACAAAAACCTAAGCGACTGAAGAACTGAACAACCGAATGACCAGTCTACTGGTCACTATGACGTGTACTGATCACCAGGGGGCAGACGCTCAATGCAGGAGCTGCCCCCTGGTGGTCAGTGCGCTCCCACAGCCAACCTCCCCTGGCCAGCCAACCTCCTGTGGTCCCTCCCTCCAGCTGGCCGGCCTTCCCAGTTGGCCCCAGTGGGCCCCGATTGCCAGCCAGGCCAAGGAACCACACCTGTGCACGAATTTGTGCACTGGGCCTCTAGTGACATTATAATTGTTTGCTTATGTATTAACCTCTGAAGCAGACCCAACAGACCTTATTACTATTCCTCTCTTTGTTCCTATTAAAAGGACAATGATTAGATTTTGAATAGCCTTTATCCAGCTAAAAACTTATATTCCCCAGACTCTCTGGCAGCTAAGGCTATTCACATGAGATGAACAAAAAGGTAACACCTCTACCATGCTGGCTGTGTACTAGTACATAGGGTTATTTTTTATATGACAAAATACCAAACTGTTTGGTAAAGCCAGTGTTTTCTAATTATTTTATATAACAAAATATATTAAAATGATAATATTAAATGCTTTCAAGGAAAAGGCAACTTATAGACAAAGTTGAATATTCAAAATGCTCTCTCAGTTTTAAGTAGAGGAATGAGGTGACACCGGGGGTAGAGGTGGTCATTATCTTGTCACACCTGTAACCCATTGGCAAACTAGGCATGTTCTCTGTAGCACACCAATTTGGAATCTCTGATTAAGACATAATAGTCATATTGCTTTTTCAGAAAGCTGAACAAAATTTCTACCAATAGAGTTTCTCTAGCTGGGCAATGAAGTTTTTGAGAACAAAATTATGCATTATTTGTTTCTTATCTAGTATGCTGCTTGAAATATAGTAGTTATTCACTAAATATTTATTGAATAAATGGAAAGCAACCATGGTTCCAGACTTATTGGTTTCCTCACAGTTCTGGATCATGCTCACCTCTGACTCAACGCCTCCTGGCCTGGAAAAACGTTTGGAGCCCTCTCCACATAGCCAAATCCTACTCAGGCTTTAAAGTTCTTCTCAATTCTCACCTCTTCCATGAAAGTCCTGTTACCATTTTGGCTCAGATCACCCCATTTTATTCCCTTCTCTGTACTCCTATAACTCTTGCTGAAGAAAGGTTTACTGTGGCCTTAGTCATATGGATATCCTCCAACTAACGACCCAGCTTTTCCGTGTGGTCAGATGCTAACTATATTTTCTACTGACAGAATGTTGTATTTCAGGTGTGTTTTTTTCCCCCCTAAAAATGTATTTCTTACCATGCAAATACAAACAACTGATGACAAAATACATAAGAAAATTAATCAAATAAAACGAAAACTATAAAAATTGTAATGCTCTCTTTGGGGAAATATTCTGCCTGAGATGGATTCAGTGGTCATTTCTTAAAATATGAGTCTAGTAAAGTTGGGCTAAACATATCAAATTGGTCATAATTTCCCTAGAGTAAGCACTCCCAAAGTCTTAGAACTGCATTTAAAGATACTATCATCTGTCCCAAATTTTTTACTGAAAATCTGACATAAAGTCAGGCTTTTAAAGTTCTTTGTATGATAAACTAGAGTTGGCACACTTTCATAGGGCTTTTTTTTTTCTGGAACAATTCTTTGCTGCCTTATTCATCAGACTCAAATGCTGTGGAGAAAAGTTAACATTTCTGGAAACATCAGATGCCTTTGGATTAGTGCTCAGAGTTTCCCATTGAGATTTAAGAATCCACTAGTATTTCCTCTTAATACAATAAAATTATTTGTTGCTCACTCTAAAAGTTCTTCCTTTGATTTTTCACTTTTCCTGTTCTTCAGTATTTTGAAGAGAAAATATTTGCCCCTCCCCCCCCTTTTGTTTTGCTCAGATGTGTTTGATTGTATTTTCACATTATCAAAAGTTATTACACTTGTGTATATGTGTTTAGCAAATTGAGCATTGATTTTTTTTTTAAAAAAGTGGTATATAACCTTTCTATTGTTTTCTTCTAGCTGGCTTTGGATAACTACTCAGGCTATAGTTTGGTTCTACCAGAAGAAGTATCATCAGATAGCCTAGCGCCTTTTTATAAGCAAAACAGTCCTACGATGTTTTAAAGGGATTAAATAGAGCAAGATCGGTGCAGACGGTGAAGAAGAGGCAAAGGCTGAGGTTCAGAACAAAAAGTCTCCACTCTGCCTCTTTTTCAAAAGTTGAATTTATTGGGTGACATCCTACCTAATAACAGACAAATATGCAAATGGGCCACACCTCCAACACACCCACAAAGCCACGCCCATGAGCCACGCCCACCACCCAATCAGAGCGAGTATGCAAATTAACCCAAACCAAGATGGCTACAGCCACAGAGAGCAAGGTTTCCCAGGTAACAGAGGAAGCCAAGCTTTCCGCCTGCCCTGGCCAGGCCTAAGCCTCCACTCAAGCTACAAAGTGTCAATTATAGAAGGTAAACAAATTCAAACAAATGGCGGCAGAACGGAGCTTGAGAGAGCAGGCCAGGGTTGCCGCCGGCAACAAGGGAAGCAAAGCTTTCCGCACACCCTGGCCGGGTTCACCCGCTTAAGGTTACAAAGTTTCAATTATAACCCCAACACAAATGACTGCCAGCCGCAGAGGGAGCCCCAGGCTTGGCTCCGCTCCAGGCTACAAAGTTTCAATTGTAGAAGGAAAATAAATTCCAGATACCAGGGCCTCTGCTTGGGTTGTCAGGGGGCATGGCCAGCCTGCAAACCACCACAGGCCCCTCGCTCAGGCCGCCACACCCCAAGGGAACCCCCACCTGATCCAGGACGACCTTCAGGGCAAACCAGCTGGCCCCCACCCCTGTACCAGGCCTCTATCCTATCTAATAAAAGAGTAATATGCATATTGATCATCACTGCAACACACAATATAGCTGCCCCCATGTGGTCAAAGATCCTGTCCCCATGTGGACACAAGATGGCCACCACAAGATGGCCAGCAGGAGAGGGCAGTTGGGAAGCACCCAGCCTGCAAGGGAGGGCAGTTGAGAAGAACCAGGCCTGCAAGGGAGGGCAGTTGGAGGTGATCAACCCTGCAGGAGAGGGCAGTTAGGGGTGACCAGGCTGGCAGAGGAGGGAAGTTGGGGGCAAACAGGCTGGCAGTGGAGTGGTTTAGGGGGTGATCAGGCTGGCAGGCAGAAGCGGTTAGGGGCAATCAGGAAGGCAGGCAGGCAAGCAGTTGGGAGCCAGTAGTCTGGATTGTGAGAGGGATGTCCGACTGCCCGTTTAGGCCCGATCCCACACCGGGATCGGGCCTAAACGGGCAGTCAGACATCCCTTGAGGGGTCCCATATTGGAGAGGGTACAGGCTGGGCTGAGGGACAACCCCCCTCCGTGCTCACGAATTTTGTGCACCGGGCCTCTAGTTGGTTAATAAAGTTATATAGGTTTCAGGGGTACAGTTCTACAACACACCATCTGTGCATTGTATTGTGTGATCATCACCCCAAGTCAAGTCTCCTTCCATTACCATTTATCCCCCCTTTACCCTCTCCTCCCACCTTTAACCCCGCCTCATCCTACCACCCATTCCTCTGGTAATCACCATACAGTTGTCTGTTGTAGAGGTTTTGTTTATTTGTTTGTTTATTTGTTTGCTTGCTTGCTTGCTTCCTTGCTTGTTTTTTGCTTAATCCCTTTACCTTTTTGTGTGACTTTGGACAGTAAACTAAGTCACTCTGAACCTTTGCTTTCTTATCTGTAGAATAAAGATAATTCTAAACTTACCTACTTTTAATGAGTATTATTATTTCCATGGCAATATGTTTGTTTGCATGAATTCACTAAGAATCTGTTCTCTTTATAATAAGACACATAGAACCAGTTTCCAATTGTGGTTTTATTAACCAAGACCTTGACTGGGATGTCATATTTCAGAGATACATGCCTAGACTCTGATGTCACCATAAAGTTTTAAGGAAGTAAGATTGACCTTGAAAGCCAATG
Source organism: Ia io (assembly GCA_025583905.1). Lineage (NCBI taxonomy): Eukaryota > Metazoa > Chordata > Mammalia > Chiroptera > Vespertilionidae > Ia > Ia io. The sequence continues at coordinate 23,485,028 of JAJQQW010000007.1, forward strand.
AAAGCCCCTTGGAGAAAAGGCCTAGTACCTTGCTTATTTGCATGGTTCAACACAGTCTTCCCAAGTAAAAAATGAAGGTTGCTTTCTTGGGAGCTGGCAAGGAAAGAACCTCCAGACAATTTGGGGGACCTTGAGAAATTGAGGAATTCACCCAAATCTATAGGATGCAAATGTGAGGCTTGGCTCCTTCACTCTGAAGAGCTAATTAAAGCTCAATCTAGAGATTCCTTATGAGATTCCAGCAAAGCAGATTCCAGCAAAGCAGAACCTATATGATTAATTGCTATTCTTGTTGTGTTCATGCAAATAATTAGGCCACATTAAAACTGGACCTAATATAGTAAGTAAATTGGTCTTAATTTGGTTCTTCAGTAAAAATGAGGGTGATTTTAGGGAGAGAAAATGTGTTTCAATAAAAATCTAAAAAATAAAGTAAAATTAAAAAAAAAAAACTTACCATAGAGTTGTAAAAAAAGTCATAAGATATTCAATTTGCTTTTTAAACTGAAAACATATTTTTAAAATTCAGCCACATTTATTAGTTATCCAGTATCCACACAATGATTCTCATTTCCCTAAGAAAGGAAATAATATTTTTCATATTATAGAAGTAATTCACTATTTTGATTGTTTCATATTCTTATTTATTTGGTTCATTTATTCTTTAGATATTTCTCTGTTGATTTGCTCCCAATTATCTACCAAATTGAAATATGTCTGTTTATTCTCTCTACTCAGTGGAGGAAAAAGAATGCCTACCTGCCTTGCTTAAAGTGACTTAATGGCCTTTGTTATAAGGAAACATTCACTTTTATCTTCAAGATTTGTATCCTTTTTTTAAAATATACTTTTATTGATTTCAGAAAGGAAGGGAGAGAAAGAAACATCAATGATGATTGAGAGAATCATTGATTGGCTGCCTCTTGTTCACCCCATATTGGGGATCAAGCCCACAACCTGAGCATGTGCCCTGACCAGGAATCGAACCGTGACCTTCTGGTTCATAGGTTGATGCTCAACCACTGAGCCACACCAGCCGGGAAAGATTTGTATTCTGATTAGCCAAATGGGATTGATAGATGTTCTAAATTTGTTGGGCATTCCAACATTCATGGCATATTAATGGAATTAATTTGTGGTTGTACTGTTTGATAATCCTTTGAGTGCTCATATTAGATAGTTTTCAATTTTGAAGAAGAAGCAGTTACATTAAAATAGCTTCAAAATTAAAGTTACTTGTCAATGGCTAGAGATAGTGGATTGCCCTCAATAATTTGCCTCTGGCTGGTTTAGGGTACTTTATTTTAATAAGTTGGATCACAATACTGTAGAAGTCCATTTCAACCAAGCTCATATGGCTTATCTACCAGGTAATACTGCCATAGGCATTCAACTTATAGCTGTTTTTGAATTCAGAGCCATAAGATCCTCTGCAGGTATGGCTTTTCAGTTGTAAAGTTCTTAAACAGATGGGACATTGTTATTAGCATGGATAATATAGTTTCATTATATTAGGGGTGAAAGTGATTTTCCAGATAATGACTTAGACAAATGTTTGTGGAATCTGTCCAGTTAATCCACCAAAAAATGCAGCCTGGCTTTTAGGAGCAATTCCACTTTTATTGAATGTTTTTAATTAAATATTTAACTGCTCTGAATTTCTTACCACATTGTTGAAGATCCTCCATTAGTTTATTTTCTTTTTGGAGTGATTGTTATTTCATTATTTAACTTAAAAATGGTTTCTGGTTAATCCAGAAACCCATTTTAAACTAAATAGTTGCATGTTTTATTATGTTAGGTGATCATTTTTAAAAGTAATCAACAAGTCTTTTTATATTTTCACAGGAATCATGGAGTGCAGATCAAAGGCTTGCTTATTACATATTAAATAACATAATATAGCAAAGACCCTAAACCAAGTGAATTATTCATTCCTCAACTCAAGAATTAGCCACAGAATAGCAATATCATCTATTTATTCCACCAAAAAATTGAGTATCTTTTATGTAGCATTCACTGTGTTGGGTGCTAGAGACACAAAAAATAGCAAAGAGATCATTCATGAAGACAAGGAAACGACTGGTATTTAAAAAGCACAATTCAACTTGCTGTAATCCAGGAATAATACTTATGAGCTGTGTGGCCTAGATAAGCAACTTATTCTGTCTCAGCCCCAATTTCCCTATTAAGATCGGGGAATATATATCCAGAGTTGTTGAAAAATAAAATAGGATATGGCTGCCTGGTACAGATAGAAACTCTATATAATTTTTTAAATGTTCAAATAACTTGAAATTCACAATATTTAGACATTACTTATAGCCTTCCCCTAATTTCTCACCTGACAAATATTTTAGAAACTATTTAAGTATCATTTTATTATTTCTCAGGTTTTTGGAGTCTCTAAAATTGCCAAGTTCCTCTTTATTGTTATCAACTTGTGTGAGGAATCAGAAAGCCATGATAGCTGCTTGTAGTTTGGTAGACTTGTTCCTACCCTGACATTTTGTCTTTGATTTCTTGACTCAGTTAAGAAATCTATGCCATTAATATCAAAACCCTTTCACCAACAATAAAAAATAACCCATAAAAATAGCTGTATTAGTTTCCTATTGCTGCTATAACAAGTTACTACAAACTTAGTGGCTTAAAGCACATCATTTCACTTACAGTTCTGGAGGTTGGAAGACTAAAATGTGTCAGTAGAGATGCATCCCTTCTGAAGGCTTTAGAGGAGGGTCCATTTCCTTGCCATTTCTAGGTTTTAGAGTCTGTCCACATTCCTTGGTTCCTGGCTCCACATCATTCCAACCACTCCTTCTGTTGTTACACTGCCTTCTCTGATTCTGATTCTTCAGCCTCCCTATTATAAGGCCCCTTGTGGTTATAATGAACTCACTTGGATAACCCAAGATATTTTCACATCTCAAGATCCTTAATCACATCGCCAAAGCTTTTTGTAATGTAAAGGAACATATTAATGGGTTCCCAGAATTAGAGCTTGGGCATTTTGAGAGGCTATTATTTTACCTATCACAATAGCATTGGAAGATGAAAGAAATCTGAAGCATGTTTCATTTTATAGGGTGGCGGGACATAGACTAAGCTTAGGCAATAAAGAAATGTGACACTATCTTTCAACAAAAAATAGTTAATTCCATTAGGACTCACTGAAAGAAAACCAAATAATAGTTTGAATTATAGAATTTTATTTGTAAAAGCAGTATATTGTTATTGAGTACCAAAGAATAACTAGAATTAAGGTAACTAAAAATGATCCTAGTCGAACATTATTGATAAATTTGCTTCAGGTAACAGATAGAAATAGTTTGAAATTAGCATATGGATTCGTCATGAAATAAGAATAGCTCATTGTTTTTAATGGTAATATAGAGAAGTTTCTTGGATATTAATTTATTTTTAATACTCTGAGCATGTGTGTAAGGTAGGAATGCATTTGGAACTCTATATAACTGATAAAGCACGAAGGCTCAGGGATACTTAATAACTAGTGCAGGATTACAAGCTGGAATGTTAGCTGAGAGTCTGACTGGCAAAGTTCAAATCTCTTTGACCAGGGATCAAACTCTAATGCTTGAAGGTACCTGAAATCCATTTGATCTCCAAAGTAGCTGAATAATTTTCTTTCAAATCTTATTTATACTACTAGAGGCCCGGTGCACAAAATTCATGCATGAGTAGGATCCATAGGCAGGCCTGGCCAGCAATCAGGACCAATAGGGGCCTTCTGGCTGCTGGCCAGGGCCTTCCTTCCCCCAGCTGCCGGCTGCTGGCTGGGGCCTTCCTTCCTTCTGCACTGCCCCCTGGTGGTCAGCACACATCATAGTGAGCAGTCGAATTCCCAGTCAGTCAAACTCCTGAGGGGACAATTTGCATATTAGCCTTTTATTATATAGGACTAGGAGCCCAGTGCATGATTCAAAATCACGCGGTGCCGCCCACCCTCGAGTCACCTCGGGATATTTTCCCATTGATTTTTAGAGAGCATGGAAGAGAGAGGGAAAGACAAAGAGAAACATCAGTGTGAGAGGGACACATTGATTGGTTGCCTCCTGCATGAGCCCTGACCTGTGGCTGCTGCCTGTCTGGCCCTGCCTTGCTCTCTGGGCTTCACAGCCTGCTGGTCTAATTTGCATATTACCTCTCTCTCTATTTCTTTCTCTCTCTCTCTCTCTCTCTCTCTCTCTCTCTCTCTCTCTCTCTCTCTCTCTCTATATATATATATATATATATATATATATATATATATATAATTACCCCTTGACAAAGTGAATTACCTTACCATAAGACTATAGAGAAGTCTCTAAGTTAACAAATATCTCTCCTTCTTTCTCCTTCTCCTCCTTCTCCTCCTCCTTCTCCTCTCTTCTCCTTCTCTTCTTCTCCTTCTCCTTCTCCTTCTCCTTCTCCTTCTCCTTCTCCTTCTCCTTCTCCTTCTCCTTCTCCTTCCTCCTCCTCCTCCTCCTCCTCCCTCCTCCTCCTCCTCCTCTCCTCCTTCTTCTTCTTCTCTCTCCTCCTCCTCCTCCTCCTCCTCCTCCTCCTCCTCCTCCTCCTCCTCCTCCTCCTCCTTCTTCTTCTTCTTCTTCTTCTTCTTCTTCTTCTTCTTCTTCTTCTTCTTCTTCTTCTTCTTCTTCTTCTTCTTTAAATTCTCACCCAACAGAAATATTGATTGATTGCCTATTGTGAGCACCCTGATCAGGGATCAAACCTGCAACCTAGGTATATGCCTTCAATGGAAATCAAACCTACAACCATTTTGTGTACAAGATGACACTCTAATCAACTGAAGCACCAGGCCAGGGCTCTTCTTTTTATTTATACTATTACTAGAGGCCCAGTGCATGAAATTCATGAATTGGGGGGGGGGTGTCCCTCAGCCCAGCCTGCACCCTCTCCAATCTGGGACCCCTCGAGGGAAGTCCGACTGCCCTCTCACAATCCAGGACTGCTGGCTCCCAATCGCTCGCCTGCCTGATTGCCCGTTATCACTTCTGCCTGAGAGCCTGATCACATCCTAACCACCCCACTGCCAGCCGGATTGCCCATAATTGCCCTCCCCTGCCAGCCTGGTCACCCCTAACTGCCCTCCCTGCCAGCCTGGTTGCCCCCAACTGCCCTCCCCTGCAGGCCTGGTTACCCTTAACTGTCCTACCCTGCAGGTCTGGTTGCCTCCAACTGCCCTCTCTTGCTGGCCTGGTCACCCCTAACTTCCCTCCCTTGCCAGCCTGGTCACTCCTAACTGCTCTCCCCTGCCAGCCTGGTTGCCCCCAACTGCCCTCCACTGCAGAGCTGGTCACCCCTAACTGCCTTCCCCTGCTGGTCTGGTTTCCCCCAACTGCTCTCTCCTGCAGGCCTGGGCCCCCCAATTGCCCTCCCCTGCAGGACTTGACCCTCCCAACTGCCCTCCCCTGCTGGCCTGGTTGCCCCCAACTGCTCTCTCCTTCAGGCCTGGGCCCCCCAACTGCCCTCCCTTGCAGGCCTGGTCCCCCCAACTGCCCCCCTTGCAGGCCTGGTCACCCCCAACTGCCCTCCCCTGCAGGCCTGGTTGCCCCTAACTGTCCTCCCTTGCCAGCCTGGTCGCCCCTAAATGCTCTCCCCTGCCAGCCTGGTTGCTCCCAACTGCCCTCCACTGCAGGCCTGGTCCCCCAACTTCCCTCCCCTGCAGGCCTGGTCACCCCTAACTGCCCTCCCCTGCAGACCTGGTCATCCCTAACTGCCCTCCCCTGCAGGCTTGATCCCCACCCCAACTGCCCTCCCCTGCAAGCCTGGGCCCCCCAACTGCCCTCCCCTGCAGGCCTTGACCCTCCCAACTGCCCTCCCCTGCTGGCCTGGTTGCCCCCAACTGCTCTCCCCTGCAGACCTGGTCATCCCTAACTGCCCTCCCCTGCAGGCTTGATACCCACCCCAACTGCCCTCCCCTACAGGCCTGGTCCCCCCCCCCAACTGCCCTCCCCTGCAGGCCTGATTGCTCCTAACTGCCTTCCTCTGCCAGCCCAGTCACCCCTAACTGTTCTCCCCTGCAGGCCTGGTTGCCCCCAACTGCCCTCCCCTGTAGGCCTGGGCCCCCCAACTGTCCTCCCCTGCAGGCCCAGTCACCCCTAAATGCCCTCCCCTGCAGGCCTGGTTCCCCCCAACTGCCCTCCTCTGATGGCCCAGTCACCCCCAACTGCCCTCCCCTGCAGGCTTGGGCCCCCCAACTGTCCTCCCCTGCAGGCCCAGTCACCTCTAACTGCCCTCCCCTGCAGGCCTGGTTCCTCCCAACTGCCCTCCCTTGCAGGCCTGGTCCTTCCCAACTGCCCTCCCCTGCCCTCCCCTGCTGACCTGATCACCCACAACTGCCCTCCCCTGCTGGCCATCTTGTGGCAGCCGTCTTGTTTCCTCATGGAGGTGGCCATCTTTGACCACATGGGGGCAGCTATCTTGTGTGTTGGAGTGATGGTAAATTTGCATATTAGCTCTTTATTATATAGGATTGTTAATACAATTCATCACATCACAGAGGTGAATATTACACTTTTTATCTTATCTCTGTCACAACCACCTGCAAAATGAACTGCTTTCTTGCATTTTATGGAGCACTTCTAATAAAGGACCAAGCATTTTTGGCACTCTTGAAGATGGCCTACCTGCAATTGCTCTCAGGAATTATTATTCCTTGTCAAATAACAAAGCAGTTCTCATGTGAGAAGCATCAACCCTGCAAATTACACCTGCAGATAAGTGCATCTGCCCTGTGACTCTCAACATGGGGCTCACAATGGATATGCCAGGGGTCCCCTGCAGGACGCCTCACTACAGCACCCCTGGAGGATGGATGCCTGTGTTCTTGCTCCATCAAATGCATTTTGTGTTTGCCAGAAAACCAACCTTTTAAGTCAGACCAATACAAGCATACCCTTAAAATTCTATCTTCAGTTTCAACTGGTCTGGAGGATAATGATTTATCTCTTTGAACTACCCCCAAAGGATCCCAAAGTGAAATTCCATCATTCCAAATTTATTCACTAAACATAGGCAATTAACAACCAGCTGTTTTCCTCAGGTGAAAGAAAATTTGAATTTTATGTAAAGGTAAGAGACACTGTTTATTTAAAGATGTGTATTGAACAACAAAAATGTACCAATGACTCTCTGGGCTCTCCAGTTTTATGGAGCCCATGATTCAAATTTGTATGTCAGCAAAATAAATCACAGTATGTTATAGGTCATCAGTTTCATTCTCACATAGTCCACCTGTGCATTTTCCCAGCATCTTCTAAATTGATTTACTTAGCTAACGTTACATGTATCCATCAGCAGTACCACAAATAGCTTACAGGCGAATTGAATAATGTAGCGAAAACTTGAGCCTCTGTGTGAATTACCACAGGATCTTCCTATTGCAACTGATGGCCAACCAACTTCAGTACACAACTCACCCCTCATTCCTTCCACAGGCTCTGTGCTTTCATCTCAAATGCAGCGCAAGCTTTTGCATCTTTAAAATATTATTTTTTTCTTAATAAATTCCTTGGTGTATGCTAGTGTCCAATGAGGCTTACAGACTAGGGGAAAAAGCCAACAGAAGAAAACATCAGGTGCTCTATCATTTTGAAAGGTTCCAATTGCATAAGCTTTTATGACAAAGACTTTTGCCATATTTTATATCAAGAGCTTGTCACCTGCGTCCTAGTTCATAGGATGGACCATTATTTTCCAAATTGAATTTGCTTATCTGCTCTTCCCTTTATGGGTAACACTACCTAGGAAACCAAGCTCATGCTGCTTTTAAGAGTGTGGATCTGAATTCTGTTTCTCTTCTTTTTGAGCACTCTACACTATAATTAATAATATAGTGCATGTGTGGTAAAATAACTTATTTTACAGGTTCTTTTGTCTCTGTGGTAATTCAGACTTGGGGGAAATATTTTGGCTTTTGATTATTTCCTTTTATTTTACTTTGCAGACTCTCATTTTATTTCCTTTTGCCCAAAAGCAATTTTTCTTAAAGCACCACTATTTTGTTTCTTGATCATTTAAAAACCTATGGTCTGAGATCCTCCTTTCGACCCAGTCCCCACATCAAAAGCCAATGACCTTGTTTAAGCTGAATGCTGTTCTTCGCTTTAATGCTCACATCCCCACCATCTTATACACTCCTATTGCTATTGTCTGCTCTTATTGGTGTTGACAGAGCCATTCCTGGAATAAGGCCAACCAAAGCAATTGCTCTAGGCCTAACGCACTTGGTATATTCACACATTTGTTACCAGTCAGGGAGTTAGGGTAGGAGTGGGCAGACAAGTAGGGAACGATCAGGGGGAAATTTGATAGAGAATATTACAAAGAACCAGAACTTACGTTGTTCAACAATTTATCAACCTCCCTTTCTGTTCCACATCCCTCCTTTTCTTCTCCCCACCTCCCAGGCCCCAAAACAATAGACAATAGTATTCCATTCATGCATTCATATATCCTATCCTCTGTGTCAGTTTTGATTTCAAGCAATAGTCATCAATTTTGGCTATCTTCATCTAAAGTAACATTTGCTGAGCTATTATGGGGCCGCCCAACATTAGTGAGAGTCAAGTGTAGAGAAATGAAAAGATCCAGGAATACTTTAGGGCTGGACAATAGGAACAAGGGCACCTTTAGCTGTAAAATCCCAGGAGGGAGTGAGATCTGAATGACCAAACTGAGTCTTTGAATGAATTTAAACATGGCATTTCATTTGGGGAGAGGAAGCCCTATAAGTACTAGGCATGGCAAGCAGATCCTACTTGATTTGCATCCTCACTGACCTTCTTAACCTAGGTAACTGAGGGAAGAAGGGCCTGATTCATTGTATATTCTTAGTGGGAAGTCAGCACCACGTACTATGGGGAATTCCCCAAAAGGGAAAATAGAGGAGATGATTGAAAAGAGGTTTCATCCTAGCCGGTTTGGGTCAGTGGATAGAGCATTGGCCTCTGGACTCATGGGTCCTGGGTTTGATTCCAATCAAGGGCACATACCTGGGTTACAGGCTTACTCCCCTGTAAGAGGTGTGCTGGAGGCAACCAATCAATGATTCTTTCTCATCATGGATATTCCTATCTCTTTCTCCCTCTCCCTTCCTCTCTGAAATCAATAAAACTATATATATATATATATATATATATATATATATATATATATATATATATATATATATATATATATATATATATATATTAAAACAAAAAAAGAGGTTTCAATTGGAAAAATATGTAGAAAAATCCACTGTATGCCCAGAGATCTAAATATGGTCTTTGTTACATTTTTGCACTTCTATTTTTCCCTTGAAAGAAAATACTTTACAGTCTGGGCGGAGCCAAGAAGGAGAAAGATCTCCCCAGTTTATTATTGATATGGGCTCCAACATTTCTAAGTTCAGCCTCCATATACTTTCAGAATACCTGAAATAAGTGAAATTATAGGAAAAAAAGATCAATTGTCAATGTCAGACAACTAGGAAGTAATTTTGCTTTTATTTATTATAGCATTTTTAGGGACAGAGAATTATATAGTTTAGAAATTGAGAAATGTGTAGGTCAAATTTTGATTTTGTTTGAATTACCTGCATGCATGTCCAGATTAATAATCATATGTTCTTGGTAGATCTGGAATAAAGTAGTATAACACTTTCCCAAACTTTATTTTATATGTTTGTAATGGCCCAATAGCTTTCTGATTAAACATAGATTGAACATATGCTTTTAATTCCTGCTCTCTTCCAAAACTTCTTTAAAATGAAATAATAAAAAAATTGTAAAATGCTATAGAAAAAGAATGAAAGAGAAGATAATATACTTTAACGATAATGATTTGCAGTAAATGGCAAGTGAATGGAGGAGTTAGTAGAACTGAGAAAGCTGGCTGGAGAGAAAGGCAATTCAAATTGGGCTTAGTTCTCTCTCCAGAACCCTGGACAATACCACACGAGGCAGGGGAAGGTGTAGAACTGCAACCGGGAAGGTGGTGGGAAGCTTTTCCAGAGACAGCTAGGGTGAGATCTTCTCCTCTCATGTCTACAGTCAACAGACTGGCCCACCCCGATTCTGGCAGGATAATGCAGGTTTATTCTGAACAGAACAAGCAGCTCAGGGCTCAGGGGCAGTCGGTAGAGCAGAAGGCAGAAGAGAAGAGCCAAACTAAAAACAGGAGTAAGTAAAAGTCTACACATGGAACTGTGCAGCCATAGCCCCTGCTATTGCTTAGCATGTGTTGCCAGCAGGAGATTAGACAGTACTTTTTTTGAGGAAAATCAGAAGTCTTGGGGTGGGGCTTCCATTATGAAATAAAACGGATTCCCAGTAAATTACTCTTAAAAAGAAGCACCTCAACCCAGCCTGGGAGGCTCAGTGATTGAGTGTTGACCTATGAATCAGGAGGTTATGGTTTAATTTCTGTTCAGGCATATGCCCAGGATGCAGGCTTGATCCCCAGTAGGGGGCATGCAGGAGGCAGCCAATCAATGATTCTCATCATTGATGTTTCTATGTCTCTCTCTTTCTCTCTAAAATCAACACAAATATATATATCTTAAAAATCATATAAAAAAAAGAACCACCTCAGCTAGAAGGATCCATCTCCCCATGCAGCGCTTCCATTTGGGCCTCTAATACCTTATTTATAATAAATGAACAGACAATAAAAATCCCTAACTATTGAAAGAAGTTCCACCCCAAAATAAAGACACCAAGGAGAAAAAGAGGAACTCAGAAAAGAAGAAATACAAAAACTGTGATTAAAACTATAATTTATATTCTCAGATAAATGAGAATTCATTGCATCCAATAGAATACTATAAAATAGAACTGTAAGTTAGCTAGAAAGGACTCTTGAAAACTAGAAATATGAAAATAGAAATGAAAGGTTCATCTAAGACTTGATGATGAAACCAAGGTTTCCTCAAAGAAAGTAACAAAAGTAGAACAAAATAAAATGGAAATTACAATAGATATAAAAAGATATTAGTAGATCAGTCCAAGATGTTCAAAGGCTGACCCAAAAGAGTTTAAAAAAAAAAAAAAAAAGGTAACAGAAGGGAGGCAATTAGTAAACAAATAATGCAGAAAAAGTTCCAAAACTAAACATTCTAAGTTTTCAAATAAAAGGAGCCTAAAAGAAATATCTAGCACAATTGCTTTTTAAAAGTGATCACACTAAGACCCATCATTGTGAGGTTTCAAAATACTAGCAATAACAAGCCATTGCAAAAAAATTCAAAAAAATTAAAAAGTTAATATGTGAAAGAAAACAAAGTAGAATCCAATTGTACTTCTTGAGAGAAATACTCAAAGCAAGAAAGAAATCCTCAAGGAAGAAATGGAGACAAAATTCTAGACTCTCCAAAACCAAAAAGAGACATCATAAAAGGAAAATTAGAGGTAATAAGGACAAATATCTCTCATGAATATAGATGTAAAAAACCTAAACAAAGTATTAGCAAATCAAATCCAAAAATATGTGCAAAAAATTATACAACACAACCAAGAGGGATTTATTTCCAGATACGCAAAGCTGCTTCAACATCTGTAAATCAATTAATGCAAACTGTCACATCAATAAACTTAAGAGAGAAATTATATGATCTTATCAGTAAACATATAAAATAAATTTGACAATATCTAACACCTCTGTATGATTAAGAAAAGATAAACCACTCTCAGTAATCTGGAAATAGAGGGAACTTCTTCAACCTGATGTAGAACATTTATAAAACACATACAGCTAAGATTAAACTTAATGGTAAGAAACTAGGTATTTTCTCTTTAATATTGAGGACAAGGAAAGGATGCCCCTTGTACCACTCTTCTTTGACATCGCAGTAGAAGTTCTAGCTTGTGCAATAAAACAGGAAAAGGAAAAAAAAAGTACACAGACTGGGAAGAAAAAATAAATAAAACTTTATTCACAGATGACATGATTATCTGTGTAAAATATCCCAAAGAGTTAACAACAACAATACTGACAACATCAAATGCTGATGAGGATGTGGAGCACCAGGAACTCTTATTCTTAACCAGTGGGAATGCAAAATGGGACAGCCTCATCGGAAGACAGTTTGGCAGTTTCTTACAAAGTTAAATTTTGTTTTTACCATATAATCTAGTAATTTTGCTGCTAGGTATTTACCCAAATGAGTTGAAAACTTTTGTCCTTACAAAAACCTGCACATGAATGTTTATGGAAATTATATTCATAATTGCCAAAATACTGGAAGCAACCAAGAGGTCCTTCAAAAAATAAATGGCTAGCCCTAACTGGTTTGGCTCAGTGGATAGAGCATCGGCCTGCAGATTGAAGGGTCCTGGGTTCAATTCTGGTCAAGGGCATGTACCTTGGTTGCAGGCACATCCCTAGTAGGGGGTGTGCAGGAGGCAACAGATCGATGTTTCTCTCTGGTCGATGTTTCTAGCTCTCTATTCCTCTCCCTTCCTCTCTGTAAAAAAATCAATAAAATATGTTTTAAAAATATAAAATAAAATAAAAATAAAATAAATGGCTAAAGAGGTACATCCACACAACAGAATATTATTCACCAATAAAAAGAAATGAGCTATCAAGCTATAAAAAAGACATGGAAGAAACTTAAGTGCACATGAACATAGATGTAAGAAATCAGTATGGCCCAAGCTGGTTTGGCTCAGTGGATAGAGCATCGGCCTGCAGATTTAAGGGTCCCAGGTTCGATTCCAGTCAAGGGCACATACCATGGTTGCAGGCTCATTTCCCATTCAAGGGGCCATTCAAGAGGCAGCCAACTGATGATGTTCCTCTCTCATTGATGCTTCTCTCTATCCCCCTTCCTTCCTTTCTCTCTAAAAAAATCAATAAAAACATATTTTTAAAAAGTCAGAATGAAAAGACTACACACTGCATGATTCTAATTATATCACATTCTGGAAAGTGCAAAACTATAAAGGTAGCTAAAAGATCAGTGGTTGCTAGGAATTTGAGAGAGTGGAGGAAGGATATATTTTTTTAAAAAATTCTGGATTCTAATGGTTGACAGTTCTCCCATGTACAGAATGAACTTACCCTTTCCCAAGATCCCCAAAAGTCTCATCTCATTACTAGGTCAGGTTCAGGCTCAGGTCCATAATATCTCATCACCCAAATTAGTTTGAAGTGGAAATAGTAGAAGGAGGCTTCTCAGGGGAAATTATTCAGTCACAGCTTCTTAAGTATGATTGCTCTTGATTTGAAAGCTTGTGAACTAAGAGAAGAGTTATTAGGCCCACCCACAACTTTACTCCTACACACATACCCTGTGATTGGATAAATGTAATTTAAAAACTGAACAAAAAGAAGGCCTATAATAGTTACTGGTCAATAGCAACTATAAAATCCAACTGGGCACCTGTTTCCAGACTTTGTTTAGGGCTCAATTATCCTTTCTGCAAGTCGCCCTCCTTATCTCTTGGTGAATCATCTTCCTTTTCTTTACAAATGGCCTGTGTTTGCAGCTGAGTAAGGTTTAATTCTCTTAAAATCTTTCTGGCTTTCTTATAAATCTTACTAGAAGCCTGGTGCACGAATTCATGCATGGGTGGGGCCCCTTGGGGTGGCCTGCAGAGATCAGGCCCCAGCTCGTGCCCCCAGTCTTAAAGCCCCGCAGCCCTGCCTGGCACCCTGCCATGGCCTGGCACCACCCCCTCACCTACTCCACCATCCCACTTATGGGGTGATCCATCAGGGCCAGGCCCCCTCCCCAGCCCCTCCCAGCCCAGCTCCCTCAGCACTAGGGAGTCGGGCGGCAGCCCCACCCCTTGCCACCGCCACTGGTTGCTGTCTGCAGGGTGGTCTGTGGGGCGATTGGGCCCCCGCTCACACCCGCCTTGGCCTGGCACCACCCACTTACCTGCTCCACCATCCCGCCGCAGTCCCACTCTTGTTGGGGCCCATCAGGGCCAGCAGCACATCCACTGCTGCCTGCTGCCAGCACCGCATAACTGATGCCTGCCATGTTCTGCGCTGCCCCCTGGTGGTCAGCACACATTATAGCAAGCAGTCGAACTCCTGGTCGAACAATTTGCATATTAGGCTTTTATTATATAGGATTCCAATTGATGCCCTTAGACAAAGCGACACTCACAAATCTCTGAGATAAGATTGATTCTATTTTGGGTTGAGCATAGGCATCTTTGGACAAGGCCTTTTAGATTCTTAAAACCTTGTGGTTAGCTGAGAGAGTATTTTAGATATAATCTTAAATCTCTCTGAGGTTACAACTCTTCTTTTACCCTATTTTTATCTGACTACCTGCTCAAAGTGTTCTTTTCCCTTTTCTCACCACATAATTAACCATAGGAGTTAATATTTCTTGATATTTCCTAGTTCATTTTAAAAATTTTAAACCTGAGTTTGATCTGCCTCTGCTCATTAAGATGCAAAATTCATGGTGTTGGGAATGTTTTGTTTCTATTGTGTACCCAGGGCCTGATCCAGTGTGTGTTACACAGTGGGCCAAGAAGTGAGCATTAATACCAGTAGTGCCACTAGCACTCTTTTTACTATAGTTATTGATTCCATAATAACAATTACAATTTCAATAGAAACTCATTTATAAACAGAGCCACATGTGTCCATTAGAGAGAGGCCTGGCTTGATTACAGGGCCCTTGTGGCTGCACCAAAGTGGGAGGTAGTGAATCATTTTAAAAGGTGCCATCGTGCTCTCCCTGGGCTTCCATCTGGACGCAATTTTTATGCCAGTGGGATTTATACTCATCCCCAGTTTCCTACTTATCTCATAGGGCCATTAGAATATATATATATATATATATATATATATATATATATATATATATATATACTTTCTTCTATATAACACTTAGAAGAAGAGCTCAATGTAATGTAACTTTTATTGTTAAAAGAAGAAAGGGAAAGAATCTCTACCCTGGAAAGTATCCTTACATTTCATTCATCATTCTTACTTCAGCGATGAAGAATTTGAGTATAAAATATCTTTAGAAATATTTTTTATTAATAGACACATTAATGGGCTTCTATTTATTTAAAAATAGACTTTCATCATGAAATAATTAACTATAAGAATAACAAAAATAATAACTGATAAAGAAGTATTATCAATGGCAACATTGTACCTCTTGTTAAAATGAACTCTGAATTACCAAATGGACATTTATGGACCAATTGCTGTTAGGATAAACAAGATGGACAAAATTGAGACAGTTTCATCCTAATATATAAAATCCCTGGGTCCATCACATCCACAATGACTGGAGGCTCAACCTAATGGCCAGGCTGCACATGCAGCAGGCTCTGGTGGGTGAGGACTTGTGGCAGCGGAGACGGGGACTGGGGGAGGTGGGGCCGGCACTCACACTCACTCACAACTGCACACACGCACAGACACACACAGTGCCCACCAGCTCACAGCCTTTTCTCCCTTTCCTTCACTCCCTCCCAGCTCACTCTTGGAGCATCTCTCAGAATGAGGAAACTAAACAGACTGGAGAGGCCTGGATAGAAGGGAGGGCAGACAGATGGTGGAACGACCCCCATTGGCCCCGCCCCCTCCCAGCCAGGAAAGAGGAAGAGGGAGACAGGGAGGCAGGGAGGCCTAGAGGACTGCTAAGAAAAACAAAGAGAGACAGAGACTGGGTGAGATCAGGCCAGCAGGGAAGGGCAGTTGGGGGCAACCAGGCCAACAGGGGAGAGCAGTTGGGGATGAGATTAGTCCGGCAGGGGAGGGTAGTTAGGGGCGATCAGGCAGGCAGAGGCAGTTAGGGGTGATCAGGAAGGCAGGCAGAGGGGTTAGGGGCAATCAGACAGGCAGGCAGAGGCAGTTAGGGGTGATCAGGCAAGCAGGCAGGTGAGCGGTAGGTGCCAGCAGTCCCCAGATTGCAAGAAGGATGTCCAACTGCCGGTTTAGGATCAGGCCTAAACCGGCAGTCGGACAGCCCCCAAGGGTTCCCCAATTGGAGAGGGTTCAGGCTGGGCTGAGGGACCCCCCCTGCAAAAATTTCATGCACCAGGCTACTAGTTTTTCTATAAGTATTCTCAGACACAATCATACATTCTTATAAATTGGAGGGAAATGCTAGTATGTTGGAATTATTTCCCAGTTGTCTTTTTTTCTATCTTTGTGAAGTTGACACACACATACTCATTTTCAGGGGCACCATTAGCCTGGGATTTTCACACTCTTATTTCCTGCACTAAACACTTTATATAGCATTCAATTCTCATGACAACTCATCAAGGTAGATATTACAGCAGGGTTAGACAAACTTTTTCTGTGAAGGGCCATAGATTAAATACCTTAGACTTCTCTATCATAACTTTCTACCAGTAGCATGGAAAGCAGACTATGTGTGAACAAATGAGCTGGCTGTGTTCTAATAAAATTTTATTTATGGATCACAAAATTTAAATATCATACAGTGTTTACATGTCACAAAACGTTATTCTTCCTTTGATTTTAGCTTAACATTTTTTTTATTAATTTCAGGAAGAGAGAGGGAGATTGAAACATCAATGCTGAGAAAGAATCATTGATTGGCTGCATCTTGCACACCACCCACCAGGGACTGAGCCCGAAACCTGGGCATGTGCTATAACCAGCAATCTAACTGTGACTTACTATTTCATAGGTTGATACTCAACCACAGAGCCACTCTGGCCAGACTTAAGAATTTTTTTTTTTTTTAATTAGCTTGCAAGTCATAGCAAAACAGCTGGAAAGGCAGATTTGGCCCTGAAATGTACAGTTGAGGAAACAATTTCAGAGAGGCACAAAACATACCCAAAGTGTTACTATCAGCTAGTGGGGGTGCCTAGACTCAAAAGTGAGAATCTCTGATTCTTACCCGATATGGTATATTGCCTATTGGGGAGTAATCTTAACTCTTATATTGAATATTAAAACTAGTTTAACGAAACCAAGATTTCAGGTTACTTTTGTTTTGCCTGGAAGCCTAACCACTACTTACAGCATTATGTATATGGCAGAATATATTTCCAAGTCACATCATTATTCTGGAATTATTTTTCATTATGGGGACTACTTAAATGTACATATACGCTTACATATGAAAATGATTTTTCTTCCTTCTACAAGCATTTAAACAATAGTGTCATTATTTAATATATGATGATTGATTTACACCAATGTGCAAACAGATGTTAATCAGCGTCCCTTGTAGTCTATTTACAGGGCCAACAGTTGCAGCACCCTCATACCCTACCCCTACTCCCAGCTGGAGATAGATGGAGGTTAGCTCCCCATACAGATAGGACACCACAGACTTCTCCTGAGTGATATGGGGTTATTATGTTTGCACAGAGCGCTGCTCTGCCTTATGGTAGTATAACTATAACTATATAGTTGACGGAACACCTGGGACACTGCAGCATACAAAATGATTTTCCTAACCCTAGAGAAAAGCAAGTGTTGTGTTTGTACAAAGGCTTATGTTGATGCTTCCTTTTCCCCATGTTTTCACCCCAAAATATTTTTTTTCTCTCTTGGGGAGATTTCGGTGTAGTCTGTTTGTTGAAAGCCTACTCATTATCTTGAACTCTAAAACCCAAACCTTTTGTATTTTAATTCAAAGGGGAGCATTTTTCCAACTCATACATTATTTTCAACATGGACGAAATAATACAGGCTGTCGAAGGCCCCCAAACACAGGTAATTTATTGCTCAGAAATGCTGGATTGAATGTGTTCCCCAGAAAAGCATTCTTCAAAACCAAATACCAGGCACCCCTGTGTAGGAATCCAACTGTAAATGATTAAAACATGATGGATCACTGGTCAGTTGTTTGGTCTGTCTAGAATCATTATGCTTGGAAGAGATGTTAAGTAGCTAGGAAAGGAAACCCTTTGAGGTCTGTTCTCTATAAAGAAAGAGGATTAAAAAGAAAGCCACTCCTCCTCGCCCAACATCATAGACAATGTACTTGTATGCACATAGACACAGACAAACACACACAGCCATATATTGCTCAAATAGCCCAGGGCTAAAGGTTAAGAATTACAAGGGAAATATTTAAAAATGCAAGTTTGGGCAATGATTTAAAACAGAGAAAAAAGAAGGCAAAGTGAATAAGCATTGTTTAACCCTATAAATTTGCTAGCCTATGGTATACATAAAGAGGTAGGTAAGAGGCATTTGTTTGCTCACTGTTATGACTACAAGCCTAGTAAAATAAATTTATTCAGGCACGCCAGCCTGTCTGCGGAGACTTCCTTTTCACCTTTTGTGGAAACCCTGAACAAAGAAGAGTATCTTTGCTTCTGTCAGGGAAGCAAGCAGTTTCAATCAGACTGATGAATAAAAAGCACAGCTGCCAAAAATGATCCATGGCGGGGTAAAGTTTAGATGCCCAACTGCCCATTATTCTATTAAAAGTGTGTCATTAATGTCGGCCTGGGCTAATAGAGCAGAGCTATGCAACACACTAAATTGCTTCTTAATTTTAGGGATTAGCCAAAGAACACATATGCATAACCCATAGACACAGACAAGGATGTTGTGATGGCCAGAGGGCAGGGGGTCTGGGTCTGGGTGGAGGTGGGCAAAGGGGGAGGCAGTTGGGGACATCTAAAATAGTGTGAACAATAAAAATAAAGTTAAATAAAATAAAAATAAATAAAATACCAATTCCAGGAAAAAAAATTACATAGAATAAAATGTAGAACCTCAGCATCAGAGGCTCTTCAGTGAGACAAAGGTTTGGTTTTCAGTCACCAAGGATAGGATTATCCATTTACATATCTGGTAAGTCTGTGGTTATGCCTGTTTCCTGAGAACTGTGGTTGAAACACGATTATTCTGGGACATTTACTGCTTTCATCTGAATTAAGTGAAGCTAAATTATTCCACTCAAAAGCAGCAGCATATATGTATGACACTTTTCATTTTCTAAAGTAGTTCTGAGACCTTGGGAAACTGCAGGAAGCTCAGACAGCATCTGCTTTACCCCTCATTTTACAAATGAAAACACTTAGGATAGAAGAATTTGAAACTCTCCCAAACCACATGTCTAGAAATGGCAAAGCAGGAGCCAGAACCTTAAATCCCCAACCTATAACCCTTTTGCTCAAATTCTCAGTGTAGAAACATTATGTTTATGGCTTCTGAATCATATGTCCAGAAATGGACACCTGATATTTTGGTGATTACAAACAATAAACAAAACAATAGCAACAAAAATATCTGCAGCAGGAAAAAAAGCATACCCTTCGATTATTAATCTTTTCTGCTACATGCATGTCTTATCTAAGTCGTTCTTGGTGTACTCAACTGGCAATGACTGTCACCTCTTCCTTCTGGTTTGCTATGCTTCCTTCTGTTACATGGCACTTGCTGTAATAGAAAAGTAGCAAAAACCTTTCTAGATAAACACAAACCTAGGTCATCATAAGACAAAGAGAGAACTGAAAGAAAGAAAAGAAGTACACTACATACATTTCTCATTAAGCTACTGCCAGAATGTTCTTTTTTGTTGTTTATTTTTAAACTAGAGGCCTGGTGCATGAAATTCGTGCATGGAGGGGGGTTGTCCCTCAGCCCAGCCTGTACCTTCTCCAATATGGGACCCCTCAAGGGATGTCCGACTGACTGTTTAGGCCCGATCCCACCAGGCCTAAATGGGCAGTCGAACATCCCTCTCACAATCCAGGACTGCTGGCTCCCAACTGCTTGCCTGCCTGCCTTCCTGATTGCCCCTAACCGCTTCTGCCTGCCAGCCTGATCACCCCCTAACCACTCTTCTGCCAGCCTGTTTGCCCCCAACTTCCCTCCTCTGCCGGCCTGGTCACCCCTAACTGCCCTCTCCTGCAGGGTTGATCACCTCCAACTGCCCTCCCTTGCAGGCCTGGTCCTTCTCAACTGCCCTCCCTTGCAGGCTGGGTGCTTCCCAACTGCCCTCTCCTGCTGGCCATCTTGTGGTGGCCATCTTGTGTCCACATGGGGGCAGGATCTTTGACCACATGGGGGCAGCTATATTGTGTGTTGCAGTGATGATCAATATGCATATTACTCTTTTATTATATAGGATGGAGGCCTGGTACAGGGGTGGGGGCCAGCTGGTTTGCCCTGAAGGGTGTCCCAGATCAGGGTGGGGGTTCCCTTGGGGCGTGGGGTGGCCTGAGCGAGGGGCCTGTGGTGGTTTGCAGGCTGGCCACGCCCCTTGGCAATGCAAGCGGAGGCCCTGGTATCTGGAATTTATTTTCCTTCTACAATTGAAACTTTGTAGCCTGGAGTGGAGCCAAGCCTGGGGCTCCCTCTGAGGCCGGCAGCTGTTTCTGTTGGGGTTATAATTGAAACTTTGTTGCCTTAAGCGGGTGGGCTCGGCCAGGGTGTGTGCGGAAAGCTTTGCTTCCCCTGTTGCTGGCGGCAACCCTGGCCTGCTCTCTCAAGTTCCATTCTGCCGCCATTTGTTTGAATTTGTTTACCTTCTATAATTGAAACTTTGTAGCTTGAGTGGAGGCTTAGGCCTGGCAAGGGCAGGCAGAAAGCTTGGCTTCCTCTGTTACCTGGGAATCCTTGTTCTCTGTGGCTGTAGCCATCTTGGTTTGGGTTAATTTGCATGCTCGCTCTGATTGGATGGTGGGTGTGGCTTGTGGGTGTGTCAGAGGTATGGTCAATTTGCATATTTGTCTATTATTAGGTAAGACTATTGGCTTTATGCTGTGGTTTACTAGATAAATGTTTATTGATTATATTTAAAGATTGCTGTATTTGTTATCTATTGGCACATAACAATGAGCCCATAGCTGAATGACTTAAGACAATCAGCATTTATTATTTTTTTGGGTCAAGAATGTAGATGCGGCGTAGCTGGATGTTTCTAGCTCAGGGTCTCTCATGAGGCTGCTGACAAGGTATCTGCAGGGTCATATCATCTGAAGACTTGGCTGGGACTACAGGCTGCGCTTTCAAGAAGGATCACTCACGTGCTGTGGAAGTTGGCAAAAGACTTCAGTCTCTCTACACATGAGCCTCTCTGTGGACGGCATATCCTCAAAATACAGTGGCTGACTTCCTCTGGGGTGATCTCTTCAGGAAAGCAAGGGAAAAGCCACACTGTCTTTAATGAACTAGACTAGGAAATCACACACTATCATTTCCTCCCTATCTATTTATTATACAAGTTGGCCCTATTCATTGTGGGAGGGGACTCCAAAGGGTGTCAAAACCAAAATGCGAGGATCACAAAGGTGCTGATCATAGAGGCCCGTCTTGGAAACTGGCTTCACAACTGTCTTCGCTGAAACTTATGCTGTGTCTACACTGGGGATATTTTGTTGATTTTGCTGAATGAGCTGATCAATTCAAATCACCCAATTGTTAAGCATACTATCAACTTTTAAACACTATTGTTTGTTATAATTATGTACATAATAATAGTGTCTAACATGATGATAGCCATATACAACTTTTGAGTATTTTCATAGGCATTATTTCATTTAATCACAAATTTCATTGAAAACATTTATTTTAAATGACTTTAGCGTTAAAGTTGTAAAGATAAAATAATTCTCTTGATATCTTTTCCCATCTTTCTCTAATGCTGACTTATTATGTAGTTACTAGAGGCCTGGTTCACAAAATTTGTGCACAAGGAGAGTTCCCTCAGCCCAGCCTGCACCCTCTCCAATCTGGGACCCCTCAGGGGATGTCCAACTGCCTGTTTAGGCCTGATCCCTGCTTAAACCGGCAGTTGGATATCCCCTTCACAATCTGGGACTGCTGGCTCCTAATCGTTCACCTGCCTGCCTGCCTGATCACCCCTAACCCCTCTGCCTGCCTGTCTGATGCCCCTAACTGTTCCCCTGCCAGCCTGATCACCCCTAACTACTCTCCCCTGCTGGCCTGATCACCCCTAACCACCTCTGCCTGCCTGACTGATTGCCCCTAACCCCTCTGCCTGCCTGCCTAATCACTCCTAACTGGCTCTGCCTGCCTTTCTGATTGCCACTAACTGCCTCTGCCTGCCTGCCTGATCGTCCCTAACTACCTCTGCCTCGACCCCCACCACTGTGGCTTTGTCCTGAAGGACGTCTGGAAGGATGTTGGTCTAATTAGCATATTACCCTTTTATTAGTATAGATAGTACAGTTGTCAAAACTAAGACATTTGCATTTGGTCCAATGCAGTTAACCAAACTGTATTCTTTATTCAGGTTTCTCTACTCTTTCCACTAATGTCCTTTTTCTGTTCTAGAATCCAATTCAGGATACCACATTACATTTAGTTACTGTCTCCTTAGTTTCCTCTGATCTGAGACCATTTCTCAGTATTTCATGGTCTCTCATGACCGTGACACTTGTAAAGGCTACTGGTCAGGTATTTTCCAAAATGTCCCTCAACTTGGGTTTGTCTGATATTTTCTCACTAGAGGCCTGATACATGAAGGTTGTCGGGACGGTCGTCCGGATGGTCGTTCTGCTGTTTGGTCTAATTAGCATATTAGCTCTTTATTATATATAGGATAAACAAGGTTACTATTTGTGGAAACAATATCACAGAGAGGATGTTTCCTTCTCATGATATCAGTATGCCTTATTATTACTCGTGATGTTGACCAGGATTTCTTGGTTAAGGTTCTCTCTAGATGCTTTCTCCACTGTAAAGTTACTATTTATCCCTTTCCAAATTCTATTTTAAAAGTGTGTTACCCAGTTCAGCCCGATTCCAATAAGAAGAGAATTAAGAACCCCACTTTCAGAGAAGAATTTCAAAGATTTTGTGGACATAAGTTAAAACAGTAATTAAAAACAATTTGGATGAGACACTACTTTGAAGCTATGCAAAATCCTTAAAGGTTTATCCTTTAACATCCATCAGTGGAGCTTGCTATAGCATTATAATGGTGACTGTGTATTCCCTTATTCTTTCTAGATTTATTAATTTTTCTGTTAGGGAGACCTTTCTCCATTTAGTTTCTTATTCAATCATATGGTTATATCAACATGGGTTCATGAGTATTTATTTTATGTTTTGGGTCATAATTTAATACTATTATTATTTATTTTAAAGTTCAAATTTTTCCAGATTTAAATATTAAAAGCTTTTATTGCTGCTTATGTTCTTTTGACATGATTCCCATTACCACTCTTTTGTACTTTATTTTTTAGCCTCTTCAAATATTCTAGGTTTATCCTGAATTTTCCCTTCCTCAGCCTTATAATCACCTTTTCTTGTTTCCCCAAGGAGCCCTGGGTCTTTTATTGGACAATGGTTAGAAACTAAGTCCTAACTGATAGTTGTGCTCATTGGTTCTGAGATGTCACTGCTTCCAGACCTTCTTTGCAGACAGAGCTAGAAAATATAAGTGGGTATATTGAACTAAGCACAGCTTTTATTTTTGAGTATCTTCTGTGTGTCATCTTATATCTCTCATCCTATTTTGTCCTTGCAGCAGTTCCGTGAGGTAGGCTAAAGTCTGAGACTTATAAACTGAGGTGTCTTCTAAGACTAAGCGTTGAACAGAGTATCAGAGTCATGATCCAGTCTCAGGGAGGTGAAAGCCATGGCATGGCATGGCTGCACTGCTTGGAAAAAATAGAATGCTTTCAGACTATCCACCAGCACTTAAAAATCCACACTGAATTCTCCAACTCTAAATTTATTTATATTTTAAAAATGTGATTTTTATCTCCCCATTACTGTAATTTAAAAGATTTTTTTTTTCTTCACCCTAGCTAGTGTCTCAGTTGGAGCATTGGTTCATTCACCAAAAAGTTGTGGGCTCAATTCCTGGCCCAGGCATATACCTAGGCTGAGGGTTTAATCCCTGGTTGGGTGCATAAGGGAGGCAACTGATCGATGTTTCTTTCTCCCTCTCGCTCTCTATTCCCCTTCTTCTCTTTCTAGAAATCAATGAAAACTTGTCCTCTAGTGAAGATTAATAAAAAAAATCTTTTCAGACTATAGAGTTCTAAGTTTTATAGTCTTTTTTTATTTCCTTCCTATGATCAGCCTTCAGTGAAAAGAATTTCAATTTTTTTCCAGAAGGTCAGGTCAGATAAATAGCTATTTAAAGGAACAATTACAAAGCAAGATAGAACCTCATGTACACCCTCTGACAATGACTGGAAAAAGGATAAAGGGGAAATGAGTTTGCCAGAGACTGCTTCTTTCTCATAAAGAAAGATCCAGGAAAAAAATAGAGCCCATTTATAAGATTTATTTGCCTCAATATGTGAGAAAAGTTCATATATGTATTTTTTGGAGGCAATTCTAGACTTTCTCTTTCATTTTCTTTTGCTTTCTATTTTCAAAAAGCACAATATTTTGAAGAGGCTCATCCCACTTAGCTCTCATGTGGTTTAGAAATCTAGCCTAGACATATGTTGTTAATACTTTCATTTGGCAGGAGCCTAGAGGGTAGGAACAATTTTAAACTTAACTTTTTAATTCTGTTTTCCTGACAATGCCTTTTTTCTCAGCCTGAAGAATGTTGCAATGTCAAAACTCATGAATCTTTCCAAATTCAAACCAATGACTTGGTGACATAGAGCAAATGATTGGTTATAAACAAAAAGATGGGGAACAGAAAAGTATTCCATTTATTGATACACATTTTTTAACTTAAATTCTTTATTGTTTAAAGTATTAGATAAGTCTCCTTTTTCTCCCATTGACCACCCACCGGTCACCCCCACCCCCTATCAAATGCCCCCGCCCTGTCTGTGTCCATTGGTTATGCTCATATGCATGCATACAAGTCCTTTGGTTGATCTCTTACCCCCTCAACCTTGCCCCCGCTGCCTTCCCTCATAGGTTGGACAGTCTGTTCGATGCTTCTATGACTTGGGTTCTATTTTTATAATTTTTGTTCATCAGTTTATGTTGTTCATTATATTCCACAAATGAGTGAGATCATATGATATTTATCTTTCTCTGACTGGCTTATTTTGCTTAGCATAATGCTCTTCAATTCCATCCATGCTATTATGAATGGTAAGAATTCCTTCTTTTTTACAGCAGAGTAATATTCTATTGTGTAGACGTACCACTGCTTTTTAATCCACTCATCTGCTGATGGGCATTTAGGCTGTTTCCAAATCTAGCTATTTAGCTATTATAAATTGTGCTGCTATGAACATAGGGATGCATATACCCTTTCTGATTGGTGTTTCTGTTTTCTTGGGATATATTCCTAGAAGTGGGATTACTGGGTCAAATGGGAGTTCCATTTTTAATTTTTTGAGGAAATGCCATACTGTTCTCCTCAGTGGCTGCACCAGTATGCATCCCCACCAGCAGTGCAAGAAGGTTCCTTTTTCTCCGCATCCTCTCCAGCACTTGTTTGTTGATTTGTTGATGATAGCCATTTTGACAGGTATGAGATGGTACCTCATTGTTGTTTTGATTTGCATCTCTCAGATGATTAGTGACTTGAGTATGTTTTAATATGTCTCATGGCCTTCTATATGTCTTCTTTTGAAAAGTGTCTATTTGCCCATTTTTTGACTGGATTGTTTATCTTCTTTTTGTTAAGTTGTATGAGTTCCCTATAAATTTTGGAGATTAGGCCTTTACCTGATATAACACTGGGAAATATGTTCTCACATGCAGTGGGCTTTCTTGTTCTTTTGTTGATGGCTTCGTTTGCTGTGCAGAAGCCTTTTATTTTGATGTAGTCCCATTTGTTTATTTTCTCCTTAGTTTCCATTGCCCTAGCAGCTGTATTGGTAAAGATATTGCTATGACATATGTCCGATATTTTGTTGCCTATGGCTTCTTCTAGGATTTTTATGGTTTCCCGTCTTACTTTTAAATCCTTTATCCATTTTGAGTTTATTTTTGTGTATGGTGTTAGTTGGTGGTCTAGTTTCATTTTTTTTTGCATGTATCTGTCTAATTTTCCCAACACCATTTATTGAAGAGACTGTCTTGACTCCATTGTATGCTCTTGCCTCCTTTGTCAAATATTAATTGAGCATGATGGCTTGGGTCGATCTCTAGGTTCTTTGTTCTGTTCGGTTCCATTGGTCTATACACTGAGTGGCCAGATTATTATGATCTCTGAACGCATGATAGTCTGGCCACTCAGTATATATACATATATATATATATATATATATATATATATATATATATATACATGTATATATTAGAGGCCCAGTGCATGAATTCATGCATGGGTGGGGTCTGGCCAGCCTGGCCAGGGGGAGGGGACATGGGTGGTTGGCTGGCCTGCCTGCTGGTCAAACTCCTGTTTGAGGGGACAATTTGCATATTAGCCTTTTATTATATAGGATATACACTGAGTGGCTGGATTATTATGCATTCAGAGATCATAATAATCTGGCCACTCAGTATATGTCTGTTCTTGTGCCAGTACCAGGCAGTTTTGAGAACAGTGGCTTTGTAGTATAGCTTGATATCTGATATTGTGACCTCTCTAATTTTGTTCTTCTTTCTCAAGATTGCTGCAGCTATTCGGGGTCTTTTTTTATTCCATATAAATTTTTGTAGAGTTCTTTCTAGGTCTTTGAAGTATGCCATTGGTATTTTAATGGGGATTGAATTGAATCTTTAGATTGTGTTGGGTCGTATGGACATTTTAATGATGTTGATTCTTCCAATTCATGAACATGGTATATTCTTCCATTTGTTTATGTCTTTCTCTATCTCTTTTTTTTCAGCGCCCTTATTAATACACATTTTTATCTTTGTCATGATAAAGGCAGAATACATATAAGATGATTAAAATAAATAAAAAAAGAAATAATCTGAAAATAGTACAAAATAAAAGTGCAATAAGTCTATTATAGTAAATATGTCTTCCCTCCAAAAAACAGAACTTAAGCTTTTGAGGACAGTCAGCATGTCGTCTCCAAGGGAAAGGTAGATTCATCATCATGTGGCCCAATAAATACATTTAAATTGAATCATTCTGACTCAATTTTTCTTAATGTTAATTCTGCAATCTGAAGAAAGATCAACCTTATTTCTCTCATTTGGGGAGTATTTTTAGATGACTGCTAAAAGACATTTTTTTTCTTTCTTCCTTTTTCATTCAACTCCTGGATAGTAACTAGAAACAAATCTGTTGATTGGAATAAATGTTCAGCCCATATGTTATCTTTCATAGTAACTGACGCAAGTGTGAAATCCTCCTTAGTATATTCTGCTTGCAGTCTGTCTTGCTCTCCCTTCCCCATCACCATATGTAACACATTTTGGGAGTGGGAGAATGGTTTCTTCATTATTTGACTTTGTTGCTTGCATTTTTATTTGAGTAACATAGAAATTTTAAAGAGAATCCCAGGGATACTAGTACGACGAGTGAACAGACCAACCAAGCTCTTCTGAAAGGCACATTGAGAAATAATGGGCAATGAAAAGAAAAAGGAAAAATACAGATGAACATTAAGTATACTCTTCAAATCTATGTGCAGAGAGAGACAGAAGAATCATCATATAAAAACATAGAGAACTGGGTTTGTTCCCAGCACCACCATCTACCTAGTAGATCTTGGCATGTTTCTTAATCTTAATTTTCCCATCTGGAAAATGGTAGTACCTAATACCTACCTTGAAGTGTTGCTGCAAGAATTTAAAGAGATACTCCAAGCCCTAGCCTATTTAGTTCAGTGGATAGAGCATCAGCCTGCAGACTGAAGGGTGCCAGGTTCGATTCCAGTCAAGGGCACATGCCTGGACTGCGGGTTTGATCCTCAGTAGGGGGCATGCAAGAGGCAGCCTATCAATGATTCTCTCTCATCAATGATGTTTCTATCTCTTTCTCCCTCTCCCTTTTTCTCTGAAATCAATAAAAAAATATATTTAAAAATAATAAAAATTAAATACATACTCCAAGAAAAGTGACTGGAGCACTGTAGGTATTTAATATTAGTTTATTTCCTCCCATTCCTTTATCTCACTGCCATTCTTGTAATCAATTATGAAACATTTTTTATCATTTTACAATGATTTATGAACATTCAGCCAAGATCATGGATGTGATCAAGTACATGTTTTATGAAAAAAAGATTTACCAGAATCTTTTTTTCCATAGAAGAAAGACAGTAGAAGTTGACTTCTCTTGGCAAACTTCTGGTGTAACTAGAAGACTTGGGAGTTTGAATACAGATTAATACTTTAGGAGAATTCAACCCTAGGCCAAATGTTTAATGCTAGAAAAATAGTGTTTGATGTTTCAATGGGTCTGAGTATTGCTGTTAGCCAAATGTGTGGGGTAGGACACCTTGGGAATTGAAACTTCAAAAAAGATTTGCATTAGTTCCCTGCAAACCAAACATATAGAGTTTCCTGCAGCTCTAATTGAAATGTAATAACTATTTACAGATTTGACTGTGCTATCACCACAGAGTAATTGCCTTTCCACACCAAGCAAATGGGAGATGAAGCAAATATGCCTAAAAGGGTTTGGAAGTTCAATAAAATGTTTCTAAAAATATGGTTATGAATGGTGTCCTTCCTGTCTCAAAGCTCAGTCAGAGCTCCACCTCCCAGAGTCAAGTTCCTGCTGGCTTTAGATATCAGAAGAAACCTTTATTACCCCAGTTTGGGTTCCCTAAAACAGGAAACTGCATTTCTAAAAAAATGTATCTATTGTCAGTTTTTCATATGATCTGTTTAGTATTGGGTTCAAAAAACTTAAAGGCATCTTGGACTCTTTTATGCCCAATAAGTATGTTGGCATCTCTGCAGAGGGCAGAAAGAAAGAATGCAAAGAAAAGTGGCAAACTCTAAAATTCCTAATGAATCCAACTGCAATTCATTCATTGTAAAAATGCTCAAGAATCATTTATAATGGAATAATAAACAACCTTTCTCAAAGCAACTGAAAATAAAGTTCAAGAAACAAACAGACAAACAAAAAACAGTATTTGGGAAAAGATTTACTCAATACAATAAGAGAAAAAGTGGCTTTTTTACATCCCCAATCCCAAATGCTTTAGAATATCTGTATAAGGGGCAAAATAATCAGGGGGAAGGGAAGATTTCTGCTTTTTGAGAATGTTAGAAAATAATACTCCGTTACAGAAGGAATCTAACTTTTTTGAGAGCTTATATAACAAATCTCATGAGGCCAGTATTATTTTCCCCATTTTAAAGATAAGGAATCTAAGGCTCTGGGAAGTTAACTATTTTCCACATTGAGAGTAAGTTTCAAAATACAAACTCAAATCCAACTCAAGCTTTCTCCAAAACCAGTGCTCTTTCCAGCAAAAGAAGTGGCCAATTTCAATTCAGAAAAGGGAACAGTTAACTTTATTAAGAGTATGTTGAAAACTGATCATAATTTTAAATATCAAAACACAAGTTGATATTCAATGACCAACTCAGCGTTAACATTCCCAAGGGTCAGGACTCCACATCTGTGGCTCTAGTCAGAAGTAAACATCTTCACTAGCTGGTGGATAAAGGCTACTGATTGATGTGTGTAATACTCAACTTCTTTGAAGTTACTAATATCAATGATGTTCATCTTTTGTGATTACATGATATTTTAAAAATGTATGAATTCAGTTCTGTATCTGTCTACTCTAGCTTCCATAACAAAATTCCACAGACTTAGTGCCTTAAACAACAGAAATTGACTTGTCACAGATCTGGAGGCCAGAAGTCCAAGATCAGAGTGTCATCAGGGTTGGTTTCTGATGAGAATTATTTTCCTGGCTTCTTATGTGTCCTCTCACGACCTTTCCTCTGAGGGAGAGATGTCTAAGTCTCTTCCTAAAATGACAAAAATCTTATTAGATTAGGCCCCACCCTGATGATCTCATTTAGCTTAATTACTGCTTCTTTTGAGGCTCTCTCTCCAAGTATAGTCACATTGAAATTTTAAAATTTTCTTCAATGTTTTTAAAGTCTAACACATTGTGATCATAATAATTTAATTTTTAACAAAGCAGCATTCACTACATAGTATTGACATTTATGACTTTTGCAAACAAAAAATGTTAAGTAAATTTCTATTATCTTTTACTATGAAAACATTGTCAGGCTTTGAATGTGACTTTGGATAATCTTAAGAAATATTTTAAATATGTAAAAGTTTAGTGTCCAGCTTCCTCTGGTCTACTGATTTGTCAAAACATCAAGTCATTTTTTTATTATTATTTCTAACTAGGTTACCAAAATTTCCATCTTTGCCTTCTTTCCTCCATCTGGCCTTCCTCCCACTCATCTTGTGTTAAAGGTCTATGCTATCTGGATTTGAAAATACCTAAGAAAAATTTATTTAACATAAATTATGGAAGAAAATATCTACAATGTATTATTCATGACAATAATACCTGAAATCCTCCTTTCAAGCCTGTGGGTTATCTCTCCATTTTAATCCTTCATGTCCTTTCCTGGGTTATGGCAAAAATCTTTGTAACAGGTCACTCTTGGGCAATGATTCCACTATTGCCTCCCAACTCTCTAACCCCCGCCCCCAAACTTCACTCACTTCATTTTATTTTCCTAAAATAAGGCATTTTTGAAGGTATCTTAAAGAGAAATTCAGATAAATGCCCCTCCCTCATGCTTACAACTTTTCAAAGGGTTTTGAATAAGACCCAAACCCCAGTCTTTATGTGATGCCTTTTTCATCATTATGGCCTTGACACAATTCTCATCTCTTCTGATAGTTGTTCCCTGACCACCCTGGTTAAAGTACCACCACAATTAACATTAAGCCAATCTCTAGCTCCTGCCCAATTTTACTTTCTTTGCAGAACTTGCCACTCTTGAATATATATATAGGTTTATAGTTGTGAGTACACAAAACTCAGAGTTTATTTTTGTACTATTATTCATTAATTATTGTATTATTTTTCATACAAACAACCATAAACTCACTTGTGCCCTCCTCCCAGGTATATATAGAAATGGGATGAAATTGATAATACCATTATAATATCATACTACCATAATGGTATTATCAATTTTCACCCCATTAGTATATTAGATACATTGTGGCAGATATTTTTGTCTGTCATGTTCATTGCTTCACCCCTGTGCCAAAACCAGTCTATAAGCTAGATTACATTACTGTCTGGAGCTTTGGTTCTTTTTTTCAAGTTTACAAGGCTGTTGGCAGAATTTAGTTTATGGAGTTGTAACACTGAGGCTTCTTTTCTTCTGCTGGCTGTAGACCAGGGTCTCCTAAAGGCCTCCTATAGTTACTTGCCTCATAGCCCCTCTATAGGCCCTCTCATTTTTGAACCTCTCTGATTTCTTGTCTCTGGTCACCTGATTAGGTCAGGCCCACCCATACTCCAGGGGCAAGGTTTATACGTAGGACATGCACATCAGGTGTTGTGTATCTTAGGAGTCATTTACAATTATTCAACCATATTCTCAATAAATTCTGAATGTGGTGACACTACACTTCTGCAACAAATTTCTAAAATAGCATAAATGAAGACAGTAAAATAGTATGGAATTGTTTTATATTACAAAGCATATTTTTGTTGTTCCTTTGTTTTAATCTAATGCTGTATATACCTTTTTGTAGCTAAATTTTGAGTGGCTGACATTATTATTTTCATAAATATGATTAACCAAAACATAGTCACCAGTTTTGGGCATGTTTGTTCATACCTAACTGATCTTCAATTAAAAAATGTAATTTGGTTTATCATTTTAAACTACTCACTTAATCCAATGCCTATTTTATCTTTTTCTTACAATGGTTTATGATTTTCTGATGAAAATTTAGAAGACATCACTAAAAGGATTGTCATTCTCTTGACATTTAAATTTATTATGTCTTTCTGTCCAAAACTAGTGTCCCAGTGCATGAAATTTGTGCATGGGGGGGTGTCCCTCAGCCCAGACTGCACCCTCTCCAATCTGGGACCCCTCGAAAGATGTCCTACTGCCGGTTTACAGGGATCGGGCCTAAACCGGCAGTCAGACATCCCTCTCGCAATCCGGGACTGCTGGCTCCTAACCGCTCACCTGCGTGCCTGTCTGATTGTTCCTAGCCACTCTGTCTGCCGGCCTGCTTGCCGCCAAATGCCCCCCCTGCCAGCCTCATCACCCCCAACTGTCCCCCGGGCCATTGTGCTCTCTCCCAACTGCCCCCCCTGCCGACCTGCTCTTCCCCAACTGCCCCCTGCTGGCCTGCTCACCCCCGCCTTCCCTCCCTCCCCACTGGCCTGCTCACCCCCATCTGTCCCCCTGCTGGCCTGCTCACTCCAAACTGCCCCCCCCCCCGCTGTCCTGATTACCCCCAACAGACCCCTACTGATGGCCTGCTTGCCCCCAACTGGGCCCCCCTGCTGGTCTGCTCACCCCTAACTGCCCCCCCCATGGCCTGATCACCCTCAATGGCCCCCCCCACCGGCCTGACCACCCACAACTGCCCTCCCCTCTTGGCCTCTAACCGCCTCTACCTCAGCCCCGCCACCATGGCTTTGTCCAGAAGAATATCCGGAAGATCTCCTGGAAGGTCTCCCAGTCTAATTAGCATATTACCCTTTTATTAGTATAGATAGAGACCTGGTGCATTTGTGAGGGCCAGCTGGTTTGGCCTGAAGGGTGTCCCGGATCAGGGTGGGGGTTCCCTTGGGGCATGGGACAGCCTGGACAAGGGGCCTGTGATGGTTTGCAGGGTGGCCATGCCCCCATGGGGTGAGGGTCCCAGCTGGGGGTGCGTGGCCAGCCTGGGTGAGGGGCTGAGGGCTATTTTCAAGCAGCCACACCCCCTTCAGGGTGGGGGTTCCCGCTGGGGTGCCTGACCAGCCTGGGTGAGAGGCTGATGGCTGTTTGCAGGCTGGCCATGCCCCCCAGCAGGGACCCTCACTCCATGGGGGCCTGGCCAGCCTGGGTGAGGGGCTGAGGGTCATTTTCAGGCTGGCCATACCCCCCTGGTGACCCAGGCCCCCAGCCACTCCTTGAGCGGAAGCCAGGGCCAGCTGGAAGCTTGGCTTCCTCCATCGCCAGGGGCAACCCAAGCTTCCTGCTTGATCCAGCTCCGTGGCCACTGCCATCTTTGTTGGATTAATTTGCATACTTGCTCCTGATTGGCTGGTGAGCATAGCGGAGGGTCAGTCAATTTGCGTGTTTCCCTTTTATTAATGTGGATAGCACAAAAACACACACCTTTATTCCTAGTATTATGAATGTGTCTTTAGCATGGTAGTTAACAAATAGGTGATTTTGCCTCTACTCTTTATGTGTTATATGATCTTGTGGAACCTATCTCCCAGCCATTGAACATATCTCAGTTAGCCTGTCAATGACATGTGGATAATAATATTTAACTCAAAACACTGTGTAAAGAGTAAAGAAATAAATCATTTGTAAAAGGGGCACACAGTAGACATTCACTGAAAGTGGAAAATATAAAGAGTGGTTTAAATACTGGTTAAAAAGGTAGATTCCCATGCTTTTCCTAGTCCCACTCAGTCAAATAATCCAGAACAGGGACATGGGAGTCTGCAGTTTAAATAAATACCTCAAATCATCATTAGCACAGTAATGTCTGAAAACTGAAGATAGTGATTACACAAAAATTCATAAATAGATAGAAATATAGTACATTGTAATGTATTTAAATTATTGAAAAATATTTTTGTCTTTAAAGATATAATCATGTAAAATGTCAAGCTTATTTCCTGTTTTGTTAAGTTCTGTGTGCTATATGTGTCAGCTCTCACTGTATTAAAATAAGTATTGCACATTGCCAAAACCGGTTTGACTCAGTGGATAGAGCGTCGGCCTGCGGACTGAAAGGTCCCAGGTTCGATTCTGGTCAAGGGCATGTACCTTGGTTGTGGGCACATCCCCAGTAGGGGGTGTGCAGGAGGCAGTTGGTCGATGTTTCTCTCTCATCGATGTTTCTAGCTTTCTATCCCTCTCCCTTCCTCTCTGTAAAAAAATCAATAAAATATATTAAAAAAATAAAATAAAATAAAATAAGTATTGCACAATTTAAGAATATTTTTGCTTTTTCTCCCAACATGTTACAAACTGAGATTACTTCATTCCCCTGACCCTCCAAAGTCTGAATCTTGTCTCTGTTTTCAAAGAACAATATTCAAGAAGGCAAATATATTCACATTCCAGTTTTTTATTTTCACATTATGAAAAGAAAAAAAAAAAAAGTTGGTTCTCTATACTTATGTTTGGCTTTTCAATTAGATGCAGACTGATGATGTTCCCAAACCAAGTATAGAAATGTGTACTTGTTATGTGACCATAGCTTTGGAACAACAAAAATCAAGATGTGGTTAAAATAGATGGAGATAATTGGAGAGAATATTTGACTATTTGAAACCAGTGTATCCTGAAAAACTAGCCACAATCCTAAAGTTTACTAAGTGTCCATACTCTCAATTACACTCCTGGATAAAGTATAGGAAAGAACTCTTAGATTAAGGTTTCACATTTCAACTGTTATAAGTTAAATTCAGAAAACTGTCTCTCTTTTCTGTAAACCCCATCCTGACACTGACCTCGAACTATCTGTAGCTCCTAGTTTTGATTAGAACCATATGCAGTGATGGTCTTTACTGGGATGGAAGCAGATCATTGCAGAGAACTGAAGCTTACAAAAAGCTTATTGCCACGTTCTTTAAAACTGGTAAAGAATGTGGGCCATTTTCCACTGTCACATCAGCTCAGCAAATTGTATCTTTTCCCTTCATGAGGAGCCATATCACCCCCAGATGTGTTCCTAAAGCACAATTTGAAGATAATGAGACAAATACTGGACACAACATGCTTCTGACAGAAGCCATGAGTCTAAGCCTGTGGAAGAGAATTAATTTAGCCAGAGGCTGCAGCTGTGGTTAGCTTCCCTCACTTCTGAGACCTGGATCGCCAGGCCTCTCAGATTTAGGGTGTGCCAATGTACAGATCAAAATTTTTATTTCAAAAGGAAAACAGCCATTTTAGAACTTCTAGTAGCATATGGCTTTGTTCATGGATGGCAGAAGAACTGAGGGAAGCTAGCTACCTATGCAGGTTAAATTGCTCACATAAGTGTGGAAGGTTTAGATTTAAATCCCCCCCTCTTCATTGGCCCTCAAAAAGTATTGCTTCATTTTAGTTTTAAACAACTAAAGAACTTCAAACACATTTTTAACATGCTATAATTTTACACTTAAAATTTTGTTGTGATATTAAAACATTTTTGCCTGTTAACAAATATGACAAAAACTATGTAAAGAGCTCATATAAATAATGTTTAAAACGTTCAAATTAATGAATAAAGGATATAAGGCATGCAAAGCTAATTTACTATTTATTATATGCCAGGCTGTCTAATAAGAGCACAGACTTTGGAGACAGAACTTCTGGGTTCAAATTCCAACTTTTGCCTCTAAGTGTAATCAAAAAACAAAGTTCAAAAAGCAAGTAGGATTTATTGCACTTTTCCCATTAACAGTTATAAAGGTGTCTCTGTCCTGTATTTGGACTGTTTGTTCCACTGAGCAGATCTCCAGCTGCTTTCCTCAGTATCCCTTAATACATGCGTATGGGTGGGGTAGGGAAGGAAGGTTCCTTCC
Source organism: Ia io (assembly GCA_025583905.1). NCBI lineage: Eukaryota > Metazoa > Chordata > Mammalia > Chiroptera > Vespertilionidae > Ia > Ia io. The sequence goes on from JAJQQW010000007.1 coordinate 23,520,526, forward strand.
AAACCTCTACCATCCCTCCAGCATCATTCTTTAACAGTATTTCTGAGCATTCCAGACACTAAAAATGGTGAGTCAGATAGGAACCAAGCAACATCCAAAGACAAAGAGTCATTCATTCATTCATTCATTGATCCATTCATTTAATCAGTATCAAACTGAGTGCTTACTATGTACCAGACATTGTTCCAGACAGGAAGGGCCAGCACTGAAAAATATAAAAAGTTTATCTGATCTCATGGAGCTTGTGACTGAATGGAGAAGAAACAACAATCAAGCAAACAAATAAATAGTACATATTTATTATGGTGAAGAGTTGGACTTTGTGTGATGGAGAATAACTGAGTGGCTACTTTAAATCTAGAGATCAGGAAAAGCTCCTCCAAACACTGAAGATCTGAATGACAAAAAGGAAGTAGCTATAGAAAAATGAAAGAAAAAGGAATTCTGGGAAGAGAGAAGAGTTAGAGAAAATTGACCTAACATGAAAACAACTTGGCATTTTCAAGGAACCAAAAAAATTGTAGTATGGCATAGAGGTAGTAGATAAGGAAGACAGAGGTAGAGAATCAATTCAGAGAAGTAGTTGGGGAGGATGGAGGGGAGGGAAGGGAAGGCATGAAAAGGAAAGAAAATAGAAGATACACATAGTAGACTTATTCATATTACACACATGATATATCATAAGAAATCTACAAATAAGTGTGAAGGGTCGGGTATAAGAAGAGGGTAATATGACTAGACTAGAAGCCTAGTGCACGAAATTCGTGCATGGAGGGGGTTGTCCCTGAGCCCAGCCTGTACCCTCTCCAATCTGGGACTCCTAGAGGGATGTCCGACTGCCCGTTTAGGCCAGATCCTGGTGGGATCGGGCCTAAACGGGCAGTCGGACATCCCTCTCACAATCCAGGACTACTGGCTCCCAACTGCTCACCTGCCTGCCTTCCTGATTGCCCCTAACCGCTTCTGCCTGTCAACCTGATCACTCCCTAACCACTCCGCTGCCAGCCTGTTTGCCCCAAATTCCCTCCTCTGCTGGCCTGTCACCCCTAACTGCCCTCTCCTGCAGGGTTCATCACCTCCAACTGCCCTCCCTTGCAGGCCTGGTCCCTCTCAACTGCCCTCCGTTGCAGGTCTGGTCCCTCTCAACTGCCCTCCCTTGCAGGCTGGGTGCCTCCCAACTGCCCTCTCCTGTTGGCCATCTTGTAGTGGCCATCTTGTGTCCACATGGGGGCAGGATCTTTGACCACATGGGGGCAGACATATTGTGTGTTGGAGTGATGGTCAATCTGCATATTACTCTTTTATTAGATAGGATAGAGGCCTGGTACAGGGGTGGGGGCCAGCTGGTTTGCCCTGAAGGGTGTCCCAGATCAGGGTGGGGTTCCCTTGGGGAGTGGGGTGGCCTGAGCAAGGGACCTGTGGTGGTTTGCAGGCCGGCCACGCCCCCTGGCAACCCAAGCAGAGGCCCTGGTATCTGGAATTTATTTTCCTTCTACAATTGAAACTTTGTAGCCTGGAGCGGAGCCAAGCCTTCTATTCTCTCCAGGGCGGCAGCCATTTCTGTGGCAGTTAATTCTCCTTCTACAATTGAAACTTTGTAGCCTTAAGCAGGTGAGCCCCACCAGGGTGTGTGGAAAGCTTTGCTTCCCCTGTTGCCGCCGGCAACCCTGGCCTGCTATCTCAAGCTCCAATCTGATGCCATTTGTTTGAATTTGTTTACCTTCAATAATTGAAACTTTTTAGCTTGAATGGAGGCTTAGACCTGCAATGGCTATGGAAAGCTTGGCTTCCTCTGTTACCTAGGAAACCTTGCTCTCTGTGGCTGTAGCCATCTTGGCTGGGGTTAATTTGCATACTCACCCTGATTGGCTGGTGGGCATGGCTTATGTGGCAGAGTGATGGTTAATTTGCATATTTCCATTTTATTAGAGAGGATATCCTACAGCATTAGGTAGGGGAACACAGTTTGCACTTTTAGTCTGCTTTTTTTCTTTTTCAGAAACTAAAGTTTTAAAATGTTAAGTAACTCTGCAAGATTTTATATAATTAGACACAGTTGAAGACTATTCCTTATCCATTCAAAATTATTTATTGAGCATGCACTATGTGTTAGGCATCATTTTAGACACTGAAGGTACAGTAGTAATAGATAATATTGCTGACTTCAAGAAATGTACATAGAATAGTAATGAACAAATAAACAAGTAAATGTATGGTATATCAGATGATGATTATGGGTACATAGAAAAATAGAACAAGGTTAAAGTAATAGAGAATGGAGGCAGACAAGCTGGGACAAATCATGTTAATTTATATTGAGAAAGTTCTCACTGCTAAATGGACTAAGAAGGTCATTAAAGCAAAGTCTAAAAAATGTGTCTGGTGGACACTTGATCCTCCAATGCCTGAGCATATCATTTGTTTGTTATATACCTATGATTACAAAGACAACACAACCTCTGACTATAACATTGCCTCAGTTATGGTATATTCACCACAGCATATAAAATAATTTAAGTTGTGGATAAGATCAGAAGAAAAATTCTCTACTAAATATTGAAATTTCTAAACCATGCACTTTTCTACCTGCTTGAATTCAACTATACTACCAAACATAACGTTGTAACTAGGGACCATTCACTGAGAAAAAATTAAGGACCCACAATATTAGAGGTAATTTAGAATTTTGGGGGAATAGGTGATTGAATCCTTATTAGAAACAGCTTACATTTGTTCTTTAATCGGAGATATTCTGGTGCCAAAACAATGTTACTGACATTTCATTTTCCTTAACACTAAAGGAGTTTTTTCAAATGTTTTCTTTAAAATAGTTAAATCTGGCTCTAGCTCTTATTGAATTGATTAAAGAGAATCTTGTTTAATTTGCTTTAACCTTGCAAGTCAAAATACCAATTGTATTTTCTCCCCAAAAAAGGAAATGAAAGAAAGTATATTGTTTGATATAGAAAACTACTCACATTGTTTCTTTGTAAATTTCTTAAGTTAGAACACCAAGAAATTTAATATAAATAAACAATACCTTAATGCTGGAATATTAACAAGGAAACTGTCAGTTGCCAACCTCAAAAATTTTGATGGGATATTTTCTATATCTTTGCCACACTCACCTGCAATTCACCCACTATCACCCTCCATCCTGGTTACCAAAGTACACAATATACAGAAATCATATTTAACCATGCTAAAATTGAGACTCTAATTTCCTATTATAATGCATCTAAGTCCACTATGCTACTCTGCAAGTATGAAATCTTGAACTTATCTTCTCTAAATCATTGTTTCTTCATCTTTAAAATTAAGCTAACCACATTTTTCAAATCTCTTTAACGTCGGGTTGTCTTAAGGCTTTCTAAATACTGTTAGAGGTTTTGCAGGTTGAAAGTTATTTAAATATTTTCTGAGCCAAACAACCAAGCCTTTGGTTCCTAATTCATCAATTTATTATATGGATTATCTTGCACTGGTAATATGACTCTCTTTGTCTCATTTTTTTCCCTTTAAAGTAGATATCAAAAATATACCATTCTCTGAAGGGTAAATGAGGTAATACATGGGAAGTACTTAGTTCAATATCTAGCAATTTTAAAAATTTAATCAATCTTCCCTAATATATTCAAGTATTATGCTTCATATTTTCCCAAGATTCTTGGTAGAATCTGGCCATCATTGCATTAATCAATCACATTGCCAAACAGGATGTAGTTTCTGCAGTTTTATTAGGAAAAAAGGGCAGTATTTTGCTTTAGAAATAAGTAAAGGCATAATTTCTTTTTTTTAAATATAACTTTATTGAGTTCAGAGAGGAAGGGAGAGGGAAAGAGAGATAGAAACATCAATGATGAGAGAGAATCATTAATTGGCTGCCTCTGCATGTCCCCTAATGGGGATCAAGCCTGCAACTCAGGCATTTGCCCTTCACCGAAATTGAACCTGGGACCCTTCAGTCTGCAGGCTGATGCTCTATCCACTGAGCCAAACCAGCTAGGGCAGGCATAATTTCTTTAAATTTCCAGGGACAAAATTAATTTTGTTTTATAGGGGCTCCAGCACCTAAACTTAAAATGGCAGTTATGAAGGATCCCTTGAGAAGAAACATGTACTTTATTAGATGGGAATGTATTGATATTAATCTCTTATTTCTTCTTCTAAAGATGTGTGGGATCTGTCTAAATACTTCTAGTACAAATTTATATAAAAAATCATGATATAAATATTATCTTCACTAATATTCAGTATGAAATGAACACACAAGATAAAATATTTTTCATGAGAAGGATGGTAATATAAACTTTGGTAAAAGCAGAATTTGCCAACAGCATTTTCTTCCTTGACATATACCCTTCCTTGATAAAGACATCTTTATCAGATTGCTCAGAGTTCATACAAAGACTTAATAATTTGTTTGAAGGCGTGTATTCTAATATTGTAGCATTCATTTTATCTATTATTAACATATATCCCCACCTATTTGCCACTGCTTTGGTTTGTTTGTTTGTTTTGTTTTTGTTATATAAGACCTTTATCCCTCCTCAGGCCTCCTGGTTCTATTAGCATAGGTTGTTCTGCTTATTTGTTTGTTTTTTAGTTATAAGGAATAGTGAAGTCAGCAAGAATCCAAAATGTAGAATTGTTCATACTAACTTTCTTCTTACATTACACACAAATTATGGAAGAGTTTAATCAAAAGAGATAGGTTATCTCCTTCTGTGACCACCCTGATGAAGCTCCAGGGACTGGAGATATTTTTTATTATCTTTCAGTAAGGTCTTCAGAGCAATAATAGCCTCTCAGACAGGTTATTGCTACTCTTTCTCTCTCTGAATTGATGATATTAGGCATTAAAAATGCCCCATAATGTGAGTATGGGGCAAGGAGAAATTGGAAATTCAGCTTCACTGACTTTTGACTTATTTTAAAAAAAAACACAAACTTTATTTTCTTTATTTGTGAAATGTATATTATGTGAAAGACTAGCATCATTTTACTTTAAATAAATGGATGGGTTGTGGAGCAAGCCCCTCTGCCTCCTATCACTTCTGCCCTGAATCTGAAAGTAGCTAAAAGATAAAGACATGTGAGTCTTCGTCAGACTAGAGAAATTAGGTCTTCTCTCAGGTCATCTATAGTTCCAACTTGTTGCACTATCATGTTGCTAAGATGGGTACCCCATGATAATAGAAGCTACTATAATTTGAGCTACTATTGTGTGCTAAGTGCCTTATTTTGTGTTTTATTGAATTCTCACAGAAATTTATTTACATTGTTGGATAAAGAGACTGAGGTTTATGTATCAGTTACAGTTAAAAGGTAGTGTTTAAAAATAGCTGTATCTAATTCCAGAGGTCAGTCATCACAACTGAATTAAAGTGTTTCTGTGCTCTTTTCTGTTCCAGTATAATCCATTTGGGTGGTTAGAATTTCTCTCCACCACATCCTTAGATTTTTTTCCTTCAGATTCTATTTTTGTATTTAGGACATATGCCAATTTATAATTGTACTAGAGGCCCAGTGCATGGATTTGTGCACCGGTGGGGTCCCTCTGCCTGGCCTGTGGGGATTGGGCAGAAAACAGCATTGAGTGTCTTCCCCTGGTGGTCAGTGTGCATCATAGCTAGATTAGTCAGAATTAGGTTATGCTGCAGTAACAAGCAACCCACAACCTCAATGGCTTAGAGCAATATAGATTTAATTCTTGTTTGTGCTACATGTTCTTCTCTGGTCAACTGGGAATTTTGCTCCATAGAATCCATACTCTATATTGAGGCCATTTTTTAGGTAATCAATATGGCAATATAGATCATAAGTTATAAGCTAATACATATATTGTTTTTACTATGAGTTAGCCACGGTCTACAAACTGTGTACATCTAAATCCTCAATTAATGAATCATGCTTCATAGTATCACATAATATTTGTCATATGTTATATAGATATTCCATAGATTTTTTTTTTAAATCCCCAATTATTGCACCTAAGATGGTTTCATCATTTTAGTTAGCTGGTATTCTTATTCTAGTGAGAAGCAGTATTCTCCAGTGGTTAAGAGCACAGTCCCCAAGAACAAGAGGTTTTGGGTTCACATCCCTGTGTGCCAATGACTATGTGACCCTAAGTAAACTACATGAACTTCCTGTGTCTCAGTTTTCTCCCCTTTGAAATGTAAGTGTGCCTATCTCATAGGGTTGCTAGATTCATTAATTGAGGTTTTAGATGTATACAAAGTTTGTACACCATGGCTAACTCATAGTAAAAACAATATATGTATCAGCTAATAACTTATGAATAAAAAGTAAGAATTACTAGCAGTGGAATTTTTCAAGTGAATGGTTATATCAATAGTAAGGCTTTAAATACTCAAAGCAAAATTGGAACATTTTTTTAAAGTTTTGAACCTTAAAATTATAATAAGGAATTTTCCAAGAAGAACCAATTCTACTCTATGGAGTAGATTATGCACAGTTTGCTGATAAAATGTAGGCACTTGATAAAGCCTGAAGCTACATGTGGGTAGGTTAGAGTCTTTTCAGTAATATTGTCTTCCCTAATTGCAATAAGTTTGCAATCTCCTTTTACCAACTTCCCCTTTATACTGGGCTTATGTCTCACACTGAACCATAAGAATATTTGTTCTTTGGTAAAGAGCTTACTTCTGAAGCTAAGGCTAACCTCAATATAAGGCAGGCCACCCATCAGCCCCACCCTTTAGATCTTTATTTTACCTTGTAAAGCTAAGTCAGAACAAAGTAGCAATCATACTTGATACATGCAGGTTCCAGTTCCCTGGTTCCTATACAGTAAATTTGTCTCCTCTCCCCTTATGTTTCAGGGCTTTCAGAAGCAAATTCTTCTCAGACATTTGATATCTCCCATTAGCATGTACATTTTTCATACTGTAAGAATATACCACCTAATTTTTAAAGGAGGCAATGAAGTTTCCCAAAATGAAAGGTATCATTACAGTGCATCTATATGTTGCTAAGATAATTATTGTATTTACTATTTGGCTTACATTTTTCATAAATATTTAAAAATCTTGTGTTATTTCCTGCAGCTCCATGTACTTTACTGCCTATTGCTTTTTTTATTAAATGAATATGCACATTAGAGAAGAATAAAGAGAAAAATGTGCATCTAAATTTCCTAAACAAGTGAATGAGTTGACTATTACAGTTATACTAACAAAATATGTGGCCACATGTCCCTGTAATCTCTGAGACCAGCAATCCCCATATTGATGGATGGAAAGACTCAGATACCATTGACTTAAAAGCTCAAAGTCCATTGAAAACACAGAGCCTAGATTTAGCTCTTTGTTCCCTGACACATCTGACTAGCATTTGGTTAATGTCAGTGTCTTGCTAATAGGTTTAGTGCAATCTCTTCCTCAGCATGATTAATTATAATAGGGCTGCTGCTGAAAAGGTGTGCTTAATGTATTGTAAAGGGTCACAGATGGGCAGTATTAAGCCCAAGATGCCCAGCTAGCTAGACTATGAAAGCTATAATCCATATTTAATAGCCTTTCCCATTAACAATAACAGCCATATATAAGTGATTTCAGTTAAGAACTAATCTAAGGCAGTAACAAAGTTAGATGGCATCCCTAATTACAAAGGGTAGGGCTCCATTAGGCCCACCCACCACTGACTGTTCACCAATGTTGGTAGAAATTAATGTGTGTTTTATGACAATAGATAACTAAAGCAGATATTTGGTATATGGTTATTCAAAGAAAAAAATAAGAGGGTTCATCTTATTCCACACATTTAGCTCATTTCTTTTGAAGAACATGATTTAAAAATTAACTTAATATGCACTCATGTGATCTTTCATTTTTCTTCTATTTCTAAAACTAGTGGACATTTGCAGGGCAATTTATGTATTCAGTATACATGAAACCTCTTACAAAATATGGCTTTGACTGGATCAACTGATTTTGTTTAGTGAGATTAATTAAATTGACTTTATTTCCACTCAACAGACTCTCTTCCTTTGGAAAATACACTATAAAAATGACACAATGCATTTACTAATTTACAACCAACCAGACCAATTAACATGAATTCCAAGTCTGCAGCTCTGAAAGATATGATTACATCTTAAAGAAAACATAGCATGGATAAGCTATATTGAAACCATTAAGGCACCCACAATACATACCCATGCTTGATTCTCTATTTTATCACTTCAGCTTTATTATGAATTTCTAATGTATTTGAGGCTTTGTACACTTGCCTCTGAATTCTCCATCCCCTCCTCCATATGGGATTGTTAACCCAGTACACACTTATAACATATTCATTATTCAATCACTATTAATCACTGTATTGGTCAATGCACTAAGAGTTATAATAAAGTAGAGGCCTGGTGCACAAAATTTATGCACGAGGAGGTGATGTCCCTCAGACCAGCTTGTACCCTCTCCAATCTGGGACCCCTAGAGGGATGTCCGACTGCCCGTTTAGGCCCAATCCCACTGGACTACTGGCTCCCAACCGCTCACTGCCTGCCTGCCTGATTGCCCCTAACTGCTTCTGCCTGCCAGCCTGATCACTCCCTAATCACTCCACTGACAGCCTGATTGACACCTAACTGCTCCCCTGCTGACCCAATTGCCCCTAACTGCCCTTTCTGGTCAGCATGGTCACCCTCAGCTGCCCTCCCCTGCAGGCCTTATCCCCCCCCCCAATTGCGCTCCCCTGCTGGCCTGGTCACCCCCAACTGCCCTCCTCTGCTGGCCTGGTCGCCCCCAACTACCCTCCCCTGCAGGCCTGGTTCCCCCCAACTAGCCTCCCCTGCAGGCCTTGTAACCCCCTCAACTGCCCTCCCCTGCTGGCTTGGTCACCCCCAACTGCCCTCCCCTGCAGGCCTGGTCCCTCCCAACTGCCCTCCCCTGCTGGTCTGGTCACCCCTAACTGCCCTCCCCTGCAGGCCATCTTGTGGCAGCCATCTTGTGTCCACATGGGGGCAGCCATCTTTGACCACATGGGGGCAGGCATTTTGTGTTGGAGTGGCAGTCAATTTGCATATTACTCTTTTATTAGATAGGATTGTAAACAAAATAGATATAAACTCCAATCAGATAACTCTAACCATAATATTCTAGTAGGGAGACAGGTTGTTCAATAAATAGAAACACAAAAATGTATATAAATGTTCATAAATTTATATAAGAATAATTCATATAAATATCTAAATAGGGCTCTATATTTCAAAGTCAGCAGTGTGCTGGTTTAAATTGAGTGCAGAAAGTCTTGTAAAAAGAGTATATAGAAAGTGGGGCATAAAGAGTGAATAAGAGTTAACCAGACAGAAAGGGGAAATGTTCCACATCCAGGAAAGAGCATGATTCTTGGGTGGTGACAGGCTTGGTGCCATTAACCTTTTGCACTCGGATGTTGAGTGTGACTCGACACGGTTAGCATTAGAATAAAGGAATTGTGAAAAAAGCAAGTGAGTGCAAAGGGTTAAGAAACTAAGATGGTCTAAGTAAGTACTTTTTAAAATTGTCCTTTGCATGATTAATCTTGGGGCACAAATTATAAACAGGTGGTACAGGATAAGTGAGCACATTACATCACAGAATTTAGCTGGTTCTGGCTTAACATAGAAGGCTTATGTTAGAGTTTTAGCTGAATTTGTGATCAAGACAGGCTCTTCCCCTCAATCTAGACCTTGGGAAAGAGCGATGTCTAATCCACTCACCGCAGTCTAGATCCAAATGGACTGGCTGTTTCCACCAGCAACTGCCTCACGTTGAATTCTTTGCTGTTTTATCATGAATCTATTCCCCATAAGCTCCCTCTGACTCAAATCTATCCTACTGCTGGATTTCTAGTCTTACTCCAAAAGAAAGTATACAGCCCCAAATCTCCTGCAGACATTCTCTGCGTGATCCTCCCATCTCTTCTCCTCTGGAAATAAAGTTACTAAGTTTCCCAACTCATTATTTCTAATTTCCTGTCAGCAAAATAGCTTAGATCCCTAAAACCAGTTTGCAAAGATCACAGTTAAAAGGCATATTTTTCTTTTTTCTATAAAATAGTATCTCTCATAAACCATGGATCATATAAGACACATTATGATATTAAAGAGAATAAAAGAGAACAAAGTTTACAGTCAATTGGTCAAGTGTATTAAACACACATATATACATACATACATACACATATGCATGTACATATACACATATAGTACATATATACACATAAGTATGTGTATATACACATAAATTTATATAAATATAGTTATAAATTGTAATAAATAAACATATAATGATTTAAATTTAGCATAACAAATCTTAAAGAGGAGTAGATGTTAACCTGTAAAAGAGTATAAAATACAATTATTAGTAAAAAAGAAAACATGTGTCAAGCCTTAAAATAAGAAAGTACTATATAGACAAGGCAGAAATATGTACTAAGAGTTAGACAATAATAATGAATATAACAAAAATATTGGGGTAAAGATGTTAACAGATATGGATTTATTTTTCAAGCTTCCAGAAAAGAAATCTTTGCTTCCCAGCCTCCAGTAACAATGGATTATGTTTAAAATAATATTATATTAATGGATTATTTTTAAGAAATGCTGAGACAAAATGAGATATTAATAGGCAGCAATTTAAATTATACATCAGAAAAGGCTGCATGGCATGAATTATTTTGTGGGGCATTGTGTAGCTATTAAACTTACTAATTTGCCTTATAAAGGAATTTTTTTTTCATTGTGTGACTCCTAATGTTAGGTGTGATCAAATAATTGAATGAACATCACCTGCGCTGGGAACTGACCTTTAGAGCACTTCATAGCGGACATTCCCTTTCGCTTAGCGGTTGCCAACCTTTCAGAACTCACAGACCACCAGTGGTCCAACCACATTCCACTTGTACTTGCTAAGACCATTATCCTTCTCCTCCAGACCTTCCTAGGATCTGGACTGGTTCAGAGAATGCTCCACCCAGAAAAAGCCCTCTTAGAGTCCTTTAAAATCTCTGACTCCCCATCCTTGGGTGCTAGTGCCATTTTGGGGCTCAGACTATTTGATATCCAGATGACCTAATCCTATCTAATAAAAGAGTAATATGCAAATTGACCACACCTCTGCTACACCCATAAGCCACACCCACCAGCCAATCAGGAGCGAGTATGCAAATTAACCCAACCAAGATGGCTGCAGCCACGGAGAGAGCAGGAGGCTTGGGTTTCCCCAGAAATGGAGGAAGCCAAGCTTTCCACACACCCTGGCCAGCCCAGGCCTCCTCTCAAGGCTACAAAGTTTCAATTATAGAAGATAAATAAATCCCAGATACCAGGGCCTCCACTTGGGTCACAAGGGGGCGTGGCTGGCCTGCATACCACCACAGGCCCCTTGCCCAGGCCACCCCACGCCCCAAGGGAACCCCCACCCTGATCCTGGACACCCTTCAGGGCAAACCATCTGGCCTCCACCTGTGCACCAGGCCTCTATCCTATCTAATAAAAGAATAATATGCAAATTGACTATCACTCTAACACACAAGATGGCTACCCCTATGTGATCAAAGATCCTGCCTTCATGTGGACACAAGATGGCCGCCACAAGATGGCCAGCAGGGGAGGGCAGTTGGGAGGAACCAGGCCTGCAAGGGAAGGCAGTTGGGTGCAATCAAGCCTGCAGGGGAGGGCAGTTAGTGGTGACCAGGCCTGCAGGAGAGGGCAGTTGGGGGCAACCGGGCCTGCAGGGGAGGGCAGTTAGGGGTGACCAGGCCTGCAGGGGAGGGCAGTTAGGGGCAATCAGGCTGGCAGGGGAGCAGTTAGGCATCAATCAGGCTGGCAGGGGAGTGGTTTGGGGGCGATCAGGTTGGCAGGCAGAAGTGGTTAGGGGCAATCAGGAAGGCAGGCAGGTGAGCAGTTGGGAGCCAGCAGTCCTGGATTGTGAGAGGGATGTCCGACTGCCCATTTAGGCCCGATCCTCGGGATCGGGCCTAAAAGGGCAGTCGTACATCCCTTGAGGATTCCCATATTGGAGAGGGTGCAGGCTGGGCTGAGGGACACACACCTCCATGCACGAATTTCGTGCACCGAGCCTCTAGTAAATGTTTAATTCTTTACCACTTTTGGCCTCCTGTGTTCCTCCTTCAACGAACCCTAACACTACTACATATTTTTCATACTTATACTGTCTATGTAGATTGGTATTTTTCTATTTTGTTTTGCTATTAGATATTGCTGGCATTGGGCAAATTGCAAAGTCTGAACACACAGTTTTAACTTCATTTATTTAATATGACTTTTTCTTTTTCCCCCCCCTCTTTTCTTTTTCTTTTTTTTTTTTTAAATATATTTTATTGATTTTTTTTTACAGAGAGGAAGGGAGAGAGTTAGAAAGTTAGAAACATCGATGAGAGAGAAACATCGATCAGCTGCCTCCTGCACGCCCCCTACTGGGGATGTGCCCGCAACCAAGGTACATGCCCTTGTCCGGAATCGAACCTGGGACCCCTCAGTCCGCAGGCCGATGCTCTATCCACTGAGCCAAACCGGTTTCGGCTTCCCCCCCTCTTTTCATTCAAACTCACCTCATCTAGCACTTTGACTCACCTGCCTCCTTTGCCCTTGCAGAAACACTCCCTTAATCATTAAACCTTCAGGCCAATGAGCATCAGCATTAAATAATCTTAGGAACAAAGCCTTGGGTCCGCAGAGCCCAGAAACAGAGTTTCCGTCAAACTAGAGACAGCATCGAGGCCTCATTTGTGTTTCAGCTTCAGGCCCAGAAAGGTAGTGAGACCAAACAAGTGGTACCATGGCTGACCTCAGGACCAGATGCACTGATGAAGGACCCTCCACCTCAATGCTCACCAATCACTAGAGACCATGACCCTGAACATGACCCTAACTCCCTTAGTCACCATGATTAGTAATTTTTGCTCTATGTAACCCATCCCCTGGACCCATCAGGAGGCATAACTTTGAGCATTAGCTAACCTGTCTCTGGGTGTGGGCCACTTCCTAAAAATAAACCCTTACTTTCCTTGTTGCAAACTCCTGTTCCTATCTTTTTGGGCTTTTATACACTCAGACAAATGAACCCTTTGGTCCAGTAACATAGTCCTCACTTCTGACAGCAACTGCAAGTTTGGCAAGACTCTTAAAATTCACTCTTGATTTGGATAATTCATTAGAAGGACTCACCAAACTCACTGAAAATTATTGTCCTTCTGGTTACAGTTTATTGCAGGGAACGATACAAATTAGAACCAGCCAAAGGAAGAGATGCATAATGCAGAATTCTAGGAAGGTTCCAAATATTAAGCTTCCATTGTTTATAGGACCCCACCCTCCTAGCCTTAATATGTGACTGTATGCAAAAAAGTATTTATTGCCAAACCAGTAAGCTCATCTAAGCTTTGGTGTTCAGAGTTTTTATCAAAGCTTTATTACGGAGGCACAATTGATTGACTGCCCGTGTAATTAGACTTAGTCTCTAGCCCTCGGTTTCCCCAGAGGTCAGGCTGATATCACACAGCCAGGGGGCCCCATCTTAAGTCACTTCATTAGCATAAACTATCAGATGTGGACTAAGGGGCCTATCCTGAATAATAAAGACACTCCTATTACTCAGGAAATGCAAAAGGTGTAGAGATTACTTCCAAAGGATCCCCCAAGGAGGTGACATTTTAACTCAAGATCAGAAACATGAATAGAAATTAACTAAGTAAAGAAGGAAGGCAGTAGCAAGAGCAGCTGGTGGCAGACCCTAAGGTTGTATGAGGCCTCTAAGTCTGGATCTCAGAAAGCAAGAGGCATCAAGGAATGAGGTGAATGCAGATGAGAAAATGCAGATTTTGGTAATGATTGGGTGTTTTTAGTCATCAATATATAGAAAGATTTCTCAAAGATTCTTAAATCTCTGGCATTGAAATTTGCATCATCATTTTGTTATTTGTGAAGATGCCCTTTAGTAGAATTAGACAGGCATACTTTTGGTAGATGGGATTCTTATCTTTCTAAGTGCTACATCAGATTGTTTTTTTCTTTAAAATGTATCAGGAGGATGATGGTTCTTTAGAGAAAAAAAACTGGGACAGCAATGATTAGGTGGTAGCGATAACATGGGTCAGCAGAGCTCATACACCTGTCAGCTGTCAGTGACCTATCTTGTGAAACCAGTGCTATCATTTTCTGGCAGTTTCATTAGGTAAGTCAAGTTCAGGGAAACTAAGCTCCCTTCTTCTCAGTCTTAAAACCTAGTCTGCAAGTTAATCTTGATACATATGCAGAAGATGCTGAGATTGCTATCCTGAGAAAAGTTTGCTTACAAGGTTGTCCCTTGGCTGGTGTCTATCTACTTGACTGGCAAATAGCTCCCTACACTGATATAAAACTTTCCCTAAAAGCAAAGTGTGGCCCACTATGTATAAACTGTCCCTGTAAACAATATGGTTTATGTTGAACACCTGCTTTTTGTGCATGTTACACAGAGGGTACCCATGTGACCATCCCCTCAATAAAATCCCAGGCACTTAGTGTCTAAAAAGATTCCCTGGGAGATTGTTACAGAATTTACCAGGCGACCGGAGAATACACATACAGGAGTACTCATAGATACAGGAAGAACCCATTAGTTTCTAGATGTACTAGTACTGTGACTCAGGGGAGCCTGTTTCCAAATCCTGAGCAAACCCATCTGAAGGAAGCTTTCTCTTTATACCCTTTGGTTTCTTTGTCCCCCAAATAAGGATCAGACTTCCGGATCTTTGGAGGGCTTTGCAAAAAGCCCTGTGTGTTGGGATGGGGGCCATGAGACCACACCTAAAGGCCTGGCCTGGCACCAACACTGATAACCTCCTCGGGGGGTTTGTATTGTTCATGGTTTATGGCCCCTGTAAAGTGTGAGTATTTAGGTAAACAGGTCTTGCAAGACCAGATAATTAAGGAAGGGGCAGTGACTAGACTATAGGCTAACAGGACTGTGCATTAGGGATACTAATTAACTAGGTACGGAGTCAGGCTGCTGGTCTCCCCCCCAAAAAAATGTCTTATTTTCCTCATCAAGATAACATTTTACACATGTTGTTACTACTGTGTGGCTTCACTGGCAGACAACTCATGGTAGCTTGTGTTTGGTTTCCTCTGAACTTTGCCCCCTGTGCCTTGTCCCTTTGCTAATTTGGCTTTGTATCCTTTCACTGTAATAAATCTTCGCCATGAATCCAGGAGTATGACTATAGAATGAGTCCTATGAATCCTGATAAGGATTCATTAAATCCTGGGTGGACTTGGGAAACCCTGGTGCAGTAAATTATTGGGTAACATTTCCTTGTTATTACCTAAATATTTCTATAAAGAGGTGTAAGGCATAAACTATCAATATAATAATTTATAAGAGCAATGATCTTATCATTTGATTTTGGTGGATATTTAGGGAAAATTCAAGTATAAAAGAATCCCATTAATAAGTCTTGAATTTGCCAGAAGAAGATGGTGGTATGATTAGACATCATCATTTTACATGTGAACATCTGCAGCAAAATGAAAATAAAAAAGATCACTATCATAAGTCCTTTGGGACTTGTTTTCACCAGTTTCTTTGTTATCTGCATTCATAATTTTGATGTTGTATTCATACCATAAAGCTTTTCATAGTCTCTAGTATTTAAAATGCTTTACACACAGGTTACATGATCCCATTGAAATGATGGTGAAATGAACAGGAGGCTGCTGGGAGCTGCTTCATAGTAAAATCTTCTTGTGCTACAGAAGATGGGATGGCGTCAATAACATTGTCAACCATAAGTGAGCCCTGGATTTGAGTTGTGATTGTGGAAATGGCAATGTCCTTTCATGTGGGTAATTACTAAACCACTGAGAGCACCTCATGTGTGCAGAGCCACACTTCTTTCCAACCGAAGCCTTTATTACGCCTCACAAATTTGACACTCATTCTCTAATGCTCTGCCTTATCAAATGCTCATAAAATATCAATAACATCCCCTGAAGAACGTTCTACTTTTTCCTTTTTCTCTGCAGCCCTCACACAGTTCTTTAATCCCCTGTTATTATTTATTAGGTTAAAACGCGCCAGGCAGCTCCTTAAGTGTGTTCTTCATTCACCTCAGCCCACCCTGTGATCAGATTGACTGTGTGTGTGTCTCTGTGCTTTTCTATTAAGAGTGTCCTTGGGTAAGGATACACACTAATTGGGATTATTACTCCAAACTTTGTCTCATAAATTTTTAAAACTCATTCTTAAGCTTTCCTAAGATTTGAAAATGAAAGTTAAATACTTAGTATGGGCTTATTACTTGCCTGGTACTATTCTAAATCTATTAAACACACTAGCTCCACAGTAGCATAGGAGGTAGGAGGTGCTATTATCATCTTCATTATATTGATAGAGAACAAGACACAAATGTGAAACCACTTGCCCAAGGTCACACCTCAAAGCAGAGCCAAAGGGTGGGGGTGTGGGGGTCAGCAATCTGGTTCCAGGGCCTGAGCTCTCAATCTTTGCCATTTACTGCCTCGGAGCACCCCCTTGTTTTTCATATCCCATGCCTTACTAAGGACTCTGGCTCCTTCCAACCATGCTTTCTTTGTTCGTTTCTGCAGCTGTACGTTGTCTACATTTTTGCCCTTGATGTGGCTTGTCCTGTGCATTCTCATCCTGCGTTGCTCTTCACTCATTGTCTCTCTTGTGCAAAAGCTTTTCACAGTCTGAGAGGCAGCCTGGAAATGCTGTGCAGGGAGCACAGGAACAATCTTTGCCTGTGGGGCTCAGGCTGGAAGAAGTGTGAAAGATTATTTCTGATTCCATTACTTCCAATGATTTAGACTCTCTTGCCCTAGCCTGAAGAAGGGGAACTACAGCAAAAATCTAGATTTCTAACATCAATCACCACAATTCTGAAAAACAAAATTTCTGACAAAACAGAACCGGCCATCCCTTGCCTAATGTCTATATTCAGATTTTAGAATGTCAGACAGTTTTAAATACAAGCCATTGATTTCAAGTGCAAGGATTTAGAACATTTTCCCTTCCAGTGAAATCATATAATCCTCATTAAAGTGTTATTTTATGGTTCAAATGATTAGCAATTATAATATTCTCTGAATCCAAGAAGCCTGAAATTTTGTAGAGGAATAAAATTCCACCACCTACTGCATGTTTTCTTAACAAAAATCTTTCCAGTTCATCAGTATGGAACCCTATTATTCCTTTTGTTTTTATAGGCTTCTGCTTAACTTCTCAGTTATTTCACAATTGTTCCTTCCCGGCCTCAATCTCTGTCTCAGAAATAAAAGGTGTTTCAAAGGAAATTGCAAAGTGTTTTCCCTTTGTAAGCCACAACTATTTTGAATTTTTTTTCTCCTCTTTCCTAAGCAGGTTTTCAAGTTTATATTTTAATGTTAATTCTAAAAATACATTAATGAAGACTGACAGAAAAAAAAATCAAGCTAATGATAATACCCACCAACACTTGATATATAGATTTTTTGGAAATACTAAGAAAAATTTAAGATTAGCTAGAGTTGAATAGGTGAAAAAGCTTATGTAATAGGTGATGATGTCTTTCACCAAATTAAATATTAATAAATATAAAATTGTATTTTACATTGTTGGCTCCAGATTTCATAAAATAGAGGATTGCATGTAAAAAACATAGCAGGATCTGTATGTCATATAATTTTGTGATTCAAATCCCACTCACATTTAGTAAATATCTGTAATAACAAATAATTATATAGATAGGTAGTAAGAAATATTACAGATGGATAGTTGGCTGGCTGGCTGGAATTTTACTTGCTTCGTATATGGAGGAATGACTATTTACTATATCTGCAGCTCTCATTTCTTACCCTGAGCTCTAGATTCATATAGGTATTTCCATGTGGATGGTTAAAATGTTTCCCAATATGACCTCAAAGCTTAATTTTTACTTTATTTGTCTATTACCCAACACTCCCACCATCTTCCCAAACCACTTCTTCCCCAGTTTTTTGCATCATTATTCATCCAATTAATTTCCCAGTTCAAAAATTGATACCTCATTCAGAATTCCTATCTTCACCACAATTTCCCACTCCACCTCCAAAATATATACCACATTTCACTACTATTTTCATGGTCATTTATTCAAATCATGGGCAGTTTATACATTGGCAAATTTGTTTCAGTTTCTACTCGTCCCCCTCTACAACCAATTTTAAAATAGCAGAAAATACCTTAATATTAAATATTATCATTTCCTTGATTGAAAGCTTTCAATGGCTTTCTAGTGCCATGGTTGGCAAACTGTGGCTCGCGAGCCACATGCGGCTCTTTGGCCCCTTGAGTGTGGCTCTTCCACAAAATACCATAGCCTGGGTGAGTCTATTTTGAAGAAGTGGAGTTAGAATAAGTTTAAGTTTAAAAAATTTGTCTCTCAAAAGAAATTTCAATCGTTGTACTGTTGATATTTGGCTCTGTTGACTAATGAGTTTGCCGACCACTGGGTTAGAATCTAGTGCAATAAAAACAAAATCTACATTTTTTGTTTTCCCCCCATGTGTGGTCTTTGCTTATTGTCCTTCTCCAGGAAGATAATCTTCCAACGCACCAAGCTTTTCCTAATAAAACTTTAGCTGCTCTTTCTGCCCAGAAAGTGTTCCTGGACCCTTTGGCCTTGTCAGTTTCTTTTCATCATCCATGTCTATTCAAATCTAATCAGAGATGTCTTCTTTAATCAGTCTAAATTAGCCATCATCACCTCCTTTCCATTACTTTATTTTCTTTAAGTCACGTATCATTACCTTAAGTTACCCTATATATCTATGCATTTATATGCTTAATAACTTTCTTTTCCAAATGAAATGTAAACTTCATGAGGCTAAGTCTGTCTCTTTTATTTCTGGCTTCCCAGTGCCTACTAGTGTAAGGGGATTGCTACATAGTAGGAACTCAAACATTTGTTAAATGAAGAAATGGATGAGTAAATGGATCCTATCAGATCATTTGCACAACCACCTTGTAAGATGAGTGGCATAATCACTGAAGTTTCAGGGCTGTAAAATTATCTTATAAAAGCACATCTGATTAAATCCAGGAATCTTGACACAATTTCTAGGTTCATTGCAATCAATAATGGTCCCTCTCAAGTTTCTCCACAGTGAGTGAACAATTGGATTGATGTTCAAATTAAACTATATCATTTGATACAGCCCAACCCATCTCAAAGAGAAGTCAATTTTCCACATGCCTTAAAGATCAAACTATATGAGGACAAAGACTTGAAGATTTATTACTGCCAAAGCAGAATAAGAACAACCCAAGAACTGTAAATTAACTGGACATAATCTCAGTTGTGCCATTCTCCAGAGCCTTTCTCTGAATGAGAAAATAAATGAGGAAAAAATGTAAGTGAAAAGAAGCAGCCTTCATCTGGGACACACAGAATTTGTAATCAAGAATGTAGGTCCCCATGCCAATCACTTTGGGAGAATTTTGGAGCTTGGAGACCATGGGCATCCATGAAAGGACAATTTCTATAAGAACAGAAAGCTACATTTGGTAGAGGAAGGATGCTGCTACAACTTTTTTGATTTACACATGTTTGCAGGTTAAAATCATAGATAGGCACTCATTTAATTCAATATTCTAATGAATATCTGTGTTCAAAATCTTGTGTTTTAACTCTTCTATCCCCATAGTTGTAAGAAAGCAACTACTCTGGTAGAGAAAGTAGGGACTTCATAAAAGAAAGGGTGATATGGGTTACCACAGGCACAAAGATGCCAATGCTGCTGAAAAACTGCATGTAAAGGTTAATGCTTAAGAAATATCAATCACTATTAATATCAATAACTGTTTATTCAGCACCATTTTTGTGTTAGCATTGTGGGTGCAAATAAGCCTATAACATAATCTATCATGAATATTGTAATCCTTAACCATCAATAAAATATGTATGACTAACCTATTATGCATTTTTGCTTCCTAATAACACCCTGATTTCCACTGGGCAAATTCTGTTAGTGAGATGATATATCCAGTGCCTTCTTTCCCAGCAAGCAGCCCGTCTCTTGTTATTTCTCTGGTTTGTTGTGTTAGATCTTTCATTGTGTTTGGTCTCTGATGTTCTTTTTAGCTTAAGGTACCTAGGCCCAGTTCCTATTGTTTACAACCAGAGAACCCTAACTGACGTTTATACTAAACTAGAGGCCCAATGCACGAAATTCATGCAAGGGCCATGGCCACCACGGTGGCTGGGGGGACCTCTGCCACCGCTTCCTCAGCCCCCGCCCGCTGAGGCTTTGTTCAGAAGGCAGGAAGTCTGGAAGGACATCTGGTCTAATTAGCATTTTATGCTTTTATTATTATAGATCTTCCTGAAATGTGTCAATTTAGTATTTAGTCTTCAGAATTTGAATGTGCTTATCTTATCCATGAAGATGAATTTTTCTTTCAGAAATACCTAAAGTTCTCTTAGGTATTTTTATTCAAAAAAGAAAGGTGCACTACCCAAGAATGTTACCATTACTAAAGATAGGTATTAAGCACTTACTGTGTAACTTCTAGTCTTCAGTTTAGATTCTTGAAGTTGGCATATGAATTCAAAAGCTTCTAGAAACCCCCAAAATCCTGTAAAATAATTTGATTATTTACATATTCATAAAAAATAATTGATAAGCAGCTGTGGAAGCTTGAGGCAAATAGCATTTCTTTCTTCACACTTTCTGCCTTTCTCTACGGCCCTGTGACCTCAGTGGGAAGCCTTCCACTCAGAGGAGGAGACAGATCTCTCTGCTGTATTTGATCTACTACAAATACAAAAGTTTCTGGGACGTGCGGTGAGATCCCACCTTCCACGGGGCCGAGCCAGAGAAAAGCCTCGTCAGAGAGGGCTGGCCATATGAGGGAAAGAACTACTGGCAGGTACTTCTGTTTATATTGGCTAAGTCAGGGTCAGAGGTTAATGTATTTGTTATGACTGACCTCGGGGAAAGTACGCAGTGATTTCTGCCCCATGCCTAGCCCTTAGAGCACTTCACTCCTGCATGTAAGCAATATTGTGGAGTAGTCACTATCAAAGACCTTAAGGGAACAGCAGACATCCATCCATTTATAATAGTTCAAAGACAGTTATTTATTGTCTTGCCTTAAGGCAACCAGAATTCTTTTCACACTGGAAAGACCGTAATTCTACGACTCCAATCGTGAGGACTCTGTAACTGAAGCTTCCCTTTGTTTCATTTAAGCCCTGTCAGTCAGTCATGTTCATCTACACTGGGGATCACTTCCCTGAACCTTCCCTAATGCAGGAGATATTCTCTGTGTGAATAATAACCATTGATCTGAACTTGACCTTCTCTATTGGCAACCTGGCTCAGACCTACCATGTTCCTAATGAACCTTCTCCTGTTTGCTTCACTATAGATCATAATAAACAGCCCTTTTTTAAAAAAAAAAATGTTTTTATTGATTTCAGAGAGAGGAATGAAAAGGGAGAGAGTGATAGAAACATCAATGATGAGAGAGAATCATTGACTGGCTGCCTCCTGCATGCCTCCCACTGGGGATTGAGCCCACAACCCAGGCATGTGCCCTGACTGGGAATCGAACCTTGACCTCCTGGTTCATAGGTCTACACTCAACCACTGAGCCACACCAGCTGGGCGTAATAAGCAGTCCTTTATTCAGCAACTCAGGTTCATGTCATAGCACTTTAATTAATAAATAAAGATTTGAGAATAAACACAGCCCTGATGTGTTTTCTCTTCTCTTGGTTACATTAAGTGAAACATGCAGAAACTAATTAGTCTGTTATACTATAAAGGCATTCTATTCCATTTTAGATATAAAATATTTGAGAATTTTTTAAAAATCTTGTATCTTCTCTTTTGAAAAATAACAAGATATAATCATATTTTTGTCTCTTACCCATAGCTAATTTTCATAAGTTATTCGCTTTGCCTCAGTCCAATGTCCTGGAGCTTAGGACACTGAAGGCGAAAGCAAAATTCAGTCAAAATTGAATTTAAGAAAAAGTACTTATGCCATCTGCCTTGATATGGGAGTACCTACTCTTGTGAATCACAGAGCCCTTTATAATCATAATCATAATTACACTCTACAATTATACACTGATTCAGTGTTTACTGAGAGCTCTTATATTCTTTAATCTAACGCTCTATTCACCAGAGCAGTCTTGCTGTCCTGTTTTTGTTTTTGGTTTTTCTCTGTCATAATCACTGTGAAATGGTTAAAAATAGTGACACTGAGTAAAAATATATCAACATATGGAAAATGAATAGGTTTGTTTGTTTTGTTTCTTTAAATTACAGTTTACAAGCGTTTCAGATTCACCATACATACATTTGTTAGTTGTTATTACGGTAGCTATAATGCTGATGGATAAACAGATGGGAACATAACACGGAGTTTTCTAAAACCTGCTTTCTTTGGTTGCTCCTTCTGTGGTCCTAGCTGCACTGAGTTTAAGAAATAGGAATATTAGAAAGCTATTGGGAAGAGGTAACTAATATTTATTGAGTGCCTATTTTGTAGCAAACACTGCCCTGAAAAGTTCATTTGCTATCTGAGTAAATCTGTATAACAATCTGAGTAAATCTGTATAAATCTGTATAACAAATCAAAGGGTACTGAGTCACAGAGATTTCCTAGCGTGGTGAAGGCTACCCAGCTATTCTTAGTGGCGCCAGGCCCCAAATCTAAATATGTTTGACTTCATGCTCTTTCTACTGCTTGATAAACATTATTATTTTTTTTTTTAAATAAAGTACCCCGAAAGGCAGAGGAGAATGAATATATATCCCTAGGGAGTCTGGGGGTATAGTTCAAAGGGAATCACAGCAAGTGTGAAATTTCTTTGAAGTTCCATCTTTTATCTTTAACATGCATACAGTCTGCTCCGTAATATATCTATATTTGTTTTAATATAAAATATGTTTGTTTTCCCAAATCTTCAAGTGAAACTCAAGCCTCAGAAATATGCATTGTGTTTATCCTGTGGCTTCTAGACTCCCCGTGGGTGTTCTGGTGTAAGAAGCACAGCCATTCACAGTACAACCTCTAAAACTGAAGCCTACAATTCCACACCCGACGGATGTTAACGTGAAATCTCAGTTTCCCACAGTGGTTCTTCAGAGGAAGCCACTTCTTCAAGCACCCCTTAATGCTTCCACAGCATGCTGCCCTTTCCTTTCAAAGCATTCATCACATTTACATTTACTGGATCAATGCCTGTCTGCCTCAGAAGACTCTAAATTTCATAACGTAGGGATTCTTTGTATTGGTTACTTCTGTATTTCTAGCACCTAGCTCAATACCTAGGAAACAGTAACACCTAACACATTTTTGTTAATTATAATTGATTCTTTTTGTTTGCAGCATCTTTTCATACAGTCAGAGTAAGAGATAAGAGAGTTGAAGTATAGCTTACTGCATCACGAGCCCCATAATGATGCTGGAGGTTCAAGAGATGTCCCTTTAATTCCGCTCACAGACCTGATTTATTCTGTGGTCCTAGGTAGAGAAAATACTAAACATGAAACAGTAACAAAACATGTGATAAACTTCTATGGTTTTCACATCCTCATCTGGAACATGTATATATATAACCAAATGACAGGGTTTCAAAAGCCACAGGTACACCCCTTGGTGTGCATGCTAGCCCACACCTGGACAAGGAGGTGCTGGCATACCAAAACACACTTCTGAGAGACCAGAAGTGGTATATAGCAAACAACTGTGGGTTCAGACAGCGATCGGTCAGATTATTTTTATTTTGTTTTTCTGCAATGGCAGGCAGAGTCCTTGTGTGGAGATTTTGGAATAATTGAGGGTGGACCTTGTTAAGAGGAAGTTTGCTGAGACTCTACCACACGGTGACCTTGATAGTGTCCCACCTCATCAGATGACTTTTCTCTGGGAAATCTTTGTACCTTTCCCTGGTGAATTTGGAGTTCCCTTCTCTATGCTCCATTACAAATTTTTACAAACTCCATGAATCTATTTAATTGTAACTATTTAAAGACTTTATTTATACCACTTATAATTGTTTTTAGTGACGATCCCCTTGAAGACAAGTACTTAATCACAGTCACTTTTGTTTCCATAGCCTAGAGACTGGCTTTGATAATGTTGTTTTTTTTTGTGTGTTTTTTTTTTTAACTAACAATGAATGAGCTGAGTCTTCTTTTCTAGAACTTTCTGGTTCTCAGATAGATTATTGGGAGTGGATATGAATGTTAAATTGTGTTAAATAATCACACAAATAAATTAATGGATTAAACAATAACCCCTCAGGTAGCTACAACTACCAAAAAGGATGTTTGATACTCAAAATATTTGAGGGCATGAGCTTGGTGGGATTGGAAGTACTTTTCAGTTTTATTGGATCTAGATTATCTCATGTAGTAAAAAAGTCATCTCTCTGCTGAAGCTCAGATGAAGTAGGGGTAGTGCTAAGATGGCATAGAGAAAAAGAATGCAATGAAAATGGTGAGCTAGCATGAGCTGCTGGCTGTCCTTAAAAGCCAGCTCAGGAAGTTGTTTGAGATGGTGCTTTTTGAAGGTATAGAGGGAGGGACAGTGGTGGGAGGGGAGGAGGAGAAAACTGCTGCCGGCTGCAGACCTACCCTGAGTTGGAGGATCTGCTCTTGCTTCTTGCTGTCTGGCACAGTCATTGATTACCCATAACTTTAGACCCCCAGGGACCATTCTTCTGGTGTGCATGGGGTGGCATGCAGGTAATGCAAATCCTTTCTAGGACAAGGAGTTGATAAAAAACAATTGCAGAATAAAATGACGCTCCTGAGCATTCGCTCCTCCACTTCCTCCCTTCCGTATCTCCCAGGCTGATGGAATATATAACCAGGGTGATTTCATCTCCATATGCTGCTTTTCCTAAAGTGTTTAAAAATTAAGTTGGGGCCAGAGGATTTCCCTGGGGGAGTGGGCCTGTGATGCTAGGAGCTCTCTGGATTGGGCTTCATTTTCCCTCATCTCTTTAAATGTACCGCTGTTCTCACAGATGCAAACCTGCCTTAGGCCCCTTTCCTACACAAGTTTTTTTAAAAAAGAAAAATATGTAGTCAGTCATGATACAAAATAATTTGATTCTTGAAGAATAATATTACTGTAAAATAAAGGTAAAGACTGAACAACATATTTTTATACTATCTAAAGTAGAATTAGCATACCTTTTGAAGCAGAGTTATTGAAACAGATGGACCAAGAATTAAAAATAGTCATAACAAATATAGTAAAGAATATAAGGGATGATATTAGCAACATTAATCAAGTAAAAAAAATCATTAAAAAGCATGTGCAGATGTTAGGTATGAACACTATAATAGTTGAAATAGAGAAACCAATAGATGAGATTTTAAAAAGAAGGTGGATCTAACTTGAGAAGGAAATGGTGAGTTGGAAGATCAGAGGGCAACAGAAAAAGATAAATGAAAACTAAGAGATATGGAGCATAAGAGCAGTAAGTACCAACATTAGAATAATAACAATTTAAGAAGAGAAAAATTAAATGAAGAGAAGGAAATATTTGGAGAAATGCTCAAGATAAATTAAAAATTAGTAATATTAAAGACATTAGATTGAAAGAGTGCCTGAGTGCTTAAGCAATAAGGACAAGGAACATAGCATATCTATATGCATGACAGTGACATTTAAGAACATCAAAGTCCAAAAGACAACCTAACAGCTTTCAGGGAGAAAAAAGCAGATTATCCATGCAAGAATAAGAATTAAATCTGATCATATTTAATAGAAGCAATAAAACCTAGATAGTCATGGGACAACAATTTTTAAGTTTTCAAAGAAAAAGAAACCATGAACCAAATTTATAACCAATAAAATTGTCACTTCAAAGCAAAGGCACGATAAAAATATTCTAAGTCACGTAAGACCTCATAGGCTTTTTCAAAGACACAAATCAAAATACTTTTAAGGGAAGTTCTTTTTAAGAAAAGAGTCCAGGAGATGCTATAGAATCATGAGAAGTTGAGGTGGTACAATTATTGCTAATTATATGCTAGATAATCTATAGTAATAAAAGCATAATATGATAATTAGACTGAACAACCTTCCGGACGTCATTCCAGACATCCTTCCAGACAAATCCGTGGTGGCAGAGGCTGAGGCAGAGGTAGTTAGGGGCCATCAGACAGGCAGGCAGAGGTGGTTAGGGGTGATCAAGCAGGCAGGGGAACAGTTAGGGGCTATCAGGCAGGCAGGCAGGCGAGTGGTTAGGAACCAGTGGTCCCGGATTGTGAGAGGGATGTCTGACTGCCGGTTTAGGCCTGATCAAACTGGCAGTCGGACATCCCTCAAGGGGTACTGGATTGGAGAGGGTTCAAGCTGGGCTGAGGGACCCTCCACTCATGCATGAATTTCATGCACTGGGCCTCTAGTATCAATATAATAGTGGGGGATGGAACAAATTGATATGATAGCATGCTAAAATACTTGTGTTATTAAGAAAAATATAGCTATTAATAGGTTTGAGAAAAAATATGGTTAAAGAATTATAAGTACAGATATTAAGAGCAACCACTAAAAAAAAATAAATAGAATGCATAATTTTTAAGCAAGCAGAGGTTTCTCAAGCTTTCCAGAAATAAGGAAACAAAAGAAATAAAAACAAAGTACCATAAATGAATAATATAAAATATGATCGTAGAAATGATTTGCTATAACTGTAAATTTAAATTGGTTAAAACTGTACCTTAATGACAGAGACTCAGGTTGGATCTAGAAAACCATCAAGGATCCTATCTAATAAAAGGGTAACATGCAAATTAACTGTCACTCTGTCACAAAGATGGTGGCACCCATAGCCACAAGATGGTGGCTCCCAGTCCTCTAAGCCCCACCAGAGTCCCCCAGTCCTGGGGAGGTAGCCACTGAGAGTGGGCAGCATGAGTGGCCTGGCAGAATGCTTGCTTCGTCACCAGGGTGATGAGGCAAGTGTTCCATGCCCGGCAGTGGAGGGAGGGCCTCCCAGCCGGGCGCATCAGCAAAAAAATTAAAAAGTAACTCTGAGAAAGTAAGAGGAAAATGGGGGAAGAAAAAAAGGTGGTCTTGGAAATGCCAGAGGGGAGAGTGGAAAAGCAGAGCCTGGCACAGCTGGGGGTGATCAGTTGTGTTATTAGCTATACCCAGGTGAAATAAGACGCAGAAGATGGGCCATTTGTATTCAGAAGCTAAATAATCATTAGAATCTTTAGAGAGAACACCTTGGGACATGGAGGTGATACTGAATGCAAACTGCTAACAAAAGAGGTAGGAATAGGCTGCAGAGCTCTCATCCTGAAGGATTGAAGCTAACCACCTATTTTGCAAGTTAGAGAAAGGCACTTCTTCAGGCAGAAGCAATCTTGCAGCCCAGCTCATGGGCTGGCAGGCAGAGCACCCTCTCCCACTGAGCTGGGTACCTTTGTGCAGGGCTAACCTGCCCAAAACCATGAGGTAGCCCTGGCTAGGAATCAAGCAAAGAATTATTTTAGGATAGTGCAATTAGAATACAAAGTCAGTCTAGGAAAAAGGAAAAAGGGAGCAAATGAACATGGTGCCAGAGATAGAAGAAATACAAATTAGAGTTTAAAAAGCAGGGTAAAGGTTTGAAACAGAGGAAAATAAAACATACTTGAGGCAAGAAAAGTGATGATCTGATCTGTACTGATAGTTCACCTGAGCTTGGATACCTGCGCCACAAACTGTGCAGATGGGTAATTTTTTTCAGTAGTGTTCAGAAGCTTAACAATGAAAACAAAGTAAGTAGTTACCTTCTTGCATATTTTTTTTTGGAAAATTACAGAATGCTTCACTATCCATTCTAAAAATTGACATCAATCACAAAAATCTACTAGACTCTAGGAAACTACAGGAAAAATAACTTAGTTCCCTCAGCACATAAATTGCAAGTTGAAAGAGAGAAAGAAACCAGGAATCTGTATAGTAAAAAAGGTGAAGAGAAAATTCAAGTAATCATGATGTGTGGGTTTTATTTGAGTTCTGAATCCAACAGACAAATCCTATCTAATAAAAGAGTAATATGCAAATTGACCATCACTCCAACACATAAGATGGCTTCCCCCATGTGGTCAAAGATGGCTGCCCCCATGTGGACACAAGATGGCCACCACAAGATGGCCAGCAAGGAAGGGCAGTTGGGAGGGACCAGGCCTTCAAGGGAGGGCAGTTGGGGGTGATCAGGCCAGTAGGGGAGGGCAGTTGGGAGGGACCAGGCCTGCAAGGGAGGGCAGTTGGGGGCAATCAAGCCTGCAGGGGAGGGCACTTAGGGGTGGCCAGGCTGGCAGAGGAGAGAAGTTGGGGGTGACCAGGCCTGCAGGGAAGGGCAGTTGCTGGGGACCCAGGCCTGCAGGGAAGAGCAGTTGCAGGGGACCAGGCCTTCAGGGGAGGGCAGTTAGGGGTGACCAGGCCTGCAGGGGAGGGTAATTAGGGGCAAACAGGTTGGCAGGGGAGCAGTTAGACATCAATCAGGCTGGCAGGGGAGTGGTTTGGGGGTGATCAGGCTGGCAGGCAGAAGTGATTAGGGGCAATCAGGAAGGCAGGCAGGCGAGCAGTTGGGAGCCAGCAGTCCTGGATTGTGAGAGGGATGTCCGACTGCCCGTTTAGGCCTGATCCTACCAGGGTTCCCATATTGGAGAGGGTGCAGGCTGGGCTGAGGGACACACCCCCGTGCACGAATTTCATGCACCGGGCCTCTAGACCTATATAATAAAAGCCTAATATGCAAATTGTCCCCTCAGGCAGTCATTCAACTGGGAGACCGGGAGTTAGACCGCTTGCTATGATGTGCGCTGACCACCATGGGGCGGTGCAGAACATGGCAGGTGTTAGCGACACAGCACTGGCAGCAGGCAACAGTGGAGGTGCTGCCGGCCCCAATGGGCCCCAACGACAGCAGGACCATGGCAAGATGGTGGAGTAGTTGAGCGTGTGGCCTCAGGCCAAGGTGGGTGCAAGCAGGGGCCTGATCACCCCACCGATCACCCCGCAGATGACAACCAGCAGTGGCGGCAGGGGGTGGGGTTGCCGCCCGGCTCCCAGGCACTGAGGGAGCCGGGTGCGGGGCCCAGCCCCAATTGATTGTCCAGCAGGGTTATGGTGGAGCAGGTGAGGAGTGGCACTAGGCCAAGACGGGGTGACAGGC
This sequence comes from Ia io, assembly GCA_025583905.1. Lineage (NCBI taxonomy): Eukaryota > Metazoa > Chordata > Mammalia > Chiroptera > Vespertilionidae > Ia > Ia io. The sequence goes on from JAJQQW010000007.1 coordinate 23,549,725, forward strand.
AGGGCTGCGGGGCTGTGAGGCTGGGGGCACGATCTGGGGCTGTGAGGCTGAGGGTATGAGCTGGGGCCCGATTTCTGCAGGCCACCCTGAGGGACCCCACCTGTGCATGAATTCATGCACCAGGCCTCTAGTGTATATATAATGGCATATACCAGTGGTCGGCAAACTTATTAGTCAACAGAGCCAACTATCAACAGTACAATGATTGAAATTTCTTTTGAGAGCCAAAAACCGACTTCTGCTCATGGGCCAAGAAGTTTCAATCGCACTGTACGTGCACGCCCGCATGCGGTATTTTGTGTAAGAGCCACACCCAAGGGGCCAAAGAGCCGCATGTGACTCGCAAGCCGCAGTTTGCTGACCACTGGCATATACTATTAATGAAAAAAGCATAAAGCTTTGTGTATTAGATTTCTTTTGATTTATAACAAATTACCTTAAACTTAGTGATTTAAAACAATACACATCTATTATCTCAGAGTTTCTGGGTCAGGAGTCTGAGCGTAGTTGAACTGGATCTGCTGATTAGGGTCTCACAGACCTGCCTGGAACTATGCCAGGGAAGAAGTCACTCACAAGTTCAGTTAGGTTGTTAGAAGAACTTATTTCCTTGTGGCTGTATGGCTAAAGGTGCTGGTTCTCCCTGTCTGTGGCTGCAGGCCACCCTCAGGTTTTTGAAACCACCATAGTTCCTTTTCATGTGGACTTCTCCACAGGCAGTTCACAATCTGGCCAAGGGCTTACTCAGGTATCAGGAGAATCTCTCTCCAATCTGAGTCTTATGTAACCTAACATAATCACAGGAATGACATCACATCACCTTTGCCATATTCTACTGGGTAGAAGCAAGTCAGAGTTTCCATCTGCACCCAAGGGACGATTGCAGATCATGGGAGTTATCATGGGATGTATCTGCTACACTTGGAAATAAAATAAAAATTAATAAAGCCACAAGAAGTTCATGCAGATCAAATGAAACCATACCTAGGGAAACTCATGATTTATCAAAGAGCATATGAATAGAAAACAAAAATCTTAGCTATACATTTGTTGAAGGTGTACTATTTAGTCAAACGTTTGCACAATATTCAATGTAATAAAAATCATCCAGAGTCAGTTGAAACAAAACAAAGAGAAAAAAAAAACAGAAAAAATGAGGTAACTGTTATTTTTAAAATGACCATTCTGACTCATAATGTAAGGGGACTAAATAAGAAAAACAGATAAAGATTTGACAGAAGCCTCCAAATATAAAAATGCAGGTTTTACTAGAACCAGGACAGAGCTACTTCCCTTAATTAATATACTAGTAGCTAAGCAGTTTCCTGATTTTTATCTAGAGAAGGGATTGGAAGCCAAAATCAAAACCTAAAATGTATAATTTTCTACCACCTAAATATATAATCAAGCTTTAGAAGGCTGTTTAGTAAACTATGCCATATATAGCTCATATATAAAAATATAGGCTTGTTCAGTTGTTTTCAGTTAACCTTTTTGTTTTTATTACAGTCAGACACATTCCAGGAGGTGTTAGACATAAATACAAACTTAATATTTGCAGAACAGACTGTGTATTCTAGAACAGGTAGATGCTTTGGGGAACTTGAAGGGGTTTTATTTCTACCTGGAGCTGCCGCCATATCACATATCCTTCCACTGTTTCCTTTTACAGCAAAATTCCCTGAAGGCTTATTATATCTGCTCCTTCCTATCATTAGCCCTTTCTTTCTTGAACCCACTTCAGCGAGGCCTTTACTTCACAACTGCAGGCAAACTGTTCTGGTCCAGGTTACTAATAGCCTCTACTTTGTGAATCTAATGTCAATACTAGCGTGATCTTCCTAGGCCTATAGGTAGTATTGAACATCCTTGATCACTCCATCCTTTTGAAACACAAGCTTCGCTTGGTATACAGGCCTCACACTCTAGTGGGTTTTCTCCCCTCACCTCATTGGTCACTCCTATCTCCTTGGCCACATTCTTCTCTTCTCTGCAAACCAGGGCTTAATCACTGGACCTTGTGTTTATCTGTACTCACTACTTTGGCGATCACATGCTGATGACTCCTGAATTTAGATCTCCAGGCCCCAAAGTGGCCTCACTCTCTGTTTTACATTTTGCATGCCATCTGTAGTCATCATTCAGTTTCTTGAATGATGTGCCCCACATGTGCCGTCTATCTGGAAGGTGCTAAACATTTTCCTGACTAATGTAAAGGACTGCTCCTAGGTCGCTGTTTCCCCATGATGCCTATCAGCCTTTCTCTGCCTTAGATGCCTTACTATCTACTGAAATGTGTGTCCACAAAATTCATTTGTAGAAACTCTAACCCCAAATGTTACCATATTTAGAGATAGAGCTGATAAGGAGGTAATAAAGTCCAGAAAGGTCATAAGAGTGGGAATCTAATATGGGAGGACTGGACCGGAGTCTTTACAAGAAGAGGAAGAGGGGCCAGGACTGGCTTGCTTTCCTGGCCATATGAAGACATAGTGGGAAAGCAGTTCTCTGCAAGTTGGAAAGAGAGCCCTCACCAGAAACAGAAGTCTGCCAGAACCTTGATCTTGGACTTTCCAGCCTCCAGAGCTGTGAGAGTATAAATTTCTGTTGTTTGATCCATGCGGTCTATGGTATTTTCCCTGGCAACTCGGGCTGACTGATACATGCCCCTCCAGCGTTGTGATGGGTCCCTGTTTTACTCATAGCAATTAGCATACAGCATTATAATTTTTTGTTTGCTTCTCCTTCTCTCCAACTAAATTGTAAATTATTTGAGTGCAGGCCTCATTTTATTTATTTTTGTTGCCCAACAAAGAGTACTCAATGCATAGAATATACACTGAGTGGCCAGATTATTATGCATTCAGAGATCATAATAATCTGGCCACTCAGTATATATATATATATAAATATATATATATTACAGGCCCGGTGCATGACTTCGTGCATGGGTGGGGTCCAGCCAGCCTGGCCAGGGGGAGGGCACATGGGCAGTTGGCCAGCCTGCCTGCTGGTCGAACTCCTGGTCGAGGGGACAATTTGCATATTAACCTTTTATTATATAGGATATACACTGAGTGGCCAGATAATTATGCATTCAGAGATCATAATAATCTGGCCACTCAATGTATAAAGAAATAATTTTGCAATTGAATTGAGTACTTGACCTAAGAGAGGTTTTGTGAAAGCTTAGGTCTGATTTAATTCCTTCCTAGATATCAAGCGAGTTAAGTCCTATAAAGAAGTGGACCTTAGCAAAGCCAATGAGCAGGATATTTTACTTGAAAAGTATATTTGGGGGGATTTGCTGATCATTTCAGTAAACTCTCGATCAAGATCCTGGAGTTTTGGGTTGAAAACAATGGAAAGACAATTTTACGTAGCAAAGGATAATGAGTAACTCTTCCCAATTAATTAGTATCATTGAAATATCTCATTTTGAATATAGATATATCCTGATGGCCAGTTCCAGAAGTAGGGGTTTTTACATTCTAACCCCATATAGCAGAATTTAGCCATTAATTTATTTTGCCATTTATTAATTTAACAGGTAGGCAGTATATCCTGTACAATGAGTTAATTTTGATAATACAATATTGAATAGAATGGACAAAGCACCTATTCTCATGGAACCCATGATATTTTATCTAAGTACCTACTTAGCTTTTATTTTGTTCATGTAAATGTTGGAAAATACAAAAAAAATGTGATTTTTATTTTTAGTATAGTTGCTATAAAACTGCCATTCTGACAATAGTTAACAGCAACTTTAACTGTGCATTAAAATCAACTTAAGATAATAAATCATTACATGTATCAGGATGAAGGCACATTTGCTGCATTCCTTAGATGGTACATGTCTTTTTATCTTTGAATTGCCACTGCATATTGCTGTGGCTGGCATAGAGGCAAAGCTGCATATGTTTGTTGCAATGACCTGTCATTCCATTTGTTATAGTTAGAGAATATGCATTAAATTAATGTATCAGTAATGGCAATTTATTTATATACTAGAGGCCCAGTGCACAAATTCGTGCATTGGTGGGGTCCCTCAGCCTGGCTGGTGATTGGGGCCATCGGGGCCAATGGGGGCTGGCCGGTGGCGGGCGGGGAGGAACCACGGGAGGTTGGCCGGCCATGGGAGGTTGTCTGTGGGAGTGCACTGACCACCAAGAGGCAGCTACTGCATTGAGCATCTGTCTCCTGGTCGTCAGTGTGCATCATAGCTACTGGCTGGTCATCCAATCGTAACGGTCACTTAGACTTTTATATCCTATATAATAAAAGGGTAATATGCAAATTGACCCTAGTGGCGGAACGACTGGTCACTATGACGCACACTGACTACCAGGGGCAGATGCTCAATGCAGGAGCTGCCCCCCTGGTGGTCAGTGTGCTCCCACACGGGGACCTCCGCTCAGCCACAAGCCCGGCTGATGGCTGCGAGTACAGAGGCGGTGGGGGAACCTTTTCCACCTCCTTGGGCTGCCAGAGGGATGTCTGACTGCCAGCTTAAGCCTAATCCTCTGGAGAGTGGGCCTAAGCCGGCAGGTGGATATCCCCCGAGGGGTCCCAGACTGTGAGAGGGCATAGGCCAAGCTGACAGACTCCACTGAGTGCATGAATTTTCATGCTCCAGGTCTCTACTATATAGATAAATAGGAAAAAACATATTTTATATCTAGAAAAAAGTATCAATCAAACATATATTTTAGCTTTAAGTTAAAATATTTTAAAAGAGTTCAGTTACTTAATGTAACTCTTCCATACCTGTTTTAACTGGAGTTAATGACAGCTGACATTGTGTGGTTCAAATCTAACTACTTGTTAGTAATTCTAGCTAGGTGATTTTTCAGTATCACAGGTACCTAATTAACCCAACAGATTTCATGCTAACTTCCGATATTTCATGACTGTGTCTTGAATATTTCTAGCATCTTTTCACTTCTCTCTGATACTACCTCTTCCTGTTCTAAGCCACCCTTTTCCTGACATAGACTAATAGGATAACTTCCTCTGCCTTCCTTCCTATTGGTTGGTCTTCAACAACATAGACAAAATGAGCTTCTAAACAAGCATATTTAATCTGATACTCATTACATAAAATATTCATGAATGTTCATTGCATAAAAGCCAAAAACCAAAATCTCTAATGCTGACTAAGAGGTATTTAGGATTTGGCCTGTTTCCTTCACAACCTTATCTCTAACCCACTGTTCCTCACTCATTACCCTACACCAAATTGCTTCCTTTTTCCTTACATTTCCAATCTCTTTACTTCTTAGGGACTTTACAATTTTGTTTCATTTCTGTAAGACATTGTTCCTTCCAATGGAGGAACAATGTCTTACAGAATGCCTAGTTAACCTATACTCAGCCTGTAATTTCAGCTCAAATATTATTTCTTCCAGGATGTTTTTCTTTACTATTCCCCACCTCCAAGTCTAAATGGGATCTTGTTATGATGCACTTTGATTGTACTTCAATATCTCCTTCATAGAAATGATCCTATTGTAATTACATAATTTTAAATGTATGTTTAATATTTACCTGACATTCTAGATAGCTTGGGATTATATCTCTAGTTCTTCTTTCTTTTTAATTGATTTTAGAAACAGAGAGGGAGAGAAAAAGAGTGAGACAGAGAGGGAGAGAGAGTGATTTGTTGTTCCACTTATTTATACTTTCATTGGTTGCTTCTTGTATGTGCCCTGGGCATAGGTTGATTCTGAAACTTTGGAGTATTGAAATGACACTCTAACCAGCTGTGCTACCTGGTCAGGGCCGCATATCTCTAGTTCCAACACAAAAGTATTCTATAGAGAAATCCACATATTTGGTGTTTGAATGAATGGGCCAGAATTGTTGCACAGAAAATAAAAGTTACATCCATAGAGTGGATGAGCACATCTACAATACATAATTGCAAATGGAAAGGAAGATACTAACTCTAGAATAAAGCAAATATAAATTCATGATAGGAAGAAGCATGCTCTTTAGCCAGGAGAATTTTAACTGTTGTACTTTAAATTTTTATTAGATAAGACTTTTAAAACAGCAAAGCTTCCTGAGTACAAAAGAAATACATAATCATAGATATATTTATTGAAAGCTACTGCACGGGAGTACTTTGTATGCATAATTGCAGGCATTCATTTCAATGACCCTTTGAGAAAGGTAATATATGACAGATGAAGATAATAAAGAGCTGTAAGTGGCAGAGCTGGGGTTTGAAAACAGAAAAGCCTAATTACAATTTAGGCAGAGCCACCACGCTACTATGATAATTTGAACATATAAAAAACACACAATTTAAACCTCTCATACTTTATTATTTGTGCAAATATATTTTGAACATCTGTTATGTTCCAGACACTCCTTTAGACCCTGAAGATTTAGCAGTGATCAAAAGAGACACATTCTAGTAGGAAAGGCAGACAAATTCATAAACAACAATATGAGATCATTTCAGATAGTGAGCTTTATAAATGAAATGTAGCAGAGTCTTTCCAGTGTATGACTAGAGGATTGAGTTTGGATTGGATAATTGAGGAAGGGATCTCTGAGGATGCCTTGAGCTGATACTTGAATGGTAAGAAAGACCATTCAGGGGAAGGTATGGGCTGATGGGGGCTTGCAGGAGAAGCTCTGGCAAAGGCAAAAAAGTTCAGAGTCATGAGAATTTGCCAGCGTGGCCAGATCAGTGTGTACCAACAGAGGATGCAGAGACACTTGGTCACAGAGCTAGGCAAAGACAAATCTCCAGAGGATTTTGAACATTTTGGTAACAAGTATGGATCAAATTCTAAATTCAATAGGCACATAATCCAATTTAAATCCAGGATCTGGTTTCAATTTAAACTTCACTAAGCAGTGATATAGTATCCATTGGTAAAATTGTGTTGTGTTATAACTAAAAATATATGAATATAGTTTTATCTATCTTCTCAAAGAGAAGTGAAATTGGCTATGAAGTGATAATTTCTAGAGTTATTGGCCATTCAGGCCTGGAGGGACATTTCTTGGGAGAGACAAGTCCTCAGAAACCTGAAAAGATCCTGAGAATTGTGCCTAAAAATGTTAACAATAAACAATGTTGCAGGTAGTGTAAAAATAAGTGTGTAGTGAAATTTAAGTAAATAATAAGATACTTCACTTTGAAAAAAATCATTTCCTTTCCATGTACGATTCTGCACTGATAAAGGTCCTATGACTGTCCTGGGCTCACAGCTGAACATACAGAGTCTGCTGAACATCTTATTCTAAGCTATATTTGCTCTCCAGTCACAGAAATTGCCATTGGTAGAGACATTTTGATAGACTCTATAATAAAAGATGAATGTTTTACAATGGAAAAAAAAAAGTACCCTTTAATTCAGAAATGGTAGAAAAAAGTATTCCCTAGATTTCTTATTTTACATTTTCTTTCAGCTAATGAAAAAAATGACAAATTTCCCTTGAAGTTATGAAACAGCTAAAAGTAGAAAGCAACATTAGCTAATGCAATAAAATATAATCCATGATTAATTATTGAGCACACATTCCTGAATTAGACACTACTAGAGGTTAGGGACATGAGCAACTTCACTGAGGGAGAAAATTGAATTTACCAGGCATAAGTTCCCTCCGGTGTCATGACTCAGCCTTGACTATAATAATAATATAATAGCCATCATTTATTAAGTGGATACTATGTGTCCAGCACAGTGAGGCAATTTACATGTATTATCATATTTGTTCTTGGTAAGAGCCATTTAAGGAAGTATTATTACCTTCACGTCATAGATGAGGAAACCAGGCTCGCTCAGGTCAGGTCACTTTCCCATGCCCTCACCCCTGGCAAGTAGCAGTGTTGACTGGAAACACAGTCTATGTGCTTTGAGAGGGTCTGTACCCAATCACTGCACCCATTGCTTCCTTTGTGTAATTGAGTGTCTGCCTGTTTCTAATGCAATATTTTTTCCTTGTCTCTAGCTCTGAATAATTCTGCATATTCTTGAATTTTAATATTTTTACCTGTTTTGAGAAGAAACTGAAGCAAGCTTGCCCTTTACAGGATAATTAAATTATCAGTGTGTCATTTATTTCAAAACTGAACTTTCAGGTTTTGAATACCAGCTTGGCTGACCATTTGTTCTATGACCTTAGGCAAATTAGTTAACCCTTCCAGGCCTCAATTTCCAAATGTTCAAAAATGGAGAGAATGAAGTATTTATATTATTGGGTTGTTTGTGAAATAAAAGAATGTATTTATTGAAATCCCTATAATAATTCCGGGTATGCAATATGTTTCTATAAATGTTAACTATTTATATAGTTTATTGACATAAAATTACCATAGATCAGAAATCTCAATGCTAATAAAATATTTCAAATAATATGAAAATAATGAAACTTCAATAAATATACCATTAAAGAAAAAATACCTTACTTCATATTGGTATATATTTTGGGTTTTTTTACATTTCTTTTCCCTAGTTTTAACTGCTATTCACTTTCTCAACTTTATTCCTCTGAATTTGACCTCTTCCTTTTTCAACAAACTGACTCTAAAATAAATAGGTTAGGTATAATGTTATGTCTTGCCCTTAAGACAAGGCATTCTTTCTCTCCCCCACCCCCACCCCCTACCCAAACACACACACACACACACACACACACACACACACACACACACATTCACAATGTGGGAATCTTATGAGTTGCAAATGTGAAAAATAATTAAGGGCTGTATATGCCTTCCTGTTCAAGACAAGTTACCAGGCTGATCCTCTTGAAGAGACTATCTATATTTGTCTACATTAATCATATAATATTCAGCAACTGGAGGTGATAATTCCTGTCTACTTTTCGCTGGTCAATCTTTCCTTTTAAAATATTCTACCAAAAATATTGACAAACTGGAACATCCCAGAGGAGAATGATCTGTTTATGCAGATAAGAGACTTAAGTCCTCATTGTGTGAGAGGCAGAGAACCTTAGAAGGCTTAACATTGAAAGGGAAATGCTTTGAGTGTTTGAAGAGGTATCATAAGAAGTAGGGATCTATTAGAACTTTCACAGTGGCTCCATAGCACAAACCGAGAGCACAGGCACAGAGGGTGCAAGGGGCACACATTTCAGACCAACATAGCACAAGCTTTCTAGCTCTGAAACTGCCTTAGCACACAGGGTGGACTGCTTTCTGAGGTCACTTTATGGAAACATTCACTGTCATTAAAGTTTTTCAAGGAGAAGCAGTGTGTTTCTCTGTGGGAGGGCTTATAGAAGGGATTTCAGCATCCTGCTGCAGACTGGATTCCATCAGTATGTTATTATACTCTTTGATCTTTTGCCTATATGGTAGTGACAAGTGGCATCTAAGTGAGGAGACAGAAGAAGGTTAGGCAATCAGGGATGGGACCACAGGAGGGGGGACAGGAAATAGGACCAGGAAGTTCAAGAATAACAGGATCTTGTAAACGTGGACAGAATGTAGCTTGCTGATTGCACCACAGAGACAAACAAAGGGACCTAGAACTGAACCCAGCTAGGCAGGAGTTGCTAAGGCAACCCAGCTGGTTGGGGAAAGAAGGGTGCATGTGAGAAAAAGGAGCTTTAAAATGAATGGATGTTGCTGAGACAGGCAGCTTGCAGATAACTAATCACAAGGCAGTGAGGTGTATAACCAATCCCAAGGATGTTGCTAAGACAGAAACACCAATCAGGAACTAACAAAGCATATATCTACACCTCCTACAAAGAAGCTTGCTCCCTCCTCTCTCTCTGGCTCACTGGGTTCCTGGCTCTGCTGTGGCAGGGAATATGCTCCCCTACACCCATGTAGCTTATGGCCATATGGGTCTCCACACATGGACTTTAATTAGCTTGGATGACGAACTACACCCGTCTGCAACATGGAACGGAAGCTCTGGACACTGGCCTGCTTTTGGAACCCCAGCTGTACCTTTTCCAGGACTGTTTAAAGGGCCTGAGACTTTGGAACCTGAGACAAAAACGCTTAATCGGTAACCAGCTTTGGGCCTCCGTCCTGCTGCTCCTTGCTGCAGAGAGTCTGTCTATCACTCAATAAAGTTTGCTTCTGCCTACCATCTTTGTCCGTGAACGCATTCATCGATTTTTTGAGACAATGAACTCCTACCCAAACAGAAATGTTGGCAGCATAAGTATATGCTTAATTTATATTTCCCTTATGAATGAAATCAAATGATATTTTTAAATGTATGTATTAGGTAGGCAGAATTCTAAAGATATTCCCCTAAAAATATCATAAAGATACTCTAATCAAACATGAATGGAGGTGCTGTTGTGAAAGGACATTGCAGATATTAAAGTCACTGACCAGCTGATCTTAAAAAAGAGAGATTATCTGGATAGGATTTTATCATACAAATCTTTGAAAAAAGAAGAGGAAGGCAAAAGAGGCAATCAAAAAGATGCAGCAAATGATGAAGGCATGGCAAATGAGGCAGAAGGGGAGGTCAGGGAGAGTGGAAAGCATTGGAAGGATTCAATTCACCATTGCTGGCTTAGAAGAAGGACGAAGAGGGCATGAACTGAGAAACATGGATAGTCTTTAGAAGCTGAGAACAGCCCCCAGCTCACAGCCAGCAGGAAATGCACCTCAGTCCTATAACCACATGAAGCTAAATTTGGACAACCTGAATACCTGTGGAAGCTTCAGAACCATACACTTTAAAAAGGATGAATTTGATGAATTTTAATGTATGTAAATTTTACCTCAGTAAAAACAAAACAGGAAAACAAATATATTTTTGAGTTAAAAAATGATAAAAAATTTTTATCACACTCAAAGAAGGAAATATGACACACAAATTTTTATATCCTTCAAATGTTAAGGCCATTGACAACCAATGAGATAAACTAATGAATAAGCTAGACACCAAGGAATATCATTCCCTATGAGCACTTCCTAGGGAATCTACAAGAGAATGAGCTTCTTTCAACATTAAATGACTAGAGATACTTTACCATACGTCCATGGGGGTATGAATTTAATGTATTTAACTAAAGAAACAAGGCAAAAAGATAAAGATAAATCTTGACAGAATGGTATGTAAAATGTAATTTTCACTAAGAAAGGAGATATTCCACAACTAATAAAAATATGAAAAGAGAGAGAATTAATGGAAAGTAGAATTATTTCCCTAATATTTTAAATATATTAATAAATAATTAAATTTCAAGTGTAACTTGAAATTTATAAATCAAGTAGAAATTAAATATACTTAGGAATAAAAACATTAACGCTAAAACTATACCAGTTATTAAAATTATAGAATGAGAATGGAAAAAAGAAAGAGAAATGAAGAAAGAAGCAGGTACCGACTAATTTCAATATTACTCATAGTATAAACTAAATTTCTAAAGAAAAAGGTGACTACAGGTATTATATAAAATTATTAATGTAAAAATAACCACTTGAGCAAAAATATATAGTTTTTAAATATAAAAACAAATACCAAAACTATAGAAAAACGAAACTGCAAAGTAGAAAACATTAAAAAAGAACATGACACAATATTATAGAATTAAGACTAAATCTATCAGTCATATTGATCATGTGAGTTTACTATATATTAAATTTTTTTTCAGTTTAACTAACAAAGCTGAACCAAATTCAGGGACATATAAATAGATACACTTAATGTAAGTTAGATGTTAAAATGAAAGAGTTGGCAAAGTAATAACAGGCAAATCCTCTCTAATAAAATGGTAATATGCAAATTAACCATCACTCCGCTACATAAGCCACACCCACCAGCCAAGCCACACCCACCAGCCAATCAGGGCGAGTATGCAAATTAACCCCAGCCAAGATGGCTACAGCCACAGAGAGCAAGGTTTCCCAGGTAACAGAGGAAGCCAAGCTTTCTGATAGCCATTGCAGGCCTAAGCCTCCACTCAAGCTACAAAGTTTCAATGATAGAAGGTAAACAAATTCAAACAGAAATGGGGGCAGAACGGAGCTTAAGAGAGCAGGCCAGGATTGCCAGCAGCAACAGGGGAAGCAAAGCTTTCCGCACACCCTGGCCAGGCTCACCCGCTTAAGGCTACAAAGTTTCAATTGTAGAAGGTGAATTAACTGCAACATAAATGGCTGCCGCCCCGGAGGGAGCAACAGGCTTGGCTCTGCTCCAGGCTACAAAGTTTCAATTGTAGAAGGAAAATAAATTCCAGATACCAGGGCCTCTGCTTGGGTTGCCAGGGGGCGTGGCCAGCCTGAAAACCACCCCACACCCCAAGGGAACCCCACCCTGATCCGGGACACCCTTCAGGGCAAACCAGCTGGCCCCCACCTGTGCACCAGGCCTCTATCCTATCTAATAAAAGAGCAATATGCAGATTGACCATCACTTCAACACACAATATGTCTGCCCCCATGTGGTCAAAGATCCTGCCCCATGTGGACACAAGATGGCCACTACAAGATGTCCAACAGGAGAGGGCAGTTGGGAGGCACCTGGCCTGCAAGGGAGGGTAGTTGTGAGGGACCAGGCTAGCAAGGGAGGGCAGTTGGAGGTGATCAACCCTGCAGGAGAGGGCAGTTAGGGGTGACCAGGCCGGCAGAGGAGGGAAGTTGGGGGCAAACAGGCTGTCAGGGGAGCAGTTATGCATCAACCAGGTTGTCAGGGGAGTGGTTAGGGGGTGATCAGGCTGGCAGGCAGAAGCGGTTAGGGGCAATCAGGAAGGCAGGCAGGCAAGCAGTTGGGAGCCAGTAGTCCTGGATTGTGAGAGGGATATCTGACTGCCCGTTAAGTCCTGATCCCACTAGGATCTGGCCTAAACGGGCAGTCGGACATCCCTCTAGGAGTCCCAGATTGGAGAAGGTACAGGCTGGGCTGAGGGACAACCCCCCTCCGTGCACGAATTTCGTGCACTGGGGTTCTAGTGTAAGTATAAAGAAAAAATGAGTCATTATGCTAACAACAGATAAAATAGAATTTAGGCCAAAAAAAGCAGTTTTCTTGGGAACACTATACCAATTCTATATGAAGCATAAAGTCTTCTCTTATTTCAGAATTTTTAACTATCTGGGCAGAATTCAAATCTATGCGAGAAAGCATAATGACTAAATGAATCCCCATACAGCCATTTCTCACTTCAATAATGATCAAAATACTGTCATTTTTATTTTATCTGAACTTCTACTCACCCCTCAACTCCCACTTTATTATTCATTATTATTAGTTGTCTTTTTTCTAGTTAAATGTACATACATTTAAATTCACAAATCTTGACAGTATAATTTTAACAAATGAATACACTTCTTTAACCCACATCCCATCAAGATAAAAAATATTTCCATCACTACAGAAAGTTCTTTTCAATCAGTTTTTCCACTCCAACCTCCACAGACAACCATGCTTTTATTTGTAAAATATAGTTAGATTTGTCTGTTTTAGAATATAACATAAATCAAATCTTATGGTATATGATATTTTACATGTAGCTTTTTTTTTGCTCAGCATATAGTCTGTGATATTTCATTTATGATATTTGACATGTTAGTAATTGGTTCCTTTTGATGGCTTAGTATCATTCCACCGAATAAATATTCATGATACCCTTTCTTCTGTGAATATGTATTTGATTTGTTCTCATTTTGGGGTTGTTATGAATAAAGTTGGTATAAATATTCTTCTATGAAAATGTTCTTTTATTAGACATTTGTTTTCATTTATATTGGATAAATATCTAGATGTAGAATTTCAATGTGTAAGGTACATATATGATCTATATATATAAAAGCTTAAGCGACCAGCAGACTGGCCACCTTGCCTATAGCTATAACATTCACTGACCACCAGGGGGCAGATGCTCAATGCAGGAGCAGAAACTACAGGCATGGAAACATGGAACAGACTGATGAATCTCAGAGGGAAGGGGGTAGGGGGGCGAGTAGGAAGAGATTAACCAAAGATTTTATATGCATACTCTGATGGTCTTAGGCTCTACAGCAGCAGTTCTCAACCTGTGGGTCATGACCCACAGGTTGAGAACCGCTAGCAGGGTCACCTAAGACCATCGGAAAACACAGATATTTACATTACGATTCATAACAGTAGCAAAATTACAGTTATGATGTAGCAACGAAAATAATTTTATGGTTGGGGGTTACCACAACATGAGGAACTGTATTAAAGGGTCACAGCATTAGAAAGGTTGAGAACTACTACCCTAAGGTGTTCCAGATTGTGAGAGGGCACAGGACAGGCTGAGGGACCCCACTGGTGCATGAATACATGCACCGGGCCTCTAGTTGTCTTTATAAGAAATTACCAAACCTTTTCCCAAAGTGGTTGGATCATTTACATTCTCACTAGCACTGTATGAAAGTCAGGACGCTCTGCATTCTACCAATAATTGTGTTGTCAGTATTAATTTTAGCCATCCTAAAGTGTGCATAGTAATATCTGATTGAAATTTTAACTTTTTCCTCATAACGAATAATTCTGAGCACTTTTTTATGTGCCAGATTGAAAATTATTTTTACATACTTGTTCTGTGTACAACTATATTTTTTCTTCAGTGTATCAATCATTGGATGTCCAAATTCATCTTTATTTCTGTAACTATATTTTTTCAGTGCTCCAATCATTAATTTGTCAACACTCATCTTTATTTCTGTTTACATTTTTAAAATATGTTTTTATTGATTTTTAGAGAGATGAAGGGAGAGGGATAGAGAGATAGAAACATCAATGAGAGAGGAACATCATTGATTAGCTGCCTCCTGTATACCCCCTACTAGGGGTCTAGCCTGTAACCTGGGCATGTGCCCTGACCAGGAATCGAACTGGTGACTTCCTGGTTCCTGGGTCGATGCTCATCCACTGAGCAATATGGCCAGGGTGTTTCTATTTTTTCATTCCATTTCTTTTTGAACTTCTACTAACTCTTATTCTATATCTTCCTTTCTAATGGATATATTCTTCCTAAGTTATTATATCTCATCTTTGTATTATTATTACACAAGGAGAAATATTTTGGTATCTCTTTTAATGTTGGTAAAATAACTGGTCTCATTTTTAATATACTCTATGAAAACATTTCTTTTGGTGAGAGTTTGACCTCTTTTTTCTATTACTTTCTTTTAATTTTTGGGTTATATTTTGAGTACTTAATTTTGAAGTTATGGTGTATTTTCTGTACCATTTATTTGTTATAGGAGTTCATGAGGAGAAATCAGAATTTGCCTAATATATATATATATATATATATATATATATATATATATATATATATATATATATATATATATATACATGTATATACATGTATATATATATATATATATATATACATATATATATATATATATATATATATATATATATTTTAATCTCAGGATTTATTTATTTATATTTTGCTTCTAGGGAGACTGAGTACTTCTTTCTACTGTAGTCTATTATTCAGTCTCCCTTTACTACCCAAAACAAAAATTACAGGAATTTGTATTGTTGTTGTGTCCATGCACTTCTAATGTTGGAAACAGATGGTTCGATTTTTACTTGAAAAAATGGATTCAGAAAAGTACTCTGGTATTCTGAGCACTGTCTCTTCCATGTTCTCTGTCATCATACTCCTGTATTGCCATGGTTCTCAGAAAATCCTCACCTACTCCAAAATGTGGGTTCCAGCTGTCTCCAATTTTAGGGAAACTGTATTTGTACTGGTGTTTCCCAATCACCTTTCTGTTTTTGATGATTTCTAAGAAATAAAAGCAAGGTGCTAAATCTAAGCTGCCATCTTTAAACTGGCAGTGGTATTTCTTTAAAGATAGATAAAAATCCTGTCAGTATCTTCCCTCCTACACACTAGTTATCTATTTTTTTATTCTTTATTGTTTAAAGTATTACATATAGTATTACATAAGTCTCCTTTTACCCCCATTGACATCTCCCCAGCCAACCCCACCCCTAGCACATGCCCTCACCCCCCTAGTGTCTGTGTCCATTGGTTATGCTTATATGCATGCATATAAATACTTTGGTTGATCTCTTACCAACCCCTCCCCTGCTTTTCCTCTGAGGTTTGACAGTCAGTTCAATGTGTCTCTGAATCTATTTTTGTTCATCAGTTTATGTTGTTCATTATATTCCACAAATGAGTGAGATCATCTGATATTTATCTTTCTCTGACTGGCTTATTTCACTTAGCATAATGCTCTCTATGTCCATTCATGCTACTGCAAATGGTAAGAGTTCTTTCTTTTTTACAGTAATGTAGTATTCCATTGTGTAGATGTACCACTGTTTTTTAATCCACTCATCTGCTGATGGGCATTTAGGCTGTTTCTAAATCTTAGCTATTTTAAATTGTGCTGCTATGAACATAGTGGTGCATATGTTCTTCCTGATTGGTATTTCTGATTTCTTGGGATATATTCCTAGAAGTGGGATTACTGGGACAAATTGGACTTCCATTTTTAATTTTTTGAGGAAACTCCATACTGTTTTTCACAATGGTTGCACCAGTCTGCATTCCTACCAGCAATGCATGAGGGTTCCTTTCTCTCCATATCCTCACCATGAGCTGTCGTTTGTTGATTTGTTGATGATAGCAATTCTGATAGGTATGAGATACCTCATTGTTGTTTTGATATACATCTCTCGGTTAATTAGTGACTTTGAGGATGTTTTCATGTCTCTTGGCCTTCTGTATGTCCACTTTCAAAAAGTGTCTATTTAAGTCCTTTGCCCATTTTTTAATTGGAATGTTTATCTTCCTTTTGTTAAGATGTATGAGTTCCCTATAAATTTTGGAAATTAGGCCCTTATCTCATACTAGAGGCCCAGTGCATGACTGAATCATGCACGTGTAGGGTCCCCTACACGCTTCCGCTTTTCGCGGTGGAGCTGGGTGCCTGTCCGCTGGTGCACCAGGCCTTTCAGAAGCCTCCGGCGCGGCGGAGGCTTCTGAAAGGCCTGGTGCTGGAGCAGACAGGCACCCAGCTCCCAAGTTTTTGATGGTCCACAGCCACTGAGGGGGGCTACCCTGCTGTTGAGAGGCGCAGGGGCGGGATTCCCGCCCCCTGTGCCTCTCAATGGCCGCTGAGGGGGGCTGCCATGGACACCTGGCTACCCTGCCATTGAGAGGCGCAGCTGGGTGTCCGCGGCAGGCCCCCTCAGCAGGCCCCCTCATCGGCCGTGGATCTGGCCATTGAGAGGCACAGGCGGCGGGAGTCCCGCCCCCTGCACCTCTCAACAGCAGGGTAGCCCCCCTCGGATAGGCCACCCTGAGTCCCGCCCCCCAGCCTCCCGCTGCCCAATTGTGGGCATAGCAGAGTGATGGTAATTTACATGTTACTCTATTATTAGATAGGATAACATTGGCAAATATGTTCTTCCATGCAGTGGGCTTTCTTGTTGTTTTGTTGATGGTTTCTTTTGCTGTGCAGAAGCTTTTTATTTTGATGTAGTCCCATTTGTTTATTTTCTCCTTAGTTTCCATTGCCCTAGGAGCTGTATCAGTAAATATATTGCTACTACATATGTCTGATATTTTGCTGCCTATGAATTCTTCTAAGATTTTTATGGTTTCCCATCTTATGTTAAATTCCTTTATTCATTTTGAGTTTATTTTTGTGTATGGTATAAGTTGGTGGTCTAGTTTCATTTTTTTGCATGTATCTGTCTAATTTTCCCAACACCATTTATTGAAGAGACTGTCTTGACTTCATTGTATGCTCTTACCTCCTTTGTCAAATATTAATTGAACATAATGGCTTGGGTCAATCTCTGGGTTCTCTGTTCTGTTCCATTGGTCTATATGTCTGTTCTTGTGCCAGTACCAGGCAGTTTTGAGAACAGTGGCTTTGTAATATAGCTTGATATCTGGTATTGTGATCTCTCTAATTTTGTTCTTCTTTCTCAAGATTGATGCAGCTATTGGGGCCATTTTTTATTCCATATTAATTTTTGGAGAGTTTGTTCTAGGTCTGTGAAATATTCCATTGTGATCTAAATGGGGATTGCATTGAATCTATAGATTGCTTTGGGTAGTATGGACATTTTAATAATGTTGATTCTTCCAATTCATGAACATGGTATATTCCTCCATTTTTTTATGTCTTCCTCTAGCTCTTTTTTTTTCAAAGTCCTGTCATTTTCTGAGTACAGGTCTTTTACCTCCTTTGTTAAGTTTATTCCTTGGTATCTTAATGTTTTTTGGTGCAATGGAAATGGAATTTTTTTTTTTTTTTTTTTTAGTTTCTCTTCCTATGAGTTCATTATTGGTGTATAAAAAAGCCATAGATTTCTGGGTGTTAATTTTGTATCCTACTATATTGATGAATTCATTTATTAAATCTAGTAGTTTTTTTATGGGGTTTTCAGAGTTTTCTATGTACAATATCATGTCATCTGTGAATAAGGACAGTTTTACTTCTTCTTTTCCAATGTGGATGCTTTTTATTTCTTACTAGAAGCCCAGCGCACGAAACCCAGACCCACCGCGCTGATAAGATCCCAGTCCCACCCTGGGCGAGCTGCGGGCCCTGCCCTGCACCAGCCCCACCATCCCCATGTGAGCCACACCAGCCCCATGTGTACCCCACCTTGCCATGAGCGCTGTGAGTCCCAGCCCGCGAGAGGTGCTCCGTGTACCTCTTGATGACCTGTTGTTTGGTCATGACCACAGGCCTTTTATGCTATAGATTCTTGTCTGATTGCTATGGCTAACAATTCCAGTACTATGTGGAATAGGAGTGGTGGGAGTTGGTATCCCTGTCTTGTTCCTGTTCTTAGGAGAAATGGTTTTAGTTTTTGCCCATTGGGTATGATGTTGGCTATAGGTTTGTCATATAAGGCTTTTAAATGTTGAGTTATGATCACTCGATTCTCACTTTGTTGAGAGTTTTTATCAAGAAAGTGTGTTGGATTTTGTCAAATGCTTTTTCTGCATCAATTGATATGATTATGTGGTTTTTATCTCTCAATTTGTTTATGTGATGTATCACATTTATTGATTTGTGGATGTTGTACAATCTTGCATTTCCAGAATAAATCCCACTTGGTCATGCTGTATGATCTTTCTAATGTAATGCTGGGTCTGATTTGCTAGGATTTTGTTGAGGATTTTAGCATCTATGTTCATCAGAAATATTGGCCTATAACTCTCTTTCTTTGTAGTGGCTTTATCTGGTGTGGGATTAGAGTAATGCTGGCTTCATAAAAAGAACTTGAAAGTGTCCCTTCCTCTTGAATTTTTTTGGAATAGTCTGAGGAGGATAGGTTTTAGTTCTTCTTTGAATGCTTGGTAGAACTCCTCTGTGAAACCATCTGCTCTAGGGCTTTTGTTTGGTGGAAGATTTTCGTGTGTGTGTGTGTTTGCTTGTTTGTTTGTTTGTTTTACTGCTTCACTTTCCATCATAGTTATTGGCCTATTCAGATTTTTTTATTCTTCCTGATTGAGTTTTGGAAGGTCATATTTTTCTAGGAATACGTATGTCCATTTCTTCTAGGTTGACAAGTTTGTTGGAATAGAGTTGTTCATAGTATTTTTTACAATCCTTTGTATTTCTGTGGGGCCTGTTGTTATTTTGCCTCTTTTATTTCTGATTTTGTTTATTTGGGTCCTCTCTCTTTGCTTCTTGGTGAGCCTGGCTAGAGGTTCATCTATCCTGTTTATCCTTTCAGAGAACCAGCTCTTGGTTTTATTGATGTGTGTTTTCTGTGTTGTTTTTTGTTGTTGTTGTTGTTGTTGTTGTTTCTTGTGTGTGTGTTTTTGTTTTGTTTTTGGTCTCTATGTTATCTATTTCTGCTCTGATCTTTATTATTTCCTTCCTTCGGCTCACTCTATGTTTTTCTTATTGCTGTCTTTCTAATTCTTAAGTTGTAGAGTTACATAATTTATTACCAGTTTTTCTTGTTTTTTTGAGGTAGGCCTATAATGCTCTGAACTTCCCTCTCAGGACTGCTTTCACTGTGTCCCACATATTTTGGTTTGTTATGTTTTCATTGTCATTTTTTTCAGGATGTTTTTTTTTTTTCTTTGATCTCTTTGGTAACCCAGTCATTGTTTAATAACATGCTATTTAGCCTCCAAGTGTTTGAATTTTTTTTGATTGTTTTTATTGTAGTATTTCTAATACTATGCCATTGTGATCTGAGAAGATCTTTGATATGATTTCAATCTTCTTGAATTTGAAGAGACTTTGCCTGTGTCCTAATATGTGGTCTATCTTTGAAAATGTCCCATGTACACTTGAGAAAAATGTATACTCTGTAGTTTTGGGGTGAAATGTTCTGAAGATGTCGATTACATCCATCTGTCAAGTGAGTCCTTTAGGATTGCTGCTTCTTTGTTGATTTTTGTTTAGAGGATTTATCCAGTGGTGTCAACAGGGTATTAAAGTCCCCTCCTATGACTGTTGATCTCTCCCTTGATATCTTCCAGAAGTTTTTATTTATTTTATTTTATTTTTTAATGTATTTGGGTGTTCCTGCATTGGGTGCATGTATGTTTACCAGAGTTATATCTTCTTGTTGTATGGATCCCTTAAGTCTTATGAAGTGGCCCTCCTTATCTCTTGTTTTGGCCTTCACTTTGAGGTCTATTTTATCAGATATAGGTATTGCTACCTCATCCTTTTTTTTTTTTTCTTTTCCATTTGCCTGAAAAATATTTTTTTCATCCCTTCATTTTCAGTCTGTGTGAGTTGCCTCTTCTTAGGTGGTTCTCTGGTAGACAGCATATATATGGGTAATGTTTTCTTATCTATTCAGCCATTCTATGTCTTTTGAATTGAGCATTTAGTCCATTTATGTTTAAGGTTATTATTGATAGGTACTTGTTTATAGCCATTTCTATTCTTTATGCCTGTGCTCCTTCTTCCCTTTTTTTAAAAATTCTTTTTACAGTAGTCCCTTTAGGATTTCTTGCATTGCTGGCTTGGTAGTGATAAACTCCCTTAGCTTTTTTTGTCTGTGACATTCCTGATTTCATCTTCAATTTTGAGTGATAGCCTTGCTGGATAGAGTATTCTTGGATTCAGTCCCTTGCTTTGCATTACTTTGTATACTACATTCCATTCCCTCTGGCCTGATGTTTCTGTTGAGAAATAATCTGATAATCTGATAGGAGATCCCTTGTAGGTAACTTTCTATCTCTCTCTTTCAGCCTTTATGATTCTCTCATTGTCATTAACATTTGCTATTGTAAGTACGATGTGTCTTGGTGTGGATCTTTTTGAGTTCATCTTGTTTGTGACTCTATGAGTTTGTGTGACCTTTTTCTTTTCCAAATCAGGGAAGTTTTTTGTCATTATTTCTTAAAATAAATTTTGTAATCCTTGCTCCTCTTCTTGTCCTTTTGGAACCCCTTTTATATGTATACTAGAGGCCCAGTGCATGAATTCATGCACCAGTGGGGTCCCTCGACCTGGCCTGCAGGATTGGGCCAAAACCAGCTCTCCAACATCCCCAAGAGGTCCCAGACTGAGAGAGGGTGCAGGCCAGGCCGAGGGACCCCACTGGTGCACGATCAAAGCTGGGGAGAGACATGGATGGTTGGCCAGCCAGGGAGGGACCACGGGAGGGCTCCAGGGTGTGTCCGGCCCATCTCACTCAGTCCCAATCAGCCCAGCAGCAAGCTAACCTATCAGTTAAAACGTCTGACTGGCAGTGCACAGCATAGCGACTGGTCGAATAGTTGACTGCCTGCCCCCTGGTGGTCAGTGCACATCATAGCGACTGGTCAACCAGTGAATTGTCTGCCTCCAAGTGGTCAGTGCATGTCATAGTGAATGGTTGAGTGGCCTTAGCATATTATTAGCATATTATGCTTTGATTGGTTGAACAGTCGACTGGTCACCAGACAACCAGGATACTTAACATATTAGGCTTTTATTATATAGGATGACCCTTACTCTGAATTCTTGTTCTGACATATTGCATGCCTCTATTTCATTTAGTTCCTTTTATGGCAATTCCTCCTTTCCTTTCCTTTTGGGGTTCTTTGTCTCCCCATTTTTGCTCTCACTGAAGAATCCAGGTGCTGAGTTGCTCTAGGTCTGTGGCTGAAGCGGCAGACTTGGAAGGAGGGCCGCACACTCAGACTCACCAAACAGCCCAGGCACCAGGATGCACAATGCCCCTGGCCTAAACGGTGGGTCAGCGGAAGGGTCACAAACCCCAAGTCACCAGAGGGCCCAGGTGCTGGGTCGCACGGGGCCCATGGCTGAAGTGGTGGGCTTGGTGGGAAGGGAGCTCACTCTGGGACTCACAGGAGCCTGTGGCTGGGGAGGCTGGAGTCCCAGTGTCCCTGGGTCTGCAGCAGGTCTTTGGCTGGAGTGGCTATAGGGTCCTGGGTGGAGTCTGAGGTCAGTCTGGGTGGTGGTGAGGCTGGTCTCCTAGTCAAAGCAACTCTTCCTTTCAAGATGGCATGGTTTCTGTGCCAGTTTCAGAGTGCTTGCAATAGTAGCAGGGGCTCCCCGTCTAAGAGAGCTCAGTCCGCTAGCCCCCGAAAGTCCTGCAGCATCTAACTGTCCTTCATTCACACACACACACACACACACACACACACACACACACACACACACACACATGTCTACACATTCCCCTTTCACTCCCTCACTCACTTACACTTTCTTCCTCTCTGCCATCCTGTCAGCCGCCATATTGACTCTTCCTAGTTGTCTATTTTCTAAAAAGTTTAGGTATATTTCCAAATGTGACTAGTTCATGAATCCAGATGTTTGAAAAACACTGGCTAGGATAATCTATAGGATTCTTTCCAGTTTTTATTTTTTCCAGTGGTGGGGACTGTTTTCCTTCACACAAGTAGTGGGGATAGATGAATACAAGCTGCCATTTGTCATAACAAAGATGCTTTCTAGCGGCAGATCTATGACTTGATGAAGAATTCCTTCTGCTTGGCTCCTAAAGACTCACAGTCCTAGCAGAATCTATAGTCAAAAGACAGTGTTGCTATTGTTTGTGTTATACAATCTCTGGCAGCAGTTTAGTTGTATTTATTTGAAATAGCAGAACAGAGCTTCTTCACCAGTGGCCACACCAACTGCAGAAGCTTTCAATTTATTCATCAGTTAATTATGTATGGATATTTTGGGCGAGTGAATGAGTGCATGCATGCATGTGTGTGTGTGTGTACTGATGGTCACCAGGGAGCCACTCTCCCTTTGACATTAGCATTTGTAGATTCACATAAAGCATGAGTTATCTATTTTAGCAAATCCAATATTTTAAAAAATCAATATGTACAAGCATCATTTGACAAAGGGATTTATTTATGGTTGGCTTCAAGTGATGAACTTCCCCAGTACATTTTAAATGAGTTGATTTATCTTCCCAAAAAGTTGACTAGCAAAAATTTCAGTACATATCAGCTGAGTACTGTGTGGTACACACATATGCATATTTGGGTACTTCTGGTATACCTAGGAAACTTCAATTATTGCTCACAACTAACCAATAACCAAAGGTTTGATAGAAGCCATGTCACTTTTGACTTAAGCTAAGAAGAACTATCAGAATATGTACTAAAGAGCTGCTTTCCTTTGCTTTCAAATAATCTCATCAATGATGGAAATGTATAAATGCTCCAGGAGGATTTTGCCTGCTTCTTAATAAATGGACAGTGTCATATTAAGTCATTTAAGAAGGATGGTGCCTCGCTATTTGTTTTATTGGCAACACCTTTCTGCAACCATGAAAGATGAGGGATGATATGATTTTGCTAAGCATCCAAAAACTAAATGCTATTATTTCATCTGATACTCTTTCTTCACAACTGACCCATAGTAAGCAAATTCTGGAAGGATTTCTCTATAAACTTGTCCTCAAATTTGCTAGTATATGATAGACAGTGTACTTTTCCAGAGACCAGAATACTAATATTTGCTCTCCTAGGCTTCTCTTCAATAGAATTGGGAGAGTCAAGGAAAAGAAAAGTTTACTTGCTGAGGACCTACTGTGTTCCCAGAACTTCTGCATGTGTCATCCCATTGAATCCTCAAGCAAGTAGTACAGTGCAGAATTCAGTTAGCATGTATTAAGAGGCCCATGTTGACTTTCCTCTATTATCTCAAGAGAAATAGAACCAATTTTGCACTGTTGGTGGGAATGCAGAATGGTATAGCTACTATGGAAAGCAGTATGGAGTTACTTCAAAAAACTAAAAATGGAACTGCCTTATGACTCAGTGATTTCTCTTCTGGGAATTTATCCAACAAAATCTGAAACACTAATTTGAAAGGATATATGCACCCTTATGTTCACTGTAGTGTTATTTACAATAGCCAAGATCTGGAAATAGTCCAAGTGTCCATCAATAGATGAGTGGATAAAAAAAGCTGTGGTACATTTACACAATGGAATACTACTTTGCTGTAAAAAGGAAGAAAATTTTGCGTAGTCCATGGACTTGGGAAATTGGGTAGTAAAGTTTTAGGGGTGGAGGAGGGGCTTGGAGGAGGGGGAGAATGATTTTGGGAAATATTCTACCACAATGTCTATAAAATCTCAGTGGCTTTTTTTGTGTCTTGAGCTGTTGTAATGAACATAATCATAATTGAATCAGAAACTTTTAATTTATTAAATTTCACATTAATACAAAGCCCTTGACATATCTTATGTATTTTTTTCTTACTTCTGCAACATTGGAGACCAAGAAACTGAGGTTGTTTTCTTTTCCTTTTTAAACACTTCTATCCTTTTTAAACATTTCTATCCTTTATAGGCTTTCTCTACTCAAGAATGTCTACGGGTTAAGTTGTGATCAACCCAGTATCTGTCCATTCATTGAGTCCATGAAGTTCAGCACATGGGTGTTTTGACTTTCAGTTTCAGTGGGGAATGGGTGGGTTGTTTACTGATTTTGCAACACAACTAACCATCAACCATCTCACTCAGGTCCCCCAGATATGATTGTTTTAGCCAAATATACACTTTTTTCCCCCAAAATTGAAACTTTATCTTGTAACCCAAGCCATTTTTGCCCTGTTTACAATTTCTCACCTGACCATCCCTGATGTCCAATGATAGGCCCAGTGTGGCTGTCATCTCCTTCTATAGCTGAAGAACTAATCAAGGTTTTTATCCTAAGAACTTGCTATCTTGAAGAGAAAGGCAATAACTAATTCACCTTAATGCCACCTCTCTAGAGAAAAGTTTTAGGAACTGCCATTGCTGAGGTCTCCTTTAGTATATTCATTTATACTTTTCCAGAGATTTTGTTCATTATTTGTTTCAATTCCATGAGCTATCCAAGCTTGTCTCCAATGTGCCATTTTTTTGTGGTGTAAGTTAGTAATCATCTATTTTAATTCCCTGCAATTAAATACATTGAAAATAATATATCTACTAATTTTTGTTATGGTTCCCTATCCCGCTAAGGGGAGCCAAGCAACAGAAAGGAAACCTCTTTTCCTTTTCACTTTCTTCCCTTCAAGCCTCTAATCTAAAGTTAGTCTTAAGCTTCAACTCTAGGATAGTTATCCTGCCTCCTATTGAGTCTCAAGGACCAAGTTTCCCTGCCAAGAAGAAGTCCCAGACCCCACTTGGCAGCTTTGATGGTGCTACCTCTTTAATATTACCCACAACTGTAAATGACCATGGGCAAGAGTCTTCTATAATCCCTCCCTGTCTCCTCTCAGGAGGTTCAGCTTCCTCAGGCTCTGTTACAGTTAAGTCAGAAAGAAAGAGCTGAAAGATTGTTATTCTTTCAGAGTATTTTCCTTTTTTTGATAGCTTCATCTATATGTACATATGTGCATATGTAGATATCCATGGATATGCATATGTGGATACATGTCATTTATGTATGCCTCTGTGTGTGTGTAGCCAAAGAAATCAAATCATAGAACACTTACTGGGGGACAATGTTTGGTTTCCTTTCCATATGGGAAGCATTTGCAAACCATTGCTTGGTTAATCATCCTCTCAACTCCAATGCTGAACATTTTGTTTACCTGGAGCTAAACAGATTGTTAAGAATCTACCAGACATATATATCTACATGCTCTAGTTAATTTGCTCTACAATTTTTTATTTACTAACATGTCAAGCAACCCTGAGATATTTTTGGAATCACCACTTCTAACCAACCAAACTTTAGTTCAGCATTTGTGTCACTTATTCCCAGGAATTTAAAAAGCACATTTTCCCCAGAGACAAAGAAAGATGGTTTCATTTCTTTCCTCCTATGCTGGGAACAATTACACTTACCTCTTCTTTCTTCTCTTAAAGCTATAGAGTTATTGAGCTGCACTCCCTCACCTTTAAAGCTGATTCCAAAATCTCAGTTTTTGAAGGAAGCTTTCTTTGAGGAGAATCTGTAATCCCAGATTACTCACTCTACAGAGGCAAGGTTTTATAGCACTCCATGAGCTCAGTTAGCCACTGGGAAGACAATAGATTGGGAATTTCTTGAGGGCCTAATGCTTCTCCTTCATTTCTCAATCATGAAATTGTTGCTCAGTAAATAATCATGAAAAAAACAACACACAAAACACAACTTTGAGTCAAAAGACAAAAAGGTCTGGATTTGTCATTTTATTTTAGGTATTTTTTAGCTACTAAATTACTTTTGAATTCTCATTCACTCTGACATTTCCAAAATTTTGTTTTCTGCTAGAGAATAGGATAGTGGCCCAATTCCTAATGCTGAGCCTTGTGCAGTACTTTGAAAATAAAGGACTTTGCTGCATAGACACCCCCTACCTCCCCACACTCCCACTCTTGCTCCCAAACTAGAACATAGAAACATAGCTTACTCTTCTTGCTTTCCTCAGTCCTATGAGCCAAAAATGAAGTAAGAAGCAAACTTTTGCTGAGTCCCATGAGGGCTCTCTTAGAGTTGATTTCAATCTTTACCTTTCTAGGAGAGGATTTTTACTTAGTCTGAATATTATTTTCTTTTTTTTTTTAATATATTTTATTGATTTTTTACAGAGAGGAAGAGAGAGGGATAGAGAGTCAGAAACATCGATGAGAGAGAAACATCGATCAGCTGCCTCTTGCACACCCCCTACTGGGGATGTGCCTGCAACCAAGGTACATGCCCTTGACCGGAATCGAACCCGGGACCCTTGAGTCCGCAGGCCGACGCTCTATCCACTGAGCCAAACAGGTTTCGGCTGAATATTATTTTCAATTGCAAGCTTTCACTCTGGCTTCTTGTGTATTTGAGGGCTCTCCTGCTAGCCAGGAATATCCCATACAGCCAAGTCCTACTAATGAAGTAGACACACATTTCCTTGAGCACCTGATTGCATACAATGGGCCCTTTGCCCTGACTCCAGGGGAGTCAGTTTTAACACTTTCCTCTTTCAAGCTTTGCTAAATCCTTGCAACTGATAAAGAACAACTGGTAAGGAAGCTGTTCTAATTTTGAAAGTCTAATCTTTCAAAATTTAGAAAAGGAAAGAAAAACTACAATAATCATGATCATTTCAGGTTAATGAATAAAAGGAGTCTAAATAAACATAAAGACACCTCAAATTGAATATTTGGCTAACACCATCTAAAACCATTTTCTATATGTTTTTCCTCGATTCTGATTAGTTTAGAAATTTTAGAATAAGAGCAGGGTAAGGGAAAATTGATAGACTTATCTGGATAAATTATGTTTACATTTTCTTGTTATCACAGAGACAAAAAAAATGTGTTTTATTAAACATCTATTACTTTAATATAGGATCTGCTTCTCAATAGTTTACACTTAAAATATTGACATTGACATTCTTAAATTTGGTTAGGAAAAGAAGGGTAACTATATATGTGACATATATTAATATGTTTATACATAATCTATATGTTTACATATTCTCTGTAGAAATATTTTAATGTTCAAATTTAACACATATTAATGATATTAGAAACTTGCTTTCCTCTTGGCACTGACAGAGGTAGAATGCACAATTTGACATGCTTTTATCATTTGAAAACTATAAGAAGCAAACTATATCACATTGGGAAAAACAGCAACATTTATGACTTCTATTACCCATAATTTGTATTGGGTTTTACAATATTCACAGACACATCCACTTAGGCTTATGAAAAACTTGGTGAAAGAAATAAGGGTTGGTGCTATTATTAACTCCATTTTACAGTTGTGGAAACTTGAGTGATTTGCCCATGGGCATGTGGTTAGGAAATGGAGGAGTCAAGATGCAAAGGTATATTTTCTGAATAAAAATTCTATGTTGCTGTTTTTTATTTTCCCCATGAGACCACACAAATGATCAAATAACAATGTAAAGTTGGTTGTCAAGTGCTTAAAAGGACACAGATAGGTGGTGTAGCCCTTTAGGGGTGAGAAAAATCCCTGTGGGATGATTGGTAGAAGAGGTATGTAAGATTTAAGGGGGTCCGCATTCTCAAGTGCTGGCCCTGCATTTCCATGACCCTGACAGTGAGCGCAACTGGGCCAGTATGAGAGGTAGATTTCGAAAGAGTAAGAAGAGAAAAACATCCCAGTGGGGGAAACATACACACAGCATGGAAATTCACAAAGAGTAGGTAAACCAGCTGAAATTGAATGGAGAATTCAAATAGAGAAGACAGTTGTTCAAATAATGAAAGATAAGGTTGAAAGCATATATTCAGGCAAAATTGTACCAGGTTTTGAATACAGGCAACAGATGAATAAAAGATTTTCTTCTATCGTCCTAGATTCAATAGATAGGCCTATGAAATAAATTGATAATAGTCAGTATAAGAAGAGAAAACAAATATGAATTTATTAATTTTTAATATGGTCACAATAAAAAAGCAAAACCCCTCCCCCAAATTAGGAAACTTGAGAGCATATATATCGTCTTAATAAGAGAAGGGAAGTGGAGATACAGCCACCTTAGTAGATATTTGGGGAAAAATAGGTGGATCCCTAGAAAAATGGATAGGATATATGATAGTTTATGACAATGTTTCTCTGAATGTCAACTTCTTGTCGCCTCTCCTTTAATAAGATTCAAACTTCCCTGGTTGAAAAAACTCCAGGAGAAGGAGTTCCTTTTGCAGGAATTGTCTTTCTGTAGATAAGGGGAGTTCAGTGAAAGCCTCTCCTTGCATTTATTGTTGTTCAAGTGATTTTAGATCAAAGCAATCGATATGCCAAAATAATATATTTACACTAGCATGTCCCAAACTAGTTAAAAGTGAAGGGGATCAATCTAACTCTGTCCAACAGAATTTTCAACCATGATGAAAATATTCTGTATCTGCATTGTACAATATGGTAGCCACTAACTACATGTGACTGTTGAGTGCTTAAAATGTGGCTAGTGCTACTAAAGAAATGAATTTGAATTTTAATTAATTTAAATAACTTCATGTGACTAATGGCTTCCATATTAAATAGCACAACTTGTAGATCAATCTGAGAGGGAAGTCACAATACTTTTCAAGTGGGAGTGGTAAATGGATGATTGCATTTTAGGATATTAAAGTGACTGATAGAATTTTCTCCCAGGAGATAAGGAGATAAGTTTGGTTAAGATTATTTATATCAATCCAGATTTTAATGAACAAAGGCCTGAAACAAAAAGGATGGCAGTAAAGTGGAAATAGGAGAAATTATGAAGAAGCAATTTCTAGGACTTGAGTATTTATTAGACATGAGACATTAGTTTTCCTCCTTTAATGCCTGAGAGACAATGAAATAATTGAAAAATAAAATAGGTTAATAAGTACAGGCAACTGGTTTTGAGGTGAAGACAATTTGATCTTTTCAAAGCATCCTCACAGGATGTAGGAGATAATTCATTAAATGTCAATGAAAACAGTGTATAAAATCTAAAGTGCTTTCTAAGTTCAAGAGATACTGAATTTAAAATATCTGGTTGGCACTATTCAGGAGACAGTTCTTGGTAAAAGTTGGTAAGGAGCAGAGCTAACATTCCAATATAGACTTTCCTCACTTCAAGTAGAGTGCTTGTATAATGGTAGCATTGTTGTCTATACTCTAAAAGAACATGAGAAAAAAAGAAAGAACAAAGGAAAGAAGAAGAGAATGGGGACTCACCTGGCTGGTGTGGCTCAGTGGATCAAGCATCATCCCATGTACCAAGAAGTCACTGGTTTGATTTCTGGTCAGGGCACATCCAGTAGGGGATTTTCAGGAAGCAGAAGACCAATGTTTTCTATCATTGATGTTTCTATCACTCTTCCTCTCTCTTTGTCTCTAAAAAGCAAATCAATGAAAACATATTTTAAAAAAAGAACAAGAGAAGGGGGCTCCACTCGCAATCATTTGGGTCTGTAGAAATAAAATATGAGGCAATAGCTTTTATAAAATGGTCTTTATTAATGAGTTTTTACATTTGTGATAGAGTGATATTTAGCTTATTTCCTGAGGTATTAAATTCCATTAGTATTGGTTGAACAATGGCTTTGTACCAGGCACTGTAGCAGGAACTGGTATCCTTACAGAAATTTATTCTTTGTCCTAAAGAAATCTATAGTCTTATTGAGACTCAAGGCAGGAATACAAACAACTGTATTATAATAAATAATGTGTTGAGGAATTGCATTCAGTTTGCGTTTAAAGAAGAGAGAGATGATAATTCATGAAGGATATAAAAAATGGGTTTATGGAGAAAATGATTATTTTAAAAGGTGGCATAAGAGGATAGTTAGGGCACTTTTAGGCCTAGAAAAGTCATCAAGGAGATTCCAACTACAGTTACTTGTGAGCCACATTATTGTGCTGGGACTGTGATGTAGTTTTGAAGAAACATCTTTTATTTTAATGGAATTTATTGGGGTGACAGTGGTTCACAAAACAGCACAGGTTTCAAGTGTACAACTCAATAAAGCATCATCTTCACACTGCATTGTGTGCCCATTGCCCCAAGCAAAGTCTCTTTCCATCCCCATTCCCTCCACCCCACCCCTGCCTTTGTATACATCCACCAACCCCCACTCATTTTTCCTGTAACTATCACAACACTGTTGTCTGTGTGCATGTGTTTTATATATATACTAGAGGCCCAGTGCACGAAATTCGTGCAGGGGGGTGGGGTGTCCCTCAGCCCAGCCTGCACCCTCTCCAATCTGGGACCCCTCAAGGGATGTCCGACTGCCTGTTTAGGCCTGATCCTGGGCAGTCGGACATCCCTCTCACAATCCAGGACTGCTGGCTCCCAACTGTTTGCCTGCCTGCCTTCCTGATTGCCCCTAACCACTTCTGCCTGATCACCCCCTAACCACTCTCCTGCCAGCCTGATCAATGCCTAACTGTTCCCCTGCCAGCCCAGTCATCCCCAACTGCCTTCCCCTGACAGCCCGGTCACCCCCAAATGCTCTCCCCTCCATATTACTTCTTTAGTAGATAGGGTTTTTTTCTTTAATATATTGGACAATGTACCCGCTGTGGTCTTCACAAACCAGTAAAAATGTAAACCCAAACTAAAATGTCATAAAATAAACTTAAACAGGAATTTCATGAGACCTTAGAGAGGTGATATGATGTGATTGTTTCTTCCTTTTTTCTTTCTTTCTTTTTCTTGATGTTTCAACTTTTGTCCTTTCTTTCTTTTTTCCTTTTATTCCTTTTCTGTCCTCTCTTTCTCTTAACTTTTCCATTGGTAGAATTGTCAGTACTTGAATCTGTCTTGCTTCCAGAAGACAAAGAAGAGGGAAACACACAGTCATCTGAAGAAAAAGATGATCTATGATGGGATCGGTGCTATTTCTGGTTTTGCTCTTTTCCCGGTTTGTCATTTCTGCCGGCCCCGGCATCTTCAGGACTTGTGCATGGGCACTTCTTATTCATGTCTACAAAACCTCCCTGCCTTGGTGAAAACTGTAGGGGAAAAGGCCTTCCTGGGTGGGCTCAAGCCCTGCCCAAGGTGCTGAGGAACCAGGGTGGGGAGCACTCTGCACCGCCGCTGCAAGCACCAACCTCCGGACCTCGGGGTACTCTCCAGTAATGTAACACAATGTCCAGGTTTGCCTTCAGAAATTAGTTGTAAGTTACTTCCGATGTGAAACCCTACCTCAGACATTTCCATGTGGTTCCTAAAGATTTTAAACAAAACCCATTTACCTCCCTAACCTGGTCAGAAGTTTCTACCCAATGGGAGAGGTTTGCTGGGCAGCATCGCCCAGATATCACCGCCCATCTCGAATCACTCTGCTGGCGGCAAGGGAAGTTCCAAGGCTATAGTGTGTGGGGGGGATCACTCCATGGGGGTGCAGCCTGACACCCCAGGCTGCCTCTTGGAGGGAATAGCTCTGGGGGGCACGGCTGCCTCCCAGGCCTATACCCCCCAGCTGCAGATGGAAGCTGATCTCAGAGGGGGCGGGGTGGGGGGGTGGGGAGGGAGGTGTATAGGCAGCTCCTGGGTCTCCCAGGCCCACAGAGCAGGCTGGGACAGGCAGGAGATGGCTCTGGCCCTGCATGGGCACCTCGCAGGCCCAATGCCCGGGCTGCTGCGGGCAGCTGATCACCCCGGCCTTGCGCAGTTGCCTCCCAGACCCACAGCCCAGGCCTCCGTGGGCAGCTGATCTTGCCAGCCACTACTGGCGCCTCCCAGACCCACATCCTGGCCTCGGCAGGCAGCTGATTGTGCACACCTTGCGCGGGCACCTCCCAGACCCACTGCCAGGGCCTCCTCGGGCAGCTGATCTAGCAAGCCCAGTGCAAGCACCTCCCAGATCCATGGCCCAGGTCGCAGAGGGCACCTGATGGAGGCGGCCATGTGCAAGCGCCTCCCAGACCCACAGCTCAGGCATCGCGGGCAGCTGATCTCACTGGCCCAGTACTGGCACCTCCCAGACCCACGGCCCGGGTCGGGGCGGGCAGCTGATGGAGGCGGCCATTTGCGGGTGCCTCCCAGACCCACAGCCTGGGTCGTGGAGGGCAGCTGATCATGGCAGCTGTGCAAGGGCGCCTCCCAGACCCATGGCCAGGTTCAGGGCTAGGAGAGGCTCTGGCCAGAGGGCAAAGCTGCCTCCTAGGCCAACAGGCTGGGCTGCTCGCTGCCTGCTCTCAATGGCAGCCTTCCCTGGGACGGGGGGACTCCTGTGGACTGGAGAGGACTGGGCGCCGCCATCTTGTGTCTATGGGTGCCGCCATTTTTGTCACGGAGTGATGGTTAATTTGCATATTACTATTTAATTAGATAGGACTAGAGGCCCGGTGCAGGAAATTCGTGCATGGGGGTTTGTGTCCCTCAGCCCAGCCTGCACCCTCTCCAATCTGGGACCACTCGAGGGATGTCTGACTGCCCGTTTAGGCTGATCCTGGTAGGATCGGGCCTAAACGGGCAGTCAGACATCCCTCTCACAATCCAGGACTTCTGGCTCCCAACTGTGTGCCTGCCTGCCTTCCTGATTGCCCCTAAACACTTCTGCCTGCCAGCCTGATCACCCCTAACCACTCTCTTGCCAGCCTGATTGATGCCTAACTGCTCCCCTGCCAGTCTGATTGCCCCTAACTGCCCTCCCCTACAGGCCTGGTCACCCCTAACTGCCCTCCCATGCAGGTCCAGTTGCCCCCAACTTCCCTCCTCTGCTGGCCTGGTCACCCCTAACTGCACTCCCCTGCAGGCTTGGTCACCCCCCACTGCCCTCCCTTGCAGACCTGGTCCCTCCCAACTGCCCTCTCTTGCTGGCCTGATTGCCCACAACTGCCCTCCCTTGCAGGCCTGGTCCCTCCTAACTGCCCTCCCCTGCTGGCCATCTTGTGGCCGCCATCTTGTGCCCACATGGGAACAGGATCTTTGACCACATAGGGGCAGCCATCTTGTGTGTTGGAGTGATGGTCAATTTGCATATTACTCTTTTATTAGATAGGACAGAGGCCTGGTGTATGGGTGGGGGCCAGCTGGTTTGCTCTGAAGGGTGTCCTGGATCAGGGTGGGGGTTCCCTTGGGGTATGGGGTGGCCTGGGTGAGGGGCCTGTGGTGGTTTGCAGGCTGGCCATGCCCCCCCAGCAACCCAAGTGGAGGCCCTGGGATCTGGGATTTATTTATCTTCTATAATTGAAACTTTGTAGCCTTGAGAGGAGGCCAGGGCAGGCCAGAAGTTTGGCTTCCTCCATCACTGGGGAAACCCAAGCCTCCTGCTCGCTGCATGGCCGCAGCCATTTTTGTTGGGATTTATTTATCATCTGTAATTGAAACTTTGTAGCCTTGAGCGGAGCCCAGGGCTGGCCAGAGCAGTCATAAAGCTTGGCTTCCTCCATTGCCAGGAAAACCCAAGCCTCCTGCTTGATCCGTAGCTGGCCGCCATCTTGGTTGGGTTAATTTGCATACTCACTCCTGATCAGCTGGTGGGCGTGGCTTGAGGGTGTAGCAGAGTGTTGGTTAATTTGCATGTTTCTCTTTTATTAGTATAGATGCCTTTTGGTTAATCCTTTCAACTTCTTGAAAGTCTAAGCTGGTGATATATATTGGAGGTCATACTTAGGAGCATCTTGAAGGTTAGATATATTTAATGAATCTTTATCTACTAAATAGTGGCTATTCTCTTGGGTAATGAGACAGACAAGTTCTCTACTATCATAAAGCTTATATTTTAACTGGAGGTCCAGGGCTCACAGTCTGGGAGCCCTCGGGGGATGTCCGACTGACAGCTTAGGCGGGGAGCAGGCCTAAGCCGTCAGTCAGACATCCTTAGCACTGCCATGGAGCCTGGCTTCTGGCTGGGCAGCACTCCCCCTGTAGGAGTGCACTGACCATCAGGGGGAAGCTCCTGCATTGAGTATCTGCACCCTGGTGGTCAGTGCACATCATAGAGAGTGGTTGAGCAACCTTAACATATCATTAGCATATTACGCTTTGATTGGTTGTATGGATGACCGGGCACTTAGCATACTAGGCTTTTATTATATAGGATGGGAAAGAGACAACAAATAAAAAAATATATAAATAATTAGTTTTAATTGTGGCAAGTTCCTTTAAGGGAATAAAAATGACACTTATGTGCATAACACAGGAACATGGCACCTTCTAAGGAGTCAGAAAAAGCTCTTCTGAGGAATTTAAGTTTCAGCTAATGCTTTAAAGATAAGTGGGTAGTAATTATGTATGGGCAAAATATTTTAACCTTGATAACTTTTGGAGGCTTATATGGGGCCAGATTTGAACTACTACAGCCTGAACAAAAGCTTAACTTTAGGTTAAAGTGTTTAGATTCTGGTGAGTGACCTCGGACTCTAGTGGCTTTGTCTACAAGCAAATGGGATGTTCCTATGGAAACAGGGGCCACGGCAAAGGCACGTGGGCCCAGTCAGAAGTGCTCAGTGCTGCAAATGCATACAGGAGGCCTAGTAAAGGACTGAGGACTTCTCAGATAATGTCAGCGGACTTCAGCCAAGCAGATACTGTGGCTGTTTCAGCAGTCACAGACACTGACTGTACAGGCCAAGTGTGACCTGCAACTGCAGCTAGACTGAGGCATGCAGAGATGGTACCTAGCCTCAACCCATTTTTTCTCTTCCATAGTACAATTAAATCTCATTTTCCAGTCTTCTTTGCAGTTCTCTATGTCCATGTGATTAAGTTTTAGTCAGTAGAATACGAGTGGAAATGCTGTACTATTTTCAGGCCTGGCTCATGTAGATATTCCTCATGTCATCCTTTCTGCTTTATTCCCATCCACTAGTTTAGTGAGACAGGCAAGGTGACCTGGCAAACCACCTAGTAAAGATGATGGAACTAAAGAGGAAAATTAAAAAAAAAGAGGTAACACATATGTGGCTCTTGCCTTTCCAGACAGAGTAAATGCTTAGGATATAATTTAACCTCTTGCTGGTAGATTCCTTCCAGTTGAGATTATGTCTATAGGTTATAGAGTACAGGTACATTAGTTTTACAGGCATTCTGATGAAGTTAAAAACAAGCAGAATTTCTCACATCTACTTCTTCCTTCACTCCAATACCAAAGGGTTTGCTCTATTTTAGTTTTGTTTTTAATATTGCTGACTACTAGATTTATAATTATGGCTAGAAGCAAAACTGTTCTAGAAGCTGGGGACTGTATTGTCTGAAAAAATTAATTGGTGTAAGGCCAGTGCTATAACAATCATAGATGTCTGGACTCCATTACAGTGAGGGGAAAAAATTAAAACCACAGTTAGTTACCTCTATACATCTAAAAACGTGTAAAATAAAAAAGACTGTTAAATGTTGGCAGTGATGTAGAGCAACCAGATCTCTCAAATGTTACCATAGGAGTATAAAATTACATACTTACTTTGGAAAAAAATATTGGTAGTTTACCATAATATTAACTATTCTTAAATCCTAAGGTCTAGGAATTTTACTTTTAGGTTTTTATTTGAGAAAACAATCAGATACCCAGAAATTCTTTATACAATAATGTCCATAGTAACTTTACTCATAACATGCAAAAAGCTGGAAGTAGCTCAAGTATCCATTAACAGGAGAATGGATTTTTAAAAAAAAATTATGGCATGTTCCTACATTAGGACACCACTCAGTAATAAAAAGCAATGTGCTAATGGTTCACATGATAACATGGGTGAATGTCAAAAACATCCTGAGAGAAAGAAACAAGACACTAAAGAGTATGTACTTTATGATTCTAAGTGCATGCATTTCTAGATCAGGCAAAACTGATGTATGCAAAATCAGATAGAATGTTTCTTGAGGGACAGGGATGCACTGGGAAGTCATACAAAGTAAGGTAACTTCCTGGAGTGCCAAGAAATAGTCTGCTTCTTAATATCGGTGCAGTGAATAAATTTGTCCAAATTAATTACACTGCACACTTCAAATCTGTATACTATACTATTTGTCAGTTTTGCCTCAATAAAAACATAAACAATAAATCACAACTTCTACTTAAATTATATGAGGTGTAAAATTCTAGATTTTGAAATACCTATAACCACTGTAGCAAACAATAGTGTAGGCATGAATTGCTCAAGGAGCCTTAACTCTGCCCAGGCATGGAGAACTTCTCTAGCCAAGTTTGAGAAGATTAGCAAATGCTGAGAATGAATTCTTCACTGTTCTCTCTGTGAACTTGTAATTCTTGTGGATTCTTATTTTGAATTTAAAATCATTAATTGTTAGAATTCAACTTGAAAATTTATTTAATATTTAATGTCTGTCTGGGAATTTAATAACAAAAACTTTGTATTTATATTTGATACATCTATAGATTATCATGATTCTTTTTTTTTTTTTTTTTTTACTGGAGAATTTCTGTGTCTTTTATTATATGAGTATCCTAATGTTGTCTTTTAATTTTTTTGTAGAAGAACCTCTGAAATGCTATGCTGGTCAATGTGGCTGGACATAATTTGGGATGGAAAAAAGAACAAAGAGCAAAATTTCAGCCTTAGGTACAGAGCCTTCTAATCAAATATATATATATATAATTTTACTGATTGCTGATTTTTTACAGAGAGGAAGGGAGAGGGATAGAGAGTTAGAAACATCAATGAGAGAGAAACATTGATCAGCTGCCTCTTGCACACCCCCTACTGGGGATGTCCCTGCAACCAAGGTACATACCCTTGACAGAAATTGAGCCTGGGACCCTTCAGTCTACAGGCCGATGCTCTATCCACTGAGCCAAACTGGTTAGGGCTCTAATCAAATTTTATATGGCCTACACAAGTTCCAGGAGGTTATTCAAAATGAAGAGCCTTTCTATGGCCAATAGCTGTGGTAAGTGGCATAAGGATTATTTTGACCTAAATATACTAATTGAAAAACAACAGGTACAAGAAGGATGCTCTGTGTTACCCTTTTCTTTTTGAAAGTGGGAGATAAATCTGTATACTTTAGAAAGATGCTCTCCCTGTACCAGGAGGGAAGAAATATTACTTCCATCAGAGAAGGCATCAAACCCAAGAGAATTTTGTACAAACAGACCTTGTTGAAATAACTCTTACTTTCCTTTGGTCTCCTCATAAATATATTTTACTTATTTTTCTACTGAGGCCTGGTGCATGGTATGCGCACCAGTGGGGCCCCTCGGCCTGGCCTGCACCTTCTCGCAATTCAGGACCCCTCAGGGGATATCAGAGAGCTGGTTTCGGCCGATACCCGCAGGCCAGGGCGAGGGACCCCACCAGTGCACGATTGGGGCTGGGGAGAGAACTTGGGAGGGCTCCAGAGCATGTCTGGCCTGTCTCACCCAGTCCCAATTGGCTGGACCCCAGCAGCAAGCTAACCAACCGGTCGGAGTGTCTGCCCCCTTGTGGTCAGTGTGCATCACAGCGACTGGTTGAACTGTCAAACGGTCAGACACTTAGCATATTAGGCTTTTATTATATAGGATAATTGCCTCTCTTTGTTTAACTTAGTATATAAGCATTAAAGTTTTGCCACGTCTTTGGGTCTTCATTTTCCTATTGAGGCTCCTATGTTGAACATATAAAATCTGTATGTTTTTCTCCTAATAAATTTTCTTATGTTAATTGGGTTCTCAGGCCCAGCCAGAGATCCTAAGAGTGTAGAGATAAATTTTTGCTTCCCTAAATTGGCAAAGGATTATAAGGTTTTATTTGCCAGATCATTGGGTTTCCATGTAAAACTGCATCCTCCTTTTCAGTGTTAGTTATAAAAAAACCATTTTTCTTCATCCATAGCCTTTTATATCTTAGTTCAGAGTCTGGATAAGTTGGAGGGGCAAATGTTTTTTTTAGAGGTGATATTTAAAATTAGTAATATTGAAGTTATCCATTGAAGGAATGAACGGAATAAAAGGAAGGCTGAAAAAGAACTCAAAACATTTTATTTATAAAGGATCTGAAAGAAGAAAAAAAGTCAGTGAACTAAATGAAGAATGAGTAATTGAGAGATAGGAAAAGTTACAGAAGGGTAGAATGTTAGAAACAGCACAAGTGTTAGAAAGATCAAGACAGCCAGGTCTGATGATGCAAATGCCAAATGGATGAGAAATAAGAAAGGCAATTCTGGTTTTCAATATCTATGCAATTACAAAATACATGGCAATCTCCACAAAGCCTTGAAACACACTGTCACTGTTTACTGCTAGAATGCAATCATTAGAATGCATGCTTCTCAAGGGCTTAAGATTGTGTGCTGTTTATTTTGATTGCCTATCCCCCAGTTGGCATTGAACAATATGTCTGTGGAATAAATGGTTTTATTTTCCGTTACCACAATCTTGAGTAGATATTATACCTGTTTTTATTATAGCTAAAGGAGCAAAATACTTGGCCAGGATCACCAACTTAAGTTAATGGCAAAGCCAGACTCCTAATAATTGGTAATATGCTGTGTTTGATGGCAATAAAACACTCAAACCTTACCTCCCCCACCTCTTCCACATCTTTGATAAATGTCATTCTTAATAAGGTCAACCCAGCCCACTCCACTCAAAACTACACTTCCTTCTCTGTCTGTTCACCCTGTTCTTTTGCTATTCATGATACTTATTGCCTTCTAATATGTTACAGATTAACTTTGTTGTGCTTTTAGTTTATTGTTGATTCAGAATAGAAGCTAAAATAAAGTGTTGTTTTTTGTTGTTGTTTTTTCTGCTTTGTTCACAGATATAGTCCAGATGCTTTCAAGAGTGATTGGCACTTTAATAATTTGCTGAATGAATTAGAATTACAGCTCTTTGGAAGCATAAGAAACACACTTTTGTAGTCACACATTTTAACTGTATTTTAGAAAATAAGTAAATCTATCTTTTTCACATTTTGACATGATAAAATCCCTGAACCCAATCAATGAGTACAAAATTAATAGAATTACCACTTTATTGTAAGTTATGTAGCACATTGAGCTATTTGGCAGAAAATGACTCTAAAGTAAATATATGTTAACATATGTAAAGTGGGTAGTGATTGATTTTCAAAACATTATTCATACATGTGTGACTTTAATTAGGAAGCTATAATAGATACATTATGAATTTTCATGGAGAAAAAAAGCCAGCATCTGGATTTGAGATTCTACACAAAGAGAAAGCTGCTTTTCTTCCTCTTTTTCTAGAGCCCATGATAATTAAATTTCCTTCAGTTAGAATTTCTTCAGAAATAGTAAAACTCCAAATTGCAAAGTCAATAGGCTTCGCCACAAATTTTTACATTGGTGATTCAAAGCTTACAAAGGAAGACCACAATTCCATAATTTTTAATTTTCTCCAATAACTATAACGTGAAAATATTTTAATTGATCTCAAAGTTCTTGTTTTGTACATGTATTTTTTAAAGATATTCATTTGTTACAAGTATATTTATCTGAGATGTTCATCTTTTTGTTTTTTATTTTAAATTATTATCATCTTTAAACCTCCCAAGGTTTGAATTCTTTAACATAAAAAACCAACCACCCCTACTTCAAGAAATACTTTTCTCCAAAAAATTATGGAACTATTTGAAACAATCATAATTCTATATTAAACCTTTATGAAGACTTTCTTCAATTTATAAATAGATTTCACCATCTTGGAAATGCATATGAGCACAATAACTGTTTTTTTCCTTTTTATTTAATTTATTGGGGTGACAATGGTTAACAAAATTGTACAGGTTTCAGGTGCACAACTCCACAACACATCATCTGTACATTGTATTGTGTATTCCCCACCCCAAGTCAAGTCGCTATCCGTCACCATTTATCCCCCTTATAGCCTCCTCTACCTACAACAATAACTGTTTTTAATTTACTAAAATACCCATTTAGCCACTGGAGCACTTATATCTTACATAACATAATAATTAATATCTTGTAATTTTTTTAAAAAAAATACATCCCTAAAAATGTTGAAATCCCCCAGAAGACAATAAAATGCTGAAATAATTTATTCTTACTTCCTTCTATTATTAAATATAAAATAGGCATTACAATATATTTGATTGATTCAACAATTGGGAATAAACTTGAATACTACCTGTTCAATGCAAATAGCTATACATCTTTGTACAAAATATGAGTCATTATTATTCCTGAAGCCAAGTAAATAAATAATTAAGGATTAAAAAATATTTTTCTTTTTTTGATAAATATTAAATAATTCATAATTCATTCTTGCCTCTTTGTGGCATTACTAAATGAATATCTATGATGTTGATAATTCAACATTATATATATATATATACATACATATACACATATGTATATATGTATACCCAATTATTTGCTGTGCATTGTTAGATATTTTAGAACATGTTTTCTTTTTTTTTTCCCAGTCCTTACAATACATCTTAAAAGCATCATTGTATTCACATTATAGACGAAAAAGCTGAGAGTTAGAAAGGTATACTTAATTGTCTAAGATTTTACTGGCAGTAAAAACCAAAGTTGATATTTAAATACAAATCTTTAGAATGCAAATTCAATTATCCTTCCAAAGTTACACAGCTGACCCATTGCATACATATTCTTCATTCAAACCAATAGATAGTACTGGTGGATATTATATGTAGGTAATATGCTAGTTTATATTATATAAATTAGAGTAGCCTCTAAACATAAATAAACACCTGTAAATGAACACACAGTAGTATACACATAGGTATGGGACTGGCTTTCTTGACTTTATATTCTGTATACCCACCTGGTTAAAGAAAGTTGTGTTTTGGCCCTTACCAAAGTGGCTTTTATTTGAGACAGAAAAATGGTGATTACTTTCATGACAAGAAGGATCAGATAATTTTAATTCATTATCTACTCCTTGGCATTCACTTTTTGCTTTTAATGTTTTTCCTCTCTTGAACTACAGAATAGTAACATATTTACCGCTCAACAATAAAAAAAAAAATCTTGTAGTCTAAATTCAATACTATACTATTTAGGTTATTCAATGTTTGTTGTTTGTTAGGCATGTAATAGATATTCAAATATTTACTTTACTGAGTAAAGACTGTATGATTATTCCTATGAAACTAAGACCACTAGGGCTCCATCCAAACCACTGTGAACTGCTGTTTTCA
Organism: Ia io; assembly: GCA_025583905.1. Taxonomy (NCBI): domain Eukaryota; kingdom Metazoa; phylum Chordata; class Mammalia; order Chiroptera; family Vespertilionidae; genus Ia; species Ia io. The sequence continues at coordinate 23,591,611 of JAJQQW010000007.1, forward strand.
AATGAGTTTTTATTTAGACTGCTCAAGTACATATTTCCTTTGGCTTCTTGGTATCTGATTTTATTGTATCTTCATGAATTAGAAAAATCAAGACAAATGCTCAGTTTAATATATTCACTCCATAAGTGGCCTCCACAATAAATGCCAAGGCTTAAATATTGATAAACCCTTTCATACAAAACAGGATTTATGACAGAAAACTCCAGAATTTTTGTTATTACAAATTACAATGGAAAATTCCCCTTGCTTGGTTTTCTCTTTTTATGACTCTAAAGGCCATGAAAGTAGGGACACATCCATTGGTTAGGTTCCTAATCATCATCTTCAATTTTGAAAAACCCTGAGGGGTTTCTGGCTTACATCACTGAAATAAGAACAATGTCTCTGATCTTCAGTCTTCTATTTGGTTACAACTGCTTGAAGACCAATTTCAAATTTTTAAAAAATTATTATTGAATTTTTTGGGTGACATTGGTTAATAAAATTATGTAGGTTTCAGCAGTATAACTCTGTAATATATCATCTGTATATAGACCAATTTCAATGTTAACTTGCCTGTTCTCTCTTCTCTCTCAATGCAAAGCTCTTTTAATTACAGGAGGGATTGAGGTGATGGTAGTGATGGTGGTGGTGGTAGTGGTGGTGGTGGTGGTGGTGGTGTGTGTGTAAGAGAGAGAGAGAGAGGCAGGTGGATAAGGGGAATTGGAGGCAGCATAGATAGACTGTATTTGTTGATCTGTTTGTGAGCCTAACATATTTTAACTGAAGTTTCTCCAATGCTAATTGTACATGCAGAATTCATGCTGGGAAAATCTCCTTGGGGGGAAAAAAAGATGAAGTGCACAGCCGGCCTGTTATGTAAGATGTTTATTTTCATCCAATCTAACACACCATAGGCAGAACAGAAAATAGGCCAGCACTTATGACCAGTTACATCACCTCTTCATCAGGAGAAAGCAGGAAAAGCTGGTCACCATATTGTTAGGAAAGAGGGTAATTTTCTTCCACTATTGTTTCTCTTGTGGAAACCTTTATTTCAGGAGATAGTTATCTCATCTCTTTTAATGTTTATTTCTTCAGATTCTGTAAAAACATTAAAGTACCTAGATTTCAGTTCTTGTAAATGCACATAAACACTTATTTCAGTACTTCTCTGGGTCTCCCAGTTTTAAAAGATTGGATCATTTTAGAAGAACATGGTCCATCCTAAGGATATTGTGAGGGAAGAAGGGATAATCAACTTGCTATTTAATATTATGCAGTATTTTATATAGCATAATTTGCTTTGCAGAATGCCTCATTTCTTAAACTGCTTTATTTGTATATTTAAATAGATAAGCATCATATTTATTTCATGAACATTATGGATGAAATGCACAATTTATAAAATCCTTTTTAAGCAGATCACTACCTCTCTTATAATAGAGATATCATTGCAACTTATAAAGCGTGAAGTGGGTGAAATTTAGTGTGTGAATATAGTATTTTTTATTAATTCAGAATTAAAAAGAAACTGAAAACCTGATCCTTTTTATTTTTGAGGTTGATTCAGCTATGCTTAGAAAATATATAAAACTAACTACTCTGGTTTTGCTTATGACAATTTGGCAAAACGTTTTCTCTCTAGAGGTTAAGGGGCAATCTTTAGGATATTTCTACTTTATTCACTTTCTAATATTCTATTTTCCTATTCTTATTTTGTTCTCCCTCTAGAGGAAGTTAGTGGATATTACAATTCAAACTTGAAAAATCTAATATACCAACAGTCTGATTGAAATACTGCAGTCATGAAAATAATTATCTTGACTTTGTTTATATTCAACTTAATTCAGTCCAAGAAACCATTACATTAAGTAACTCTATGTATGCAGCATCTTTTCTTTAAGCTGTAGTATCTTAAGGAGGCTTTTTTTTTTTTAAATATGAAAACCAAAATCTTAACCCTGGAAAGATTTTCAGTGTCAGAATTTCAGTGTCTGATGCAATGAGGGTGTGCTTTTGTGATTCAAACGGTCTGATTATTATGTTCCAGGAATCACATTACATTTATTATGTGGTCTTTGGGGAGTACTGGATGTCATTTAATGTTGTGTAAGTTGAATGTAGCAATAAAAAGTAGCCCAATACCCTGCAGACAAGACAATAAAATATTAGAATTTGGACAAGAATATCTATAAGTATCCATCTTTCAACTGAAGATTAATATAGAAAAGGGATCTTTTTCTCTGTATTCTGAGGATATGAATAGTTTGATTTGGAGAAGCCTATTTTCTCTACCTGTAAAATGGGAATATTTATATTTACCTCCAGTAGTGTAAGGATCAAAAAATATACATTTAGTGTCCAGTATGTGATTGATTCCAAGTATAATTTTTTTCTTTTCCATTTTTTGTAATTAAAAAAAAAGCATTTCTGGCTGGGGCTGAGAAATAAAAATAAAAGTTTGCAAAACTTTTCTGGAGATTCTCCTCATTTCTGGATATACCCCCTTTTATGCATTAACTTTAAATTCGGAGTCATGGCATGATTTTGTCTCCACAGCGTTGCTGCTGTGCTCTTACACAAATGCCAGTCATGTAATATCTGTGTCTCAGGAGGGACTATGTTTGTAGTGGGACGTGGAAGGAAATGTTCTGACCTAAAAAGAAGCCCAGCATATAATATACAATAGAGTATGGTCATGTATATCATATTTGAATTGTAAAGGCCTGGAAAATTATATATTAATGATTTACAGGAGATTATGAGATTATGCAGAACTTTGGGAAATGTTTCCCTTCTCTGTATAGTAACATGGAAGAATATTTCCATAGATAACATAAATGGTAAAATTTTATGAGGAGATAAATAAGTCTTTCTCCCACTCCTGTACTCCAGTATCTTAGTTTCCCTTCCCCAAATGGTATACAGTTCATTTTATCATATTTTAAGTTTTTTATATGCAATACATAAATAATTATATATGTGCATATATGTGTATATAGTTGATTTTTGTTATTCTCAATAGTTGTAGTCTATAAAGTCTCCATGAACACTGAATTAGTGACTACTGTATCATTACTCCTAAGGGAAATACAGGGTTACGTTCCTGAGAGCCTCCGGTCCCAACATTGTCATCAACCAATCAATACATAACTTGGCTTTATGTAGGCTTCTGTTAAAGGCCTCTTTTTATGATTCATTAATATTAAACTCAAAGCCAAAGCTCTGTAATTCATGCCGGGAGAAAGCTTATTCAACACACATTTTTCCCTGGAAGGCACATCAGAGCCTTCTTGTGCTGAGGAACACTAAACGGCACCTCAGCACTATGCTTGGAACCATTTTAAACAGCAAAACCACCAACAAAAGGCACAAAAATGAGAAAAACCAGGCACTAAATAGACCACAAGAAAGATACTTGATAATAATGTCGAAGTAGAAACAAGAAGGAAGGAGCACTGTCATGTTTGATCCTTTATCATACGCTAGCAATATATTATATAAATTACTCTGATCATTGCATTACAGTATTGTTCAGTGTTCAGTAGTGCACTGGGTCTCCAAATTTTATAAGATTGGATCATTTTAGCAGAACATTGTTCATCCTATGGTTAGACTGTTTAGAGTCAAATCCTGACATTATCCTTGACTACCTGTGTGACCCTGAGCAGGTTACCTAACCTTTCTGTGCCTCTGTTAACTCATCTTAATAATGGAATTATAAGAGTTCGACATGGGGGGGGTGTTGTGAAGATCAAATAATGTGCAAAAAGCACTTAAGACATGTCTATTTGCTATATCATCATTTTAGAGTATTATTTTGGTTATTATTTTTTTATTGGCCCATATAATGTCCTTATTCTTTCTAAAAACAAAATAGTATTGTGCTGTATGGCTACACATCATTTTTAACCTCCTGTCCACAGAATACATTGAGATAACTTCCTATATTTTGCTTCGAGAAGAATTGTAATCCACATTTCCATGTGCACATGTGGAAATCTGTCTCTAGGTAAAAAGGTTGTGCATTTTTAATTGTTCTTGTATATTACCACATTTTTCTCCAGGATTTGTTAGAATAATGATGTATAATGGGAATGAGGCTACTTACTTTCAATAAAGAGAGAGGTAAGAATGACTCTTAATTCTTGCCTTTTGCTCAAATGCAAAGATCATGATTTTTCTATTACATTGAATAAATAACTCCTTCATTGTTTACTATTTCAGTGTAAGTTATTCGAATGACATTTTATTGTCACACATTTTAGGTTTATGAAGCACCAAGAGGTTTGCAAATATTTTGTAGAGCTTATATGAGTTCTCTCTGAGCTCACCACCACAGAATATGGTATCAGCCCAGTGGGATTTTACCCTCTCGGTTAAAGAGTAGCAAAACTCATTTCCTCCACTTGATGCTCCTTTTTACATTAGTCAGCCTCCAGTACATTCACTTGATTATTACATTATTTAGGAAATAAAATAGGAAGAGCAGAATAACTGATATATAATGTGCTTTATAGGTACTAGTATTGGCAGTAGAAATTTAATAAAAATATTGTTTAAAAGGATTTTTTAAGACAAAGAGTTTTGACAGAAATAATTCTAACATAAAGTGTTCTCTGGCTTCTTCGATGTTTCCACATTTCTGCTGCCCTGCCTGCCTCCCACATCATTGTAGGACAGACATAATTGAGTTTTTGCTTCCTTTTATGACTTCTTCAGAACGATTATGTTTCACTTCTTTTATTGATTTTTTTTCTCTTTAAGAACATTCATTAATGTCTTCACAAGCAATCACAAAGATATCTGGAATTCAGATTATGGACTGTGGAGACAATAACCACAAAGAACTGAGCTGAGGTACATCTTCAACAAGGGGAGGATGTCATTGCACTCTATGAAACCGGAAAAAAGTTCTAGAAAATAGTCTGAGTCACTCTTATTAGGAGAGTCAGGAAAGAGAGCATTTGTACAAAATTGGTGCCAGTATCTTCCTACCCTCCATTTTAAACTTTTCAAAAGATTTCTTTCCGGTCAATTCTTCCTGAGAAGGGCAACCTAATCAGACATAATCTTTGCTTTTAGAGGTTACCATGGTGACTGGCCAGGACAGACTATCTTCTCTCAGCATCGTAAACACATTTTGTATGGTGCTAAATAAGCCTTGTATGCCATCAGGGGTTTTCTTTGTGAAGGATAAAACAAATAGAGAACATTGAAATTGTCCACAGCAATCAGAAAGGATATTTTTCCATATTGACTTTTTCTTTCTTTTTGCCCTTTCTTATCTGCATCATAACTCTTTGAAGTATACATCAAGGCACAATACTTATTACAAGAAGCAATAATACAGCTAATCTTTCCTTTTCTTTTTTAATATGGGCCAGGATAGTGAAAGATTTACCTGCCACTTATGTTCTGTTAAGTGAAAGACAGTTTCACATACCAAGGCTGTCAAGCAACAGAGACTAACAAGCACAGGTAATCAGAAGACACTACTGAAGCTAAATGAATATAAGAGCAGTTCCTAATTGGTGGGAGGAATGAGACAGAGGAAACAATGCATACTAATTTTTAAAAAATTTTTTAGTAGACTTTATTTTTTAGGGCAGTTTTATATTCACAGAAAAATGGAGCAGAAAGTACAAAGTTCCCATTTTCCCCCTGGCCCTACAAATGCACAGCCTCCACCACTATCAGCACCCTCACCAGAGTGGTACATTTGTTACAAATGATAAATCTACATCATTACTGCCTGAAGTCTGTAGTTTACATTATTGTTCACTCTTGGTTTGTGCATTGAATGGGTATCAACAAATGTATAACTATGTCTGTCATTATGGTAAACAGAGTATTTTCACTGCCCTAAAAATCCTCTGTGTTCTGCTGAGTAATCCCTCCTCATGTCCTCAACCAAAGCAAACACTGATCTTTTTACTGTCTCTTTAGATTTTTTGCCTTTTCTTGGAAGGAAGAAGCTTTAGACAGTAGGTAATGGCATAGGGAAGCTCTACCAGGGTATGTGTGAAGAACCCCATAGCAAAAGCTGCCTTTCCATTCTGGACCTCCAAGGCACACAAATGCCCTGTACAAAGGTTGAAAAAGCAGGGAGTAATCATCCGCCATCCACTCCCCACCCAAAATCACCCAGATGTCCAGGGACTTTTTTGCATTCTGTCTACTGGTAGGCTATGACCTAGTGCTAGGTCTCAAGTTTTCTCCAATCCCCTGATTGAAATGAATCGCCTTCTTGGTGCTCCCAAAGCTCTCTGTTTATGACTCATGAGGGCAGATTAATCATTTTAGGTTTTGTATTACTGTTATTTATGTTCTACTTTTCCTTCTTCACTAGACTGCAAATTCCTCTAGGTCAGGAATCTTGTTTTTCTTCAACTTTGTTATGCAAAGTGCCTGACAAATAGTAAGTGTTCAGTAAACTTTGGTTAAATATAACAGAGTTGGAGTCTATAGGTGTGTGATATGATTTTATTTTCCTCCCCTAACAAAACATGGTGGGTAAACATTTTGAGATATTACCTTTTTCTTTTTCTATGGCTCCCACACGTCTTTTAAAGGGATAGATGGATTATCTTGAAATAAACTAGTATACCAAAATAATTTTACACCAAATCTATATACATAAAAAGCCAATGACCGTAACACCATAATGACTGGAACGACCTGTTGCTATGACGCCCACTGCGACCAGCAAACCATCCTGATTGGGGGTGGGGTGCCTGAGCCAGCCCCACCCCTGATTGGCCTCTCCCACCCGGATCAAGGGCAGGGAGGCTGGCCAACCCCCCCACAGCCCTTCCCCCTGGCTGGCCCGCCCCTGATCATGCCCCCATCCCAATAGGGGACAGGGCCGGCCAGCCAACCTCCTGCAGCCCCTCCCCCCAGCCAGCCCCACCCCTGATGGGCCACTACCACCCCGATGGGCCCTCACCACCCCAATCGGCCCACGGCCCCTCTCCCCTGCCAGCTCCACCCCCAATGGGCCTCCCCCATTCTGATCAGGGGCAGGGGCAGCTGGCCAACCACCCATGGCCCCTCCCCCAGGTTGCTGGCCCTTGATTACCCCCCCCACCCCACTCAGGGGCGGGGCTGGCTGGCCCACCACCCATAGCCCCTCCCCATGACTGGCTCCACCCCCAATCAGACCCCACCACCCCCAGCTAGCTCCACCCCCAATTGACCCCTCACAAATTGGGGGTGGGGCTAGCCAGCCAACCTCCCAAGGCCCCTCCCCACGGCTGGCCCTGCCCCCAATCAGCCCCCCCACTCCAATTGGGTGCGGGGCCCACCGACCAACCACCCATGGCCCCTCCCCCAGCCGGCCTGGCCCTGATCGGGCCCCAATCAGGGCGGGCTGGTTGGCCAACCTCACGCTGTCTCCTCCTGACAGGCCCAGCCCTGATCCACTTTTTGGGGCCAGGCCAGCCAGACCCCACCCATGCACAAATTCATGCACTAGGCCTCTAGTATCCTTATAAAGAGACCTCTGGTTTGGGGTGGGGAAAAATGGCAAGTTAAATAGAGAGGTCTATGTGTTCCCAAAGCAGAGAAACACTGTACACTACAGTGCTGCTGGGAAGGCCACAGACTCAGGAAAGAAATACTAGTAGTGGGCACATACAGCAGACGGCCTCAAATGCAGTATCATTAAAAAAAAAACATGCCATAATCATAGAGTGAGCAGAGAATCCCTGGATCTGAAGGGAACCAGACAGATGGGGAAAATGGGTGTCCCAGTGGAAATCTCTGTGGACCAATAACTGAAAAGTAGATATTTTTCCCTTCACATACCTGCATTCTCCACCCTTCCAACTACCTTGCCTGTGTAATAACCTGTAACTAAAGCTATAGCATGATCACAGGAGGGAAACATCCCTAAAAGTTTAGGAGGTTAAGGTTTCTATCAGTGATGTGATGGTGGTTCTGCATAAACAAATAAGTTGAGTTATAGAATGTAAGCCAAATTTTGTACCTTAGACAATCATTGTTATGGACACAGATTCATAATTGTTTCCAAAATTTGGAGGCAGGAATAAGCTCCCAGTCTTGGCTCTCAATTCTCCTAAACAAATAGAAGGAATGAGGAGGCAGTAGAGTCAACAGTTTGCTATAAAATGAAAAGAGAGAAATAATTTTATAACTTTTATTAATTTCTCCTTTTCTTAACCTGAAATTCTAAAGGCAATAGAATTTAGTCTCAAATTACTTATTTAGCCTATCAGTCTCAAATTATGTCCCCATTTGGAATTAGGTGAAATTTTATAAGTAAAAATGAATTCTGGATACTACTATCTGTTCCTTCTTATTTACTCACGAGAGTTAGTATTTTGTAGAAAGCAGTTTCCAGTTCAGTGAAAGGGTTGAGGCCATTTCTCATAAAAGCTTGAAGTTCAGAGAAGCAGCCATGACAGCTGACATACTTTGTCAGGCATTTGTTGTGTTACTTTCTTCATGACTAGACAACAGAAAATAACATAGGCAACCCCCTTTGGGTTTGGTTTTTTTGGTTTTACTTCTTGAAGACAGAAGAGAATCATACAATGAATGCAATGAACAAATTCTCTCCATTCTCTTCAAGCATCCTAGCTCATGCTATCCTCACATTTATTTACTGATAGAGGACCCTTCTTCTATCTCCCTTACACACACACACACACACACACACACACACACACACACACACACACAAATCAGAGAAAGAAATACTATTTTGCCTCCAAGATTCCTCTCCCTATGCTCTTTCTGATCTCCTTAACCTCAATCTAAATGTTTTATGATGGCAAATGAGGCTACCACATATCCCCTTTCTTGACATATTTTCAAACAAAACTATCTGTTTTACTATGTGCATCAATTGTGTTGGGTAACTCCTGTTCTTTAATCATGCCATGTGATTCTCACCTTTCTGTATGCATTTTGTTCTGTCTGTAGTTCCCTACATCTATTTCTTAGCAGTCATGATGAACACCTACAACTCAGAAAGGTCAACAAAAGCACCTCCTGCATGTAATCCTTACTCTCTCCTCTCCCACTCCCCAGGTAGAACAGTCCACTTTCTCTGTGTATCTTACTGTACAACACATCACTCATTCATTTGTTTATAAAATGTTTAATAAATAATATCTACTATGTGCCAGACACTGTGCTAGGTGTTGCCATACTGAGGGAGGAGATTTATGCATACTAATTATAAGTGTAGTTTAGACATGAACTTAATTCCTTACAGTCCCTCCTCACTCTATTATATTAAGAACTAGAGGCCCGGTGCACAAAATTCGTGCAAGGAGGGGAGGGGGGGCATTGTCCCTCAGCCCAGCCTGCACCCTCTCCAATCTGAGACCCCTTGAAGGATGTCCTACTGCCAGTTTACAGGGATTGGGCCTAAACCAGCAGTTGGTCACCCCTCTTGCAATCCGGGACTGTTGACTCTTAACCGCTCACCTTCCTGATTGCCCCTAACCACTCTGCCTGCCAGCCTGCTCACCACCAACTGCCCCCCGTGCAGGTGTGCTCACCCCCAGCTGCCTCCCCAGCCGGCCTGCTTCCACCAACTGCCCCCCCTGCTGGACTGCTCACTCCAAACTGCCCCCCTCCTGCTGTCCTGATCACCTCCAACTGACCCCCACTGATGGCCTGCTTGCCTCCAACTGGCCCCCCTGCTGGTCTGCTTACCCCCAACAGTCCCACCCCTCACCATCCTGATCACCCACAACTGCCGTCCCATCCTGCTTGATCACCCACAACTGCCCTCCCCTCTTGGCCTCTAACCGCTTCTACTTCAGCCCTGCCACCATGGCTTTGTTCAGAAGAACATCCGGAAGGTCTCCTGGAAGGTCTCCCAATCTAATTAACATATTATCCTTTTATTAGTATAGATAGAGGCCTGGTGCATGGGTCGGGGCCAGCTGGTTTGCCCTGAAGGGTGTCCTGGATCAGGGTTGGGGTTCACTTGGGGTGTGGGGCGGCCTGGGCAAGGGACCTGTGGTGGTTTGTAGGCTGGCCACGCCCCCATGGTGTGAGGGTCCCAGCATGGATGAGGGGCTGATGGCTGTTTGCAGGCTGGTCAAGCCCCCCAGTGGGGACCCTCACCCCATGGGGGTGTGGCCAGCCTGGGTGAGGGGCTGAGGGCTGTTTTCAGGCTGGCCAAGCCCCCCAGCGGGGACCCTCACCCCATGGGAGTGTGGCCAGCCTCTGTGAGGGGCTAAGGACTGTTTTCAGGCTGGCCAGGCCCCCCAGATATCCAAGCTCCCAGCCCCTCCTTTTTTTTTTTTTTTTTTTTTTCAGGGCCTGCTGGAAGCAGGTATCTGGGATTTATTTATCTTCTATAATTGAAACATTGTAGCCTTGAGTGGAGGCCAGGGCTGGCCAGGGCAGGCAGGAAGCTTGGCTTCCTCCATCACCGGGGGCAACCCACGCCTCCTGCTCATTCCAGCTCCATGGCTGCCGCCATCTTTGATGGGTTAATTTGCATCCTTGCTCCTGATTGGTTGGTGGGCGTAGCAGAGTGATGGTCAATTTGCGAGTTTCTCTTTTATTAGTGTAGATCACTAAGGAATCACCAGACTGCTTTCCATAGTGGTTGTACCTACATTTCCACCAGCAGTGAATGAGGGTTCCCTTTTTTCCACAATCTCTCTACTTACTATTGCTTATCTTGTTGATAATGGCCACTCTAAAAGGTATAAGGTGGGATCTCATTGTAATTTTGATTTGCATTTCCCTAATTGCCAATGAAGTTGAACATATTTTCATATATCTATTGGCTGCTTGTATGCCTTCTTGGGAGAGGTGTATTTTCAAGTCCTCTGCCCACTTTTTGATTGGATTGTTTGTTTATTTGGTGTTCAGTTTTATGAGTTCTATATATATTTTAGAAATCAAATCTTTGTCAGAGCTACTGTTTTCAAATATCATATCCCATCTGGTTGGCTGCCTCTGTTTGTTGTCAGTATCTTTTGCTCTGGGAAGCCTTTTAGTTTGAAAGCCATCTGATGATTCCTCAAAAAATTAAGAATAGAGCTACCATATGACCCAGCAATCCCTCTCTTGAGTATATACCCAAAAAACTTGAAATCATGTATTTGCAAAGATATATGCACCCCTATGTTTATTGCAGCATTATTCACAGTGGCCAAGACATGGAAACAACCAAAGTGTCCTGCGATGGAGGACTGGATAAAGAAGATGTGGTACACGTACACAATGAAATACTACTCACCCATAAGGAAGGATGAAATACTGTCATTTGTAACAACATGGATGGACCTGGAAAACATTATGCTAAATGAAATAAGTTAGACAGAAAAAGCTAAGAACCATATGATTTCACTCATAAGTGGCATATAAAACTGAAACTGGTGAACACAAACAGCAGTGTGGTGGTTGCCAGAGGGAAGAAGATGGGGAGAGAAGGGGGTCCTAATATATGATAATGAGGAAAGATTTGACTTTGGGTGGTGGGTACATGGTGCAATATACAGATCTTGTAACATAGGAACCCACACCTGAAACCTACATGATAATGTTGACCAATGTCACCCCAATCCATTTAATGAAAAGAAAAACAAAAACAAGAAAAACAATCATTGAGACTGATACCAGTCTTATTTGGTCATTGTGTCCCAGCACCACACATGAGAGTTGGACCTAATATGAATTAAAAAGATGTACTGATTTCAAATTTTCTTTCTGCCATAAGTAATAAAGTGAAGCTCCTTAAGAATTTTTAATGTACCTTTTAATTAAAAAAATAATGTATAGTTATAAAATTTAAGCAGTGCAGAGATTAAAATCTTGATTTTCTCACCATGCTTAATCTCCCTCATATTAACCAAGTGAACAATATGGTTGTACTCTTTTACTGTCCTAAATACAAATCTATGGTACACATATATAGGGATTTATTTGCATATTTCATAAAATTCAACATCATTTCATGAGTGATATACAGTATAGCTGTAGTGTTCTTATAAAACCTTTGGGAAAGTTCTAACTACAAATTCAATTTCTTTATTAAATGGAAGGATATTCAGGTTACCTATTTTTCTTCTATGAGTTTTGATAGTTTGTGTCTTTTAAAAACTTTGACTATTTCACTTAAGTGTTAAATTTGTTAGCATAATTTTTATTCATATTTTCAGATAAGCCTATGTCCTATGTAAACCTTTATTGTGTTGCTCAAAGCTTTAAAAAGAGAATTACCATATGATCTAGCAATTCCACTTCTGGTATATACCCAAAAGAATTGCAAATAGGGTCTTAAAAAGATGTTTGTATATCCACGTTCATAGCAGCATTATTCATATAGCTAAATCATGGAAGCAACTTAAGTGTCCATCAACAGATGAATTGATAATCAAAATATAGTACACAGAATATAATTTAAAATAGGCTATATGCAATACCATTTAGACTTTAAGAGGGAGGAAATTCTGCAATATGCTAAAACATAGATGAAACCGAAGGACATCATGCTAAATGGAATAAGCCAGTCACAAAAAAAAAACAGATATTGTATGATTCTACATATATAAAGTATTTAAAGTAGTCAAAATCATAAAGATAGAAAATATAACAGTAGTTAGTAGGGGCTTGGGAAAGGGGAGAATGAGGAGTTATTATTTAATGGTTATGAAGTTTCAGTTTTACACAATGAAAAGTTATGGTGATGAGTGGTGGTGATGATGGAATAGCAATTGGAATGTATTTAATATCACTGAATTGGTCAAAATGGCAAATTTTATGTTATGTGTATTTTACCAACATAATTTTTTAAAAAATTTGATTGTCAGTGCCTGGGAGTCAGGAGCTTTTTTTATTTTTAAGCTTTGCATTTATGAGCCTAGAAAAAATGTCTAAAACTACATAGTATCTTATTAGATCCAGTATCTAGTGAAGGTAGAGGAATCAAGCCTAGGTTTTCTGACATTCTAAATATCACTCTATCCTTTATACCTCAAGTGTCTTTGGTCATAATTCACCCAGAGCATCCCTAGCAGCATAAATAAGATCAGTGGACCATGCTAGAAATAATATTGAATTTGATGCTGGGAGAGTATTGGATTGATGATCTGATTGGTTCAAGTGCCCTGCCACAATTTCAGCTTATTATATAGCAACAAAAACAGTTTTAGAAATTCAATCTTGGGACCATGAGCAGGATCAGGAAATTCTACTTTGGGAACTCTAAGAGCAGCCGTTTCTGTAAACTTCCTTAATTTGAACCATCTGGAGAGAATTTAGTTTCCAACAAGATTCAGACTGACATCAGTGCATAAGTCACCTAGAACTTATGTCCATTATGACCAATAGTGCAGAGAGAGATATTGTTTTTTAATGTTATATCTCTAGTCAGGGAGTTATTTATAAGCCTGAAATGTATGGAGGAAGTAAAAAGGAAGGAAGGAAGGAAGGAAGGAAGGAAGGAAGGAAGGAAGGAAGGAAGGAAGGAAGGAAGGGAGGAAGGAAGGAAGGGAGGGAGGAAGGGAGGGAGGGAGGAAGAAAGGAAAGGAGGGAGGAAGAAAGGAAAGGAGGGAAGGAGGAAGGGAGGTGAGGAGGGAGGGAAGGAAAGAAAGAAAGAAAAGAAAGAAAGAAAGAAGAAAGAAAGAAGAAAGAAAGAAAGAAAGAAAGAAAGAAAGAAAGAAAGAAAGAAAGAAAGAAAGAAAGAAAGAAAGAAAGAAAGAGAGAGAGAAAGAGAGAGAGAGAAAGGGAGGAAGGAAGGAAGGAAGGAAGGAAGGAAGGAAGGAAGGAAGGAAGGAAGGAAGGAAGAGAGGAAGAGAGGAAGAGAGGAAGAGAGGAAGAGAGGAAGAGAGGAAGAAAGGAAGAAAGGAAGAAAGGAAGAAAGGAAGAAAGAAAGAAGTCAATTTCCTAACCTGGTGTAACTACTAGGGAAGGGGGAAAGGGTAAACATTTCTCTAGAGGGGAAAACATACACAGAAGGGGAATTTTAAACAGAAGCAGCTGACTGTTCTCTTCAGTCCTTCCCAGTGGGAACTTATATATTTCAAAAAAATTCTCTTATTTTTCAGTGCAGCATTTTTTTTCACTTATATTTGAGAATTTGAAATGTTAGGCTTGTATTTTAGTAAACTATTTTATACGCATAATAACCCACTCTGGAGTCTGTGCTGGTGGGCCAACATATGCACACCTCAGTCCACTGAGGCACTGTGGACTTCATTACTCAGTTTGCTCCAAGCCTTCTTGTGTTGGTTGCTGAACATACCAAATTGTATATTTTTAACTCAACAGTTTATTTTGAAAATTGCCCCTAAGACCATCTCTTCAAGTGTCCTTCAGTCTATAACACAAAGCTTTTAGTCTCTAGTATTTCTCTATCTAAATGGTTTATATTATAATTTTTCCTCTTTCCTTTCAGCACAATATCATCTGTTTAAGTTTTTATTAGACTTGCATGGCCAAAGGATTCTGGGACAAAGTCATTAAATGAAACAATTACTGACGGTAATATGTTATTGAGTGAAGAGGAGCATTTTATAAGTAAAGATTTCCCCCCCACAAATAATGCATTGCCATCTGTTGCCATTTCACACGAATCAGTACTGAAGGAGTAACATGAAAGAGAAAACTGGGTCAACATTTACATTTCAAGTCAGGTTAGATTTTGCTTTGTCAGTTTCCACTGGATATTTAAAGGTTAAAAAAGATTATTTCAGGCACGGGGTAAACAAGCTATGAAATGGATCCTTTTGAGTAAGCCCCATAAAACTGTGAGACCCAAAGAGAAGCAAGAAAAATTACAGGGAAAGACTAATGTTTTGTGTAATTTAAATCTGCCTTTAAATTTGTGAGACTAAAAGGATAAGAAAACCCATTTTGACTTTCATTGTTAAATCTCTGTGTTCAGCCCTGATTTCCTGACTGTACTTGATCCAAATGAGTGCCTCAAGGTTACATAGTGACCTGTGAGGTTATCCCTCTGACTGGTGGCCTAGAAATATCTAGTATTTAAAAAGATAAATCTCAAGCACATGTACACTATCTCTACATTTTCTTTTTACAGCAATGACTAAAATTTTGCAAAATTGCAAAGAAAATTGTGGACTTTGTGGTTAAAGGAGACCAACAAGACTAGGAAACTTTATTTATCCTATAAGGATATCTTGGAAGATTCTGAGCTAGGATAATGTATTTCTAGTAAGTAGTATATATTTGGGTTTTATTCTTTTATCCAGTTTGAATAAGCTCTTGCTAATTCAGCTCTGTGCCTCTGTGCCTGTGGGTGTGCCTGTGTGTGTATGTCTGTGCCTGTGTGTGTGTGTCTGTGCCTGTGTGTGGATATGTGTATATGCACAGATGCCTGTGTATGTGTGTTTTGGGAGTCACACCAAGAATCTCTTTTCTTATTTCTCACTAGAGGCCTGGTGCATGAAAATTCATGCACTGGAGTCGGGGGTCCCTCAGCCCGGCCTGCCCCCTCTCACAGTCCGAGAACCCTCAGAGGTGGGAGGTGAACCGGCAATCAGAGGAAGGTGATACCCCATCACACCTCTGCTGCTGCCACTGCCAGCAGCACAAGCCTTGGCCGGCCCTGGTTACCTGAGCCTCGGGTGGCCCTGGGCGGCTGGGCAGCCACCATCCGAGGATTGCCTGCACCTTGGGCCAGCCCTGGGTGGCTGGGGGCTGAAGGGACTGGGGGACCCTGGAGGCAGGCACGCGGAATACCCGGGCCCACCTGGGGATGGGCCTGGCCTTGTTGTTTGCCTGCCACCCAGCAGGGCTGAGGGGACTGGGTGCCACCATCTTGTGGCTGTGGGCACTGCTATCTTTGAGGGCATGACAGTCAATTAGCATATTCCCTCCTTATTGGCTGTGGGCACTGCCATCTTTGAGGGCAGGGCGGTCAATTAGCATATTCCCTCCTTATTGGCTGTGGGAGCAGCCATCTTTGTGGCAGCATGAGGGTCAATTAGCATATTCATTCTTTATTAGATAGGATTCAGAGTTGAGCCTAATGGTGCCTAAACATTATCAATACTCTTCTTTTTTTATTCTGCAAATTTTATTTTTACATGTTTAAAATGGTTTGGTGTTGATAAACTACCTGCTTACGTGTTTTGCTTAACACTCATGTGATAATATTTGATAGGGATTTTAGTAAATAACTGAATATATAACTCATTTATGTCATTCACAGCCCTGCTAAAATTCTTCAATGTCTTCTCATTGACTTTGAATTAAATACAAATTCTTTATCTCGATGTAAAAGATTTTCCTCATTTTAGGATTTTCTTCCTAATTCACTACCTGCAAGCATATATTATTCAGTTGTTGAGTGTTGTGTTCTAAAAAATGTCAGTTAGGTCAATTTTTTAAAAATCCTCATCCGAGGATATTTTTCCATTGATTTTAGAGAGAGTAGAAGAAAGAGGGAAATATAGAGAAACATCTATGTGAGAGAAACACATCAATTTTTTGCCTCCTGCATGTGCTCTGACTAGGGCCCAGGCTGGGGATGAGCCTGCAACTGAGGTACATGCCCAGAATTAAACCCAGGACTCTTTGGTATGCAGGATGACACTCTATCCACTAAGCAAACCGGCCAGGGCTAGGTCAATTTTTATATTTTTTACTGACAGTTTGGTCCACTTTATAAAAATATGTATTTATGGATTTTAGAGAGACAGGAAGAGAGAGACAGAAAAATCCTTCCACATGCACCTTGACCAGAGTTGGAACATCCTGTAGATAGCATAGTTTAAACTTAGAAGTACTTCAGTGACATATTTATTGGGTTACATACTGCTCATTTCAAGTGGCGTCAGAGCAAGGAAAGCCACTGTAACATTTACAAGCAGGCTTGCCACTTGAGGCATATGACCAGGCCATACCATGGCATTGGAGGTATCTAAGGTAAAGAAAGATCCCAAATGGCAAGACCAATAGGAGAATCACAGCACTCTTCCATTATGGAACTAGGTTATGCTATCTGAAGCAGATAACATATATCATTTGAAAAATAGCTCGTGTCAGGCTACACGGCATGATAGAATATAACTGTGGAAAATCAAGTAACCTTCATGGTTACTATGAGATTCACCAAGCTGTCAGATAAAGCAGGCTGAGCAGCAATTTATCATAAAATGTATACTGTACATCTGGGATTAGACTTGAGCAGGCCAGAAATTATGGTAATCTGTATGAAGAAGTGACCCAGAAATTCATGTCACAAATTTTCGCATGGCACCACTCCCTTAGATTAACAACTATGGCTTTATGAACCATGACCAGCTGACAGAGGAGGAAAGAAAAAGCCCAAACTGAGCTTATAAAATGGGCCAACTTGATATAGAGGTGTAAGATGGAAATTGATTGTTCATGCAACAAAGTTCCAGTCAGGGATGGTCATGGAAGACAGTGGTAAAGGGAAATTCTCCCAATGAGGAGAGTATTGGGAAGTGCATCTGGCTATCTACCTTATGTACCTATACAGAGAGGTTTGTCCTCAGACCTATCTAAATTTCTTTGTCATCAATTTTCTAATCATGTTCCTTCCAAACTCCTGGCCATTCAGCCAAACCTTTGGCTATAGTCCATGCATCAGTATATGATCATATTTCTGACCATTTCTCCTTTCAAGCAAAATGAACAACCAGATACACTGTTCAAAGTTCTGCCCACTGGGAGAATTTCCCTTCACCACTGTCCATCATGATTTCCCTGAGAGAGACTGTAGTGCTGCAGCTGTCTACTTTTGGGTGTGTCTACATATTGTGAAGAACCATTTGTAAATCAGGCCTGAGAATTCTCTCCTTCTGTCAGCTGGTTATAGGGAACTTCTGAAGTCATAAATGCAGGCTGAGAGGGAGAGAAAGCAGTGTAGCAGGAGTGGGAACTATGTGCATTTGGGCCATATGTATATATATAAAACTCTAATATGCAAATAGACTGAATGGCTGAACAACTGAACAATGAAACAACCAGTTGCTATGACGTGTGCTGACCATGAGGGGACACACACAGAACATGGTGGGTGTCAGCAGCAAGCGGCAGAGTGTGGAACATGGCGGGCATCGGCTGCTGCAGGATGGTGGAGCAGGTGAGCAGAGGCACCAGACCAAGGTGGGGCACCAGTCCTGTCATCGGGGTGAGCCTCTGGTGGTTACTGAAAATTATTTTCTCTCACGTGCCGTGGTCCCACTGGGCACTTGCACCTGCTGCCAGTGCTGGCACCAGAGCTGCTGTTCGCATCCACTGCCGGTGTCTGGCACGGGCCCAAATCACTCAGCACTGTCAGTGGGTGCTAGCAGCAGCTGCCGGCCCCGATCGCCCCTGAGGGTTTCTCCACCTCCCCCTGCTCCTGAGGGGCGATCACAGCAGCAGCTGCCACTCGCACCCATTGACAGTGCTGGCCCTGCTCGCACCCTGCATCCACTGCTGGTGCCAGCCCCAATTGCTCCACACCATTAGCAGGTGCAAACAGGGCAGACGCCATCAGCACATGGGAGCAGCAGCAGCGGGAGCGGGAGTGGGGCTGCCGGCAGACAGGGGACCTGGGGCTGCAGCGGGAGGGGCTGGGCAGTGGCATGGAGGATGGGCTGAGATCCAACCCTGTGTCCACTGCAGCTTCATGGCCCACAGTTCCTTCCAAGGTGCATGAATTCATGCACTGGGCCCCTAGTCTTTATATAACTTAACTTGTGTCTTCAGGGCCCGTGCAAGCCCTATCATGTATATACCACTTTCATTTTATTATACTGTTTCTATGCATGCCCAACTTATGGGTTAGTGGGTTATATCATATCAAGTTCATGATGGAAAGCTCAGGTTACATGACAATTTGGTGGCACACTGTTAAGTGTCCAGTTGCTACTAAGGTATAGTAGCAGGCAAAGAGCTGTTTCTCAAAAAGCAAGTAGTTACCTGCAGATGATGGCAGGGCCTTGCTATAGAATCCTAAAGGCCTGTGCTATGATTCACCTGTAGGAGCCTGCCAAAGGCTCCAAAGAGCATCACTATCTGCCACTGAACCCTCAAGCACAATTGGATCTGATGGATCACATGGCCCAACTTGCAAAGTAGCTTGCACAGAAACATAGACCTGTTGCAGGTCTTCTCTTGTTTTGGGCCCTACCCCAAACTATCAGCTTTTGGCTCAGTTTGGGAAATGGGTCAAAGTAATGCACCTAAATGGGAACGATGTTTACTAAAAAATCCAAAGAGGTCCACTAGTCATTGTTCCCCTTTCTTGGTTATAGGAGGGGCCAAATAGAACAACTTATTCTACACCTTAGAAAGGATATGTCAACATGCCCCACACCATGGACCCCTAGAAATTTCACTGAGGTAGAAGTCCCCTGAATTTTAGTCAGATTTATTTTCCCTCTCTGAACACGTAAATGTCTTAATAATAAATCTAGAGTAATTGCTAGTTCTTGATTGTTGTGTCTAATCAGCATAATGCCATAAATCTAAGGGACCAATGTGATACATTGTAGAAGGAAAAGCTGATCAAGATCTCTGCAAACTAAATTAACCACATAGGGTTGGAAAGTTGATATACCCTTATTATAGGGCAGTGAAAATGTATTACTGGCTTTGCCAACTGAAAGCAAACTGCTTCCAGTGGATTTTATGGGCAGGATATATTTATCTTCCAGAAACATCCTCACAGATAGATCCAGAAAGAAAAAAAAAGTAGAATCCAAGCATCCTGTGGTCAGTCAAGTTGACAGGCAGAGCAGAATTAATACTCACAACAGGTTGAGGAGATTAGCGCATGGACATCTTTGGAGGAGACTGATGTGATCTATATATGGCTTTGCCACCACTATTTAAGAACTCAGAGTATGTGACCAATTGGCAAGGAATTCTGCATAATATTTCTTAAGATCAAGGTACACACTTTACAGTCAAAGAAGAATGGCAGTGGCATAGAGATATGGTATCCATTTATTTTACCACATATTGTATGTACTGTATAGAAGTAAAAGCTGCTGGCCTGATAGAATGATGAAATAACCCCTGAAGGAGCAGCTGAAGCTTCAATTTGGACATGATGTAGTGCTAAGATGGGGCTCTATCCTTCATAGAGCAATGTACACCTTAATCAACAACAGTTATATGGTGCTATGTCACCAATAAGTAGACTGTATGTGTCTGGGAAGTAAGGGAGTTCCAGTACTCCTATCACTTCTTCTCTCTGTTCATTTAAGCAATGTGGGTCTAGAATTTCTGGATCCTACAGAAAGTAGAGTTCCACCAGAAGATGATATAGTAAGAATTACAGTAAATGAAAAAATTTTACTATAACCTGATTACTTTGGAATTTTTTTTAGTATATGTTTTTATTGATTTGAGAGAGAGAGGAAGGGTAGGAGATAAAGAGAGAAACATTGATGTAGAGAGAAACATCCATCAGCTGCCTCCCATACCTGCCCTGACTAGGGATCAAACCCACAACCTGGGTATGTGTCCTGATTGGAAATTGAACCTACCACCTTTTGGTGTACCAGACGATATTCCAACCAAATAAGCCACACTGGCCAGGGCTACCTTGTGGTCTTTGTGCCAGCAGACCAGGAAACAAAGAAAGGAGTTACTATATTGCAGGGTAATTAACCATGATCATCAATGGAAATGAAAGTGTTGGCTTCATGAAGAGGGCAATACCTGGTGGGCTCATGGTATTTTCTGGCCCAGTTATAAGCACAATTGTGGTGTTTTGGAGTATAACAATAGGAGCGCAAGTCTCTCAGGGATGAGGGTCTAAGTTAACCTATAAGGCAAGGTATCCATACCAACAGGAGGGCTAGGTGAGCAGGTGGGCAATCTAGAATGGGTGACAGAGGAGGGACAGGGGTAGTATCAGTTATGGTCTAAAGACAAACTGTAACAGTGCAGTTTGGAGTTTGTCCCAGTAAGTCTCCTCTTGAAAGTTTCCCCAGAAATTATAACCAGCAAATACCTCAAAGAAGCTGTGCCTGGGTGGAGTGAACTTAATGTGAAAAGCAGGTGAATCTGAGTGGTGGGAGTAGTGACCTATAACCGATGTCCCACTCTTACCCCCCCTTAACAACTGTGCACCCATTCCATTCTGTTGTGTTGACTGATGACCAACTCACAGCTCTACCCTTTGCTAGAGATCTGCCTTCAGCCAAATCAGAGTTACCTTGCACAGGAGGCACTGCTGCCCACCTCTTTATCCCTGCAGGCGGAGCTTGGTCAATGACTGACTGGCATGTGGTACAAAAGATTGCTCCCTTTTCCCAAAGGAGGAACAGTTCTGCCATGCAATCTTTTCCCAAAACTTGCCCATGTGGTCAGTCTGAAAATAGTGTCCATCTGAGACTACATCCTTGCTTTCTTTACCCCCTGCTTTACCCTAATTCCCTCACTTTCTTTCTTTTGAAAAAGGTCACTAGTAAATTACTTGAATAAAAATCTATATATTGCCCTGGCCAGTTTGGCTCAGTGGATGGAACGTTAGCCTGCAGACTGAAGGGTCCCTGGTTTGATTCTGGTTAAGGGCATATGCCAGAGTTGCAGGCTCAATCCCTGGTGGGGGGCCTGCAGAAGGCAGCCAATCAATTATTCTCTCTCATCATTGATGTTTCTCTCTTCTCTTTCCCTTCTGTTCTGTAATCAATAAAGATATACTAAAAAAAAAACAAAACAAAAAACCCCCAAAATTTTAAAAAATCTATATATTAGTTCTGCTTCTAGGAAACCTGATCTAGGACATCTACCATCATATTAGCTATTTAAAAAATATTCATATATTGATATTTAACATGCATATATGTTACACAAGATAGGTTTATATATCTTGTATTCCCCATTTGCCAATCCTTGTAGAACACATGTATTTTTCCTTATCTTTGTAGTCAATACTATGAACAGACTAGGCCTTCAATAAGCACTTCTGGATATAAAGGCAGGAGCAAGCTATCATGTGATAATTTTTTCTCAGCAAAACACCCACTTTATAACAATTCTGAGCTATATCCTCCATAAATGAATTTTTAATGTATTTTATAGTGAAAAGTTGGCTAATAAAAGAGGAGCTAAAACCTCCTGGTCTCAATTCCTTACTGAACAGCATCATTTTTGTTGTTTCCAAAATGAGATCATCTTTCTTTTCTGCTTTCACATTAACTAGATTTGTTCAAAGATCTGACATTAATGCCATCAGTCTGGGCTATTGCATGAGTCCCACTAACTGAGTTTTAAAATATAGCCATTAGCATGCCATGAAGGAAGATTTGATCTCATCATGCTATAAATCACTTGTTTTTCTGAGAAGATTGGAAATATGACAGGCAGCTGTGCTTTATCAATGTTTTCATATATACATATATATTCTTTCCCATTTCAAAGTTTGTAGAAGTAAAATAATGTAATTAGGTAGCCACACACATTCAATGTTCTGATAAGTAGGTCATTGTTGAGATTAACTGATGGATTAAAAGGATTTAGAAAGGTGGTAAATTTTTTATTTGCATATTTTACTAAAGCATCTTGACTCTTGAATAGTCCCCCTCCCACCTTTTACAGAGCAGCAAGCCAAAGCACTACATCTAGCAATTTAGTAGTTGCAAATTATGCTTGCCTGTGTTTTGTTTTTGGTTTTTGACCTTGAGCAAATTATCAGTATTTCCACACTAGATTTATTTTCCATAATCCATCAACTGAATTGCTTTGAGGTCACTGGAAATGAGACAGGAGAGTGATAATGTGACAGATGAGGACAGAAATAATTAAATAGTTCTCAGCATAAGGCTACTACATATCTCTTTGACCAAGCATCCTTTGAAAATGCCTTAAATACTAATTAAATAAAAACTGGTTATTGTTCAAAGTCACTCTTCCTTTTGGCATTTTTGGCCTCATCAAAGGCAATTTCCAAAAGATTAATTAATAGCCTTCTACTAGATAGGTAAATGTAATTTATCCAATTTTTTCTTTAGTTCAGTAGCTAGCACTTTATTGTATAAACAGTATATATATACTCTTTGAGAAATGATACTTTTTAAGAATTTAAAATATGCAAAAAGTTAAAATGCACCTTTGTGTACTTATTCATTCATTTACTCAATAAGCCAGCTCATATTTAGTGAGGAGAGAGGCACATACATAAGTGGTTACAACAGAGTGAGTGCATGTAATGCAGATGTATGTTCATGATGCACATATGGAAACACAAAGAAAGGACTTCAAACCCAAGAGGATGATATCAGGAAAGTCTTCCTGGCAGAGATGATGGCAGCAGCTGTGTGTTGGTGAATGGATTAAAGTCAGCCAGCCGAAGGGTAAGATGAAGAATAACCTAGTAGGGTGAGATATGGTAAGATGATCAAGCAGATGAATTTCAAGGATAGAGAAAAACATGTGAATCAGTGGGGTAGGATTAGATGAAGACTTTTAGAAGGAAATTCAAAATAAAATTTTATTTTTTTAGATGACATGAGATATATATATACATTCTGAAATTAAAATAGATTTTTTTCTAGATTTTCTGATGGCAAATTATGGTTATATTTATTCAAACCAATCTATTATCATTTGGGGGATGTAGAGTGGAATGGGTGTAGGTTTAATTTTTTTTGGTACTGAGGTACCTCAGGTAATAAGCCAGCAATGTACCAGGGTAGAAGGTAGCTAGCATGGCATAGATGTGAAGTGAGCTGGAGTTTGACAGGCCCACATCACTAATCCACTCTGTTTATATGTCAAATATTTTGACACTTATGGATGACAATAAGAAGTCAATAAAACAAGAATTATAAGCAGGAAGAGGCATAAAACATGGAAGTTATAAAGTCCTGGTGTATTGCTTATTTCATTCTTACTGAGCTCTAATTATTCGTATGAAAGATATAGTCAGGTGAGAACAGAATAAGTATTCTAAATCGTTATTTTCACAATCCTTTATCTGAACACAGGCAGAAGTTTCTATTTTTTAAAATTTTAAACATAATGCTTTATTTTTCTAATGAAGTAGGTTTTTCATTAATACAAAAATATGTAAAAAAAATCAGTTTCCTAGATGGTCAATAAAAATGAATAAATCAAGAAATATTTATTCAGAATCTACAATGTGCCTAGTATTATACTTTCTTCTAGGCCAGTGGTCGGCAAACTCATTAGTCAACAGAGCCAAATATCAACAGTACAACGATTGAAATTTCTTTTGAGAGCCAAATTTTTTAAACTTAAACTTCTTCTAACGCCACTTCTTCAAAATAGACTCGCCCAGGCCATGGTATTTTGTGGAAGAGCCACACTCAAGGGGCCAAAGAGCCGCATGTGGCTCGCGAGACACAGTTTGCCGACCACGGTTCTAGGCAAATTCCAGTAAATATATAATGAAACACCACTTATCCCGCTTTTATACTCTTCTACCTCCCCTCACTTCCCTTTTCCTCTGGCAATCACCATACTGTTTGTGTCTTTTTTCTCTCCTTAATCCCTTCACCTTTTTCACCCAGCTCCTCACCACCCCACCCCTCTGACAGCTGCCAGTCTGTCTTCTGTATCTATGAGTCTGTTTCTATTTTGTTTGTCAGTTTATTTTGTTTATTAGATTCCACATATAAGTGAAATCATATGGTATTTGCCTTTCTCTGACTGGCTTATTTCACCCTTGTTTACTGTTGTCAGGAATGCAGATTGGTACAACCACTGTAGAAAACAGTATGAAGTTACCTTAAAAAATTAAAAATGGAATTGCCTTATGATCCAGCAATTCCACTTCTGAGAATATATTTGAAGAAACAAAAACACAAATTCAAAAGAATATATGCACATCTATCTTAATTGAAGCCTTATTTATAATAGCCAAGATTTGGAAGCAGCTCAAGTGCCCATTAGTAGATGCGTAGATTAAAAAGCCATGATACATTCACACCATGGAATACTGCTTGGCCATAAAAAAAGAGAAATCTTATCCTTTGCAACAGCATAGGTGGTACTGTTAATTTAAATTTTGAAACATCTACAGTGACCTGAAAGCAGACAGCAATATTGATTATTTGAATCTCTCAACCCCACTTCAATTGAAAAAAGAAAAATCATACAAGTGCCCAGTCAAACTAATTTTTCACACATACTGTGACTGGGGGAGGAGAGTAAAACATCTCAGGAACATTACAAATGTTGAAATGTCAGTACTTAGTTACAAAGCCAGATGAAATCAATAACAATGTCTTATTAAATCTATAAAGTTATGTATGTGTTATACATAAGCAAAATAATTTAGCAAAAACTACACTTAAAACATACAAATTCAAAGACATATGAAAATTCATACAGAAGGCTTTCTGTTGTTGTTGTTGTTAATCCTCACCTGAAGGTACTTTTTCCATTGCTTTTCAGAGAATGGGAGGAGAGAGGGAGAGAGGGAGGGAGAGAGAGAAACATGGATGAGACACATCGATTGGTTGCCTCCAGCATGCACTGCGACCCAAGGCAGGGAGCCAAGCACAACCCAGGTATATGCACTTGACCAGGAATGGAACCCACAACCCTTCCCTGCATGGGCCAAGACTCTAACCACTGAGAAACACCGGCCAGGATCATACAGAAGGTTTTTTAAAAAGATATAAGCATTCTTTTTTTTTTATATATATATTTTATTGTTTTTTCACAGAGAGAAAGGGAGAGGGATAGAGAGCTAGAAACATCGATGAGAGAGATACATCGACCAGCTGCCTCCTGCACACCCCCCACCGGGGATGTGCCCGCAACTAATGTACATGCCCTTGACCGGAATCGAACCCGGGACCTTTCAGTCCGCAGACCGACGCTCTATCCACTGAGCCAAACCTGTTTCGGCAAGATATAAGCATTCTTAATGAAAGGAGACTTCTTTGTTTTTACAACAGAAAAGGTGGTTTATATAAATAATGCTATCCTAACACTCTTAATGGCTGTAGCAATCAGTATTCAGTGCTATCAAAATATCCATAGTAAAGTTGTAACTTACTATAGCAATGGGGAACACATACCTTTTATTCACACTTTTATTAGATAATCATTTGACAAACATTGATTCCTTTTAATATATTGGAAGTTATTTTAAGCAATTTTCTCTAGGATCAAACTATTCAAAATTTCCAAGTCTCAAGTTTCCCTTCAACTACCTGCTTGAGTTTAACAGCTCTCCTTTGCAGTGATTCCGTGATGTTACTTGAATAAACATTTTACCCAGTAAGAGGCATATCCATTATCTGCACCCTCATTAATCTCCCCTTGTCCCCTAAAGAGACCCCAAGTGCAACCTGGTGTTCTTATAGGACTCTTCACAATTTACACAGACAGTTCCCACTTCTCCTCAAATTCGCCTTCATGTTCACCATTCTCTTTGCATAATATCCTGTTACTATAGAGATTATCTGTTTTGTCCTTTACTTATAGAGTGCTCAAATCCTATTTTAAGGAGCAATTTTCATACATTGATCAGCAAAAAGGAGTTTTTTCTTCTAAGATTTAAAATATATGTATTTAGTGACTTAGTGACTATAAAGTCAAAATATTTGAAGAAGAAAAAATGTATAAGTGGACAACAAGTGGTGATTGAGAAGCTTAAGATGTTTTCACTAAAACAGAAGGATAACTGCCATACTGAGATTGATGAATTGATCTTTATTTTTTTTCTCCTGCTTTAGGCCTTTATGCTTTCTGTCTAATTGGCTAGCCAGCAGGACTTAAAGAGTCCTGAATTACGATAATTTTCACTCTGCCACTTACTACTTCAGGTAAATTGCCGAATGTTTCTGATGTCAGTTTTCCACCTGTTTCATCAGAATGACAAAATATTTTTATAGTATTCAGCAGGAGAGCTTTGAGCAGTCATTTGGACATAATAGTAGTCTGGGGCAGCTATTATTATTGTTCCTGGACTAAGAACTAAGTACCAATAACCCCAGGCTATTGAGCAGTTTCCTAGGAGTTCAAGGAAGAAAGAACCAAATTTCTGATGCAAAAGAGAAAATGTTTTTAAATCCAGAAGAATATTTATAAACATATTTTGCTATCTTGTAAGTGCCTGTGGATTTGTAAAATAAAAAATTCTTGCGTTAGTAACTCTTTACAGACATATCCTATGAAATATAAGAGGATGTATAATAAATAATATTTATTTTAGTTTTATTTCTGCAGTGGCACTTGCCTGTTGTGATGTCTATGTTATTTTAGTCAAATAAAGAATTTCAGTTTGATATCAGATTCTAATGACATAGTAATTCAAATGAATTTGGAAATAGGAGGGAGAATTCAAAATATTCATATAAAAATATGATTTGGAAGGACTGAATTGCCCAAATGAAAAAATAAGCAATGTCAGTGACAGCATAATTTTTATTAAATAAAATTAGAAATTTATATAGAGGCATTTCTAATTTGCCTGTATATTATTTCCTTTTAACAATATTTTAATTGTTGACACTATTACAGATGTCTCCCTTTGCCCCTCTCCACCCAGCCCCCACCCCACTGTTGTCTATGTCCATGGGCTCTGCACATATGCATATATGTTCTTGAATCTTATGATGCTAGAGCAATGCATTTTTGCATCTTTATTAACCATGATTGCATTTATCACATATTTCTTTCTTATTCAAATTTATTATTTTGGAATGCTGCCTACTTCTGGCTATTTACTCTTTTCTAGCATATTTAGAATTGAGCCAAGATTATGTCATTTTGCATGCAAATTACAACACCATTTTAGGCCCTTTGACCCTTCTTCAAATAGCTAATTCCCTGGTGTGCAGAGGTGGTGGCAGGGATGGCAGCAGATGACAAGGTGTTGAAAATTCTATTTCGCTCATTAACTACTTAGCTGTCAAGGTCTTTATGTCTATGTAAGATTGCTGAAACTGGCATGATTTAAATCAATTTAAATATTTTATTTTAAAAAATTAAAAGGAAGTTGATGTTCGAGAGCCATTGTGGCAACACATCTATGAACATTTTTATGACTAAAACTAAAATTTCACTTTAGTATTCATAGTCATATAAATTCCTATGCCCTTCAATATGTTTTACATTAAATAATCACTTTGGCATTGTCTAAAGAAAAAGTTAACAGTTAATTTTCAGTAGGCTTTGTCAAATTTATGTACCGCCTTTATGGTGGGCAGATTTCTAAGAGGATGCCAGTGATCTCAATCTTGTATAATCTTTCCTTGTATGTGGGTGGAACCTGTGATTATTGGCAGATATCATTCCCATGGTTATGTTTCATTATATGTCAAAAAAGATTTTGCAGGTGTAATTAAGTTCCCAAATCAATTGATCTTAAGATAGAGATTACTCAGGTGGACTTTATCTGATTACATTAGCCTTTTAAATCTGGGTCTCAAGATGGAGAAAGTCAGAAATCCGAAGGATGCAACATGTAGTTAGTTGTTGATTTGTAGACAGAGGGAAGCAATAGCAAAGAATGAATACGGGAGACCTCTATAAGCTGAAAACAGCTCTTGGATGACAATCAGCAAGGAAAGAAACAATTCTGCTAACAAGATTTAATTTGAAGGTGAATTCCCCACCCACCAGAGCCTCTACACAAGATATTAGCACTGTAACTTTCTGAGATTAGCTTTGTGATACTCTGAAAAGAGAGTTGGCTATATTGTGTCAAAATTCTGACCTATATACAGACTATGAAGTGTCATTTTAGGCTGTTAAATTTGCAGTACTTTTTTTATAATAGGAAACTAAAACACCCCTTTACCTCTTAAAAAAAAAAAAAAAAAAAAAAGCTTGAGCTAATTTGCACTAAATATTCCAAATTAACTGTTTATTTTGGATGTTAAAACTATATTTTCCTTTTTATCATCAATTTTGAAAAGTAATTTTATTTTAATACCAACTTTAAATGGTTAAATTTTTAACTAATGTGGGACAATTTTCTGAATGGTCATACACTATGCTATTTTATATATTCAGCCAGGTTTGAAATGTTCATTGATAAGGATGAAAGCAGGAAGAAATATGGGCTGTTAAAGTTTCTCTGTTAAAAAAAAAAAATCCAGATTGGAAAAGTAATAAAACTGCATGGCTTGCTGGAGCACATCAAATTAATGCTAAATTTAATTCAGAAGATGAGACAAAAAAGCAAATAGGGATGTAATTCATAGCAATATAGCCAAGGAGAAATCACAGGGAAGATTGTCCTGATTGAAAAGGAATTTCATGGGGAACAGTGCTTTTGAAGATAATATCTATCATCTTCTAAATAGGGGAATTTCCAGAGAGAGGCTTCAGGGGGAAATACTGCTTAATTTACAATAGAAATTCTCATATTTATTTGATGTAAAAAGAGAATGGCAGTCTAGGAAACCAGGTGATTTTATTTGTTTGTTTGTTTGTTTCAGATGAAGTAAAATTAAAAATGAATTCCCCTTTACTACTAAATAGCTAGAGCAAGCCCAGGCCACCTGCTAAGGAATGGTATGACACTGACCCAAGACTGGTTTGTTGGTTAGTATTTTCCCAGTTCAAAAGTGTAGGTTTCTGTTTTATAGAAAAGAGGCCAGTGAAAGCATTATTCTTTATCATTTAGTTTTAATTTAGTAAAAGCGCCATGAGGAAAATTAGAAAATTAGCAACTTCTTTCATCTAAAAAGTTCCAATTTAAAATATACAGCAATTGGCTAAATGAGGTCAAGGTTTACTTTTCACAGATCTTAGCTTTGGGGAAAATTGCAGTGTCTTGCAGGATAGTAGAAAGAGCTAAAAAAAATCCTTTTAATATATAACACAAAAAAAGTTGTTCATTATACATTACTTATCATTTTGGAGTGTGCATCAGAAAACGTGTTTAAGGACACTCTCAACAGAAAGGTTCTTCCTTAAGAATAAGTAATTCTAATTTTTAGATCTATTGCTCTGAATGCCAATATTGCATTTATTTAGAAGCTTATAATGCTATTTTTTATTAAGAAAATTATTACTTAAGCTACTTATCACAGGGAGCAAAAGCCAAAGGGATTAAAATTCATGAATATAATGATTGAGTAATTTTTAGTAATAAGAAAAACCATATTATACATATTCTGGGTGTCAACTGCAATTTAACAAAGAGAACTCAGCATATAAGTTCTATAAAGTGTTAATGCGTTGGAATATCTCTCCCATAAGACAGTCATACCTTTAGGAGGAGTCAATTCTTCTCTTGTTCTACTACCTTCCATTATTTCCAGATCTCTAACTCAAAATATTCATTTATTATTTTATTCACTAAATATTCATTAAATGCCATCTTCATGCAGCAATGAATAGGACAAATAGTCTATTTTCATATGGACTACATTTTATTTGGAGAAAAATATCAGCATGATATGAGAGACAAATTATAAATTTAAATCCAGAAGGAGAAGGCATATATACAAGAGACTTTCAGAATTTGCTAAATTTTATTAATAAAAAATTTAGTAATGAAGGTGGAAATCAATTTCAAAGATTCTCAAAGATCTGGATGATTTCTTGATACCTGATAAATTTATCAGAGATTCTGAATTAAATGCTGTGGTTCTGACTGAAAGATGATAGCCCACCTTAAATAAAGTTCAAATTATAGAAATTTCTCTGGTATAATGTACCAGATAAAATACAAGGACTTTGAGGAATAGGAAGGCTGGAATATGTTTATCATGCTTGAATCATCATGAGCCCACCAGTTATGTTCTATTAGAGGATCCAGATCACTCTCTTTACCATGATCTTGAAATCTACATTGACAAGGGAAGCATTACCATACAGGTGAGAGTTGGGAGACTCTATACCAGTAATTAAGATAGGGTCTCTAATTCTATTGGATATAGGAGGATTCTGAGATGATGAAGAGCATGAAATGATGTTTCTTATAATAGTTAACAGAGTCTCTGTGGTATTCTAACTATGGTTCTTAGAGAGACTTGTTAATGATTAATGATTATGACATTTACAGAAGCTAAATATGTAGGCAACCTGCTAAGGTCCTACTTGAGGTATAAAATAGACAACCATCTTGACTTGAAGAGAGTCCTGACTTGAGTCACCATTTTAGAAAACCCTTCCTCAAATCTAAGACCTGAGTCTCAATTTAAGGTATGAATGGTTATCCTTTATGAAGGACCTTAAAATAAAATCACAAATATACCTATGGAGATAG
This sequence comes from Ia io, assembly GCA_025583905.1. Taxonomy (NCBI): domain Eukaryota; kingdom Metazoa; phylum Chordata; class Mammalia; order Chiroptera; family Vespertilionidae; genus Ia; species Ia io. Next base: position 23,622,728 of record JAJQQW010000007.1, read on the forward strand.
CTTTATCCAAAAAAATGTGCAAATAAAAACTTATTTAGGAAACTACATAGTAATAAAAGGGATCCTCACAGATCTTAGGGGATTATTGAACACTGATTCTAGATTAAATCAATAACTAGAAATCCATTATAACCATTGGTCAGAGGAGATTTCTAAAGATGTTTATTATTATTATTATTATTATTATGTCATCAAACTAGTCTTTTTAAAATATATGTTTTTATTAATTTCAGAGAGAGGAAGGGAGAAGGAGGGAAAACTAGAAACATTAATGATGAGAGAGAATCATCCATCAGCTGCCTCCAGCAGGTCCTCTACTGGGGATCATGCCTGCAACCCTGGCATGTGCCCTGACAGGGAATTGAACTCTGCCCTCCTGGTTCATGGATCGATGCTCCACCACTGAGCAACACTGGCCAGGCAAACCAGTCTTTTTCTTTAAAAAAATGTATCTGTATTGTTGAAAGTATTACAGATTTCCTTTTATTTCCCCATTGACCCCTTCTAGCCCTCCCCTTTTCTTGCCCCACTGCAGGCCTTCACCACACTATTGTCTGTGTCCATGGGTTATGCATATATGCATATAAGTTTTTATGATTATTATTGCCAGTTTAGATAAATTGACTTCAGGATAGAATTCTACTTTTGGGCTAGAGATGAAAAATATCAACTTGTTCAACTTTCTCTTTTAGAGCTAAAATATATACATCTTATTTTTGATCATGAGTTCCATCTTCCTAAATAAGGAGTACAATACAGTGTCTGTAGGTGCTTAATCACTTGACCTTCAGTCATAAAGATATCTGCCATTATCCAGAGCATCCCTGATATTTTTAAAAAGGTAAATCAAGCCTCAAGAAATCCATGTCTCATGAATTTGTTTCATTTCTCTGACATTACAACTTTCTTAATCCCCCTTTTATCTTCTCCACTTTTTTCCTTTTTATTTCAAGTCTATGGTCATACATATTCCTATAGCTGTAAATATACCATTATTTAAATAGCTTTCATGTAAAATAATTCTAGAACCTGGCCTGGATGGCTAAGTGGTTGAGCATTAACCTATGAACCAGGAGATCAGGATTTGATTCCAGATCAGGGTACATGCCCAGGTTGGGGGCTTGATCCCTAGTGTGGGGCATGCAAGAGGCAGCTGATCAATGATTTCCTCTTATCATTGATGTTTCTATCTCTCTCTCCCTCTCTGAAATCAATAAAACTATATTTTAGAAAAATAAATAAATAAGAAATAAATAATTCTGGAAATTAGGTGGAATTTCAAGGAGAGAATGTGATGACTCAGTTGTGAGAATGACTTCTAAGTTATCGTACTTGCTGTGCCAGCTAACTCAAATAAGTTAGGTTTTGATATAAGGCACTTACTTTTCCAAATGCCACTCTTGTACTTTTCCAGGGAGCTGATAGCCAATGAATGATATTGATAACTGTTTGAGGGTGGAATCTAACTTCCAGGAATTCACACCAAAGGCTGTATGTCTAAATTTCTACATATGTTGATATAATAATTATTTTTCTTTTTTAAAGTATTTTAAAAACTAGCAGAGACATTGAAATAGCTATGGAACTTTGCTTCCTAAGGCTCCTTCCTATAACACTTTGACTTTTTCCATGAATATGAGTGAATTCTCCTCTCTCTTCTTTAAATCATCCTAGAAGCTTCTCATTTCACCTCTACTTAGATTGTACTCTATGCCATTTATATTTGAAAATAATTTAAACACAAAAAATAAAGCACTTTATCTTCCCCATTACTGAAAAAAAATCTTTATACTGTAGAAATATACTAGTTGGCCAATTTTCTTCATCTGCAGTTTTGCTTGCATAATAATCTATTAAAAATAAATTGCCAGTCTGATTATAGCAAAAAGCTTCAGTTATTTAAAAAAAACACACACGCTCAAATCTTTTAAATAACACTGACACCCTTCCATCTCCATTTTCTATAATATTTTTCCAAATGGAGTCCAATTCTGGGTGATTAACAATGATGAAAATATTGCCAATTGAGAATCAATTTGTTTAAAATTTTTTTCACTCATTATCTAAAACTCAGGGTGTCTAAGAATTTAAAAATAAGCAATCAAGTTTTTTTCTGTTTGTATTAGTTTGAAAATCTCCATATATTTTCTAGTTCTGAAAGAAATACACAGGTTAAGTAAGTGACAAGGTATGTGATAAGCAGTTGGTATATCAAGCAGTTATTTGAATTCAAACTATTGTATCCAGTAATGATATATTCAACCACTGAGTATATTACTTCTAGAAAGCTTCCATTACAATGAAAATATGTATTATCTGCAAGGAGTACATCATTATGAAGAATTGTATAGTGTAATTGTGGCAGACATTGGTTTATAAATTATGAGTAACATCTTTATAACTAAATTATTTAACTGATCTGGAATAAAGGGAAAGGGGAAATTAGGCTGTCCATGTTTATATTTATATATCTAGTAGATTTTGGTTCAAAATTTATTATTTTAAGAAAGTTAATTAGAAAGAACTAAATAACTCTTGAATTTGAGAGTTGTGCAACAAATCACCCTAAAACTTTTAGTAGCTTAAAAACATGACTTATTATTTCTCACAATTCTGTGGATTGGCAGGGTGGTTCTTCTGTATACTGCCTAGGCTTCCATGTGTCAGTACCTTCCATTTTTTGGAGTTCTTAACAAGGGCCCTTAGAGATAAATCCTTGATTTGTTCTTTGGCCTCAGGCCTCATGTCAGCTTGATGATTTCTTACTGGCTGGCAATACTTAGAACAAAAGGTAGTTTCATTTTTCAGCGCAGTCAGTCCTTGTCTTTCTGTATTTCCTTACATTCTGCTTATAAACAGAACTGTTCCTTGTTTAACTCTTTTCTATCATCCCACACCTTATCATATACAATTAGAAGCCAACTGAGACTTTCAACATTCTACGTAGAGATGTAAGTAAATAGCCCGATCCACAAGTTCAGGAGGTACAGTTTCTGACTTTTCTATTACTGCAGGCAAGTCTTTTGACATTTTTTTTTCTCTGCAACACAATATGGGTCATCCTTCCTCCAACCTCCAATGTGTCTTAGCTATTTTCCCAGCCTTTCCTAATAAATTTATTGCTCTCTTCCTATCCTTCACCTGCCGCCAAATTCCAAGCCATTACCACGTTTTAGGTTTTTAAGATAAAAACACCTACTTATAAAAGTCTGAATTATGAATTAGCTAGGGTTTTGTCAAGGAAGCAGAACATTTTGAATGTTAAGGATTAATTATTATAAGAAATTGATCTGAGATAATTTCTGGAAGAGCTGGGTAAGTATAAGTCTTGAACAGTGTGTTGGAGGATCAGCTAAAGAGTCTTTAACCAGTTCTCCCAAAGCACTGGTATAGGAAGTCAAGCTGGATCTTACTTAGAAAATCTGAGAAGCCAGACAAGTCTAGTCACAGAGGTGAGACCATGAAAGGGATGTGGAGAGGTCTGTTGAAAGCTGTTGCCTCTGTGTAGCTACCACCACTGAGGACCCTCAGTTAATCATCTGTTGGTGGTCCTGGGGACATTGTTTGTCAGAATGTCCAGCAGCCTAAATGAAGAGCTGAATCTAGAGGAGCATAGGTCAAGGATAAGCAGGACACCACCAAACACATCTGGCAATTGATAACTGCCTGTCACTATCCTGTAATGAAGATCTTCCAAGAGTAATGGCAACTAATTGCTTCCCAAATCTCTAACAGTTGGTTTCCTTCCTCTCCTCTCTCCTCTCCTCTCCTCTCCTCTCCTCTCCTCTCTCTCCTCTCCTCTCCTCTCCTCTCCTCTCCTCTCCCCTCCCCTCTCCTCTCCTCTCCTCTCCTCTCCTCTCCTCCCCTCCCCTCCTCTTCCCCCTCCCCTCTTTTCCTCTGCTCTCCTCTTCTTTTCTTTTCTCTCTTCTCCCCTCCCTTTCCCATCTATTCCTTCCCTTCCCTGCCCTCCCCTCCCTTCCCTCTCCTCTGTTTCTTTCTTTCAGATGGGATAAGGTCTTGTTTTCTGCCCTCTCCTATTTCATGTTTTCTTTTCAATTTCTATTAAAAGTTTAGACAGATAAATTTATCTTTTGTTGTTGTTAGAATCCTTCCAAAACATGCCCTCAGGGTTCACACATCTAAAGCAGAATATCAAGGTGTTTTTCTAAACAAAGATAGTTTTCTCCCTAGGGAAACTTTAAGGCAGCTGTTAACTTTATACTTTTATTTATTCTGCCACCTTTCCTTAAAAAATAAATCAATCAAGTCCTTTTGGGAGTTACTGTCTCCAGGAGAGGCATATAGGACATGGCAGAAATATTATCATAATAAAATTTTTCTTAAAGGTTTTGCTTATACTCATATCTGTAATTCAGCTGTCCCAGTGTACATCACTCCATTAGAGAAAACTAGATTGACTAGTGGTAACACACATTTATTTCTATTCAGCATATATTCATTTGTATTTACAAACACTTCTGGTCTATCCAAACATGTATCACTGTTTTTGAATCAAGCTTTGTTATATCTTTTTTGTTGTTGTTCTCTTAAGGTAAGTTCACTTTATTATCCTAAAAGTATTCATTTGCTTCTATAAACAAACTAGGTGATCCTTCCAATGAATGGTTAATGAATAGGAAATTTAATAATGATACATTATATGTCCCTTGCCCAGTGTACGAGGCAAGTATGTTTGTTTCTTGGCCAATTGTAAATGTGTTTGATCAGAACTCTGTTTTTTCTTTAGCAATTTGGTGTGCCTGTACATGTCAAATATGTCATTGTCTTCAGAGTTGAAATCTGAGCCTTTTGGAACACTTCGGCCACACACATCTTCATGGAGAGCCCACTGCTGGCAAAGGATTATACAAGAATCTAGGAAATGAAAGAAATGTCAAGGACTAAGTAAATCATGGAGCTCTTGTTCTTGTAGAGACTTGGATGCAAGGGAAAATGAGAGCAAGAGTAAAGATTTATGGAAACTATGTTTAATTGAATATGCACACATATTTGTGTCACTTATATGCAAATAAATGTATCTGTGCATTTCTGTAACTATATATAATAAGATTTCTGACTATCCAGCCTAATCTCTTGCCACATTCATGGGTAACTCTGAATTGCTTGTACCTCTATTTCCTGCTTCTGTGACATACTCATATCATGGACACAAACTCCAAAGCCCTTCATGATGACCCATTCTTCTCAGAATAATTCTCTCCAATCCTTTAATACTCCTCTTGAACACAAATCCTCCAAGAAGCCAAGTTGGTAAAACACAGTCACATTAACCCTTGAGTTTTACTTTGTTCCTTTTTTTAGAGTGAGCTAGTTGCATTGCATTAACATTCTTAAATGATCTGCAAAGTATTTGCTTTTATAGCAAGCATCTGTGAAAATGTCTCTTTCATAATTCTTTCCCAGAGTATCTCATACTGATTACAATTTCCTGCAGAACTCATCCTTTGGAGATGCTACCCAGCAATTATTAAATGTTTGCTCCAAGAAGGAAATGAAAATGCAGGGTTACACACTTTTGTGAAAGCAAACTGATCAGATCCATGGTGAAATACAGGACTGAAATAATATGTTTTTTCATCTTTTGCATGACATATCAATTACTGGGGAGTTTCAAAATTATTTTCCCTTCCTGACATGCAGCAAAAGGAAAATTGCATTGTGTGTTAACTCCTGGTTTTCTCCCTCAACTTTGCTATTGCTGTAAGTTTGAAGCATGGCACGGTAACATGTCCTGGTTTCTTCACAATGTATGACACTCCTTATTTTTGCTTCATTTTAGTTTCTTAAAATCCAGTCTCAAAAAAAAAAAAAAAAACACCTTTTGATATATCAGTTGCTTCCAATGAGGACAATTCTATAACTAGTAAAACAAAACTTATGTTGAGAATGTAAGTGCATGGAGAGCTTACTCTCTGTCTGTTCTGATGGGTATGAGCTTTGATATGTAGGCAAAGTTATGTGCACATAGGTACTGTACAAACAAATACTGGGAGGCTTCCTGAAATGGAAGTTACTGAAGCAAAGTAAGGGCTCAAATGCACATTCCTCACAGTGTCTCCTACCCACACGCACACACACACAGCCATCCACACCAAGACTAGAGTTCAAATAACAAAGTTGGCATTGTGTGTCTGCCTTATTCAAATACTATCTACAGCCCAGTATCTCAAATTACTCTGCTTCCTACAGAACCAATTTTAAAATGAATTTCCCACTGACTTCAAGAGGCTTTTATCTCTTTAGGATGGTGATGAAGGCTAAAAATGAGTCCCTGTATCCCAGAAGGCTGAAGAATGGAGTCTGTGTGCAGAGCTCAGCAGTGCTTGAAACAGCCCCAGTTCCTCCCTGAGTGCTGACCATTAATCCCTGTGAAATCTTTCAAAGGGTTTTAAGTGATAAGCTAAAGGAAAATGGGCCCCAGGAAAAACACCCTTCTATGGATTGACTTCATATCAGAATTCCATAGTCATATTATGAATTGAGACTACTTAGTATACAGTTCCTTTTGTACTATGAATAAAGAATGGTTTATCATTATTTATTTATTTTTTGCCTCACATAGATTTTACACAAGAATGCATTTCAACTATTCCATTATAAAAAACAACACAGGAAGTTGCTCTAAACCCAGCATCTCAGCATCCTGGTGTATAATAAATTTGAAATAACTTCCAGGAAATTAAGTTTCCTTTAAAATGCTGAATAAGATGAAGACATAATACTGAGAAGAAAGCACACACACACACACACACACACACACACACACGAAATTAACTATGGCATAATTACCACCCAGCTGTTTCAAAAATTTGGAAGTAACATTCTTTCTTCTTTGCTGATCAGATATAATCTGATTACGCTCCTTGCTTGAAGTATCTCTGGTCCTTCAACCTCCAAAAATAATTTCTCATTGAAGTATGAGAATTCACATTTCCTGGCTAATTACTTTTAAAATGGAATTTGTTTTGTATTGTTTTAACCCAATCCTTTTGACTCACAGTTGGGGTATTGACAGAATGAATTTCTGCAGGAGCTTAATCTATCAGAATCCTTTGCTAAACTATAGTCTTTTCTCCTCCATGTTAATATTCTGATAACACATCAGTGGAGAAGTCTTTATTCATGTCTTTCTTTTTTAAACATATATTTTTATTATTGATTTTAGAGAGGGAGAAAGAGAGATAGAAACATCAATGATGAGAAAGAATCATTTACCTGCTGCCTTCTGCACACCCCGCACTGGGGATTGAGCCCTGCAACTCAGGCGTGTGCCCAGACAGGGAATCAAACTGTGACCTCCTGATTCATAGGTCGATGCTCAGCCCTGAGCCATGCTGGCTGGGCCCATATATCTTTCTTAAATATGTCCCTTCTTTCATTCTTCACTGAGTCTTTCTCCAATTTACTTTTTTATCTCTTCTATTTCTCTCCAGAAGTTCTCATTTTTCCTCCTTTCTGACATCGACACAATTTTTTCTTTATGTTGTTCCTCACACTTTTAAAAAACTAACTCAAAGGCAATAAGTTGCATCAAGAGATTTTTAAGTTATAAAGTCTTTAATTTATCTTGCCACCTCACTTCCCAATCTAGATATATGATAATAATTAATATTTGCTTGAATTTATCCTACCTAATAAAACAGTGATATGCAAATTGACCACACCTTTGCTATGCCCAAGCCACGCCCACCAGCCAAAACCACACCCACCAGCCAATCAGAGTAAGTATGCAAATAAACCCGACCAAGATGGCAGTTAATTTGCATACATAGGCGCCCTGAGCTGACCCCCTGTGACGGATTGCAGGGAGCTGGGGTCCGCTCTGGCACCAGACCGAAAGCCTCTGCCAGAGGCTTTTGGCCTAGAGCCGGAGCGGACACCCAGCTCCCTGCTTTCGATGTATGATGGGCGTGGCGGACACCCAGCTCCTTGCTCTGATTGGATGGTGGGCGTGGCGAGTGGGGGTATTGACAGAATGAATTTCTGCAGGAGCTTAATCTATCAGAATCCTTTGATGCACGAGCAGACACCCAGCTCCCGGCTTTTGATGGCAGGGGAGCTGGGTGTCTGCAGCAGGGGAGCTGGGTGTCCACTCCGGCTCCAGGCCAAAAGCCTCTGGTGCACGAGTGGACACCCAGCTCCCCTGCCATCAAAAGCGGGTAGCTGGGTGTCCGCTCCTGCTCCAGGCCAAAGCCTCTGCCGGAGGCTTTTGGCCTGGTGCATGAGTGGACCCCCTGCCATTGATCGCAGGGAGCTGGGGGTTTCTTCGGCCTGGTACACCAGCGGAACCCCTGCGATTGAGCACCTGGGCAGGGAGCTGGGGGTCTGCTTTCGGCCTGGGCAGGAGTGGACCCCCTGCGATTGATTGCAGGGAGCTGGGGGTCCGCTCCTGCCCAAGAGGCTTTCAGTCTGGGCAGGCCTGGGCAGTGGATGATCTGGTGATCAGAGGGAGCTGGAGAGGCCTGCCCAGGCCTAAAGCTTCAGCCAGAGGCTTTAGGCCTGGGCAGGGCCCAAGTCCTCCATTGGTGTGAATTATAGAGGAAACACCTTTTCTGACTGCACATTGGCTAAGCTTCCTGTATGCCACTGGTAATATTTTTAGTAACTTGGGTAATAAGATTCCAAAAAGGTGATCTAGGGTTTTTCCACCACACTTCTGGAGAAAAAAATGAAGGTCCGCTGCTGGAAGGCTAAGAAATGTCATATCCTGCCCTAGCCAGTTTGACTCAGTGGATAATGCCTCAGGCTGCAGACAGCAGGGTCTGGGTTTGATTCTGATCAAAGGCATGTACCTAGGTTGCAGGATCCTCCCTGGCCGGGGCCCAGATCAGGGCTCATGCAGGAGGCAACCAATCAAAGTGTTTCTCTCTGTCTTTCCCTTTCTCTTCCACATTCTCTAAAAGTCAATGGAAACACCCTCAGGTGAGGATAAAAAATAAATAAAGAAATCCATATCCTATGAAAGACACATCTTGAAAATACCTAAAGAAAGTTGTCATTTTTTCTTGGTGAAGGGACTGGAGTTCATGTTGATGAATACACCTTGGTGGCTGCGGTGACTGACAGTGGCTGCAGAAGTGGGGTGATGGGACTGGTGCCTTCCCCTGACCAGCCCGGTTGCCTCTCACAAAGGGAGGCCAGACTGTGGCTTAGGTACGCTCTCTGTGGGGCATGGGTCTAAGCCTTCAGTAGGACATCCCCTGAGGGCTCCCAGTATGTGAGAGGGGGCAGGTTGGGCTGCGGGACCCCCGACCCCCAGTGCATGAATTTCGTGCACTAGGCCCCTAGTATATAATATTTTTACATCTAGAATGAAATCTTTACAACTGTTTAAAGACTTGCCATTAATTATTAGCATTTTATTATTGAAAAATGAGATTAAGAGATAAACTCAAAAAGACACATAACAAAGAGTGAAGGGAAGATTTGAACCTATGTGTTTTGGTTCCAAAATGTATTGGTATCTACTGCATCTCAGTGTTCCATCCAACCAAAAGCTTCTTAAACCATTATTCCTACAGAAATATTAATAAGCATAATAATTCTAGATAATAGAAAAGTTCTACATCTATCATAGATGCAGGATTCAGAAATTTGTGGTTTTGATTGTGATTGTCTATCAAATCATATAAGTGAGTAGGACCTGATCATGACAGATTGAAATCCTAGTAATAGCTATTGTTTATTATAATTAACTAGGAAGTCTGTCCTTCTTGCAAAAACAGAAAATTCAGATTTTACATTACTTCTTTTAGGATGACTTGGTGTATCAGCAGGAAATCTTATCACATTAGATTTTAAACACAGACACTGTTTCTTGAATAGTTGTTGAATGGTTGCTTTTCAAAGGGTTTTGCATAATTTTAATTTGCGTTTTTATTGTTATTAATGAACCATCTGTACCTGTGGTTTTCTATGAAATTTAAAAAGAACATACTGAGTATGTTTTGCTAATTAAAATGCAGAAACATATAATTAAATAAATCATGACAAGCAGAATAAAGAAGTATATTGATAATTTCTAAAAATCAGTAAAAATAAGGAATTTATTATCTAGAGTAAATGTTCAAAAAATTGAACTGGAAAAAATTAATTGTTAGCATGTCTTTTTCCTAATTTATGCTCAATTTGTGAATGTAAAGAAACAAAAAGAATAAAAATGTTTAATTTCAAATGAAATCCTTTCCCTCTAATTGGATTAAAGTTATATATTTGAGGAGTGACTCAAATTATATGATCTAATCTAAATTATCAACTGGTTGTTAGTCCACTGTGGAGATTCGATAACATTTTAGAGATAATTTTGTGGTACAATTTAAATCTTAAGTGGGAAACTGATTTTTCTCATTATACCATAATATTTTTTTATTTTCAGTTTTAGTTTTATCATCTTTCTCCCCCCTGTATTTGGAAACCATTTTTTAAAATTTATTGTTGAAAGTATTACATATGTCCTCTTCCCCCTCCCCACTCTTGACTCCTTCTGGCCTGACCTCCATCCTCTGCCCAGGCCTTTACCACTGTATTGTTTGTGTCCATGGGTTGTGCATATATGCATACAAGTTCTTTGGTTGATCTCTTCCCACCCACCCACCCACCCACCCACCCCCAACAGATTTTTAATGTTCATTCATTTGTTCATGTGTAGCATTCACTCACATTTCATTGGCACAAAGTTAATCACATGGCAAAACTAGTTGCTAGCAATGCTAAGAAATGCAGTCTCTTCCTGGATATCCTTGTGCCTTAAACATACATGAACTACAACAGATATTGAAGGATATGGATATTGAAGGATTGTTGACAGCAATGTGCCTCTCTGCATATTATTTTCTGCACTCATAGAACATATTCACCATCCTCAGCCCCATCATATAATCTACAACAGAATAGAAAAGTAATCCATTAATAAATAAAAATAGAAAACATAGAGCACTCCAAGGCCCATAGTCATGATACCCTTATGTGTAGAAACTGAAATATTCCATTACTTGCTTAACTCTCCCTGATCTTGCTCCCTTGGATCATCCTCTTGGCCATTGTCTTCCATGATGTCTAGTATCATCTGGAAGTTTTGCCTTGACTATTATACTTTGTGGCCAAATCCAAAGTGAGTTTTGGAAGCTATACTCTCTTTGGGAGCTGTAGAGTTTTCACAGTCTGATTCTTGCTGATTGATTGATATAAATTTAGGAATCTAAGGTCTTGATCGTAAGCCAGAATTGTTTTTTTTTAAAGCAATATTAATATGCTTTAGAAATTTAGTGAGGCTTCTGTCTATTTGCTTTCTAATCGGGTTCTAAGTAAAAATGATCATACTAGATGATCTCTCCTAAATAGTTCTTGACCATGAGTTACTTCACTCCTATTTTCTGCTTTCAATTCTAGGATCATCTCTCTGAGACTATAGATTATGGTTAGAAGTTTAAATGATTTTATCTGATCTTTGTAACTGGACAGACTTCCAGTAGTCTAGGTAAGAAGTACAAATGGGAGGATATTGATAAAGGCTCTGAGCATGACTTAGTCTGTTTAGGCTACTATAACAAAGTACCATAGACTGAGTAGCTTAACCAATAAACACTTATTTCTCACATTTCTTGAGGTTGGAATGTTCAAGATTAATGTGCTGGCAGATTTGGTGTCTGGTGAGGGCATAATTCCTAGGTCATAGACAGCCATCTTCTCACTGTCCTCATATGGAGGAATGGGAAAGGGAGCTCTCTCTGTGGTCTCTCCATGGGCACTAACTCCATTCATGAGAGCTCCACCCTCATGATCTAATGGGTTCCCAAAGGCCCCACATCCTAATAACATCACATAGAATATTGTTTTAACATACGAATTTGGGGGGAACACAAATATTCAGTCTATGACAAAGTCTTATTACCTGCTAGTTGGGACATATAAGCAGGGATTTCTCACTTACGAAAGTACCTCAGGTTAATGTTTAGACTTCTGTCAGAAACAAACTCTTTTAGCAAGGTCTATTCCTCTTTATTTTTACTTGCACACTGGCAATCTTTACTCAAACTTTTCTCTCTTGGGTTTGACTAAATGTATCAAGAGTCACCTAACAGAGGTAAACATTTAGCCCTTTCCTAATAATCCCCTTTAGATCAAAATAATTCATAGGTATTTCTTTGCAGTTTACAGTTTTTAAAAAAATGTCATGCTATAATAAAGGTAATTAGCTATCCAGCATGCAATATTTGTCGCCTTGTAGTCTACAACTCACCCACCAAGATAACACCACCTATTTTTATGGTAGCACACTTTTTATGAGACCAAAGTCTTTATTAGCCAAGTCATAGTCTAAAGATTTATTATAAAGAAACTTTAAAACACAAGGCTTTGAATTAGATAAAAGGTAATAAGTGTGTGGTCTCCAAGGACTCTGACAGGTCAGTTGGCTATATTATTTTAAATATGTGGCTTCCATCCTTGGGCCTTGGGTCTAAGATCTGCTACAGCTGCTGTTCTTGGCCAAGAATAAGAGAAACAAAAATATATTGGGACAGCTGCTTTATCTTTAAAGAATAATCTAGAAATTGCACATATTTTAGCAGTGTCCCACTGGCCCAAGCATAGTCATTGAATGCAAGAAAAAATAGAAAATACATTCTTTAGCCAAATGGCCAAGTGTCCTGGTTACCAAATTCAATTTAGAAAAACTTAAGAAAATGGATATTGGGAGACAATGCTTCTTTTTCACCCTTTAAAATATTTTTTTAGGGGAAAAAAGATAATGAAGGTACTCTTAAGACCTAAATATATGGGCTAATATATCAATATCTTGATCAAATCTAGTAAGTATATTAATCATTTCTAATATGAAAAAGATGTTCTTTTCTTAATGGAAAAGCACTTCATATTCAATTATTAAAATGAATGTTAAGATTGATGCTTCAGCCTTAACTGGTTTGGCTCAGTGGATAGAGCGTTGTCCTGCGGACTGAAAGGTCCCAGGTTCGATTCCAGTCAAGGGCATGTACCTTGGTTGCAGGCACATCCCCAGTAGGAGGTGTGCAGGAGGAAGCTGATTGATGTTTCTCTCTCATAGATGTTTCTAACTCTCTATCCCTCTCCCTTCCTCTCTGTAAAAAATCAATAAAATATATTTTAAAAAATGATTGATTCTTCATTAACACATATTATTTTTAGTTTTATAGCTTGGTCTTTCATTATTCTATTGACAAATGTATTTACAAATACCTTAGGCCTTTTATCTGTTCAATTATTTCCAGACAGATACAAAAATTTTCAAACATATTAATAATTAATTTTTAAAACAATGTATTGCTTAATTACTAGAGGAAACTTATTGAGCAACTATTAAAATAATTAATTATTATTTTATCATTGTTTCTTTATAAATTTAATCTAACCATGATATGTACATATTTCATTTAGAATGTTCCTCATTAATTTATTTTCAGTTCTAGGTTTAGTCAAAAGTCTTAGCTGTTCGAATTAAAATTTCTATTTCTGTGCATCACACCTCCTACAGACTTGTTTATCTATCTAATAAAGGCTAACCTAGCAAGGTATTGACACTCCTAACCTAATTTATTCACTTATTCTAGTCTTTTGTATCATTCACAGCCATGCTGTTAAGACGGCATTCTGCAGAGACCTGGGGTTCTGTGAAGACGCCAATCAGGACAGAGACACCAAGGACTGTCTCTCCCAATTCATTTCAGAGATAAAAGCTCGACACTTTTGTTATACATTGGAGCTTTGCTTATGATTTTCTTTGGAAAAAAAGTGCTATTGCTTAAAATGCATTTAAACACTAGAAATTCTTAAGTTCTGTGCCATTATTTTCAACTCCCTACAATTATCCCATCTTGTGGAAAAATTAGAGAGAAATAGAAGAGCCAAATGGAGTGTCCTGTGCTAGGAGCTCCAATCATTTTCCTCTAGTTCTCTCCAAACAGAAATTCAAATTTTTAATTTTACTCTTTGAGAATGCAACATAAAAATAGGTGAGTAATATCCCATATTTCTCTTTATGAAAGCTTTATATGTGGAGCTAGATAAGCCATTGTTCTTTGGTCAAATAGGTGAATAGAACAGTAGAGTTGGGGTAATATTTGTACTGGCATGTTAACCACTGACTGATGTTTAATTGTAATACAAAAATCTTACTAATTACAAGGAATAGTCATGGCCACTAAGCAATTTTTTAGGTCCTCTATTGAGATGGTCACCTTAATTTATTTCCTATCTGGATTTTCTTAAAAACATAGTAAAAATATTATAGTTCCCCATATGAACAAAACAACTTTAAACTTTACTAGCCCTGAAATATCAATTTAATGCACTCCATTGAGGAGCATCTTCTAGAAATGTTACCATTTTGACCTTGATTTTTTTTCATTATCTCATTTTTATGAGTAAAGGTTAAAATGCAGATTGGTGTCTTTGTCAGTTTTGTCTTGAACATAAGTCCCGGAAAGAAACATGCATATTATCTTTGCTTTTGATCTATAGCATGCTGACCTAAAACTTGCATTATACAATTTTCTTTTCAGCTCAAACCTTTAGGGCAAGACAGAAGATATAAAAAACAAACAAACAAACAAAAAAAACAAAAACAAAAACAAAACACCAAAACTTTGTCTTTTGGAAGTTTTAGAACATTTACTTTAAAAAAGGAAGGTCATTTAACTAGCATTTTAGTGTTCATTGTGTAGGTGGAAATCAACAGGGGAAGGGAAAGATGGAGAAGCAGGACCTGGCCCCACATTCGCAGTTTTGTCACTTATGAGGCCTCAGTTTCCTCCTCTCTAAAGTGTTGGGTTAGACTAGAATAATCCATTTGCACTTCCTACTCCAAATCTTTTGCACAAATATTTTTTTAGGAAAAAAGTTATCAGAATTATTCAGAACTTTATAGTCAGTTCTCAAACAAATGTATTTTAAACCTAATTTTTAAAAGAAATATGTATTAAAATACAAAATGGAAAAAAATGAGAATCTTAAGGTAAATCTCTGATATACACTGAGCATTTTAAGTTTTAATTATGTTAATCTTTTAATTTAAAAAAATCAACATTCATGTTTCCATAAATGTCCCAAATTCTATCTAAGGAAAGCAACCTTTATAAAGATTTCATTGCCAAGCTGTAGCTCTTGAAAAAAAGCTAAAGTAATAGCTGAGATGGTCCAAATTTTGCTTTGTTTTGTTCTGTTAAAAGAATATTAAAGGAAACTTGGGTACTAAATTTTACTTATTCATAATGCTGTATGTGCCAAATTATATTTTAAAGCAATATATAATGACTTTAACTGTATATGGACCATTTTCTGTTTTATAATTAGTATTGCTGATTAAGTAACAGTAAGTTTTTAAAATAAATTTATGAATACATTTATTGTTTTATATATCAATGATTTAGCTTCCATTTAGAACAATATATATTTCCCATGTGTATTATGTCATTTGTATTTTTTCTTTATTTTATTTTATTTATTTTTCATCACCATTTACCCCTCTAAACCCTCCTCCACCTCCACCACACCCCTCCCACATGTCCATGAGTTCCCTAACTTGTTTTTTCAATCTTCAGAGGAGGGTTAGTTAGCATTGTTCAATCATAGTTTCCCAGTTGCTCACATAAAGAGATATTTTCAAACTCAGCCACATGCAGCTCTCCATAATGCTCTGGAGAGCAGGCACTTACTTGGCTTTTATTTTCTGGGACAAAGTTTTGAAAAGGCTTAAGGCATTTGTTTTCATTTCAATTCCTAAAGCCTTTAAAATAACAATCTGGAGTAGTTGGAGAAGGTTTTCAACTATAACAATAAGTTTCTTTGAAATCAGCCTAGTGCTGCTATCCAGCATTGATTTCAACAGTGGACTTAGACCTAGAGGCTTTTCATGTGCTATATATTCATTTATTCAGTACCAATTAAAAAATACAGGACTGATTTCTCTACAACAATGAAATTAGCAAACAGGGAATTTGTTGTGTTTTTCTAAAATGATAAATACAGCTTTGAAATACTACCCAGAATGGGTCCCACTGTGTACAGAAAAATTGTCAGATTTCTTCAAAACACATCTTTAACAGATATAATATAGTCTACTTCTTTGCTGTCAATCTTGCATTTCACTTCTTTTATTTGAATGTAATGGTTTATAATTATGTTTCTATCATACATTTGTGGACATAAATAAATAAATATAAACAATATCGGTATATAGTTTTTTGTAAGGCCATCTGGATTTATAGAGGTAAAATGCAAATGGGCTTGAGTAATTAAGAATTTAAGTTTAAATATATTTTACTTTTATTTGCATGTGTAAAACAATAAAATTCAGTGACTGAGCTTGCCTCTATATATTCAAGGATATATGTTAGCGTAGAATCCTTTCCACTATACCCATAAATTTAACAACACATTCTATTTTCTCTGTCTAGAGTGTGAGGATTATCTTAGGAAAGCACAGTTTGACCTAATTTTACTTTATAGATGAATCTTCGTTGGTTCAGTTTCTCTGAAAAGCTATGTATCAAGGTGATTAAAATATTTCTGACACCAAATACAAAATACAGCTTAACTGCTATGGAAAATTCTGACAAGACAGTACCCTTTTGTGTGTAGTGGAGGAGTATAGACTTTTTATTCTTCCTTTCATTCACCATGGTTATATAGGCAAATCACATAGTCTCCAAGAGCTTCAGCTTACTAATCTGTAAAATATGTTACTGTGTAGGTCAAAAGAGATAATGCATGTAAAGTATTTATCTCAAATTAGAAATGCAGGAAAGCTTCTCTGAGAACCACTCTACCAGTCCTTTACTTCTACTTAAATCACAATACTTACATCTAAAATTGTTATGGGGTAAATAAGAAAAAAAAAAAGCATCACACTTTCTGTGGCATTATTTCCTATAGAAGTTTTCCAAACAGAGTCAGGTGAAAAGTGCTCAAGCACTGTCTGATGGGCATAAAGCAATGCCCTTGATTGTGAACATGAGCAGCTGTATCCACATGGGATGAACTTCAAGGTGAGTGTTGGTTTCCTTGGAATCACCCTAGTGAGATTTTGAGGTCTCTACCCTAACCTCTAAGGCAGTGGTTCTCAACCTTTCTAATGCCACGACCCTTTAATACAGTTCTTCATGTTGTGGTGACCCCAACCATAAAATTATTTTCGTTGTTACTTCATAACTGTAATTTTGCTACTGTTAATGAATCGTAATGTAAATATCTGTGTTTTCCGATGGTCTTAGGCTCTACAGCAGCGGTTTTCAACCTGTGGGTTTAAACTATAGAACATAGTCACAAAAATTTTTGGATAAAAATAGACAAGAATAAAGGAAAAACTTTATTAGAGGTGACCACTATTATGGTATTTTTTTCTATTTTCTCTATGAGCATATGTATACATATAACTGATTTTCTATTGTAGGTAATTTTATAATTTACTCTTCATCATACCATTAAAAGTTTGCAAAAATATACAATTTCTATTGTCTAAAAGTAGCATAATTTTTAGTCATTGCCCTATTGTGGGACATAAAAATTATTTCCAACATTTTTGTTATATAAAATTATGCCATGATCAACAACATTGTACATAAGTTTTATCTGCATTTCTGTTTATTTTTATCCTAAGTGATGTCTAGAAATCCGATTATGTGGTCAAAAGTTTAGATATTGGTAAATATTGTTAAATGTCTGGGTATATATAGGGAAGTAATTTATATTCTCATTGACATTATTTAAAATATTCATCTTACTATTCTTTTTTCAGAACAGAATATTAACATTTACACATACATGCACACACACACGCATGCTTAGAGGAATATAATTTTTAGAGCTTATTTGTTCAAATAAATACAACATTGTTATTTTCCTTCCCAATATTTAGTCTCACTAACAAAACTAATCTTTCCTACCAATAAATAGATGAACCTCATATCATCCTTCATTATAATATACTAGAGGCCCGGTGCATGAAATTCATGCACTGGTGGAGGGTGTCCCTCAGCTCAACCTGCACCCTCTCCAATCTGGGACCCCTCGGGGGTGTCTGACTGCCTGTTTAAAAACAGGCAGTCAGACATCCCTTGCACAATCTGGGACTGCTGGCTCCCAACTGCTCACCTGCCTGCCTGATTACCCCTAACCGCTTCTGCCTGCCAACCTGATCACCCCTTAACCACTCCCCTGCCAGCCTGATCTATGCCTAACTGTTCCCCTGCCAGCCTGATCATCCCCAACTGCCCTCCCCTGAAAGCCCGGTCACCCCCAAATGCGTTCCCCTGCTCCCAGCCTCGACCTGGGCAGTGGTTTGGGAGACTGTGTGCACCTCCCCCACCCCACGATCTGCTCCCAGCTGGGATCTGGGTCTCAGCTGGGAGCAGATCATGTGGGGGTGTGTGCCATCTCCCAGGCTGCTGCCCAGGTCTCAGCTAGAAGCAGATCCGCCCGGAGTGCGCGCCATATCCCAGGCCACTGCCCGGGTCGAGGCTGGGAGATCACGCGGGGGAGTGTGTGCCTTCTCCCAAGCCACTGCCCAGGTCGCTGCTGGGAGCAGATCACGCCAGGGGATGTGTGCCTTCTCCCAAGCCACTACCCATGTCTCAGCTGGGAGCAGATCACGCCGGGGGTGCACGCTGTCTCCCAGGCCACTGCCCAGGCCACGGCTGGGAGATCACGCGGCCGTCTCCAAGGCCACTGCCCGGGTTGTGGCTGGGAGATCACGCGGGGGTGTGTGCGCTGTCTCCCAGGCCACTGCCTAGGCCGCGGCTGGGACAAGATCACGCCAGGGGGGTGTGCGCCATCTCCCAGGCCACTGCCCGGGCCGAGGCTGGCAGATCACGCAGGGGGGTGTGCGCTGTCTCCCAGGCCACTGCCCGGGCCGTGGCTGGGAGATCACACGGGGTGTGTGCACCATCTCCCAGGCCACTGCCCGGGCCGTGGCTGGGAGATCACGCGGCGGGGTATGCGCCTTCTCGCAGGCCACTGCCCGGGCCGCGGCTGGGAGATCACACCAGGGGTGTGCGCTGTCTCCCAGGCCACTGCCCGGGTCATGGCTGGGAGCAGATTGGGGGTGGGAGGGAGGTGGGGGTAGGTGCGCGCAGCCTCCCAAGCCAATGCCCTGGTCGCAGCTGGGTGCACATTGTGCGGGGGGGACGTGGGGGGAGGTACGCGGCCTCCCAAGCCACTACCCAGGTCGCGGCTGGGAGAAGATCACGCGGGGGTTGTTCGCAGTCTCCCAGGCTATGGCCAGGTCGCGGCTGGGAGCGATGTGGGGGGGGTGAGTGGCGGCAGCCCTCCAGGCCAACGGCCAGGGCCGCGGCTGGGAGCAGATCAGCCAGGGGTATTCGGGACCCTCCCAGGCCAACAGCCCAGGTCGCATGCTGCCTGCTTTCAGCGGTAGCCCTCTCTGGGACTGGGGGGCTTCGGTGGGCCTGAGAGGACTGGGCGCCGCCATCTTGTGGCCATGGGCGCCGCCATTTTGTAGCGGAGTGATGGTTAATTTGCATATTACTCTATTATTAGATAGGATGTCCTAGATTTTATACCTAATATTTGCTTAACACTATGTTTTAACGTAACAGTGGGTGCCTAAGGCTGTCAATATGGTGAGTTATATTCCTAGATGAGTTCTAATGTAAATTTCACTAGCACTAGAATTTTCTTGCCATATTAAGCAAAATATAAATTGGAATAAAATTACTATGTAAATTACTATAGTAAAATTAAATTAAAGTTTTCCTATATTGACTGTGAAAATACTCTCATTCAATGCAAAACAGAGCTCCTTAATAATAAAGATTTCAAGGGACAAGACTAATATACTCTTACTCATGGGTTAATTATTTTAAAATGTTTATATAATATCAGAATAGTTTTTATTTCTGAAGACCTAATTGAATCCAAGTATGCTTGCTCTCAGAGAGTGAGAATGAGACAAACTCATTGGGATTTGGATTGTAGTTTGGCCACTCATTTTCTTTGCAATCATGATAGAGTTACCTAATTTCTATGATCCTGCAATTTCTTATTCTTTACATGAATAAGAGGAATATGCTTCCCATAGCTATTTGAAGGGTAAGTTTAAAAAGTCCATGTATAAAATTTATTGGATATAATAAGCATTCAAAATGATGACTTAACTGGTATATATGAGACTTAATTTTTATGAGGTAATAAAAATATTAGTTACAATAATAAGCATCGAGGAAGACTTCTTTAAGTAAAATTCTGTTTGCTACTGCATCGAGTAATAATTTCAGAAATATTTGTTCTTCAGAATTCCAATCCTTGAACCATTTTTAAGGATAGTAGAAGTTCCACATCTTTCCAGAAACCTTAATTTTGCCAGTTTTATGATCAAAAGCCTTAATTTTTGTCCTTTAAAACTAATTGTTTAATCTCTAAAGACTTCAGTACTTGGTTGGGACCTATCTAGATTTAGTAAGCAATAAATGAGACATACAAAAAATTCTTAAAAGAGTTAAAGCATTAGAAAGGTAACTGCTTTCCTGTCAAGTTTTAGAATCTCAGTTCTTCTACTTTCAAAGAGCCTTTAAAATACTCACTTACTGGTGTGGTTCAGTTGGTTGCATGTAGGCCAGTGCACCAGGAGGTTGCCAGTTCAGATTCCATGTCAAGGACACATGCCTAGGTTGCAATCCACAGTAGGAGGCATGTAGAAGGTAGCCAAATCATGTTGTGCTCTCAAGTTGATATTTCTGTCTCCCTCTCTTTTCCTCTCTATTTAAAAATCAACAAAGTATTCTTTTAAAAATAATAATAAATAAAATAAAATACACACTCGGTAGACTGTATTTGGAGGCTTAGCATGTTGAAAATTTTGTCCAGTCATGGCAAAAAGATATTTAAAAAGTAGAAAACATCTTACCTAATAATAGACAAACATGTAAATTGACCGTACCTCCTCTATGCCACCAGCCAATCAGGTGTGATATGCAAATTAACCCAACCAAGATGGCGGGTAAATTTGCATACGCAGGTGGGGCGGGCAGTGCCAGGCCCCAACCACAGGGTCCAGGTCCATCAGGGGCCCAGGAATTCAGGGTGGGCAGCACCAGGCCCCAACTGTGAGGTCCCGGTCCATCAGGGGCCAGGGGAGGCGGGGCAGGCAGCCTCAGGCCCCGCTGGCAAAGTACCATTGCGTTGGGGGCCGGGGGAGGCTGGGCAGGCAGTTCCAGGCCCCACCTGCAACGTCCTGTTTCATCCGTGACCTGGGGAGGCAGGGCGGACAGAGCCAGGCCCCAACCGTGGGGTCACAGTGCATCGGGGGCCCGCAAAGTCCCATTCAGTCATTCAGTAGGGGGCCAGGGAGTCGAGGCTGGAAGCGCAAGGCTTTTTAGGCTGATGTAGGGCATGAGGGAAGGCCCACATTTCCTGTTGTTTCTAGCAGCACAATTATCTATTTATTGTGCCTGAATTCTTCTGCCCCCTTACAAGGACTCTAAATTCCCTTGGGGGTTGATTTTCAATGATAGCTGTTCATGGGAATTACTTGAGGAGTGTGTGTGTGTGTGTGTGTGTGTGTGTGTGTGTGTGTGTGTGTGTAAAATATTCCAAACAACAAGTCTACCCCTTCAAAAATTAGTGTTCCAATTCTGTTCAATTTCCATAGATTCTGATTTTGCTGATTTGGAGAGTATCCAGCCAACAGTAAATTTTTAGTGTCCTTGAATGATTCTAACCTGTGGGTTAAAAGCCACTGCTTATGTTTATGCAAACACAAGACCCAAATGTCCAGGTAAAATACAGAAATCTAAATTGTACAGCTCAATAAAGGTTTACCTATGTCTACACCCAGGTAGCCACCATCCAGAATGTTCTGTTGAATCTTTCTCCATTAGCAATAAAGGCAGAACCAGCTACTTATCCTGGAGAGAGGAAAAAGAGAAAACAAAGGAGAATGTGTGGGAATCCTATCTAATAAAAGAGTAATATGCAAATTGACCGTACCTCCGTTATACCCACCAGCCACGCCCACCAGCCAATAAGGAGTAAGTATGCAAATTAACCCAACCAAGATGGCTGCAGCCATGGAGAGAACAGGAGGCTTGGGTTGCCCCCCGCAATGGAAGAAGCCAAGCTTTCCACCTGCCCTGGCGGGCCCAGGCCTTCACTCAAGGCTACAAAGTTTCAATTATAGAAGATAAATAAATCCCCAAAAAAATGGCTGCAGCCATGGAGCGAGCAGGAGGCTTGGCTCCCCTCAAGGCTACAAAGTTTCAATTATAGAAGAAAAATAAATCCCAGATACCAGGGCCTCCACTTGGGTCACCGGGGGACGTGGCTGGCCTGCAAACTACAACAGGCCCCTCGCCCAGGCTGTCCCATGCCCCAAGGGAACCCCCACCCTGATCCGGGACACCCTTCAGGGCAAACCAGCCGGTCCCCACCCATGCACCAAGCCTCTATCCTATCTAATCCTATAAAATAAAAGGATAATATGCAAATTGAACATCACTCCAACACACAAGATGGCTGCCCCCATGTGGTCAAAGATCACTGCCCCCATGTGGACACAAGATGGCTGCCACAAGATGGCCAGCAGGGGAGGACAGTTGGGAGGGACCAGGTCTGCAAGGAAGGACAGTTGGGGGAGATCAAGCCTGCAGGGAGGGCAGCTAGGGGTGACCAGGCTGGCAGAGGAGGGAAGTTGGAGGTGACCAAGCCTGCAGGGAAGAGCAGTTGGGGGGGACCCAGGCCTGCAGGGGAGGGCAATTAGGGGCAAACAGGCTGGCAGAGGAGTGGTTAGGAGGTGATCAGGCTGGCAGGCAGAAGCAGTTAGGGGCAATCAGGAAAGCAGGCAGGTGAGCAGTTGGGAGCCAGGAGTCCTGGATTGTGAGAGGGATGTCCAACTGTCTGTTTAGGCCCGATCCTACCTAGATCAGGCCTAAACGGGCAGTCGGACATCCCTCGAGGGGTCCCAGATTGGAGAAGGTGCAGGCTGGGCTGAGAGACACCCCCCCATGCATGAATTTTGTGCACTGGGCCTCTAGTATGTAATAATAACTCAAAACAGTACCTCCCAATAATTTTATTTATCAGATTATAGGCTCTTACTCATCTGTATTGTATGTACTGGCAGTCGGACATCCCTGAGGGGTGCCAGATTGGAGAAGGTGCAGGCCGGGCTGAGGGACCCCCCACCCCCGCCGTGCACAAATTTTGTGCACTGGGCCACTAGTTTTATATAAAGTTCATGAGAAATGTCATGATACTCCCATCAGATGTTTATGGTCATTTGTTTTCTATCCTTTTTAAAAAATCTTGTAACATAATATACAGTCTTGCTATGTTCATAGTTACTTTGGAGTTCTTCTTTAATATTTAAGCCTTCAAGCTTTCTTGAGGGGAAATTTGATCTCCTCGAAATCCATGTTAAGAATACCCTTTTTGAACACCAATTAAAATATGAAAAAGGGGGAGAACCAAGATGACGGCATAGGTAAATGCCTATATTTGCTGCCTCCCACAACCACATCAAAATTACAACTAAAATACAGAACTGCAGGAAAGCTGGCTAAGTGGAAGTACTACAACTGGAGAACTAAAGAAGAAAGCACACTGAGACTGGTAGGAGGTGTGGAGGTGCATAACCGGCTGGTCCGGCATCTGGGTGTGCCACTTTTTAATCAGGATGGAGATTACCTCTGTGGAGGCCACCTGGAGGAGCAAGTAGTCCCAGCCCCACAGCAGAACCCCAGTCCAGGGCCCCAGAGCTGGGGAAAGAAGTCCCTACGGGTTGAAAGAACTATGGGCCGTAAAACCAGTCTGGATTGGAGCTGAGTGACACACAGTCTGCTGGAGACCCAGCTGCTTCTCTTAAAAGGCTGGCACGATGAACTGAATTTATAAGCTCCCACTTCCTCTGAGCTCCAGTGCCAGGCGAGGCTCTGGGGGACCGAGACACATACGGGGAGAAACTGGACTGTCTGGCATCAGGGAAGGAACTCAGGGGTGGCTTTCTTCCAGATGGAGGTGCTTGCAGGGATCATTGTTCCCATGCTGGTACCTCCCCAGTGCAAGGCTAGCTAGCAGACATTTCTGTTTCCGCTTCCCTGGTTATTCCCTGAGTCCCTGCCCTACCCAATTTACAACCCCACCCCAGTGGCTTTTGCATATGAATGGTCTGTCCTTTCTCAGGCTAAAACTCTGTTAAACTAACTGCAGCTGTGTCAGGGAGCCCCGAACCTATCAATAAAGGCCCCAAAACCTGCATCAGCACCAGCCTGCCTTGCTTCACATCTGGGCCTTGTCTGGGCACTTCCAAACCTCATACAAAGAGGAGGAATCTGCAGATCTCTCTGTAGTTCCTGCTGGATGGTCCCAGGCAGTGGCTGACTTTGCACCTCCCTGGAGACCCACAAGCCTCTATAACCAGTGATCAGAGTGAGACCATACCAGATTACAACTCTTCACATCCATAAGCAACACACTCAGGGGGCAGACTCAGTGAGCACCAAGGCCCCACTGAAACAAGTCCTGCTCCATAAGGGTGTCTCCTGCACAGCAGCTCTCCCACTGTAGTCACAGCTGGTCCTCACAGCCAATTAGCCTGGAGGTCAATTCCTCCCAGTGACACCAAGAGCAATCAAGGCTCAACTACAACAAAACTGTGCACACAGCCCACCTCAGGTGACTGGGGAGTCTGAGCCACTGGGCCCTATGGGACGCCTACCACAAAGACCACTCTATCAACTCAAGGACACTTAGCAGCTACCCAATACATAGAAACAAACACAGGGAAGCAGCCAAAATGCAGAGACAAAGAAACATGTCACAAATGAAAGAAATGGAAGAAATCAAACCACTGGACATAGAGTTCAAAACCACGGTTATAAGGTTACTCAAACACCTTCTAGAAACCTCCGAGGAACTTAGGGAGACTTTCAAGGATCTTAGTGAGAATGCCAAAAAAAATGGAAAAGGACCAGTCAGAAATTAAGCATACACTGACTGAAATAAAGAATAATATACAGGGAATCAACAGTAGATTAGAGGATCCCGAGAATCAAATCAATGATTTGAAATACAAGGAAGCAAAAAACACCCAACCAGAAAAGCAAAAAGAAAAAAGAATCCAAAAATATGAAGATAGTGGAAGGAGCCTCTGGGATAACTTCAAGTGTGCCAATATCCGAATTATGGGGGTGCCAGAAGAAGAGACAGAGCAAGATACTGAAAACCTATTTGAATAAATAATAACAGAAAACTTCCCCTACCTGGTAAAAGAAATAGACTTATAAGTCCAGGAAGTGCAGAGAACCCCAAACAAGAGGAATCCAAAGAGGACCACACCAAGACACATCATAATTAAAATGCCAAGGGAAAAAGACAAAGAGATAATATTAAAAGCAGCAAGAGAAAAATAGTTATCTACAAGGGAGTGCCAATATGACTATCAGCTGATTTCTCAACAGAAACTATGCAGGCCAGAAGGGAGTGGCAAGAAATATTCTAAGTGATGAATAGCAAGAACCTACAACCAAGAATACTCTACCCAGCAAAGCTATCATTTAGAATTGAAGGTCAGATAAAGAGGTTTACAGATAAGAAAAAGCTAAAGGAGTTCAACACCACCAAACCAGTATTATATGAAATGCTGAAAGGTATTCTTTAAGAAGAGGAAGAAGAAGAAAAAGGTAAAGATAAAAAATATGAACAACAAAGTGACAACAAATACATATCTATCAACAAGTGAATCTAAAAATCAAATGAATAAAAAATCTGATGAGCCCTAACTGGTTTGGTTCAGTGAATAAAGCATTGGCCTGCAGACTGAAAGGTCCCAGGCGATTCCGGTCAAGGGCATGTGTACCTTGGTTGTGGGTACATCCCTAGTAGGAGGTGTGCAGATGGCAGCTGATTGATGTTTCTCTCTCATAGATGTTTCTAATTCTCTATCCCTCTCCCTTCTTCTCTGTAAAAAATCAATAAACTATATTTTAAAAAATCTGATGAACAGAATAAACTGGTGAATGGAACAGAATCAGGGGCATGGAAATGGAACAGACTTACGATTCTCAGAGGGAAAGGAGTGTGGTGGGGGGAGGTGTGTGGGAAAAGATTAGAGAAAGATCTTATATGCATGTATGCATTACCTATAGATACAGACAATAGGGTGGCGAGGGCCTGGGGTGGGGTGGGAACCCAGTGGAGGGGAGCTATGGGAGGAAAAAAGAGGGACATCTGTAATAATGTCAACAATAAAGATTAATTTAAAAAATATGAAAAAGAACAGATTTACTAAAAAGCCTAAATTGTAGCTGGAGGCAATTAGATGAGACAAAAAATAATGTCTTTAGTGTTAAGTTTGGTTAGTCTTTGTAATAGTTTTTAAAAGATGTGTCACTTATTTTACAAAGTATTTCAGCATATCTTAAGAAAATGGCCTAGATATTTTACATTTTTATCATAAAGTGATAGATATTAATAAATTAATGCCTCAATTTATTTTTCATTTATTCAAGCCCCAGTTTAATTTCCATCTAGTTATTTTTAATGATATCACAAACTGTCATTGCATCACTACCAAGAGCAGTACCAGGTCTAGAACTGTAATAATATGGTCTATGTAAACCTTGCATATTCTACCTTTGAAAGTTACAATTAATTTTATATTTTAAACCCTACTCTCCTATAGAAACTCTTCTGTCATAGCTACATCTTGAGGACTTTATTATCAAATTAGATACCTACCATTCATTGTACTGTGAGATGTTATTCTGTATATTATGAAGTTCTAAATGAACAACTCAGTATATGAGACATCCTTAAATGAAAATATTTTCAAATTAAAAAAGAATTTCAGATGCAGTGGATGAAAGAAGGAGATCAATGGTCAGAAAGATCAATTATGATGTCATGAGACAGCCCAGGGACCCCACAGGGGACTCCAGATGGCTACAAGGAATGCTGGATGGCAAAAATGTCACTGCCCCTAAACTCCCTATTAAAAAATGCAGAGGTAGCTGATTTTATCTTCCTATTAATTGCCTGCTTAAACTACCGATCAAAGTTTGATGTTTGATGGCTCATTACCTTCCTAGGGTGGCTGTAATGAGCAGTCCATGATCTTGCCCCCATAGCACAGGTGTGAACATAGTTACCTGGCAACATAGCTGGAAAAGGAAGTCACCCAACCCTGAAATGGTAAATTCCACAAGCCTGCCTTTTTCAAAAAGCCCACTTTGTCCCCAGCTTATACAATCAGCCAAGATGAGTCAGCTCTGAGCCAGTTCAGAGGACCTTTCTTTCTTCTGTGCTGCCTGCCTGTGCTCAAGAATAAGCTCAATAAAATCTGTCTGGATATTCTCTGGAGTGTCCTCTTGATTATTTTTAACTTGGGAAACCCAAGAACTCTAACACTGATGCAGAAACTTTTTTTGTGTTTGTATTTTTTTAAAGGGCCATTTTCTTCATATGGAATTGGTTAAGGCAACTAGCTCAGAAATAAATCTGTAAACAATGCAGTCACAGATGCATTTCTCTAGTGCCGGCAGGCCAGATACTTAAAAAACAAATAAAGTATATTGAAATATAGTGGAGTCTATTTTTATGTTGCCAACATGCCTTCATGTAAGAAGAATTACTGTGGTGTGATTTAAAGTTTTTTTTGTTTGTTTGTTTTTGTGGGTTTTTTTAGGTAACAAGCCATAAAAAATGTACTACGTAGTTACCATGTATAGACTAATCATATGAAATTGCCAATATTTAAAAAAAAAAAAAAAAATTGCCGTATTTTGGCTACTTTTGATTTAAAAAATGAGAATTTAATATGCACGGACCCAATCAGGCATGTTTTGGCAGGGGCATTGTGCCAGTTTCCTAGGGCTGCTGTAACAAAGTACACCCACAAGAAGGAGTAGCAGAGACAATGTAAATGGACAGATGCATGCTCATATTAATTTGAAAACCTGAAAAATATAATACATGCAAAGGGAAATGTCCTCATTAAAAATGTAGGTGGGCGTGGGTGGGTGGGTGGGAGGAGATCAGTCAAAGAACTTGTATGCATAGATGCATAACCCATGGGCACAGACAATATAGGGTGGTGAAGGCCTGGGACAGTGGGGGAGGGGGAAACAGGGATGGGCTAAAAGAGGTCAAGGGGGGGGAGGGAACATATGTAATACTTTCAACAATAAATATTCAAAAACATTAAATATGTCATTATTGTCAGAAAAAATTTTTTAATTACTTGTAACATTCCAGAATATACTGAATATATTAAATTATTATGATCTTTGATTGTTTTTAATACTTGATTATGAAAAATGTAAACTTTGGAACTGCTAAAAGGTCATTGGCCAGGCAGTTTTTACTCAGCATGTGATCTGGAAAGAACTAATGACAAAAGTGTTCATCGGCACAGTGGCTTCCCTGCTAGGGAAGATGCAAGATGAATGATGTGTAGATATCCTCTGGGTGCTTTTCTGTGTGGAACACCAGGAAGTGACTTCACGATACATAAATATACCTTGTTTACTGTGTTAGTTACCCGAAGTTATACTTATGTCTCAAACTGAAGAAATGGTCTAAAAAAAATTGTAATATATTTTATACATTCCCTTTCATGCTAAAGCATTTTATAAAAAAAAAAAATCCTATCTCCATATGACTTATGCAGGTTCATGTAGTGTATTGAGAGAGCATCAGACTGTGTCAGGAGACAGGTATTTTATTCCTGACTTTGCCACTAATTAGCTGTGTGATATTGGCCAAGTCAGTTAAATTCTCTGTGCTTGTTTTCTCATTCAAACAATTGGTAGACAACAGACTGTATATTAATTATCAAGATCTCTTCCAGCTGTAAAATTCTTTCTTCTTTATTCCATGGTCTAATGCATGTGCTTAGTATTGCCTGTCAAGTTAAATAACAGAAAAATCACCCTTCCCCAATTTTTGTCTGACTCATTATCTGGACCAGAGGTTTGTAGGTGGCGCTCCTGTTCCTAGGGATAGTCTTTGAATCTCAAGGTTTGCAGTAGATGATGGAAGGAATTTCTCAGCAGACAGCTTTTCCAGACTTCTTCTCTTGTCACAGACAGGTTCTCTTTCTTTCTACTTTACATATTGAGCTCTTTGTAAAACATTATTTTTTAAAAGTGGGTGTTTATTTTTAATTTTTAAAAATATGAAAACTCTCATCAAAGCTATTTGACAGGAGTGGATCGACCTTAGTAATGGAATAATTCTACAATGTCTTCCTTTTATGACTGAACTATAAACTTTGGTTTTATGAAAAGATCAAATATAGATACTTTTGGCATGTTTTAGGGGATTCGATAATATTAACTCATCTTGTTTATAGGTCACATCAACTTTCTTAATGTGCTGTATAAATAATAGAGTTGGCTTGGATAAAATAAAGTTAGATCGATTTATATAAAACATATAGGTCCAAAAATACTGAAATTCTGTAATCTTGTATTCACGTTAGTGTTGAATTGAGTTCATATATAATCCTGAACAATTAATTTTTATCTCAATATTCCTTGAACTTTGATGGTACTGTGGTTACTCATCAAACAGGGTCTTACTTTTGACTATGTTATATAGAATTCTCCGCTGAAGAAGAACATTGAAATTAACAAAACAAACAAACAAACAAACAAAACCTGCCCGGCTGGTGTTGCTCAGTGGTTGAGCATAGACCTATGAAACAGGAAGTCATGGTTCAATTCAGGGCACATGCCCAGGTTGTGGGCTGATCTCCAGTGTGGGGCATACAGGAGGCAGCTGATCAATGATTCTCTCTCATCATTGATGTTTCTATCTCCCTCTCCTTCTTCCTTCCTCTCTGAAATCAATAAAAATAAATAAAATAAAAAACCCTAATTTTACAAGTACAAACTCTGATAGAACTATATTGGAACACTTGGCATAGGCTTGAAGCTTTTCAGAGTATCTCCTGTCCTTTTCCCTGTTCCTATGTGGTACATACAGACTGGAGCTTACCTGCTCATCCTGATTACAGGTGTATAATGTAGGCAGGCCTACCTTAAGGAGGCAGGCTTTGTGCCAGTCTACTTATTATAATGACAGGCAAAACTATGGAGACAAGGAAAGCCAGGTCCAGACTGCTCCAGAGCTGGATGAGGGCAAAAAAAATTACTCAGAAATGGTCCTGAGTTGACTTGGGGGATGTCTATGACTTTGATCAGTGAGCTGGACAACTTCTCTCAATGGAAGCTTAGAGGAATTAGAGTGCTAGAGAAAAAGGTAGAGTCTCTCCTTCCTAGGTTCTACAATTTTTACAGAATGGCTCTGTTCTGTTTAAAATACATCTCATATATGATCACATGGCTCATCCACTCAGTCATTCAAACAAATGCTCAGTAATGAACAAAGGCATGGACATAAATTTTGGCCTTGTGATTCATTAGTTTTCCCTCACTTATAAAATTGAGATAAGGTATGCACTTTATATGATTGTTAAGTAGTTTAAATCATGTTACAAGGTTTAAAACATTTAGTTCAGCTTTTGGTACATAGACTATACTCAACGTGTGGTAACCATTATTGTAATGTATAGTAAAGGTTTTATCTGACAATCCAAAACTCAACATGTTAGTTATCCATTTTCCAAAAAAGCTAAAGTTCCCAAAATTTGTTCTAGATAATACTAATCCTGGAAGATAAAAGCTATGAGGTTAAATAAATTTTTGAAAAGTGTTGAGTTGAACTCTCCCTTTTTGAAGATCTACCTTAGCTCATTAGAGGGTCTGAAAGTCTTGAGGTACCAGTAAGAGGATAACTTTGTTTAAACCAGAATTTTACAAGCATATTTAAACACAAGGCCACTTATACAAATAACTTCTACTAATTTTTCTTATAAAACTTGTGTTCTCCAAAACATGTTTTGGAAAATACTACTTATATTGAAAAGAGTTTACTACATAAAACCAAAACAATAATATTGAAATCATATTCTTGCCCCACTTTCTCATGCTATTTTATTTGAACTTAACTATGTACTCTGGAAGGTGGGCTAGGAAGGTATCATTATGGCCATTTCACAAAAAGAAAACAGGCTGAAGTCTTCTAACTCTGGACAAAATGATACAGCTAATGAGTGGTAGAAATGAGATTTACAACCAGGTGTTCTAACATTTAGGACAGAATCTTCTCTCCAAACTCCTGCTTTCTCCCTAAAAGTATTGGTCAACTGTCTGATGTGTGCTCTTAATAATTTCTATGTAAAAGCCTCGGAGTTAGACTGTTACATTAATCTTTTATTTTTCCACAGAGGGAACTTAACTTACTGTTCTCCTTACTCTATGCTCCTCCTGACACATATGTTGCCTCTGCTGGCTACGCAGTGAATATGCAGGTGAACAGGCATTGTGAAGAGGGCGTGATTGAACTCTGAACACTTTTAAATATGATGAGCTCAGCCTCTCAAAATCCAAAGGACATACATGACTTTTATGCAAATATTTTAAAAAGTCAATTCTACAATTTCTCCAGCATGACAATCTACAGATAGAAGGGCAATAAAGATGACTATCAGGATATCCACATTCATAGAGAGTCTTGACCTATTTACCTCATGTTGGAGAAACTGAATTCAAATCTGGCGGTTGATGAATTACAGGGGAGCATCCTGTGACAAACAGCCACCATGATGGTGCATAAATTAAAGCAAGCAATGTTGCTGGCCAAGGTCAGAGGCATAGAGAATCATTCCTTGGTTCAGGGTTGCTGGGATATGGTCTGAAGCTTCAGGAACTGTGGCAACAGCCGGACCGGACCTCATAACTTTGATGGAGGCTCTAAAAGATCTCGTGAAACACTGTTCACTCTCAGAGTTACTAGTTGTTTTACTTTGACTTGTTTTGTTCCTAAATGTAAGCTGAGGATGTTAATATCACTTTATGGGAAGTTTAGATGAAATTTGAAGGTACATGTTTTTGCCACAGGACTCAACAAAGAGTAGGTATTAAGTATTTTTGGTGGTGGTGGTGGTGGTGGTTGTGTGTGTGTGTGTGTATGTGTGTGTGTATTTTAGGTAGAACCCACTGAAGTCATTTCTATATTTACCACTTAACACATAAAGGGAAGTAAAGTTCAGAGAGGTAAAAAAAATAGATTTAAATTCATGCAGTTATTAAGAACTGCATAGGGATTAAATTAGATCTTGTGATTGTACATAACTCCTACTTCACCATGCTGCATCTCCCTTATTTA
Organism: Ia io; assembly: GCA_025583905.1. NCBI lineage: Eukaryota > Metazoa > Chordata > Mammalia > Chiroptera > Vespertilionidae > Ia > Ia io. The sequence continues at coordinate 23,654,963 of JAJQQW010000007.1, forward strand.
TTTTTAAATCATAAGAGACTAGGTTCAATTGGAGTGTTTCTCAATTTTGCTTCATATATGATCTTTTAAAAAATGCCAGAGCCTTGTCCAGTGAGGCTCAGATTTTTAGGCATCGTCCCATGCATTGACAGGTTGCCAGTTAATTTTCTGGTCAGGGCACAAGCCTGGTTTTCTAGCTCCATCCCTGGTAGGGAGCATGCAGGAGGCAGCTGATCGATGTTTTCCTCTCACATTAATGTTTCTATCTCCTTTTCCCTTCCCCTCTCTCTAAATATCAATTTAAAAAAGCCTTTTAAAATAAATATATAAATAACTCCATAGTTCTACAAAGATTCTCTTCCTTATACAATCATAATGATTAATCACATTTAAACATGGCTCTAGAGCTGTATTATTATCATTCTTTTCTCTAAAAGAGAATTGTACCAGTGTGGGTGGTATGGCCTGAAAACTACAGCCCACCCATAAAGTGGGCATCTTACTTTATTCTGACCACAACAGCTCCACAGTATAATAAAACTCAGGAGCAGATCTTGAGAGGGAAAACAGGAATTGATTAGTTTTTATGTGCTGACTGCTTTGGGAATTTCTGAGTTTCACACAAATGAGAGTACAAATTATTTTTAGAAATTGCTGCAAGAGCTTTATTCAGGTGATTAATAGAGCAAATGTCTCTCTCTCTCTCTCTCTCTCTCTCTCTCTCTCTCTCTCTCTCTCTCACACACACACACACACACACACACACACACACACACACACACAGCACTGAAACATTTACTTGCACAACTTTGTCCTCAGCTTATGCACTGGAATAGTCACCTGCCACAGGTAACAAAGATGGGAATGAAAAATAACAGAGAATGGAGCAGCCTGTCCTTATATGCTCTACAATTTGAGTTAAACTGTTCCCTTAAACATAAACTTTGTCATTTTACTTCTGCTGTAGATTTTGTATAACTAGTTTAACATGGCCAACAAAAACATTATGTAATGATTTTTAGCACTTGGATTTACTAGAGGTAATGGATTTAGGAATTTATAAGTTGAGAATTATATGAATCTCTGCCATTTGGAGGATAAATATTATGTCCTTTATTTAATAAACAAGAGGCCCAGGGCACAAATTCATGCACGAGTAGGGTCTGCCCAGCCCACCTGCCCTGATGGGGCTGGTCTGGCCAGGGGGAGGGGCCTTGGGAGGTTGGTTGGCTGGCCCTGCCCGCATCGGGCTGGTTGGCCCACCATAGTGCACGTCATAGTGACTGGTTGTTCCAGTTGTTCTGGCCATTCCAGTTGTTTGGCTTTTATATAAATAGATATGTATAGATAGCCTATGATATGCAAAGGTATTAGTGATAAAATAATTTTATATATATATATATATATATATATATATATATATATGATCTTTAATAATAATTTATTATTTTGTAGGCAAGGCAGACATTAATAAGTACAACAATAAGTGCCTGGAAGAAACATATGAATACCATGAGAGGAGGGAAGTATCTGAACAGGTTCAGAGGGCTAGGGATAACTTCAATGAGAAACTGACTTTGATATAAGATGAGGAGAGTGAGTCAGAGTTTGTGAAATGAAGGAAGAGGGGAAGAACATGGCATACAGGGTGGGCTTGAAGTGTCTGAAAAACAAGAGAGTACAGTGCACAAAGCAGACTGAGTAAGGCTGTTATGGCTGCAGTGAAGAGTGGAAAGGTGGTACTGATGTGTGATGAGAACGGGGAAAGTATAGCAATGAGACCCAACAGGACCCTGTGGGTCATAATGAAAATTTCATGTGAGTGAAATGCAGTGGATCAAGGTGTATCAATCATATCTTATTTTACTTGAAATATGTCATCAATATGTTTTCCAATTCAACTAGCTTTCATTAAATTGCCATTATTATTATTAATTTTTATACAATCTGCTAGATTGACCATTTGGTTAATTTTGGAATTTGTGGCTATCACAAAACCACAAGTTCTGCTCATTTTCATTCCAGGACAGAGTAATTACTTAACATATGGCCTCATTAAAAAAAAAAAAAAGAGAAACTTTGGTAAACATATGCGTTTATAAAACGTGATGGTTTCCTCCATATCATGAATATACAAAATCTATTGAAATGTACATCAACTTGAAGAGTCAATAACTTTGAAGTTTAATGTGAAAAGTTCAAAATTAAATATATCTCAGATTCTATAAAAAATTCTTGTATCTCCGTTTTCTGATTGTATTTCGGCTCAAGAATCAGGACATTTCACCTATAGATGCCTGGCATAAACACTTTTACTTACTTTACCTGTCTCTTCTTTCCAGTGGTCTCTTTAATAGGAACAATGTCTGTAACAGTTATAGGAATGTCAATTAGGCTTATTAAATGTTCTCTGGGCTATGAAATGGACATTCCTAGGATTTGCTTGTCCCACTAAATAAAGTGACTAGGAGAAAAAATAATGTAAGGACATTTTAGAATAATAAGTAATGCTTTATAGTACATTTTCACTAAGAAGGCATTTTAAAATATGATTTAATTTGAGTAGTTAACAACTCTGGAAGATATAGTAAGTTTTATAATTTCCATGTTATAATCCAGGAAATTGAAGGTCAGAGACAAAGTTCTTTGCCAAAGAACATCCAATAGTTGGCCTATGGTGAATGAAATCTGTCCTCTGCTCCGTATTTCACTCTCCTTCCATTTCTCCACTACTCTTCTACACAAATTAGAGCTTGTAATACTGAATTTGCAGAAGAGTATATTACATATTTAATGACATGTGTAATTATGTATTTAGCAAATTGGAAACATTTCCCCTCAACTTTCTAATATCAGAATCTGTTGCAGCAGAAAGTATTCAAGGAATAGAGCTTATCATTTCAAAGTAATACCTTTTCCTTTGGCATCTTTGTGCTTTCAATTATCTCCTCTATTTATGGATGTCCTGAGCTTCAGATGCAGATGATATTTTCAAAAAGTGAAATTATAATAGTTTTCTCTGAGCATCCTCTCTTCCATTTTAGTATTAATAATGGTCCTATTGTTCCTATAACTGAAGATTTCAGCCTCAGTGTGATTTTGAGATCCCCTCTTAATTCTCTTTGACATATTGAATGGATTAATAAGATTTTTTTCCCTTAGAGTGCTACTTCTCCCTCTTTTCTTTCTGAAGTGCTAATCTGGAGACAGACACCTAGTTTGCATATATTTGTATTCTCATAAAAAGACTCAACCCTTCCTCTCCCATTGTGTGATCTCCATTATGTAATCTCCTACAAACTAATTGCTAGGGTTTTGTTGTTTATTATTATTTTTATAATGGCAGCATTTTCACATCTCATTGAAAAGATTAGGATAAAATAGCTGCAACATTTACTCAATTGTAGTAATGCCTTATTTATACTCAGAACATCATCATAAAATGAGGAGTTTTAAGTTTTGGGCGTTTTCCAATTATCTGAGTATATTCCTTTATATACTAACATTTTTTATTATATATACATATATATTTGACAGTATTACAGATGTCTCCCATTTCTCCCCCTTTACTCCCCTCCACCCAGTCCCTCACCCCCACCCCCAGGTCTTCACCTGAACCCTTTGGGACAGATAAATAGACCTGGAAACTATTCAGTTAAGTGAAATAAACCAATTAGAGAAAGACAACTATCACATGATCTCACTTATTTATGAATCCAATGAACAAAATGAATTGACCAACAAAATAAGACCCAAAGCATGGAGACATGAAACAGACTAACATACCTCGATGTGAGCATGGAGGGACGAGGAGACATAAACCAAAGAACTTATATAATTACCAACTTTTTAAAAAACCATTTGTAACCCAAATGCCATGAAGCCAGTGAGATTAGAGATACCTGAGTTTCACAGGCTCCTTTACCCCTCTCTGCTTATGTCCCTCCTCCAATCCTGTAGTTTTTGCTAATTATTTCTAGGCATCTAACACAGTATTCACACTGCTCCGGTGTAAGCTGCATTCCCCCTTTAAATCCTAATGGAAAGTTCAGTTTTCTTCTACTACTGGGGCTCTTCACTGGGTGAATAGCCCCTGACCCTGCTATCCAACATTTTTGCCAGACGGCAACACCATTATACCATTGTCCCTACAGCAGAAAATGGGCTCTGCCTTCTCCCCTCTCCTTAGTCCCAGCCCCTGCCAGATGCTGGTCCACTAGGGTCCTGCTGGTATTCCAGGCTGCTCTTTGGAGTATTAAAATCTTTACTGCTGCTCTTGCAGGGATGTATTGAGAGCTGCCCATGAATTTATTGTGCCAAGGCCAAAAGGTATCTTATAATTGAATGAGGAACCCTAAAACAATGATGTCTGGCTTGAGATTTGTTTTACAGTTGAGTTGTTTTATTTGTTTTGTTAAATCTTAGGTCCACATCATTCATCTAATCACTTCTAGCACTGACCTGTACAAAATCTCTCTCAAATGTATTCGTTTCTTTAAATACTTTTTTATCTTCATTTCTCACTTCCATTTCCCCTTCTCTTCTTAGTCAATAATTATAATATATTTAATGCATATCCTTTTGATCTTGCAACTATGCTTTTAAAATGCATATTTTTATTTTGAACAAATGTCATATTTTACCATATATTACAACTCTTTTTTTCTTTGTCACTATGCTTTCAAGTTTGCAATAGGTACGTCTGGAGAGATCATGTCCCTTTATGGTCCCATGTATGGACTTCCTTGAGAATCATACCTAGAAGAACTGCTGGGCAATAGAGTACACAGCACTTTATTTATTAACTATCACAGCACCAGTCCAATTCCATCACTACACAAGGATTTTTATCCATAGCCACACTGTACTAGTATTTGGAATTATCTGGCAAAGTATTGATGTTAACCAATATCTCTGATTCTTCTCTTCCTGTGAATAAGGTAGTGTTGTATTTTCTCACCCCTTGAAGTTAGATGTGGCTGTGACTAGCTTTAAGCAATGGAATAGGTACAGCGTGATATGAGAGTTAGTACCTGAGTTGCCAGGTGAGACTCATTTAGGGGTCAATTTATTGTACATCTTCCTTTGTTTTGAGCTCCCTCACCTGACATGCCTTCTAGTAACCTGACATTGTGGAATCCCTCACCATTTCCCAAACATAACCAAATATCCTTTAATCTATATCATTAGAAAGAAATTGCCTCAAGATGAGGTCCCTGTTAGAGGTCCCATAACATGCTCATATTCTTCTGCCTTTTCAGATAGAGCTTATTGAGTATTTTCTCAAAGGCCAAGTCCATTTTGAACACCAAATACTAGAAAGTACTGCATTGGAAAGATGTACTCAGAAACTCCTGACATGTACAGGGCAGTGTGACCTTAAACTAAATGCGCCCAGAAAATGATATTATTTGGAATCGTGCACCTACTTTTCTACAGTTTCCTGTTTCCTTTCATCCTGTCGCTCAGCAGATGCTCTTCCTCCTGTTGTCAGTGTGCTTGCTTCTCCAGATATGCTCTCCTCCTCTCCCAGGCTGGAAACTCCATGAAAGCAGGAGCAATCGCTGTTTTTATCACATCTGTCCATGCGCTGCATGCTGTCTCCTAGGATGGGCTTAACTGATCTTTTTGTATTTGTTGTTTTGAATTTGATAGGACTTGCAAAACATGAGAGGTGAGATTATTGTCACTAGGTCTGAAACAATTGTAAATATTTCTTCGGGGAGGGCCCGACAAATCACGATAGAAAACATGAAGAAGCTATAGTGTCAAAATTTAATGAGCCTAATTTTTGTTCATTAAGAAATTACTGATTTTCAATTCCATTTCAATTAGCTCAGGTCACACAACAAATGCTCTTTGAAATAAATTCCATTTTTATATTAGAAGTTGAAATTTTTTTTTTTTTTTAATGTTTGTTAGGTCAAGAGAGCAGCACCTTTGAGGTTTGGGAGATAAAAATCTTTTGGGGAGGAAATCAGAATATATTTTTGGGACTATGTTTTCTTATTTATAAATCAAATCTAGATTAGATCACCTTCTAATCCCTTCTTCTTCAAATGCACTATTGATTCTATAATTCTATCTCCAAAGCTTTTAATTTTTCTGTTAAATGCCCTCACATTTAAATTTTCACAGATAAAAATTAAACAGGTTTTTAAAAAAATAACCCTACACACCCCCTACTGAGGATCCAGCCCACAACCCCTGGGGGCATGTGCCCTGACTAGGAATCAAACTAGTGATACCTTGGTTCATGGGTCATTGCTCAACCACTGAACCACACCAGCCAGGCTTTACAGATATTAAAAATATCCAGATGCCTGACTTGTAGTTTTATAGATAAATTATCCAGATGTGTTGGTATCCAGAGTCTACATCTGGAAAAGACTAGGCTTTCTTTCAGAAAAGAAAATGGCTTTTACTAGTACATAGCACACAGCTGAATACATTTTAATGTGCAAGTAAAGAAAAATTTTGTTAGATATTATTTGTTTACCACTGAAGAACCACTGCTAATTTCATATTCTTTCAATTATGAGTCATCATTTCAACAATTGTCCTTTTCAAAGTGTCACCAGTGTGTTTCTATCTGAAATATTTTTTAACAAGTTCAAATCAGGCAACAGGAGGCAACTGAAGGCTCAGAGGTGCTATATAAAGACAATTTTTTTTTTGTTTTACTTTTAAAGGTATATCTTACTTTGTTTAACCTCACGTGGGGCACTGCTCAGTGGGGAGTTGTGATAGGACCAATTAGTCAAGAGCAGCTTGCTGAATTAGCTCAGTTCTCACAATGGCGTGTGCACCCTGCTGAGCCCAAAGAATGGGGAAGAATTGGTCCCCAGGTGCCAGTGACAGCCAAGAAAGGTCTGCAGTATGGCTTTTAAGGTAAAAAAGGGGTTTTGCAGGCTTTCAATAGTGGCTTATTCTGAACACTAAGAGGGAAATAAGGATTCTTTCTGGGTTTAGAAATTTATCCAAGGCCAAAGCACTCATTAGAAATGAGTCAACACTAGAACTCATTGTTTTGTTTCCCTCTCAGACTTTTCTCCACAGCACACTGACTCTGGGTTACATCTTTTTCTTTTTTTTAAAATCTTTATTGTTCAGATTATTACAGATGTTCCTCTTTTTTCTCTCTCATAGCTCCCCTCCACCCGGTTCCTACCCAACTCCAGGCCTCCCCCTGCCCCCACTGACCTTGTCCGTAGGTTAAGCTCTTTGTCCAATCTCTTCCAGCACCCCACACAACCTCTTCCCCCTAAGAATTATCAGTCTGCTCCCTTTCCATGCCCCTGATTCTATTACATTCACCACATTGTTCTCTTCATCAGGATTTTATTCATTTGATTTTTAGATTCACTTGTTGATAGATATGTATTTGTTGTCACTTTGTTGTTCATAATTTTTTTATCTTTACCTTTTTCTTCTTTTTCCTCTTCTTAGAGAATACCCTTCAGCATTTCATATAATACTGGTTTGGTGGTGATGAACTCCTTTAGCTTTTTCTTGTCTGTGAAGCTCTTTATCTGACCTTTAATACTAAATGAGAGCTTTGCTGGGTAGAGTATTCTTGGTTGTAGATTCTTGCTACTCATCACTTTGTATATTTCATGCCACTCCCTTCTGGCCTGCATAGTTTCTGTTGAGAAATCAGCTGATAGTCATATGGGTACTCCCCGGTAGGTAACTGTTTTTATCTTGCTGCTTTAAAGATTCTCTCTTTGTCTTTTGCCCTTGGCATTTTAATTATGATGTGTCTTGGTGTGGTCCTCTTTGGATTCCTTTTGTTTAGGGTTCTCTGTGATTCCTGGACTTGTAAGTCTATTTCTTTTACCAGGTAGGGGAAGTTTTCTGTCATTATTTCTTCAAATAGGTTTTCAATATCTTGCTCTCTTTCTTCTTCTGGCACCCCCATAATTCGGATGTTGGTACACTTGAAGTTGTCCCAGAGGCTCGTTACACTATCTTCATATTTTTGGATTCCTTTTTCTTTTATGGTTCTTTTTGCTTCTTCGTATTTCAAATTTTTGACTTAATTCTTGGGATCCTCTAGTCTGCTGTTGAATCTCTGTATATTATTCTTTATTTCAGTAAGTGTATGCTTAATTCTGATTGGTCCTTTTCCATATCATTGAAGGTCTCACTAAATTTCTCAGATGTTTCTAGAATATTCTTGAGTAACCTTATAACCATGGGTTTGAACTCTATATCCAGTATTTTGCTTCCATCCATTTCTTTCATTTGTGACATGTTTCTTTGTTTCCGCATTTTGGCTGCTTCCCTGTGTTTGTTTCTATATAGCAGGTAGCTGCTAAGTCTCCTTGAGTTGATAGAGTGGACTTGTGTGGTAGGTGTCCCATTGGGCCCAGTGGCTCAGCGTCCCCAGTCACCTAAGGTGGACGCTCTTGGTGCACACCTTTGTGGGCTGTGTGCACAGTCTTGCTGTAGTTAACCTTTGATTGCTGTTGGTATCACTGGGAGGAATTGACCTCCAGTCCAATTGGCTGTGATGACCAGCTGTGTCTACACTGGAAGATCTGTTGCACAGGAGACACCCTTATGGGACAGGACTTGCTTCAGTGGGGCTTTGGTGCTCACTGAATCTGCCCCCTGAGTGTGTCACTTATGGATGTGAAGAGTTGTAATCCGGTATGGTCTCACACTGACCACTGGGTACACTGGCTCTTGGATCTCCAAGGAGGTGCAAGGTCAGCTACTGTCTGAGGCCTCCCAGCAGGAGCTACAGAGAGATCTTCAGATTCCTCCTCTTTGTATGGGGTTTGGAAGTGTCCAGATGAGGCCCAGCTGTGAAGCAAGGCAGGCTGCTGCTGCCAGGCCTTGGGCCTTCTTTTGGAAGCTCTGGAGCTCTCTGATCCAGCTTCAGTTTGCCAGGTTTTAGGCGGAGAAAGGACAGGCCATTCATATGCAAAAGCCGATGCACACTGCTTGGGTGGGGTTGTAAATTGGGTGGGGTGGGGCCTCTGGGAATCACCAGGGCGGGGCAAACAGCAGTGGCTGCCAGTCAGCCCTGCACCGGAGAGGTCCCCGGGTCTCTTTGTCCCATGCTCCCGTGTAGGAACAGTGATCACTGTGAGCACCTCTGAGAGAAAGCTGCCCTCACGTTCCTATCCCGATGCCAGACAGTCCACTTTCTCCCAGTATGTGTCTGGGTCCCCAGAGTCTTGCCAGGAACTGGAGTTCAAAGCAAGCGGGAGCTTGTATCTCCCTCCTGATTAAAAGAGCAGCACATCCAGGTGCCAACACTTTCTGTGCCTCCTCCGCACCTCCTACCAGTCTCAATGCACTTTCTTCACCTCGCTAGTTGTGGAACTTCCACTCAGCCAGCTTTCCCATGGTTCTGGGTGATAGTTGTTCTGCCTTTTAGTTGTAATTTTGATGTGGTTATGAGAGGCAGCAAGTATAGGTGTTTACCTATGCCACCATTTTGGTTCCTCCCTAGGTTACATCTTTTATAACTCTTGGCTTTTTTACTTTATTCAGTTTAGAACTTTACATAGGCAGCAAACACATTTGTTATGTAGTTTGCAGTATGGTACACTCGAAAATGCATGCCTCATTTGCTGGATCCATTCCCCTTTAATATAGAAGGGTGTCACGTGTGACCAGAGAGGTGGCAACTATTTTCATTTAAGTTGGGAGAATCTTCCTGGGAATGAAACTTCACCCCAGCTTACATTTTCTTGGGATGTGTAGTTGTTGATTCAGGGTATCTCTTTCTAAACTTAATGCTTTTTTATGTATAGTCTCAAAGTACCACCTTTAAGTGAAAAGTTGCATATTTTTATTTCTGCTGGAAGCTTTGCTTCCTTCTAATACATTCTGCAAAATGTTGCAGAGACTGTGGGGCTTCAGTATTCTGTTACTCTGAGGATTCTGAGTCTCAGTTTCCATTGCTAGCTACATTCTCTTTTAGGTTTACTATTTCTGATGAGAATGCTATTTTAAATCTAATTTGCCTGGAAGAGTTCCTACAAAAAAAAAATAAATCCCCCTATTGTACAAAATATAACCCCTGTTACATTCCCTTTGCATCCCTCTAGTAGCAGTAGCTCCAAGTAGCTCCAGGGAACTGGTGGTTTAATCATTCCTTGTCCAATATCATGTGAGTTACACTAATATAATTGTTTTTCTATCAGATGGCTTCATAACACAATCCAAATGCTTTCAGCAGTTGTGGCAAAGGCAGTGTCTATACAACATCTGACATTTGATTAAAGAATGGGAAAATCATTATAAAACAAAAAATAATCAGCTTTATGTTTTGAGTAATTTATGAGTCTATACGTTTTCCTAAGTGATCTGAGATTAGATAGAAAATATATTTGATAGCGTTTAATTTAGGATAATTGGATTTTGCAAGTATAATATGGTCAAAAGGAGTCAATTCAACAATAATTTTTCAAGTGCAAGGAGTCCTATGAATTACAGTGATAAGCAAAACCTGGTTCTTTTTTCTGAAGTATTTAAAACCTGAAAGGATGAAAACTTATGTATGTAAAAAACTAAAACAAGGGTCCCAAGGGTCCTAGCCTCTGCTTACTGCTGCATTTTGGACTTCCTTGGGCCATTAGAATGAATCAACAGAACTTATTTTGTACCATGTGACTTGAAATGTCAGGCTGAAGGGGAGGAAAGGAGCCAATGCAGACCCTAACATTGTATTAGGGCGAGGTGGAGAAGGATGGGATTGAGTGAAACAGCTGGGACTCCATTTCAAAGACTGGTCCACAACAAGACTGGTCCCATGGGTTTAAAAAAATCCAATAAGTGACCATTTTCTTTTATTAAGAGCCTCTTATATTCAAATGACATCATACATTTTGTAGTAAATCCTCTCAATATAGGAAAATATTTCTGTTTTTTGTTCTCCTACAGTTGTTCTCAAATTAGTTTAAAAAAAATGAAATAATTTGCCTGACACATGAACATACTAGATTCAAAAGATAAATTGAATGTTCCTAACCAAAGCACAGGGTAACTTTTTAAAGAAAAAATGTGCCTGTTTAATATTGTCTAAAGAGAATCAGAAAATAACTTTGTTACCTAATATATATATATATATATATATATATATATATATATATATATATATATATATATAAAAAGGCTAATATGCTAAGTGTTTGACCTTTTGACTGTTTGACTGTTCCACCTGTAGCTATGATGTGTACTGACCACCAGGGGGCAGACACTCAATGCACAGGCATGGAAACATGAAACACTGATGAATCTCAGAGGGAAGGGTTGGGGGGCGGGCGGGAAGAGATTAACCAAAGATCTTGTATGCATATTAGAGGCCCAGTGCACGGATAATTGCACCTGTGGGGTCTCTTGGCCTAGCCTAGGCCCTCTCACAATCCAGGACCCCTTGGGAGATGTTGGACTGCCAATTTTGGCCTGATCCCCCCAGGCCAGGCTGAGAGACCCCACCAGTGCACGAATCAAGTCTGGTTGGGTCCCTCAGCCTGGCCTGCAGGGATCGAGTCCAAACTGGCTCTCCAACATCCCCTAAGGGGTCCTGGATTGCAAGAGGGCACAGGCCAGACCAAGGGACCCCACCAGTACATGAATCCATGCACCAGGCCTCCAGTTAAAAAATAATCCCTTCAGCTGGAGGGAGACAGGAACTGTGAGCAGAAATAGAAGTGTTCTTTTTTTTTTTTTTTTTTTAATCTTTATTGACCTCTTCTAACTTGCTTCTATCCCTGCCCCAGGCCTTCACCACCCTATTTATTGTCTGTGTCCATGGGTTATGCATATATGATCTCTTCCTACCCACCCACCCACCCCCCACCTTCCCTCTGAGATTCCACAGTCTGTTCCATGCTTCCATGTCTCTGGATCTATTTTGTTCATCAGTTTATTTTGTTCATTAGATTCCATATATGAGTGAGTTCATGTGATACTTGTCTTTCTCTGACTGGCTTATTTTTCTTAGCATAATACTCTCCAGGTCCCTCCATTTTGTTTCAAAGGGTAAGAGACCCTTTTTATTTATTTATTTTTTTACTGCTGAATAGTATTCCATGGTGTAAATGTACCACAGATTTTTTTTTTTATTCACTTATCTACTGAGAATTCTATGAGATGTGTATTTGCAAGCCACATACTTTTATGCCTAGGTGGAAAAAATGTGGTATAGATAAATAAATAAGAACATTCTGTTTCTGTTTGGGCCACACAGTACTGTCTTGGCATGATGATTTATAGCTTTGAGGGAGTCAACAACAGACTCCAAAAGAAAATATGGTCAATGTCATGTGAATTGGTGAGTTCAAGTGAGAACCTTCTGAAACTTCTCCCTTAGAACTAGGGGAGAATTAGAAGGGATTGTAACAGTCTGCTAGTTAGCAGGGGTGGGTGATATGATAATTATTGCAAAATGTTGCAAAGACTGTGAGGATTCAGCCTATTTTGCACAATAGGGGGATTCATTTTTGGTGGGAACTCTTCCAAGCAAATTAGATTTAAAATAACATTCTCATCAGAAATAATAAACCTAAAAGAGAATGTAGTCAGCAATGGAAATTGAGACTCAGAATCCTCAGAGAAACAGAAAAGGGATCAGTATGATCCCTTTCATGTGCACAGGCTGAAAAGCCCTTGTAAGACCTGCCTATATATCTCGACAATGAAAAGTAAGTTCCATGAGAACAGGGCCCAGCTGGACTTTATTATAATGGCATACCAACAAGATACAGGGATGTTTTGTGAAATGTCAAGTACTTTTATTTAAATGGAATGCTGGGCACATGAAAAATTATAGTGGAGATAATATTAGAATGACCAGATGGAGACATGGGAAAGGGTAAATGTCATGGTATGGAGTTGAGCTTTTTTTCCATATTAATCAATAGCTGTTGAAGGCGTTGCACTGGAAGGTGATGGAGGAGGGCTGGGTTCTTCAGTCTATCATTTCTTATAGCATATGTTTGGTTTTATTCTTTACTCAAATGTACATAAATGCACAGACGGACTGGAGTATTTCAGTCATGATGCATATACACACTAAGAGAGACTCTTTTTCTCAAGTCATGTTATGAGTCCTGAGAAGAATAAATGTCAATGATCTTACTTTGTCTTAGCGAATAGAATGGGGATTTAGAAAGAAAGTCAACTCTTCTGTTCTGAAGTCCAAAAAGCCTTGGATCTTTGGTTTTCTTTCTAGGTGTGAGTCCCTGAAATCTGGAATTTGTTAAATGCTGGAATGTCTTAGCCAACAACATTGGCCTGTTTGGCTATTTCCAAGATGACTATATGCAACCAACATTTGCAGAAAACAACTACAGAACATCCTCAATTGGTATAGATATAGGTACAGAAACTGTACCTATTCTCAAATGAATTGTCTCAAAATTTTTCAAAAAGTAAAATAGTTACTACAACCATTGTGCAAGTTTCCATTTATCACCAGTTGTCTGTGTTGACAAATTATATGTTAAACACTCTTGCAGGTAAACCAAAAATGGATTTTCCTCTATGCCAGTTTATTTTGTGTTATTTGTTTTTAAAAATATTTGAATGTATATTAAGGAAATTACATTTATATGAAAATGCATTTGTTTCTGTCTGAAAATTCAACTGAAATGTGAAAATTAGGACGAATTGATTGCTGTGTTCTATCAGTTATGGCTGTGTCATGGGAAGAAAATGAGCATTAGAGTAGTGCCTATCAATTTGAACACTTATGAGCTATGGGAATCTGGTAAAGTCACTTAATATTAAAGGAAATAATAAAAAATTAAAGTCATTTAATTTATCTTGACTTCAGAATATTAGCTACAAAATAGAGATAACATTAGCTATAAACCAGATTTTTATGAATAAATAAAATGTGGAAAAATACTTTGCATATTGTTTTGCTACTAGAGAATATAGACAGCTTTGCTAGTAGAGAATATAGACAATTTTAACTGTCATTTGATCCCCTTCTATTCTACATCAGAAAGATGTTTTAAATTATATTTAAAAAAAGAATATTATTGGAATTTCTTCTTTCTTACTAACATTTATGTATTGTGCTATTTATTTTTTGCTAATATCAAGTGAATTTGAGACAGCTTACACTATTAAAAACAGAAAATAATTATAAAAATAATTAAATTAACATGCAGAATAAATCTCACCACAAATATTAAAAATTAATGATAGGAATGAATAATTAATGTTCTTTACTGTAGCTTTCAAAGCCATATAGAATATACAAATAAACCTTACCTTTCCATGCTTATTTCACACTTCACAGTATCACACATCTTTTGCTCCAATCAAACAAGACCATTTAATAATCCCTATGTAGTTCATTGACTTTTCATCTACCTGAAATACATTTCTTACTCTCCAAATCTTCAATAAAAGCTTAGTGAAGATGCTAATCTCCTTCATAGAGATCTTCAGACAGTCCCAGATCTAGATGTTTCCTTTTCCTCTTTGCTCTCCTCTTAATTCAATCTTTAGGAACCTTCAATAAGCATAATGCTTCCTTGCCTTGTTTGTTCACCTGCCTTAGCTTCTCTTCTCTCCCTGACAAGTATACTGGACAGTAATCTTGGTTAAGGCATGGGTTGGGGAATTTATTTTTTCTCCCCTTCAGTATCCAGATAGTATTTTCCCTTTGGCATTGTTATTTATTAATTAAATTGTACTAGATGCAACCAGAAGCATGGATATAAGGGACAGATTGACTGGTGCTCCAGGCATGGGATGTCTGGATAAAGAAGGTGAAGGAATTAGCTAAAGACCATATACTCATATCCCATGGACATAGACAATATTTTGGTGAAGACCAAAGGAGGGGGAGGAGGAGGTCGGTGGAGGTGGGCAAATGGCAGATGCAATTATGTCAACATTAAACATTTAAATAAATAAATAATACTAGATAGAAATATAATACTAAGTCATATTTGAGCTTCCTGACCACCAGAGGGAAAAAGTATAAGTAATTTAGTTGTCCACTAAATAAAGCATGGAAAAGTCATTTGAAAATTCTGATTTCTAGGATTAACTTATCTCATAGATCATTGTAATGTTTTACATGATAATTGGACAATAAATAAAAATATAATTCTTCAAAGTATTTTAAAATCTTTGTTAAAACTGGATATCCACAAGCAAAATAAATAAATAAATAATCTAGATGTAGATTTTACATCCCTCATAAAATTAACTTAAATTACGGAACAAAATAGAAAATGCAAAACTGTAAAACTTCTCAAAGATAATATATGAGAAAATCTAGATGATATTGGGTTTGGTGATGACTTTCTAGCTACAACACCAAAGTCGTGATTCATGGAAGAAATGTTGATAAGCTGGACTTCATTAACAAAACACAATGTCAAGAGAATTAGAAGCCACACACTTGGAAAAAAATATTTACAAAAGACCCATTTATCTTTAAAAGAAAATCAACTGTCATTTAAATATATAAATAACTTTTAAAATTCAACTACAGGAAAACAATCTGATTATAAAATGGGCCTACTATATTAACGGACACCTCACCAAGGAAGATACATAGATGACAAATAAGCTCTACATCATGTGTCAGCTGAGAAATGCAAACTAAAACAATGAGATACCACTACACACCCATGAGAATGGCCAAAGGCCAAATTTGATCTTAGACAAGAAGCCAAGAGGCAATGGCAAAAATCCCGAACACTGACAACACCAAATGCTGGAGACAATGCGGAACATCAGAAGTCTCACTCCTTGCTGGTGGGAATACAAAATGGTACTTTAGAAGATTGGTGTTTTGTTTTGTGTTTATAAAACTAAATATACTCTTACCATATGATCTAAGAATAGCACTTCTTGGTATTTAATCAAAGTAGTTGAAAACATGTCCATGCGAAAACCTGCACACAGATTTTCATAGCAGCTTTATTCATAATTGCCAAAACTTGGAGGCAGCTGAAAGGATAAATACACTGTGGCACATCCTTACAATAGTATATTATTCAACACTAAAAAGAAATTATCTATTGAGCCATGAAAGGACATGGAGAAACCTTAAATGCATATTACTATGTGCAAGAAGCAATTCTGAAAAGGCTACATACTGTATGATTCTAACTGTATGACATTCTGGAAAAGGCAAAACTAAGGAGATGGTGAAAGCATTGGTGTTTGCTAGGGGTTGGGGGTGATCTGAGGAGGAATGAATAGGCAGAGCAGAGAGGATTTTTTGAGCAATGAAAATATTCTGTATGATACCATAGTGATGGATTTATGTCATTGTACATTTGTCCAAACCCATAGAATGTACACCTAGCATAAGCCCTAATGTAAACTATGGGCTTTGGGTGACTATACTTCATCAATGTAGGTCCAGCAATTGTAGGGATGTTGAAAATGGAGGAGGCAGTGCATGTGCTGGAGAAGGAGCATATGGGAAATCTCTGCACTTTCCCGTCAGTCTTAGTATGAACTCGAAACAGCTCTTAAAAAGCGCGCACGCGTACACACACGCACGCACGCACGCACGCACGCGCATACACACACACACTTTTGGGAAGGCTACCACCACCAACAAAGAATCTTTGTAAAAATGAATTCCTCTTATATTACACATGTTCCAATTTTAACTTCAGGAAGATGAATGACATTGTTCAGCAATGTTATGTCCTGATTATTTTTCTTAACATGGGTCAGAGCTTGGAGAATATATAAGAGTAACTGGTTAGCTTGTCTCTTTAAATCATCCCTTGCTCAAGCCAGTTTTGACAAGCCCTGATTATTTGCAGTCAATTTGTAGTGTAAGTTTCTGACAAGTGCCCAAAGCATAGGTATTGATGCTGCTGATTAAAGAGCACTACAGTCATCTTACATACCAGATGTGCAGATGGCAGAGTTTATAAAATCTTCTGGAATGTATGGAGCTCGTTTTGCATTCTCACCCAGATAGAAAGCCATATAATTTCCAGAAAACATAATGGTAGGATGTAGGAGGGTAGGTATGTATCTGTGTGTGGGCAGGATGGGGTGACTTGGAAAGGAAGCAGGAAAGGGAGAGTATATTGAGACCTTCAAGTCTGCACAAATATTTGTATAAAACACTATTAGATATCTCAGAGTTTCATGCTTCAAAGTATGAAAGAGAAAAGTATGCTCTAAAATATTACTTTTTAAATATTTGAAAGAATACAAAGTAGAAATTTATTGCTTTGACCAGAAAAGTATCACAGATTTATTCTGAAGTAATAGAATAGTTACTGTTTTAAAAACCTCATTTATTAGTAACTAAGAGGCCTGGTGCACGAAATTCGTGCACAGCGGAAACAGGGGGAGGGGTCCCGTCAGTCCACCCTGCACACACTCCAATCCGGGACCCCTCAGGAGATGTCCGACTGCTGGTTTAGGCCCAATCCCCAGGATCAAGCCTAAACCGGCAGTCAGACATCACTCTCACAATCCTGGACCACTGGCTCCTAATCGCTCATCTGCCTGCCTACCTGGTCGCCCCTAACTGCCTCCCCCCCTTGCCGGCCTGATCACTCCTCACTACCTTTGCATGCCAGCCTGATCTCCCCTAACTGCCCCCTGATGTCGGCCAGGTCGCCCCCAACTTCCCCCTACCTGCCAGCCTGTTCGTTCCTAACTGCCCCCCCACCAGCCTGGTAACCCCTTACTGCCCCCCCTGCTGGCCTGGTCACCCCCAACTGCCCCTCTGCTGGCCCAGTCACCCCTCACTGCCCCCCCTGCCAGCCTAATCGCCCCCAACTGCACCCCCTGCAGGCCTGGTCGCTCCTCACAGCCCCCCCGCCAGCCTGGTTGCCCCACACAGCTTGCTTGTTCAGTCATTTGGTCATCCCTCACTAATACCCCTGCCGGCCTGGTTGCCCCACACAGCCTGCTTGTTCATTTGGTCGTCCCTCACTAACCCCCCTGCCAGCCTGGTCATAGGCAGCCATCTTGTGAGGGTGTGAGGGTTAATTTGCATATTACCTCTTTATTATATAGGATAGGCAAATACATTTAATTGGTTTTGATACTTTAGCAAGAATAAAGACCTATAACTCATTGATTTTCTTTTGTTTTGTCCTTTTCAGCAATAAATGTTAGAGCAAGTGTTTTAAATTAGTGGAACTCCTGAACACACAAACAAAATTTCCTTTGCTTCCTCCTTCCTTTCTTTTTTCCTTAGTACCTACTACACTGGGCAATATTCGTCGCAGGCAATCCATTATACACAAAACCAGCTTATCATTGACCTCTTTTATAGTACTTACCTATTTGCATTATTGAAGTTTTGTCCTAGCCTACTAGCTTAGCAAAGGAAAACATAGAAGATTTGGGTATTCTTTTTATGGCAACAAAATCAATAGGCATGGCTGGGCCCTCCCCCATCATAATATCTTCCATTCCAACCAGGTACTCCTAGACTTTCACTTACTATTGCAGGCCTCATTAACGCTCTTTGTTATTCTAGTTTCTGAGCCTTCCCTCCTTCTATGGCCCTCTCTCTTAGGCTAACCCTCAAACTGCTGAGAGAATCGGCGGTCTTAAAATGCAAACTCCTCTGGGAAGATCATTTTATTTATTGCTGTATTTAAACTAAATAAAACAGAAACAGCCTCATAGATACAGGAAACAACCTGGTGGTTACCAGAGGTGGGTAGAGTTGGGGGTAAGCAAGCAAAATTAGTAAAGGTGAGTAAAATGTTGAAATTTCCAGTTATAAAATAAATAAGTTACAGGGATGTTCAGTATAAAAAATATAGGCAAAAATATTGTGATAATTTTGTATAATGACAGATGGTAACTAGATTTACTGTGGAAGTAATTTTATAATGCATATAAATATCAAAACACTATGATGTACACCTGAAACTAATAGGATATTGTATACAATTAGATGTCAATAAAAATAAATAAATAAATAAATATAACTTTCTTAACTGTTGAGTTAACACACAAAGACAGAATTCTGATTACACATCTCAATAGTTCACTACCGCCCATCCTTCCCATAAAACATTCCAGGCTCACAGCACAGGCAGTCTCTGCTTTTTCCCTCTATCTCAGCCAGGCCTGAAGTACGTATATCATTGTTCCTGATTCTTGTTCTGAAACCCCAAAACCATCCTATAAATGTGTGATCTACGCCACTGAGAAGGCTAACCCCTATTTTGTAAAACTACTGTTTGAAATTCTCTGCTATTTAGATAGTCCCTTATTCTGTAAAGTCAACTCTGCTATTTTTAGACAGCTCCTTATTCTGCAAAAATAACTTTGTTTTCTAGCCTGCTTGAATAATGAGGAAGATAAACTTAGCTGTCTGACCTTGTAGGCCAGATACTAGATACTCCTGTGCTCTCATGCCATGCCAGATGTATTTTTTAATTGAAAAGAACTGCGTTGTTTTCAAGGCCACAAGCTTCCAACGAGATAACTACTAAGCACACATAGGGCTGGCTCTTTAATAAAAAGGAAACTTCTGCTTGTTGCTATGCCCAAAATTTGAAACGCATTTTTCTCTGGGACCGCACGTAATGATAATAAAGTGTAATTCCATTTCTCTAAGTGTTGCTTGGTTTTTCTCCGGTCTTCTGTAACACCATTACCTCAGACATTTTTTGGACCTACTTTCTACCACCTTCAATGCAAGGCCACCTATGCTTACTATTTGCAGAGTCAAATTATGTACATTTTCCCTGCTTAAGTCTTCATAAAATTTTACATAATAACTAAACTCTCACACAAGCTTCAGAAGAAGAAGCGAGTGCCCCTCAATCGAGGACTTTAAACCTAATGAGGTGGAAGTATTTGTGAATGCCTGAATTCATAACAACATGATTATTTTCAGCAAGAAACTGGTTTGTTTTGAAAAATGCTTTTAAAAGTTCTTGAGGGGAAAAAATTTAGCAGTAATTACAGACTAATTCAAAACACTTTCCCATTGAGGAGTGGTACTACTGAGTGCCTCATGGGGTTAAGGATGAAAATCGGAGACCAGACCCAAGAGAGTAGGTATAGCACCAGCAAATTATATGCACTCCATGAAGGTGAACTGAGAAGTTGTATGGCCCTAGCAGAGATGAAAACTTAGCTTTGAAACACTTCAAATTCTGAAATCAGATTAAAGAAACTGTAGATTTCTAGAGTCAAACATGTGGCAGAAAGAAAAGCTTACTGTTTGTGGAGAAAAAGAACGTTCTTGGTTTGTAATTATTTTTTAAATATCATGCCCAGGCCTCAAAGTAAATTAACCACAAAGGGATTGGACAGCAAGTGCCAGAATGAAAAGAGGGGCTTAAGGTTTTTGCAGTTGTAAGATGCAGATTGTAAATATAAATTGCTATGTTAAAGGAGATAAATAGGATTAGTGAGACTTTAAGGAGAGAATTGAAAGCTAAAGAAAATATATTTTTAAATAAAATTATAGAAATTTTAAAATGTAATAATTAGAATGAAGAACTCTGGAGATGGGCTTAGCAGTTGATTAGACCTATATGAAAAGGAAAATTAGTGAGCTGGAAAGGAAGCTAAAAGAAAATATCCAGAATGAATCTCAATAAGAAAACTATGGCAAATATAGATTCTAGAAAGAAAAAACAGAACCAAATGATTTAGGACAAAAGTGATAACAGTTCAGTGGAAAGTTTGGTCTTTGCAATAAATAGTACTAACCCCCACTATACATAAGACTCGATTCCAGAAAGACAGCAAAAGTAAATAGCTATGGTAAAATAATAATCCATTTAAAGGAAAATATAAGGTATATCTTCTAAACTTGAGGCAGGCAGTCATAAATTTCTTAAACAGTAAATAATAAATCTGAATATAAAGAAAAATCAATGGAAAAAATATCCTCGGGTGAGTATTAACAACAAACAAACAAAAAAGGAAAATAGTGAATGCAATATTAAATAACAATGATGAAGAACTTGCTTTAACAATTATTAAAACTGTTAAAAGACAAAATGAGGCATATTAAAAATTTTAAGAGTTTATTTAAGCAAAATTGATTTAAATGGGTCATCATCTAATCTAGGAAATAGAAAAGAGCTTTGAGGAGCTGTACAAAATGACAAACTTTTAAAGGCAGAAGGGAGCAGGAACAAGGAAGTTATATCAGGTAAAAACGTGTGTGCTGGTTATTATAAGGTCACTTCCTTTTAATGGGATGGCAGGGCTCTATGGGGCAGGTCATCTAACTACTGCTTATCAGGCAATTCTATTTCTGAGAGAGCTAAAACTGTGATTAAGTGAAGTCTTGGTTTAGTGGATTTTAGCACCAGCAACTCCATTTTGGGTCTGCTGTCTTGTTTTTAACACCGCCCCCCCCCATGTTTGATTTTACACCCACTGAGATATGTTATAAAATATTTAAGGCATACAGAGAACAAACTGATGATTGTCAGAAAAAGGTGGGGTTGGGAGACGAGGTGAAAAAGGTAAAGAGATTAAGAAGTACAAATTGGTAGTTCCAAAATAGTCATGAGATTTCAAGTACAACATAGATAATATGGTCAATAATATTTTAACAACCATGTATGGGGCTAGGTGGGTACAAGATTTATTAGGGGGATCACTTTGTAAAGTACATGATTGTCTAACCACTATGCTATATACCTGAAACTAATGCACAATAAGATTGAATGTAAACTCTTATTGAAAAATAGCATTGAACTTTTAAAAATTAAGGCATAAGTGTTACTTTCAGCTACTACTCTAAAGTTCTCTCAGTTTTTGCTGAACCTATCTCTGTGTGGTATTCACAGGTCACTAAGTTGAGGTTCACGTTCTTAAAGTTGTTGTCCTAGGAAGATCATTTGCTTGGTCCTTTGCAGCTGCAAACATGAATTTAAAGCTTTTGAGGTAATATAGCACACCAAATAGTATGATGTGGCATATTAAAATTTTTTAAAGAGTTTATTTGAGCAAAAATCAATTTGAACAGTGCAGCATCTAACATAACATAGAAAGAAGTTCCCAGGAGCTGTACAAAATGAAAGACCTTAGTATGCTAAGGGGAGCCAAAACAAGGAACTTTTCCCAGGCAAATATGTGGGTTGGTTATTGCAAGGTTACTTTTCTTTAGGAGATGGCAAGGTGGCTTACCTAACTAGTGCTCTGCTGGTTCCAGTTTGCAGGTTTAAGATTCCATTTCTGGGAGAGCCAAAACTGTATGTAATTAAGTACTGGTTTGGCGACACCTGTGCTTAACATAAGTGACTCCATTTTGGGCCTGTTGTCTTGTTTTTAACAAGAATTATAAAGCTGTATTAATACAGTGTGATATTGTTATAAAAAATATAAACTGACCAAAGAAAAAAAGCACACAAATAATCCAGAAGCAGAAACACACAATAAAAGGGTAATATGCTAATTATACTGGATAGACTGGATGTCTTCCAGACATCCTTCCAGACAAAGCCACGGTGGTAGGAGCCAAGGCAGAGACAGTTAGGGGTGATCAGGCAGGCAGGCAGAGTGGTTAGAGGCAATCAGATTGACATGGGAGAGTGGTTTGGGGCCATCAGGCTGGCAGGGGAGAGAAGTTAGGGGCATCAGGCAGGCAGGCAGAGGGGTTAGGGGTGACCAGGCAGGCAGGCAGAGTGGTTAGGGGTGATCAGTCAGGCAGGCAGGTGAGTGGTTAGGAGCCAGCAGTCCCAGATTGTGAGAGGGTGCAGGCCAGGCTGAGGAACTCTCCCCCTCCCATGCATGAATTTTGTGCACTGGGTCTCTAGTTTATAATAAGTGTTATATAAAGTTCCAAGATCTGAGAAAACCTCAGTATTGTTTCCGGATTCCAAAGAAATGACCTGGAGGATTGGCTGTGAAAGACATGGGTTTATTAGGGCTTACATGTACACTAGTGGTGACTGGCCAGTGAAGTTTTCCACAACACAGGCTTTCCCAGAACAGAGTTATATAGAATACAGAAAACAAGGCAAACAGGGGAGTGGGAAGTGTGCATGCACAAGCTGTGTGAGATCAAAACACTACTTGCTTCTCTGCATTGTTTACAGACCGGGCTCACATCTAGAAGCAGTTTTTGTTTGGCCAGACCATGTAGCTGGCCAGTCTACCAAGGTTTCACAGTCTGCTTACAGATGGCCTTCATCATATTCCCACAGGGTGGGGGAGGGAGTTGGAGCTTGGGAAGGGGCCCACATTCTCATACCACACTATAAGAAATATATACTTGGTCTTACATGGTTTCCTGGAACACAGCTCCCCAAACCCTTGATATTTCCTAAGTGATTAGAGCAATAAGGACATCTTCTGTTACATTTGGTTTTTGTCCTTGGTTCCTGAAATGGTTTCAGAGACCTCAAGGTGAAAGAGCATCTTTTGTTATTTATAACAACTCCCTTTCAACAACACTTGATTTTATGTTTTTGAGGTGATTTTTGGAAAACCTCTAAGGATGGGGGAGTGGTTGCCAAAGGAACCAAAGATAATCAGAGTGTTGGAACTTTCAGTCTTTTTCCCCGCCTCCCAAGGTGCTCAACCACTGAGCCACACTGGCCAGGGTCAACATATGGTTTTTAAAATCTGTTCCTAGCAGTGTAGCTGCCATCCCTACGCCTCTGTCTCCCTGAGTTCTGTGAGCCATCCAATGTGCTTAATATGTTTGGTTGGGGTCTTGGGGTAAATATAGTAAAGTTAAATCTAACTCTTGACCAATCTATTTTTGCACCTGTGGAATATATGTTACTGGAAGAAAACATACACACACACACACACACACACACACACACAATGCTTAGTCATGCTTGAAATTCATCATTTCAATTGCCCCTAATGTGGGAGCAATTCTGATTTATAGCAGATAAATTATAATTTATTTAAATTACATGAATTATAATTTATTTATAGTAGATAAATTATAATTTATTTAAATAATCTCCTATTGTCAGACTGTAAATTGTTTCCAATGTTTTACCTATAGAAAGATTGCTGTTATAGATTATCCATGTAGCTAAATATTTGCCATGGCTATAATTATTTCTTTTGATTAATTTATTTTCTAGAAGTGGAAATCTGATTCCAATTACAAAAGAGTGACTTACATAAGACGAACATGTCTGCTGTTACAGTTATTTCAACTCAGCAAGATATAAAGCACAACTTGTTTGAAGGCACTGGCATACAACCAAAGTAGTTATGTACAGAAGGAACTCATGCAGCGTTATAAGAATGAAAGAGCATAAGGCGAGTTACACATTGGCTTTTCTCCTGAGAGTACCTTAGAAATTTTCTGCTATATGAAGTAAGAGAACCCACACAGAAAACAAGAGTCTTACCAGACTTAGGAGACAGAAGATAATGTTTGAGTCTTACAGAGAGGGTACCAAGTGAGTGGCCATATCTCAAAGAAGGAAGGCTTCAGAATCTCCTACTGATTTCCCTTAAGACACTAAAGGATTCCTAATTATGCATGTAAGTAAACAATGGAAAGCAACAGTGAGGGGGTGGGGGATAGAGATTTTAGAATCTGTCACCACTAAGGAAAGAGATTAAAGTTCAAGTTCCACCAAATCAAAAGGACTCACTAAATAACTAGGGCTTTTCACTCAATTTCCAGAAGGGCCGTAAGAGAATAATGACAAACTGGAAACATACAAATATTTTTAAAAGGCACAAACACAAACACAAACAAATAAAAACTGATGTAAACTCATGAAAAGATTAAGGTAATCTGATATTCTGTTTTCCACAAAAATAAATTTGTAATCAATCTTTTTTGGAAGCTGATTACATTATCCATATTTTATACATTTTTTAAATATCTCCCATATCCAGTATCAAATAAAAAAGAAATACAGGACCAATTAAACAAAACCAGGGGAAAAACAGACAATTGAAATAGATTCTTTGGTGAATCAAATATTGGAGTTAGAATATTTTAAACAACACAATTGATATATCCTTCAAGAAAATAGAGGAAAATGGAAAACTTTAGCAGATACCTAGAATACACACAGACACACACACATACTGTCAAATGGAAACTTTACAGGTAAAGAATATAAAGACTATAAAGACTACTAGTATAACAAATAATTTATTAGAGTAGTTTATTAGCAGATTAGAAATAGCAAAAAATAAAATTTAGTAAATCAGGTCATAGGGCAGTATCCAGAGCAATGCATGGGAAGAAAACACATTCAGAAAAAAAGCAAAGACAAGGAAGTTAGAGGGGAAATATTTAACACTAGAGGCCTGCTGCATGGATTTGTGCACTGGTGGGGTCCCTCAGCCTGGCCTGAGCCCTCTCACAATCTGGGACCCCTCGGGGGATGTTGGACTGCCAGTTTCGGACCTGTGGGGATCGGGTAGTAGTGTGCAAAGCAGCAGGCAGCTGGAGAGGAGCTCAAACCCAGGCCTGGCACCACGCTGCTCCTGCTCATCCTGGCCCCACTGTGCTCAGTAGCACTGCTGCGGAGGCAGGAGAGGCTGGTGCCACTGCAGCTGCACTTGCCAGCGGTGAGCCCAGCATCTGGCGCCCATCAGTCACCTGAGGGGCACTGCTGCTGTGGGAGCGCACTGACCACCAGGGGGCAGCTCCTGCGTTGAGCGTCTGCCCCCTGGTGGTCAGTGCACGTCATAGCAACTGGTTGACCGGTTGTTTGGTCGTTCGGTTCCATAGGCTTTTATATAGATAGATATGTTCAATCAAAGAAGCAAACATTGAAGAAATGGTGGCTAAGAATTTCCTAGATATGAATAGATATCAAGCTACAGATTTGAGAAGGTCTACAAACATCACATCTATAATAATAAAAGCATAATATGCAAATTAGACTGGACGTCCTTCCAGACATCCTTCCTTCTGAACAAGCCGCAGTGGGGCGGGGGGCACAGCAGAGGCGGCAGCAAGTGGGGGGCCAGGGCCAAGGCCCTTGCATGAATTTCATGCATTGGGCCTCCAGTAGTATAAATAAAAAGAAAACTATGCTTAGAGACATCATGGTGAAACTATTGAAAGCAAAGAAAGAGTAAAATCTTAAAAGGCAATTGTGGGGAGAAAAAGAAAAGTTGAAGAAGTGCACTTGCAGGGTCAATTTATGACTTTTTAAAGAGTTCTCCAGAAGTTCTGCACCTTTTCCCTACATCTTTGAAAATGGTCACAAATCTTGTTGGGACTTTATCATTCTGAGTAGTAGAATCTTTAATCCTCCTTAGTATTTATTCTGTGTGGTTCTGATTGATGAATAAAGCTGTTGGAAGTTGTGGAGAGATTCAGCCTTTCTGAAACTTCTCATGGACTTGAGGCTTTTTTAAAATTAACATTCAGCTTATAAATTAGATATTACTAAGATAGTGTCCCATGCATACTTCAGCCAAATTATGACTATATACACATAAAGTTGATTTTTTGGTTTCCACATTCACTTTTTCAATTTCAAAGAACAAAATTGCAGGAACTCTTAATGTTTGAATTACTTATATACTGTGGTTTTTTTTAAAGTTAAAGTTATTCATATAATGGTCTATACATTATAGTTCATTTTCTAGGTAATTGTTACATTATTGCAGTTTTTGGTTTCATACCATGCTTTCAGGTGTCCTTGAAAAAAGTGCTTTCATCTCTATGGATTCAAGTGCCCTTCTTCAGCTCCGTGGGTAGCAATTATGGTGTCCTGTATCAGCTGGTGTCTTTATATAGGGATCCCTATGAAGCTGAGATGTAGTGATTCTACCCTGATGACTTAGGTCTGGCTTCATTCCAAGCCTTAACTGATGGAGACTTTGTCCTGTATTAGTATTCAACATAGAGCAAAGCATTTCTCATAAAATGGTCCCACAGAATGAAAATGACCCAGTGTTGCAAGCCCCATAGCTATGGAAATACCTTCTGGACCAGGCCTGAGGCTCAGTGCCAGGCTCACTACTTTCTCTTACAAGTAATTTCCTAAGATACAGACTAGGCTCATTTTGAAAATATAAAACTCTATTAAATATATACAATAAACTGAAAAGACAGGGTACAAAATGTTATGTGCACACATTAGAATTATAAACAGAAAGACTAATAAAAGCAAATGAAGAAAACCTGGAAGGAGCTCCACCAAAGTAATAATACTGGTAGTTTGAATACTGGAATAACAGATAATTATTTTTCTTTTCATCATTTTACATATTTTCTAGATTGTAGTTATATTACCTTTATAATTAAACAATAAATTTTCTTCAAAAAATATGTTAAAACAACTCTCTGATAAATATTTTGACAACTTATTTTTATAACCTCCACTTTTTAGCAATAGACCTGGGATAACACTGGAAAGTCATAATTAAGATTATAACGTTAATAATCCAAATGAAATGTCTGTCATTATGTTTTGCTTATTTTGTAATATACTTCTTTTTAGCACCTGTACAATTCCAACCTTTTAATTACATTTTGCATGACTGTCAGAAGTCATTGCAAGCAGGTTTTTGTATATGCATTTTTCTTAAGCTTGACTTATTATAGCAATCCAAATGTAGTTGGAACACTGCATTTAACCAAAGAGGAAGGCAAAGTGATTTAACTCCAAGTCATCAAGGAATGGAATTTTTAAGTTATCTTTTTTTATTTTTCAGAGAGGAAGGGAGAGGCAGAGAGAGATAGAGAGATAGAGACATCAACGATGAGAGAGAATTGATCGGCTGCCTTCTGCACGCCACACACTGGGGATCGAGCCCACAACCCAGGCATATGCCCTGACCAGAATCAAACCATGACCTTCTGGTTCATAGGTTGATGCTCAACCACTGAGCCATGCTGGCCAGGCTTCAGTTATCTTTTTAAATCTTCCTGTTGCCTTAATCACCAAAAATAAGATTAATTTATCAAAAATATGTGAAGATTTCATGCACTCTCTAGCTAATCCTGTAGACTACAAATGGGAAAATATGAAAATTTAAAACTAATATGAAATATTTTTTCTTGAAAATATCTTATTTGACAACAAAATAGACTTAAGAATAGAACCAAAGACTTTTATATGCATTTAATCTTTGTTTTTGCTCAATGTTATTTTGATATTAACTTTATGTAGTTTGAATTGATATAGAAAAGATCCATAGCACTTTAAGTTAGAATAATTTTTATTTTTCCCTGCATTACAGGAAAATATACTCCAGTTATATTAAAGTTCAAATAAATTTATTTTTTGAAATAAATTGCACATAATGTTCCTTTCTTAAAGATGCTAAGATCAGGAACTGCAAAAATAGCTCCCATTGAGACAGGGCAGCTGTACAGGTACATCATGGCTGACTATTTTTTCTGTCTTCCTATGGCAAGGTCTGGAGAATATTTGTTTGCCCTTTTGACAAGTTTATACCAATTTTCAAGTTTACTTTGAGCCCTAGGATATACGTTAAAATAAAGTCTTTTCTTACCTGGGATGAGTATGCAAGGGAACATCTTATTTTTGGCTATTATATGCTCACTAAACAAAATTGAGCAAGGGATGCCAAGCTGAGTGAACAATTTTGTATGTCTCCAAACTAACCTTATGCCTTGGAAGGGAATGTGGCTTAACTTATGCTACTCTGGGTTTTTATTATCATGTCCTACTTCACAGAATCATCGATAAGTAGTCAGAAGAAAATTCTAATCCGGGCATTTTCGGGTTGAACTTAATTTTCAAAAATCAATCGTATGTAGTAGCCAAATACATAAAAGGATATAAGCAGACCTCCTGCATTGGTTAAGAGACTGTTGGGCAGAGCCTACAATTCACTGGTTCCATTTCTTCTTACCC
This sequence comes from Ia io, assembly GCA_025583905.1. Lineage (NCBI taxonomy): Eukaryota > Metazoa > Chordata > Mammalia > Chiroptera > Vespertilionidae > Ia > Ia io. The sequence goes on from JAJQQW010000007.1 coordinate 23,683,684, forward strand.
TGTGGGAGCTTTTGAGTCTTTCAGCAGAACAGAAGAGGTCCTCAGAACAGGTTGCAAACCACAAATCTAATTCTAATATCATATTATAGACAAATCAACAAATCTACTTGTCAAGGTTACAGAACACAAAGCCTTGAACACATATGGTCTCAAAATATAGTAGAGGTTATACTAAACAGTGGAAGAGGCAGACCTACAAATCTGGAGTATTGTTTCCATCAAAATTATGGTTGTTGTTTAATGTTCGTTTGTTTTTCTGTCTGAAAGTTTTTCATTTTTCTTGTGTTGGAAGCAAAATGTAAAAGGAGAAAGGTTATTATAAAAATCAGCCCCCAAGAGCCTATGGGTAGATTGAGAAACTTAACAAACAGTTGGAAAATATGTCATCATGTTATTTTAAGGGAACTACAAAAATTCTATCTAAGTACAATCACTACACAGATCTGGTGATACCCTGGCTGCCACTGGAACCATGAATGCTTCTTTATGTACAAAGAGGCATTCACACAGTAATAATTTTCCCAGAATAAGACCTCTGGCCAGCTCCAGATTGGGTTGAAGTCATGCTGGATCTCCAAAGAAGAGGAAATATAATGTAGATTATACTTTAGCTCTAAAATGTAACAAATCAGAAGACATAGAAAGCTCTAAGACTCCTAGTTATTTTTGGTTGCTTAAAAATTACAGTGTGTTGTGGCATACATTTTTACTTTATATTTGTTAAAATATGATTTAATTAGACCTCCAATGCATTGCATCAGAAGAAGGCACTTACCCTCCCTAGACTTCAGTTGCCCCACAACTCAGGAGTTATTATATAAGCATTTAGTAGAAATATAAAATAAGCTATCATTGTATCAAAAATTATGCTTATTAGAATAATCATGTGAAATCTGTAAAGAATGCAATGAAACTTTTGCTGGTCCTCACAATTTCTTCTAAAGTCTGAACGCTGAGACAATGAAGGACAAGCTTTGTTGCTTATCTGAAGAGAAGCAACAGATTCATCCCCAAATGGCTAAACTTTTCCAGCAATCAACCCCTGGATTCCCACTAGCCAATGTAAAAGGTTAGAGATTTGCTAGAGAACAAAGTCGGTGAAGGAATTTAGTGAGTACATATATAAGACTATCTAATTTCTTATTCCCTCCAGTCAGGTAAGGACATCTCCTAATAACCACCCAGATTTGGAATATCTATCAAAAGGGGATATTGACATTTCCTTAACACATTCCCAATTCCTTGCTAAATGCTTGTTAACTGCAAAAACAGATAGTTCTGCCCATGCTGGTATAGACAGAATAGATGCCTCCAGCATGGCGTGTGTTCCCTGGAGTTTGCAAAGGCAGAGAATGGTGCTTGTCCCTTGCCTGGAGAATTATGAATGCAGGGCATTGCCTAGAGTAGGCCACATTTGCAAAGTAAGAATAAAGGATGCAGTAGATTGGTCTCACTCCTTGCGCATGTCAGGAGACTAGGTGGTATGCATCTTCACATGGACTGCCTGGATACACAGAAAATCAGCCAAGCTTGAATATTTTCGAAAGTTCTCTGGTGCTTGCAAAGAGGAAAGAAATGCACAATTTTGCTTTTCTGGTAGAAGTGGAGGGCGAGTTGTAAGAAGTCATCCAAAGGGTCCATTGCCTATGCCATGAAATGATGTAGCACAGATACCTGGTAAAGGAGTAGAGCTTTTGCTACTTTACTTTGCACACCTCCCTAGCTCATGGCCACAGGATAGTTAGAAACAGAGTGAGGAGGATGTGGAAGAAAGTCATATTGGAAGAAAGTCATATTTGCAGACAGTAGGAAGAAGAAAAAATAAAGGGCTCATTTCGCCTACTTAAGATAGACTGGTTAATACACCACTTATATTTTCTAAACTTTTACATTAGAAAACTGAAATTCAGAAACATTATTGACCAAAAGGCACAGACAGAGTCAGGAGTCTTGGGACTACAAAATGAATTATTTAAGAGAATGCCACCTTCCCTTTAAATTAAACAGAATGCATATATCTCCTTTTACCTTTCTCTTTGGCATTTTCAACTTACATTCTAGAAAAATCAGACTGAAAAAAATGTGAACAAGTGCCTTGGCACTATCTGGGTAATGGTGGATAAGATGCTTCACCTTTCTCTTTTTTAAATATATTTTATTGATTTTTTACAGAGTGGAAAGGAGAGGAATAGAGAGCTAGAAACATCGATGAGAGAGAAACATTGATCAGCTGCCTCCTGAACACCCCACACTGGGGATGTGCCCGCAACCAAGGTACATGCCCTTCACTGAATTCGAACCTGGGACCCTTCAGTCCACAGGCTGACGCTCTATCCACTGAGCCAAACCGGTTAGGGCAAGATGCTTCACCTTTCTAAGTATTTTTTTCCTCATCTATAAAATGCAAAGATTGAATCAACTTAGCTTTAAATTATTTTTATATTTTATAAAAATATAATCATAGTTCAATAAAAAAGGGAGGAGAGGAGAAAAGAATGGTATGCAAGAATGGGCAAGATTCTGTATTAGTTGCATTAGTTGAATATTTTATATCTTAAATTTGCTGTTTTATTTTTGCCAGAAGAGTGAAATAATTGAATTATAACCTTAAAAATGTCTTTATTTTCATATTATCTCCCTCCTCTTTTGCACCACTCCTTTTAGAAGTATTGCTAAGGTGATTTAACAATAAAAAAATATATATGATTTTAGAAGATGGAAGCATTCAGTTGTGAACAGTAAAGGAAATTTTGCAGCCCCTGAAAGCTTCCCCATAACTGGATTCCCAGAAGAAATGTTAGTATGGAGGGGTATTCTGTTTTATTTTGCTTGTTTTGCTATATAAACACATAATGGGAATGAGACTGGGAATTGTAACTTCAGATGGTTTTGTGGCTGCAGCTTTCAATCCTGTCACAATAGGTGTCATGGAGATGAATACAGTTGGTGCCATCTTCTGTTTTCATTATCATCCAAGGGGCTGGGATTGGAAAGGATTCATTTTGTGCCATTGTCATTTCTCATTACTATCTTTGTCATGAGAGTGAATTATAACAGCCCTCCTATGCCAGCTATGGCTTTGCTTTCATTACAGACTTTCATTCTTGGGATGAAGATGGTAATAAGAATGGAATGTCGTGTAAAAACAGAGCTCACTTTCATGACATTTGGAAATTGGTGATGAAATGGAAAATGGCAGAAAATAATTAATTCTTCTTTTGTGGCAAAAATTGTCCTGCAAACAGCATCGTGCACCAAAAGTACCCTTCCCTGTGGCAATGACAAAGCAATAAAAAGGCGAACAATGAAGAGCTGCTGGAGCAAAAGAGGGATTGTGAGGCATCCATCTTGCTTGGTGCTTTGGAAACATATCTCCTAATCCTGAATAATGTAACATCCATTTAGCTCCAAAAATAATGTGATAGGCAATTAGGAGCTTCTCTGTTCTCCCTTCAATGATGTGTGCATCTCTATTACATCTTGCCAGAAAGGCACTACCAAATCTGTAGAAGCCATTAGAATTTCTATACAGAATACCTTACACACACACACACACACACACACACACACACACACATACTCATACACATGCATATACATGTCTCTATGTACATATCTTATATAATAAAAGCATCGTATGTAAATGGTCCCCTTGACCCGGAGTTGTCTGGGAGTTCAACCAGGGGGTGGGGCTGGCCAGGGGAAAGGAGGGAGGCCCCGACCAGCAGCTGGCAGCCAATAGGGACCATACCTGTGCACGAGTTTCGTGCACTGGGCCTCTAGTACATATACTATTCTAGAAAAGTATTTAGCAGACTCAATAATAGTGGTATTACAAAGAAGGAGTTTAACTTTCTATTTTATATATTATTTATTGATTGATTTTTTAAATAAATCAGGATCATTTACCACTCTTAAAATTACAACGACTGCATTCTTTCCCAAGAAAACGAGTGGCTCTGTATACAACTGGATTTCCTTTACTATTATAGTCTACTGTCAACTCCAGACACATATTCTCTCATTTAAAATTGAAGTGGATGAGCCCCATTTACATCCACATTTTTTAATGACTGCCTTCTGTCTCTTCGAAGATTCTTTTTTCCCCACCATATCCCAACTATGATGTTTTTCTTTTCTACCAAGAGATCGCATCTTTTCAGAGTGAGGGTTAAAGCATGTTAATGGCAAAAAGAACTTGGTATTGAAATGGTCTTTTCATTAGACTTCATTTAAAGCATTTTATTTAATTTTATCATTGGCCAACATTGATAACACATATTTAGTATTTATCCACTTTTGAACACATGTCATTGTTGGGAAGGGAAATAGGCATTTTAATATGCACATTGAGCACAGAATCATTTATAAGATGGTTATTGAATACAGAAATGTTTATTGTGTGCATGTTAGTGTTTTGCATAGATTTAAGTTTGCTAAATGTTGACACAGTTGCTTATGTTATATGGATGGAGCTAGGGAAAGTAGGCATGAGAGACCACTTTTATTAGTATGAAACGAAGTCAATTACTCTGTAAGACATCACCTGAATTTATTTGGTTCCTTTTACTCTAGAGTGGTTCATGACAAGGGCACATTTTAGATCTTGAAGTCTTTTATATTTTAAAGGGCTAGGGTGGATGAATAAAGTGGTAATTGTTAGAAAAAGGTGGGGGGAAGGTTATTTTAAACTAGTAGAATTTTTACATAGGAAATATGCTGGAATAATTTTACATAATTCTGCCAAGTCATTGACAGTGTTCTCAGTTAAAAATCTGAAATAGCAGATTATCCTAAAGCTTTTTCTAAAGGGAGTTTTGTGTAGCTGTGCTAAGGTTGTAAGTTCAGAACACTTCACCTCAGATAAGGAAAACTCATTTTAAAGTAGAGGTTACTAACCATGCTAGAAAACCCACGAGGCATTTGTTTTTAAATATCTGTCACCAGAAATTCTAACGCAGTAGATCTATATTTTTAAAAGCTTTTTAAAAAACTTTCATGTAGGCCACTGTTAGAAACCACTGTTTGGGAGTTAATTTGTAAAATATAAACCAGCTAGATATTCACCTTTTCTATGGCTGTCTTGATAATTTTTTCTCCTCTTATTTAGGATATTCTTGATGCAGTACATTCACCTGTTAAACAATTTTGGGAACATCTATTATATGCCAATATTGCATTTAGAGGGGGCTAGAAATACAGATGTGACAAAGCACTTATGGCTTGTGTCCACGAAACCCACAGGGTTATAGCAAAGTAGTTCTTAATGGGTCTGCAGGCACTCTTGAGGTTATACCCTCAAGGCTCAGTGCAGAAGGAACAGGCAAAAGTGCCCATCTCCCAGTATTTCCCTGAAATGGGGATTGATTGAATACTTAACAAGCTGCTGCCTGAGTGAGGGTCCAGCTTCTAATTTCATACACTTCTAGAGGCTTCTGCAATCCACCCCCTCAGACTGGGGGAGCCAGGAGCATCCCCCCTTTTCTTCCTTCTTCCTTTGGCTCTGTTTAACAATAAAATCAGAAGAACAGCGTGTCTCTGGTAGTATTTTGTACACACTTCTGGTGCCCAGCTGTTGAGACTGCTGCGGTGGGAAGGGCCCCTAGATTGCATAGCTCAGATAGCCAATGGGGCTTGCATTCATGAGTCCCACAGTAAGCAAAGAAGCAGTTGTTAATGGGCTTAGGAACACCACATTTTCATCCCCATGCCTCTCACAACCCCTATCCCTTCACCACCCCTCTGAACCCCATGGCTATATACCTAGGCTCAGAACAGAGGGGGCAGATAAAAATGCCCATCTTGACTTTTTTGGTCTGACTTATTTCGCTTAGCATGATATTTTTAAAATACATCCTAGCTGTTGCAAATGGCAGTATTTAATGTTTTCTTATGGCTGATTAGTATTGCATTGTATATATGTACCACATCTTCTTTACCCAACCATCCTAGTGAGGGACACTTCTGTTGTTTCTATGCCTTGGCCACCATGAATAATGTTGCATTGAACATAGAGGGTGCATATACCTTTGCAAATATGTTTTTAAATTTTTCAGTGAGATACCCAGAAGAGGAGTTGCTAGGGCATTTGGTAATTCTATTCTTAAATTTCTGAAGAAACGTCATACTGTTTTCCATAGTGGAACCATATGATTTCACTCATATGTGGGATATAAAACTGAAAGCAATGAATTATCAAACAAGACAAACAATAACTCATAGACACAGACAATGGTGGTTACCAGAGGAAAGGGGAGAGTAGGAGGTAGTGAAGGGTAGAAGGTTTGAGCATATAATGAGGGAAGGAGATTTAATTTTGAGTGGTAGGGATATGATGCTATACACAGATGACATATCATAGAATTACATACTTGAAACCCATATAATTTTATTAGCCAATGTCATCCCAATAAATTTAACTGAAAAAATGCCCATCCTTCAGTTTTGCCCTGGAAGGGGCTTAACCACATACTTTCCCAGTGGCTGCTTGATGGTCTGGTTTCTAATCATGCCTCTGGCAATGACTGCCAAACTGCTCTGTAGGACACTGCTAGGCTTTGGCACACCCTCAACTACTGGCAGCCAGCAAGAACAAAACTGCTTGGGTAACCACAGAAGTTTGAGATACAACCAGGAGATCAAGCCAGGCTGATAAAGGAATAATATAAAAACTAAACAAGGAACACATACAAGTCAATAGCAATAAATAAATAAATAAATAAATAACCCAATTAAAAATGGACCTGAATAAATATTTTTCCAAAGAAGACATGCAAATAGTCAACACATTCATGAAGAGGTGCTCAACATCACTAATCATCAGGGAAATGCAACTCAAAATCATAATGATATATCACCTCATACCTGTTACTATAAAAAAGTTAAGAGATGGCAAATGCTGGGGAAGATGTGGAGAAAAGGGAACTCTTGCATGCTGCTATTAGGAATGTAAACTGGCATAGCCACTTTGGAAAACAGTATGGAGGCTCCGCAAGAAATTAAAAGTTGAATTGCCATATAAGTTAGCAATCCATATTCTGGTTATATATCTGAAGGAAATGATAGCAGTTTCTTGAAGGATTTAGCCAAGTTACGGAGACAACTTAAGTGTCAGCTGAATGGATAAAGAAAATGTAGGATATACACACGATGGAATATTATTTAGCCTTAAAAAAGAAGGAAATCCTGCCTTCTGTGACAACAAGCATGAACCTGGAGAGCATTATACTAAGTTGAATAAGAGAAAAACAAAATACTATATGGAATCCCTTATATGTGGAATCTAAAAAAAAAGTCAAACTTAGAAACAGAATAAAATTGTGTTTGCCAGGAATTGAGGGGTGGGGGAAATAGGGAGGGAATTGTAAGAGGGTTTAAACTTTCAGTTTTAAGATGAATAAGGTATATGATGATCTAATGTATAACAAGGTGACTGTACTTCATAATACTGCATTGTATAACTGAAATTTTCCAACAGAGCTGACACTTACAAAAATAAAAATAAAGGTAAATATGGGAGGTGATGGATGTGCTAACTCATTGGTGGACTTCCTTTCACAATGCGTACCATGTAAAATCATCATACTGTAAACTTTAAATATTATACAAATCTATTTGTTAATTATACCCCCAATGAAGCTGGAAAAAAAAGATATTGTTTTGGAATCCTAAATTGTTTTTAGTTGCAATTCTTAAAATGCAAAATTTACAACAAAAGACAACTTCCCTTTGAAAAATCAAAACTTTATATTCGAGCTCAAAAGAATGACAGATTTTATTTAAAGCACATGTATACATACTACATCAATAATCATTAGTCATTTTTAACATTTATAGTTGATCAATTAATATTAAATCAAATTAATAGTATAATCAAATTGATATTTTATTCATGATAAAATTACTTTTAAAACAATGGACAATGATGAGCACTCATATTGTCTTGAAGAGAGAGAATTCTATCTAATAAAAGGGTAATATGCAAATTAACCATCACTCCATGACAAATATGGCGGCGCCCATAACCACAAATATGGAGGCACCCATAACCACAAAGATGGCAGCATGGGCCGGAGCCATAGAGCTGGTGGACCGGGTGGGAGGCTTGGCTTCCTTCCTCCCTGGAAAAGGAAGAAAGCCAAGCCTCCTGCACGCCCAGGCCAGCCGCTCAGGGAGACATGCAGGGAGTGCAGTGGGGAGACATGCAGGGAGTGAGCGAGGTGCCCTGTCTGGGGGTTCCAAATCCACCATTGTTTCCTTACACCACTGATTCCTCTCCTTGCAGGTATCCTCCACACAAAAGCCGTCCCATGCAAATATGTCATGTCCTAATGGGTGAATCCTAAAACGAATGAGTGTCACATCTGGGCAACCTAACTCCCGTTAGATAAAGGACCTGGGAGGAGGGATTTAGAAATCACGAAGCCATCTGACCTGCTCCGTCTCCATAACTGCTGTCAAACACAGGCAGTCTGAGACCCTCCCAAACACCACCTGAGCTAAACCTGAGAACCAAGGTATTTTCAAGGCCCAAAGTTGACAGGGGTAAGGGGGCAGGGGAGCAAAGCAACCAGAACAGCCAACTCAACCAAAGATGCAGGAGCCTAAGGTAACGCAGAGAAATGTCCTGGCCACCGATGCTCTCCGGTAGACGTGGTGCCCACACCAGCTGGGGTGCGGGGGTGTGTACGTGCAGAATTTAAGGCCACCAGCAGGCGGGAAAGTGAAGCATGGCTAAGGATTTTTGGTACACATCCCACAGTCGAGAAGCAGAGTCAGAATCAAGAAGCAAAGTCTTACCTCAGCGCTGGGGTGTTTAAAAGTATCCAAAAATAGCAGTTCCATCCCCGAGTCCACTGCCATGTTTGCTGCAAATGGGAGGCACGCAGGGGACTTCAGGGCCAGCCCTGTAACCTCGGGGGCAACAGCGGCTCTGGAGAGGGAGAGACTGCAGCACTTCCAGTGTCCAAAGCACTAGCTCTGCAAACCTTGGCCTATCCGGAAGCTCGGTGCTGCAGGAAGTCCCTGGCCCCGCCTTCTCCAGCTCCGGAGAAAGGCTGAGAGAGGACAGGCAGGTACTGTGGCTCCAGTGGTTCAAATCTTGTCATTGTCTCAGTTACCTAGCCTCTGCGCCCTCCAGGACAGCCTCAGTACCAGTGCAGAGGAGGCTTTGGAGAGGGTAGTGGTGAGGAGATTGCTTCTGACTCTGGATACCCAGTGAAACTGCTGTCAAGAGCCTTTCTAGGGCTGGCAGGAAAATGCAGCAATGAGGGCAGAATAATGTCTCAAAACAAAGAGGTTATTTTTTTTTCCTCATCAGCAAAATGTGAATATTACCTAAACCACAGATTTTATGAGAATTAATTGAAATAAAATTCCAGAAATTGTATAACAGCCAGGATGGAGTGGATAGGTTGGTTGAGTGTGAGCGTGGTTCTGTGCACAGAAAGGTTGCAGGTTTGATTCCAGGTCAGGGAACATACCTGGCACATACCTGGATTTCAAGTTGGATCCCTGGTCAGGGCTCCTAAGGAAGGCAATTGAAGGGATGGTTCTTACATTGATGTTTCTCTCTATATATCCCTCTATCTCCCTTCCACTCTCTCTAAAAATCAATGGAAAAATGAATTAATGCCATATCTGCAAATATGGATAATCTAAAAATAAAGAAGTTGGGGGTCCCTAACTGGTTTGGCTCAGTGGATAGAGCATCGGCCTGTGGACTGAAGGGTCCCCGGTTTTATTCCGATCAACCAAGGGCATATGCATCCCCAGTTGCGGGTGTGCAAGAGGCAGCTGATTGATGTTTCTCTCTCATCGATGTTTCTAACTCTCTATTCCTCTCCCTTCCTCTCCATGAAAAAAATCAATAAGATATATTAAAAAAAACAACAGCGTAAAAGAGGTTGAATATGTGCTGTATAATTTAAAGCATGTAAAATAATATAACTTTTTTAAAAAACACATTTTATTGATTTTTTTACAGAGAGGAAGGGAGAGAAATAGAGAGTTCAAAACACTGATGAGAGAGAAACATCGATCAGCTGCCTCCTGCACACTCCGTACTGGGGATGTGCCTGCAACCAAGGTATATGCCCTTGACTGGAATCAAACCTGGGACCCTTCAGTTTGTAGGCCAATGCTCTATCCAATGAAGCAAACCGGGTAGGGCATATACCTTTTTAGGGGCATATATGTTATCTATACTAATAAAAGGGTAATATGCTAATTAGACCAGACATCTTTCGGACATCCACCCGGACGTCCTTCCTGACAAAGCCAAGGTGGTAAGAGCTGAGGCAGAAGGGCGACCAGGCCAGCAGGGGAGGGCACTTAGAGGTGACCAGGCTGGCAGGGGAGGGCACTTAGAGGTGACCAGGTTGGCAGGGGAGGGCACTTAGGGGCACCCAGGTTGGCAGGGGAACAGTTAGGCTTCGATCAGGCTGGCAGGGGAGTGGTTAGGGGGTGATCAGGCTGTCAGGCAGGCAAGCAGTTGGGAGCCAGCAGTCCTGGATTGTGAGAGGGTTGTCTGACTGCTGGCTTAGGCCCAATCATCAGTCAGACATCCCCCAAGGGGTCCCAGATTGGAGAGGGTTCAGGTTGGGCTGAGGGACACCCCTCCCCCCCGTGCATGAATTTCGTGCACTGGGCCTCTAGTTTATAAAATAATTATAAAACAATGGAATGTTTCTGTGTGTTTGGTTGACTTTTTTTTAGTTTGTTGGTTAATTTTTTTTAGTATGTCTTATTTGTATGGCCATGACTTTAGATTTATTATTTCAATTCAAAACAGAATAAAAGATCTGAGGAAAATACTTTACCATGAGGATTTTAAAACTTGGTTCATAGAATTTTGGTTTGTGAATGGATGCATCATATGTGGAGATGATGGTTAGAGTAGACTGAAGAGGAAAAGAGAAGCAATAAAAATGTGAGATCACTTCGGTAAAGTTTCACTCGTACTTCTACACTTTCAACTATAATAACTTTAGGGAATGAGTTACATATGTGATCAGCCATTATTTAACACAAGACCTTAAATAAAATTGATATGTTGCTTCCTTCAGTTTACATTGAATCATAAATTTTTCTATTTTGTTTGTTACTTATTTACTGAAAGTCTAAATCAATCTCTAAGTCTTAGTCATTCACATGTTATTGGATCTTAAGGTAACTTCTATGTTTCAGTATTATAAAAAATTCTGTAGTAAACATCTTTATGGGTAAAAATTTTCCTTATATACCAGATTATTTTCTTTGCATACAAGAATAAAAAAGTAAGGGTGAAATGTAGGAACATACTTAAAGCTCTTGACATATATTTCCAAATTATTTCCCAAAATGTTTTGGCGGTCACAGCTGAAATAAACAGACACAGTAACATTATCATTTTGATTTTCCTTCTTTTTATTTAGTCGTGGTTCATTACTGTTGAGATGTGATTTATATAAAGTAAAAGTTACTTGTTTCAGTTGTACAGTTCGTTGAATTTGATAAGTGTATACTGTGTGTAACTGTAACCACAATCAATTAATATATTTCCATCACACTAAAATTTATCTTGTTTACTTATGTAGTAAGTGAAGTTCCACCTACTCTCAGTTACTGCAAGTCACTGATTTGATTTTTGTTGCTACAATTCTGCTTCTTCCAGAATAGCGTAAAAGAAAACCTGGGGTATGGAACCAATTTGACTGGCTTCTTCCACTTAGCTTCTGGGTAAGAGCACCATGTTATTCATGTATCTTTAGTTGGTTCTTTTTTGCTTAGAAGTGTTCTATTTTATGGATGAACCACAATTTGTATATTTATTTACTGGTTAAAATTTGAATTGTTTTCATTTTTGGTGATTATGAATAAAGCTGTTATGAATATTCAGGTGCAAGTCTTTGTGTAGAGATACGTTTTCAACACTTGTAAAATTATCTTATTGTGGGATGGTTGGTTCATATGTTAAGTATATAGCAACTTTATACCATACTGTACAACTGTTTTGTGAAGTGCCATTAGCAATAATCATTGTCACTAGCAATCTAAGGGATTTGCAAATGCTTTGCACACCCACTAGTAATTTTTTTTTGCATGTGCAATTTTAGACAGTCTATTAGATATGTTGTAATATCTCACTGTGATTTAGATTTGAATTTTTCTAATGATTAATGTTAAGCATCTTTTCATGAGTTTATTTGCCATCTGTAGTTTTTCTGTGTGTATAAAGTTTCTGTTGGAAACTTTTGTCTACTTGTATTGGGTTTTGTCTTGTTGTTGTGTTTTCAGAGTTCATTTGAGAGCAGAAATTTTAATTATAAAGTACAAATTATCAAGTTTTATTTTGTGATTTGTGCCTTTGTATACTATATAAGAATGTTTACCTGCCCCAAGGTTTTTTCTTATATTTTCTTTTAGAAATTGTATATTTTAAAAGTTTCACATTTAAGTATGATTCATCATGTTAATCTGTTTCTTTTTTCAATTTTATTGAAATGACATGGGTAATAAAATTATATAGGCTTCAGGTATACAATTTTACAATACATCATCTATAAATTGTTTGTGTATCTACCACCCCAAGTAGAGTCTCCTTCTGTTACCACTTATCCCCCCTTTATCTTTTCCTAACTCCCTCCAACCCCCAATCCCTTCCCTCTGACAATCACCATATGGTTGTATTGGTCCATGAGTCTTTTTCTATATTTGCTTAATCCCTTCACCCATCTCCCGAAGTCCCTCCCGCCTAACAGCTGTCAGTCTGTTCTCTGTATCTAGTTGTCTCCACTTTGTTAGTTTATTTTGCTCATTGTTTTTTTGTATGCAATGTGTGGAAAGAAAATAAATGAGTTGTTGTTTTTCTCTTTCCCCTAGCAAAATTTGTTGAAAAATGTATACTTTCATGAACTACCTTGGAACATTACAAAACCTAGCTGGTTTCGCTCAGTGGTTAGAGCATCAGCCTATGAACTGAAGGATCACTGGATTAGATTGAGGTCAAGGGCACATACCTCAGTTGCAGGATTGATCCCTGACTCCGGTTGGGAAACATGCGCAGGAAGCAAACAATCAATCAATGTGTCTTTCTCACATTGATATTTCTCTCTTTCTGTCTCTCACCTTCCCTTCCACTCTGTCAAAAACCAATGAAAAAAGTATCCTCTGGTGAGGATTAACAAATAAAAATTAATTGAGTCTGAAGATGTAGGTCTATTTTGAACTATTTATATATTTCCATCAATTGATATGTCTATCCTACCACTAAAACTACACTGTCTTGATTATTGAAGCTTTATAGTAAGTCTTGAAATATGGCTTTGTGCTTTCTTCAAACTTGTTTTTCGGTTTCAATATTTGTCTGGTTAATCGAGGGCCATTGCCTTTCCATATAAACTAAAGAATCACCTTCCCAATATCCAAAAATAACCCTCATTGGATTGTGATCAGTATTCTTTGAATCTATATGTCAATTTGGGAAGAATTGACAACTTAGCAATGTTAAGTTTTCCAATACATGAACAGAGTGTCTCTCTCAATTTATTTAGATCATTTAAAATTTTTCTTATCAGTGTTTTCTATTTCGAACATAAAGTTTTTGCACATATTAGATTAGTTAGACTAATCCCTATAAAATATTTTGTTTTCTTTTTTATGATATAAATTATGAAGATTTTTACATTTATTTCAATATTCAAGTGTTCAGAACTATATATAAAAATATAATCGAGTTTTATAAATTGACCATTTTCCTATGGTCTTTTTAATCTCATTTATAATTTCTAGGAGGTATTTTGTAGATTCTTTGGGATTATATTTGTATATAATCATGATGCTCTACAACTAATTTGAGTCATGTTTCTTCAAGTCTGTATGCCTTTTAATATATTTATCTTGTCTTATCATATTGGCCAGGACCTCCCACACAATGCTGCATAAACAGTGGTGAGATTGGACATTCTATTATTGTTCACTACATTATGGGGAGAACACTATTCTTTTACTACTATGTTGCCAGCTATGTGGTTTTCTAGATGCCCTTTATCAAATTAAGGAAATTCTGTACTAATTTCGATTGCTGAGAGATTATTTTACTTTTAATATATATTGAATTAATTATTTTTATTTCATCTGTTGGACAGTACATTTTTCTACTGGTTTTGATGTAGTTAATTACAAGGATTGATTTCTTACAGTTAACCAGCTTTGCACTTCAGAAATAAACATCACTCATTCATTTTGTATCATTATTTTTATATGCTTCTAAATTAATTTGCTAATAATTTCTTAAAGAATTTTGCATCTTTGTTCATGTTAAAATATTGCATCATGCCAAGCTGTTATATTTTTAAATCTTTTTGTAGTGGTCTATTTTATGTTTTCTTTTCTTATAATGTTTTAGTCTGGTTTTGGTATTAGCAGGCCCCATAACATGAGTTGAAAGTGTTCTCTCATCTTTCAGTTTTGAAAGGATTCTGTGTACAATTAAGATAATTCTTTAAATGTTTTATAGTATTCACACATTTTGTCATCTGAGCCTGGAACTTACTTTGGAGAAAGATGTTAGGCTACAAATCAAACAGCTTAATAGATACCAGGCTATTATGGTCGTCTCCTTCTTCATGAATGAGCTTCAGTAGTTTGTGTATTCACAGAAATTTATAAATTTCATCTGAGTTATGAAATTTATTCTTGTTTATAACATCCTTTTATTATCACTTTAAAATCTATAGTTATGTCCTTTCTTGTATTTTTCATATTAGTAACTTTTACCTCCTTTCCTTTTATCTTCAGTATTTTATTTAAAGCTTTATTATTTGATTGAACTTCTAAAAGAACCCATTTTTAGATTTATTAGTAGTTTCATTTAATTAATTTCTGTTTTTCATATTTCCTTCTTTTTTATTGCATTGGTTATATATTTTTTTTTTCTTTTGGTACTTTTTAAGGTGATGGCTTAGTTTAGTGTATATTTTGTTTATGTAACAAAGTAAGGTTTTATAATTAACTCTAACAAACGTTAACCAAAATCAGAGACCAGGAAAGGGGAAAGGAAGAACAAGACAAAGGGAGGCTGGCATTTCTCCTTCAGAAAAGATCTCATTCTTTACATAGTATCATAGAAATTAGACTAATCAAAACTTTGTTTTATATCAAAGTATAAAATTTACAAAATTGAATATTATTGCGTTAGCAAAAACAATAACTTTGTAGGTAAATTTCTAACATAAGGATAATTGCACTGTGCTCCCAAACTGTGATAAATAAGACTTTAGTGACAAGCGTGAAACCTTTTGGCACTATTTTTTCTTGTACTAGTAATTATGGTCAATCTATAGATTTATTTATTTTTTTTAAATTTTTTGTTAATCCTCACCCAAATATATTTTCCATTGATTCTTTAGAGAGAGTGAAAGGGAAAGGGAATGACAGAGAAACATTGATGTGAGAGAGACCCGGCGGGGATCAAGCCTGCAACCAAGGTATGTGCCCTTGACAGGAATTGAATATGGGATTCTTCAGTCTACAGGTTGACACTCTATCCACTGAGCCAAACAGGCTAGGGCTACACTTTTATTTTTGAAAAATTATTTCTCTGCTAATTGTTTGATTTATCTTTGCTACTTTTGTCAAGAATTTTACAGATTCCAAAAATGGAAAAGCAGCATTCATATGGCCTTGTCAATGGAGACAAAACTGAGAGTTTGTTTCCCATTTCTCTCACTTATCACGTGAGTGACTTCTGGAAAACCACCTAACCTCTGTGTTCCTATTTATTCAACTGTAAGATGGAAATTAAAATAATAATCAGATCAGAAGATGGCAGCTGATTAAGTGGAAGCTATACTGACATTCTCCAGAACCAAACTGGAATAACAACTAAAGTATAGAAAAATCACCCTGAATAACCAACTGAAGACTAGCTGGAGAGAAATTGCATAACCAAGGACATAAAGAGAAGACTGCATTGAGACTAGTTAGAAGGGTAGATGTGCAAGAGGGTTGACTGGGCTCCCACAGGCAGCAGGTGACGTTCTGGAGGCATATCTCAGCTGTGGGGAACTCCCCCTGAGAAGTCTGGGGTCCAACCCCCAAACCAGCCTCCCCAGCCCAGAGCACCAGAACTGGGAAAGGTGCCCACATAACATCAGACATGCAGTGAAAAGCACAGGGGATTCTATCTGGCAGGGGCAGATGACTAGAAAAGCATACACCCTTTGAAAGGGCCAACACACTAAATTTCATTTGCAACCACTTCCCTTGGGATCCAGTAGTGGGAGGGCAGAGTGAACTGGAGCTCCATGAGGAGAGTCTGGGGTAGGTGGCTCAGCAGGGAAAAAGCAGAGAAGACAATCATCAGGATCCTTGTGCTGAGTCATTCCCCAATACTGCAGAAACCATCTTTCTCAGCAGAGATTTCCCATAAATGCAGCTTTTGCCTCGGGGGAAGAAATTACCCCAAACATTGGAAATCCTTTTGCCCCTGCTTTGGAGTTTACCCTCAACTGAGCTGTACAGCCTGAGGCTCATTAAATGACTGATTCTAACAATCAGCCTGCAGGCAGAGGTGGATTTCTGGGTGCTTTGAGTCTTTGACCTGCATCTAAGCTCTGTGCAAGGAAAAGCTGACTTTGGTGCAGTTTGGTCCTTGCCATATGCATCCAGCCCCAAATGAGGGTCCCACAAGATGTGGATTGCTGATAGTTCTAAACAGGGTACTCAGGGCCAGTCACAAGCAGCGTCTGACATTGGTCTGCACCAGAGACCCTTAGAAGAGACCTCAAATCAATAAACCAAGTGGCAAGCTTCAGACAACAACAGAGCAAGATCCAATAAGCTCCACAAGCTGTACATCTACAGGGAGATATGGGTTCCAACCCAGGCAGAGGACAATTCTACTTTGTGTGATAAGAAACTGCATGTTATGTTGGGGATTGAGTCTCACTGTCAGCCAGCCTGAGGGTCAAGCCCATGCATGAATGAGCTAATAGCAATCAAGGCTCAATTACAATAGGAGTGCCCACACAACACACACAAGGAACATTATTAGAGTACCCAGGCCTGGTGATCCAGGGAGACTGTGTCACCGGGTCTCACAGGTTACCCACTACATACAGCCACCATATTAAGACTAGGAGATATCAGATCTACTGAATATATAGAAACAAACCCAAACAGGCAGTCAAAACTGGGAGACAAAGAAACAAGCCCAAATGAAAGAACAAGAGAATTCTCCAGAAGAAGAGCTAAATCTAATAGAGATAAGAAATTTATCAGATATAGAGTTCAGAATAATGATTATAAAAATGCTCAACTGCATGAAAACATACAGAAACTATGAAAAATAACCAGTCAGAAGTGAAGAATGGCATAGCAGAAATAAAGAATACACTGGAAGGAATAAAGAACAGATAAGAGGAAGCTGAGGATTGGATCAACAAATTAGAAAACAGGGTAGAACATCACTCAATCAGAGAACCAAAAAGAAAAAAAAAAAACAATTAAGAAAACAGGAGGACAGTATAAGGGAGCTGTGGCAGAACATGAAATGTAACAATATCCACATTGTAAAAGACACAGAAGCAGAAGAAAGTGAGCACCAGCTAGAGAACTTGCTTGAAGAAACAATGGCAGAAAGCTTCCCTAACTGGATGGCAGAAAGTGTCCCACAACTATGTGTGAAGCACACATAGTTCTAAGCAAGAGGAACATAAAAAGGCCCATGCCAAGACACATCATAATTAAAATGCCAAAAATTAGCCCGGCCTATATGGTTTAGTGGTTGAGCATCAATCTATAAGCCAGGAGGTCACAGTTCAATTACCAATTGGGGCATATACCACAGTTGCAGGCTTGATCCCCTGTGTGGGGCATGCAGGAGGCAGCTGATCAATGATTCTCTCTCATCATTCTATCTCTCTTCCTCTCTCTTTCTCTCTGAAATCAATATATACATATAATTATAAAATGCCAAAAATTAAGAACAAATAAGGAATCTTAAAGGCAGTAAAATAATTTCTCATCAGAAATTCTATAGCCTAGAAGGAAATTGCATGAAGTATTTAAGGTAATGAAAAGCAAGGATTTGAAACCAAGGCTACTATATCAAACAAGGCTATCATTCAAAATAGATGGTGAAATAAAGAGCTTCCCAGACCAAAAAAAGAAAAAAAGAAAAAGAAAAAAAAAAGTCTAAACGAGTTTAACAATACCAAAACAGCATTGCAAGAAATGTTAAAGGGGCTGCTATAATAATAATAAGAAACACACAGAGAGCCATAAAGAATTATAATGGTAATAAATAAGTACCTACCAATAATAACCTTAAATGTAAATGGATTAAATGCTCTAGTCAAAAGACATAGGGTAGCTGAATGGATAAAAACAAGACCTTATATATGCTGTCTACAAGAGAATGACCTCAGAACAAAATACATAGCAAAATACATAGCATGGAAAAAAAATTTTCCATGCAAATGGAAATGAAAAAAAAAAAAAGGGGATAGCAATACTCATATCTGACAAAATGGACTTTAAAATGAAGGCCATCACAATACACAATGAAGATCACTACATAATACTAAAGGGATCAATCCAACAAGAGGATGTAACTCTCATAAACATATGTACCCAATATAGCAGCACCTAAATATATGAAAAAAAACTTCTGAAGGACTTTAAGAGAGAGATCCATAGCAATATAGTCATAGTAGGAAATAATGACTCTAAATGAAACACTAGATTGGATGGATTTAATTTACATTTACAGAACATTCACCCCAAAGCTTCAGAATATACATTCTTCTCAAGTGCATTTAGGGCATTCTCAAAGATAGACCGCATCTCAGGAAAACAAAACAAAACATGAAGTCTATACAAATTCAAGAAGATTAAAATCATATCAGGCATCTTCTCAGATCACAATGGTATGAAACTAGAAATCAACTACAATAAAAACACTCAAAAACATTCAAACACATGGAGGCTAAATAGCATGTTATTAAACAATGAATGGGTTACCAATGAGATGAAGGGATAAATCAAAAGTTTCCTGGAAATGAGTGAAAATGAACACTCAACAATCCAAAATCTATGTGACACAGTGAAAGTCATCCTGAGATGGAAGTTCATAGCACGACAGGCCTCAATAAACAAGAAAAATGTCTAATAAAGTGTCTAATTATATAACTTAAAGAATTAGAGTGAGAACAACAGGAAAAGTTCAGATTAAGTATAAGGAATAAAATAATAGAAGTCAGAGCACAAATAAATGACAGAAAATAAAATAACAATACAAAAGATCAATGAAACCAAAAGCTGATTCCTTGAAAAGATAAACCAGATTAATGAACCTTTAGCCAGACTCATCAGGAAACAGAGAAGACCCAAATAAAGAAAATCAGAAATGAAAGCGGTGAAGAAGCAACTGATCCCCTGGGATTAAAAAGGCTTGTAAGAAAATACTATGAACAACTATATGCGAACAAGTGGGACAACCTGGATGAAATGGACAAATTCCTACAAAAATACAATCTTCCAAACCTGAATCAAGAAGAATCACAAAACCTGAATAGGCTGACTACAACTGATGAAATTGAAGTAGGAATAAAAATAAAAAATAAAAAAAATCCTAGCAAACAAAAAACCTGGTCTGGATGGCTTCACAGGGATGTTTTACCAAATATTAAAAACTAACATGTACTCTCCTTAAACTATCAAAAAAATGAAGAGTAAGGAACACTTCCAAGTTCTTTTTATGAGGCCAGCATTATCCTTCTCCCAAAACCAGATAAAGACACTACAAAGAAAGAGAATTATAGGCCAGTATCCCTGATGACATAGATACTGAAATCCTCAATAAAATATTAGCAAATTGGATCCAGTATATTAAAAAGGTTACCCATGATGATCAAGTGGGATTTATTCCAGGGATGCAAGGCTGGCACAATATTTGCAAATCAATAAATGTGATATATCACATGAATAAAATGAAAGACAAAAAACACATGAATATGTCACTAGACACAGAAAAAGCACTTGATAAAATCTGGCACCCTTTTTTTGATAAAAACTCTCAGCAAAGTGGAGATAGAAGGATCATACCTCAACATAATAAAGGCCATATTTGACAACTTACAGCCAACATCAAATTCAATGGGCAAAAACTAACACCATTTTCCCTAAGAACAGGAACAAGACTGGGATATCCACTTTCACCACTCTTATTCAACATAGTACTGGAAGTTCTAGCCACAGCAATCAGACAAGAAAAAATAAATAGCATTCAAATTAGAAAGGAGGAAGTAAAAATGTCATTATTTGCAGATGACATGATATGGTACACAGAAAACCCTAGACACTCCACCAAAAAACTTCTAGATTTAATAAATGAATTTGACAATGTAGCAGGATACAAAATTAACACACAGAAATCAATGGCATTTTTATACACCAATAATTAATTATCAGAAACAGAAACTAAAAAATAATCCCATTTATCATTGCAACAACAACAACAACAAAATATACGTGGAAATAAACTTAACCAAGGAGGTAAAAGACCTGTACTTGGAAAACCACAAGATGTTGAAAAATCAGATAGAGAAAGATATAAACAAGTGGAAGAATATACCATGTTCATGGATTGGTAGAATTAAATCATTAAAATGTCCATACTACCCATAGATTCAATGCAATCCATATTAAAATACTAAAGGCATATTTCACAGATCTAGAACAAATACTCCAAAAATGTATATGGCACCATAAAAGACCCTGAATGTATCATGAGATAGAAGAACCACATTGGAGGGATCACAATACTCTTCAATAAATGGTGTTGGTATACTTGGACAGGTATATGCAAAAAAAAAAAAAAAAGAAAGAAAGAAAGAAAGAAAAGAAAAAGGAAATCAGGCCACCAAATTACACAATAGACAAGAATAAACTCAAAATGGATAACAGACTTAAATGTAAGTTGTGAAGCCATAAAAATCCTAGAAGTAAACAGCAAAACCTTAGACATCTTTCTTAGTAATAAGTTTGCAAATACATCTCCTAAGGCAAGGGGAACACAGTTAAAAATAAACCAATGATACTACATCAAAATGAAAAGCTTCTGCACAGCAAAGGAAGCCATCAACACAATGAACAGAGCCCACTGTATGGGAGAACATATTTGCCAATGATATATTTGATAAGGGGTTAATTTCCAAAATACATAAATAACTCACACAACTTAACAAAAGAAAGACAATCCAATTAAAATAACAGAAAAAGGACCTGAATAGACATTTCTCCAAAGAGGAATACAGATGGCCAAGAGACATATGAAAAAATGTTCAAAGTTACTAATCATCAGAGAGATGCAAAATAAAATGACAATGAGGTACTCTGCTGGTGTGGCTCAGTGGTGCAGCATAGACCTATGAACCAGGAAGTTCTGGTTCAATTCCAGGTCAGGGGACATGCCTGGGTTGCAGGCTTGATCCCCAGTAGGGGCATGTAGGAAGCAGCTGATCAATTATTATCTCTCATCATTGATGTTTCTATCTCTCTATCCCTATCCTTTTCTCTCTGAAATCAATAAAGATATATTTAAAAAAAAAAAAGAAAGACAATGAGGTATCACCTCACACCTGTTAGAATGGCTACCATCAACAAATCAACAAATGGCAAGTGCTGGTGAGGTTGTGGAGAAAAGGAAACCCTAGTACACTGCTGGTGGGAATGCAGACTGGTGCAGCCATTATGGAAAACAGTATGGAGTTTACTCAAAAAATTAAATATGGAACCGCCATTCGACCCAGTGATCACACTTCTAGGAATATATTCTGAAAATCCCAAAACATGAATCAGAACGAATATATGCACTCCTATATCCATAGCAGCACAATTTACAATATCTAAATACTGGAAATAGCCCAAGTGTCCATTAGTAGATGAAAGGATTTAAAAAAAGTGGTACATTTACACAATGAAATACTATGCAGTTGTAAAAAAGAAGAATTTCTTATCCTTTGAGACATCATGGAGGGACCTGTAGTGTATTATGCTAATAAGAATAAGCCAGTCAGAGAAACACAAGTGTCATATGAAATCATTCATATGTAGAATCTAATGAACAAAATAAACTGATGAACAAAATAGATCCAGAGACATAGAAGCATGGAACAGACTGAGGAACCTTAGAGGGAAGGCAGGGCTTGGGAAGAGATTAACCAAAGAATTTGTATGCATATATGCATAACCCATGGACACAGACAATAGTGTGGTGAAGGCCTAGGGTTGGGGGTGGAGTCAGGATTGAGGAGGTCAATGGGGTAAAAAAGGGGGACATCTGTTATACTTTCAGCAATAAAGATAAATTTAAAAATAATAATAATATCAATAGCTAACACATGGACTACTTCTTATTCTGATGAATGCTTTCTACATATCATTTCATTTAGTCTTCCCAAGAAGTCTATGGAGAAGGTGTATTATTATCCATGTTTTATAGATGAGGCAATAACACATCACTGTAGAATTAAATAATAATTATAATGCTCAGTGTGGAGGGTAGGCACTCATAGATGTTATGTCAACGGTGATGGCAGAAGTGGTGATTTTGATAATGACAACAAAGATAAAATTTCTATGCATTAGCATTATGCCATCATCTTAGATAAATATGCTTTTAACTATTATAAATATATCATCAACAGTTTATTTAATAAGCATTTATTGACACCCTTTATACTGTGTCCTAAAAGTACTAAGACTAATTTACAATGCTATTTTCAAGGAGTCTCTAAATTAGGAGGAAAGGAAAAAAATATTATCAAAAGAGGAAAATATGAAGGGAAGGAATGATGAGGAAGAGAAAGAAGCAAACAGGAAGGAGAAAGTGGAAAGAAGATTAAAGGACAAAAGAAAGGAAGGCAGTGTACTCTTCTAGAATACAGTTGGCTTCATTTGGACTGCACAATAGGAGGCATATTCCAATCTCTAATACATGCCATGCACCAGCGCCCATATTTAGAAACCAGCTGCTGGGAAGACACATGTAAACACAGCAGAGCATTATTCTTAAGGGTGTGTGGTGATGCATAGCGCCTGTCACATTGGAATCTGGCTTCATGCAAAATGATTGCTGGACCACTGGTCCTAATTCGCTGTGCCATCTGTAAAACACAAAAAAAGCACTGTAGCACATGTGGGTACAATTGATATTATAAAATGATGCTAAATGATAAAATCCGGTAAGAATGAGACGGATTTCTTTTCATTCATGCTGTGACCAGTTTTTGTTAAATATCTGAGGATTATGGAAAGGGTGGGGAAGGATATGGAAAGAGAGAAGAGGGAGGAAAAAAGGGGGCAGAAACATCATAGTAGCTTCCAGCTGCTTCAGATCCTTTGGTAAGAGGTTTGTTATAAAATCGATCAAGAAAAATAGGTGCATTCAATAGCTTTAGGTACATTTTGTGCCAAGTCAGTTAATATGTCAAATGTTCTGCTTTAAGCAAAAAGACAAAAAAGCTTTGCTGCACCACAAAGGGGAATCTTAATCCCATCACTCCTTTGTCAGCCTCCAAGGAAATAGCATTATGTAAGCATTTGATTTGCATCAAGGGGCGCCTTGATTTCTGAGAAAGCTGTTTGCAATTCAATAAGCTCCATGCACAATGTTGCCTTTCTTGTAATTCCTTATGGTGCACTTGATAATGATCATAATACATTTTTCCCCCCAGTGGAGAACACTGAGGCAGTGCTGGAAAATAAAATTTTGTCTCTGGGCAAATTAAGAAATGATGAAGATTGAGAGAGATAAACTTTCACATTGTATGATCTCTGGCTTGGATCAAGAAAGTTTGCAAAAGGGCACTAGTTCAGGTAGAGGCCAGCCTGAATTGATGATGACCTAGGAATGAAGGTTGGGACAATTTGAAAAGTGAGGGTTATACTTACCTGGCAGGGGAGATACCATGATCACGAAGGTGGTTTTCCCAGGGCGAGGCTTATCCATTGCACTCCGGATGTGCTGACCCCTGCGATTTCCCCAAATGTGGGAAACTCGACTGCATAATTTGTGGTAGTGGGGGACTGCGTTCGCGCTCTCCCCTAAAAAAAAAAAAAGAAAAAGAAAAGCGAGGGAGGGAGAAAACATGGGAAGAGGAAAGGAGGGAGGAAAGGGAAGAGAAAGAGGGAGACAAACAGAGACGGAAAGGCAGAGAGAGTTAAAATAGAAGTTGCTTGGAAGACTAGCTCCAGGGGTAGAAAAGCAATTTTGCAACCCTTGAGAGGGTCAAAAGTTCATATGAAATTCATCAAATATTCATTTCCCTAATTCATTCCTCTCAGCTTGTTGAGTATGCTTGTTACACTACAGGATCTTACAAAGCCCCAGCTTTTCTTTCCATTTTCCATTTTGAATAGTTAAATAACAGCCACCTGCTTTATAGTCCTGTAAATCTTAATTTTGTTTCTATCTGAGTGGAGCTGTTAAAAAGTTAATGATTTAGCCCTAGTCGGTTTGGCTCAATGGATAGAACGTCAGCCTGCAGACTGAAGGGTCCCAGGTTTGATTCCTATCAAGGGCAGGTATCTTGGTTGCAGGCTCCCAGCCCTGGTTGGGGGCATGCGGAAGGAAACCCATCGACCTGTCTCTCTCACATCGGTGTTTCTCTCTGTCTCTGTCTCTGTCTCTCCCTTCCACTCTATCTAAAAATCAAAGGAAAAAAATGTCCTTGGGTGTGAAGTAAAAAAAAAAAAAAAAAAGTTAATGATTTAGAGCTGCTTCCTGGTTTGGCTTGCTTTCACAGAAAATCCTGGAGATACAGGCACACTTAGACTTCCCAAGTGTGGTGGCCTGAGATGAAGGAAGCAACCCTCAAACACAGACTTCTCTGCAACTGTGACAGGGATGAGTAGAGATACAGCTGATGTGGAGGTTATGGTTAGGGTTGTGAGAAATAACAAAAAACAATGGCTGTCAATGGCTAGGACCTTAAGAACAGGGTCCATGAGTTTTTCAGCAATCACCACAGAATTGGTATAGGGCGATGCACAGAAGAGATACTCTGTATTCATCATTATCTGTTCAAAAACATGAACTGATTGCCCTTGTGCCTGTAATGAAAACAACAAAAACAAGATTTCTAATCTCAGATTGCTTCAAGTCAAGTAGGGGTGACACAGGTAAACCAGCAAAAGAAACATCCTAACATGTTTTCCTCATATAACTTTTATTTTCCAAATTTGTTTCAAATGGCATGTAATATTTTGGAGATATAAAAATTATGATATGGAGTTTCTCAATTGTATTAACATTTGAGCCAGATAATACTTTGTGATGTGTGCTGTTCTCTTGTGTATTACAAGATGATTAGTTACACCTTTGGCCTCTACACACTAGACGCCAGTACCAACCCATCCCCAGTTGTAAAAGCTAAAAATGTCTCCAGACATTGCCCAATGCTCCTTGGAGAGACGAAATGCCCCAGTTGAGAAACACTGCTACAGAACATTCAGGTTCATTTTTCCCATTACTCTTTGGCATTTTGCTGTATCAGCCTTTGTTATTTTACATCGTACATGCAGTAAAAGTGGCAAATTGCTGGACTTCCCCTGAAAACCATTCTCTCCTTCTTCCAAGGTGCTGGACATACATGGCCACTCCATTAAAGGCTACATATCCCTGCTTTCTTTGCAGGTAGATTTGGCCAGTCATGTGACAGAATTTAGTAACTAAGTCAGTGAAACAATTAGTGGCACTTCTAAGCACTGGCATTAAAATAAAGAGCAAATGCTTTTCTATTTTTCCTTTCCTTTTTACTGTGAGCCAGACACTTGGAAGGGGCCTCCCATATTTAACTATGCAATAACAGCAACACACTAGAGGACAGGAAAACGTGAGGATGGGCTAATGTGGTCCATTACAGATTTTCTAAATTACTTTGTGGATCAGAACAGCTTCATCAGCCTCAACCACCCACCTCAAGAATGTTGTATAAAAGATAAAAAAATCTTCTACTTTATTTAAGCCACTGTGTTTAGGTATCTCTTTATTACAGAAATTTAGCTTTTTAATCTTAGCTGCTGGAACTCTACCACATATAGAATGTATGTACAATTCCATGCACATATGTATTTTAGGCACATACACACATATGATTAATGTGCAGAATAGAATTCTGGTTCAGCAATACATTTAGAAAGAGAAAAATATAAGTAGGTGCATGTCCATAGTAGAATAGTTATTAAAAAGCTATAGGGCCCTCGCTGGTTTTGCTCAATGGATAGAGCATCGGCCTAAGGACTGAAGGGGCCCTGGTTTGATTCCGGGAAAGGGCACATGTCCAGTTGCAGGTTCGATCCCCACTAGGGGGCATGCAGGAGGCAGCGAATCTATTATTCTCTCTCATCATTGATGTTTCTATCTCTCTCTTCCTCTCCCTTCCTCTCTGAAATCAATGAAAATATATGTATATATTTTTAAAAAGCTATAGGATTCTAGGTAATGGTGTAATTAATTTTGCTGATGTGGTTCCTCGGCCTTAAATAATGAGTAAGAGTTTGTCAGAAAGATTAATGAACCAATGAAAGATTGTTCTCTGGTTTCATAACTCCGAAGACTCTCATCCAGAATGAGGCAGTGGTAGCTCTACAGATGGCAGCAGTGATCACCTGAGTCCCAGGGATATTATCATTGAGTCAAGGCTCTTAGATGCACTCCCACTTCACACTAGGATCATTACCAGACTTCTGAAAGTGACAGGAGCATTAACACAGACAACTAATCCACCTGAACACTATTTTGATTAAAAGAGCTCTATGTTTCTTTCTCAGTGTATAGAGATTCTGAAAAGAACTTTTAACAGGATTTGATGGTGCTTTTAATGATTCATCTTTTTATGTATTTCTCCACTGTTTTCTATGGGTTGCAATTATATATCACATGGATTGCCCTCTGCTCTGAATTAATTGCTGCCCTCTAAAACATAACATTGGTATCCAGATAAATAAGGTAACATTAAACAATATACTTATGAAAAAGATACATGATGGTTCGATAATTTTTCTTAAGTTAAACTAAGCTCAAACTGTGTTGTGAAAGTCAATATGCATTATGCTAGCTTATTTGCATTGAAAATATTAGCCATGTGAAAAAGCAATTGGATTGTCCTGGAATTATTTTTTTTTCTGGAAATTTGTATTCTCTCATCTGGGAAGAGCCATATCACATTTTTAAGATGGGTCACAATCACATCTCAGTATAATGAATTTCAACATTCTTTATGAAATGATAAATAAATGATACTTCTCATACAATCTTTCCCTACTTATCTTTTACCAGAATTTTCAAGTATAATTGTTGTTTTTCCAGTGAGCTATACTCTAAACTTCTCTCATGTTTGAACTTATATAATTTTTTAATGAATCCTGGTGTCAACTTTTCTTACTTATTATTTCTTTGGCTGTGCACCATTGATTCTCTTTTAAAAAAAAAAGTATGAGACGTTTGATGCCCCCCCCCCGACTTAAAAACATATTCTCTCTGTCTTTTCCCCCTCTTTGATATTTGCAAAATACCTGTCTCCTCATTCAATCCTTTCTTTAGCAGCAACTCAATAATGTTAATTATTACCTTTGAGGAGGCTACATGCTTCTGTTGCATCCACATTTAACTCTTTCATGGCTACCATAATGAAACAGTGGTGTTCCAGAGAATTTAATTGTGAAAATATGTCACCAAATATTTCGTAAAATTTTAATTTTTAAAATCTGTTAAAATATTCAGTAAGCCTTTACAATGCATTCTGATACTAACTACCCACATCTAGCTCAGAGCTCACACATTAAAGTATAGTTCCTAAAAAGACTGCCTTATGTCAGACATCAGCTACAGTTTTAGGGTGCCCAGGCCAGCCACACTCTGATCAATTGGCTACTAATTTGGGGCTTTTCTCTATCCCTTCAGTTTCAAAAAATTCACTGGAATGACTCACAGAAGTTAGGAAAATGCTAAATTATGATTACACTTTTATTATAGCAAATGGATACAAATCTGAACTAGCCAGAGAGAGACACATTGGGTGAAGCCTAGAAGGGCCACAGATATGAAGCTTCTATGTCATCAGGACATGTCACCCTTTTGGCCCATAGATGGATGATTACAAATCAGAGAAGCTCTCCTGAGAGCTTCAGTGTCCAGAGATTTTATTGGGGTGTCATTATGTAGGCATGGTTGATTGGATCATTGACCATGGGATTTAACTCAATCTCTAGCACCCACCCACTCCTTGGAGATTAGAGGTCAGGTTATCAAGCAGCTCAAAGTTCCAAATTTATAATCACATGATCATTCTCTTTGATAAGACCAGCTCCCATCCTGAGATCAATCATTGCGGGGACTGACCTGCAGACCCTGAGCGACAGATGAATGATTACTCTGACACACGTTTCTGTGAAAGAGAGGGCTAAGAAACTGCCTGGCTAAAGGAACCAACAGCCCCGTTTGCCTGCCTCCTTAGGCTTTTATTGTAGCAGCAGCTTGAACTAAAATTAACCTCTAGATACAATCAGCAGGGCAAGCATCCTTGAGAAAGAACCTGCTTCTACAAGGTCGTGTCTAAAAACTAAACATAGATTCCAGTAAAACACCTGGGGGCTCAGACTTGTTTGGAAAAGTCAAGGCAGGGGTTGCCGCCTTCTGCAAGGTCTCCCTAGAGGCCCCCGGCCTTTCAGAGAATCCTTCTTACAGACTTTCCAACCAAGTCCCATGCTTCCCCACAAATCATGAGTTACCATATTTGCATAAATTCAGATGTAGCTCCAGAGGCCCACCATGAAAAACAGATACTCCTTTTGTCACTAAAGAAATTCCAAGGACTTAGAAGCTCTCTCCCAGGCATCTGGGGAAAAGACCAAACAATTTATTATATAGCAGCCCTCCTTTAAAAACCAAACTCTCTTTTACACATACACATCACTGAAATGTTCATTAAGTGAGTTTAATGTTTTGTATCTACTGTTCTTTTCAGAAAGAAGAGCATAAAATAAGTTTTTTTTTAAAAAAAAGGACCAAGAATAAAATATATGTGTTAGGAGCAGTCTTGGGCAAAATTGTGACATAGTTGAACATTCAAATATTAGAACTTGAAAGAATTTCAGAGATTCTTTAATCTTATGCTATTTTTCTTTAGAAACAAATAGGTCAGAAGAATAAAGGGAGTTTTCTAAAAAAGTAAATAAATAAATAACTCTCAAATAGAAATTAAAAATGTCCAGCTCTTCCCACCATCCCACGCGAGCATTCCTTCAGAGCCTGCCCAAAGTCTTCATTCAGGACCCACACTTTCTAGTTTCCCCACTCTGCCTTCTCTTTTCTCTTTCACTTGGGAGACTTCATACTACTAAGCTCTCTCATCTCCCTGCTTCTATTCTACCTTTCCTTCAGATTCCTTTGCAACCCTACTGAGCAAAAATGTGAACAATAAATTCTCTTCTCTACAAGTTCTGATCTCTGAAACCAGGCAAGGGCACAAATGTGCTAATTAACTCATTTGCAGCTCTCCTAGATACCATGATACCTTAACTCAGTTTCTGCAAATAAACCTTCTAGATTGGTGTTAATGAAGGGGATTTCAGAAAGGAGGCCCTTTACACTTTTGTGCACACAGGTGGTTTTGTATGCCATAGAAGGCAGAATCTGAATAGAAAGACACTCTAGTCTCGCAAATAGGGTTGTCCACTGAGTGTACTACTGAACGTGTTAGGAGAAAGAATCATAATATTAGAGAAGTTTTTGCCAACTGTCCTCTTATGGTGTATCTCCTTTTCTTCTCCCAGAGTAAGCTTTCTAAAATGCAAATCTTATCTGAAGCACCTGTCCATAGCCTTTGGACCCTAATTTTGCATGCATTGGCTTTCTTTATCTGGCTTCTGCCTGTCAGCCTAATCTCCAGCCACTTTAGCCAATACCACTTTGTACCTCTTCAACCATATTATGCTATTCCACACCTTCCACATGCTGTTCCCTAGTCTGGAATTCTCTCCTGCTAATGGCCGTATGCCACTTTAATTAATACAAGTAACTCCTTAAAAAGCAGCATAAACATGACCTTTCTTTAAATATTTTCCTAATACTCAAATTGATTAAGGTGTCCCTGTCCTAGTCTCTTTAGCAATCGTTAGAGACCCCTGAGTTGGTAGGTTTTTATGCTGTATGTTTATAATGAGTTACCTGACTCTCCCAAATGGACTGTGAACTCCCCAAGGCAAGGACCATGTACTGCTGGATTCTCTCTCTCTCTCTCTCTCTCTCTCTCTCTCTCTTTCTCTTCCCCTTTCCTCTCTCTCTAAAATTTAAAAAGTAGGTTTGGCAGTAAAATTTTGGCGCATTTTAGGTAATTAAAAAATTAAGCTAAAGAAATATTTACAATGTCTTCTCTTTTAAGATTGAAAGCTCAAATTTTAAAATATTGTAGCTAATAGTCTTTTAGCTTAAATATATGTACAGCTATGACAAATTTAGCATAAACATAGTTTGAGAAAAGTTGCCAAAGCAAAATAGTATATATTTTTAGATTCCTATTGTCATGTTTTCCGGTATGGCCTAGAAGAATTTATATAGTTTTCAAGAACTCACAAGCTCACTGTGAAAGGTTACAAGTTTAGCTATAACCCTAATGCTTGGGATGTATCTCTGTAAATGGCTGGTGAATCATCATTTTCTATTTTATCCATTTCTTATAACTAAATACCTACGATTTAGATAGTCTATGACAATAGTTTGGTAATGTATTTAATATAGTCATTAAAATTGATAAAATGTAGGTAATGTTGACCAGGTATGGGAATATTATTATTATTATTATTATTATTATTATTATTATTATTTTGATAGAGGTAGTGCTTTCTTTTGGGATAAAAATAATTATTTTTTAATCAGTAGGTCTTTTTGTTTCTCTAACTCATTCTTCTAGCTCTACTATGGCAATTCAATTGAATTAGAGGGAGGGAAGAGAATGCCTCCAGAGGACACTTGAACAGTGCATTTTCCTAGTTAAAATGATAGCCCAAAGACATTTAAAACAGACACTGCTGTTTTGCATGACTTGCAGTAACTTAATTCAAGTATTTTGCTGATATTAAAGGTGGACTCAAAACAGGCTATAAATAGCAATAAGCACTAAAATTTCTGTGGTTTATTGTTGGTAGAGTGTTTTGATAAAAAGTCTCTTCTGCCTGTGAATGTTCTGCTGTAAAAAGGTTACAGACCGCACTGAGATTGTAGTGGTCAACAAGGCTAGGGACACTGAGTACTGTCAGTAACTTGCTGTGTGGTCTCCAAGAAAAGTATTCTCAGGGTTTTCACTTCCTCATGTATGGAAGAGAAATAATAGCACTTAACTATATCTAAGAGTATTGTTGTAATTAACTTTTCCAAAATGCTTTGAAATAAGCATCAAAGAGATTTTGTTTATGTGCTTTGGCTTTTGATTTTATTTGTTATGAAGGAGAACATATTTTGCATGGGAGAAAAATATTCTAGACAATACAAATGGAAAAATTTTATGAATTATATTAAATTCATTCTACGTGATCTCATTAAAATAATTAAAAAAAACAAACTGAAAAAGCCCTTTGCATTTCATGTGGATTTCCACAAAACTGGTGAGCTCTATCCTTGTAGCCACAACCATGCCCAACTATCAGGCACTACAGATGCAAGAGTTTATAATGATATATAAAGAGGAAGTCTTCACTTTAAAAGGCTTTCCTGATACCACTTAGGGTTGGTAACATTATTCAATTGACTAAAATGGGTTTGTCAGTTAAGATATTTTCAATACAAAATAACAGAAAACTCATATTGACTTCAACAATAGGACATTGATTAGCTTATTTAAAAGCAAAGATCAAAGATAGTAGGTAATTGCATTTTACTAGGCTATGCTATAGCAAAATTCCAAAATTGTAGTAGCTTACAACATACTGTAGGTTTCTTTGAAGCAAGCTACTTCTCTACTTAAGTGTCTACTTTATTTGGGTATGCAGGCTGAAGGAGTAGCCCTTACATAGTACATCTCATGGAACAATACAATATGAAAAAGTGGAACTGTATATTGGCTTTTAAAGCTTCTTTTAAGAAATCACATGCTTTTTTGTTGTTGTTGTTCAACTCACAAAGCAGGTTGCTTGGCAAAGGCAAATGTCAAGGGGGTGCGTAAATATAATTCTTATGAGGATAGGCAGAAAATGTTCTGGAAGGATAACACAGCCTACCACCTACAGTGAAGTTCCAATGCAGTATGATCAAGGCCCAAACTGAGTCACTACCCTACTTTACTTTCTGCCTTTGACCTCAGAAATCATCTATCAAAAGAAGCAAACTTACCTTTTTCTAACCATAATAAAAGTAAAAAGTTTGAGTGTCATTTTGATTGGGACCACCTGAGTCATGCTAAACCCAGCTATCACCACTGTAGCCGGGAAAGGCCAAGCATTGATTGTCTGAGATCTTGAATGGAGATCATCCTGGATGACTTAGCCCATCAGGTTGAAACCTGAATTAGACATTGACGTTACTCCCACCCAAGCCATATTGTGGCAGGGGGAGAAGAAATACAAAGAACCAATCACAGATCTAGAGATACCAATTCCTTTTGTGACTGGTCAACTTTTATAACACTCCTTCATAAAATTCCATTGTCCTCCCCACCCTTGAGTTCTGTGATATAACTCCATATTACTATCATAACATCCTTGCATTTAATTTAGTTTCAAAGGATTTCTGTTGCTTGTAACTCAGTGTTTTACTTGATAAATAAATATAGAATTCATAGAAAATCCTATATAATAAAAGGCTAATATGCAAATTATCCCCTCAACCAAGAGTTGGACCAGGAGGGTGACCAGGGGGCGGGGCTGGCTGGCCAACCGCCTGTGGTTCCTCTCCCTGGCTGGCCCTGCCCCCTTTCAGTACCCTCCAACCCAATCAGGGCAGGGCCAGCTGACCAAACACCCACAGCCCCTCCCCCTGGTCGGCTGGACCCCACCCATGCACAAATTCGTGCACCGGCCCTCTAGTTGTTACATAAAAAATATTCCTTAAAAGTAAATAAAATTGATCTTGTTTTGAATCCAGGTCCTCTATTTACTAGCTATATGATTTTAACTAAGTTATTATATTTTTAGGCATATTCCTTTATGTTTAAAAAGAGAACAATGGATCTATAAGGTTTTTGGCAAAAATCCAGTGAGCTAATATACATGTGTAAAGGTTTTGCCTACTATAGAATAATGACTAATTAATGAATGGTGTTTTATAAAGTATTATAACAATTTAGAGATCATAGATTGAGGGATTAGAAAATCTTTGTGGGGAATGTAGCATTTAAGCTTGATCTTACTATCTCATAGCATTTCCACATGGGAAATCTAGGAGATAATAAGTAAGTATCCAAGGTCTATTGAATAATGTCTAGCAAAGGTGAAGAGGTGGGAAAACACAAGGCATGCTCAGAAAATGGGAAATAGGCAAGTTAGTTCTGTGAATGTTCTCATTTACATCATCCTCATGTCTGTTTCCATCCCCAAGCCTAAAATGATGCTTTAAAACTATCAGTCAGGTTATCTATACATGTAAGCAGGTTCAGCTCCAGTCTTTTCCTCTGTGGTAATTCCTCCTACTACACAGGAGAACAGTCTACAGTCACACTTTTCATAAATACTTCTCAATGGGAGACATTTTCAATATGTTTATCTATTTTGCCACACTGTTCTCCATTTTACCTATATTTTAATATTTTATAATTTCTAACACACTCTGGGCATGAATAAAATATAATAATCAGAGAGATGCAAATTAAAACCACAATGAGGTATCACCTCACACCTGTTAGAATGGCTACCATCAATAAATCAACAAATGACAGGTGCTGGCGAGGATGTGGAGAAAAGGGAATCCTCGTACACTACTGGTAGGAATGCAGACTGGGGCAGCCACTGTGGAAAACAGTATGGAGTTGCCTCAAAAATTAAAAAATGGAACTGCCTTTTGACTTAGAAATCCCACTTCTGAGAATATATCCTAAGAATCCCAAAACACCAATTGGAAAGGATATATGCACTCCTACGTACATAGCAGTTTTATTTACAATAGCCAAGATCTGGAAACGGCCCAACTGCACATCAATAGATGAGCAGCTTAAAAAGCTGTAGGTATCAACAATAAAAATAATGTTTTAAAAAACATCTTTTTATAAATCTATTAGAGGCCGATGCATGAAATTTGTGCAAGAGTAGGCCTTCCTTCCCCCGGATGCCGGCACTAGCTTCTCTCTGGTACCCGGGACCCGGGCTTCCTTGCAACCCCGGCTTCAGCCGGAAGGTCGTCTGGAAGGACATCCGAAAGGACATTTGGTCTAATTAGCATATTACGCTTTTATTATTATAGATAAAAATATTTTCTTGGCTTAGTGGCCTCTATTTCTCTATAGAATGCTGTCAGTATTCACGATTCTTAATAATTTAAGTGGCTCAGTAGAGCATGCAGAACTTTCTGTATATCTCCCACCAGCCACTCTTTCCCTCACTGCATAGGAGCTGCTATGAACCTTTTGAGTACTTAATGAGATAACAGGTATACAATTGCTTTGTGAATGGTAATACACTAGGCAAGTTTAACTTGTTTTGCCTCCTGGCAGGCCACTACTAAGTGTTCTCTGAAGGGCAAGATGAAGTAAATCCTATCCATATCATGATTTTTGCTTCCAGACAACTCTTCTCTTATGATAATTGTGTATTGTGTATGTATGTGTAATATATATTCATACCATTTTAAATGGGATAGAATTTTCAATTTTACAGCCAACTATATATTCCCTTAAGCAAGAGATTACTTTCATTGGCAACTCCATGGCTTTGTTTGTTTGTTTTTTCTAGTGGCCAGCTTTGCAAGTTGTGCTCCAATTATAGATATACCTTGGCTTTGAATGCATGTAAAAGTAAACTCTCTGTTGGTTTCCAGGAAACATGCTGGTGAGGCCCATCACTTTATTGTCAGCAGGGCTGACAGCTCATTTAATTGCAGAATCTTCCAGAATCTTCCTTTCCACTCCTGCTTTCTGAGGGGTTGCTTAGAAGAATCATTTCATGAGCATCCTATAGTGCTTTTTCATGCTCTCAACTAGTTACCTTCTAGTCTGGAACTCATCCAAGAACTTTTCACTCCATTGCCCCCCACCCCCCCCACTCATGCCCCCACCCCCCTGGTGTCTATGTCCATTGGCCAGGCCTATATGCATACATACAAGTCTTTTGGTTGATCTCTCCCCCTTACCCCCACCCTCCCCCACCTTCCCTTCTTTATGCATTTTAATTGATTAGTTTTGAAAAATTATTTTACCCATTTAATTCTTCCAAAATATTTTATAACAAAAGCACCATATACTGAAGACTTTCTGTGAGCTAGGTACAGTGTTCAATGTTCTAATTTAACCCTACGATGACCATGAAGGTAACTATTAAGAACTTGGTTTTGCTACTGAGAAAATATATTACAAATGACCTTAAATTCCTTACCCAGGTACACAATGCCCATAAAAGAGAATGACAATTTGAATCAATTGCCTGAATATTTATCAGTTACAAATTAGCATAACTAGAAGTACACTTTTAAAAATCACTTCATCTGAAGTAATTTCTCAAATATTTTTGCAGTGAAACATTCTTTTAAAAAGTAACTCTAATGCAAGAGAGATTAAAATTACATTTTATTGTCTAATGTTTCCTTGGCTGTTTTTTCTTTTTTGACAATAACGATGCAAATATATTGTAAACATTAAAAGAATATGGAAATTGAACAACATGAAAAGAAGTGAAAATCCTATTTTAACAAACACAAAACTTTTAGACAGTAATTTAAGTGACTGCTAAAATCATATCAGCCTTGGCATTCAATTTGTTTTTGTAATTTACTGGGTTGTTTAGAAAATAGAACATCTTGGCTCTTATAGACAAACAGGAGGAGACAACCTTGTATTTGTGTGTGTGTGTGTGTGTGTGCGCGTGTGTGCGTGTGTGTGTGTACAGGCATATACAGATGTGATTTACAAAACAAGAAAGCCAAGAGCTATAACTATTTTAATCAAGGACACATGTTTGTAAATTCAAATATAGTCCCAGAGATGGGAAGAAAGATTTATGTTAAGGCCTTCACAGAAAGGATTGACCTGGCGGCAGAAGTCAATATGCTGGTGGTCTACAACATGTTAAAATTTAGAATATAACACATTTGAATGTGTGTCTTAATTTATTACAGTTAAAATATTAAATTGGAATCAAATGTCAATGATCTTCTCAAAATACCTCCAAGAACTAAGGTTCCATAGGAAACAGTTTGAAAATCGCCTCTTAAAACATCACATCTACAACTTACCTCTTCATTTAAGAACTATTATCTTTTCTCACATTGGCCTCACCTACAGAGATCTAGATATTTGGCTCACATGAGGGAATTCAAATACATAGAAACACACAATTCTCTAAACAAGCTGTAGCCAATATATCTCTAAAGAATGGATAGTTTATATATATCAAATACATTTTGTTTCTGGGGTTGTAGAGAAACATGGGAAATTCCTAAGCCAATGGCTCATGGTGGTCCATACCAAAGATGAGAATATTTTATGGAACAGATAATCTGTATGAAAGAAAGACTATGGTTAAATCTGAAAGTAAACAACACATAAAATGTGGTGAGGTTAGGGTTAGTGTTTTACCATTTTAATTTTGGGTAATGGTACCCAAGGCCTTCAATCTTTCATTTTTTTTTCCATGAATATGTTTTCTTAGTGGAAAAGAATGCTCAATGCAGGGTGTTAGATTCAACACTGATACACATACAAATTAGTTATTTTAAGGGAGGCCCCAGTCTTGAAAATCATAAACTTAGATTCAGTGGCAAGTTGATTTTCCTGTAAGTTTATTTGTTTTATTCTTCTTGTGGCTAGAATCAAAACTAACAATAAGACTTTGAACTGAAATTCCAAGTAGTTTTGTCACTTGAATATCATCTGGCTATGAAGTTATATTTGTGCAGATAATAGGAGAGGTATGCCAAAATATAAAAGAGAGACCAATTTCTTCATAGTTTTAAATATTGGCCTATAATACTTGAGGTATTTAATTCTCTCCTTTTGAATCCTGTTGTGCTTTTTCTTGTTAGACTTAGTTCAGCTTTTATTTTTCATTTCTGTGACTGCACAAGAGGAACTAAAAACTGAAAACACCAGGCACATAAGGAATTAATTTAACTTGGGTTCCAGTTCAGAATGAAGGAAGCTATTGGGTTTGTGCCATACACAAAAACGAGGGGCAGAATTTTGTCTTGCTCTTGTACTATTTAATATACCACCTAAAATAGTCGTTTTAAGTGATGGTTTTCAACATGGGTCCTCCGGCTCACAGGAATTCCCTGAAAGTCCTCCACAGCAATCTGCATAAGAGTACCGAATACAAGAAGTAGAAGGGGAAAGGACTGGTTTAGGACTATAGGAAAAAATAACATTAAAAGTATAGAAAAACATATTTTAAAATGTCATAATGAGTCTTTCTTTTTTTCTAGCATTACCAAGTAAACTGTGTAGGAGGTCTAAGGAAACTTTACTATTTAAATGTAGTCTATAAAATAAAAGATTTGGGGTATATGCTATGAGTTTTATTTACACAGCTGATTTCACATGTCAGGTATAACAACATTGCAAGGGAGAAATATAAATCCATAATCCCTTATATAAAATTTTTGAAGTCAGATGTGTGTGAGAATTCAGAATTTTCCAGATTTTAGAAAGGTAATACAAAACATATGCCATATATCATGCATGATCACTAGGAGTTTCTGTCTGAGGCAGTACCCTGTAATTAAACATGCTAATACCTATACAGCAAAATGTATGAACTTCCTATTGAACAGTATGAAGATCATGAATAGCCTTGCTTATATCATTTTAGGGCAAGGCTTGCTAGCAACTATGTTTTCTGAGCTTTCTGCATGTCAGAACCATAGGTAAGCCCTAGCTGGTTATGCTCAGTGGATAGAAAAAAGGCTCAGTGGACTGAAGGGTCCTGTGTTCAATTCCCATCAAGGGCACATGCCTGGGTTGTGGGCTCTATCCCCAGTAGGGGGCATGCAGGAGGCAGCCAATCAATTATTCTATCACACCATTGATGTTCTTCTCTCTCTCTCTCTCTCTCTCTCTCTCTCTCTCTCTCTCTCTCTCCCCCCCCCCCTTCCTCTCTGAAATCAATGAAAATAAAAAAATAAATTAAAAAAAAAAGAACTGTAGGTAAGGGAGTACGGACCTCTACTGCCTAATTGCTCTCCACTATGTCGCACCAGTCTACATTTCCATCAGTTTTTATAGTTAACTTCTTGGCAGGTCTTAGTCATCGATGAATGAGTGTCCAGCATGGAATCTAATTCATAGTATTAATTTTTTATTGAATAATTTAAGCAAAACATCACTATCAAGGAGAACCAAAAAATCCCCTGGGGAATGTTTAATGAGCAGTCACTTGAAAATAGATTGAAAAACAAAAATATGAGTTTTTTCTCACATGCTGCAATTTGGTTTGGGGTTGAGTAGAAGGCTAAACTAAATAAGATCTGCATTTCATGAGGCATTGAGGACCCCGACTATTTAAATGGCCAACTTCTGTGTAGTCAGTTCTAGGCCAATCATGTGGTCAATACAATTTAGGACTTTAAGGGCCAAAACAAGATGCATTAGAAGTGTTTCTCATATTTGTAGAGTGACCTTACCAGAGTTTATCAACAATTTAAGATACAAGATTCTCCTAGCTTGGAGCTTTGTCAAGTTTCACTATAAATAGAAGCTTCATCAGTTGAAATACTTTTTTTTCCTCTAAAAACTACTCTGGCATTTTTTTTCCTGGTCCATAGCACCATAAAACAACAGTAATCTTTCCCAATTAGCCTTTAAATGTAGTTGTCCAAATAGTATCAGACCTGAGATATGCCAAAGTTTTCATAACATATGTTGCAATTTCATAAAAAAAAAAATTCTTAGAACTCATTTCAGAGAATAAGTCTGTCTTGATCTAACATATAAAATGGATTAGGTATCCAAAATGTTCACCCTTTCCTTGTGAAAATAATTATCCTGCCCCTGTCTTTGAATGTCTCTGGCTAGCAACTCTCTCCAAACCTAGTATCTGCCAGGTACATTCCTGCTACATGTGAATGGAGCAGAAGTGCATTTGTCCTTAGCTCTGGATCTTGAGAATGACTCAGGAATCAGGAATTTTAAATATTTAGAGAAGAGAAAATGCCAATTGAGACATTCACATGTTTTGTTTGCCTCCCACTCTTTTCAGGCCATCTCTCTCCCCTGCCACAGTAATATGTCTAAGTGATTAATGTGTCTCATTATGTTAGCCCTTCTCTTAGAAACTTTTTTGGGTTCCCTTTTACCTTCAGTGTAAAAAGAAACTTATCATACTAGTTTTTTATATTATTCTGAATCTACTTCATTGTCCCTTTATTCCCCACCTGCCCCAGGTACACCTGTGTTTCACCTTCAGTAAACTTGGTGCTATTCTAAAAAACATCCTATGAAGCTGTAAAAAAAAAGGATCTCTTACCCTTTGAGGGAGCATGGAGGGACATGAAGAGTATTGTGCTAAGTGAAATAAGCCAGTCAGAGAAAGGTAAGTATCACATGATCTCACTTATATGTGTAACCTAATAAACAGAATAAACGGACTGAACAAAATAGATCCAGAGTCATGGAAGCATGCAACAAACTGAGAAATCTCAGAGGGAAGAGGCAGGGATGGAAAGAGGTTAACCAAAGAACTTATGCATAACCCTTGTATACAGACAATACTGCAGTGAAGGCCTGCGGGGGGAGAGGGGGGCACAGAGCAGGAGCAGGAGAGAAGTGGAGGGGGTTGGTGGGGAGAAAATAATAATAATAAACATCAAAACCTCAATCTTGAACCTTTGTTCATATTTACATTTCTGTTTGTGATACACTTATTCTGTCTTACGCAAACTCATATTCATCCCCAAGAAGCAGTTCAAATCTCATCCTCTCAGGGAAACTTTTTCCAACAATCTCCTTCTTGCTCTTTTATCACTTTTTACATCCTTCTATTATAGTACTTCTTTGTCAATGTTATTTTAGCCCTGGCTAGTATGGCTCAGTTGGTTGAGCATTGTCCTGTGTACTGCAAGGTCACTGATTTGATTCCCAGTCAGGGAACATGCCCAGGTTGAGGGTTTGTTCCCTCATCTGGGGGTGTGTGAGAGGCAACTGATCGATGTTTCCTCTCTCTTCTTCTCTCTCTAAGATCAATGAAAACATATTTTTTATAAAAATATGTTATTTTAAAGATTATGATATTTCTGTCTCTTCTTAATCTTTTTGTGCCTTCTCCAGAGCATCTCATATTACCAAGCATATTTTGGTGCTCTATAAATGTACCTTGATTGAATAAAAATAAATGAATGTTTTATGAATTTGTTAACAAATTAATTCTGAGAAGAGGTTGGATCATGACATTGTGTTTAATAAGAGAACTCTAATAGTAAGGAAATCTATGACATTTTTAATTGAACAAGCAAATATTTTTTTCCTTATGCTATGAGGAGGCAGAATGCCATTCGGTGCCTATGAAAATAACATCATCTGTCTTAATGAGAACATTTGCAGATCTTTCTTGACAATTAAGTTGAAAAACCCTTTGATACATGAGGAAGAGTAGTGATAAAGTGATCAAAGTCCCAGGAAATGCCAGCAATTAAGAATTACAAGAATACCAAACACTATGTTATATTGATTTTCTTCAATATTGAACACAATTCTTAGAATCTACTACTATGATGCCTTTAAAAACAATGACAAAGAAGCTACTCAGGCCCTGATTTCAAGGCAGAGCTGAGCCTGACTTCCTTGCAGGGCTCACTGAGCTGATATATGGAACCAAGGACTTTTCTCTGAGCTGTTTGCTGTGCCCAGGAGAGCAGGAGGCAGGACTGCCCTGAGCTGCCCAAGGTATTTGTATTTGGAGTAACTGACTTGTCTCCCATCCCATGATGACAATATCAGGACATCGCTTTTCTCTAAATTTCCATTTTATAATTCTCACTTGCAACTAGGGATCTTATAGTCTTTTACTGAAATTGATATCAATCTACATGAAATTCTCCCTCCCTTCTGAGAGGGAGAGGTGAGATAGCATACCACCATTTCTCTACTTGTCATTAATCCTTTTTTAAATTTTGCAGACCTGAAACAAAAGGTTTTATACTTTTTTATATTTTTACTAGCGGCCGGCGCACAAAATTTGTGCACGGGGGGGAGGGGGGTTCCCTCTCAGCTCAGCCTGCACCCTCTCCAATCGGACATCCCTCTCACAATCTGGAACAGCTGGCACCTAACAGCTCACCTGCCTGCCTGCCTGATCACCCCTAACTGCCTCTGCCTGCCTGCTTGATTGCCCCTAACTGTCCTCCCTTGCCAGCCTGATCTCGCCACCAACTGCCCTCCCCTGCAGGCCTGATCTCACCCCCAACAGCCCTCCCCTGCCAGCCTGATCTCTCCCCCAACTTCCCTCCCCTGCTGGCCTGATTGACCCTAACTGCCTCTGTCTCGGCCCGCACCATCGTGGCTTTGTCTGGAATGAAGTCGGATGTCCAGAAGATGGCAGGTCGACCTGATCTAATTAGCATATTACTCTTTTAGTAGTACAGATAGATTATATAGGATAGGATTGTTTAAATGCAGGGGAAAGCCTTTTTCATCAAGAGGAGATGATCTTGGCAGACAAAAATACATAATCCCTATATCTGGACTGATAGCCAACCATATGCACTATACTGCCAAACCGGTCATTAAAAAATTGAACCACTTTCTGACACCTTACACCAAATAGCTGTTGCCCTTAAAACCCCTCCTCAGCCCCCACCTTAGGTTCTGCCTTTGCAATTCACCCAGATTTGGTTCTGATTGGTCGGTTTCTATGCCAATCAGCGTCAAAAGCTCTGTCTCCTAGGCAGCCATTGGCTCCTTGCATTTCACCCTGATTTGGTTCTGATTGGTCAGTTTCTATGCCAGTCAGCATCTCCGGGCCTATCAATGGCCTGATCAGAGAGGTGGGGCTGATCAGCAGCCCCAGTGGAGGCCCAAGAGAAAGAGAGGTGCAGCTGCTGGCCAGGCCACAAGAGAAAGAGAGACGCAAGGGCTGATCAACAGCTGCCACGGAGGCTACAGATCAGACCCTGCCTCTCTCTCCAGGCCTCTCCTGGGGGCTGATCTGCAGCCCCCTCGACAGTCAGTGCTGGGTCACTGTGCCCCCAGTGGCAGCAGTCAGTGTTGGGTCGCGGCGACCCAGCACTAACTGCAGGATTGACTTCCAGTCGGTTGAACCTTCGGTTGTTTTGGATGTTACAGACCCTGGGTTTTTATATATTAGTACTAGAGGCCTGGTGCACGAAATTCGTGCATGGAGGGGGTAGTCCCTCAGCCCAGTCTGTAGCCTCTCCAATCTGGGACCCCTGGAGGGATGTCCGACTGCCCGTTTAGGCCCGATGGGATCGGGCCTAAACGGGCAGTCGGACATCCCTCTCACAATCCAGGACTGCTGGCTCCCAACTGCTTGCCTGCCTGCCTTCCTGATTGCCCCTAACCGCTTCTGCCTGCCAGCCTGATCACCCCCTAACCACTTTGCTGCCAGCCTGTTTGCCCCCAACTTCCCTCCTTTGCCGGCCTGGTCACCCCTAACTTCCCTCTCCTGCAGGGTTGATCACCTCCAACTGCCCTTCCTTGAAGGCCTGGTCCCTCTCAATTGCCCTCCCTTACAGGCCGGGTGCCTCCCAACTGCCCTCTCCTGCTGGCCATCTTGTGGTAGCCATCTTGTGTCCACATGGGGGCAGGATCTTTGACCACATGGGGGCAGCTATATTGTGTGTTGCAGTGATGATCAATCTGCACATTACTCTTTTATTAGATAGGATAGAGGCCTGGTACAGGGGTGGGGGCCAGCTGGTTTGCCCTGAAGGGTGTCCCGGATCAGGTGGGGGTTCCCTTGGGGTGTGGGGCAGCCTGAGCGAGGGGCCTGTGGTGGTTTGCAGGCAAGCCACGCCCCCTGGCAACCCAAGCAGAGGCCCTGGTATCTGGAATTTATTTTCCTTCTACAATTGAAACTTTGTAGCCTGGAGCGGAGCCAAGCCTGGGGCTCCTTCCGAGGCCGGCATCCATTTGTGTTGGGGTTATAATTGAAACTTTGTTGCCTTAAGCGGGTGGGCCCGGCCAGGGTGTGCTGAAAGCTTTGCTTCCCCTGTTGCCGCTTGCAACCCTGGCCTGCTCTCTCAAGCTCCAATCTGCCGCCATTTGTTTGAATTTGTTTACCTTCAATAATTGAAACTCTGTAGCTTGAGTGGAGGCTTAGGCCTGTCAAGGGCAGGTGGAAAGCATGGCTTCCTCTGTTACCTAGGAAACCTTGCTCTCTGTGGCTGTAGCCATCTTGGTTTGGGTTAATTTGCATACTCGCTCTGATTGGATGGTGGGCATGGCTTGTGGGCGTGGCATGTGGGTGTGTTGGAGGTATGGTCAATTTGCATATTTGTCTATTATTAGATAGGATTCTGATTTTAAATAACCCTATTTTCTTATAAGATTTATAGGGGGAAAAAAGGAAATTTCAGAACTCCCAGATGTTATCAGCAAATAGAAATTAGGATCTGGATGTTGTGCTCAGTTATTAGAAATTAGAGTTGAGATATTCTAAAATTTTGCAATTTTTACATATATATGGGTTGTACTGGGTATTTAGGGAGCTTTCTTAATATAATGATTCAAATTATCCTCTATCTCTAGAATAATGACATACTGACTTAGTTTACCTCTTACGACACCAATACTGCACTGTCTTGATTACTGAACCTTTATAATAAGTCCAGAAATCTGGTAGTATTATTTCTCCAACTTGGTTCATTTTCAAA
Organism: Ia io; assembly: GCA_025583905.1. NCBI lineage: Eukaryota > Metazoa > Chordata > Mammalia > Chiroptera > Vespertilionidae > Ia > Ia io. The sequence continues at coordinate 23,727,689 of JAJQQW010000007.1, forward strand.
ATTTCCCTTACTATTCTATGTTATTTGCACTTCCATATGAAGTTTAAAATCAGCTTGCCAATTTCTACAAAAAATGCTTACTAGGATTTAAATGGGGATTTCCTTGAATCTACAGGACAATTTGGAAAGACTTGACATCGTAACAATAATGAGTCCTCCAATATAATCATAACAATATTGGATTTTGGAAGGAAGAGATAATACGCCCATGTGCTTTAATCTCTTTACTGGAAGCTTTGTTTGTGATCTCTAATTTTTTCCTCTCAATCAATCTTCCCCTTCTAACTTCACATATAGAAAGTTTTAGGTAGTGCTAAAATAAACAATACCCAATTCACTTAGTACAGTTATCTTTCCTAATTGTTCTGTGTTTTCTTTCACAACCAGATGAAAGAAGCAAAATTGCTGTTAATATATTTTGCTTACAACTTTATAGCACTGGTCACTAGTGTTTTATCCTGATCAAAAAATAATGTTATTTTCTTTAGTGCTCTTTTTGATCTCTCACTACTGCCGTTATCCTCTGCAAACCTCACTTTCTCCATTGATTATCCTTTACACCATCTGCAGGATCTAGCATCATATTTCCAATAATGTATTACAGAAAACACTAGCATGTTGGAATAGTAATTAGTAAAAAAGAAAGAAAGATAACCAAGCTCAAGATTCTTCACTGCAGAGCCTTTGAAATGCTAATGTACATCATGAATCATAGGGAAAATGTTACAACATATGGCATTTATCAAACATGCAAACCTGGTGTTATAAACCTTGAGCAATTAATAAGGCATTAAAAGTTGTTACGTCTACCAGGGAGATCTGAGTAATTTAGGTATCTTACCATTCCTCAGTTTCCTTATCTTTCATTCTTGTACATTTTTTCCAGCCTAATCTTTAAAATTATACATTTTATTATTCAACAAAATAGTTTATGATTTTTTATCTTTACTGAACTATGCATCATTATAACAGTTATAATTCTAAAATTTCAGCACAATATTCCTTGATAGGATGCGATTCCTAGTAAATGGAATTACTTTGAGTTTAAAATGTATTTAAAAAATAATTTTGAGGGAGAGAACAGGGGTTCAAATGGCGTTAAGAAAGCCGAATCACTTTGGAGGGGGAACAAAACTGTGACTTACAGAAATACTCCAACTTTCCATTCTGTGGTCAGAGGGAAAAACTGGCTTTCAAGGTACAAATTATGGGTTATAGCTTGTATGTTCAAGATGATGCTGCATCAGGATGCAGAACACTGCAGTCAGACTGGGAGCTGGACATGCATGTAAAAACGTTTCAACCCTTGGACTAAATCAAGCTTCCTCACACCTGAAAAAGAATGACTTCAAACTCTCGTGGAAGCTTTTGTTTCCAGTGGATGTGACAGAGCAGCATAATCAATAATAAATTGTAATGAGCTAAGGGGCTATTTTGATTTCTTTGATCAATATGACCTGACATTTTTATGGAACTCTGCCAAAAATGATGCTCCTTGATGCCCAGGGGAAAAGTACCAAGGTTCATTCACATTTATGAAGCCAAGAGCTTAGACTCTACTATTTGGAATTTAAGAACCAAGGGGGGAAAAGCAAATGAACATCCATTAATTTAAAATTATAATTTTTATGTGAAGGGAAAAAGCATTTATGCTTGATAAATAAAGAGGAATAAGGGTTTATGTTTTTTAATCCATTTTACATGTGATTTATTTAACAAATCTTTTATACTGATTTTTAACTTAGGTTTTTCAACTCACATGTTGCCTTTTTTTATTTACTTGCAAAATAAATATGCTTTCAATTTAGTTTTAATATGGAAGATGCCAGTATTTAATCAATATTGAATGAATATTAAAACATATTAATCTACAAACCAAAATATGAGTTACCACAAGAAAGGAAATATAGCTTTTTTCTTTTAATCATTTAAAAATATTATATTGCATGCTGGGTGTTTGAGAGCAATGGAATCTTTTCTACTATTTTTTTTCATATTAAAAAATGATGAATGACCTAAAATTGAGCCTGTTCAGTTGACATGGTATAGAATCTCACAACAGGAAAGACTGACCAATGTGTTGTATCATTTTAGGAAAACATCTTTCTTTTAAAAATCCATATTTATTGTGGTTTTGATATGAGAGAAGTACTGAAGGCCCTGGGACAATGATTTTCATAAGAAAGATGGTTATACACCCAGGTTCTCTACAGTATGCTTTAAGTCACACAATTTATGGCAAAGAAATTAACATCTTAGAGCATGTGATAGTTAATTTCATGTGTCAACTTGAAAAGCCTTATAGTATGTAGCATTAAATTAAACATTAATCTTGGTATATGTATAGACTTACATCAGAGTAAGTCACCTTATGAAAATCATGTATAGAATTCAGAATGCTTTGTTAATTCTGATTTGAGAAAAAGACTAGACATTTAAAAATAATAAAAGGCTAATGTGCAAATCTAACGAACAGAGAAATGACCGGTCGCTATGATGCGCACTGACCACCAGGGGACAGATGCTCAATGCAGAAGCTGCCCCCTGGTGATAGGCACCCCCTCTGGTGGCACCCCCTCTGGTGATCAGTGTGCTCCCAGAGGGGGTGCCACTCAGCCAGAAGCTGGGCTCATGGCTGTTGAGCACAACGGCAGTCTGAGGGCTCCCGGACTGTGAGAGGGCGCAGGCCAGGCTGAGGGACCTCCCCATGCCAGGCACGAATTTCATGCACCGGGCCTCTAGTCTTATCTAATAAATGAGTAATATGCAAATTGACCATCACACCAAGACACAAGATGGATGCCCCCATGTGGCCAAAGATGGCTGCCCCCATGTGGACACAAGATGGCCACCACAGATGGCTGGCAGGGGAGGGCAGTTGTGGGCAGTTGGGGGTGACCAGGCCAGCAGAGGAGGGCAGTTGGGGGAGACCAGACCAGCAAGGGAGGACAGTTAGGGGGGAGCCAGGCCTGGAGGGGAGGGCAGTTGGGGGGACCAGGCATGCTGGGGAGGGCAGTTGGGGGGGACCAGGCCAGCAGGGGAGGGCAGTTGGGGGCTACCAAGCCTGCATGGGAGGACAGTTAGGGTCGACTAGACTGGCAGGGGAGGGCAGTTAGGGGTGACCAGGCTGGCAGGGGAGGGCAGTTAGGGGCAATCGGGCCAGCCGGGGAGCAGTTAGGCGTAGATCAGGCTGGCAGTGGAATGGTTAGGGGGTGATCAGACTGGCAGGCAGAAGGGGTTAGGGGCAATCAGGCAGAGGCAAGCAAGCAGTTGGGAGCTAGCAGTCCTGGATTGTGAGAGGGATCCCAGATTGGAGAGGGTGCAGGCTAGGCTGAGGGACACACACCCCCCCCGTGCATGAATTTCATGCACCGGGCCTCTAATTTTAAAATAAAATATGATGAGTGACAAGTGATTAACATTTTAACATTTTAAATACTATAATATAATTTACCTCAAATCCAGAATTTGGGCAAAGGTTACTCTAGGCATATATAAAAAATCCTCACCCTCTTCTAAAGTAACTGAATGTAGGCCACTCCTGTGACTGTTTATTTTTACATGATATACAATGAAAACACTATAATTAAGAATGGGTAAAACCAGCTGTGCTTTGAGTTTATCAAATTTCTTAAAGTTGTTTTTTACTATTTGGAGTCTATGAAGACAAAACCCTACTTTTCTAAGAATTTTCCCTCAATTCCTGAATCAATGTTTATTTTAAAAGAAGTATAATCCATATGGTTTTGATTCCTCCACACTTAACTTATCCAAATGCAGTTTTGCAAGGACCATTTGAAGTCAAAAGCTTTTTGAAATTTTTATGAGCTTTTTTGTCTTTTTTTTTTTCCCTCTCAGAAAAGGAAGCAACACTTGCCAAGTGTAAACAAAGCTTATCACCAAACAGTTTTTTATTCTAAAATAATGAAACTGGATCTAGTGCTGAATTTGACAAAATAGTTCATTTATCTCTAGTGAAATTGTCTAAGCTCATACAGAGACCGCATTCTGTAAAGGACAGCCAGGCGACGCCAGCATTTTACCATCCAGACTTTCATGTCCTGCACAGTACAGCAGCTAAATAGTTTCCAAGCCACGGTTCACTTATGTCTTTATTTCGTCACAGAAGCTACCCAAGTACAATACTAAATGTCATGACAACCCTGAAAAGATAGGCATGGAAATAGAGGCACAATGTTTCATCAATGAATGAGCATCTCCCAATAATGTCAAACTTGAGTAGGAGATCAGGGGGGAAAAAAATCCTCCATGGAAGCTTTTAGAATTGCACATAGAAGAGCCACAGACTAAAAACTGCCTGCCAACTGTTTTTGTAAATAAAGTTTTATTATAATACACCCACACTCATTTATATACATACTAGAGGCCCGGTACATGAGATTCATGCACGTGGGGGGGGGGAGGGGAAGGGAGGCGGGGGTGGGGGGAGGTCTCTCAGCCCTGCCTGCATCCTCTCGCAATCCAGGACCCATTGTAGGATGTCGGGCCTAAACTGGCAGTTGGACATCCCTCTCGCAATCCGGGATGTTGCATGCACCAGTGATCATACTTTTCATACAGGTGAAAGGTATCTTGCTGTTGTATGGGCAGCTACATTTTTTTGCCCTGATTATAAAAAGTAGTACATAACACGATCCTTCTGAGGCAGTAGTACCATTTTCCCCATCTTATGGGTGGAAAAACTGAAGCAGAGAGAAGTTAAGTAATTGGCTATGTCACACAGTTATACGTGTCAGAATCAGGGTTGAGTACAAAATGTGCAAGCCAGAGTCCATGCATGTCATCACTGCATCATCCTGTTATTTCAGTGTTAGAGTAGCCTTGTCAGGTTTTAATTTTTAAATCTAATAGACTGTTCCCAATATATAGGGTAGGATCCCTAAGCCTGGCTGGCGATCAGGGCCATCTGTGGGGAGACTGGCGGGCAGGGCGATCAGCGGGCCCCCGCTGGCACCCACCTTGGCTGGTGATCTGGCGCCGCCCACCTGCCGGCCCCCACCCCCTGATCACCACCACTGGTAACCTCCCTCTGATGGGGGAAAATGCTCAACACAGAAGCTGTCCCCCCAAACTGGGGGGAGCTTCTGTGTTGAGCATCTGCCCCCTGGTGGTCATTGCATATCATAGCAACCAGTCCTTCCACTGGTCGTTCTGCCATTTGGTCTATTTGCATATTAGTGTTTTATTATATAGGATGACCTATGGCTGCTTTTGCATTGTTATGGTAAAATTGAGTAGTTGTAACAGAAACCACATGGAGGGCAAAGCCCTGAGTACTTACTACCTGGACTTTTACAGAAAACTCCTGGTCTACATCATATGTGACTAAAATCGCTTAGCTTCTCAGCTCTGGAAATAGAAAACTTCTCAGAATATCATATGCTCACTCTAGATCAAGGATTGGAAGGATATAAAAATAAAATGAAAAATCCTTATTTTTTAATCAAAGAAGATATTACTAGAAAACTAACAAACATATATTATAAATATATTTTTTCTGCAACCTCCCTCCCCTCTGACAGCTGTCAGTCAATAATCTATGAGTATGTTTCTATTTTGTTTGTTAGTTTATTTTGCTCATTAGATTCCTCATATGAGTGAAAATCATATGGTACTTGTCTTTCTCTGACTGGCTTATTTCACTTAGCATAATGCTCTTCAGGTCCCTCCATGCTATAGCAAAGGGTAATATTTCCTTCTTTTTTATGGCTGAGTAGTATTCCAAAAAGGTGAAGAGATTAAGGAAAACAAACAAAATCCTCACAGAAATGGACAACAGTATGGTGTGGGGAGGGATGGATAGATAAATGGTGATGGAAGGAGACTTGAATTTGGGTGGTGAACACACAATACAATATACAGATTATGTATGATAGAATTGTACACCTGAAACCTATATAATTTTATTAACCAATAACACCCCAGTAAGTTCAATAAGAAATTAAATTAAGTTTTAAAAATTATTTTTCACATAATAGTAATAAATGAACATTTGCTGAACTTACCTAACTTCTAACTTCTCATGGTCAAACATTTTAGGAATCTGAAAAATGTATACCATTTTCCCAGCACTATGGTAGTTATCTTTTTGGTGAAATGATTACTTTTACCCTTGTATTATTAACATAACAGGGGAAAAAATCAGATTGTATAAATTTTACTTTGTGCTAGCAGCTATGCTCGGCTTTTTTCCTGCATTATTATATTAAACCTCATAAAAGCATTTTTCTAAGTTATTTAAATTCTAGAGATCATAAAATTTCTTTTATAAAATGTGGATAAAAATATTATCTACTTCATAGGGCTATTTTGAGGATTAAAAAAATTAATGCATATATGATACTTAGAAGGCCTGTACCAAATGTTAAACTCCAAAAGGACCCCTCCAAAGTCAGAGTCAATGAAACTGAATTTATTAAAAATAGTGCAAGAATCAATCAGACCATCAAATCTCAGAGGGAAGGTAGGGGAGGGTGGGGGTAAGGAGGAGAGATCAACCAAAGAACTTGAATGCATACATATAAGCCGAACCAATGGACACAGACACCAGGGGTTGAGGACATGAGTGGGGGGGGGTGAGGGGGGGCAATTGGGTGATAAGGACACATATGTAACACCTTAATCAATAAAGGAGAAAAAAAGGAAAAAATAAAAATAGTGCAAGAAAGGGGAATATCATTCTATGATCTCAAAAGGGGAAGTCAGGAGAAAAAAAGGGAGAATATCATTCTAGAGTCTCAAAAGACAAATTCGGGAGAAAAAACATACATATAACATATATAAAAATGTATATAATATCATGTATGTGTATGTATATGTGTGTATACCTATGTGCATGTATATGTATGTATATGTATGTACTCATATATATGTTTTTATATATATACAGTATTAGAATCTGGACTTATAATAGATTTTGGGAAGAGTTTTGCAAAGCAAGTGACTGATTGGAATTGAGCAGATTATGACATGAGAGTTATGAATTGTTTGGCACAGTGAGGCAAAAGGGCTTGGTGCAAGTATTGATGCAAAAGCAGTTAATTTTGTTAAATGGATTGTTTTAGTTAGTGTATCTTCTAGGAGCAATTATTTCCTGGCCCATTTAGCTGTTATTTTTGCCTGGCCCCAGTACTGTTTAGCCCCAAATCAGAAAAGTATAATTTCAGTTTTCACATCAGAGATAGTAAGTCATAAGTATGTATTAGTAATTTTCTTTTTATTATCATTATTTTACAGTTCGGGCATCTGAGACTTAGAAAGGTTAGATGCCTTGTCCAAGGTCATGCAGTCCAGATATCATTATTGCCTATATTTTGTTCATATCCAAATGTATTGTCTAAGTGTAGGATTAACAAAGTTTGCACTTTAAGCATCTGCTTAGTCAAATAAACCTTCTTCAGGCAAATGAGAAAAGTTTTATACAGGAGAATTTTTCTTTTCTTAATTTTAATGTGTTTTTAATATATATTTTTTTATATTTCCAGTTGGAATCAATAGAGTTTTATGGAGCTGATGGTGGTATGTGAATGGAGTGGGTAGCAGTGGGGACTGCTGGGAGTACTATGGCTAATACCATCAGCTACACCTCCAAAAGCACAGAAAATATGTCAAACAAGCAAAGCTAAGTTTATCAGGCCCACTGTAGTAAGGATGAACATCACTTATTTAGTCTTGGTCTTGCCTCTGAATGGAAGGTCAGAGTGGGATATCTGTCAGGTTTACAATCTGGTCAAAATTGGTTTAAGGTAGATCTTTCAGGATGATAAACTAATTGGGAATGGACAGTTTGTGGCAGAAATTTGGTGGACCCGGTCAGGCAAAGGTCTTGAAGCAGACCCACTAAGTAAAACATTGGTTAATAAATGAGCTGTTGGCCAGGTGAGCAATCTATTGTCCTGACAGGTTAGCTGTTTGTCTAGAAGAGCAAACTGCCCAAATTGGTTTGTACAGATTTTCTGAAGCCAAAAGGAAAATTATTTATTGGTTATACTCTTATCTTCCCAAGTGAGAATTTCCCTGAACAAACATCTAAGTCATGCTGACACAGGTGAGCTCAGTTCTCAGTCTTAATAATTATGTTATGTGGATGTAGGTTGGTTCAATTCTCAAATCAGACAGTGATGGATTATACTGGTGTTAATTCTCATTCTCGAGGTTATTTTTTTTTTTAAAAAAAAACCTTTTAGTATGTTAATCCTTTAATCTGGTGAATTTTCTGCAGATAAGAAAACCCCAAAAGTTATTAAAATATATAATTTACTCAAGCCAGCAAATTAACTTAACACTGATTAACTTTACCTGCAACATTTGTACAGGATTCTTAATTTGTGGCTACTTTGTTAATACCTATATCATAGACAGTGCAAGTGTTTATTTATTCACCTATTCACTAGAACTGCTTTGGAACAATTACTAGGTGTACTGGCTTATAATGCGGATTTTTTTCAATAGATGGAGTTACACATATGTTGATATATATGAGATTTGATATGTATGCTATTTTGTTGTATTGACAGCAAGCTTCAAAACTTCATATGTCAAATTTTCTGAAGGTGTTAATACCATAGATATTTTTACACTTAAAAATGTCAAATTTCATGCCAAAAAAAAAAGAGCATTTGCGGGAAGTTTTAATTCATTACCTTATTTTGAAGAAAAGTGCTGCTGAATACTTCGAGAAGCTTATGGTGACATGCTCCATCTCAAGATACTTGTGAACGCTGGTTTAAATGCTTTAAAAGTGATGATTTCTATGTGAAAGACAAAGAACGTCCAGGTCAACTGAAAAAGTTTGAAGACCAACAATTACAAGCATTATTGGATGAAGATGCATGTCAAACTCAAAAACAACTTGCAGAAAGATTAGACGTTGCTCAGCAAACAATTTCCAATGGTTTATAAGCAATGGGAAAGATTTTAAAGGAAGGAAAATGGGTGCCACATCAACTGAACGAAAGACAAATGCAAAACCGAAAAGTCATCAGTAAAATGTTGCTTCAACGACACAAAAGAAAGTCTTTTTCGCATTGAATTGTGACTGGAGATGAAAAGTGGATTTATTTTGAGAATCCCAAACTCACAAAATCATGATTTGATCCAGGTCAACCATCAACATCAACTCAAGACCAAATCACTTCGGGAAGAAGACAATGCCCTGTGTTTGGTGGGATCAGGAAGGTGTGGTGTATTATGGGCTTCTAAAACCAGGTGAAACCGTTAATACTGATCGCTACCAACAACAAATAATCAATTTGAACCATGCTTTGATCATGAAATGACCAGAATGTTCCAGAAGACACGGCAAAGTAATTTTGCTTCATGATGACACACCATCACACACTTCAAAACCAGTTAAAGACATGTTAAAAGATCTTGCCTGGGAAGTATTAACCTACCCGCCATATTCACCAGACCTTGCTCCTTCAGATTACCACTTGTTCCGATCAATGGCACATGCACTTCTGAGCAGCACTTCAAAACATATGAAGAAGTGGAAAATTGGGTCTCTGAATGGTTTGCCTCAAAACAAGAAAAGTTCTATTGGGACGGTATCCACAAATTACCTGAAAGATGGGGGAGATGTGTAGCTAGCATGGACATTACTCTGAATAAAGCACTTTTGATGTTTCTCTTGAAATTATCGTGTTTTCTTTGATTACAAAATCCACATTATTAACCCATACACCTAGTATTTCCTGGCCCATTTAGCTGTTATGTATGTCCTCTGAGGCAGGGTTTCTTAACTTCAGCACTAATGGCATTTGGGACTGGATAAAACTTTGTAGTAGATTACTCCTGTGTCTTGTAGAATGTTAGCATCACTGGACTCCACCCACTAGATATTAGTGTTCTCCTCCTCAACTGTGATGGTAAGTGGTACCATCCTTTTTCTATAGCTTGGATTTAAGATCTCATATATTCTTCCCATTTTGGATGCAGCAGTATAGAGACATCTGGGCTAATCACTTTCCAAAACAAAGCTAATGTCTCCTAGTCTTTTTCAGTTTGTAAATATCTATGTCCATTATATATATATTTTTTTTTTTCAATTTTCTGCCTCTTCATAGTAAAATTAATGGGAGATGATTCTGGTTGTTTTTTGTTTTTGTTTTGTTTTTCATACTGCAGTTTAGTTACTTCTTAGGGTTTTACTTTTAATTACTAAAGAATGAATTAAAAAAAAAACCACCTTAATTATATAGAGGTACTTGAGCAAGCAAATAATCAAAGCCTTGAGACTAATAGCCATGAGCCTCCACTTATCTACATGGCAAGAAAAAAGAATGGAAGCATTTTAGGCAGAAGCTAAATAAATATCATAAGGGAGGAAGGTAAGAAGAGAGGAAGGAAGGGAGAAAGATAAGTAAAATTTTAAAATTATTGAAAAAGATACTCTTCAAAAAGATGTGCTGTAATATCATCAACAAAACATTTTAAATGAAAGCAAAAAATCATGTGCAAAGGGGATATTCCAAATTTAAAAGGTATACAGAGTTTGGCAAAAAATAAGTTGACAGTTGTTCTTATGGAAAATAATATAATAATTAATAAGTAAAATGCAAGAATAAACTCTGTGTTTTGCATACTCACAACTATAAACCTACTTTTTGCCCCAACCTGTGTATCCAAGTGCATAAAATATATATGACAAATAAATTTTGCTAAGATGCCACATGATGAAAAAAAGAAGCAACTAGGAAATGGTCAATGATAAGATTAAACAGAAGTCTAATAAAGCGACATTGTGAAAAGAGGCAAAGTACAGACTTATGGTGATTGTAAGCGAAAAGCAGAGACTATATCCTTCAAATAAGATTATTTTATTAATTTCATCTCCCTTCTTAACCAACCAAGGTCTGCAGGTAAAACTTATAATTAAATATGCATTTCCTTTCCATTGCAGAGTGTACAAAAAGAAATATAAATTGAAATGCAAATTAATAGCTCTTTCTTGGAGGGAAATAATGTTAACAAGGAAGCTAAATGCTAACAGCAATCATAGGCACCTGACAGCCACTACCAATTATATATTATAATTCATGTTAATTATAAATCAGTCTGTCTGTTTTTTCAACTTTACATGCACACATAGCACTTTATATTAAGTAGAAAGAAAGCAAAACCAGCAATTAGAAGTGGAAGCAGATCTTACCAACCTGGCAGCCCAAGGTGGTCAGCTAGCTGCACACCTCTTGGCAAGTTCTTTCTTGAAGGGAAATCTGACCTAAGCACCTTCTTAGTGATCACAGGCCACACCTTGTGCCAACTATCCCTGTGTGTTAGGGAGCAGCTCCTCAGTGATCCCCATGGGCCTCTTTTCCCGAGGGAAAAGGTAGAAGGACGCTAATAAGATAAACTACAATCCCCCTTGCCGCAATTGATTATGGGGCAGAAAGTGTCACTCATCCAGTCTCTCCTCCACTAACCATTCTATATTTTTCTCACCCTCAGTTATCACTTAAGGGGTTCTAGCTGGCTTACCTGGTTGGTTTGACTTGAAACTTTATTTCTGATGGATCTGAGCCCTTGGCAACCATTCCTTTCTTAGCAGGAATAGTTGCTCATGTCCATTCATAATTAAGGGATGGGGAGTATGAGAAGGTCTCAAGTTCCAAATGTATTCCTCCCCATCCCATTGGATAAAAGCAGCCCTACCACCTTCTACCAATGAGGGTCGATTACTCCAGCATGGCAGTAACTCTTTTTCTTGCCACAAGGAGGCCTAAACTCCCTGTTAGCACAGCAGCTCCCTGGTAAATGTATATCCTCTAAGGCAGGGCTTCTTAACTTCTGAACTGTTGGTATTTGGGACTGGATAAAACTTTGTAGTGGATTAGTCCTGTGTCTTGTAGAATGTTAGCATCACTGGACTCGGCCCACTATATATTAGTGTTCTCTTCCTCAACTGTGATGGTAAGTGGCACCATCCTGCTTCTATAGCTTGGATTTAAGATTCCGTATATTCTTCCTATTTTGGATGCAGCAGTATAGAGACATCTGATTTAATGTTAATACAGCATAATAAAAAATGTCACACTATCCTTTTAGATTTTTCTCTCTGATCTGTTGCTTCAGTTAAATCTTTAGAAGCATGTTCCAATTAATTTTGGGTTGTATAGTATATGATGCAGTCCATTGCTATACCTTCTTTGCTGTGAAGACAGCCCATTGGTTGGATGCTTTATTCTTTGGGTATTAGTGTTTAGGGATCAGGTATTTTATAAACCTTGGGGGGTTGATCTGACTATGGGGAGCAGGCCTAAGCCATCAGTCAGACATCCCCCAAGGGTTCCCAGACTGTGAGAGGGCACAAGCCTGGCTGAGGGACCCCCTCTCCCCCGAGTGCATGAATCTCGTGCACCGAGCGTCTAGTATAATACAATAGAGTTTAGAAATGGACCCACTCATATATCTTTAGTTGATTTTTTACCAAAGTTCAAAAGCAATTCAGTGGAGAAAGAATAGTTGTTTCTTTTTCAACTAATGGTGTGCAAACAATAGATACCTATATGTCAAAAGAACATTTTTCCATAACTTGCAACATATATGCACAATGAATTATAGACCTAAGTGTAAAATCTAAAACTATAAAAGTTATCCTAGGCAAATATTTCTTAGATACAAGTAAAAATCATGATTAATTAAATATATATAAATTGGACTTTATCAAAATAAAAAAAGTAAGCAAACAAATTTTGATCTATAAAAATCATAGAGGAGACTTTCCTCTGTGAAAAGAACACAGAAGTCCCAGAGGTCCAGGATCTTGTCTTCTCTTGGGAGAATGCGAAGACAAGCCATAGACTTGGAAGAAACACTTGTAAATAACATACCTGATAAAAGATTTGTATTCATAATATTTAAAGAACTTCCAAAGTTTAATCATGAGAAAACAAACAACAGAATCAAAACTAATCAAAAAGTTTGAACAGTTTTCTGCAAATAAGATATGCAATAGACAAATAAGCAGAAGAGGAAAACAATAATTATGATGATGATAAAAATAATAATACATTTAGCTAGTAAGACCTGTAGGGAAATTCTTACTGAGTTAGGATCATCTAATTTAGCAATGAATTGCTTCTTCTCTCTAAGTTGAAGCCAGAATTAATCAAACCATGGGCCCATGTTAATTGACATGACTGAGCCCTTTCTGCTGCCCTCTTTAGTTTCCTTTTTCATGGATTTTATGCAAAGAGCGAAGTCAGAAGTTATTTGGTTTAGCTAAGCATAAAGATTGATTTAATATTTGTTCTGGGAAGATATAAATTTTCTTTGCTGCTTTTGCAGTTTGTTTATAATGTTTCTTAGTTGTAAAACTGCAAAAGCCTTTCCCATGGTAGAGGTTGAGGAGAAGAGATAGAGTGTTCCTTGAATAACAAATTAGATGGGAGTCAAAAAATTACGTTGAGCTGTTAACCTTAACTGGAAATGGTCGGATTGTACATTGGGATCATTAATCATGGAAGTATCATACTGCCCAGGGATCAGGGAATGGGCCAATGGCCAGATCCAAAGAGAAACGTGAGAGTTGGGTTCCAGAATGGACTGAAAACCCCACCAGAAGAAGCAAAGAGACCAACATCCAACTAAGTTGAAATCTTAATTCATTGATTAGGCAGGTAATCCAACAAAGTGAAGGGGAAAAGACCTGATTTATTCATTCAGAGCCTACTCATGCTTGGCATTAGCAGACGGGAGTACATCAAAAACAGGACAGACATGGTCTGTGAGCTCTGAGTTTGCAACGTGTAGTCAGCATTTGGAAGTGTGGGAATAAGGCTTTTATACCCAGGATTTTTCTTACTCCAAATCAGACTGAAGTTGCTAGATCTTAAATCCACAGAAGCCAGTACTAACATTAGGCCACATCAAAATTTGAGACTGACCCCACAACTGATCCAAAAATGTTGAAAGATCATCCAGGTCTCCAGAGATACAAGCTTTTTATCCAGTTAATAAGGTTCAAGTCTCTGCCAAAGCTATTCTGGCCAAAAACAAAGTCCCAAATCATAGTAACCTTGGTATCAAGTAAGAATGGACTGCTAGAGTGAGCAGATTACCCTACCCACAAACCTTTATGTGTCTTTTAAATGATTTTTACTCCAAAAGATTTTAAAGAAAGTATGTGTGTCATAAATTTAAAATTGTTAAAGCTTTTCATATATATCTTCAGACAGGAAAACTAGGAGACAAAAAGATATTCAGGTGTTTTCATGACTTCAGGGAATTTTTTTCATTATTTCTTTGAACTCTATACAATAATTCAGAAATGCTTCCATTTCATTTGGTTGATGTTAATGTTATTTTACTTAAATTACCAAATGGTCCCCTGGATTATAACATTTTTCTTTTAGCATATTTGTAGTAAGTGATTACCTGCTGTAATCCTTTTTTTTTTAATTGTCTAAAGTTTTACATTTGTCTTCTTTTTCCCCAATTGATCCTTCTCCCAGCCATTCCCACCCCAGGCAAGCCCCCACCGCTTCAGTGCCTGTGTCCATTGGATATGCTAATGAACATGCATACAAGTCCTTTGGTTGCTCTCTACCACCCCTTCCCCTATTTGTCTCTGGTTCTATTCTTGTTCATCAAATTATGTTGATCTTTATAGCCCACATATGAGTGAGATCATGTGATATTTATCTTTCTCCGACTGGCTTATTTTGCTTAGCAAAATGCTCTCCAGTTCCATCCATGCTGTTGTAAATGATAATAATGCCTTCTTTTTTACCGCAGCGTAGTATTCCATTGTGTAGATGTACCACAGTTTTTAATCCACTCATCTGCTGATGGGCACTTAGGCTGTTTCCAAATCTTAGCTATTGTAAATTGTGCTGCTATGAACATAGGGGTGCATATATCCTTTCCGATTGGTGTTTCTAGTTTCTTGAGATATAGTCCTAGAAATGGGTTATTGGGTCAAATGGGAGTTCCATTTTTAACTTTTTGAGGTAACTCCATACTGTCTTCCACAGTGGCTGCACCAGTCTGCATTCCCACCAGCAGTGCAGGAGGTTCCTTTTTCTCCGCATCCTCACCAACACTTGTCATTTGTTGATTGGTTGATGATAGCCATTCTGACAGGTGTGAGATGGTACCTCATTGTTTTGATTTGCATCTCTCAGATGATTAGTGAGTTTGAGCATGTTTTCATGTGTCTCTGGGCCTTCTGTATGTCCTCTTTCGAAAAATGTCTCTTTAGATCCTTTGCCCATTTTTTTATTGGATCATTTATCTTCCTTTTGTTAAGTTGTATGAGTTCCCTGTAAATTTTGGAGATTAAACCCTTATCAAATATCATTGGCAAATATGTCCTATGCTATGAATAGTCTTTTATTGCACAGTGTTCTAAGGCAACAGACAAGCTAGAAGGACCATGCAACTGCACACTTTCCCAACTAAAGCATATTAGTCATGTTCTATTTTAGAACAAGAGGCAGTTTGGGGTGGGCAAGAAAAACGAAAGAAGAGCTTGTACCCACTAAGTTGTTCTATGTAAGATATGTGAAGCAAAGGTGCAAAGTCGAACTCGTAAAACAAAGTGAATGAATGTGTCCTCATCGGAGGGACATGATCTCTGCTTCTTGCATTTTCCATAACCAGCAATATATAATAGGCACCTACTTAGTACAAAAGTAATAGTTCATTTTTATTCTGGAAAATCAGTGTTTTTCATTTAGGTTTTTTCTTGTTTGATTGATTTTTTTAGAAAGGATTGAATGAGTGCCTTCTACTGAGTATTTGAGTCGTAGATCCAGTTATCATTTCTGGTGTGTAAATTTCAGAATATCATATAATGCCAAAAAACTAAATAAGTATATGATTATAAAAATAAATTTATTTTATGATTCGGTGCCATTGCATGTTTGGATAAGAATATCATTTTGTTAGGAAACAAATCAAGCCCCTAAAAAACAATGCCAGCATCATCTACCCATAGGTAGATTTTTAGTGTTCACTTGATAAAATATATGCTCAAAATCACTTTGAAAACCTTTAAGAAATTCTGATTAATGTGTTTTAAAATGTTTTGATGTGGTTATTTAAGACATACACATTGAGGCAGGGTGTATAGTTAGGGCCTTAGAAAAGATAAGCTCTTTATCATGTTCTGTATTTCCTGATTGTAATGCTTGCTCTAGTTACAATTGAATGAACAATATATTTCACCCAGTACAAAATTATTTATCATTAGAGAGAAGCAGGAAGCCAGCTAGTAATACGGATGAGAAAACTTTTCCTAATTAGGCAAGAGACTAGCTTTCATGAAGATCAACATCCTCACATCCTGGCAAATTAATCTCTCTTAGCAGGAACAGGAAAGAGGATGATGTCTTTATCTTCCACAAAAGTTAGTATTATTTTTGTGACAACAGGAGATGGAAGGGAGGAAGAGTGAGAAAAGACAACCTGATTCTGCTAACAGTGAGGTTCCTGAAGATACAAAATAGTATATATCTTTTATTTCTCATAATTCAATATTTTGCAGAAGTTAGGGGTGTGTATGTGTGTGACCTTTTTTATGCTGGCTATTAGGTTTCTTTCACTAAAAAGATGAATAAAAACCATATATCTTATACAAATAAATACCACAGCTATGAGGAGGAAGGAAATATAATGATATAAGTTTTATTTAAAGAAAATATAAAGATGGAAGTCACCTTTTTACAAAAGGGGATAAAACTAGAAGGATATTGAAAGTAAATAAGAGTAAAGGAAGAGTAAAAAATAGCAAATTGTAAAAAGAAGATTATCATAAAACAGTATTGGTGGCTTTCTTTAATCTCATACATTTTTGGTGTTTGTTATTTTGTGTTGTGATAAGTTTTAGCTGTTTGAATAAATCATTGGAATCACTCTATTACTCAGAATTCTTTAGTCAGCCATGGAGGTGTGTTGTTCAAATCTTGCAAAAAAAAAACCAACAAAAAAAAACCCCCAAAAATAAAAACAAAAACAAAAAACCCTAATAAAAGTACAGTTTTCTGGGCTAGTGTGGCTCAGTGGTTGAGTGTCAACCTATGAACCAGGAGGTCAAGGTTCGATTCCCAGTCAGGGCACATGCCCAGGTTATGGGCTCAATCCCCAGTGGGGGGCGTGCCGGAGGCAGGTGATCAATGATTCTCTCTCATCATTGATGTTTCTATTTCTCTCTCCCTCTCTTCATCTCTGAAATATATCTATATCTATGTCTATGTCTATGTCCATGTCTATGTCTATGTCTATGTCTATATCTATCTATATTTCAGTTGGATCACAGCCTCTAGGTGCAGGTGTCTTCAAGCTATGCCTCAATTTATTTTTCCTCCTCACCCAAGGATATTTTTCCATTGTTTTTTTTTATTTTTTAGAGAGAGTGGAAGACAGAGGGAAAGCTATGCCTCAACTTTGATGCAAGGCCTCATGTTTCTGGGACACTGCTCAGCCAATGAGTATGGCAGTGGTACAAGAGGGCCTTACTTTTGAGGCAGCATAGGACTCCTCAAAAAGCAGTCTTTTCAATGGAGCTCCCATGAGGTTAGCTAAGATTTTTCTAAGGGCTGCACTGCTGTGTGAGTCTCATTCTACCCAATCCTCTGGCCTCCCCTCTCCTTTCACAGGGGCCAGACCTCTATCACATTTGAAAGCTTTCCTTGGATGTTCCTATCACCTTTATTATCCTACCTAATAAAATAGTAATATGCAAATTGACCGCACCTTCACTATGCCCGAGCCACGCCCACCAACCAAAGCCACACCCACCAGCCAATCAGGGCGAGTATGCAAATTACCCAACAAAGGTGGCGGTTAATTTGCATACACTGAGGGCGGGAGGAGTGAAGACTGAAGACAACTTAGAAGGAAGAGGGAGGAAAAGCGGAAAGCAAGGTGGCTGCCAGAGGGAAAGTCCGGGCAGGGCGGAGCGGGGCGGAGCGGGACCGAGCAGAGCAGGCGGCAGCAGCGCACAGGTGCAGGCTTGTGGCGGCAGCGGCAGCACATGCGGCCTCAGCGGCCGCTTGCAGGATTCTTCCTGCAAATGGGCTACTAGTTTTTTTATGTTTCACAGATATGTTTCCCCAATACATTTCTTTCAATTTTAGCTCTATCTGGTCTTCTGTTTTCCAGAAGGAGCAACTGACACAATTGATATTGCAAGTGGTCTGTGACATCAGTGACTGAGATGGAGTTCTGCCACTGGATCCTTTGCCACATAACAGACACTGAGGATCCCTTCCAAAGGGGTGTGTGGTACATACAGCATTTCTGCGATGAAAGTCTTGTGTTCCAAAGAGTGGCTGCTTCTTCAGTTTAGGTCCCAAATAAGATATGTGGAGCAAGATCCAGTTGAGTCCAGCTGAGCTGAGCAGAGCTAAAGTCAGCCCTTAGTCCTCATCCTATATAATAAGAGCTAATATGCTAATTAGACTGGATGGCAGAACGATCTTCTGGAACGACCTTCCGGGATGACCTTCCAGAATGACCAGTGGGCGGGGGGTGGGGTTGCAAGGCAGCCAGGGCTGCGAGGGCTGCGAGGGCAGAGCCCCTTGCACAGATTTCGTGCATCAGGCCTCTAGTGTAATATAA
Source organism: Ia io (assembly GCA_025583905.1). Classification (NCBI taxonomy): domain Eukaryota; kingdom Metazoa; phylum Chordata; class Mammalia; order Chiroptera; family Vespertilionidae; genus Ia; species Ia io. The sequence continues at coordinate 23,746,277 of JAJQQW010000007.1, forward strand.
ACAAAAACTAAATGCTTGTCATAAGCCGCTGACATTTTAGAGATGTGTCTTGGTGTACCAAGAATTAACTAATACATTAACCAAGGTTTAAGTTGAGGGTGTTGTATAGGTTTATTATCTTATTCCTTCTGTTATTTTCTTTTTAGTGCCAGAAGAAAAAAAAAAAAATGAGTAGAAAACTCAGCCTGTTATACACAATATGGAATTTTAATTTTAAATATAATGAAAAATGGCAACTTATATTTACATGTAACTGCTTTTTAAAATTTGAGCTAAACAGACTCCAATACTATGCCATAATATTCCCAACCTAATATTTCCAACTCTCAACAAATTAGAATTTTACGAAGGACAGTAATTCAAGTGATAGTTAATAAATCTGTACTTATAGAGTATACCAGAACATAGCAGATAGCATAGAATTTTATAGGGCATCTCGACCTCTTTCTCAGTAAGATATAATTTGATAATCATCACGACTATTCATTATCTATGTATAGAATTTAAGGTGAAGTAATGTTACTCATCCTTTCAATCACTAAATAAGAAAAACAACATAAAATACCATAGAGTAATCTGAGTATTCGTTCCTGTAGGGATAAGGATACTTTTAACGGAGCTTTCTTTTTTCAGTTGCTTTCATTACATTAAAATAAATCTGCTTCCTACTCTACCCTATACTCTCTTAAAACCTCATGAGCTCCGTTGGAGCCAAATCTCATGTGTCTAAATATTATGTAAGAATGTGGGAGAAATGATCAAGCAGAAACTTTTGCTTAATGTTCTCAATGTACTTGGACTTTACAGCTCAAAAATCCACACTGCTGCTTGAAGTTCAACTCCCACAGGTTGCCCATGGTCACTGCTCCCGAGGAATTCTTTTTGGTCCTTATTTTCCTTCCTCCTGGTTTCTCTACAGTCTTCTTCCTGTCGTACACACACAAAGATGACCAACCTAGTCCTAGTTTTCCAGGGCTTTTCCTGGTTTTAGAGCTAAAAATCTGTCCCCAGAGACCTGAGGCATGGGCAAACCAGAACCCTGGGTCACCCCAGCCAGTCTCGTTCTAATCCTATTCTTCCTATTACCTAATTTATCTTTAATAGTAGAATCTGAAGTGGTGCAAGAAGGAAGAGAAAAGGAAGATAGAATAAATGAGGACATGAAAAGAAAATAATAAAGAATATTTAAAAGGAATTAGGAATAGGAGGCAACATTCCACCCTCTCCAGGAGGGGGAGGGCTGGCTGTTCTCAACTCCTTATTTTAATTATCTTCTCCCCTCATTACTTTTTACCTGAGCAGCTACTTTGGCCCACCCACCTCCCTCCCCAGCTCTTTATGGAAGAGGTGGTTGAGAACATTAGCTGAGGAACCAGAGTGCCTGGATTTAAATTCTGCCTCTACAAGCTGAGTGCCTTGTGCCTGTGAGCTGGCTCCTTCGTCCTCATAAACTTTGAATGAAGGCAGAGCCTATCTCTGAGTTGTTGCTAAATGAGTTAACACATGTAGAGCTGAATAAATAACGACATTATTATTGTTCTCTAACTCAGAGTCCATGACAAAAGGCAGTTAGGAGCCTTAGCACTCAGTGCCAGGCTTTGAAGGGCTGGCCCAGGTGCCTCCCATAGTGGAGCACAGTTTCAATGAGTAACTGATTCTGGATTCTAAGCAACTTACAAAATAAACTCTTGGAAAAGAACCTGCTCATAAACCTGAGACTGCCTGTAGGTCAGATAACATTTATATTGCATTTGTCATTTGCATGCTTTATTGCTGTTGCTGATTATATCTGAGAGCAAATATCTGGCATGAGCCATTTGCTCATACATTTTTAATTTATGGACTCAAGAGTTTGGAATAACATTCAAAGTCACAGATGCTTATCTGAACCAAACCCAAAATATTTTGAGGTTCTCATATCACTTATAACCATCAGAGAACTATAGCTGGAAAATAAAAAATAAAAATTCCTAAAAAAAGTAAAATACAAGAAAAAAAAAACCTACCCTGTGATTTATTTTAATATTTATCTTGAGAAAAACTACCTCTAAATTTACAAACTATCTCACATGTATAAATATATTCATTTTTTTGCCTCAAAGAAACCTAGCTTCAAAATATGAACCCAGAATAATAATCCCTTAGAGGTATATACCTAATTATTTCAGAACATTTATGATCTACAAATGTTTTACAATTTCTTCAGGACAAAATGTTTAGGTAACAGAGAAGCAAGCCCATGGTACTTGGGTCTGAACGTGGGTATTGGAAGGAAAAGGAAGGAGCTTCTCCAGGCACTCTAGAAGATAATGCTGGGCAATTCTACTGGTAGACAAGAGGAATTGGTAGCTTAAAACCCAAAGATGGCTGTGTAATGTAGACAGATACACCATGGCTTCAAGTTAGTGGAGATCCAGGCCACAAAGCTAAACAAATTTTACCAGGAAAGGCAGGCACAATTATTCCAAAAAAATGGAACTTGATAAAATACTCTGAAGTTTGATCTGGAGAGCCTATGGGTTTGTGGGTAAGAAAATTTACAAGCTACATCTGCAATAGTATTTGAGGGTTAGAAGTCATGAACTTAACCTCCTACAGGCTAAAGTGCCATAGCAATTTCTCACTTTTTCCTCAGCAAATATATATTTTAGATTTAAATGCAGATATGGCAGTTTAAGGTGACATGACCTTAGAATGAAAACATAAAAGAACAGACAAACATAAAAACCTAACTAATGTGTTAGGAAAGACATGGCTGTTTGTTCTTTATTTACGATGAGAGTTTAAAGAGAAAAACAAAAAACTGAACAAGAAATAAGAAATTTGAATGTGTGGCTACATTTAGCCCAAACAGGTTGGGTGGGGGAGGCAGTGATTTAATTAATTCTTTACTGTTTAATTCATTTTTTAAATTTATATTTTAGAGAGAGAGGAAGAGAGAGGGATAAAGAGATAGAAACATCGATGAGAGAGAAACATCAATAGGTTGCCTCCTGCATGCACCCACTGGGAACTGAGCCAGCAACCTGGGCAAGTGCCCAGGAATTGAACCAGTGATCTCCTGGGTCATGGGTTGATGCTCAATCATGGAGCCACACCAGCCAGGCTGTTTAATTCATTTAAGAAAAGAAAAACATTCCATGGAAAACAGTTTCATGTGTAGGCAGAACCTGCCATTAATTGGTGACTGTGTTCATTCCTAGTAGATTGTTTTCAATGTGGACATAGCTCTAATTTGTATTTCATACCACCCCGTTGACATAAAACCCTTTTGCATCAGCAAGCCACCCTCGCTCCCACCACCTCTGTGTCCCTCCTCATTCTATTCCCACTCACGCTGTTCCACAGTTTTTTCTGCCTTGAACTCTTACTTCTTCTTAGTCTGATTATTCCTAGTTATCCTTTTTTTTTTTAATATCTTTTATTGATTTTTTACAGAGAGGAAGAGAGAGGGATAGAGAGTTAGAAACATCGATGAGAGAGAAACATCGATCAGCTGCCTCTTGCACACACCCTACTGGGGATGTGCCTGCAACCAAGGTACATGCCCTTGACCAGAATCGAACCTGGGACCCTTGAGTCCACAGGCCAACACTCTATCCACTGAGCCAAACCGGTTTCGGCCCTAGTTATTCTTTAAATTTCAGTGTAAGTATCTTTCCTTGGACTGTCCTAAAGTTTTATCTATAAATCTTCCAGCTGTTTTTTTTTTATTAGGTTCATCAGACTGGACAATGGTGTGATTGGTATCTGTTGTACAAGCATCCCTGAGTCCTTCTATAGACACTGCAGTGAATGGTTTAGGTCTTTGCCTTCTCCAATGGACAGGGAGCCTCTCCAGAGCAATGGTGGTTTCTAGGCTTCTCTGTATTTCCACATCCTAGTCCACTATCTGACGCATAGGAGGCCAGGGATAGACAGAGAGCTGGTTTCAGTTCTAGTATCAACTTAGTTTACCTGGAATGGCTGCCCGGAGGGCTTGTGGAGGAGGATTCTGATGTTGATCAATTAGTGATGTCTGCCACTGGAGCAGGACACTGTGAGTGGCAGCACATGCCCTCACATTTGCTCCTCTATCACAGTCATTCTGTTGCTATTTGTTCAGGGAATGAATACATCAATAAACCTAATAGTAATATCACTTGAAATTTATCCAGACATATTAGATAAAATATTCTTTACCACATCCCAGAACCTCTGGTCTGAAAGACACAAAACCCACTGAGTAACTCTTATGTCACTGACTCCTTTATAGTTTTGAATGTAAGTATTCCTTTCTCTTAAAAGGGAAAATGAGGCTCAGAGTCCATCCAGAGATGATCAGTGCACATAAAGCAAATGCAATCTCCATGGTAACAAGTTCTCAGAGTGTCTGATTTATTCACCAACTTGACTAACAGGGTTTACAGCCTTAAGATTATATGGTTAGTCAGAAGTAGGGCTTGGATGTCTCTCTATTTGCCCCCAAAATAGAGGGAGGATTGAGACTGTTGACACTTATTCTGTAACGAGAAATGTAAATCAGAACCATTCTGGGAAATCTGGGAGGTACAGTTACTATGCCCTACAGAACCACAGCTCTCATTCCCTAAGAGGCTGTATTAACTTGTTTCCTTTACACAGACCCAGCATTGTAATGTCAATGGGTGAGCTGTAGTTTCTTGGGCACTATTGAGAACGATGTTCAGGCTGCTTCTGAGCTTCACACAAAAGAAGGCTCTGATCTACTGGTGATGCCTGGCAGCTGACCAAATATGAACGAAAAACAATGGCATGAGTGCCAGACATTTCTAATGTCTGCTGTCGGGAATAAAGGATGGTAAGGCACTTAGCTCTCACAGACCAGGGCCTCTTCCACCTCAATCACCCCATCCTCGTTCTAAACTAAATGTTGGATACTCCTCTGTGGGTTGTTGTAGTTACACAGGTGGTGATGAATTCCTTTAACTGGCTCTGGACCAACATGATCAAGCCAAGACTGAGCATCCACAGCCATTTTTACTTTGATCAGTTCCTAGGAAATGAATCCTTCCTTAATATTGACTCCTCCACTGTCATTGGTGCCTGGATTCCTGTTGTGAGCTTCAATTTCTTAGCTAATGAGATTACTTTAACAGAGACTTCCTGCTAACTTTGTGGCCCTACGTGTATTCTCTTGGTATCCAATTTATTGTTTATAGCTTCTAGTTCTTGCTGTGCTTTGCAGGATTCTAGATTCCTTATCTATACATAATATTAAAGTTGTAGACTTTTTTGGAGAATTACATAATTTTGTAGGAGTCATTGTACTAACTGTAGAGAGTAACTCTACTAATTGTAGAATTGCTAGGCTCGTAGTCCCATTGACCTCTTCATGCAGTGCATGGCTATAGCTTTTGTTTTTTATATCCTTTGGCTTCCATCTTCCAGCTTCCTAACTATGCCAATTTCTCCCTGGCACCTGTAACTAACTAAGTCCTAAGTGCTTATGTAACAGTTAATCTCCAAATCTAACTTCCAAGCAAGTGCTCTTTCCAGGTGATTCAGAAAAGAGGAGGATTTGAAAATAAACTTATCCAGGAGAGCACCTCAATTATCAATTTTGTTTTGGCATACAAGACACAGCCTGAATGATCTTTGCCAAGTCCTTCAACTTAGTGTTTATAAACCCTTTTAATGTTTATTAAATAGAGGTTATAACAATAACAAATCCCAGAGAGTGATGTGAAGAACAACATAGGAATGAAAATAGCTTGCTTTGTTAATGCTAAATGATAAATACTTAACTCCATTATAGGATTGTCATGAAGAGCAAATGAAGAAATGAAGAACATAACTGTTGGAAAATATAAAGTATGGATATAATTTAAATCTCAGATATGCAAGAAATGGCTTTGTATTATTTTTCTTAAATTAACCTAATTTTAACTCCAAGACTCAATTCCACCATATTGTCAAGGATTCCTCTAACCTTCCTTAAGTAGTGCCACAGGCTTAAATCTTCCTGAACACAGGGAGGAGGCTGTCAAGTCCTGGCTAACAGGGTTGCTTTTGATTTTCTCAATATCTGGGAGATCTCCTTGAGGTCTGGTAGCTCTCAGGGACTTGTATAACATGCTCAGGTGGGAATTCTGGAGGGTTGGGGACCTGGGTATGGTCACCTCTCCCTGTACCCACCTTCTTCTCTGGATTTCTGTATCGCATGTGGAGCTCTGGAGTATCCCTGCTGCTCCAGCACTCAGCTAGGGACCAGGGCTGTGGTCCCACTGCTGGGGCCCAGAGCCAGTGAGACCCTCTCCTAAATAACTGGTGTAGGCCTGGGAACTAAAGCCAGGAAAGCCTTCAGTCTTCTGCTTCTTGCCTGACCACACTCCTCTCTGAAGAAATGAACCTGAGGCAGAAAGTCCATTACCCCCTGGGAAGGAAATCATGGGGACAAAATGGAAGAGAAACAGGGAAAAATAATATTTTAAAAACATACAGTTGATGCAGATGTTTGTAGTAAGCTTTATATTACTGAAAACCAGTTTTGGAAAGAAAGCAGCTTTGATTTCTTGTGACGGATCACTGAGACCGTTAGGAAGGTGAGGAAGGTAGCTTCCCGGGTGCTCTTGACTCGAGCTTCAGAGCTGCGCCAGCGGGTGGAAGAGGGGTCATTGCTTTTCTTTACCCCATCTCTTTTGCTTTTACCACGCATCCAGAGCATGGCAAAGGGGCAGCTGTCAGGGCTGGGGCTTGAGCAACTCAGCAGCCGGACAAGCACTGGGAAATAACACGTGGATTGCTCTCACAGCCCGTGGACTCTTCCATCACAACCACCCATCGCCTTTAAACTAGCCTCTGGACGCTCCCTCCCGGGCTGTTGGGTTGTTATAGATACATAGTTGGTGATGAATTCCTTAATTGGCTCTGAGCCAACATGATCAAGCCAAGACTATAAAACTCACAAAAGTACTTGAAGGGAACAGAACCCACATTCTTTCCAAACATTGCATATTAGAAACTACATATACACAATCCTCTGGTGATTTAGTTGTTTAGTAATTTAATTCCTAGGAGGATTGTTTTTCTTTTTTCTTTTTTTCCCTTTTTTATTTTTCTCTTCTTTAGCCAAAGGAAACTATTGTCAGAAATAGTCAGAAAAAAACGAAAACAAAAAACATGGTACTTCCATTCTGGTTTATTTGTTAGGTGAATACGATACTCCTCTCAGCAATTTTCCTTCCCCCACCCAATCTATGTTTTACTGCAAAAGTTTTATTACAGGCTCATAAATTCAGTCGGGACCAATAATTAGCAAATGCCACATTTTATGACAGACTCTGTCTTTCCTTAAACAGGTAACTCTTAAAGAAATATTGCTCCTTGATTACACCTGATCACACAATAAAAGTGTGATTCCATTGTACTGAGGTGTTTGATTTTCTTAGGTCTCTTTATGCCACACCAAGGATTAATTAAGGTTTCATTCACCCATCATTTATCATACAAATTAAACTCAAGACAAAAATATGTTGAGCCTGTCGTTTTCTGGGAAGAAAACATGTAAATAATATACTTATCTCTATTTCTTTGCCAACAGTGTTCTGGACTTGGTAATCTGCACAGAGGTCAAAGCGTGTGCTTTTTTTTGTCTTCCCTAAAAACTGGGAGCCTATGAAAAGCCACACCATCTTTGAATTACCACCGGTTCAATAAGGAGAGTTTAAAGCCAAGAAAGGGTTTAGGAGCTTCTGTGTATTATGTAACACTTGCAGTGGTTACTGTAGCAACCTCTTGCCCTGCACAGCATTTCAGTCCCATGCGAAATAATCTGTATTGTTATGAGATACTTTGTCTCATAGTGACATAAACCATGTTTTAAGGGTTTCAAACACTGACTCTCTACTCCCCTTTTGTCCTACCTGAAAGGCACCTACCAAGCCCTTTCTTCTTTCATTTAAGATTAAAGAGGGAAAGACATCCCGAAGAGGTTCCTTGGCTGTGCAACAGTGACCCCTAGTGGCTTAATGCTCTCGATGTGTCCAAAACCTACCAATGGCCAAAAAACCCTCAATGCGTTTTTGCAACTGCAAGCAAGTCCCGCTTTATTTTGCTTTTAGTGAGAGATATCACAGCATTTAACAAGAACTGCCTTTACTTTGAGAACAGGAGCTGTTTTCATACCCAGAAACCAAAATCCAAAGTTTCGGGAGCTTTACTACCTACTACCTAAGTCTTTGTTTTCTCTTCCTGAGATTTAAAGGAACAAGGAATCGTGGACAAGTTGCTTTCCATGCATTAACAAATCAGCATTAATAACAAACTCGTGTGTAGTCAAATGTAACGTCTTTCATGATGCTTTCCTGGAGCAGAGAAAACGCTTGGACAGGAAGGTAAAATCTCAGCAAACAAGAAAAAAAAAAGAAATCCTAGCGCGCTTGCTTTTCTGGGTTTGCAAAAGGCACCAGTAGGATTCATCCCGTGAAAGCCTGAGAGCTCCATTTGTTTTGTAGATTTCACTACCCGCTTTGTTCTGCTTCAAACCTTTCAGAGGGCTGAAATGCATTATTACCTTGTTAAATCTCAACCAAAATCATTTCTACAGCCTGGAGCTGTTTTGACGTGGGTCGAGCATCTCTCACACAAAAGAATTGCTTTCGTTCCCAGAAGCTCTCATTGGCTGAGTGGCCTTTGCACCGAGCCAATCAGAAGCTAGTTGTTAGGGTTGACTGGCTATTTTTAGCTTCACTCACAAAAACACTTGGTCTAGGAGAGGGCAGACCGGAGAATGAAAGTAGCGTAGTTAAAACAAACAGCCAAATACATTTTGCATTTCACGGTATGTTTGGTATTTTTCCTTTAATTCTTCATACACGTTGCACTAGCTTGTGGGTTTTTTTTTTTTTTTTTTTTTTTGGTAAACAAGACGCTTAGAAATAGAACCGCATTCTCCAGTTTCGAATTACCCATTTAGTAAAAAGGCAGACAAGTCAGTGTTCCCCTTTTAGCCAAAAGAAATGTACCATAGCATCTAGTTATTTTACAACCGCGCTAAAATGCCAGTTACCACATAGAGAATGCTAGGTGTGTTTTCCCCAAATAATTTTTACTAGAATTTCATCTTGAGTTAATAAAAATATTAAATGATTTGCTTATGAATTACAAAGAGACATACAGCCATCCTTTCCCAGTTGCAATTTAAAAATGTATATAATTGTACAAATGAGTATGCACATGGAGTGTAGCAATTAAAATCATAAATATTCAGTGTGTTTTATGTGTGGAGATAAAGCATTCTTTTGAACATGTTCTTTCATTTAAGCCATTACTCAGTAGGCACAAGAAATATTTTTCCCAAATGCACTTGAAGTGACAAAAGCATTACAACACATAATTTGTTAATTATCCAGTATTATCAGGAAATGAAAGTTGCCAAATGGGAAAGTCATGCCCTTAACTTTGACACTCATCTATTGAACTGGGCAAAAGGATGCAGGGCCAAGCTGAACTGAAATTTTATAAATCAAATTTACTAACAGGAAGAGAGACCTCCTTCTGAAAAGAAAAGGGGAAAAAACACACAAATCTTTGTCTGATTCTTAAAATATGTTTCAAATTGCACATTTTTTTCAATATTTATTACACAAGCTTGGACTGTGACCTCATTTGTTGTTTGTTTGCTTGTTTTAAGAAAAATCCTTTTTACTTTTAGTTGCAAGCTATTAAGGTGACCTTTAGTCATATGCTAACAGGGAATCTGGATCATGGGCGTATTGAGAAAACTGGAAGTCTTCAAGAAAAAAAAAAAAAAAGATTCAAGCTCTAAGCCTGGAATTGCAGAAGTGGTTTGCTGTGGTCTCCCACGTGCAAGGATGGGCAAGTATATGGTGGGCACTGCCCCAGGAATTCACAAAAAATTCTACCAGAGTGAAGGGAGCGCAGAGAAGTTTGGGGAGAAAACTTGCTTGCTTTAAGCAATACAAAATACAGTGTTCAGGGGGAAGTGTCCCCTGGGTTTCTGAGGATGAATTTGAATGGCTGAAATAAGGTACTTTGGGAAGAGTTATCTTTTCTTTCTAGCATCAATTTGGTGCACACTGAGACATGTTTTAAGAAGGCAGCTATACAATAGCCACCAGGAGTTTAGCGAGGTTTTTGTAGACAAGCAGCTGCTAACAATTTAGTTTAATATGCAGTCTTAGTAAATTAAAGGAATTTGATAACTAGAGACCCTGCTCTATTCTTACTTGTTTGCTAGGGCATAACATGTTGAACCCCAGCAGAAATTAACTCTTTGCACTTTTTCTATTCAAAACCTGCATTTTATGTTTTTCACTTCCTCGTTCCAGGTGTTTTTACTCCTAACTTCGTCATCTGAGCAATTCATTAGTTTTATGCTTGTCTGCTTAAAAGATAATTAATAATAATAATAATAATAATAATAAAAATTTTAGATTCATGTTTATTTCCAGTTCTTTTTATGTGCTTGTACTTAAACTCCTTAAAGACAAAACTAAACAAAACTAAAATAAAGAGTCCTCTATTGCTTTCGCATCTTAACCTTTCTACTTAGCAATGAGTTAGTCATAAACCTCATGGTGTACATTTTGTTTTCTTCAGGAACCGAGACACTTGTGAGAGGATAATTATTCAAGTCTGCACTCAGCTACACCTCCATGGGTGTGGCGGTCCATGGAAAGGGTGCTTACTAGATGTCTAAAGAGATAAAAGCTCTGTAAGGATAAAGAGGTACCGAGTGACTAGAGATACCAAAATTGAGCACTGCTTACTAGTATTTCATATTTCAATACCTACACAAGATCCTGGTAACTGTGATAGTAGCTGTGAAAATGCATGTTTGTTATTTGATAGATAATTGTTCCAATATTATTTGTGAACTAGTTGAAATAACTAGATGTTACCACTTATACCTACAAATGCATGGAGCCAATAAGCCAGACAAAATTATAACCGGCCAAGTTATATTTCTTCTTGGATGAAGTAGATGTTTTCTTAGAATTAAAGCAGGGATAGTAATAAGCCAGGAAAATTCTTTGTCAAGTGGAATTCGGAAACTCAAATAGCTGATTCAAACTGGCCCCATCCAGCACACTGACCCACCTGCCTCCCCCTCCTTTGCAGGACCATTCCCTTAAGCATTATGCCCCTAGGACAATGAGGTTCTGATCAGCATCAAATAATCTTAGGAACTAAGTGTCAGACTGTTGACCACAGAGACAGAGCTTTGCTCACTAGAGATAACATCTAGGCCTCAGCTGTGTTTCAGCTCCAGGCCCAAAAAGCAGCAAAACCAGACCAAGCCATGCCATGCTGACATAAGGATTAGATGCAATGACTAATGACCTCCCCAGCACCTGTCAGTAAGTAGAGACCATGACCCTGAAAGACACACCTGGAAAGCTGATGAATGTTCTAATGAGATCCTCCCCCACCAACCCCCCTCTGCCCCGCCAGACCTCCCCTAAAATACCTGCCTTTACAAAACAGATTTAATAAACGTAACACAAACCTGCCTTTACAAAACAGATTTAATAAATGTAACATGCTCATTTCTCTCTCTCTCTCTCTCTCTCTCTCTCTCTCTCTCTCTCTCTCTCTCTCTCTCTCTCTCTCTCTCTCCTTCTTCCTCTCTCTCTTTCTCCCTCTCCTTCTATCCTCTCTCTAGAGCATGCCTGCACCTTTCCCTATCTTCTTTCCTTAGGCACATTTCCTTTGCTTTCTTTCTCCTAAGCTCCAAAGGGCCCTACTTTTGCCTCTGTAACTTGTTTCCTGAGTCCATGCAGCCCAGCTGGCTCACTTTTCTGCCTCTGTGACTTTCTTTTTAAAAGTCTAAATAAACTTCTTGCGCTAAAGTTCTTGGCTCTGAATTCTTTCTTTGCATAACTCAAAAACCAAGGTCTAACAGGATAACAGAGTTTCTTGTGTCCTTTGCAAAACTGTGAAGTGGACCAAGTTTGTCATGGGTACCTCTGGCATCTCCGGCTTCCTTCTCACCTCATGGATGCAGTGCTTTCAAATTTTGTTTTAATTCTCCCTTTGTGTAGACTCAACTCAGGCCAAGCCTACCTCACTCCCCTAAGCACTCCTCCCCCATCTTCTAGACGTGCAGATCTAGGAGTGAATATAGGATTGAAAATATGACAACTTTTTCTAAAAGTATTCATTATCAGGTGTGCATGTTTGTGTCTGTGTATATGTTACTGTGATACTGAACACAACTGTGTGGAAGATGTTTTAACATGCCACAGAACGCATTCATTCTGTTCCTGGGCTGTCATCATTTCATCTGATTAATTTATGGCCTCATAGAAAATCCCCTGTGTGACTAACATTAGCTTTGTTGAGCCCATTGTGTACAAAGTCAGTCTGTATAAATACTCTTCTATTTGACAGTTTCACCCTAATAGGCTTAATATTTGCCTATCACATGTCCCTTGGCCTTTTAAACAATCTTGTGAATAGTTTACTGTTAAGCAGACAATGTGTGCAATACTAACATGAAAACCTTCAAACTCGAGGAAAAAAAGTAGAATCATATGCATAATTTAGTAGATTAGTAGCAGGTAAAGGAAAGTACCGTTGTAGAAAATTTTGAGCACCTTGTAGGAAATCAAAATTTTTAATGACATGAGAATATCCAAGGTTGAGATAAGGGCAAGTTTAGGGAAAACAGTTAGGCTGAAATGTAACTTGGTGCACTGATAGTTGTAAATTTCAGTGTACAGGCTACAGTGAAGCCTACAAATTGAAACAACTTTAAAACAAATGATATAAATGAAACTTTTAACTAAAACCAGGTAAATGCTACAGGGAAATGGAATATTTTATTTTAACAAAACATTCAGAAACAAATCAATGTCATTAATAATGTTTAAACTATGAAATAAAGAAAACTGAAAATGTGGCTAATCAGAGAAATGAAATAAAAATAGAACATATAATTGGAATTTGTACTGCTTTAATTGTTCTGGCTTTTATTAAAAGATATATTGTATATTGCTAATATTTACTCTAAAATGGATTCCCAAAATGAGAAAACAATTGTATTTACATTATATTGTATGTATAAACTCAATTATGTTTTCAAAAGTGAGTATCGGAGCACTGGAACCTGGACAGTGTGGCTCAGTTTGTTGAAGCGTTCTCCCATACACTGAAAGGTTGTGAGTTCAATTCTCAGTCAGGGCATATACATAGATTGTGGGTTTTATCGATCCCATTAGGTGCAATTGCTGTTTCTCTCTCTCATTGATTTCTCTCTCTCCGTCCTTCCCCTCTCTCTCAAATCAATAAGCATGTCCTTGGCTGAGGATTTTAAAAAATCTGAAAATAACTTATTTTAAAAAAAGAATACTGGATAGTATAATAACAGATCTCAGGATAATACAACAAAAACTCCATATTCCCTGTATTTCTAATAAAAGAGAGATTATCTTTATGGCTTTTACACTAAGGAAAAATATTGGAAGAACATATATAAAGAAGGTGAGAAAAAACTTAGGTAGTGCAAAACAATGCAAACAACTTTGAAGTGATGTACAAGTCAAGGGAATCTGTAAATACCAGCTAAATATTATTTTTATTGGCATTTAAAATAATTATGTGAAAATTCATCATATCCTAAGGTGTAAACAATTCAGAAGTGGGTATGGCTGGATGTTGGTCATGTAATTATCTATAATAATAAAATCATAATATGCTAATTAGACTGGACAACCAAATGACCTTCCGGACATCATTCCGGACATCCTTCTGGATGAAGCCGCTGCAACGGGGGCCGAGGCAGAGGCAGAGGCAGGGGCAGGTAGGGGCAATCAGGCAGGCAGGCGAGCGGTTAGGGGAAATCAGGCAGGCAGGCGAGCAGTTAGGGGCAATCAGGCAGGCAAACAGAGTGGTTAGGTGCGATCAGGCAGGCAGGCGGTTAGGGGTGATCAGGCAGGCAGGCAGGCAGAATGGTTAGGGGCGATCAGGCAGGCAGGCAGGTGAGCTATTAGGAGCCAGCAGTCCTGGATTGTGAGAGGGATGTCTGACTGCTGGTTTGTGAGAGGGTGCAGGCCAGGCTGAGGGGACCTCCCTTCCCCCTCCCATGCACAAATTTCATGCACTGGGCCTCTAGTAAATTTTATAAATACAAAAGCTTATAGAGCTCTTAGGTAAGATTCCTTTTTCCCTTTAAAGTATGTCCAGAATAAGTGAACAGAAAGCAAGAACATAGAGGCACCATTAAGAGTCTTTATCATAACTGCTGCCTAAGGGATCTTATTTACAGCTGACCCTTCTAGTGGTAGCTCTTTCCCCTTTCATGCATTTTGAAAGTCTATAATCTCTAAGTGAGAATGATTTGTTGCTTACTACTGACAGACCTACAAAAGAATGCTTTTAAATGCCCATTTCAAACACAAGACCACAGACTATTGGAAAAATGCTGTGAAATCACTTAACTACATTTTTGTTGTTGTTGTTTGACTGGAACACCTCTTTGTCCTTCTGTGGAGTCGTTAAAACTAGGACAAATGTAGTTTGTCTTGACATATAATGACTTAGATAAGTCTTGGAAAAGCCCTTTGTTAACCAATCTGTTTTTCATTTGGGTCTGAGTACTAAAGTCCATGGCAAGGTCATGTCTTGTTCCTTCATTTACTTACTAAAATGTCAGTGCTCCACTTCCTTTTATTAAAATAATAAAACACATGATTGAATATAAGATCCATCACACTATCGCCAGTGTCTGTGGGACCAGAGTGCATCCTTCAAATGAGCATATGTGCTGTTCATCAAATTACCCCTGAAAAGTGGCATTTGCACAGGCGTCTTAAAAACCTCACAGCTGCAATGCCCAGATGTTGGCTGACATGTGCCACTGGGGTCGGTGTGGGAAGGGGAGTCATGATGCTCTGTGGAGGACTCTTTTTAAACTTTACATCAGTAACAAAATACAATCCAAATTGATGATGGATGAGTGGGCTTGAAAGCTGTTGAGTATTACTTTGTCACCATCCAAAGGCATTGCTTTTAACACAATGGACAAACCCATTAACCTCTGGGACTAAATCTTCTTCATTAAAATCATTCCCAGCTTTTTGCAAACTTTGCTTTCGATGTAGTCATTGGTATTAGAAGGCAATGATACAACATGGGAAACCATACAAGCACTTTATGACAGAAATATACAATGTGTGGGCATTCCATATGCTAACAGCTAAGAAATGTAAGATACTGACTTATGTTGATCTCCAACCTTTCACCCTATGTTATAATTTGTAGAATACACTTAGAACTGAAGAATCTGTAACATAAATAAAATATCCCAAATGAGTACATTTTAGAGCTCCCCTCTTAGCATTTGATCTTTCTTCATGTAACTATTATTTCTCAGAAGTATCCAGAGTCAAACTATATGTTCACAAATTGGGCTTCAGTTCATGAGTTATGCTGTCACCATCCAGTATACTCATAGCCCAAAGCAGTGCAGTTCATCTAACTTGGAGAGCAAGACAGGAAGGCTGCTCAGAGAGTCAACACCAGCACTTAGAAGGAATTTTTCTTTTGGTTATTTCTGGGAGGAAGAAAAAGCTAAGTACACTGAAGTACTGATAAGGTTAAATTGACTAACTTAGGCAATAAGAAAGATTGTGAGTTAAAAGCTCATGCAAGGCCCTAGCAGGTTTGGCTCAGTGGATAGAGCGTTGGCCTGCGGACTGAAGGGTCCCAGGTTCGATTCTGGTCAAGGACATATGACCAGTTGTGGGCTCGATCCCCAGTAAGAGGTGTTCAGGAGGCAGCCGATCAATGAGTCTCTCTAATCATTGATGTTTCTCTCTCTCCCTCTCCCTTCCTCTCTGAAATCAATAAAAATAAAGAAAAAGCTCATGCAAGGAAGTGAACACCAAGCTTTTCCCCAGTTAGGAGGGATACACCGTGTCCCAAAGGAGATGCAGACATGAAGATGATTCTGGACAAAGCCCTGCAGTAGCCGTGTTGCTCCTTGTTGGTTTACGCACCTGGACTGAAGGGAGATTTGGAGAACATTCAGAAGTAGATATTCCTTCCAAACTACTCCTGACATCCCTTAGGTCATTTTAGGCATATTCTTTATATTTGTTCACTCATCCAACATTGAGATATCATGTAAAGGTGAAAACACATAACTGGTATCCTTGAGAATGATGTATGACTGGTATATAGATTAATGTGGAGACATTGACAAAATAAAATATCCAGTGCTTTAATGAGCACATTTGCTGTGCAATAGGGACAATAGACAGGAATACTTAAGTCAGAGAAGACACTGTGAAGCCTTTAAATTAAGACCTGGGGACAGGTAGGTATTTAATAGGGGATGGTTCAGTTGAGTGGGGTGGAGAGGGCAATCCAGGCAGAGGGAACTGAAGGTGTAAAGACACTGAGGGAAAATATTCAGAAAAAATAATTAGGTATGGCTTGTAGCCATGAAAATGATATGAAATGAAACCAGACTCTGAGGTAGAGCCAGTTCATAAAGGGCCTCAAATGTGAAGCTATTGATAGTGTAATCACAGATAGTCTAACCCGGGACACTTTCAAGAGAAAAGGCTATTATTAATTACCCTGGTGAAAGTGTAAACCAGGAATGTCTTGTTGAACTGAGATCTGTGCTCACCCTAGCTATAGTCAGAGGATAACACTGAAGAATTTTTAAGAGGAAAGTGGTGATATAAGGTGTGAATGTTAGACTGTTAACACTCTGATACCAGCCTGAAGGCTGGATTAGATTTTCAGAAACTGAGAACAAAAGTCAATAAAGAACATTACAATAGAGACATGAACCTGACTGCCCACCTTTTCCTGGATGGCTAAGGATTAACTCAACCATGATGAGACTCTTTCCATCCCTCTCAGATGTTCAAGACCTGATGTTGCTTTGCTCTTTTGAGTCTATCCAAATAATAAAAGCTTAATATGCTAAGTGTCCCATCATCCGGTTGGCTGTTCAACCAATCAAAGTGTAATATACTAATGATATGCTAAGGCCACCCACCTGCTCGCTATGACATGCACTGACCACCAGGAAGCAGACAGTTGACTGGTTGACCAGTTGCTATGATGTGCACTGACCACCAGGGGGAAGATGCTCCAACCAATAGGTCAGCTTGCTCTTGGGGTCTGGCCAACTAGGACTGAGCAAGATGGACTGGACACACCCTGGAGCCCTTCCGCGGTCCCTGCCCAGCTGGCCAACCTCCTGTGTCCCTCTCCAGCCCCGATAGTACACCAGTGGGGTTCCTCAGCCTGGCCTGCGCCCTCTCGCAATCTGGGACCCCTCGGGTTTCAGCCCGACGACGAAACAACCTGTTGCTATGACACGCACTGACCACCAGGGGGAAGATGCTCAAAGCAGGAGCTGCCCCCAGGTGGTCGGTGCACTCCCACAGGGGGAGTGCAGCTCAACCAGAAGCTGGCTCACGGCTGGTGAGCATGGCGGTGATGGCAGGAGCCTCTCCTGCCTCCACAGCAGTGCTAAGGATGTCTGACTGATGGCTTAGGCACTAAGCCACCTGTCGGACATCCCCCGAGGGCTCCTGGACTGCAAGAGGGCACAGGCTGGGCTGAAGGACCCTCCCCAACCCAGTGCAAGAATTTTGTACACCAGGCCTCTAGTAGAAACATAAATCGCTGGTGAGCTAGTTAGTCAGCAAAACGGGGCTCTTTCCTTGATTGTCTTGCCATTTCATGAAAGTCAAAGAAAAATATTGGAAAAAGGGCTGGGGAGCTGATGAAGCACCAGTACTCCTTCTTTGCTTTTTAAAAAATATATATATTTTTGTTGATTTTAGAGAGAGAGCATGGGAAAGGAGAGGGAGAGGGAGAATCATTGATAGGCTGGCTGCCTCCTGCATACCCCCTACTGGGGATTGAGCTTACAACCCAGGCATGTGTCGTGACTGGGAAATGAATTGGCAAACTTTTGGTGCATTGGAAGATGTTCAACCAACTGTGCCACATGAGCCAGAGCAGCCACTACTTTTTCTTTCTCAGTGGTCCTAGAGCACTGGAACTTATGTAGCTGCATCTGAGTCTATGATGTGCAGCCGCTGGGTCCCTGCATTGTGCTCCCTGCCATAGTGGGTTGATGGAACCATGAAGTGGAGGTTGGGAGTGAGGCTTGGAGGCTGCAGGGCAATTAAAGCTCCAGTAAAATCACCGTGGTAAAGCCGCTGAGCCCGAAGGGAGTGCAGCTGTTTCTGCCTGCGCAGCCATGTTTCAGAGCGAGACTGCCACCTCCTGAGCAAGTCTGCGCCTCTTGGTTTCATTTATTCTGTCTTCTAGGCTCTGATTTGCGATTTGAGTTTTACCAGCAGAGGAGTCATGGGTTTTGGAGGCTCCTCTGTTTTGTATTTGCTTCCTGGCTCCCTTCTGCTTTCATTAGATAATGACCAGTTTTCCTTACGCCTCATTTTCACATTTTTTAAACATTTCTCTTTTTCAGCGATACATTTTACAACATTTCTCTGAGGCAAAATAACCCTAGCCAAAGTCCCTATAAAACAGTTTTGTGTGTATACCAAGTAGTGTAAACAGCATTATGGCTTCAGACACAGCCCTTTCTAAATGAATACTGATTCTCCTGTTTATGTCTTTTAAGTTATCCTTGGTATGACAAAATCTTCTTGAGCATGCTCTTATTTTAAAAAGTATTCTTTTGATGTAATGAATTCCCAGTTTTACTCATTTATATATTAAACAATTATTTGTTGAGTATCTATCATGCTCCTGGCACTGTGCAAAATCTTTGGCACACAGTGATTTGAAAGACAAAGTCTGAACCCTTAAAGAGTATACAATTTATTGATGATAAAACGGGGGAGGTCAATTGAAGGAGACAGGCCATATATTTACAGAAGTTGTTCTCCGAGTGTGGTCTCAGTACCAATGATGTCTTTATTATCAGGGAACTTGTTAAAATATGCAAATTTTTGAGCCCCTCTCAAATGTACTGAATTAGAAACTCTGAGTTGAGGCCCAGCAGTCTTTGTTTTAACAGCCCTATGGTCGACTGGGATACGTGCTCAAGTTTGAGAACCACTGAGCTATTATATATCAAGATGTAAGAGGTGGGTGGTATGGGAGGACATGTAAAGGGGATAATTCACTCTTGTGGGGTCAGAAAAAGCTTCTCAAAGAAGTTATTTCTAAGTAGAGATTTGAAGGGTTGATAGGAATTGGCCAGGCAAAAGGAAGGTGGAGTACACAGCAATTAGGTCCAAGGAGAGTGTGTACTGAATCAAGCTGGAGGTGAAAGACAGCACAGCTGACCCAGAATTCAGGAGGAGTTTAGGGAGGCTGGGAGTGTGAATGGTGGAGGATGGGGAACTGCATATGCATCTCTTACCAAAGGGCAGGCAAAGCCTCCCACCACATCTGCAGACAGCAGTGGAGTGAAAACCACAGTTATCTTCAGAGGAGACAGGTAGGTTTTTTCCATTGGAAAGGTCTAGCTAGTCAGATAAAGCCAGGGGAGAAAGAGGCACAGTTGGGAGTGTGGAGTTAGGGATCCACCTAGGCAGACAGGCAGAGAGGCAGCAGGAAGGATAACCCAGAAAACACGGGTGAGTTCAAGTTAGGGCTCCTCCTCAGGAAGATGGTGCCTTAATTTACTAGGGCTTCCACAGCCAAATGTCACAGACTGGGTGACTTAAACAACAGACATTTTCTCACAATTATAAAGACTAGAAGTATGAGATCAAGGTGTTGGCAGTGTTCGTTTCTTTAAGGCCTCCCTCCGTGGCTTGCTGGTGGTCGCCTTCTTGCTATGTACTCATGTGGTCTTTCCTCCGTGCATGCACAGCCTACATTCCCTTTGTGAGTCCAAATGTCCTCTTCTTACAGGAACTTCACTACAACACAAGAAGTCCCCAACACATCAGTCGCTAACTGAGGTTCCTCAAAGTTCCCTAGGCTAAAAAGAGATAGGTTCCACATTTAGGCCATAATGAGCTCATACATGTGCGAAAAGAAATTAGGATATTATGACATAGTGCACAGAGAAATACAAACTGGTTGCCACACAGGAAAATTGTGTGGTTAAAAAGTCGGAAATCAGAAAAGCTGAATTCAAATGTGGGATTTGCTGCCTTTTTCTTGTGTGATGTTGTCTGAGAAACTCTGATAGTCACTCAATTTTAATTTTCTCAACAATAAAGGGGTCCCACTGATACCTGCTTCGCAAGAGTAAATGAGATAAAATACAACCGTTTTATAAATGTAAGCTATGGGCAAGAGTGTAAAACATAATAATGGTCACCTTTTTATTGAGAGTTTTATATAAATCAGTTATTACATTGATGCTTTTACATACAAGATCCCATTTAACTGTAATTTGTAAATAAAGTCATTCAAAAGTATCTGAACTAAACTTTTAAAAAATCCACAAAAAAAGGTGTTTATTAAAAATGTCCCTTTCTAAGACATAGTTTGCCAAGATGAGTGAGTAGGGGGCCTTCCAATTTCAGCACAGTGATCAGAATTTATTTGCAGGAACACATGACCGAAAATGTAGTATATGGAAAGGAAGCAATGCTCCATTTACATAGAATGGTCTTATCAAATAATTCAGTGACCTGGAGATTAGGTTTTGTGGAGATTAGAAAAAAGATTGTGGGCCAGAAATGACGAGAGAATTATAGTCACTTGATGTGGTTCTGGCAGCAACCAGACTTTTCAAATTTATTTATTTATGTTTTATTACTATTAGGTTTTCTGGCCTATGATTCTACAGAGATTCTGTAACTTTCTCAAGCTTAGATAATGAGACACAGCACAATCAAAATGAGATCCACTGCTTTTGACTCTCAATTATTGAGAGTGAGGGAAATAGAAACATGGGGGAAATAAAAAAAAAAGAAGAAGCTTTAGAATGGGAGCTAATGCCCTAATTTTGAAAAATATAACACTGACCATAAATTAAGGAAAATAAGGTTGTGTTTCCCAGTCTCCAAAATCTTACATTCATCAAGCATTCTCCTGTAGCTCACACAACTTTAAAAAGTCCCTATCCTTTTGGTATGGACATTTGAGTAGGGTTTTTTTCCCACAGTGAATATGGTTACCAGCAGCGCCCTGATTTTATTTACATACTAGGACAGCCATTCCACAGGAAGGACTTTGAGTTCTGATAAGTGACGGAAATAGTCATTTCATAAATCAGAAGATAACTTTGAGCCATTGCTTTGAAGTCTCACCAATGTTTTCCATCTCATTTCCTAGGGAGAGAAAACCTGCCAAAGCCCTCCAAGAAGATAAACAGTTTTTGGCCAGTGGAAATCCGGAGTGTTAAGACAGTCATCTGATCAAATATTTTCTACTAGAAAACATAGTCATTTGCTTAAAAAAATGATTTCTTCTAGCCCGACCATTTTCAAAGGAATTAATATATTCTCTTCATTGCTGAAGAATAAAACTGAATAAAAGGAATAACTCTTTCATCTCAGCCTAGATAAACTTTTTTGACCCCTGATATCTTACAGCAGGTATTTGTTAGCATACTTAACTATCTAAAACCAAAGAAGGAAGAAGATTCTCCGACAGCAGAATCTGATTTCAGGTTAACCAATTATTTTTTTCCTCTGCTACGTCTCTCTTCATCAGTTTAGGCTATCTGAGCCTGGATGAAGAGGCATGCCTGCAGTTTTCCAGGACAGATACAAAGGTATGGTCAGTCTTCCTTTGGCCACCATTCCTAAGATTGGACATGTCCTTCATAAGTATTGATTAAACTCCCTGTAGCCAATTGGGGATAAAGGTTCTTTCAGATGTTCAGAGCATACTTCTGGTTAACAGTTATGTATTGCTGGCCAAATCCTGCCACTGCTATAGAAATTTAATTCCTCTAATGTTGTCTTTTCAAAAGATTGGACAACAAGGAAAATTCATAGTTTCAGGCTTGAGGAAGAGAAGGAAATTGTTTTTATCCTTCTCCTCCCCTCTCCCCCTCATTGAATCCTGCTTCCTTTAGTCACTTTTACATGAAATTCCCTGGTTGGTTGATGATCTCTTCACCTTTTCTCAGGCTAAAAACTGGACCTCACTTCTCTTAGTGCATGTGCCCAGCATGATTAAAAGGAAAGCTTATGGTATGGGTACAATAGCCAGTAAATAATTATGCTTTAAATGCGAACATTGCCTATTGCTGCCATTTACCTTATGACTCATTAAGAATACCAGGTCTATCATTTTCTATATTTCATTACTAGTGCTTCTCCTAGTGCTTTTCTGCTGTGTATGAATTTTTCATTTGCTATATTTTACATCTTTTTGCAATTCTCATTTCTCTTTAATTACTCTTGCCAGGATTCTGCTGACATGGACTGAGGGAAAGTGTTGGGGAGATGACAGGGTGACAAGTGAGGGCTTGGCTATCTCTTCATATGCTCTGTGGGAGATATCCAGGCCCAATTGTTGGTTAACTGCTGCTTCCTTTGAATGTGGAATACATAATACCTCTTACTTCTCAGCCTTGGGTCCTAGCAAACAATTCCAGGGCAATAGGCAACATCACTCAAGATTTTGTCACAAATACATCATTGTATTTAAGTTCCCCCAAATCCATTTTTCAGTTGGAGAGACTGCAGCTTGGAAAGTTTAAGCAGCTTGTCAAAAATCACACAAATAGTGTAGATCTGACAGTGGTAGATTTTGGAGTTAGGCTTAAGCCTGGCTGACTCTAGGCATCCCATATGTTCAATAGCTGTGACTCCATAGAGGCATAAGATTTCCCGTGGTGAAGTCTCAGGAAACTTTTCTATGGATTTTAGTATAATTTATTATGTAAAATATTAGAGTTAAAATATGCAAAGATACCCAGGCCTGCTCCTATATTTGGGGAGCTAGAGCTAAGAGATCAAAAGGGGACCCCTGACCCATGTTCTGCCCTCCCTGCCACCTTCATTCCATACCTGGCTCTGTTCCACACCATGAGGATTTTCCTGCCACCTCTTGGCCCTGGATGCTTTCAGTATAATGGATCTGGGGAGGGACCCATGCAAGTCCCAGAAATAATCTCAGGGCAATTTTAGCACTTCAGAGTCCTGAGTATCTGGAGGAAGGTCTAGAAAGAAGGGGAATTTAGGTAACAAATGAACATGTTTCATGTACCCTTGTTCTCTAGACTCCTCCCTTGCAGTGACAGATACAGCTGGCAGAGGAGCAGTGCAGGTCAGGCCAGAGGCTCCAGTGTCTGGGAACAAGGGTGGTACTAAATATGGCTCCGTAGGACACCTGCTTTCACAAAATAGCACAGCTGGTACAATTAGTAAGCCATCGAAAGTACAACATATTAAACCTGAGCTGAGACTAATTTGCCTTATGAAGCACACCTGACTGTATGGGACATCCTTCCTCTTTTTGCTAATGCAAATATGTGGCCAGGGAGGGATGGTCACATCAGTGGGTTGGCATGCTAAATAGAATAAGTAATTTGTTTAAAGAAAAGTGCCAGTTATGAAATGTCTTTACTTAAATATTTACTCAACCACTTGTGCTGAACACTGGAGTTATGTAGGAAATAATAATAAAGAGGATGATATTATTAACAATGCAAAGAAGATAACCTACTATGTACTAGGCACCAGGCACATTTGCAGATACTAAGGTTACATTTTCAACCAAACAGACCTGATTCTTGCCCTTCTGAAAACTTATAGCATACAGGTATGTAATAGACATTTTAAAATGTCTTGTGCACTTAATTACAGCTATGGTAAGTGTGTTGAGAAATTCTATGGTGCTGTAAGAGCTTATGTTATAGGATGGATTGTGTTCTCTTAAAATCCATATGTTAAAATCTTAACCCCTGTACCTCAGAATGTGACTGTAGTTGGATATAAGGTAGCTAAAAAGGAAAGCCTTAATCCAATATAATTGGTGTCCTTATAAGAAGAGGAACTTTGAACACAGACATGTTCAGAGAAAGCACAATGTGAAGATACAGGGGGAATATGACCATCTACAAATAAAGGAGAGAGATCTCAGAAGATGCCAACCCCACTAACACATTGGTCTTGAACTTGTAGCCTCCAGGACTGTGAGAAATTAAATCTCTGTTGTTTAAGCCACCCAGTCTGTGGTACTTCATAATTGTTGCCTTAATAAACTGATAGAGGCTATAACATGGGATACACATCTGTGAGGGATAGATAAAATAAGATATTTTAAAAGATGAATTCTATGCACACATAAACAACTGTTGGACATAGAAATCGGGACTCAAAAGAACTGTTGGCCCAGAAAGAAACTCACTATAGACTGATTCATTTGCCTCTCAGCATAACCATTATTGCTTGTCTCATTTTCGGTTCCTATAAGTGTATTCCTAGTATCACATGAGCTCACTCATCTAGGGGAAATGATGAACAAGAACAACATAGACTGAAGAACAAGAACAGCATGGATCAGACTGTCAGACCTCAGAGGGAAGGTAGGGGAGGGTGGGGACAAGGGAGATAGATCAGCCAAAGGACTTGTGTGCTTGCATATGAGCCTAACCAGTGATCACGGACAACAGGGGGATGGGGGCATGAATGTGGGGGGGTTTGGGATGGGAATGGGGGGGTGATGACAAATATGTGATACCTTAATCAATAAAGTAATTAAAAAAAAGATGAATTCTAAATAGAAATGCAAAAAAGAAATGTATTTACCCAGATGTCCAGGGAATTAAATGGAGTATGGAGGGACAGGTAGAATTCCCATAGGGTCTGGACAAAGCTCCTGTAATAGGAGAAATCTGAATTATGGATGAACTGGGGAAAAAAGGTCAAGAAAGTTGAACCAATGTGAAAGAGGTGGAATGGCCCTTAAACAGTTATTTGGGTTGATGCAAGCTGAAGGCAATGGAGCTATAGTGTTTATGTGTGTGCATGCCTTGTAAATTATCATGAGAGCTAAAGTGATGGCCTTGTTCTTTCTTTCTGGTTGAAAGGAAGAAAAAAAGAAAGAGAGAGAGAGAGAGAGAGAGAGAGAGAGAGAGAGAGAGAGAGAGAGAGAAAGAAAGAGAGGAAGAGATGAAGAGAGAAAGAGGGAAGGAAGGAAGGAAGGAAGGAAGGAAGGAAGGAAGGAAGGAAGGAAGGGGAAAGAAAAAGGAAGTGTAAAAGTTTGATTTACTTGATAAGTACTCCTAGATAGTTGAAAACTTTTGAATAACTGACTGAGAACATTATTTCAGTCATGAATAGTTGCAGTGCCCTAATATTACTTATACAAGAATTAACAGCAGAATCAGAATCCAGGTATCCTAGGCCTTGTTTCTAAAGTGTGTATTTATCGACACCTAGTGGCCAGATTCTAAATTGTTCTAGAATACTCGAAACATAAATTGTTCACAATCCAATTCTCAAGTCATTCTAAATGAATTTATTCCTTTGCTTTTTCTACACTATTCATTGGATTCATATTATGTATCAAGAAATATTTTGTGTAGAATTTAACTTACTGTAACTGAGCTCTATATCCTAATTTAACTAACATATGTGGCATGCAAATCCAATCATGTCAATAGCAACCATTTTTTTTAGAGCTTACTACATACTAAGCACTGGGCTAGAAAGCTTTTATCCATTATCTCATTTAAGTTTGACAACCAAATTCATAGTTTTTATTATGTTCCTCAAATGAGGAAACTGAAGTTCAGAGAGGTCAGGTAACTTGCCCAAACTCAGACAGTTAGTTAGTTGAAGAACTGCAGTTAATCCTAAACTGCCTGACTGGAATATTCATCTTCATTCCACTGTACTACATAGTATTCTAAATAATTCATTTATAAATTCATTTATTTAACACATTTGAACCTGTTTAGTTCATATATTTATTTAAGAGATACGTGTGTGGCCCTAGCTGGTTTGGCTCAGTGGATAGAGCATCAGCCTGCAGACTGAAGGGTCCTAGGTTAGATTCCAGTCAAGGGCACATGCCTGGGTTGTGGGCTTGATCCCCATTAGGGGATGTGCAGGAAGCAGCCAATCAATAATTCTCTATCATCATTGATGTTTCTATCTCTCCCTCTCCCTTCCTCTCTGAAATCAATAAAGATATATATTTAAAAAAAATAAGAGATACATGTGTGTTTGCATATGTGTAAAACCACCTATTATATGCCATAGATGGCATTATTAGATGAGAACTCATATACTTATTCACAAAATATTTATTGGGAACCTGCTATTTGCCATGCATTATGTGGATTGCTGATGATATAATGGCAAAAAAAATCCCTGTCCTCAGTGTGTTTAGTGCCAATACAATGGAGGGACCTTGATCAGGTAATCACACTAATATTAATTTATGCATAATTACCATCTGGGATATACATTTTTAGGAATGAAAACTTAAGTATGAATATATTTGAGAATCTAACTGCTCTTAACATTTCAAAAAGGGTTTCCTCAATGACATGCTGCTTCAGCTGAGAGCTGAAGGATGACTGTAATTTAAACGTGCGTGCTTAGAGGAGGTAGTGGCAGGGGCAAGCAGGCAGGTGAGAGGAATGTTTTGGAGAGTGGGACAGCTATGTGGAAGAAGGGAGAAACACGCAGTCAGGGAAGAAAGAGGTAGTGCGGGGTCAAATGTGACTGGGTAAGTAGAGAAGTAGGTAGATGAGGGGGAAGGTGATTCTGCTGCCTTGTCTAGAATGCAATGTACTGTCGCCAATCTCATAGCATAGGAACTCTCCATCGGCATCTAGTCACTGCCAAGGGAATCCCTCTCCAATGCAGGGAGAAATAAAAGTTGGTATACCCAGGGCAACCTCTATGTGTACGGTCCTTACTGAGGCTGGGCAGTTGGCCATGTGCTGACTCAATCCTCCTACAACCTCTGGGTTGAAAGCAATGTCTCATGGGTGGCTCTGTTCCATGGCACATTTTGTTCTTGTCCATGTGGCCCCTTCATATCTGCTTCTGCACACAGAACCCCAAACCATCTCTTCTCTTATCTCTACCCTCTTTGCCTTTCCTTCCCTCTACCCTCCATAATATTTTCTAAGTGCTCCCAATGCTAGGAGAAAGATTCTGATCACATTTTTTTCTCCAGATGCACTGGGCACAACTACTGCACATCAAGAAGAAGAGAGGAGAGTGAAAATAAATTATTAGGAAAGAAACAAACAGACATTGTGACATATCTCAAAACAACATGCCCCCATACCCCCCTGGAAACTTATACCCCTGCAAAATAACATGTAGTTCTCTAGATATTCAGCTTTTATAGAAAGTGGGAAAGAATTGAATCAGTTTCTCCAGGACAGTAGCTTCACCCTCAAAGCAACATAAGACAGTTAGTGGTGTTCCCCCCAGGTTCTCCAAGGGTCAGGTGAGGGAATCTAATTGCTTTCTTTGAGGATAGTTATTGTCAAAAAAAAGAAATTCCAAATCTAAAGAAATGTTTAAAGAGCTTATTTGAGCCAAGGCTTGAAGGCCAGACCCATGAGCAAAATCTCAAAGGATTGAGAAAATGCTCCCAGGAATAGCAGTTGTGCAGTCTATTTTATACATTAGAACCAAAGGAGAAGATGTAAGGAACGTTACATGAAATCCATTGGCAGTAGATTAATAGGGTAGAGACTGTGAAGTGGGAAATCTCTAGGTTGGGTAAAAAAATAAAATGGAAAGATACATATTCCTCTTATATTGGTGGGTACAAGACAGTTAATATTCAGCATACATAGTTTACAGAGGCAGGTAGATAAGAGAGAGCCATGAGCAACATTGGGGTTGTTTCCTGGTACCAGGGTGTTTGTCTCTAGAGGGCTGGAGAAGAGATCATTCTGACATTTTAAGTATGTTACCCCAGATGCACAAAAACAATGGATAGGGCTCGCTGAAGTTGAAGATTAATCATATAGGTCTTAAGACATAACTTCCCATTCTAATCTGCTCAGTTAGAAATTTCTAACTAGAACACCTCAGTGGTTACTTTCAGTTGTTGAGCGTCTCAGGCCTGCCAGGTGGCCCTCTTTCTGTTCACCTTGTGTTATTTCCCCAGACATGTTGCTGGTAGAAAGCCCTCTCCTAGAGTTGTTTTCCCTCATTCCTTTGGTCTCAGTTTCCCCTGCTTTGTCTGGCAGATTGGAGCTTCTGCAGTGGGGCTTGAGATCTAGCCCCTAGGCAAGCACATGGCATCTCTTTATAGATCAGACCCCACCTCTCCACCTTACTCAGTGTGATAATTACTTGGTGTATTGGAGTCAAAGACTCCTGTGTTCTCCCCAGAAAGCAGTTTATATTCTTGTTCAATGTTCTCAATGAGAATAGTTTTCCTTCTAAATCTTCCTGTACATGAAAGTCTGCCCCCACTCTAGTGAATTTCCTTAACTTGTTCAGATCTATTTTCCTCTTGCACCTTGACTTTCCCATTACATTCCAGATGGGGTGGGATTCCCTCTAGCAGCTCTTTCTCTGATCCAGAAGTCCTCGGTGTAGAGCTACTCCATTCTCTCCTTGTAGGACCTGACACTTTACTCTGACATCATACATGGCCTAGTGCGGTCTGCAGTGTCAGAGCTTAGAAAGTCAAAAAGAGATATGTGTGCAACCATCTCTTCTTTTTGCAGTGAACAGGGTCCAGGACAGGTAAAGACTCTAAGAACAGAATCTTCAACTGGATGCAGAGACATGGAACTTGTGTTTGGAATTGATTGAAAGTTTCTGTAATTTGGGCACAAAATACTGACCTAGATTTACTTACAGCTCTCTTCCTGGACAGTTTATCAAAATCAAGAAGTAGTATTTACAGTTTCTCTTTTGCTTCTCTTGTCCTAAATCTTGAACTTCTTTGAGTGTGTGTTTTTGTTTTGTTTTTTACAACAATAAACATCTCTACATGAGCTAAGGTAGGAGGGGGAGGATTTATTTGCCTTTCTGGGCCTTGAATTTCCTCAGTTAGAACCCCAGATCCTTGCCCTACAGCACACAGCCATCTGTGCGGCCACGTTAGCCTGGTCTCACAGGGATGCACGCAGAAGCTTGCCTGCTGCAACTGCTCCTCGAGCAGACTGCTACACTGGGCATTCCTTTTCCTTTCGTTATATTTCTTCTGAATTTTCTTATATTGTGTTTCGTTTAAAATCTCTTCCTCCTCAGGAACAGCTTGGCCCCCTTCTTGTGGCCCAGGGGCAGTGCCCAGTGGGGCTGGTACCACTGTTGGTTCCGTGCTGTCAGTGAGCACGATGCAGGTCTGCACCAGGCTCTTGGGGTGGCCCAGTTCATCGTTGGATGCATTGTAGACATCAGCAATCCTTGCTCTGCACATACAACGCTCTGAGCCCCAGAAGTTGCCTATGCCCAGCCCCAAGGCTCAATATTTCTTGTTGCCTCCCACACATGGGCTGTGTGTGTGAGGCAGGGGTCAATCTTAGTGCTGGCAGCAGGGCACCCCAGCTCATATTTTTGCTTCTGTGGTAGGACTTTCTCTTGCCCCCAGTTTTGCTGTGCTTGTGCCAGTTGTTTCTGTGGCTTGACGCCTGCTGAAAAGTATCTTGAACTTCTAATTACATCATTCCACAAATGACTTCTTATTTCTTCCAGTCTTCAGCAAAAATTTTAGGATACTGGTGCCTAATCTGACTCTTCTGCCCTCTCCCTTTATCATCTCTATTGGTTCATTGTCAGCTCATTGTGACACCTCCCTCTCTCATATCCCTAACCTAGGAGAGCAGATTTGGCTAGTTGTTCCCTGAATATCCATTCTCTACTCATTTCTGAGCCCCAAACTAATTGGAATCAGGAATGTGCCCAGCTAACAGACTGCACTTCTTAGCATCCCTTGTGGCCAGATGTAGATATGTGAGTACATTCTGGCAAGTAGTATTAAGTAGAAGTTTTTGGTAAGGATTTTCAGGGAAGCTTCTTTAAAAAATTTCAAGCTGTTAAGAAAAATTGGATATTCCTATCTATCTTTCCTTCTTTCCATGTTGGAATGTAGATGCCATGTCTGGGTGTCCAGTAGCTGTATTGGAAGGAAGTTGACCTTGAGGATAGAAGCCACATGCAGAAGATGGTGAAACAGTAAGGGGAGGGCTCTTCAGAGATAACTTAGCAGCCCTGGACTTCTTATCTCTGGATTTATTTTACATGAGGAAGAATTAAAATCCTTCCTTGGGAGGCAGCTCATATTTCTAGTGTCTGTTTCAAGCTACCAACACAATTCTCAACTTATATACTGAGAGGGTGGAAAGTGATCTAATGCAATGTAGGTGATATTTGCCTCCATGGGTGTCGGGAGGCACCTCAAGCTCTTGTTTATAGAACTATAGAGTCATTTCTCACTCTCAGAAATATATTCTGTCCTTTCGGAATCCTAGATTTTCCTGATGTCCTCCCTGGGAATAATTTTACTCTCCTGAATATGGTGTTTGCAGGAAGGTGCACCTGAATTTCTGTGTTACATACTAGAATTGCATAGGTGCTACGATGACTGTCTAATATATAGCAATGCTTAATTTGGGATCTAATTAAGCATTGCTATATGTACATGTATAGGAATTGTTATTATTCTGTAATTCAAAAGCAACCCCCCATATTTTTTTGTGATGGAAAAATCCCAAATAGTGAAAGCTACTGGTGTGCCCATGTTTCTCCTTGGACTGAAAGTTAGCGTCTGAAAGGCATCACAGAATCGATGAGGACAAGACAGGGCCTTCTGGGGAGGTGGCAGAAGAGTAGGAATCAGCTCCAGTTGCACTTTACCTTTTTCCTTCCTGGAACTGAATGCCCCAGTTTTACTCTGAAAATGAAAAAGTCAGTGAAATTTCCCACAGGAGCCACAAAACCCAAAGAAAGCACTTCATACCCTTTGATTTAGGGATCCAACACAGCAGTGATCTCTGGTATGTTTCAGATGGCGTGATTTCTCCTTGTTAGGACACAAGATGCCCAGTTTGGCAGAATCAGCAATCACTGAGAGACAATTGCAAGCCTTCAATTCCAACAAAGTAGGCACCTCGAGGTGTTGAAACTTGTGTTCTTTCACAGTTCTGCCAAAAATAATTAAGTTGCTAAGTAGTCTAACACTTAAAAGTAATTCATGCTCCCCAATAACCTTTTCTGTTAAGTAATGAACACTAACAATGGTAAAAAATAATTAGAAGCATTCTTTTAAGATTGAGAGAAACCCACAGGATATATAATACATAAACAGTTTGTTTTGTTTTGGCTCTCATCATCATACATATTTGATAATACTCACTTCTCAGGATCAGACTTGACAATCATTTGGTCTCAAACACGCTGTCCAAAGCCACTTGCCTTGGGGTACAGTGTACTGGTCTCTGCCAGTGAAATTCTTCAATGTGGGAAGGTTTCAGTATGTCTGTATTTTGTCTTATTATTATTTTTGTGTGTGTGAAACACTATGATAGTAAGTGCCTGAGAGCTACTGGATAAAGAAACTGAGAAATAGTTTAGTATTCTTTGGTTAAGAGCTCACCAGTTTTTTTGTGTTTTTTTTAATTGTTTTTTATTTTATTTCAAGCAATACAGTCTTTCAAGGTTCTAGCTTGAAACTGGCAAACCAATATTCTTCTGCATTCTATTGACCAGGGCACATCACAAGGTAAATCCAGGTTTAAGGAATGGGGAAGTAGACTCTTTTTGAAAATGTTCTTATATGTTTATTGATTTGAGAGAGAGTAGGAGGAGAGAGAGAGAGAGAGAGAGAGAGAGACATTGACCAGTTGCCTTCTGCACACACCTCAACTGTGGATCAAACTGGCAACCTAGCTATGCCCCAACCCGGAATTGAACCCACGACCTTTCAGTCTACAGGATGATGCTCCAACCAACTGAGCCATCCAGAAAGGGTAGGGAAGTAGACTTTTAATGGGAGTAAGTTCAAAGCTTCACTGCAAAGGGTATGAAACAGGGAGACACAAACCACTGTGCCTGCAATCAATCTGCCCAGTGAGTAGCACTAGGCACCCAGGGAGCAGGTGGAAAGTGCATGTATTCCAGCAGAGCAGTCAGGAGACATTCCCTGAGGGTGTGATTTATTTTGAATCAAAATTGCCATTGAAAGAGTGAAAATAAAAGTCAGGGGAGGGGCAGGCACTTCAAGGCAGAAGGAGTGACCTAAGTGGGACAAAGTCAGGATGCAATACCTTTTGAGAATTATATCTGTGATGGGCAAATAAAAGAAAGAATCCACAAACTGATTTTTAAAACACAACTAGTTTTTTGTGTAATTGGGAAAATTTACATTCCCTCAAAAAAAGGAAATTTCTTTCTTTCTTTTCTGATTATTTTGTTAACTTATTTGATTAAAAAGCTGAAGGTTTTCCTTTCTCACTGACATTCACAGGAATAGTCCTGAAAGAATGTAATTTTGGACTTTCAGTGTACATGGAAGTGTCTTCTTGACAGAGTTGTCTTTACAGTTACATTTTGAAGAACTAATGAACACTTCTCATCCTGAGATAGCTCAGAGGGAAACCATTTAGAATGAATGACATGTGGATAGATGGCTGTCAATCAATCTGTATAGAAAGCAATTTTCTAAATGTCAGAGGATGGCAAGGAAGACCAGAAGGGATTTGAAAAGAGAAAGACTCATTTCAAGACATGAATATAATTTTTAAAATACTCAATCTCATGAGAAGGAGATAGAAGAAAATTCCAACAGTCATTAACACAGAACTAAAGGACAAACATGCAAGAGAGAAATCAATGAAATGATTAGTCTAGATGAGATTTCAAAAAGTTATTCAATTCCCATTGTTTTCTATTGACTCCTTAGGTCATATGATATTACATAATTTAAAATGATCTTAGTTTTCATATCTGCATACAAAATATTTTTTTGGTGATTAAATATTATCTCAAAACCAGATTAATTTGTCATTTGTTATAAATGACAGCCATGAGTTTGGAAGACTTGCCAGAACTGGAATATTTTCATAATTATAGGACAACATTGTTGTTGTGTTTCATTTGTTTGTTTGTGTTTTACTTTTGGTAAGTTCTTTTCAGGGTTTTAGCATTCCATGTCTGGAATTTCCTCCTGCCAGCTATCCTCACCTATTTCTCTGGCATACCACTAGTATTTTGCTGAGAGTAATTCAAGTTTATTTTTTCCTATACCTATATGAAGCCTTTTCTGTCTCTGCAAGACCTCTCTACCCAACTTGGCAGAACCAAACACCTTCAGTGGAAGCACTAAAGTTGATACCAGTCTCTAATATCTGTTATCACAATATGTTCACCTACTAATGTCTGTCTTCACCATTAGACTGCTCTTTTCAATGGTAAAGTGTATGTTTTCTTGATCTTTGTGTTTTCCCTTCATATAATGATGACATAGCAATTGCTTGATAGGGAAGTAAGCTATGAATAAATGAATGAGTGGCTCTCAACTGCAAATGCAGTTTTGAAAGAGATACATGTTTTCATACAAAAAATAATAAAAAGTACATATGAACTTATATTTCTTTTAATTTATTGCTTATAAAACCACTAGAGGCCCAGTGCATGAAATTCGTGCACTTGAGGGGGGGGATCCCTCAGCCCAGTCTGCACCCTCTTGCAGTCTGAGAGCCCTCTGGGAGTCCCCTGGCGATCAGGCCTAAGCTGTCAGTTGGACATCCTTAGTGCTGCCGTGGAGGTGGGAGAGGCTCCCACCACCGCCGCTGCACTCTCCAGCTGTGAACTCGGCTTCTGGCTGAGCGGAGCTCCCCCTGTGAGAGTGCACTGACCACCAGGGGACAGCACCTGCATTGAGCGTCTGCCCCCTGGTGGTCAGTGCACATCATAGGGACTGGTTGTTCTGCTGTTCAGTCTATTTGCATATTAGCCTTTTATTATATAGAATTTCACACCCCTTATTATTCAATTAAGACAACAACCGTATCACCCTCATTTTAAAAGTCAGAACACATGGGTTCACAGTGGGTTATGTGACTCCATAAAAGAAAATGCCAACATTCAGCCATAGCCACGCACTCCATGTTGTACACTGTTCAGGGAAATAGCAACTAAAATGGGACAGCAGTTCTGCAATTAACTTTTTATAACATAAAGTTTGGGTTATTTTTTGGGGGGAGGGTGGATTCATTTTTCTTAAGTTTAAATAAGGGAAGTAGACAAGGTGACTCCTCAGAGCCCTTTAATTCTAACTTATGAAACCTACTCACAAATTCATTAAAACTCTGCATCTGGGCACCACCTTATATGACCACCAGATGGCGATGCAGCTTAACTCAGTGCCCAGATCTGCAACCCCAGCATCTGAGGAAAGAGTGCTCAAGGCAATTTCCCACAGTCAGAAGTTTTTAAAAGTTAGATATTCTGTCATAATTGAGAATTCACCATTTCCCTTCCAAATGTGATTTTGTGAACTTTCCTTAAGGAGAAAGTGTTTTAGGATGCCAGCCATTCATAAATGCAAGCCAGAGGAACTATCAGCTCGAGGCCAGTGCTAGAACACAGATAAGAAGGAACTCCTGTAAATGACTGAAAACAAAGTACAATATCCATGCCAGGTCAAATAACTGTAAACATAAAAAAAAAAAATTCAAGACTGTGGATCTTCACTCGACTCTAAACTTCATTAATTCAGATACCAGGTTTGTCCATTTCTAAATTCTCAAAAAATATACAGTGAATAAATGTATCTACTAGGAGTAAATCGATGTGCCAGGGGCTAAGGAGGAGATAGTCATCTTGTGTTGGAGTTCACAATTAGAATCAGATATTTAGTCTACATTTACTGGACACTGTCTGTGCCAGGCTCTGTGCTAGGTCTCAGGAAAACAGAGGTAATAATGGTTACTCTTATTTATTGATTGCTTACTGACAGGGACTATGCTCATCACTCTAATATTTAACTCCCTAAATCCTTATGGCAACACTACATATGAAGGGTTATTATCCCCCTTTTAGAGATAATGAAAAGGAGGATCAGAGAGATTAAGGAAAATGCTAAGGTCACTACCAAGGTCACTGACTCCTGTTTTTATAATAATGGAAAGACAAGAGGACAGATAAATGCCAACAAACATAACAGATATATTCCAGACAGTAACTAGAAAGGCAGGTGGAAACTTTCAGGTCACAATACTTATTCTTACCTTAATTCTTTAAAATCACTTACACTGTTTCAGAATAGGAAAAAAGTAGCATTTCTGATTTGTCTCACATTAGCCATGGTCTACCAATTCCTCATGGATGTGTGGTTTTAGGCTGGCATATTTGGTGATTCTTAATCCAGAAAATGTTATTTCCCCAGTTGAAACTATTGCCACTATACCCGAACCCTGGGAAATATTATTTTATTGGCAAGACTTTTCCAACTTATTCTGAGACTAGAAAAAATGTAAAGAGACAAGTTCCCAGGGTGGTGTAAGATTCCCTTATCCCAGGTTTGATTTAGATCTGTGTAAAAACATAGACATTTTTAAAAGTTTATATTCCTTCTACCAAGTTACATAGATTACTTTCAAGTCTGCTCTCAATTTAAATGCTTCCTTTTGTTAATATGTGCATTTTATGTATGCTGATATAATTCTATCTAATAAAAGAGTGATATGCAAATTAACCATCACTCTGCTACACCCACAAGCCATGTGCACCAGCCAATCAGGAGCGAGTATGCAAATTAACCCAACCAAGATGGCTATGGCCACAGAGAGAGCAGGAGGAGGGAGGCTTGGGTTTCCCCAGAAATGGAGGAAGCCAAGCTTTCCACACACCCTGGCTGGCCTAGGCCTCCGCTTAAGGCTACAAAGTTTCAATTATAGAAGATAAATAAATCCCAACAAAAATGGCTGCCACCATGGAGTGAGCATAGGCTTGGCTCCGCTCAAGGCTACTAAGTTTCAATTGTAGAAGATAAATAAATCCCAGATCCCAGGGCCTCCACTTGGGTCACTGGGGGGCGTGGCTGGCCTGCAAACCACCACAGGCCCCTCGCCCAGGCCACCCCACGCCCCAAGGGAACCCCCATCCTGATCCAGGACACCCTTCAGGGCAAACCAGCTGGCCCCCACCCATGCACCAGGCCTCTATCCTATCTAATAAAAGAGTAATATGCAAATTGACCATCACTCCAACACACAAGATGGCTGCCCCATATGGTCAAAACTCCTGTCCCCATGTGGACACAAGATGGCCACCACAAGATGACCAGCAGGGGAGGGCAGTTGGGAGGGACCAGGCCTACAAGGGAGGGCAGTTGTGGGCAATCAGGCCAGCAGGGGAGGGCAGTTGGGAGGGACCAGGCTTGCAAGGGTGGGCAGTTGGGGGTGATCAAGCCTGCAGGGGAGGGCAGTTAGGGGTGGCCAGGCCAGCAGAGGAGGGAAGTTGGGGGCAAACAGGCTGGCAGGGGAGTGGTTAGTGGTGATCAGGCTGGCAGGCAGAAGCAGTTAGGAGCAATCAGGAAGGCAGGAAGGTGAGCAGTTGGGAGCCAGCAGTCCTGGATTGTGAGAGGGCTGTCGGACATCCCTTGAGGGGTCCCAGATTGGAGAGGGTGCAGGCTGGGCTGAGGGACACCCCCCCTCCCATGCACAGATTTCGTGCACCAGGCCTCTAGTGTGTATATATATACATAGAGTATGTCTCCATCTCCAAGGCGAATTTTTTCAAATGACCTCAAAGTAGAGAACAAACTTTTGTCCAAACTTGTATGTGTGTGTGTATATATATACATATATATATGTATGTATATATATACATACATATATATATGTGTGTGTATATATATATATATATATATGTACATACACACATACAAGTTTGGACAAAAGTAGGTTACAGTAGTTTATATGGAAAATAATATAATAATTAATAAATAATGATATAAGAATAAACTTTGTGTTTCACGTACTTACAACTGTAAACCTACTATTGCCCCACCCTGTATATTCCCATATCCCTAAGCTGAAGGAAACATTTCTGGAAGCAAAGAAGGAAGAGAACAAGAAGAGGTATTTTTGCTCATGGCTCATAATATAAAATTGACTGAGAATCCCATAAGATGAAACATTAAAGAACAAAAAACACATCA
The DNA here is from genome assembly GCA_025583905.1 of Ia io. NCBI lineage: Eukaryota > Metazoa > Chordata > Mammalia > Chiroptera > Vespertilionidae > Ia > Ia io. Next base: position 23,783,279 of record JAJQQW010000007.1, read on the forward strand.
CATTTCTTATCACAAGCTAAAATGGGAGGGACAAATCCAGTCAAACAACCTTCACCCACAAAGGTGGCACTTTTTATATACAAACTGGTGGCCGAGATTGTTTATGAGAGTATATCTCCATCTCCAAGGCGAATTTTTTCAAATGACCTCAAAGTAGAGAACATTAAACCGAAGAACAGAGGTTGGGCAGAGCAAAGAGCCAATGTCTAGGAGACAAACATTCTTGAAGATCGTAAATATTCAATTTTGGCTTTGCTTGTCAACTTAAAGTCTATTGTGGAAGAAAATATCAATGATTTCTCAATATTTCTTCCTCCTTTATTCCTCTTAGTAATAAAAGCCTTCTAGTTTAAGTGCAGCCTTCTCAATGAATTCCCCAAATCCCAGTGGAATGTGAGGGCAAGCAATGTGACAACGTCCACATCACCCTCTTTCCTTGGGTGCAGGGCCTGGAGAGAAGTGTTGATGGCAGCTGCCCACACTCCTCAACAACTCATCTCTGCTTAGATACTATTGTCTTACAACATCTCTCCATTTTAAAATTACTTTTGTTACAAGAGCTAGCTAATACAGAAATTTGTGCCTTAATGTCAATCATTATTATAACAAAAAATATGTGGCCATTCATTAGCAGTCAGGCAGAGAATGGCAAACAAATAGGTATTGTAGCCTTTGAGACCTGGTTCCCCCTGTGGCAAAACATTTAGTAAAAGTATTACCTAGGATAGCTTGAGGTCGACCTTTAGCCTCCAAAGCATATAGCTAACTTGAGTGGAACAGCTGAAAAAGAAGAAAAGTGACTTGTTCAAATTTCCATGGTTAAAATAGAACTTAAGTCTCTGTTTTTTTATTCATTTAATTAGAATACCAATGGAGGCACCCTACCACAAGACTACCTATAATGTATGCTTTTCTAAAGGGTGTTCAGCTCTACTGTTAAAATAAATTGTGTTCCCATAGGATATGCAAATATTGTTATTATTTTTTTTACTTTTACTTCGGTTATTTTTAAATTAATTTTTAAATCACAGTTGACATGTACTAATATATTAGTTTAAGGTTTATGGCATAGTGGTTAGAAATTTATATAATTTACAGGTCTTGTACCCACTTGGCATCATACAGTTTTTACAATATTCCCTCTGTTATTCTTTACATCCCCATCGATATTTTGAAACTGGCAATTTGTACTTCATACCTTCACCTTTTGCACCTAGCCTTGCAACCTGCCTCCCATCCAGCAACCATTAATCTGTTCTCTATAAGTTTGTTTCTGTTTTGTTTGTTCATGTATTTTGATTTTTAGATTTCACATATGAATAAAGTCATATGGTATTTGTCTTTATCTGACTGACTTATTTCACTTAGCATAATACCCTCTAGGTCCATCCATGTTGTAACAAATGGTAAGATTTCATTATTTTTTATGTCAGAGTAATATTTCATTGCTTATATGTACCATTTCTTTATCCCTTGATCTTTTAATTGGAACATTTAATTCATTTACATTTAAAGTAATTATTGATAGGTGTGTAGTTATTGTCATTTTATTAATTGTTTTCTGATTGTTTTGGTTCTCTCTTTTTGTTGTTATTGTTGTTGTTTTTTTCTCCTATTCTCTTACTCTCTTCTCTTGTATATTGGATGACTTTCTGTAGTATTGTGTTTGGATTCCTTTCTTTATGTCTTGTGTAGTTCTTGTAGATTTTAGGATTATGGTTACCATGTGCTTTACTATATACCAGCTATGTTTATAGCAATCTATTTTAAGTTGATGGTCACTTAAGTTTAAATTCATTATAAAATCACTACCATTTTTACTCATCCTATACACATTTATGTTTTTGTCATTCACTTTTTACTTCTTATGCATGTGTGTGTTTGTGTGTATTCCTTAATTTACTGTTGTAATAACATATGATCTTCCTACTTTTGCTTTTAACCTGTGTACTAGCTTCAGTGTTTGCTGATATACTACTTTTATTATGTGTTTACATTTGGCAATGAAAATTCTTCTTTGTTGTAGTTTCTTATTCATATTTTTATTTTTTTCTTACCAAAGCAGGCCTTTTAACATTTCTTGTAATACTGGTTGAAAGTGATAAACTCTTTCAGATTTTTCTTGTTTACAGAGCTCTTTATCTCTCCTTTGATTCTAGACCAAGTTCCTTGTGTTACATCACTTTGATTATTTCATGCCAATCCCTTCTGACAAAGTCTCTGTTGAGAAATCAGCTGACAGTCTTATGGGAGCTCCCTTTGGCATTTTATTTATATTGTGTCTTGGTGTGGTCCTCTTTCCTCTTTGGATATATATATATATATATATATATATATATATATATATATATATATATATATATATATATATATATATATATATATATATATATATATATATGTGTGTGTGTATATATATATTTATTTATTTACTTATATTTATTGTTGAAAGTATTACAGATGTCCCCTTACCCTTAGTTTTTTTTTTTCTTTTTTTCTTTTCCATTGACCCTCTTCAATCTATCCCAGCCCCTCTCAGACCTTCACCACACTATTGTCTGTGTCCATGGGCTATGCATATATGCATTTAAGTTCCCTGGTTAGTCTCTCCCCACCCACCCACCCAGGCCTACTCTCTGAAATTTTTCAGTCTGTTCCATGCTTCTATGTCTCTGGATCTATTTTGTTCATCAGTCTGTTTTGTTCATTAGATTTCACATATGAGTGAGATCATGTGATAGTTATCTTTCTCTAACTGGCTTATTTTGCTTAGCACAATACTTTCCATGTCCCTCCATGCTATCTCAAATGATAAGAGATACATCTTTTATACTAATGCATAGTATTCCAGGGTGTAAATGTACCACACTTTTTTTTAGCCACTCATCTGCTGATGTGCACTTGAGCTATTTCCAGATCTTAGCTATTATAAATTGTGCTACTATGAACATATGGGTGCATATATTCTTTTTGATTGGTGTTTTGGGTTTCTTAGCATACATTCCTAGAAGTGAGATCACTGGGTCAAATGGCAGCTCTATTTTTAATTTTTTAAGTAAACTCCATATTGTTTTTCAGAGTGGCTACACCAGTCTGCATTCCCACCAGCAGTGTACTAGGGTTCTCTTTTCTCCACATCCTCACCAACACTTATTGTTTGTTGATTTGTTGATGATAGCCATTCTGACAGGTGTGAGGTAATAACTCATTGTCATTTTAATTTGCATCTCTCCGATGATTATTGACTTTGAACATTTTTTTTTAATATGTCTCTTGGGCTTCTGTATGTCTGCTTTGGAGAAGTGTCTATTTAGGTCTTTTGCCCATTTTTTCATTGGACTGTTTGTCTTCCTTTTGTTAAGTTGGATGGGTTCCCTATATATTTTGGAAATTAACCCCTTATCAGATGTATCATTGACAAATATGTTCTTCCATGCTGTGGGCTCCCTTTTCATTTTGTTGATGATGTCTTTTGTTGTGCGGAAGCTTTTTATTTTGATATAGTCCCATTTGTTTATTTTCTCCCTAGTTTCCTTTATACTGGGAGATATATTGGTAAACATATTGCTATGAGAAATATCTGAGATTTTGCTGCCAATGGTTTCTTCTAATATTTTTATTTGGGTTCATCATAATTGAGATTCTTTGTGCTTCCTGAACTTGTGTGTCTATTTTCTTCCCTAGATCATGAAAATTTTCAGTGAAATTATTCACTGAATCCCTTGCTCTCTCTCTTCTCCTTCTGGTGTCTCTTTTATATGAATGTTGTTACATTGCTATTGCCCCAGAGGTTCCTTAAACTGGCCTCAATTTTTTTGGATTCCTTTTTCTTTTTGCTATTCTGATTGTGTGTTTTTTACTACCTTGCTTCCAAATCACTGGTCCATCTAATTTGCTGTTGGTTCCATCTAATATATTCTTCATTTAAGTTTTTGTGTTCTTCACTTCTGACTTATTCTATTTTATGTTTTCTATCTCCTTTTAATGTTTCCTGTCTCTGTTGAAGTTCTTAATGATATCATCTACTCTTTCCCTAAGTTCATTGAGCATCTTTAGACCCGTGTTTTGAACTCTGTATCTGGCAGATTGCTGTCTCCATTTAGTTTAGTTTTTTGTTTAGTTTTTTGTTTTGTTTTTCCTGGAGTTTTGCCTTGTTCTTTCATTTGTGAAGTGCTTATTTGTCTCCTCATTTTTGCTGCCTACCTGTATGTGTTTCTGTGTATTAGGTAGATCTGATATGTCTCCCAGACATGAGATAATGGCCTTCTATAGCAGGTTTCCTGTAGGCTGAATGGCACAGACTCCCTGGTCACTTGAGGGCGTAATCTAGGTGTGCCCTTTGTGTGGGTTGTGTGTGCCATTCAGTTCTAGTTGAGCTTTGACTGCTGTCAGCATCTCAGTGGATGGGATTTTCCCTCAGGCTGACTGAATGTGAGGACTGGCCATGACTCCTACAGACAAAATGTTGGGCGGTGTTTTCCCCATGGAGCAGGATTACTATAGCATGGCTCTGGTGCCTATCATGTCCACCCTTTGGGTGTGTTGTTTGTGGCATTTATTGGGTGCTGTTCTGGTGTGGTCTGAATCTGACCACTAGTTGTGTTGGTTCTGGGACCTCTTGGGAGGGGCTTTGGTGCAGATTAAGGTCAGCCTCTGCCTGTGCCTGGCCCAGGGCCACCTGGTAGGAGCTACAAAATGATCTGCAGGTGTTAGCTGCATATGCTGGGCTTGGAGACACCTGGTAATGGTTGTGCTGTGAACTCAGGTAGGCTGTCACTAGTACCGAGCCTGGGGCTATTTAGCAAGAGGTACAGTGGATCCTGAGGCCAGACACTGTGTGTTTGGGGTTTGTGGAACTTTGAGAGATTTTAGGAAAGTCTGCAGTGTGGGCACAGGTCAGCCACTTGTTGGATTAGCTTCTGAAAAAGGTTACTGCCAGGAACATGAATTGGGTGGGGTGGGTTATCAGGGAATCACCAGGGTAGGGTGAGAGTGGTGTTAGCCAGATTAATGGATACTCAGATTTGGCCCCTGCCTATACCTGCAGGCTGGGTGGTAGGAGGGCTCAACAAAGTACCAGTGGCATCTGATGGCACTTTAGTTCTGGGAAGAGCTATCCCTTCAGCCCTGGCCCTGAAGCCAGACAATTCAATTCCTCCCCATATGTCCCTGGTGAATTTTGAGCAATTGTCCCTTCTCTGGAGCTTGGGGTGAGTGTTTGTGAGCAAGGGGGTCTGCAGTCATGCCCATTAAGAGGATGCTTGGGTTACAGCAGCTCTCTGTCTTACCTGGACTGCATCCCTGCTGATTTTCACAGCCAGCTGTTGTGGGGACTCTTCTTCCCTGAACTAGTACTTTAGGCTGGGTATCCAGTAGGGGGCTGGGACACCTTCTCCTCAGGGGGAGCCTCTACAGCTAAGGTATCCCTCCTGATTTTTAACTGCCACATGTGGGCATTGGGACCAGCCTTTTTGTTTATCTGCCCCTCCTACTGGTCTCAAGTGGCTTCTTTATATCTGTAGTTATAGGAGGTCGGTTCAGCTAGTCTTCAGGTGATTTTCAAGGGTGGTTGTTCTATAATTTAAATTTAAATTTTATGTGTTAGTGGAAGCAGCAAGCACAGCATTTATCTACTCTGACATCTTGTCCAGAAGTCAGGATATGCAAATATTGTTTGTTAGATTAATATTTTCCACATTCACTAGCATCAGAAATATAATGATAGTAGAGGTCTGGAGCATGAAAGTCATGCACTGGGGGGAGGGTGTTCCTCAGCCCAGCCTGCACCCTCTCCAATCTGAGACCCTTGAGGGATGTCCAACTGCAGTTTTAGGCCTGATCCTTGTGGGCCTAAACTGCCCTCCACAACTGCCCTTTCCTGCCAGCCTAGTCACCACCAACTGCCCTCCCCTGCTGGCCTGGTTGCCCCCAACTACCCTCTCTTGTAGGCCTGGTCTCCCCAACTGCCCTCCCCTGCAGGCCTGGTCCCCTCAACTGCCCTCTCCTGCTGGCCTGGTCACCCCTAACTGCCTTTCCCTGCCGGCCTGATCACCCACCACTACCCTCCCCTGCTGGTCATCTTGTGGTGGTCATCTTTGACCACATGTGGGCAGCCATCTTGTGCGAGGGTGTGAGGGTCAATTTGCATATTACTTCTTTATTATATAGGGCTAGAGGCCCAGTGCACAAAATTCATGCACGGGAGTGTGTGTGTCCCTCAGCCCAGCCTACGCCCTCTCCAATCTCAGACATCCCTCTCACAATCCAGGAATGCTGGCTCCCAACTGCTCACCTGCCTGCCTGCTTGGTTGACCCTAGCTGCTTCTGCCTGCCAGCCTGATCACCCCCTAACCACTCCCCTGCCAGCCTGATCGACGCTTAACTGCTGACCTGATTGCCCCCAACTGCCCTCCCCTGCTGGCCCGGTAACCCCCAACTGCCTTCCCCTGCCAACCTGATCACCCCAACTGCCCTCCCCTGCTGGCCTGGTCACCCATAAATGCCCTCCCTTGCTGTCCTGGTCACCCCCAACTGCCCTCCTCTGCAGGTCTGGTCCCCCCCAACTGTCCTCCCCTGCTGGTCTGGTCACCCCTCACTGTCCTCCCTTGCAGGCCTGGTCACCCCCAACAGCTCTCCTCTGCTGGCCAGGTCACCCCTAACTGCCTTCCCTTGCTAGTCTGGTCACCCCTATCTGCCCTCCCCTGCTGGCCTGGTCCCGCCCAACTGCCCTCCCTTGAAGGCCTTTTCCTCCCCAACTGTCCACCCCTGCAGGCCTGGGTCCCCCCCAACTTCCCTCCCATGCAGGCCTGATCTCCCCCAACTGCCCTCCTCTGCCGGCCCAGTCACCCCTAACTGCCCTACCCTGCAGGCCTGATAACCCCCAACTGCCCTCCCTTGCAGGCCTGGTCCCTCCCAACTGCCCTTCCCTGCTGGCCTGATCACCCACAACTGCCCTCCCCTGCCAACCATCTTGTGGTGGCCATCTTTGACCACATGGGGTGGCCATCTTGTGTGTTGGAGTGATGGTCAATTTGCATATTACCTCTTTATTATATAGGATGTTTCTTTGGGCATGTTAATACATAAAAGTAGACTTGACAAATTAGTTTTTATGTTTGACTTTCTTGTTACTTATCAACTAATAATGATTTAAAACAGAGCTGGAAATTGTGCATCATAAATGCCTTTACTACCCCCCACCTTCCACCAAACTCTCTCCAATTCTTCTCTCCCTTGCTCCTACCATCAGACAATTGCATACTAAGTCTCTACTTTTTAGCAAAATCTTCTTCAACTCATTCGCTGGGAAGCTGTATTTTCTAACAGAATCAGCATTGAATAAGAGAGTAAATCTATTTGGCTCAGGGTGAGCTCAGGAGTATTTACATTTAAGAGGGACACTTTTAAGACCCAAGTAACTTAAAATGTAAATTTTTCCCATATGCAAGAAGGCAGATGTGAAGGAAACTCTTCCACCACCTTTTCAAAGACAACCAGGGACTTCCACCTCTCCCAACTGACAAGGACAAAGGAAGGTATGTGTTTAATTTCCCATTACTGCCATCTAAATGAGATTTCACAGCAGTTTTCTTGGATCAGAAAACTAACAACGGTGTCCTCACTCTGAGTTGGTAAGTAATGATATCTGAGAGCAAACTTTCAAGAATAATTAACACGCCGAAACCGGTTTGGCTCAGTGGATAGAGCGTCGGCCTGTGGACTCAAGGGTCCCAGGTTCGATTCCAGTCAAGGGCATGTACCTTGGTTGCGGGCACATCCCCAGTAGGGGGTGTGCAAGAGGCAGCTGATCGATGTTTCTAGCTCTCTATCCCTCTCTCTTCCTCTCTGTAAAAAATCAATAAAATATATTTAGAAAAAAAAAAAAAGAATAATTAACACTAAGGATTTTGTAATTGTTCTACTCAGCAACTTTAGGTGTGGTAAAGTTTGTCATTTCACCAGTGTAACACGCTCCCATACTTATTCCCAGAAAATGGAAAATCAATCTTTGAAAAGTAAAGAAGCATCATCATTCTTTGCATTTTGTCTTAACATTTTGGCATTAACCTTGGAATTTCTTCCCACTTTTTTGCTATTCCAGTTTTTCACTGTGACTATGGTCTGTTAACACCATTATTTTGTTATTTCAAAATAAAGAATGTTCTATTGCTTTTTGTGGAATATTCAGTGACCCAAATCTATAATTAGTGTTACTAAGCACATGCCAGTTTTTTTTTCTTTTTGTTTTAAATTGAAAGACCCAAGTCAATATTCTAACATCATTTTTTGTTTAAGATTATTTGGACAGAATCTTTGTCAACATCAGAAAATAATTTTTTCTCTAAGTAAATAAAAATATCTACCCTCCTAAGATCAAATTTATAACTAGAAAAAATGTAATAACCAACAAAGGCTAGAATTATGTAGTTTGAAAACATCTTTAAAGCTATTGAATTTTATATTCTGGATAAATTTAGATGTTGGGTAGAGTATTTTAAAGACAATTCGAGATGCCTTTTATTATAATACTATAGTCTTAGAAACAGGGAAGAAAAACACTAAATTGGATTCAGTTAACTTTGTGATCTTGGTTAATTCAAGAATTACAAATCCTTAACTTTATTTTATGTCACCTAACATGAAAAGAAAATTTAAGACAAGCACATGGGTTGTAACTTCTGAAATGAATGGCCCAGGCCATAGGGTAGCCAGCAAAGGACACCAGGTGCCAAGGACCTCTAGCAAGTTCTCCAGGGCTGGAAGCCACCGAGATTTTTATAGGAGCAGCAGCAAATATCCCTGCTAATGTAATAGTGAAGGCAAGGGTTCAATAAGGGCAACTTATTTATCTTTTACTTATACAATTAGCAGTATTATTAAGAATGCTAATCTATATGATATATGATATGCTTTTATAATTATCTTCAGCCAATCAACCAAAGCCTAGCTTTGCTATACTATAAAAAAAATCAAAAAAGGATTTAGGGTACCTGGATCCCTAAGAATTTTGTAATCTTTAGACATTAGTCAAATTACCTCTCATTACTCATGTGGGATAAGAAGGAGTTGGGTTATTTCTATGGTCTGAGAGTGGCTTAGTGAAAAAGCAGAGAACATTGATTTAGACAGACATTGGTTAGAATTTCAGCTCTGCTGCCTTTACTACATGGTATTTGTCTTTATTATTTTTTGATAAATAAGTTGGAGGTAGGAATCTCTATCTCCCAGAAATGTGAGAATTAAATGAATTAGTAGAAGTATATCTACTAGCACACAGTAGCAGCTATTATTACTGAAGGACTAATACTGTACCTCTCTCAGTAAATGCCTTCTTTCAACTACCACCATCAATGCTTAAAACTTCTATTGCAGTTGGGCCTTTCTTCAATCTATAAGGACCTAGCTGAGACATACGGATCCATGAGCTGGAGAAAAGTTGAAATTAAACAAACAGTTGAAGAATAATTGCAGGATGGCATAGAATAAGATCTGTTTGGAGGTAGCATCTCCTATTCTCCTTCCTCAACCACATCTATAGCAATAATCCCATCCATTCATTCTTTCATACATCCAATAAGTATTGATTAAACTTTGACTGTGTTCATATTCCTTGACCAACCTCGTTCCTAAGCCAGTGTAGGCCAAAAATCTGTCTGATGAGTTAAAATGATGAATATTTTGGTGCCAATTTTTATCTAATTACAATTTTCTCATTTCTAAATACCAAGACAGCTTTCTGTTATTTCCCTCTAGACTATTATATGGCATATGGTGTATTTTTTGGATGTTTTCTTCACACTTTCCTAATTAGATCAACTTTGTCTTCAAACTTCCTGTTTAGAATATTTTCCAAGACTGTGTTCTAGTTACTTGCATTTTTAAACTGAAAAGAATTTTTTTCAAATTTCTGTGATTCTTGTTTCCACTGGGCAGATCTTATCCCATTTTACATTTGCTTTGAAATGTGCTGAAACATAATTGGGGGTGGGGAGAGGATCGATGTAATGCTCTCATAGGTCATATTTATAAAGTACTGTACATAAGACAGACCAGTACTGAAGAGACAGATTCTGGCCCCAAATTCATCAGTGATTTGTTGTGATAGGAGATGTGACACCTTCGGCCCTTTGTTTCTTCCTATTGAAAACTGGAAAATGATACTATATTATTTCTTAATGAAAAATAAAATTAGGTAGATATGTAGTAGATACTTGAAAATTATAAAGTGAATTACAGCAAATATCAGCAATTACCTTATCTTGCCTCAGTGAAGGGAGACCACTAAGCTGGCTCAAATTTGAGCATTGGAGAGAATGATGATTGGGAGTAGATTTGGGTTACCAGTGAATCAGCAAACAATGCATAGGATAAACACAGGGTCAAGGATTCTAGTGAGTGGGAATGACTCTAATGTTTCTTCATTGTCCTCACAGAGGGGTGCCCTGTGCTACAAAACCATATCCAGCAGTGCTCATATAGTGAAGAATCTACCAGGACAGATCACCCCAGATCCATAGGAAACCTGCCTCCCACATCATTTTTCATGGAAGGATCTAAAGGGGAGGTTGTGCACATGGGTATGAAATGGTCTGCCCTATTTCACTGAAAGGGAATTCTTGCTGTGCCACTAATACATGCATTTACAAGTAATTTCTTTTTGTGTTATTGGGCCTTCTCAAAGTTTTAATAATCTGGCCAGTTTTATCTAACCACTGAGCCCCACGAGAGTCTTTGGAGAAAAAGGCAGATTTGGGTTTTGACTTCAGCCTCCGAGATGTTACTGAGTGCAATCAATGGGAAAGACAAGGAAGCAAACCAACCAGTAAACATTAAGTCATGAAAGAGACAAACATACATAAAACCAGGCCTGTCTCTGGGATAAATTAAGCTATAGTAGAGTATTTATTTATTTATTTATTTATTTATTTATTTATTTATTTACTTACTTACTTACTTACTTACTTACTTACTTACTTATTTCTCTTAGATTCCTTTAACTCCTCAGTCATACTCTACTATGAGCACTCTCCTTGCCCCAATTTCCCACTCTGCCCTCAATTTAACCTATCACAGTTGCTTTAGAGATCACATAAATACCCACTGTTCACAGTCCACACTGCAGGAACTCTCACTTATCCCCCTCCCTTTCCTTAGAAGATATTTAGCCTTTCTCATCTCATATGCATCTTATCTTAATCTTCAAGATCAGTCTGTCAAGGTGCTGAACACCTCATCTTTATGAAATACAAAGCAATAGAATTCAAGAGAAGGATTGCTGGTTCAGAATCACATAGACTCAATGATGAATCTTGCTGGAGGATTTGGGGCAAATGATCTAATATCTCAATTCTTACCTCCTCACTCTTAGGACAGGTGTGATGAATCCTATCTCAGAGGCTGGAATGAACACTACATGTGAATTTACATAAAATGCACATAGTAAGTTGTCAGCCAATATGTATCTTTCCATTTGTTTTGTTTGTAAAGCTGACAATTTCAGAAACAGGACTGTAGGACTTGGTCTAAGAAACATGACCCACTAAATGTTTACTTGTACTTTCTGTTGCTCCTTGACTAATTAACTTCAATTTTCTTCTAATTACAGTCCAAGCCCTCAGGAATCAAATTAGAGGGTAAAATATGTCATACGTCATATTTTCCAGGCAATTAAGAAGAGCTCAATTGATATTTATTTCTTATAGTATACTAGAGGACCAGTGCATGATTGAATCATGCACATGCAGGGTCCCCTACATGCTTTCAATTGCGGGGGAGCTGGGTGCCTGTCCACTGGTGCACCAGGCCTTTCAGAAACCTCCGGCTCGTTGGAGGCTTCTGAAAGGCCTGGTGCCGGAGCAGACAGGCACCCAGCTCCCCCGCTTTTGATGGTCAGCAGTGGGACGTGAGCTCACTGCCCCAGAGGCCCCTTCTGTGCCACAGCACAGCCATGGCACAGATGCTGAGCCAATCGGCTGCCCCGGCCACCCCGAGTCCCGCCCCCTGCGCCTCCCGCTGGCCCAATCGTGGGCGTAGCGGAGTGATGGTAATTTACATATTACCATTTTATTAGGTAGGACTAGAGGCCTGGTGCATGAATTCATGTACAGGTAGGGTCCTTCAGCCTGGCCAGTGATAGGATAGGAGCCGATCAGGGCTACAAGAGGTTGGCTAGTGGAGGTGGGGGAGCGCAGGAAGTTGGCTGTTGGAATTCACTGACCACCAGGGGGCGTCTCCTGCGTCTGCCCCCTGGTGGTCAGTGTGTGTCATAGTGACTGGTCGACTGGTCGTTTGGTGGTACAGTCATTTGGTCACTTAGGCTTTTATATATGTAGATAACTCAAATACATTGATCATTTCCTTTTGATTAGAAAATTAACTATACTCTTATTAATTGACTAGAGGCCCAGTGCACGAATTCAGGCACAAGTGGGGTCCGGCCGGCCCGGCCCCAATTGGGGTGGATTGGGGCTGGGCATGTCGGGAGGAGGAGATGGCAGGAGGTTGGTTGTCCAGCCCTCCCCAATTGGGGCCTGCAGGGGGAAGGGGCTGCAGGCAATTGGCCATAGGGCACTGCCCCCGATTGGGGCTGGGGGGCCGACTGGGGGTGGGGCCAGCCATGGGGAGGGGCTGTGGGTGGTGGGCCGGCCAGCCCTGCCCCTGATGGGGTGAGGGGGTTGATCTGGAGTGGGAGCTGGTGGGGGGAGGGGCTGCAGGAGGTTGGCGGGTTGGCCCCACCCCCTATTGGAGTGGGGGTTGTGATCAGGGGCAGGATGGCCAGGGGGAGGGGCTGCAGGCCTATCATGGCGAGGCAGGCTGGTCAGGGGGAAGGAAGGGGGCGTTTGGCCGGCAGACAGCTCTTGATTGGGGTGGGAGAGTCCGATCAGGGCAGGCCAGCAGCGGGGAGGGACTGTGAAGTTGGCTGGCCGGCCCCATCCCCTGATTGGCTGGTTTACTGGCTACAGTGGGTGTCATAGCGACTGGTCGTTATCATCGTTATGGCCATTATGGTCGCTGGTTTTTTATATATAGAGATTTTAGAGAGAGAGGAAGGGAGAGAGTTATTGTTCCACTTATTTATGCATTCATTGGTTGATTCTTGATTGTGCCCTGACCAGGGATTGAACCACAATCTTGGCATACTCAACAGACTGAGCTACTCAGCCAAAAGGAAGAAAATGAACTATATTTTTTGCTTTATCCTATATAATAAAAGCATAGTATCCAATTTGTCCCCTCTGCCAGAGTTCTTCCAGGAGTTCAACCAGGGGGCAGGGGTGGGGCCAGCCAGGGGAAGGGAGGGAGGCCATGCCGGCAGTTGCCAGCCACTAGGGACTCTACCAGTGCATGAATTTCATGCACTGAGCCTCTTTTTAAATAGTTTTGTATTTAGGAATTTTAATTTCTGTTAAATCTTTTAGTTTATATTAGATCTTTCTTAGATGGCAGGACTGACCAGCAGACTCTGAGCGATGGATGTATGAATGATTTCTCTGACACAGGATTGCTGTGAGAGGGCTAAGGGACTGCCTGGTTAAAGGAACCAGACAGCCTCGATTGCTTCCCTCTTCAGGCTTTTATTGTAACAGCAGTTTGAGATAAAGTTTATTTTTTAAATATAATCAGTAGGGTAAGTAATTTTGGGAGGACACATGTGTCTGCAGTTCTGCAGTGTCCTTTAAGCAAGGACACCTAAAGAATAAGCATAAAGGTTCTGATAAACACCCGAGGGTCTGCACGTGCACAGACTTGTTTGGAAAGGTCAAGGAACAATTAGGAGTGACTGCCTTTGGCCAAACTCCCCTAAGTCAGTTGAAATTCTGATAAACGTGGTGGGCCACCTTCAGCCAATTTCCCTTTCTGAAATGTCCTCCTTACAAATTTTCTAACCAAGTCTCCTGTGCTTCCCTACATTTCCCCCTTTTTTGTTTTGCTGAATGTAGAAGACAGAGGGCTGAGGTGAACTTTTTGCTTTGGAATGTCAAGGTCCACAAAGTGCGTTTACTGCTGGAGTTCCAGTTTTACAGACTATAAGAAAAACAAAAAGAGCAATGATTAATTATCTGGAGTGCATGGAATGTGAGTATGCTCCAATAATCACTCAACCTCTGCCATCAGCTTCTTCATTATTCCCCAGGTTATTCCAGGGCCATCTGGGTCTGGGGAAGGTGCAACATTTGGTGCCGTGGCGATCCCAGGCCCAAATTCTTCATTTCTGGAAGAGGATTGGTCCTATTCCATGCCATGGTAGGGTTTAATCTGGCAAGCTGGAATACACAGCGGCCCTGTGGCAGTAGAAATACATGCATATTCTCTCCTCCATGTTAATAACACATTGGGTCTCATCCAGTTATTAGTGTCCACATCTTGCCACAAAACTTGCTGTTTCTGAGGTAGAGTTATTGAGGTAAAGTGCTATTCTACAGAGTATTGAAAATGATCATTCAGATTAAAACAATTAAGGGTAAAGAGTGCTTTGGAAAGTATTATAGCAGAGTCCTTGAGTCCCATATTCCTCCTTTTTTGTTTTACTAGCATACCCTTCAGGGTAGCATGGCCATGTTCAATGATGGCCTGCCCTTGTGGATTGTAAGGGATTCCCATAGAATTCTGGATGGACCAAGTTCTCCAAAAGGTGGTGAAGCCATACCTATAAGCAGGCCCATTATCAGTTTATCTTGGTTACTATAGCTACAATTGGAAACAGGTGTTATTGAATTCATGCAATGAAATGTATTGCCACTTATTAAGAATTGTCAAATTCTGGAGGGACAGGGAGGGAGAGAAATATATAATTTACCAAATTGCTTTAAAAATTCTTCCTTATATCTGAAAAACAAAATGTTTAAGAATTAGCAATACTTTCAACAAAAGTTACAAAAACTATATAATTATTTTCCGTTCATTCAGCTCCATAATCAAATTTTTGTTTCTCCTGATTTTTCCTGCCAGTACTTCTGTAAATCCAGGTACTTTAGAGAATAATGGAAATGACATGGAATCTTGTCCTTTCTGCAAAACACAATATTCCAGAATAACAATTAGAGCTATAAATGAAAGCATAATATAGTTATTACTATTTTACAAAGCTTTGCATGTACTTTAAGCAGAAATTTTTCCTTCATGAGAGAGAAAACAAGCACTTGAGGCATTCCAAAGCCTATTGGAATGATTTAAAGCCAATTCTAGGTAAAAAAAAGTTTCTTAAAATTCAAACTCTGGAAGGATTGTCCAACTTATTTTACCAAAAGATTATATATCAAAGTGTATTAGACACAAACATAGGCTAGCAAACTTCAGTTCCCATGATTGAAAGATGGCTTAAAAAAACTGATTAACATATAACCATTTTAATAATTTATAGAACTTTTGCTTCCTGGGTAGAAAAACAGGACAAATCTTTCCCTTTTAACAGACTAGAAAAGGACTAACCAAAATAAGGTTTGTTCTCTAACATCATTTGTCCTTGAGTGTGGTCAGCAAATGACACTAATTGGATTTCTGCTATATGTCTCCCTGAGTAGGTTGATGTAAGCTATTTATCCTTTGGTTAGGGAGGCAAAATGCAAATCATTTACTTTTTTTTAATATTTTTTTTTATTGATTTCAGAGGGAAAGGGAGAGGGAGAGAGAGAGAGAGAGAGAGAGAAAGAGAGAAACATCAATGATGAGAGAGAATCATTGATCAGCATTCCCCCTACTGGGGATGGAGCCCACAACCTGGGCATGTGCCCTTGACTGGAATCGAACCTGAGAACCTTCAGTCTGCAGGCCAATGCTCTATCCACTGAGCCAAACCAGCTAGGGCCAAATCATTTACTTTTAAGTGTCCTTGGTTTAGGGGAGATAGGATTTACTAGATAGCTCCAAATTGCTGTTTAACCATCTCAATTTCCCTATTCTACTTGTCCTGGCTTACTGGCCTGTGTCGTTTATATAACTTTCTTTCAACATTTCTCTTTACAAATATTCTATAACTTTCACAAACTTTCTAGAACTTTCACAAATCTTTCTTCAGAATCTTACAACTTTTAGAAATAACCAGCTTTAGAAACCACTTTATTTCTCCTTCAAAATGCAGCTCCATGCCTCATGCCTTCTATTGTACCAAAACCATAGTTATTTTCTAATTAGTTATAATTCTGAACCCTTAGGAACCTTTATTTTTAGGTGACATATAAGTAATTAACATTCCTCAGATTAGCAATACATTGACATTTTAAGAGATATTTCAAATAAAATACAAGACTTATTCATTAACAGATTCAAATCCATCCTCTAGATTTTCTATACAAGGCAAGCTCAGATTAATATTTCCGTATCTGTTATTTCAAAATACCTAGATATTTAATAATTTTTACTATTTAATTCAGCAAGCTCCAAAGTTTTAATCTACCAAAGACTTTGGCAAAATTATGTTTAGGCACATATAATTACCACTGAGAAAGCTTTATCATATACCCTTAGTTTTGGTTATATTTATTTTGCCTTAACAACTTTGAGATTTTAAAGCCAATAATTATTACCCAAGGCATTTTCTTGGCAAATTTTGTAGCATGGATAATTCACCAGCTTTCAGAAGCTTTAATGTGAAAGTACTGTTGTTTTTCCTTATAAAAAATGGGAGTGGCTCCCCACTGCTATTTCTGCCACCTGCTGGAGGGCACTTCCATAGGTCTGATCCTTCCCAGAGAAATACTTGGGGGGTTTAGAAGACTTTATTTCCAATTTTTTCTTTCTGAGTAGACTAGCAATATAAAATCTTACCTAATAATAGACAAACATGTAAATTGACTGTACCTTTGCTACGCCCACAGCCAATCAGGAGTGAGTATGCAAATTAACCTGACAAAGATGGCGGGTTAATTTGCATATGCAGGTGCAGAGCAGCCGGGCGGGGCAGGACACCT
Source organism: Ia io (assembly GCA_025583905.1). Classification (NCBI taxonomy): domain Eukaryota; kingdom Metazoa; phylum Chordata; class Mammalia; order Chiroptera; family Vespertilionidae; genus Ia; species Ia io. Next base: position 23,800,186 of record JAJQQW010000007.1, read on the forward strand.
GCTATGAGGGGAAGTGGGGGGTGGAGGGAGCTACAGGAGTGGTGCTCTGGCCAGGAGCGGGAACTTGTAGGCTCCCAGGTGGCTGGGAGCAAAGCCAGGGGAAGGAAGGCCTATTTTTGCACGAATCTTTGTGCAACGGGCCTCTAGCCTTTTATATAAGAAGATATCTTAAAAACAGAAACAGAAAAACCCAATGGTAAATAAATAAATACTCATAAAAGGGTGGACTGGGACATTAGCCTAAAAATCTTATCTCACACTAACCCAGCATAGCAAATGGGTTCTGAGTGGCGCAAAGCCCAAACAGCAGAGACAGGGGATTCCCTGTGTTCATAAAACAGTGAACATCAAACTGAAGTCCCCCAAAGATAAGAAAGCAAGCAAAGAACATCAGTAACCAAGTTACATTACAGACAGACAATAACTTCCACTAGCTATGGGTTTCCAGTGGCTGATGCCTTGAGAAGGGAAGGCAGGAAAAGTCCCCAAGATTAAGAATTCTTGGCAACTGCTGAGAAGTTCCTGAAATCCCTGCAATGGGTTCACCCTGCCACGAGTAGCTAGGGCCCCTAGCAAAGTGAAATATGCCCCATCTTTAAACAAATTAAACCAAACAACAAGGGCATATAAAACAACAATCAATAGACACTCTTATATACCGAGTGCCCAGATTATTATGATCTCTGAACGCATAATAATCTGGCCACTCAGTGTATATCCTATATAATAAAAGGCTAATATGCAAATTGTCCCCTTGACCAGGAGTTCGACCAGCAGGCGGGCCAGCCAACTGCCCATGACCCCTTCCCTTGGCCAGGCTGGCCAGACCCCACCCATGCATGAATTCATGCACCGGGCCTCTAATATATATATATATATATATATATATATATATATATATATATATATATATATATATATATATATATATATATATATATATATATATATATACTGAGTGGCCAGATTATTATGCATTCAGAGATCATAATAATCTGGTCACTCAGTGAATATGATATTTACAGGTGTGTATAACCCACAGACACTATTTAATAAATCAGAGTCCTTTTCATGGATCTTTCAGAAGATGTCTTATATTGCCTGAGACTTACAGCCAGAATGCGGCTCAGAGGGCTCCCGGGTGTGGTCGCCAGTGAACACCCACAAACATCCTGTTGTTCACAGATCTCATCATATTCTGCTCTCCATAATAAATATTGACTGGCATCCAGTGTTGTTTTGGCCAAAATCTGCCAGTCCCAAGGCATCATGTGGTAATTTTCAGACAAGGCATTAAGGAGTCCTTTTGTAAATGGACTGTTAGCCCTATTTTCTCTAATACTTTTCCTTATTTCTTTAAAGGTATTAAATGAGGTATCATGTATCTGATTACCTTGCTGATCTTGCATAACTGGGCAAGTCAAAGGCTCTCCTTCTAACATAGCTTGCCTGACACAGGATCCCATAACTGAGGATCTAGTTGATGGACTCTCCCACACCGGAGGTGGAGGATTGGGAAACATTTCCTCTGGCGGTGGGGCCTTGGGTATTACAGGCTCTACAGGCTCTACTTCAGGAGGATAGGGAGGTGGTAAATCCTTCTAGTATTCTGTAGGCTTTTGATTCTCAATATGAAGTGGGCATAGTGCAGCTTGAACAAGAGCCCACATAGTTAATGATGACAAGGGCACTAGTTTTCCCTGGGCCTGATTTCATTTTAAATTCCTACCTACTTGTTCACAGAGATCAAAGTCTAATGTTCCAGCATCAGGGAACCAAGGATTATAAATTATAACAGTCTGCAGCAGGCCCTTTAATTCTTCTTCTGTAACCAAGGCACCATTTGCTTTTAATAACTGTTTAAGTAACAAAGAAATCTGTTACTTGGTGGACAGCTGCTGTCCTGTTGTGAAACCTTAGCTGAGAAACATACCCTTGAACTTAGAAATCCCAAGTAGGCTCCAATGACTTACTACACAGTTACTCTTCGTTTTTGAGATTTCCACCGCATCTCATTGTGTTCCTTGGTCCTCATACGGGGAACCACTTTGCCAGAGCTGACCAGAAAACCTTGAACAATGGATGAATGATTACTCTGACACAGGGTTGCTGTGAGAGGGCTAAGGGCTGCCTGGCTAAAGGAACCAGACAACCTCAATCGTCTGCCTCTTCAGGCTTTCATTGCACCAGTAGTTTGAGATAAAGTTTATCTTTTAGATACAATTAGTAGTGTAAGTAATCTTGGGAGGACACATGTATCTGCAGTTCTGTAGTATCCTTTAAACAAGGATACCTAAAGATTAAGCATAAAGGTTCTGGTAAACACCCCGAGGGTCTGCATGTGCACAGACTTGTTTGGAAAGGTCAAGGAACAATTAGGAGTGACTGCCTTTGGCCAAATTCCCATAAGTCAGTTGAAATTCTGATAAACAGGGTGGGCCACCTTCAGCCCACTTCCCTTTTCAGAATGTCCTCCTTACAAACTTTCCAACCAAGTCTCCTGTGCTTCCTTCCACTTAGATATGTTTCTTTTATTTTTGAGTATATCATGTAAGTAGAAATACATTCATGGCAATGGAAAATATGTAGTGATTCCCTGGCTGAATGGCTCAGCTGGTTGGCATGTTGTCCCATACAAAACTTGGGAATCAAACTCAAAGTTTTGGGTTCAATTCCCAGTCAGGGAACATACCTAGGTTGCAGGTTTGATCCCTGGTTGGGGTGCTTATGGAAGGCAACAGATCAATGTTTCTCACATCAATATTTCTCTCTCTTTGTTTCCCTTCTTCTCTCTCTAAAAATCAGTAAAAATATATCCTTGGGTGAGGATTAGAAAAAAAAAAATATATATATATATATATATACACACACACACAGTATATATATATATATATATATATATATATATATATATATACACACACACACACACACACACACACACACACACACACATATATATATACAGTATATATATATATATATATACATATATATATATATATCCTACATAATAAAAGGGTAATATGTAAATTACCATCACTCTGCTATGCCCACGATTGGGCCAGCGGGAGGCGCAGGGGGCGGGACTCAGGGTGGCCGGGGTGGCCGATTGGGCCGGTGGGACGCTGAGCTCGAGTCGCCAGCGGTGGCGCAAGCGCAGCGTCTGTGCCATGGTTGTGCTGCAGCACAGAAGGGGCCTCTAGGGCAGCGAGCCCACGTCCTGCTGCAGACCATCAAAAGCGGGGAGCAAAAGCGGGGGAGCTGGCTGTCTGTCCGCTCTGGCACCAGGCCTTTCGAAAGCCTCTGCCACGCCAGAGGCTTTCGAAAGGCCTGGTGCACCAGCGGACAGACAGCCAGCTCCCCCGCGATCTAAAGCGGAGAGCTGTGTGTCCGCTCCAGCACCAGTGGACCCCCTGCCATCAAAAGCGGGGAGCAGGCTGCTACCAGTGTCCACAGAGAGTGCTTGGCTTTGCGGGGCAGTGGATATGGCCTGGATGGCAGGTTAGGCCTAGGGGACCCTACACGTGCATGATTTAATCATGCACTGGCCTCTAGTGTGTGTATATATATATATATATATATATATATATATATATACACACACACACACACATACATATATATACACATACATATATATATATTTAGAGTGAAATTATTTTTCTTTCTTTTAACATTTCTGTTTCATATCTTTATATTGGTCTCTCCACTGGTCTTTAGTCATCACTGACCATGATTCATAGTTGCAAGCACTTTCTTTGCAGAAAACTGAAATTTTTCTTATAACTAGAAAGTGTGTGAATGTGTGTGTGTGTGTGTTCTTTAAGACAATGCAAAAGACAAGCACCTTTAATGAACAATCAGATTCTCTTCTTGGATGCTGCAAATCAGAATCATTTTATCATTAACTCTAGAATTATCCTGAAATTTACATGCCTCTGATGGAATGTTTCCCACTTCTGAGAAATGGATAGTATTCTTAAAGATCCCATGGGACTTGGGGAGGTGAGAGGGACAAATGGCAATCTAAAAACCAATCAGGATACATGGTGATCTACTTCACCTAACTTTATTATTGTCCCCCATTGTCTTTCAGGACATATTGATTAAATTATTTATGACTGAATTGAGGGGTTTAAAATATTTATCAGGTAATAGTAAAACATAGCTCAGGATTTTAATATAATTTAGCCCTGAAGACTATTACTCAGTTATATAATGATCTAAAGATTTGAAAAGAGCCTAATAAGACATGAAAGGTTGGTGCACTGGGAAATGCCCAGAAGAAATAATGATGGCACATGTGAAAGAGAGGGTTGATGTATATATTTAAAATAGCCCTAGTGGAGCAATAAGAAAAAGAATATTTGGAAAACCATGGAAAAACAACCATAACAGCAACAACAGTATAATAGAAAACTTGTGGCTGCATTCTATTTCCCCATCCTATATAATAAAGAGGTAATATGCAACTTGACCATCACACACCCTCATAGATGGCTGCCTATGACCTGGCCGGCAGGGGCTTAGTGAGGGATGACCAAACGACTGAACAAGCAGGCTGCGTGGGGCACCCAGGCTGGCAGGGGGGTTAGTGAGGGATGATTAAACAACTGAACAAGTAGGCTGCATGGGGCTACCTGGCTGGCAGTGGGGGCAGTTAGGAGTGACCAGGCCAGCAGGGAAGACAGTTGGGGGCAACCAGGCCAGCAGGGGGGGGCAGTGAGGGGTGATCAGGCTGGCAGAGGGGGGCAGTTAGGGGCAACCAGGCAGGCAGGCAGGTGAGTGATTAGGAGCCAGCAATTCAGGATTGTGAGAGGGATGTCCGACTGCCTGTTTAGACCTGATCCCCCGAGAGGTCCCAGATTGGAGAGGGTGCAGGCTGGGCTGAGGGGACCCCCCCATGCACAAATTTCATGCACTGGGCCTCTAGTATTAAGATAAAGTCTTTCATTGAAATATAAATTAACAAACTGTGTTTAAGTCAGTGTTAAAACAAAAAATAATAAGATATATATATATACTTTTTTTTTCTATATATACTCACACCAGCAAGGCATAGTTCAAGTTCATTCCAATTCTTTTAAATATCAATATATTTGACAAATGTTCAACCTTTTGTGACACTTGCCAATGAAACATCAGAAATCTCTCAAGAATCTACAAATGTTTCCAACTCTAGTGTTTATGGGGCCTTTTGTAATATAGATGGATACTGCAGAGATTGGCATTAAGTTATATTTAGTGGTAGAAATATTCTATAATATGGAAAGAATGTATTATTTTCCTTGAACCATAAATGTTCTGAACCTGAATTATCTGTAATCAAGAAGCAAAGAAAATGCCTAGGCATGCAAAATCCAAAATAACTATTTTTCATAAGGAAATATATACCCTTGCAACTTAAATGAGAAGGCAACACAGGTATGCTTTATTTCTTATATTCAGAAATTTGGATTTTAACTGAATTACATTTATTTAAAAATCATACTGAAATGACTTTATTTTTAATTGTATAGGTTAAGCCACATGATTCAGTGTCTTAACAACCCATATCTTCTAAGTGAAGCTAATATAAGTATTGGCCCTTTCCAATTTAGAATGGTAAAGTGCCAAGTTGACCCGAAGGCTATATATGTGTATTAGGTATCACTAGTGTGGATATTTAGGATCCATTCAATTCTATACATATTCCATCAATGTTAGGAAAACCACTACGGACTCTCTTAAGAATTTCTGTGTACTGTCTTCCCCTCCTGTATTAATCTTGACTGAGAAATATTCTTATAGAGAATTAATAAAGCAATAGCTAGGAGAAGTTATCTAGAATATTTTCCATTTCTAGAGCAGACATAACTCCTTTACTCTCCGGGTCAGGAATCCTGAGTGTTTTTTATGGGTTTACCTGCCAAATACTTTTAAAAAGTTTATTTTTATTGAATTCAGAGAGGAAGGAAGAGAGAGAGAGAGAGATAGAAACATCAATGATGAGAGAGAATCATTGATTGGCTGCCTCTTGCACGCCCCCCACTGTGGACTGAGCCCGCAATCCTGGCATATGCCTGACCAGGAATCAAACTACGACCTCTTGGTTCATAGGTCGAGGCTCAGCCACTGAGACACGCCGGCCAGGCCAAATGTACTTTTAATCAGCTGTTTGTTACTATGTCTTAAATGGAAAATTCTTTAAATAAAGGTGTACTTCATGAAGAAAACCCAGTCATGTAATTAATCCTATTTAACTCTTACTTTGCTAGCTTCATCTCTGAATGGATATCTGCTTTGCTTCCCCTAGCCTCTTCTTGATCTTCTCCTAAAACTCATGGCCAAGGAATAAGAAGGACCATGTCTACTGCCTCAGAAGATAAGATAGGTCCATATCGCTTATCATGAAATTGGTCTAAATTAAATTGGAAGCATAGTTTTACAACATGAGATACAATATCGCCTTAGATTAAGGCCCACATAAGACCTGTGAACTGTGTGATGTGTTACAGATACAGAACAGAGGAAATTCAGTTAATCATTTTGGTAAAAACCTGATATTAGCAAAATAATGTTTATAAATTGCTACATCATCTCTGTAGATCAGATTGCATAAACAAATTTTCCCTTGCTTAGCCAGTATAAATAATTTGCATGATGTGTTTGTTTTGTTTTCTCTTGCTCCTGAAAAACACTGAGAACAAAATATCACAATATTTCTGTAACAAGAAAAAAAAAAAGCCAAAAGAATTACAAAGGACAATTTTATAAAAAGAAAATTACTTTGGTTTTACAATAAATTAACAGATGTGCTTATGTACAAATTATATTTTTTCTATTTATTCTTGCAAAGACAAATATTGCTAACAATTTTCCTGGCTTCCAGGAAAACTTGCCAAATATGCAGTTTTTCTCTATTTTTCTTAATTGAAATTCAACTCTTCCTCTTATCATTCTTACAATTTTAGGTGGGGGATGAGAAGTTGAAATATAAGCCTTCTTTGAAATTTTATGAATTGAATCTCAACAGATCATAGCTCAGTTCTCTCAGCTACACTTGCCATAGCTTTTCCTAATGGACACACCTACATAGACATCAAAAAAGAGGAAAAAAAGCCTACAGCAAATACAAGGGAATTTTTTCCTGTGATATTAAATACACCCAAATATAGAGACATGCTGAAATTCATAAAGTGTATGTGAAAAGCAACTGAAAAGATGACAGGCACTTGAAAGAATCATAATTTTAAAAATAATTTATTTTGCATGGATGTTATTGAATTTAAAGAAAGATAGATTATATTTCATGGGAGGTAGGGGGCTAAGAGATCCCCATTGTCTAAGTCTAATTCTTGGTATGCTCTATTCTAGCTCATACCAGCCACCTTGCTATGTCTTGAATATGACCAAACATGAGACTGCTTTGGATTTTTGGTATTTGCTGCTCTCCATACCTGAAACATTCACCCAGATATTTACATGACTCACTTCATCACTTTCTTTGGTTGTTGTTTAAACATATCCTTATTGGAGATAAATTTCCTTTCTTTTAATTTAAATAGCATATCTCTATCAACCTCTAATCTCTATCTTTGCTTATTTTTTCCTTCATAACATTTATCACCTCCTAATCTATATTTTATTATACGCCATGTAGCCCCATTGCCTACAACAGTCCTGATAACTTTATGGGAACTTAATTTATATATGTTGAATAGACAATCATTTAAACTCATATCTATTATCTAGTGAAATCTTTTCAGAGTATCTCAAATATTATAATAATACCTGCTAGAATATTTTGAAGGACATTTAATTCAAGCTTTAAAAAGCCAAAAATATTTTTGAAGATTTCTGTCTTCAAATAGACAAAAACACGGTAGCTTTAGTCTTACTATAAAGTTCATTCTTATTGTGTAATCCAAAAAGATTTCTGATTTTGAGAATTCTTATCAACTTTTCTATTTGAATCTTGATATTCTCTTCATTTTTATTTCATTCTAGAGCATGTTTTTTGGAAACCTTCTGTGCTTTACAGCTAATGGGTTTCTTAAAGCACCTGTGCTGCCTAGGATCCCTTCTGCCTGACCCAGGTTTTGACAGACTGATCTTGTATTGATATTCTTTTCTTCCTGACACATTTGGTTGCAGAGGATATCAATTGTCATTCATGGAGAACCCCTCAGTAGTTATGGGCCCCCTAGAGAGTCACCCACATTGGATAATAAAGACTAATAGCAATTGATCCAGGGTGTAAATTCTAGAAGCTTTATTGATCCCTTACTGTGTTTTCATATCAAGGGACTATGTTTTATGTCCTAAATGCAACTTATGGTAGAAAGATTTTACAAAATTTTAAGTGAATTAAACTTTTGTCACTTTTAGTAACTTTCGCTGTAATAAAACAAAGGCATGATCCATGAAAGGACAGATTGGTATCCTGGATTTCCTTAAAATTAAAAACATCTACTCTTCATAAGACTGTTGAGGGAATGAAAAGACAAGTGACAATCTGGGAAAGAACATTTGCAAAACACACATACACACACACACACACACACACACACACACACACATATATGATAGATGTGCTTAATTATATATGTTAAAGGTCATATCTTCATAAAATATAAAGACCTCTTAAATGAAATAATAATGAAAACAGTCTAAAAATGAGCAAGATATTTGAATAAGTACTTCACTCAACTAACTACATTTACTGATTACAAAGAAACATGCCAAAAGATACTCACCATCATTACTTATTTTGGAAATACAAATCAATGAGGTAATACAGTGAGCTAACACTATTCTGTATAATAAAAGCATAATATGCAAACAGACTAAACAGCAGAAAGACAGGTCAGCGGGGGGCTGGCGAGCAGGCAGTGCCAGGCCAGCCAAGGTGTGTGTCAGCAGGCAGAGGGAAGGGACGGTGATTGGGGGTGGCAGAGACCAGCAGCGGTAGAGGGGCGATCTGGGGGAGGGGAGCAGGACTGACCAGTTATCCTCTGATCACCCCCCAAGTCACCTCCCGCAGAGGGAGGCCAGACTGCCCAAGGGGAGTGGGCCTAAGCCATCATTCGGACATCCCCTGAGGGCTCCTGGACTATGAGTGGGTGCAGGCCTGGCTGAGGGACCCCCCACCCCCCGAGTGCACGAATTTTCATGCACCAGGCCTCTAGTACATCTATAAGAATGTTTAAAATAAAAAGAGACCTACTATACTGAGTGTTGGCAAAACTGTTGGAGAATTAAAACTATAATACACTTCTGTTAGGAAACTAGTTTATAGTTTCTTAAACACTTAAACTCAGATATTCTACTCCTAGCAATTTACTCAAGAGAATAGAAGCATATGTCCTTATAAAACTTTAACATGAATCCTAATATTAGCTCTACTTGTAATAGATAAAGAGAGGAAACAATCCAAAATGTTCATCAGCAGATGAATGGATAAACTGCTATATCTTTAGAAAAGAGTACTAGTCAATAATAGAAAGGAATTTATGCTACAACATGGATGTAACTGTCAGAAAATAATTGTGCTAAATAAAAAACCTGTATAACATAGGACACAATGTATGGTTCTATCTATTCTAGCAAATGAATATATAACATGTGTGGTAGAAAGAAGATATGTGGCTGCCTTGTATGGGAGGAATGTGGGGAGAGACAAGAGAAAGGGATGACAAAGGTGCAGGAGAAAAGTTTCGGCGGTGATAGATCTGTTCAATGTCTTGATTTTGGTCACGATTTCATGGGTGTTATGTCTGTTCAAACATGGTATATATACAGGCACCTGTTTATGTTAAAACAGCAAATTTATATAATTATGATGTGCAGTTATTTTATGTCAGCTATGTCTCAATAATTCGTTAAAAAGAGCTAAACAAAAAATATCCACAATAACCACTATCCACATATGACAAAATTTTTGCCACATAGATATCACTGATTGCACATGTGGATTGGCTGCCATTGGGTCAAGGACTTACTGTTGGATTTATTAGCTATGGGCAGAATGTGCAATGTGGTATCCATTTGTTTTCATCCTGAAAACTTCTATTTAAGGAATTGCCTCTGGTTGAGGCTTGCAGGCATTCTCAGACTTGGACTGCTTAGTATGACATCTACAATAAAGGAAAATGCAGATGTCACTAAGAATAGAGGTAATAAAATTAGTGAGCCAGGTTTGAAACATTTCTTGCCACACATTGCCCTTCCAGCTAGTGTATATGTCCAGTTTAATTGTGACTCCTTTAAACTCCTCTAGCACTTCCAATTATTCTGGTAATTTCAAATTTCACAATTCACATTCCAAAAAAAATCACATGTTGCTGAGACTTTGGAATTTGGTTTGAAATATGATGCTATACTCCACCAGCCATCTTATTTTTACCACAACTCTTTGACAGCTGTTCAAGGCTATTAATATTGAATTAATGCTCATGGAAGTTTACAATTGATCACTAGGGGGGAAAGAATATAAGTTAATCACAAACTTTCTGTTTTTTGCATTGGCCAGCAAAGAGATCCTTATGTTTCATTGCTGAGTAATACTCAGATTTCATCTTTCTCTGTCTCACACAATTTGGTTTTCCTTTCTTCAAAGAGCTACTCAGGTTGAATAATTATATGTGTATGATATCTAAACATGTAGTGGAAAGATTTTAGGAAGGCATCAGAACAATTGCAAAAGAGGAGAACGAGAGTTGAACAAATCACAAAGTAGGTATTGTACATTATTCTTCTAATACATCCTCATCAAGCGTTTCCTATGTGGCAGGCAATGTATTGGAACTGGATGAGTAATAGTGAGCAAAACCAACCTGTTCCTTGTTCTCATAGAGCTTATAGTACAGGAAATGCATTCAATCAGATGTGCAGTTTACCCCAGACTCCAGCTCCTTGTTCTTTATTCCTCTTTCCTATCTAAATTATCCTCAATAAATTCATACTTATATGACTGAAATTATGTAACAGCTTGGAATGAGAAGATTTGGGTATAAACTCTTCTGAGAAGGTAAGTCCTTGTACTCCTCTTCCTCTCCTTTCCCCCTCCTCTTTCTTTCTTTTTTCCCTCCTTCTCTTTCTTTTACTATTTTCAATTTTTAATTTTTCTAATTAGTACAATAAATTCCCTTATATCCAAACCCAGATTCCCAAATTGTTACCACACATTACTAATATTCTCTCTCCCTCTCTCTCTCTCTCCCCCTCTGTCTCTCTCTTTCTCTGTCTGTATGACCCCAACCTTTCTCTCTCTCCCCCTGTCTCCATAGGTATGTCTACGGGTATAAATATAAATATAGATAAAGATATAACCATAGCCCTATATTTTCCTTAAATATTTGAGAGTAAGTTGCAAACATGATACCCTTTACATCTAAATACATCAGTATACATCTTCTGTTACTTAACATATTATGATAAGTAAAATCAAGAAACTAACATTAATAATACCAGTATCTAATCCAGAATTCATATTCAAAATCAGCCATGTGTACCACTAATGTCCATGACCACTACAAGAGCATATGCTGCATATAGTTGTCATATCTTTTATTTGCCATAAATCTGAAACAGATCCTTAGTTTTTCTTTTTTTATGACATATATTTTTAAGAATACAGTCCAGTTATTTTGTAAAATGCTTCTCAGTTTGTGCTTGTCTGGTATTTGCCTATTATTAGATTCAAGTTATGCATTTTTGACAAGATTATCATAGGACTGATGTGTCTTTCTCAATGCATCATGATGTGCCATTAGTGGGGCAGTAATTTAACTTCATCTACTTATTAAAGGTAAGATTTGCCAATTTTCTCCAATGTAAAGTTATTGTTTTACTCCTTGTAATGAATAATTATCTTGTCAAGACCTGCTTTGAGATTACATAATCATCCTGCTTTGCCGGGGCGGACCAGCAGCCCCTGAATGACGGATGAACAGATTACTCCAACACTGTTTCATTGTGAAAGAGAAGGCTAAGGGATGGCCTGGCTGATAGCAACCAGGCAGCCTTGATTGCCTGCCTCATTAGCCTTTTATTGGAATATTTATTTTTAGATACAATCTGTAAGGTGAGTAATCTTGGGAGGACACATGTTTACATTGTCCTCTAGGCAAGGGATTTAGCCGTATTTGTTTTGTTCCACTTAACTCTTCTTCATAATATCAGGATATTTAAAAATCTGCACATATGCTAAAAAATATGTTATTTTAAAACATTTAAATGAGAGATATGGTGATAATGGTAATTTATCCCTTTATGATGATTTATAACTGTGCCACACTTTTAGCTCCCATTTCCTTAACTATAATTGAACTCCCTAAGTTGAATTTTCTGTTTCAAACAGTAAATGGTAGTACTGGGTTATTCTATCAAGTTTAAGGACTTAATTATCAATATTGCTGTGTTGTTGAAAGTAATAGTAATCTACATTTTGGTTTCAGAACCATTTATATCATTCTGTTAAGATTTATTTTATAAAATAACATACATAATGAAGAATATTGCACATATGTAAATACTTTAGGATAAAAGAAATAATTGTATATATACAAAATGTACATTATTTAAATCATTCAATAAGGTTATTCTTCATATAAATAAACAATTTAGATTTAAATATGTATTTTAGTGATACATGCAGTTTAGTATTGGGTATTAAATATTTATATTGAATATACTCTAAATTTGTAATTATTATAAAAATAATAGTGCTAAATGGTAAAGATTACATAAATCTTTGTTATTTAGGAAGAGTATTGGTGGAGAAACAGAACTTTTTTCCCTCTTCTTCAATTAACTCCTGGTTGAGTATAATGATTATCTTCAGTCACCTTCAACTAATCCTATAACACACAATATATTTTCTAAGACTCATCATTTTCAAAATCTCCAAAAGGTTTGAGTCTTAACTACATTTCGGTTCTTAATTGATTCTTAGTATCACCTAAAAGGGTGCCATCTTCCAGAATCTTTTATTCTGGGCTGAATTTGGTTGGATGGTGGAAAGAGTATAAGAAAAAAGGAGGATATTGTACTCACTTAAAATCCATTTCTCTTATTGTTGAACTAATATTTGAATGTTACAGTCCTCCAGGCCATGATTATAATTATGATGTTAAATTATTTGAGCCAGTCTCTCAGAGGTCCCACACCACACAATGCAAAGGTAATATTTATTACCTTAATGTTTCATAAACAATACTAGGTAACAGATGGCATCTCTAAAGATTTTAATAAGGGTTTTGCAATGCTCGTTTTATGGCAGATGGAATGGAGGAGTAAAGAAGCAGGTGCCTGGGAACTGTTGTAATGAGCTAGAACCAGGTGGTTGGCAGGAATTACTGGCATTGTGGAAGGAACAGAGGTTAAAATTGAGGCAGGAGTTAAAGAGAAATAAGGTAAGTTGACAATGCGACTAAAAATGTATATAGATAGAATCTACAAAGTGGAGGTGTGGAAACCATTTACGTTTTATTTTAGGGTCAGTCTATATGACTTCATTTTTATTTTGGCCACTGTAAAAGTGGAACTGAGGTTTAGGAATGAGGTCATTACCAAAGTCTAGTGGATGATTAGCATTATCTATGGCAGGGTTGATATGAGTATAATGAATACGTCCAAATGTCTGCTCAAAGGACTATTTGTTTTCTTTAAAAGAACAAACATATTTTTATTGAATTCAGAGAGGAAGGGAGAGGGAGAGAGAGATAGAAACATCAGTGAGAGAGCCCTAGCCAATTAGGCTCAGTGGATAGAGCATAGGCCTGAGGACTGAAGGGTCCCAGGTTTGATTCCAGTCAAGGGGTCAAGGGTGCATGCCTGGGTTGTGGACTCAATCAATTATTCTTTCTCATCATTGATGTTTCTATTTCTCTCTTCCTCACCTTTGCTCTCTGAAATGAATAAAAATATCTTTAAAAAAAAAAAAAGTCAATGAGAAAGAGACTCATTGATCAGCTGCCTATTGCATGCCTTCTACTGGGGATAGAGCCTGCAACCTAGGCATGTGCCCTGATAGGGAATCTAACTGAGACCTCCTGGCTCATAGGTTGACGTTCAACCACTGGCTCACTGCTCAAAGGAATCTTTGGAACTGAGTAGTTAACCACACTAAGTTTTTGACCCCTTCTCTGTCCCTTGGAGTTGTCATCATTTTTGAATTGGAAATTACCCAACAGAGCAGCAAAAACTTCAGCTTATCTTAAAGAATGTCACTAGCACACAAATTCTAAGGTTTCTTTCAATTATAAAATTATTAGCATGTATTTGATTCTCAATGTATGATCCCAGGACTAAAAGACCTAACTGCTAGTATGTAGTATATATAGGCATATATATGGGTATATAGGATATATAGACATATATATACACATATATACACAAATAAAAATATCTATATATATGAAAGGCCAGAGACCTTAATGGCCATAATGACTGAAACGACCAGTCACTATGATGCCCACTGTGGCCAGTGAACTGCCCGATCAGGGGGTGGGGCCAGCTGGCCAACCTTACAGCCCCTCCCCGCTGCCGGCCTGCCCCTGATTGGACTCTTCCACCCTGATCAAGAGTGGGGCCGGCCAGCCAAATGCCCCTTCCCTTACCCTGGCCAGCCCTGCCCCTAATCAGCCCACCCCACCATGAAGGCCCGCAGCCCCTCCCCACAGCAGGCCTGCCCCTGATCCCACCTTCCAACCCAATAGGGGGTGGGGCTGACTGGCCAACCTCCCGCAGCCCATCCCCCTGGCCGGCCCCGATCCTTATGGGCCCCCACCACCCTCATCGACCTGCAGCTTCTCCCCCTGGCCACTTTGTCCCTGATTGCACCCCCAACCCCAAAAGGGAGTGGGGCCTGCTGGTCAACTTCCTGAAGCCCCTCCCCCACCCAGCCCCACCCCAGATCATCCCCCATCCCAATCAGGGGCAGGGCCATTTAGGGGTGGGGCTGACTGGCCCACTGCCCACAGCTACTCCCCATGGCCAGCCCCACCCCTAATTGGCCCCCCAACTTCAATCAGGGGCAGGGTCCGCTGGCCAATGCCCTGCAGTCCCTCCCCCTAGCCAGCCTGGCCCTGATGGCCCCAATAGGGGTGGGCCACCCAGCCAAACTTCAGGGGTCTCCTCCTCCCGACAGACCCAGCCTGATCCACCCCGATTGGGCCAGGCCAGCAGGACCCAACCCATGCACAAATTTGTGCACTGGGCCTCTAGTATTGTACATAAGATATGTTGCATAAACATAATATATGAAGATAAAATATTATACATATCACATATATCATGTATAGTCCTATCTAATAAAAGGGTAATATGCAAATTAACCATCACACCATCACAAAGATGGCAGCACAAGATGGTGGCATCCAGTCCTCTCAGCCTTACCAGAGCGCCCCAGTCCTGGGGGGCTGCTGCTGAGAGCGGGCAGAGTGAATGGCCTGGCGGGAGTCTTGCTTTATCACTGTGGCAACGCCCCAGCCATGGAGGGCCTCTGGGGAACAGGGTGGGCAGCCCACAGCCTCTGCGGCTGAGCGCAGGCCCAGAGAGGAGAGGGCGGGCCCGCCTCCCACGGAAGCAGCAGTGTTCCCTCCTGGCACCCACGCTCGCTTCCGCCTCCCACAGAGGCCGCCCGGCTCCCAGCTCCCATGGAAGCAGCGCAGTTCCCATGGAAGCAGTGTAGCTCCCGGCGGCGTGCTGCGGTTCCCGGCCTAATGCATGGGATATTGCACGATGGGCTACTAGTCTATGTAATAAAAGCCTAGGCAACCATTATGGTGGAACAACCAGAACGACTGGTTGCTATGATGTGCACTGACTACCAGGGGGCAGACGCTAAATGCAGGAGCTTCCCCTGGTGGTCAGTGCGTTCCCACAAGGGGATCGCCACTCAGCCAGAAGCTGGGCTCATGGCTGCCATGCACAGTGGTGGTGGCAGGAGCCTCTCCTGCCTCTGTGGAAATGCTAGGGAGCAGCGAGCCGAGCACTAAGGAGCAATGAGCAGGCAGGCGGTAAGGAGAAAGGGGTCCCAGACTATGAGAGGGATGTCCAACTGCCTGCATAGGCCAGATCCCTGGGGATCGGGCCTAAGCTGGCAGTCGGACATCCCCCAAGGGGTCCCAGACTGCGAGGACTGCGAGGAGAAAGGAAATTAATACCTGGGTGCATTAGAGGGAAACTACAAAAAAAAAAAAAAAAAAAGGCAGAGAGCATTTTAAAAGTAGTCAGAAGAAAACCAGCAGGTGGACACCCCCCGAGGGGTCCCAGACTGCGAGAGGGTGCAGGCTGGGCTGAGGAACCCACCCCCCCAGTGCACAAAATTATATAAATACTAGAGGCCCGGTGCACGAAATATGTGCAATGGGGGGTGTCTCTCAGCTCAGCCTGCACCCTCACCTATCTGGGACCCCTCAGGGGATGTCCAACTGCAGGTTTATGCCAAATTCCACAGGGATGGGGCCTAAACCGGCAGTCGGACATCCCTCTCACAATCTGCTTGCCTGCATGCCAGCCTGATCACCCCCTAAACACTCCTCTGCCAACCTGATCGATGCCTAACTGCTCCCTTGCCAGCCCGATCGCCCCCAACTGTCCTCCCCTGCTGGCCTGGTAACCCCCAACTGCCCTCCCCTGTTGGCCCGGTCTCCCCCACCTGCCCTCTCCTGCTGGCCTGGTTGCCACCAACTGCCCTCCCCTGCCAGCCTGGTCACCCCAAACTGCCCTGCCCTGCCAGCCTGGTCGCCCCTAACTGCCCTCCCTTGCCAGCCCGGTTGCCCTCCCTTGCAGGCCCAGTCACCCCTAACTGCCCTGCCTTGCAGGCCTGGTCCATCTCAACTGCCTTCCCCTACCAGCCAGGTTGCCCCTAACTGCCCTCCCCTGCAGGCCTGGTCGCCCCTAATTGCCCTCCCCGGCAGGCCTAGTTGCCCCAACTGCCCTCCCCTCCTGGCCTGATTGCCCACAACTACCCTCCCCTGCCAACCATCTTGTGGCACCATCTTTGACCACATGGGGATGGCCATCTTTTGCGAGGGAATAAGGGTCAATTTGCATATTCCCTCCTTATTATATAGGATAGTTGAGAACCACTGGTTTGGATATTTTAAGGACTATTGCTAGAAGCAGTAGCTTCATAATATAGTGAAACAAAACCAAACACAAAAGAGCACAGTTCTAGTAAAGGCAAAAGTAGTAGAGCCATGTTTATGTGTCTGGAAACCCATAAATATTGGGAGCCTTCTTTATGGAATAAAATAAAAAGTTACAAATACAAAGTTAGTATAGTGCTCTCATAGTAAACCTACTTTTGAGGAATTAACATTGAGGTTAGCTTCACTTCTTACCATCCTGGACATGTTATAGAGTAAGATCCAGATGGCTTAAGCTCAGCATTTTGAGGTCTAGAAAACGGATAGGTCTCAAAACTCTTCTTTAGACACAAACATACAGAACGAGGCATATTTGTTTAAGTATGTCTAAGACAGAGTCCTTCAGGACTGCAAGATTATAATGGTGCCCTGAATAAAAATTTTTAAAAGCTGCTTGTAATCTTTTGATAAATTCATTTTATCCAAACACTAGCTTCTATCAAATCCTTATTTCTTTTAATATATGTTTAATTAAAATTCATAGAGGATATGGCAAACAACAACAAACAGAAGCAGAAATTGCACATTGAACCTATATATCCAGAATGTTCCTAATGGTTTTCAGCTCAGCTTATAAAACCAGTCTATTTTGTAGTTAATTTTATATATTTTAGTCTACATATGGTTTGATATTAAAGTAAGCAAGCATCCAAACATCATATTTAAAGTTCATTTTTAAAATTGTTCTTTCTGTTTTCAAGAAAAATAAAAAGTATTTTATATATGTATTTTCAGATGTACATATGTATGAATATGTATGGCATGTATTGTATGTGTGTGAATGTGTAATTTGGTGCCTAATTTTTTACCACATTATTTATGGAAAAGGTGGGATTTAGATACAGTCAGGTGGCCATTTCCAGGAAATGTATAGCCTTTTTTTACTTCATTAGAAAATGTTATAAACTTAATACATATAATTGAAAAATCATTTATATTTTCAATGGGAATATTATTATTTTTAATATATTTTATTGATTTCAGAGAGGAAGGAAGAGGGAGAGAGAGATAGAAACATCCATGATGAGAGAGAATCGTGGATCAGCTGGCTCCTGCAAGTCCCCCACTGGGAACTGAGCCCACAACCCGGGCATGTGCCCTTGACTGGAATCAAACCTGGGACCTTTCAGTTCGCAGGCCGACACTCTATCCACTGAAAGGATATTTTTTCCATTGACTTTTAGAAAGAGTGGAAGGGAGGGAGGAAGAGAGAGAGAGAGAGAGAAACATGGATGTGAGAGAGAAACATCAACTGGTTGCCTTCTACGTATTCCCCAACAGGGGCGGGATAGAACCTGCAACCCAGGCATGGGCCCTTGAGTGGGCAGGTACTCAACACCATCCATGTTTTAAATGCCTCTGGTTTGTGGTTGTTTGGGATGCAAATTAAATGCAAGAGAGCAACCCCAATAAAGTTTCAGGGGCTATGCACCCATAGGGAGATACCAGATAAAGGGATTTAAAGTAGGAAAATAATTTGATATTGTCTCTGGACTGCCAGAAGCTTACTAAAATGTTAAATTTTTAGAAGTTCTTTATATTTACTTTTCAGTTGAAGTTCCAGATTATTTTTGCAAAAATCAGTTCTAAGCGACACTGTTAAAATGCCTGCCTTCACTTTATTTTCAGGGTTTAGGGGTTGTGGATGTGTACTATTGATTTAAATTCTGCTAGGTGTTCTGAAAAGAAAACAAAAATGCATAAAATTCCAGAGTCCAAAGTGCCCATTAGCTCTGAATATGCCAGGTTGTCAACCAATATTACAGCTATGACCTTTAAAGTATTTGAAAGAAAGCTGGATAGCTTTGTGTAAAAGGCTGGATTTTATGACTTTGCCTATGCCAAAGAGATTGTCCAACAGAAAGCACCCTGGTAAGCCTAATTATTACTCCACATATGGTACGTGGCATTATAAGCTATTTTGAGGTTTTTGGCGAGGGAGAGCCATGAGTGACAACCACAGCAGGGCGTGCTGAGGAATTTTCACTCCAACTCTAACATTTCCATGTTGGCAGAACATAAAACACAAAATGCTGTTTCAGTAATCATTCTTCCATGTATTTATTTTCAGGGCAAATAATTTTGTTAAAATTTATAGGATGGACTGAGTAAGGAAGTGATACATGAAAAGTCAGTATAGTAGATCTATACTCAATGAAGATTGTTCTTCAAAATATTACACTATTATCTATAAGGGTGGCTTTTATTTCCTATTTTAAAATCATGGCAGCTTTTATAAAACTTTATTTAGAGAATAATGTAGGATCTGATTTGGAGTACACCTTAAGTTAAACATTAATAAAACACTGAATTTATGTGTAGGTAGTTGCACACACAAAGTATATTAAAAGAATGAACTCAGAGAAATGTGGAAATAATAAGCCATTTGTTAAATGTACCTCTATGCCTTTAATTGATTATGTTTGAAAGGTTTCTCAGAAAGTGAAGAGAATTAAAACATTAATGAAGAAGGTTGTTTTATACTTATAATTTGAATATGACAATCCAATGAGAACTATTTCTAACTCAAACTTGTGGGCATCTCAAACATGACTTAAAATGAAATTCAGACATGCCCTCCCTCCATCCATGAAGCACGTTAAAGGTCACCTTGCATACTGGGTAATTGCAGTGTTTTGCTTAATGGTTAATATGACAGTGGAAGGCATGTTCATATGCCTGGTCATGTGAAAAGTGTTTATATACATTCAACAATAATTATGCTCACATCCTCTACTATACTTTGTAGGGTCTGAAAAGACTTTGACTTTCCAAGTTTCAGGAGCTTAGCAGATTTCTGGCACCACTTTCTCTTGGTTTTGGATAAAAGAAAAAATAATTTTATTCTCTGGAAAAAAATCTGAAAGAGAGAGAGAGAGAGAGAGAGAGAGAGAGAGAGAGATTTGTCTCTCTGGTTTTCCATTCTAAATACTAAAATCAGGACAGTACTTAAAATGAAGGATTATTTTAGCTAAGGCAGAGTAGTGACTGGGAGCAGATAATATTTACAGTAGGCCTGTGTTCATGTTCAAGGCTAAAAGAAAATCATGACATCAGGATTTTGGGTAGCATTTTGTTCTCAGTGATTATTTTAGATATTGTTTTAAAACAAATTCAGGTATACTTTATTTACTTCCAAATCCAGATTTCAATTCAGTTTTAACTTATATTTAATTCAAATGATTTCAAAATCTCTGTGGGTATAACTTCTAAACATTATAAAAACATTAAAATGACATTTACCACTTCATTTTTTCCCTTTAAGAGTGAAATAGAATGAATGTTTTTAGTATCTGGCCCCTTTGCTGCTATTACTATTTTCTCCAAAAGGTGGCACTTGTGTCATCTTTTTCTTCCTCAGGGTGCAGAGAACCTGGGGAGCCAGAGGGACCACCATGCATTTTCAGAATATAAACTTTAAGCAGCCATGTCAGAAATCCACATTTCTGCAATGTAGCTGCTTTATGCTCAAAGAACCCTTCAAATTATTATTAGTCCTCTCCTGTGAAAGAAAAACATGCTTCCTGTCTTAGTTTGGTTTAAACTTTGGAGTTCTTTATCCCAAGTTTGTTTTAGAATGTTCTTCTTCTGATCTTTCACTAAAGTTCTAATCCTTTTTGTAGATAACATTGGCTCATCTGAAGTTGTGCTTCTTGGTTAGAATGCATAAGCAGCACACCAGTGTGTCTGGACTCTATCTAAACAAATCTTTCTGACAGCATAAATCCAGCAGGATAAATCATCCAGACAGGAGAAATCTTTTGAACTGCAAACAGACAAGAAAGAGAGGCACAGAGGGAAAGAAAGCCATGTTGGAGAGATTCTGGTGATGAGCCAGAACTAAACAGCTGAAACATAAAATGAAACATGTAGGTTCTCCGCAGAAATTCATGTACATTTATGTCCAACCCCTGCAGCTGAAAAGATTTTTAAATGTGATCTAATGAAGTTCATCCACTTCATCTGACAGATGAGAAAGCTGAGTCCCAGGAAGGTAAAAGTGTGTGTTCAATGAAACATAACTGAATTCTGTTTCTATGTCTGGTGAAAGAAGGCAGTGATCTGCCAAAGACATCTGTTAAGTCGCCAGTTCTAGAAAACAAAATCTCCATTCTGAAAATGGGAGTTTCTTTAACAATGATTCCTTTTTTCAGGCACATATTATTTTGAGCCACTTTGCTATCTTACAAGTCCTCCTCTGCTCCAAGTAGTAATATGGTCACTCATTAATCATGTATGTTATAGATCCGTGCTGTTTTATACAATAGCCGTTATCCACAGGTGACTATATTAAAATTTAAACTAATTACAATTAAATAAAATTATAAATTTAGTTCCTCAGTTACACTAGCCACATTTCAAATGCTCAGCAGCTACACGTGGCTAGTGACTATAGTATGGGGCAAGGCACATAGGACTTTCCATTGTTGCTGAAAGTTCTCTTGGATACTACCACTGTTATAGATTATTAACTTCAGAGTATCCAGCGAGTCCAACACAAGGTCAGGTACATAGTGTAATGAACTAATCCAGTGCATAATTACTAAAAGCTTTTGTCTCATAATTTACATGGGTTTGTAAACAAGTTTACAACCAGCAATGGAAAACTATCAGTCATACGCCCTCCCTTCTTCACTTCCTTTCTCCCCCTTGTTTTCCCTTATCTAATGTTCTTTACTTTTGAGCATTTAATAAATCTTTGTGAGTACCTTATTTATTCCCTCTTGTGTGCATTATTGATTATATATCACAAGGTCCCTTGAACACCTGCTATGTGATAGACATTGCACTAGGTAACTAAAAGGAAGAATCTGATGCTCCGTGATAATGAATTGGGCAGGAGAACATGTTTCTAGAGCCCAAACAGGATTGGAATGAGCTCCTTGAAGTGTCTAAATTAGCAAAATCAAGTATTATTAGCATAATTATGTAGATTAAGAGATGGGGGCATATTCTGATGGATTTAATGACTTGCCCAAAAGACATCTGCCAAGGAATCATCAAATAAGTTGTGCCTTGCACACATCAACATTCTTTCCTTTTAAGCCCAATCCTCAGAATGTTTTTGAATACAGAAAGGATTGGTGTTCTAACATGGACTTCTCTTTGTAGTTCTAATCTAAGTGCTTCTGGAAGGCCCTTTTGTTAAAATGGTCTGTTCTTGATGTTATATCAATACTTTGAACTCTTGGGAGTTGACAGAGCTTAAATGTAAATTAAACCAACGTTCTTTCTATTAAAATAGATATAATTTTTATCAATTGGCAGATGAATAAAATCAGACCATTTGTAGGCAATCAGGACATCATCGGTAGCATGCAACTTCTCAGAGTTGGCATTCCCCAGGCCTTTCTTTTTAGTATTTTTAAAATTAAATGTATTAGGGTGACATTGGTTAAAAAATTATATAGATTTCAAGTGTACAAGTCTGATACATCATCTGTATATTGTGTGTTTACAACTCAAAGTCAATCTCCTTCCTTCATCATACACTTGACCCCCTTTACCCATTACTACCTCCCCCCACCCCTAACCCTCTGGGAACCACTATACTATTGTCTGTGTCTATGAGTCCCCCCACCCCGCCCTCCCCGCCACAAGTCTTTCTGTGTAACAGCGTGATTCATTTAGGCACACCTAACTCTAGATGTTATCTAAAGTCTAAGTTTTATATTGATTTTTCCTTCACAGCATTCCTTGCTTAGAAATTTGACATCACCCCATCATTCTTCAAGTGGCTCAGGAATGGACTTTAACTGGGCTGTTACTGTCTCTGCATAAGTTGGTAGTGCTCCACTGATGCCATATGCCACTCAGCATGACGGTTAGTGTGATAGAGACTCCCCCACACTGCAATTTCTCAGCCATGTGTTAATTTATATATTCTAAATGGGGTCTCAGATACCCTGTGTTACTTGGAATTATTTGAACGACAAATTGTATTATAGTGAGACAGTGCTTCATTTATTTTTATAATAAACTTAGATACAGATTGTCCTTAGCTTTATCTAACACTAAAGGCCCAGTGCACGAAAATTGTGCACTAGGGTGTGGTGGGGGTCCCTCAGTCTGGCCTGGGCCCTCTCACAGTCCAGGAGCCCTCGGGGGATGTCCGACTTCCAGAAGTAGGACATCCTTAGTGCTGCTGCGGCGCTCCCCCTGTGGGAGTGCACTGACCACCAGGGGGCAGCTTCTGCATTGAGCACCTGCCCCCTGGTGGTCAGTGCATGTCATAGCGACTGGTCATTCCACCATTTGGTTGATTTGCATATTAGCCTTTTATTATATAGGATAAGCCTCCAGTAATGCCATGTTTTCTTATCCTATTCACAAAATTTGCCATCCTGAATTTAATTGATTGGAACTTTTTTGAAAACTTTTCCAAGTCCTTCAGAGAGCACTGCCCTGATTCCATCATCCTTTTTACATTGTCATATTTTCCTACCAAAACAAACAAACAAATAAAACAAAACAACCATGACTTTTCTACTTTTAGTGATTTATTTTCTTTTCTTCCCAACTCATCAGTTCAAAGAATCTTTCCCAGCTTATCTACAATTCATTGATTCCCCTCTTTCAAGGTTTTTCTCTAGTATCTTAGAATTCAAAGATTCTCATAACCAACAATACTTTTCATGCATTTTAAATGTACTTTCTTTGCATAATAAAATCATACTAATGCATTGAATAATATATACTGCCCAGTGTAATGAAACAAATTTTTCATAGCAGACCACTCCCCAGCTATGTGACTTTGGGCAAATAACTATCATTGTGAACTCCAATGTTCTCATCTAAAAAATGAAGTAAAAATATATAATGAAAAATAGATCTATATTGCTGGTACTTTCTTTTTCTCAGTCATTTTTCTTTTCTTTTAAAAGAGTCCAGTTAGAAAAACATACTAGCTGGTAATTTTCTCCCTATAGGTTATGTGACAGATAATAACTCAAAATAATTTTCTCTAGAATGTGTTATCACTAGTGAAAGTAGTTTTGGAAAACAAAAACTTTTGGAGAGAACCAAGATGGCGGCATAGGGAGGACGCCTGATTGTTGCCTACAACAACAATTTTGAAACTACAACTGGAAAACAGAGCAGACACCATCCTGAACTACCAGAGGGCTGGCTGAGAAGATGCTCTACAACTAGAATAAAAGAGAGGGGGACGCAGGATGATGCTGATGCCGGTGAGCCAAAGATCTCACTTTAAAATCTACGGCTCTGGAAGATGGCGGCGGAGTTGAACGGCTGATCTGTTGCCTCTCATGGCAGTTTCGGAAATACAACTAAAAGATGGACTGGTGAGCGCGGCGACTCCTGCTCTCATCTCCACAGGCCGGGCGGCTGCTCCTCTCAGTCAGCACCTCAGCCTGGGCCATGAGCTCGTGGGCGGCAGCGGCAGCTGCTATGGAGGCGGCCGTGGACTTGGCGCAGTGGCTCTCGGTGAAGGAAGAGACCATCTTTCTGCAGGACGGGCCCATCCGCGTCACCGACCTGGACGAGCTGCCCAGTGAGATCCTCGGAGCCCAGGAGGCCGCCAACACCGACTTGGAGGATTTTTAGGATTTCCCGTCTTACATTCAAGTCCTTTAGCCATTTTGAGAGAGGAGAACCAAGAAGGCGGCAAAGTCAAACAAATGAACTGCGCCGCGCACAACAATTTCAAAAATACAACTGGAGGACAGAGCGTCTGCCACCCAGAACCAAAGGAAAGCTGGCTGAATGGTGGATTTACAGCTAAGAGGGAAGAGGACAGAGCGAACTCAGAAGGGATAAGGTGTGGAGACGCGTGGGTCAGACTGGTGGTGGGGGAAGGGTCGTGCGGCTTTTTTTCCAACCCTAGGGGAGATTAGCTCCCCATCACCCTGAAATCCAGCTTCTGGGGACTCGAGGGAGACCCAGAAACATGCGGGGAGAGGCTGGACTCTCGGCCTTCGTGTCGGAGAGTGGGAGTAACTTCCTTGCGGAGGTGCGCCCAGCAATCAGTGTTTGCTGCGCTGGAGTGCGGAACGAGGGGGCTTAGAAACATGGAAAGCAGAAAAAGCAGACTTGCAGCCATTGCGGTTCGCCACACCATGGCCTGGTGGCGCCCTGAGACCCCGCCCCGCCCTGAGACCCGCCCCGCCCCGGGACCCGCCCCGCACATTTTGCAGGCCCACTTGGGCTCCAAGCAGCGGCTTTTGCATGTGTGTGGCCTGCCCTGTGGCAGCTTGACCAGATGAACTGCGGTTCTAGTCGGACTGCTCCAGGGCCGCTTAGACAGGAGGAGGAAACTGCAGTTTTTGCTGTAATTCCTGCTGAGTGGCCTCAGGCAGTAGCTGACCTACACTCCATTGGAGACCCAGAAACGAGGGCATCTAGTGGTCGGTGTGAGATGACACCAGATTTCAACCACTCGCATAAGGGACACATTCGAGAGGCAGACTCAGTGAGCACCAAAGCTTTGCTGCAACAAGATCCGGCCCATAAACGTGTCTCCTGCACAGCAACTCTTCCTTTATAGAAACAGAGGGTCCTCACGGACAATTGGCCAGGAGGACAATTCCTCCCAGTGACACCAGCAACAATCAAGACTTAACTATACAAAGGAGGACCAAGATGGAGGCATAGGGCAGAAGCCTGATTGTTGTCTACCACAACAATTTTGAGACTATGACGGGAGAGCAGAGCAGACACCATCCAGAACCACCGGAGGGCTGGCTGAGCAGATGCTCTACAACTAGAATAAAAGAGAGGGGTACTCGGGATGATGCTGATGCCAGTGACTCAAAGATCACACTTTAAGAACTATGGCTCAGGCGACACAATGGCAGCCTGGAATGTGCTCGGCGCAGTTCCCCCGGCGGTCTCCAGCTGAGGAGATGGCTCCACTCGCTGCCGAGCACGGACAGACGAGCCCCTGAGAGACATGGGGTGGGAGACTCCGCGCTTGCTGACCTCCGAGTCCTTCAAGAATCTCAACGCCCTGGAAGCGGCCAGGTGCGCACGCTCGGCGACCGGCCACCGCTGCAGACCCAAGGGCCGACGCAGCAACCCCGGACCAGCCCGCCACCGCGCACCGGGCACACCAGAGCTTCGCCGAGCCCGCAGCCCAACGAGTTCTGCGGCAGCCACCCTGGAGCTCTGAGAAAATGCCCGAAGGAATTGCTGAGAGGGAATTGACCAACAGGAATTGGGATCAAGAAGACGAAACCCCGCTGGGTCCCGGGTCCGGGTGAGGCCGCGCACCCCTGGGTCCAGGTGAGGCTGGGAACTGGGTTGGGTTGGGGCTGGGTCCCGGGTCCGGGCGAGGCCACATGCCCCTGGATCCGGGTAAGGCCGCACCCCCCTGGATCCGGGTGAGGCTGGGTCCCGGGTCCGGGTGGGACCGCCCCCCTGGGTCCGGGTGAGGCTATGCGCCCCTAGGTCCGGGTGAGGCTTGATCCTGGGTCCGGGTGGGGCCGTGCGCCCCTGGACCCGGGTGAGGCCTCGTGACCCTGGGTCTGGGAGAGGCCACGCGCCCCTGGGTCCAGGTGAGGCCACGTGCCCCTGGGTCCGGGTGAAGCTGTATCCCGGGCCCAGGTGAGGCCGTGTGCCCCTGGATCCGGGAGAGGCTGGGTCCTGGGTCCGGGTGAGGCCTCGCGCACCTGGGTCCGGGTGAGGCCACGCGCCCCTGGGTCCAGGTGAGGCCACACACCCCTGGGTCTGGGTGATGCCAAGTGCCCCTGGGGCCGGGTGAAGCTGGATCCCAGGTCCAGGTGAGGCCATACACCCCTGGGTCCGGGAGAGGCTGGGTCCTGGGTCTGGGCGAGGCTGCGTGCCCCTGGGCTCGGGTGTGGTCACACACCCCTGGGTCTAGGTGAGGCCTCACGCCCCTGGGTACTGGTGAGGCCGTGCGCCCCTGGATCCGGGTGAGGCCACGCGACCATGGGTCTGGGAGAGGCCATGCGCCCCTGGTTCCAGGTGAGGTCGCGCGCCCCTGGATCCAGGTGAAGCTGGATCCCGGGTCTGGGTGAGGCTGTGTGCCCCTGGATCCGGGTGAGGCTGGGTCCCGGGTCCAGGTGAGGCCTCGCACACCTGGGTCCGGGTGAGGCCACGCGCCCTTGGTTCCGGGAGAGGCTACGCGCCCCTGGGTCCGGGTGAGGCCACGCGCCCCTGGGTCCGGGTGAGGCCATGCGCCCCTGGTTCCGAGTGAAGCTGGATCCCGGGTCCGGGTGAGGTCGTGTGCCCCTGGATCCGGGTGAGGCCGTGCGCCCCTGGATCCGGGTGAGGCCACGCGACCATGGGTCTGGGAGAGGCCATGCGCCCCTGGTTCCAGGTGAGGTCGCGCGCCCCTGGATCCGGGTGAAGCTGGATCCCGGGTCTGGGTGAGGCTGTGTGCCCCTGGATCCGGGTGAGGCTGGGTCCCGGGTCCAGGTGAGGCCTCGCACACCTGGGTCCGGGTGAGGCCACGCGCCCTTTGTTCCGGGAGAGGACATGCGCCCCTGGGTCCGGGTGAGGCCATGCGCCCCTGGTTCCGAGTGAAGCTGGATCCCGGGTCCGGGTGAGGTCGTGTGCCCCTGGATCCGGGTGAGGCCACACGCCCCAGGGTCCGGGTGAGGCCTCGTGCCCCTGGGTCTGGGTGAGGCCACGCGACCATGGGTCCGGGTGAGACCATGCGCCCCTGGGTCCGGGTGAAGCTGTATCCTGGGTCCAGGTGAAGCTGGATCCCGGGTCTGGGTGAGGTCGTGTACCCCTGGATCCGGGTGAGGCCACGTGCCCCTGGGTCCGGGTGAGGCCTCGCGCCCCTGGGTCCGGGTGAGGCCATGCGACCATGGGTCTGGGAGAGGCCACGCGCCCCTGGGTCTGGGAGAGGCCACGTGCCCCTGGGTCCGGGTGAGGCTGGGTCCCGGGTCCGGGTGAGGCTGCACGCACCTGGGTCCAGGTGAGGCCACGTGCCCCCTGGGTCCGGGTGAGGCCACGTGCCCCTGAGTCTGGGTGAAGCCATGCCCCTGGGTCCGGCCGAGACCAAACCAGAAGGTGTCGGACCTGCATTACCACCATTTGTCCACCATCCAGAGCTGAGGGGTCAGTACCGACATGTACACATAAGGAACTGGTGGACATTGATATTGGGTCTCAAAAGAACTGTTGGTCCAGAAACAAACTCACTACAGACTGATTCATTTGCCTGTCAGCATAACTATTATTGCTCGTCTCACATTCAGTTCTTATAAGTATATCTCTAGTGACACATGATCTCGTTCATCTAGGGGAAATGATGAACAACATAGACTGATGAACAAGAACAGAACCAGAAACAAGGAGACATCGATCGGACTATCGGGCCTCAGAGGGAGGATAGGGGAGGGTGGGGGGAGGGGGGAGAGATCAACCAAAGGACTTGTGTGCATGCATATGAGCCTAACCAATGGTTAAGTTCAACAGGGGGTTGGGGCATCCATGGGGAGGGGTGTGGGATGGGAATGGGGGGATGAGGACAAATATGTGACACCTTAATCAATAAAGAAATTAAAAAAAAAAATTAAAAAAAACAACTTTTGGTCAAAGATAACATTTGTTATTTTTTTGAGGATTTTTTTGACTCTCTGCTGGTTAGACTAAAGTTAGAAATTTTGAGAAATAAATATATTCTGATACTGGCTACAAAATATTTTTAAAATCCTTATATGTTTAGCTGACGTGTGGTTTATATCCCAGGTTACATGACATAGCATTGGAAAATGGCACAGTATTCTTAAATAATTCACACTGGGAAACTGGATGCATACTTAAAATGACACTTGTACATGTTTCAGCTGGAATCATTTGTATTTGTTCTGTGGCTTGGGAATCTCTCCAGAGTGAAGGAGCACAGAGCTTACTTTGTCCTAGTCAAGATTCTAACACACAAGCCTCCACTAACAGCCACAACACATTTTAACTAGCCAAATGGGTATTTTTCAAAATGTATGTCCCTTGATCAAATTAAGATATGTGGCTCCTTGTATGAAAGGGAAATTTTGCATAAAACAAACAAAATTCTAAATCTTAGTTATTACTTTAAAATATTTTGAAAACCAAAATAGCCAGATTATCACTTTATAGACTTTACTTCCAAATATAAGTTACTTATGTGTACACTAGCTAAATCAATATTGCTGTGGTATCAGCTCAAAACTCAGGTGCTCCTTAAAAGCCTGTAGGATATTTGGCCTTATATTACTCTATGAATACCTAAAACATGTTTTGCCTGTTGCACAGTGCGTTTTCCCTCATCAATTATCTGTTTAATATGGCTCTACTGTTGATAGAGAAAATGACGTGAACAAAGCATGGAAACAAACTAATTCTCCCCAAGATATAAATTTGATCAAACTACACTGGACAAAAATTTCATTGGACAGAAAAATACCTGAGAAATAAAAGAACACAGTAACATAAATTATTATAACATAAACACAGTAACATAAAAGAACACAGTAACATAAATTATTAGCTTTTATTAATTTTGACTAATAGACTTTGTACTCAGTTGGTATGTACTAACTACTTATTGATTTGTCATGAAAGACCTTTGATTCTTTCAGATTCTCTGTTTGACAAAATGCAATTTACAATTACCATCTATTTTTCGACAGTAGAGTATCCATTCAAACAAAGAGCTGTGTAAGAATTGATCTTGTTTGAAAAGGACAAGATAGTTTATAGTATTACCTTATTGTGTAAAAGTAATGGTTTCCATTATTTTATAAAGTGATTTTAACTGGGTAGATGGTGAATTTTGTACCTACAGATTAAGGTCTGATAATCTCAAATATGATAACGAGAGAGGTAGCAAATGGCTTTTCAGATATTATTTAAATAGCGAAATTTTTATGCTGTCCCATCTCAAATTTAAGAGTGCAGTCACTATCTTCCAATGTTCCTTCTCAAGCAGAACTCAATGGAAATTCAAGGCATTCTGGAAACTATAATTTTGCTGTAGTTTGAAGTTGCCCAGATTAAAGAGGGGGACAACGTTCTGAACAAATTATTCTCTGGCTAAATTCTAGTATTATCCTGGGCCAAATACTATTTTTTTTTTGGCTGTAAAATGAACAAAAGGGGTTCTTTATAAGGAAATGTTGTTATTTTTGTTGAAAAGGATTTTCATTCATCTTGTCATGATTATAATAAATTTCACTAGTCTCACATTTCTAGATATCTTGAGCCTGTTTTTTAAAACATTTTCTTTTCTTTTTAAACTATAAATTACCTAAAATGACTGGTATTAAAGAATTTCCAGTCACAGCCATCAATCTTTTAAACATCAAACTTTAAATAATAAATGGATGGATGAATAATATTGGCCAATTCTTTTATTTATTAACATTAAAAATAGAGACATTGCCTTCTATTTCTCTAAATATTTATACCCTCAACATGTAATGAAGTCATGAAGACATGTCCATCTGCTTATTTTTTAAAATTCCTGGTGTCAACAGTTTAGAAGTTTTCTGTTAAAAAACAACAACGAAGGCATTCTTGTGGAATGTAGTCAAATCAAGGAATTCTGTCCAAATCTTGGAAACAAACAAAACTTTTGGCTTATTTTCTGGAAAAGTTTAGATCAAGCCTTTCACTTTTATAATTTATAAACAATTTTGCAACTGGTGTGTGTGTGTGTGTGTGTACTGGGTTTAAAATTTGAAGCAAAGTGCTAAGGGGATTCCATGTTGTTTGATTGTTGTGAAGATCTGGATTAGATATAGGAGTTTATAGTATTGGTTGTGGATTGATAATTAGCTGGAAGAAGAGTATTGAAATAGGGAGAAATCACCCTTATCTGGATACCATTTACTGAGACTTGGCCAGGAACATAACACTAGCAAATAGCAAAGTGTACTTGTTTGCTCTCTCTTTGCTCCCCTTAGTCTATGCTCCATCCTTCTCTAACCCCATCTGGGCCTTAGAAAGCTAATTTCTGAAAATTGCTTCTCCATGGCTTTCTTGCCAGCTGGCTTCTGCTTGGAATCCGTCAGTGGTCCCAGGAAACTAAGATACAAAGGTGGAATGGCAAGTTGTACATTTCTACCCCTATCCCTTCCTTTGTCATCAGTACCCTGTCCCTGGTGATAATTATATTCCCCTTTCCCACCAAAAAAGCACTCTTTCACAAATCCATCTCTTAGTGAGCTCTGATAGCACCATTTCTTCCTCTTGTCCCTTTGGTCCTATGGGTGGAATCAACTTCCACTGTTGTTGTCTCTCGATGCCCCACCATCCCTATTTCCTCCTTTCACTGTGCCCACACACAATCAGGACCCCAATAAATAAATAAAAAATAACTATATTATTTAAAAGCAGTTGTGTGCATAAAGTGAAAAGGGTGGGGTTTTTTCATTGTCTCAATGGCTATGGAAATATAATTAAGAATTAAATCACTCAGTCAAGTACTTATTATAAAAATTGAGAAATGCCCTAGCCCCATGGCTCAGTTGGTTGGAGCATTATCTAGTACACGGAAAGGTCATGGGTCGGAATCAGAAAGTAACAGATCACTGTTTCTCTCTCTCAATCAATAAAAACATATCCTTAGGTGAGAATAAAAAAGAAAATTAAAAAGTACTTCACATTTATTACTAGATAAATTTATAAAATGTATAACATGGAAAAATTAAATAAGAAAGGAAATAGTAATTAATCTTACTGATCAATTTCATTGTGTTAGCTACATCCCTATGAAATAGGCATTGTCATTGATCCCATTTTAAACTATAGATACTAAACTATTGAAAGGTGAAATGACTTGTGTAAGGCCACACAGCTATGAGATTCCAGAGGAAGAATTTGAATTGAGGTAGACTGGCTCCTAAACCTGTACTCTTAACAACTTAATACTGCCACCTTTGAAGACAAATAGCATTGATTAAGTATCTACTATATGCTAGGAAGTTCATTAGGTGCTTTCATGGACAATGTCTCCTTTACTGCTCTCTGAGGAGCACTTGACATTCATCCATTCCCTATTTTGAGAAACATTTTCCTTTCTAGGTTCCTCTGATATAAAACATGCTGTTACTTACTTCCTCATCTTTCCTGGATACTATCATTTTTCTTTACTTGTCCCTTCTTATTTATTATTCAACCTTTAAATGTGTGACTGTTTTGAATTTCCTTATTGTTTTTATTTTTCCTGGTTGAGCTCATTTAATTAACTGGCCTTAAAATGTCAATTATATGCAGATGACTCTAATGTTTTTGTTTCTAAATTGTCCCCTCTCCTAAATGTCATACCTGCATATTCAACTGTCTCCTGGACATCTCCATATGGGTGTCTAGTGAGCATTTCCAACTTAACATGGCCAACTGAGAAAGTGTGATTCATTGTTTCTTCAATCTTCTCTCTGTGTCATCTCCATTTCATTAAATAGCACTATTAACTATTTCAATTGATCAAGATAAAAATTGAAGAATGATCCTTCCCCAAATATCTAACTAGCAATACCTTCTGTTAGCTCCTCATGGGGAGATCCAAGTCTCTTCCTGCTTATGACCATCATCTTTTATCCCTGCCACAGTGATAGCTTCTCTCCTGACTGATTTTCTATTTCCAGACTTGCTCTCCTTCAAGGATTTCTACAGATAGCAGCCCAAGCAAATATTTTAAATATATTGGTTCATATTATTTAAAACTATTTATTGGTTTCCAAACACAAAGAAATCCAAATAAAATGCAATCTGATCTGTTATTTGCATAGGATAAAAACCTTACCTGAACTGGTCTCTGTTGAATGAGTGAATCCTATTGACTACTCTACCTCCATGAAAAGATGGTGCATTCATTTTATTATTACTACAAGTTATATACATACTCATTTTATTCCTTTTCAAAGAATATAAACTTCTTGGTCAGGATTAGACTTTATTATAAACTCTGTGTTTGTAGATAAAAGGCAAAAACAGTAGTTTTGTTCAAAACCTAATGACAATTACTCTTTGGCTTGACTCAAAACAATTACTAAAGAGCTCTTAAGTATGAAATGCAAGGAAGGAGGTCATTTAGTATAAATGTTTAAAGAAAATTTGTTGAAGAAATAAAATTTGCATTGATATCTTCTCAATTTGATCTCATTACGCATAGTTTCTAAACAGCCCAGGAATTTGTAATTTAAAAAATCCATACCAGAAATATGGAATCATTTACACATGTGGCTATTATCAAAACTTCCCTTATAAAAGAAAATAATTTAATATGAAGTGGTTTGAATTCACACTGGAAGGAAAGAACATAAAAATATTGTTTGATACTTAACATAACAATTGATAGACACCATGATACCCAGATTCTATTAAACCAGACATCAGATTGATATGCCTACATAGGGATTCTATCTTGTTCA
Source organism: Ia io (assembly GCA_025583905.1). Lineage (NCBI taxonomy): Eukaryota > Metazoa > Chordata > Mammalia > Chiroptera > Vespertilionidae > Ia > Ia io. Next base: position 23,833,673 of record JAJQQW010000007.1, read on the forward strand.
TGCTGAGAGAAAAACGCATTCAATTTTCATTTTGAAAAATGACTCTAAAATTGCCAGAAATTTAGTTTACTATAGAACTTGCTTCTTTGACAACTATGATTATATTAATTATTGCTCCAAGTTAATCTTTTCCAGAACTATTTCTTTTTCATGCCCAAAGAAATCACAAAGGGAATATATTATCTTATTTATTCCAAAGAAATTATGAATCAAGCTTTATTTTCTTTCTTTCATTGTAGAAACTACAGCCAATAAAAAGCAATACCAGTAAGAAATCAGGAAATTTGGCTCTTACAGCAATTCAAATTGAAAACTATATCCACTATTACTTAGATTTGCAGTCAAATACATCAAGTTGACCCCTTCATTTATATTCACTCAGATAACGTTCTTTATTTTTTCTTTTCTTTTTTTCTATCAGCAACAGTTTATTTTGCTTGTTCTTGAACTTCATATCAATGGGACCACATAGCATTAACTCTATGCTTATTTCATTCAGCAACATTATGTCTGTGAGATTTATTCATGTAAGCAAATGTATCAGTTGTTACTTATTTTTTTTATTGCTATATAATATTTTATTGCATAACTATACCAAAATTTATTTATTCGTTTTCTCTCAAAGACCTTTGACTTGTTTCCAGTTTGGATCTATTATGAATAAAGGTAATGTTCAAAAGTAGTATTTTTATTTGTTTGTTTTTAAAAATAAAAATCTAGATGCTGTGGCAAACATGTACAAATATGTAGTCAAAAACCAAAATTTCATGGGAATGATTTCTTTTCATATGACTTATAAAATGATTCTGATAAAATTTCTGGGAAGTGTTTCAAAAGTCTTGAGCAATAGATATGTTATTGTATGATATCTCCTATGATAACTGTTATAAAAGAGTTCAGCTATTTTTGTGTACATATTCTTCTAAAATTATTATATTTTTAATTATTTTTAATGCTTGATCATTTTTCCTTTTGCCATTAACATGTAGTAGTAGTACCACTACTCTACTTTTCTGTACTTCTCAAATGTTTCTTGAATGATATACATCATAGTCAGTAATGATTTATGTGGTTATTTGTTTTTGAATAATTTTCCCTCCCTTCCTCAGATAAACTGAAATAAAATTGAGAAAATTAAGTAATAGCAGAATTGGATATGTACCAAGTCCAATTAGATGTTTAAAAATTATAGTGCTCTGTCTATCATATAAGATTGATTTTCTTTCCAGGGAGTTAATATAGCTGAAAATACCCTCAGAATGAATGTGTCTCTATGTAAACATTACTTAGTCTTATCAACATATCTGGAAGGAATGCGATAGAAGCTACTATTAAACATTACTTTCCTAACTCAATTGACTTATCAGATGCTCAATCAGATATCTACCAGGACCTGAAGGAAAACAGGAAATGAGAAAGGCCTGAGTATTCTGTTGGCAGTGTTGAAAAGAGCAAAGGTCTTAAGGCAATTGTGAGGCCAAACACTGGGAAGACCAGGAGAGCCAAGGCAGGATATAAGTAAAGTGCAGTCTCTGCCTGACAAAGACTCTCTCCTTGACAAAACTGCAGTGGACTGAATAGGCTCATTTTCTCCCCTAGGCCTCATCCTTAGGTCCTGTCCTCAGGCCTGCATGGCCCAGTTTTAGCAAAAATCCTACTAGGTCAGTTTGGCATGGATCCCCAACCCTCAATACCTGATCATTTCTTACATTTGAACAAATTCCTCATTCTCCCACCCCACCTTCCCAGATGATATCTGAATATCCTGCCTGATTTTAACAAGAGCCTTCTAAATCTGTTTATCAAGAATCCCACCTACCCTTAATGTCTACTCTTAGTAATTTTCTATCTACCAATCTTCTCAACCTGCTCCTTGGCTGTAAATCCTCACTTGTCCTTGCTCAGTTTGCTGTGATGAGCTGAGTTCTATAATGAGGTCTCTTTTCCTTTATTGCAATAGTTCCTGAAAAAAAATACTATCTGGCTCTTTAACGGTCAAGAAAGTATCTTTTGAAAGAAGTGAAAACAATATACTGCTAATGAGTGAGTAAGGGTGAGAAGGTAGGAGAAGAGCCAAAAAAGAGGAAAATCTATTGCTGCTCATCAGGGCAAGGCTCAAATATACTCCAGTGTCTGTGTCGTAGCTAAGTGGAAACTTCCCAACTTCCTCCAAATGAATCAAGTTCTTATTTTTACATTTGCAGACTCTTTGCCCTCACTCTGTTCTCTGTATCATGTTTTCCAACCAGTTGGTCATTGGTCTTTACTATTTGCCCTGCCACTTTATTTTACCATGTTCTTTATTTATGTTGTTCTTTCCAGCTTTTAAAAATAATTTTTTATTCTTGTTTTGCAATCCCTTTCCATCAGTCTTTAATACAGTTACTTGGGATTTGTCAAAACTGGAATTGATGTCATCTTTTTCCTTCTTAATAGTGAATCATAAAAAAGTCAACTTTGTGATTTGAATTGGTGAAGACACCATGTGAATGTGACTTTTTTCCCTTTTAATTTTTCTATTCTCTTCCTACATTTCTCCCTTGATTCAGGATCTATTCTTTTTCAATGTCTGCATTTTGATCAGTTTAGTTCAAAACACAGTAGGCACCATCTTATTTTCTATACACTCTCTCCCTAATTGCTTCTCTATATAACTTCTTCCCGTTCTTATTTCCTTCCCAGTGGATTCACATGGACTTCCCTCCTCTGTCCACTCTCTCAACAAGGGTTACATTCCCCAAAAAGATGACATGTAACATCCATAATGACTGTTTTCTTTTGCCTTTTTGTCTTGCCATCTCCTGAAAAAACATCTTAATTTTCTTTTTCTCTTTAAGCCTCTTCATCTTTAATGGCTTTGGGGTCTTCCTTACACTGTGCAGATGTTACCACTCAATTTTACAGTTCTTTCATCTGAGTCCTTGAAACTGACCCAGTAAGGTCTGTCTTCATTCATTTTGATTCATTATTGAGATATTTGATCAATTGTGTTCTTCTCTATGCACATTTTGTGCACTGCATGCTCTACCTAGTTGTTTTGTAATGTTTAAGCAAGTTGCCTCTGTATTCTATATACCCACACTTTTCTCAACCACAGATTACTTGAGTTTACTTCCAATCTGTTCTTGGTTATTCTTTACCATCATATAACTACCTCAAATTCATATTCCTCTATCTAAATTTCAAATCAGTCTCTTATTGTAATGTCTGGTACATCAGAATGATGCACTATATCACTGTGCCACTTATCTTCATAATCTCTCCAATCACTATGGAAACCTACTGGCCTTCTACTTTGCTACTCCAAGTGTGGTACCTTGACCACAACTATTAACAACTCCTAAGAGCTTGTTAGAAATGCAAATGTTCAGGCTGAATCACAGATCTTCTGAATTATAATCTGAATATTAATAAATCTATAGGCAATAAACATTCACAATAGAAGTGTAAGAAGCACTGGTGTGCTATAATATTCATAAACTTGAGGGTGTATAAGAATTATCTAAACAGTATCAAGAATTTTGTGATTTGTGCCCAAATTATATTGTATCAAAGCCTCCTACCTTATCTCAGAGTACATGCATAGTTATTGCAGTTACTATAGTCTTTCTCATTATTCATATCTACTAATCACTATCCTTCCCAGCATGCATTGTGGTCACACAGATGAATTTCTTTCTATGACTATAAACAAGGTAAGATCATTATTTTATTTTTCATTTTAATAATGTAAAACTGAAATGAAAAACATTATTTTCTTAGGTTATCCAGCTAATCACAGTATAATGAAAACATGGACTCAAAATCCTTAACCCTTGGTTTAAAATGTGTACCATCGCCATGCCTTTTCATGTTAAATAAATATACAATGTTATAAATGTTATTTTTTTCCATTTCACTCAACATTTTATAATATTAAGACTTGAAATTTCCAGATTATTGTCAAAAATGCATTTGGAAATATAGTAGTACCTATAATATTTTATCAAGCATACTTTGAGAGAACACAATAAAAATTGAAGCTTTAGAAATTATATTAAAAAGAGCACAGCATTTATTTAGAAATATACAGAGGTTGTGCTGGAGGCTAAGAACAGTAGTTAGCATAATAAATGCAAGAAGTTCATCAGAAGGCTGATGGACATTTTCAACAGGGCTGATAATTTGCATATTATTACCTGCTGCTGGACAGCTGTAGGCATTTCCCCTAATTTGATAATCCTTTACTGTTTACCAAACCTTACCTTTGATATGTATATCTGCTTTGCTAAAGGGAAAAATGTGTTAATAAAAAGCTGTGGGTCCAGATATTCAGAGAGCTTAGTCACTAGAGATAAGTTTCCATCTGGCTCCCCCAAAATGCCTTCCAAATTTATATTTCTTGTCTAGTCTCTATTCATTTATGAGCAGCCTTTCTCCAGATTCCTGAACCCTTGCTGCGAAAAGACTGCAGCAAGGTTGGTGACAAAATGTCACAAGACAAAATATATTAAGCTTACATGTCTTTTGGGGAAGATTAATAGAACTACTCAGTGGTACATGCATCTTTAAATATTTACTGTCTCCTCGTCCATTTGGTCTTGACACTTCCCCATAATGCACCCACTACTTCTCCTCTTCTTCATATATTATAAATTTCTCCTCTTCTTCATATATTGTAGATTTCTCTAATATTGATGTTGCAGGGCCATGGTTTTGGAGGGAGAATTGGAAGCACATTGAAGGACATTATAAGCTTATAAACATTCACAAAAATTAAGAACTACTTATTTTTACAGTTTAAGTAGCATGATAGTCTAATTTGAAAATTTCAACAGCTATCACATAAATAATTTGATAATTTATAATGTGACAGTATGCAAAATAAATTTATTAGCTAGTAATTTTGGCATGTAATTAGAAATAAACATCTGTAGCTGAAATCAGACTCTGCTACTGATACTTAATTTAAAATTTAGTTAAAATACCTCACTAGAATCTCCTCATTTCTCTATTGCTTTTGAAAACCTTAATTATTGACACAATAAGACTTATAGTGTATAAATACTACACATACTATGGATAAAAACATAAATCAATGAGGCAGCATGCGGAATGAATATAAAAATTGGGAGCAAATAAATGAAGGACTGATTTTGAACTTTGGATCTGCCACTCATTGTGTGACCTAGTTTTAAAATGGAAAGGCCTGCATCCAAGGAACCCTCTTTATCTTGGGCAAACCAAGACAGTTGTTCACTCAAATAAGTGATATAGGCTTTCTAAGTATCAGATATCTTACCTAAAATGTATACATGTGAGCTGCGATTTAAATCCTACTTTCTTTTTTTTTCAATTTTTTTATTGTTTAAAGTATTCATATAGTAGTACATATATCTCTTTTTTTCCCCATTGACCTTCCCCCAGCCTTCCCTACTTTCTACATGCATTGATATACTCTACTATATTACCTATAAAAGTGCCTTTTTAGCAAGCTTTATATATAATAATAAATTATAGTAATAATGGAGAAGAAAAAATAATAAATTGAGCTGCAGAATTTGCACTTTGAACACAAATTCATTCATACAAGAAGTTTCTCTAGGAATTCCTGGGTTAAAATAAAATTATGTGTAGGAAATAAAATGAAACTTTGAAATAGTAATAGTGAAAGGAGGCAAGGGTTTGAAACATTTTTCAGCCTGGAAACCAAATTTTCAGGTCTTAATAGTAAAATATTTTGGCAATACTATTTAGGCCACAATTGATGAGGGAAATTGATGCCATTTCCACTGAATTTCAACAGAGGTTTATGGGAAGATGGTCTTAAAACAAAATAATAGAGACATCACTGTGATCCATTTCCTGATCTTTCTTAGTCAAGTTTTAACAAGAAGCATTATAAAATGTTAAGACTCTGATTCCTGAGTAAGAACTTGGTTTATTCTGTCACTCCTACAGTACATACTGGACTCCTTCATGTCTGGAACTGACTCCAACCTTGTGGGTGTAAGGTCATCATCTCTAACCTTAAGGAACTCATGCTTCAAGGAAGGAGTCAGTTAAGCAGTTCAATGGTTAAAATACAATCTGAACTCCAGCTGGTTAGGCTCAGTGATTTGAGTGTCCAAACCCAGACTGGAGGGTCATGGGTTTGGTTCCAGTCAAGGACACGTGTCTCAGTTGCAGGCTTGATACCCAGCCCCAGTTGGGTCATGTGTAGGAGGCAACCAATTGATGTGTCTCTCTCACATCAATGTTTCTCTCTCTCTATCTCTTCCCCCTTCCCTCCACTCTCTCTAAAAATCAACCAGGTGAGGATTAACAAACAAATAAAAAATACAATCTGATTCATAGTAAAATAGAACTGTAAGCAGCACTACGGAGACAAAAATGAAGAACAGCTATTTGCCTAAAGGAGCTAGGAAAGCTTCGGAGCTTGTGACACTTGAGTTGACTCTGAAGGATTACTTAGAACCCACCAAGAGGAACAGGGTCAGAAAGGCATCCCACAAAGGAAACAGTATATCCACATGCAAGGAGGCATGACCAAGCCTGTCATCTGGGAGAGAGCAAAGCTGGCAGAATATTGGTGTCAAGATCAGAAAGACAGGCAGAAAGGAATTGGGAGAGAATTTCATAACTTCTTAAGGCCTTTAGCCTTTTCCTTGTAGGAATTGGGAAACATCAAAGTTTTTTAAGGAGGAAATTGAGGAGCTTGGGTTCTTGTATTTGAAAAAAAAAAAAAAAACATTGGCAGGAGTGTGATAGAAGGATTATATGGTGAGACAGACTAGAGGCAAAAGCTAAGAGAGAAGGCTGCTGTATTAATCAGGATAGACATGAAAATAACCAAAACAAGCTGTGATCATTGAGAAGGGGAAGAAGGAGAGGGGCTAGATATTTTTAAAAAATATATTTTTATTGACTTTAGAGAGAGGAAGGGGAGGGAAGCATCAATTTGAGAGAGAAACATCTATGTGAGAAAGAAACATCTTTCGGTTGCCTCCCCTACACACCTCAAATGGGGATTGAACCCACAACCTGGGTATGTGCCCTGATCTGGAATTGAGCCCGTAACCTTTTGGTGTACGGGATGACACTCCAACCAACTGAGCCACACTGAGTCTAGCCATTGTCTATAGGACTCTGAGCCCTTGAGTGTTGAGGAGGGAGTGGTATGAGGCATATTTCTTTGAAAAACTGGTTGGATTGATGTAATTTTACTCGTTTAAACTACTGTAGTATCTGGAGAGCCATAAAAAGAATCCGTGCTTGACCATGAGGACATTTGGGACCATTGTGATTTGAAAGCTTGGAATTTAAAATGAAAATAATGCTTGCTGAAAGAGAAAAATGAGTGATCTTAGAATCCATGTTCTACTTAAATTCCCAGAGGAAAGCACTGATCCAGTAAGAATAGGACTTAGGTTGTCAAGGTGAGCCCAGAGTACAGAAATCTTATGGTGACAGAGTACCACTGAAGCGGAATGCGCATTTGGAAGTTCAAATAGGCTGCTTTTAACTTAGAGGTCTGGTCACTCTATCACAGAGAGTTTAAGCTTTCCAGGACCCCGCAGTATTCAACATTTATCTTGGGTTAAATCTAGCGTCTTTGCAATTCAATAAAGAAGTGTCTCTTAGAGAACCAAGCCATCAAATAGTACTATGGAAACTGGAATGCGTCAAGAGAAAAGTGTGCCTTTAGGTGTTGGCAAAGCATAAAGAAACTAGATGAAATCTTTAGGTAAACAAAGTGGAGCAATGAACTATAGCAAATGAATAGATAAAAGTGTTGTAAGTGGAGGGAATTTACCAGAATTCCCTTTTAAACTTGGCGCAGAGTCAGCTCAATACACTGTAAATACTTGTAGGATGTAAATAACCCTTATAATAAAAGAAAAGCTGGCATAGTTAAATCGATTTCAAGGGAAGGTGATGAAAGTAGACAAGAAACAACTGGAATTGAGAGCTCTAAATGGGTGAGGCCGAAAGAATGAGGTTTCACAGAAAAGAATGAAAAGTGCCATATATTTGACCTGTGAAGGAAGCATTTTTTTAATAAATAAATATTCTTAGCTTTTCAATTATGTAAATGCCTGTTCATTAAGACAAAGGAAACCAAGAGGAATATAAACAAGTTAAAGATATCTCTAGCTGACCTCCAGTTTCCTTCACTTCCATACTTCTGAGAGTAATAGATTAGCAATGTTTTTTACAATGTTATAAATCATTATGTAATAAAATGATCTCTGTGACTCTCTATGATCACACAATGATGAAATCACCTGATGATACATTTCTCAAAACTATCTTCCTTGTTAAGCAGCACATGCTTGTATTTCAGATTTATATTACATATATTTAGTTATTTTATATTCACTGTTCTATTTATCCATGAAATTGTTAATGAACATAAATATTGTTTTTAGTTTGGGGCTATTACATATATCATTATTGTGGTTTTGACTTGCATTTACCTAATGATAGTGGTTTTGAGCATTTTTTGTTCTATCCTCAGAGAAAGAGAGAGAGGAAGAGGGAGAGAGAAACTGATAGTTTGCCGCCCGCATGGGTCCCAACCAGGGATTGAACCCACAACCCAGGCATATGCCCTGACTGGGAATTGAACCTGCAGCCCTTTGGTGCATGGGATGATGCTGGAAGCAACTGAGCCACCTAGCCAGGGTGGGCTGAGCACTCTTTTGTGTACTTAGTATTGGCCACTCATATATCTTCTTTGAAAAAATGTCCATTCAAGTCTTGTCCATTTTCACACCAGGTTGTTTGCTGTTGTCATTGAGTTTTAGGAGTTTTTTATATATTCTGGATATTAATCTCTTATCTTAAATGTGATTTCAAATGTTTTCTCTCATTCCCTAGGTTGCCTTTCACTCTGTGGCTTGCATTTTTTGATGTACAAAAGTTTTAAAGTTTATGCAGTTTAAATTGTATATTTTTGCTTTTGTTGTCTTGCCTTTGGTGTTCTATCAAAGAAATTTCCAAATCCAATGTTATAAAGTTTTGCCCTATGTTACCTACTAAGGGTTTTATTGTTTTGGCTCTTACATTTACATATGTGATCCATTTTGAGTTAATTTTTGCATGTTGTTATTTGGTCCTGTAAAAAACATTCATGCTTAGAAAATGTCCCTAGGTTCAAACAACCCATATGTTTATTCATACTTTGGGTTTCCAGGATTATATGTAAAAAATACTCTCATGTTGTGTTGGCCCAATAATTGTGTTGTGACTGTATTGCCAGTAAAACCCTCCTGCTTTAGTATCTCTAGCTGGTAATGGCACATGGAGCTAGAAAAATGGTCAAGGTTTAAATCTTGAAGAGTGGGATTGATATTAACTATGGACCAAATGTTTCTATGGATGCTTTGGACAGGACCAAATATTAAGGAAAGACTTTTGGTGTGGACCAGATGTTTCCATGGACATTTTAGACAGTACCAAATGTCTGCTACTTGTAATGACATCTTAACAATGCTGAATTTTCTTATCTATGAACATGGGTTATCTTTTCATTTATTTATGTCTTTAATTTTTTTCAGTAATATTATATAGTGTTCATTGTACAAGTTGTTTACTCCTTGGTTAAATTAATTACTAAGTATGTTATGTTTTGATGCTATAATAAATGGATTTATTGTATTAATTTCTCTTTTAGATTAATTATTGTTAGTGAATAGAAATGCAGCTAATTTTTTTGTATGTTGACTTTGTATCCTATTAATTTTCTAAGTATTATTAATTCAGTGTGTGTGTGTGTGTGTGTGTGTGTGTATGTGTGTAGTCTGTAGGATTTTCCACATATAAGAACATATTATCTGTGAACAGAGATAATTTTATTTCTTCCTTTCCTGACTTGAATACTTTTTATTTCTTTTTCTTGCCCCTAATTGCTCTGGTTAGGACATTCCTATCTATAATAATAAAAGTGTAATATGCAAATTGACTGAATGACCGAACAGCAGAACAACCATCCGGACAACCTTCTGGAGACCACACTATGACCCTCACTGGTGCCAGGCCAGCCAAGGTGGGTGTAATGTAATTGGTTGGGGGCCCGGCCATTACCCCATGATTGTTCTGCAGAGGGAGGCCCAGGCCACCAGCCAGTGAGCGATCGATCAATCGGGGGAATCCACAATCACCCCAAAGAGGGAGGCCCCGGCCACTGACCTGCGGGCTGTGGTGGGTGGGTGGGTGGGTCCTCCCTCTGTGGGGCATGATTGATCGCATGATTGTCCTGTAGAGGGAGGCCCTGGCCACCAGCCAGTTGGTGATTGATCAATTGAGGGGCTCCACGATTGTCCCAAAAAAGGGAGACCCAGGCTACTGACCGGTGGGCTGCAGTGGGTGGGCAGGGCTTCCCTCTGTGGTTGGCGATCCATTGCGGAGCCCTGGTTGGGTGGGCGGGGCCTACCTCTTTGGGGCAGTCCTTTGGGGCAGTCCATTGCAGAGCCCTGGCCAGGTGGGCAGGGCCTACCTTTTTGGGGTGATTGATTGCGGGGCTCCCAGATTGTGAGAGGGTGCAGGCTGGCTGAGGGGACTCCCCCACCCCAGTGCATGAATTTTATGTACCGGGCCTCTAGTGTTTAATAGAAGTGTGGAAAACAAGCATCCTTGCCTTGCTCCTTATCTTAGGAGAAAATATTTTGTTATTTCACTATTATGTTCTCTGTGGATTTTCATATATAGTTTTACTATGTTGGGGTATTTTTCTTCTATTAATATTTTGTCTTTATCATGAAAAGCTGTTGAATTTTGTCAAATGCTTTTTCTATATCAAATGAGATGATCATGTGTTGTTTTCTCTTTGTTTTGTTATTGTGATGTATTACATTGATTAATTTTTATATATCCAATTATCCTTGCAGTTCAGGAATATATCTGATTTTTTCATGATGTATACTCCTTTAAATATGCTGTTGAATTTTATTTGCCATTATTTTGTTGAGGATGTTTGCCATTTTTCTAGATAGCATTAGTGTTCTTGTGAAAAATGTAACCAATCTTCTGACTTCCTAATTTCTTGATTTTATTTTCAAAGCCTTTTTCTTCAGTATATCTAAACCACTGATACCTTCAATCCATATACCCACCTAGCTCCCAACTTTTTTTTTCTACTTTTCTCTGTCTGTGAATGTTGAGTTTGAGGTGTTAGTGAAGAATTCAAATGAGAATCTGACTTATTCAGTTAAATTAGATTTGATTCCAGAATTTAGAAAAGTTGTATGAAGGAAGGCATAAATTTAAGGGACACAAATTAGGTAAGATGGATGGAGATAGAGTGAGAATAGAAAATTGTCATGACTAGCTACAACACTTAAAGATCAGACAGCTTCAACATTTTAAGTCTGTGAGCCAAACTAGGAAAAAGGATAGAGAAAAAGTAGCCACAGAAGTAAAGGGAGATTCTATTGTCATGGAAGTCAACAGAATAGAGTGCTCAGGAAAGAGGCAATTTAATGATAATAAGCACTCAAGATTGAAGAATGTCCAGTAATTTCAATGTTATTGAGGTTATTTGAGTTAATGTTAAAAATGTCTTTAGTTACACAAAGGGATGGAAACCACATTAAAGAGGATTAATAAGAAGAGAGAAAACAAAAGGAGGAAGTACTTGTTTATTTAATTTTTTATGGACACAGTTAAATCACAGTTTTTAATGTGTTTACCTCTTAAATTTCTTTCAAACAGAAAATTTGTCTTCATCTTCTCTTTTAATCTACCTCTAACTCTACCTGTACTACTATCCTCTCCTACTACCATCACCATCTTCTTATTCCAAGTTACCATCTTTTTTTATAGGTAATATAGGAATAACATTCTTATTGCTGTCTCCTTCCCCATTCCTCCCCTCTACTAATTGATTTTCCACCCAAAGCAAGTTTGGTCTTTCTTTATTTTTTAATTTATCTTTATGGTTGAAAGTATTATAGATGTTCCTCCTTTTTCCCCATTGAACCCCTCAACACTTCTCCCAGGCTTTCACCACATTATTGTTTGTGCCCATGGACTATACATCTCTCCCTCTCTCTCTCTCTCTCTCTCTCTCTCTCTCTCTCTCTATATATATATATATATATATATATATATATACACAAATATATATATATATATATATATATATATATATATATATATATATATATATATATATATATATATATATATATCCTGTGGCTGTGATGAACAGGACGACCAAATGACCAGTCCATCCCCCTGGCCCTCAGGCTCTGATTGATCAGGGGATGGCTAATGGGGAACTGGGGTCCCTCAGGCTCTGATAATTGGTGGCAGCGGCGACTGGCCAGCGGCTAGAAGGCAGACCTCTTGGTCCCTCCTCCAAGCCCTCAGGCTCCAATTGATGGGTGGTGGCGGTGGGGTGGAACTCAGGATTGGCTCCCTTAGTAGTCCTGCAGGTTCAATCTCCAGAGGTCAGGCCAGGCACCAATGCACCAGCACCGCCAGCACAATCCTGACAGCACTGCTGGCCTCCAGGAACTTGGCCTCCGGCACTGCAGCCACTTTCCCTCCCTAGATGCGATACCACCAGCAGCACTAGGGGTGACTAGCAGTGACTGATCTCCCCATGCTTCCTCCAGGTCACTCGAGCCCCACTCCAGATGAAGTGTGATCACTGCACACAGAAGGAATGTAGTAAAAAAAACAAAAACCGATGACCAAGAGAATGCTGCAGTCAACGTCTGGAGTCTGGCTCAGGAGAATGGAGAGGGGGGACACCCTGTAGACAGTGAAAGCTTGATTGCACAGAATCCACATGTTTCTTGCCTTGTAGGGACAAGTCCAAAACAAAACCCTATTTTATTGACTTATGCAGGAGATACAATATTGGAACTTATACAGGAGATACACTCTTGGTTTTCTTCTGTGACAATCAGCCTTATTTTTTTTTTTAAGAAGGCAAGGATGAAAAAGAATAATCAAACAAAAAACTGACAGAATTTTACTTATATTATGAACAAGATAAATTGGACAAAATGCTGAAATCCTCTTCCTATAAATGTGACACCTTTAAATTATCACTTTACATAAAATCTGAGATTAGGATTTACATGGTGAAGAGAAAAGATATATCCAATTGAATATAAAATAATAACTTAGTCATGTACACTTCCAGGTTAAGCTTATTTCTATAATTATTATAACCTTATATCAATTTCAAACTGTTTGATCACAAATATATGTTATATCTCACTTTTGAAAGGAAGGAAATTCAATAATTTATCATCAAATATATACTACTAGAGGACCGGTGCACAAAATTCGTGCATGGTGGGTGTCCCTCAGCCCAGCCTTCACCTTCTCCAATCTGGAACCCCTCAAGGGATGTTCGACTGCCTGGTAGGATTGGGACTAAATGGGCAGTTGGACATCCCTCTCACAATCCAGGACTGCTGGCTCCCAACTGCTAGCCTGCCTGCCTGACTGCTGCCCCTAATTGCTTCTGCTTGCCAGCCTGATCACCCCCTAACCACTCCCCTGCCAGCCTGATCGATGCCTAACTGCTCCCCTGCTGGCCTGATTGCCCCTAACTTCCCTCCCCTGCTGACCTGTTCACCCCAACTGTCCTCCCCTGCCAGCCTGGTTCCCTCCCAACTTCCCTCCCCTTCAGGCCTGGTTCCCTCCCAACTGCCCTCCCCTGCAGGCCTGGTCCTCCCCAACTGCCCTTCTCTGCTGGCCTGGTCAACCCTAACTGAACCTCCGATGCAGGACTGGGTCCCTCCCAACTGCCCTCCCCTGCAGTACTGGTTGCCCCCAACTGCCCTCTTCTGTTGGCCTGGTACCCCCCAACTGCCCTCCCCTGTAGGCCTGGTCCCCCCCAATTACCCTTCTCTGCTGGCATGGTCACCCCTAACTGCCCTCCTTTGCAGGCCTGGGTCCCTCTCAACTGCCCTCCCCTGCTTGCCTGATCACCCACAAATGCCCTCCCATGCCAGCCATTTTGTGGTGGCCATCTTATGTCCACATGGGGGCAGCCATTTTTGACCACATGGGGGTGGTCATCTTGTGTGTTGGAGTGATGGTCAATTTGCATATTACTCTTTTATTAGATAGGACTAGAGGCCCGGTGCACAAAATTCTTGCACTGGGGATGGGGGAGTCACTCAGCCCGGACTGTGCCCTCTCGCAGCCCAGGACCCCTCAGGGGATGTCTGTCTGCTGACTTAGGCCTGATCCTTGGCAGTCGGATATCCCTCCCGCAGTCTGGGGTTCTCACAGTCTGGAACCCCTCGCTCCTTAGTGCCCGCCTGCAGTAGAAGCAGGAGAGGCTCCTGACACTGCCACTGCGCTTGCCAGCCACAAGCCAGGCTTCTGGCTGAACAGAACTCCCCCTGTGGGAGTACATTGACAAACTGGGGTCAGTTCCTGCATTGAGCATCTGTCCCCTGGTGGTCAGTGAACATTATAGCGACCAGTTGTTCCGCCATTCATTCCGCCGTTCAGTCTATTTGCATATTAGGGTTTTATTACTAGTGTATAGGATATGTTTACTAAGTGGCACATATATTCTACATACATATATTTACTATATATTTCAGTAGCTGAGAGTGTATCAGTGAACAAAACAGACAAACATCTTCATCATTTTTGCAGTTACAGTCTAATGTGGGTGAAGAAGTTAATAAACAAAGGAACAAATATATCATATAATATGTCAGAGTCCAAAGTCACTAATCATCAGAAATATGCAAATTAAAACCACAATGAGATTTCCTCTCACTCCTGTCAGAATGGCTATCATCAACAAATCAACAAAGATAGTGAGCAGTCATGGGATTCTGTCTATATTTTTGAAGGAACAGATAAAAAATATGGGGATGTGAGATGTGATAGAAAAGAAGGAGTCCTGAACGACTCTAGCTTCTTGATTTGAGGTTATTGAAAAAATTAAGCTGCCATTTACAGATATGTGGAAAATTGTGTTAGATGTAGTTTTTGAATTTAATTTAATTTTTTGAGAAGTAGAGTTTGATAGTTAAAATTTTGGAGATGGCATATTTAAGGTGCCTATTAGACATGTAAATGGGAGTGTCAAGTGAGTAAAATCCCGACTTATTTTGAGAGTGAGGTCTAAGGTACAGATAAATTTAAGAGGATAGGTAATTTTAAAGTTATGATAAAATATCCTAATGATCAAATGTAGAAAAAAATAAAGAAAATATCTGAGTTTTGGGATACTCCAATATTTATAGTTTGCAATAAGGAAGAACCAACAAAACAGACTAAGAAAGAAGAGTCAAGATTTTAAGTCAAATAAAACACTCTTAGAGAGTTAGGAAATTATCTTAAAGAGGAAGGAATAATCAGTCATGTGAAAAGCTGCTAATTGGTCATGAAAATTGAGCACTAATAATGGGCCATTTGGTTTAATAATGTAAAAAACCACTAGCTAAAATTTTTTAAAAATTTGGTGGAGTCATGGTAGTGGTGTGAGTGAATGGGTTCAAAGAAGAAGAATACAATAATTAAAAATTGTAAATAGAAAACTGTTTTGAGGAGCAATGTAATAAATGGAAACAAAACAAAGAGGTGGTAGGTGAAAGAAGATGTGAAAACAAAATAAAATTTTAAGATGTGAAAGACTATAACATTTTGTAATTAAAATGGAATATTTTGGCAAAGAAGAGTAAATGAAGATACTAAAGTGAGAGAGAGATCAAATACTGGCAAAATGCTCTTGAGTGTGCAATAAGATGACAGATTTGTGTTGAGAACAAAATAGAGCCTCCATACTAACAACTCAACAACAAGAAAACAAACAATCCAATTAAAAAATGGGCAAATTATCTGAATAGACACTTCTCCAAAGAGGATATACAAATGGCCGATAGACATGAAAATATGCTCAATATCACTAATCATCAGAGAAATGCAAATTAAAGCTACAATTTTATCATTAAAATAATTAAAACGACAATGAAATATCACCTCCCTGTCAGAATAGCTTTCATTAAAAAATCAACAAACAACAAGTGTTGGCCAGACTGTAGAAAAAAGGGAACCTTAGTGCACTGTTGGAGGGAATGCAGATTGGTGCAGCCACTGGGGAAAGCAGTATGGAGTTACCTAAAAATTAAAAATGGAACTTCCTTATGACCCAGCAATTCCACTTCTGGGAATATATCCAAAGAAACCTGAAACACTAATTTGAAAGAATATATGCACCTCTATGTTCTTTGCAGTGTTATTTACCATACAATAGCCAAGATTAGGAAGCAGCCCAAGTGCCCATTAGTAGGAGAGTGGATTAAAAATAAAAAAAAAAAACAACCTGTGGTACATTTATACAATGGAATACTACTCAGCCATAAAAAAGGAAATCTTATCCTTTGCAACAGTGTGGATGTATCTGGAGAGTATTATGCAAAGTGAAATAAGCCAGACAGAGAAAAACAAATAGATACCATATGATTTCATTTATATGTTGACTCTAGTGAACAAAATAAAGTAGCAAACAGAATAGAAACAGACTCATAGATACATGGAACAGACTGACAGCTGAAAGAGGAGAGGGAGGTTGGGGAGCAGGGTGAAAAGGGTAAAGGGACTAAGAAAAACAACAACAACAACATAGACACAGACAACAGTATGGTGATTACTCAAGAGAAAGGGATGGGGAAAGTAAAAGAGGGTAAAGGAGAGGTAAATGGTGATGGAAGGAAACTTGACTTTGTGTAGTGAACTCACAATACTATATACAAACTAGAGGCCCATTGCACAAAGATTCGTGCAATAGGCCTTCCTTCTCCTGGCTGCCAGCAACAGTTTTCCTCCAGCACCCAGGATGCAGGCCTTCGCTCCAGCTGCAGTGGAGAAGCCAAGCCTCTTCAGTCTTCAGTTTTCAGTCGTCTTCAGTTTTCAGTCTTTACTCTTCAGTCTTAAATCCACGCCTGCATATCCAAATTAACCCACCATCATTTTTGGGGGTTAATTTGCATACTCACTCCTGATTGGCTGATGGGTGGCATGGAGGTATGGTCAATTTGCATATTTCTCTTTTATTAGTGTAGATGATGTAGCATAGCATCATATACTTGAAATCTATATAATAAATTATAGTAGCCAATGTCACCCCAATCCCACCTAATAAAAGAGTAATATGCAAATTGACCCTAACTCTGCTACACCCACAAGCCACGCTCACAAGCCACACCCACCAGCCAATCAGGAGCAAATATGCAAATAAACCCAACCAAGATGGCTACAGACACAGAGAGCAAGGTTTCCCAGGCAACAGAGGAAGCCAAGCCTTCCGCCTGCCCTTGCAGGCCTAAGCCTCCACTCAAGCTACAAAGTTTCAATTATAGAAGGTAAATAAGTCCAAACAGAAATGGTGGCAGGCCTGGAGCTGGAGAGAGCAGGCCAGGGTTGCCCCCAGCAATGGAGGAAGCCAAGCTTTCCACCTTCCCTGGCTGGCCTAGGCCTCCAATCCAGGCTACAAAGTTTCAATTATAGAAGGTGAATTAACCCCAATAGAAATGGCTGCCATCCACCACAGAGAGAGCAGGAGGCTTGGATCTGCTCCAGGCTACAAAGTTTCAATTGTAGAAGGTAAATAAATTCCAGATACCAGGGCCTCCGCTTGGGTTGCCAGGGGGCGTGGCTGGCCTGCAAACCACCACAGGCCCCTTGCTCAGGCCACCCCAAGCCCCAAGGGAACCCCCACCCTGATCTGGGACACCCTTCAGGGCAAACCAGCTGGCCCCCACCCCTGTACCAGGCCTCTATCCTATCTAATAAAAGAGTAATATGCAGATTGACCATCACTCCAACACAAAATATGGCTGCCCACATGTAGTCAAAGATCCTGCCCCCATGTGGACACAAGATGGCTACCACAAGATGGCCAGCAGGGGAGGGCAGTTGGGAGAGACCAGGCTTGCAAGGGAGGGCAGTTGGAGGTGATCAACCATGCAGGGGAGGGCAGTTAGGGGTAACCAGGCCAGCAGAGGAGGAAATTTGGGGGCAAACAGGCTGGCAGGAGAGCAATTAGGCATCAATCAGGCTGGAAGCAGAGTGGTTAGGGGGTGATAAGGCTGGCAGCAGAGTGGTTAGGGGGTGATCAGGCTGGCAGACAGAAGCGGTTAGGTGCAATCAGGAAGGCAGTTGGGAGCCAGCAGTCCTGGATTGTGAGAGGGATGTCCGACTGCCCATTTAGGCCCGATCCCAACGTCGGGCCTAAACGGGCAGTTGGACATTCCTCGAGGGGTCCCAGATTGGAGAGGGTACAGTCTGAGCTGAGGGACACGCCCCCTCTGTGCATGAATTTCGTGCACTGGGACTCTAGTAAATTCAATAATTTTTTTCTCTAAACTTTATATTAACATTCAGCAATAGATGATGGATCAGGACCCTGCACCTGATCCTCCCACATCTTCACCATACTATTGTCTGTGTTCATGGGCTATGCATATATGCATATAAGTTCCCAGGTTAATCTCTCCCCACCCACCCGCCCACCACTGCCTTCCCTCTGAGATTCATCAGTCTATCCCATGCTTATATGTCTCTGGATCTACTTTTGTTCATCAGTGTATTTATTTATTTATTTTTTATTTTTTATTTTATTTTTTAATTTCTTTATTGATTAAGGTATCACATATTTGTCCTCATCCCCCCATTCCCAGCTCACACCCCTCCCCACACATGCCCCCACCCCCCTGTTGTCCTTAACTGCTGGTTAGGCTCATATGCTTGCACACAAGTCCTTTGGTTGATCTCTCCCCTTTACCCCCACCCTCCCCTACCCTCCCTCTGAGGCCCAAACAGTCTGATCCATGCCTCCTAGTTTCTGGGTCTGTTCTTGTTTATCAGTCTATGTTGTTCATTATTTCCCCTAGATGAGTGAGATCATGTGCTATTAGAAATATACTTATAAGAACTGAAAATGAGACAAGCAATAATGGTTATGCTGACAGGCAAATGAATCAGTCTGTAGTGAGTTTCTTTCTGGGCCAACAGTTCTTTTGAGACCCAATTTCAATGTCACACAGTTCCTTATGTGTACATGTCAGCCATGACATTTCAGTTCTGGGTGGTGGACAAATGGTGGTAATACTGGTCTGACCCTCTCTGGTTTGGTCCTGGATAACCTGTAGTGATGCACAGCTGTTAACTGCTAGTATGGCAAGGCGACGTCAGCGTCTTCCATCTCTGGACTGCTTCTCTTCTGTCTTGATGGCTGGAGTAGTCCTGTCGATTCCTCTCTGTTGCTGGAATCTACATGGTCTCAGAGTTGTTTTCTGAAAATATACAAACATATTCTCAAACAAAAGTTAATAAAGGAATATTTTCTATAAATTTGACTTGGGATCCTATTTCATTTTTTGCCCAAATGATTTTCCTCTGGCTTGTTTTGACACCTTGTGTGTTTTTCATGGGTGTCTTGCTTTTAGCCTTACAATTAATTTTCTAAAGTATTAATTTTCTAGAAGAAATTACTTACAGGATATTTTTCCTTACATGATATTCTTCTACTACCCCCCTTCCTTTTTGATTTAAATATTAGGGTGCTTTTGAAAATTTTATAATGTAGTCTTGATGGCTTTTAAATTTTAATTTTTAGCACTATAATATTACTGTTTTAGGTTCATTACATGGTACGCATTTTTATCATGAGATGAACTACCAATAAAAATTTTAGTTAACACTTTAGGAACACCTTTTTGTCCAGTACAATTAATTTTTCTAGAATATTGGCTTGTATCAACTAGCCAATTTAAATTTGCCTGAAAACTTGACTACTATTTTACTGTCAAATTTATTACTCTAACAACAATCTTATTTTACCCTGTAAATATTAGTGGAAAGGATTATTTGCCTACTTGAGTAGGTCCTGCGCATTCCTGGTGGTAGGCTGGATTTAGATATCATAAACCCACTTGCCCACACCATGGGTACAAGACAAATCAAACAATTCTTGTTGGAGTGAGAGGGCATCTGCTGTCGACCAAGTCTCTGTCGATCACCTGAGTCCTGATCTGGGCTGGGCATGGGAAGCATGAAGCAGCCATGGGGGCAGGAGACCTCCATCAGAAGGGGCTAGGGTTCAGGCCCCTGCAATGTTGGGGGGGTGAGGGTCTGTGCCCCACCTCTGTTGATCTCCAAATTCTCTCCTGATGGCCCATCTGCGACTGTGCCTGTCTTAGGTTATTCCTCCCTTGAGGAATCTTACCCGTCTCTGGATAACCAGCCATCCTCCAGGGCCAAGCAGGGTGATGTGAGATTCAGTTTTGTCTCCTTGGTAACTTATGCCCCCATGGCCTCCATGCCCAGCACCTGCCTTGGGATCCCCTCTCCTGCTGGTGGGGCCCCAGCACTGATCACATATCTTGTGGAACCCGGGTTTCTTCTCCAGGGAGGTCTCAGTTCACCCCACTGGGTGAGAGACAGATCCATGGCACCAGTCATCACAAGACTTCAACCTCGACATGGACAGAGAGCTCATGCAACAGCTGTGAGCAATTGAATTGTGAGAAGAGGGTCTCTCTTGGCCTAAAGGGTAAGAGGGACCAATATAGAATGCTCAGGTGCCTTCCCAGGAGACCCTCTACACAATGAAAAGGATTAAATCCTTACATGTCCTTTTTAAATTGCTGCCATTCAAAGAATTAGTTTGTAATTTTGCTTGGGATAATTGTACATTATGCTGCTGTGATTCTAAAATATCAAGAGATGTGTTAAGTTTGTCTACAAGCACCAAACAGATGATTTTTTTTTTATCCCCAAGGGTGCGAGGAACTATTATAAGTACTGGGGGTGATCCAAATCTGGGAAAAATTTTAATGATATTGTAGAATAATATCATGTAAGGATATTCTTTGTTCCAGTCCATGGCAATTCCCTTTCAAACTGGCTGTCCATTTCTTTTTATATAGACAAGGTCTTAGTTACATTTTCTGCACCTCTACCAGGGGCACGTAGTGATAGTAGTGACACCCTTTCTTTAGTGTCAACACAAGCCAGAAACCTCTCTTTAATTGTACACACAAAGGGGCATTGTTTTGATTTTGTGTCATACAAAAGGGAAGCTGGGTGGAGACCCCTGTGTATTTATACTTTCTTGCCCCACCCATGGGCGTCCTGGATGACCAAGGTGTTTGGTATTATTGGTAACTACATTAGTCAGGGGATCAGCCCATGTAAGGGGTCTTACCCATGAAGGGTCAGGAGTATAAGTCCAAAATACTTACCCTCTTGTCCCAGGTAAAATTACCGTACTTCTGATGATTGCTAGCATGGCTAGAAAGGCGTTCTCAGGCATTCTTGGGTTTCTGGTTACCTCACAATTTCTTCCCTGAGGTTTGGCGTTCTGATTGATGTTTCTCTGTTTCTGGATCTATTTTTTTCCCCCCATTAATTTATGTTGTTCATTATATTCCACAAATGAGTGAGATCATGTGATATTTATCTTTCTCTGCCTGGCTTATTTCACTAACTATAATGTTCTCCATCTCCATCCATATTGTTGCAAATGGTAAGAGCTCCTTCTTTTTTACCGCAGCGTAGTATTCCATTGTGTAGATTTACCACAGTTTTGTAATCCACTCATCTGCTGATGGGCACTTAGGCTGTTTCCAAATCTTAGCTATGGTGAATTGTGCTGCTATGAACACAGGGGTGCATATATCCTTTCTGATTGATGTTTCCACTTTCTTGGGATATATTCCTAGAAGTGGGATCACTGGGTCAAATGGGAGTTCTATTTTCAGTTTTTTAAGGAAACTCCAAACTGTTCTCCACAGTGGCTGCACTAGTCTGCATTCCCACCAGCAGTGCACAAGGGTTCCTTTTTCTCCACATCCTCGCTAGCATTTGTCATTTGTTGACTTGTTGATAATGGCCATTCTGACAGGTGTGAGATGGTACTGCATTGTTGCTTTGATTTGCATCTCTCTAATGATTAGTGATTTAGAGCAGGTTTTCATATGTCTCTTGGCCTTCCTTCTGTCTTCTTTCGAAAAGTGTCTATTTAGATCAGTTGCCCATTTTTTGATTGGGTTGTTTATCTTCTTTTTGTTAAGCTGCATGAGTTCCCTGTAAATGTTGGAGATTAAACCCTTATCATTGACATCATTGGCAAATATGTTCTCCAATGTAGTGAGCTTCCTTGTTGTTTTACTGATGGTTTCCTTTGCTGTGCAAAAGCTTTTTATTTTGATGTAGTCCCATTTGTTTATTTTCTCTTTAGCTTCCATTGCCCTATGAGCAGTATCAGCAAAGAAGTTCTTTTGAAATAAGTCAGAGATTTTTCTGCCTGTAGATTCCTCTAGTATTTTTATGGTTTCCTGTCTTATGTTTAAGTCCTTGATCCATTTTGAGTTTATTTTTGTGTATGGTGTAAGTTGGTGGTCTAGTTTCATTTTTTTGCATGTATCTGTCCAATTTTCCCAATACCATTTATTGAAGAGACTGTCTTGACTCCATTGTATGTGCATGCCTCCTTTGTCAAATATTAATTGAGCATAGTGCTTTGGATTGATTTCTGGGTTCTCTATTCTATTCCATTGATCTATATGTCTGTTCTTGTGCCAGTACCAGGCTGTTTTGAGAACAGTGGCTTTGTAATACAGCTTGAAATCTGGTATGGATATCCCACCTACTTTCTTCTTCTTTCTCAGGATTGCTGTGGCTACTCGGGGTCTTTTTTTATTCCAGATGAATTTTTGGAAAGTTCGTTCAAGGTCTGTGAAGTATGCCATTGGTATTTTAATGGGAAGTGCATTGAAATTATAGATTGCTTTGGGTAGTATGGACATTTTGATGATGTTGATTCTACCAATCCATGAACATGGTATGTTCTTCCATCTGTTTATGTCTTCCTCTATCTCTTTTTTCAGTGTCCTGTAGTTTTCCGTGTATAGGTCTTTTACCTCCTTAATTAAGTTTATTCCTAGGTATCTTAATTTTTGTGGTGTGATGGTAAATGGGATTACTTTTTAGTCTCTCTTTCTGTAAGTCCATTATTGGTGTATAGAAATGCCATAGATTTCTTGGCATTTATTTTGTATCCTGCTACTCTGCCGAATTCATTTATTAAGTCTATTAATTTTTTGATGGAGTCTTTAGGGTTTTCTATGTACAGTATCATGTCATCTGCAAATAAGGACAGTTTTACTTCTTCTTTTCAAATTTGGATGCCTTTTATTTCTTCTTCTTGTCTGATTGCAATGGCTAGTATTTCCAACACTATGTTGAACGGGAGTGGTGAGAGTGGGCATCCCTGTCTTGTTCCTGTTCTTAGGGGAAATGGTTTTAGTTTTTGTTCATTGAGTATGATGTTGGCTGTGGGTTTGTCATATATGGCTTTTATTATGTTGAGGTATGATCCTTCTATTCCCAGCTTGCTGAGAGTTTTTATCAAGAAAGGGTGTTGGATTTTGTCAAATGCTTTTTCTGCATCAATTGATATGACTATGGTTTTTATCTCTCAATTTGTTTATGTGATGTATCACATTTATTGATTTGAGAATATTGTACCATCCTTGCATCCCCGGGATAAATCCTACTTGGTCATGGTGTATGATCTTTCTGATGTACTGCTGGGTTCGATTTGCTAGAATTTTGTTGAGGATTTTGGCATCTGTGTTCATGAGCGATATTGGCCTGTAATTCTCTTTCATTGTGTTGTCTTTATCTGGTTTTGTTATTAGGATGATGCTGGCTTCATAGAAGGAGCTTGGAAGTGTTCCTTCTTCTTGAATTTTCTGGAATAGTCTGAGGAGGATAGGTTTTAGCTCTTCCTTGAATGTTTTATAAAACTCCCCTGTGAAGCCATCTGGCCCCGGGCTTTTGTTTGCTGGAAGCTTTTTGATGACTGCTTCAATATCTTCCATGGTTATCAGCCTATTGAGATTTTTAGTCTCTTCCTGAGTAAGTTTTGGAAGGTTGTGTTTTTCTAGGAATGTGTCCATTTCCTCCAGGTTGTCTAGTTTGTTGGAGTAGAGTTGTTCATAGTATTTTTTGACAATCCTTTGTATTTCTGTGGGGTCTGTTGTTATTTCACCTCTTTCATTTCTGATTTTGTTTATTTGGGTCCTCTCTCTTTGCTTCTTGGTGAGCCTGGCTAGAGGTTCATCAATCTTGTTTATCCTTTCAAAGAACCAGCTCTTGGTTTTGTTGATCTTGTGTATTGTTTTTTTGGTCTCTATGTCATTCATTTCTGCTCTGATCTTTATTATTTCCTTTCTTCTGCTCACTGTGGGCTTTCTTGTTGCTCCCTTTCTAATTCTTTGAGTTGTTGAGTTAGATGATCTATTACCATTTTTTCTTGTTTTTTGAGATAGGCCTGTAGAGCTATACACTTCCCTCTCAGGACTGCTTTCATTGTGTCCCATAGGATTTGCAATGTTGTGTTTTCATTGTCATTAGTCTCCAGGATGTCTTTAATTTCTTCTTTGATCTCATTGATAACCCAATCATTGTTTAGTAGCATGCTATTCAGTTTCCAAGTGTTTGAATTTTTTGGAATGTTTTTATTGTAGTTTATTTCTAATATTATGCCATTGTGGTCTGAGAAAATGCTTGATATGATTTCAATCTTTTTGAATTTGGGGAGACTTTGCTTGTTACCCAATATGTGGTCTATTTTTGAGAATGTCCTATGTGCACTTGAGAAGAACGTATATTCCATGGCTTTGGGGTGAAATACTCTGAAGATGTCAATTAGGTCCATCTGATCTAGTGTGTCATTTAGAATTGCTGTTTCTTTGCTGATTTTTTTGTCCAGAGGATTTATCCATTGATGTCAGTGGTGTATTAAAGTCCCCTACTATAATTGTATTGATGTCGATCTCTCCCTTGATATCTTCCAGGAGATTTTTTATGTATTTGGGCGCTCCTGCATTGGGTGCATATACATTTACCAGAGTTATATCTTCTTGCTGGATAGCTCCCTTTAGTATTATGTAGTGGCCTTCCTTATCTCTTATTATGGCCTTTACTTTGAGGTCTATTTTATCTGATATAAGTATCACAACCCCAACTTTTTTCTCATTTCCATTTGCCTGAAAAATGTTTTTCCATCCCTTCACTCTCAGTCTGTGTGAATATTTTGCTCTAAGGTGGGTCTCCTGTAGACAGCAAATATATGGGTCATGCTTTCTTATCCATTCAGCTACCCTATGTCTTTTGATTGGTGTATTTAATCCATTTACGTTTACTGTTATTATTGATAAGTACCTGTTTGTTGACATATTTTTCCTTAGTGTTTGTATTTCTTCTTGCCTTTCTCTTTCTTCTTTTTACAGCAGCCCCTTTAGCATTTCTTGCATTGCTGGTTTGGTAGTGATGAACTCTCTTAGCCCTTTTTTGTCTGTGAAGCTTCTGATTCCACCTTCAATTTTGAATGATAGCCTTGCTGGGTATAGTATTCTTGGATTCAGTCCCTTGTTTTGCATCACTTTGTATATTTCATTCCATTCCCTTCTGGCCTGGTGTGTTTCTGTTGAGAAATCAGTTGATATTCTGATAGGAGATCCCTTGTAGGTAACTTTCTGTTTCTCTCTGGCAGCCTTTAAGATTCTTGCTTTGTCGTTGGTGTTCGTCAATTTAATTATGATGTGTTTTGGTGTCGGTCTTTTGGGGTTCAACTTGTTTGGGACTCTGTGTACTTCTTGGACTTGGATAGTTTTTTTCTTGCCAATATCAGGGAAGTTTTCTGTCATTATTTCTTCTAACAGGTTTTCTATTCCTTGCTTCTCTTCCTCTCCTTCTTTTATCCCTATTATTCGAAGGTTGTTTCATTTTGTGTTGTCCTGAAGCTCCCTTAGGCTCTCCTCTTGTTTTTTAAGTCTTCTTTCCAGTTGCTGCTGTGTTTGTGTGTTTTTTCCTACCTTCTCTTCTAATTCGCTGATGCGGTCCTCAGCCTCTTCTACTCTACTCTTTAAGCCTTCCATTGCGTTCTTTATTGCAGCTATGTCGTTCTTCATCTCCTCTTGGCTTCTTTTCATGTTGGTGACATTTTCATTCAGCTCCTTATAGTTCTCATTGAGTTGTGTGTATTTGTCATCCATCCATTTAAACATCCTTATAACGAATACTCTGAATTCTTTCTCTGTTAGGCTGCTAGCCTCAAGTTCATTTAACTCCCTTTCTGGTGATTCCTCTTTTTCCTCCCTTTGGGAATTTCCTTTTTTTCTCCCCATGTTTTCCTGTAATGTTTTAATTGTAGATCCGCTTGCTTTGCTACCCAGGTCCTTTTGGGGATGGTGCTACTGGTGTAATCTCTCAGTTCTCCTGGGCTTGGTAATCTAGTGTAGCTCCCTACTTGAGCTACTTGGGTTCTCTTGATGTAGGCCTGCAAGCTTGAGAGGCACAACTGTGGTGTCTAGAAGTCAGCAGCTATGGAGTGGAGTGTCCCAGTTTTTGCTGTCTTGCACCCTTAGTTGAAATTGCGCATGTCCAGTGGGGACTCACAGTGGCACCCAGGAACCGTCTGTTGGGAGAGCTCCCAGTGGCTCCCACTAGCACCCTGTGTGTAGATAGGCTCAGGGTGCCTGCCTGTTGTAAATTCGCTTCTGTGGAGGTGTGTTTGCAGGCGTAGAGCTCTGATGCACTCTGAGGGGCCCTGGCCAGTAGTTGTAGGATTGCCAGAGATGAGATACTAGGCGAGTGGAGCTCAAAAGTGGGCTAATGTAAATTAAGATGGAGTGGCATTTATTGATAATGACAAACTCTAAAGTATGAATGTGAGAGTAGCTGACAAGATAGAGTGAAGGACAAGTACAATGGAGGAGTGGATGTCAGGGAACAGAGAGGCCAGGAAATTGGAAGAATTATTTATGTGGCTCTTGAAATTATCATGAATGATGACATAAGCAGTGCTGGAAGGAATGACTGAGCCAGGAAATGCTCCACACTAATTAGTTATCATATTTGTTCACAGATTTGGAGGCAGAAACAGAAGTGATGCCAATTTTTCATAACTTGTCTGAATACAAAATACAGAGCCTTGGCTTTGTTTCAATTATAGAAATCGCTATTGCAAACACCTTTTCACATGTAATTTCATTTTTCAGAAAAGGGGCCATGAGCTGGTATATAAAGCAACAATTTAACAAATTGCCTGATGGAAGAGATGTGAAAAATTTTAATAAAGAACACCCACCAGGATTGGACAAGAAATGATACTAAAAGGACTTTAAGATTTTCTACCCAATTTTCCTAAGTTCCAGGAAGTTTTCTTAGGAGGAAACAAGATGATTCCTGGGATTCTAGAGACTTTTGGTCAGCATATGTGACTTTAGGGAGACATAAATAATTCATGTTTTAGAAAAACTCTAATAACCTGAAGATGACTCTTTAATAAAGTCATAAGACAGGCAGGAACTAGACATATGTCTCATATTCCCAAACTCTTTCAGGACCCAGTGAATAACAATGGAGGCAGCAACATGGCTTTAGGGAGGGTTGTGTTTTAGTCCTCTTCACTGTGACACTATATTGGTATATATGGACCAGGCATTGCCTTACTTCACCTCAGTGATGCATGCCAGTGTATTTGTCTAACTCTTCCTTATTAAAGGCAGAGAATGTTTCATGTTGGCCTTTATGTCCCCACATTCTAGAAACTGGGTGTTCAAATGTTATATTCTCAAATTTTATATTTTCACTTTATGAGTGTGTACCAGTATCAAGAAAAGTTTCAGAGGATAAAAGGAAATAAATATATACATTTAAGGAAAATTAAGTAAAAAATATTTAAAGAGAGCTAAGTAAAAATAAACAAAAACAAATATTGACATGTTTGTAGTTAACATTTATACCTCATTGTCATTTTATTTTCTTCTTAGTGTTGCTTGAAAGTAGTCATGTGGGAAAATTTCAACTCCGGGCAGTAGGCAGTTAGCATTTTTGAATGTGTGATGAATGATGACCCTTCCACAAAGAAAATTTTAAGTTTCATGTGTAATATACATTAAAAACTAGCTTTCTTTCTTTTTTAAATAAATACTTTTATTGACTTCACAGAGGAAGGGAGAGAGAGAATCATTGATTGTCTGCCTCCTGCACCTCCCCTACTGGGGATTGAGCCCGCAACCCGGGCATGTGACCTTGACCAGAATTGTACCTGGGACCCTTCAGTCCTCAAGCCAACACTCTACCCATTGAGCCAAACTGGTTAGGGCAAAAACTAGCTTTCTCCTGCTCTAGTGGCAACATCACTTTCAAACAAACAACAGCCTGTTAATGAAGAAGCTCTTAAAAGTACATTGCATTTTTATTAAAATCTCTCAAACTTACCGAAGATGGGGAGATGGAGAATATATTTTTAACACTTAGAAAAACTTTTAAATTATGAACTTTCATCATTGTCTTATTTTAAAATCTCTCCCACAGCCCAGCCTGTGTGGCCACCTTTATTAACGTCATCCCATGCACCAAGGGGTCGCTGGTTCATTCCCTGTCGGAGCACATGCTGGGATTGTGGGCTTGATCCTCAGTAGGGAGCGTGCAGGAGGCAGCCAATGGGTGTTTCTATCTCACTCTCCCTCTCTTTTCCTCTCACTTTAAAATCAATGAAAACATATTTTAAAAAACATGCTTTTCAAAAACAAAATATCTCCCACAAAGTAGGGGCTATCCCAGATATCTCTTCTTTGTTCCATACTCTCTCTTGATCTTTGCTTATATTAATCTTATATGTTTTCTCCATTGCCTTTATTCTACCCTCTGACCTGCTAGAATCTTTATTTACATAAAAGTGTCCAGAAATCTCTTGGCAAGTTAGAATATTCTTTAGCTGAATCAAGAGGAAATTTGACTGTGGAAACTCAAGCTTTAATATCTTACTCTTGATCAAGCAAAAGTAGATAACAAAATTATTTGTTTTTCTTGATCTTTAAGGTTTTCAACTTAAAAACCAGTAAGATCTATTTATATTAAGCCTCTAAAATAAAATGATTTTTATGGCTCTTTGTTTTAATTTAAATTGGAATAAAAAAGAAAACTTCATGGTTCTCATTCCGTAGATGGATTAACCCCTCATCCATGTTCTTTTGCTCCTGCTTTCTAAAAATCCCTGGATTTTAGGGATTTCCTCACCATCTACCCCATGGAAGAGGGAAGGGGACTAAAGGAAAGGCTTCTAAAACTGAGCTGCGTAGAACACTGAGGAGGAAAGGCAACTACTGGTTTCCAGAAGGCCTTTAAAATGGAACAGACTACACATTCTCTAATTAGCAGGAGCAGTCGCAAGGCAAGCAGGCAGCCTGCTGTTTACCTCCGCACCAGGAAGGAGAGTGCTGGCTTTCTCTCAAACATAACAAATGCTGTTCCTTGCTGTGTGAAAGAACCTTGCCAGATTAAGTGGATTTTCAAAAAATAAAGTCCACATTTGTGTTTTTTAAACCCTTGAGGAAAATGAGTTTCTTATAAGAAGATGCTTGGATGTCAAGTTAACTCTGCACTGTTCCTTTCAATACAAAATGGAAATACTAGTTTGTTGTGAGGATCACATAAGATGATTCTTGTGAGAACATTAGAAGAAATAAACTCTAGGTGTCCATTTATATTATACAAATGTAAAGTATTGGTCTGTATCTCCTAAGTATCATCGTATTATTAAGTCAATTTATAAAACTGAATTTCTTGAAATAAAATTAATAGAAGAAGGGCTTGACTACTGGGCCTCCATGGAGCATACAGAGCAAGTTAGGAAATAATTGAATATTAATCATTTAAAAATTACTTAGTTGCAATAACAGCTTTGAAGCTTCTAGGGTGTAATGTGCATTTAATAGGTATTATTATATCTTCTTTGGTACTTACATGTGTGATAAAAGAGGCATACTTTTATGAAAAACAAAAAAAAAACTGAGATGTACATAATACCAAAAAAAAAGGAAAGGAAAAGCATAACCAAAATAAGTGGTTCCACAGCAGACTATCTTAATCCTATATAATAAAAGGTTAATATGCAAATTGACCAACAGCAGAACGACCGGTCACTATGATGAACACTGACCACCAGGGGGCAGACGCTCAATGCAGGAGCTGCCCCCTGATGATCAGTGAGGAGCCCTGCTCAGCCAGAAGCCCTGAGCCAGGCTCATGGCTGGTGAGCGCAGAGGTGGTGGCAAAGCCTCTCCCACCTCCGCAGCAATGCTAAATATGTCCAACTGCTAGCTTAGGCCACGAGGAGCAGGCCTAAGCCAGCAGTCAGACATCCCCCAAGGGCTCCTGGACTGCGAGAGGGTGCAGGCCAGTCTGAGGGACCTCCCTCCCACCCCAATTGCATAAATTCCGTGCACCGGGCCTCTAGTAATGTAAATAAAAACAAAATGCAAGCTGAGAGGTCAGCAAAATAAACACTAACTCTAGCTTGTAAACAACCTTTTCTATTGAATTAGAACACACACACACACACAAAAAACACACACATATTTAATGTAAATAAAATGTTTATGGTATGTACAAAAGATTTATTTCTAGGTAGGAATTTCACGTGATAAGCCAGTAAGTGTTGGTATTGGTCCATGTCACCAACGACTCTTTGGAAGACCTCAGTAATGCTCCTTTTTTTTTTTTTTTTTTCTGGGATGCAGGCTGCTACTGGGACTTAGACTAGGAAAATTTTTTATTGTGCTTTGGAAGTGCTTAGTATTCCTATTCTGGGGGAGGGGGGAGTAAACCAAATCAGGAGGCTTTTCTAGTCATTAAGACAAACAAAATTTCCAGACTACCCCTGCAGACTTCCAGTACCTGGCTGGTGGTAAATCCCACCCCACCTTTCCTGGAGCTACTTAGTTTACACATCGGGAATCAGAGTCCCAAGGAAGTTGATTGATTTTTCAAAAGTCACAGAGTGGCAGACTGGGGAGGAACCTTGCTATGTTGGTGTTTTTCACTACTTCCTGCTGTCTTCTCTCCCAGTCCCCTTAATGGGCAACTACAACAACTCTGGAAATCTACACAAGCTTCTAACTGAGATTACCTCTCTATAGTGAGAATGAGAAGACAGCAGAGAATTTCACCTTTTCTCCATATCCTTGTGAATTTTTTGAAGAATTCACAAATATTCAATAGATTTGTGATTTTTAAAATAAAAATAAATTGCACTTTGTGTCTTATTTTTCTGCTCATAGATAGCAGGCTGGCAGCTATTGGGAAGTGGGGCTGGGGTGTGTGAAGGGATTCGAAAAAAAGAGGAAAAATAAAGAGAGAACACTCATGGACAGGACAATGGTGTGGTGATTGTTGGGGGCAGAGGGAAGGTGGAGGAGGGTAACGGGGTGATAAATGGTGATGGACAAAGACTTGACTTGGAGGGGTGAACACACAACACAGTGTACAGATGATGTGTTGTGGAATTGTGCACCTGAAACCTGTATAATTTTGTTAGCCAGTGTCACCCCAATAAATTCAATAAAAAAGAAAAAATAAATTAGAGAACATTTTATAACACTCCGTGTAGTTTACTTTTCAATGTTTCTATATTGAAAGAAATGACACAAAATAATTTTCTGAAGGTTTTACTTTTCTGCATGTTCATCCCTTCTATTTCCTCTGTTCCGCTAAAATATTAAGAATTCTGAGTGGGATTTTCCTTTTGTTTAATTTCCCAGGCTTACTGCTTTTGTTTTTCTCCATCTTCCATCTTACCATGCAATGCTGATGAAGTATTTCCACTTTTCACAGATTGGTTCTCATGTACTGAAAAATAGCAAAAGCATAGCATGGTAAAGTGGGTTGAATCATTGAAAACACAAATGACAACATTATTTTATTTTTAATTTCACATTTACAAATGTGGTTTTCAATAAGGGCTGAAGGCAGACTAAATTAAGTCATTTCCAATACTAACAAATATAATACTTATTTTGAAGACCAACAGTATCATTTGGTGACATCAGACTACTAAGTTGTTGTTCCACATTAAGACCTCTCCTCTTAAGCAGTGCACAGTCTACATTCTTTGGGGCATTATTTATTTTTTCACATATTTTCTTCACTGAAGCCTTTCTTCCTGTGGAAATTCTGATGGGAATTGAGTTGAAATGAAAAGAAACTCAATGTACTACCTAGGCCTATCCTCCAGAACTGGGCCAACTTCTCTCTTCCCTCTGTGTCCACATTTGCTCGGAGTTAGCCTCTCCTTTGAACTTATTGTTGTCTTAGAAACATGTGTTCCTAGTTGACCTTTTGTTTTTCAAGGGAAAAGATAAACATACCACCCACTTGGGGGCCCTACTCAAGCCTCTTCCCTGAGAAGAGCCCCTTCACAGCTGCGGAGTCCAACATGTTCAGGAGAGCGCCATCCCCCAGCCTTCTTGGCAGCAGCAGGCAGAGAATGGACACCAGCTGTACTAGAACATGACCTTGATGAGCCCTTTCTTATTAGGCCACATCCTGTCTTTCTTTTAGAAGTGAAGGAATGTTTCGGGTCAAATAAAGAACAGTCTTATGCAATATAACTCCTAAGATTACTCTTTTGAAAATAACAGCAGGCAGGCAACCTGAGGTGAAGGGTAAGTAATAAAATATCTCCAACTGGACCTAAGGAAAATATGCTATATGTTATAGATTAGAATGCTTAAAGGGAAGACTGTTCTAATGTTTATAAATTCTTGCAGACTGTAAATGCAGCTTAGATTTGAAAGGTACTTTGGGTATTGAGACTTAGAATCTGGAGTCAAATCACAGCAATGTTGCATCTAGCATGCCCTACGTGTTTGTGTAGAGTTCTTAAAAGGTGCCACTGGGGGCCTTTGTGTAGCGCCTGAGCTGCACAAGTACAGGAGGGACACCTGCCTGTATATCCAGCTGTGTACCTGGCATCATGACTTAGATGTTGCAGAAACTTCGCAGGTTTAACCGAGAACCCTTGATTTCTTCCACAAACTTGTTTCTCCTCCACAACCTTCCCCCATTTCAGTAAATGAAAGGCAGATACACCCAGTTGTTTAAGCAAAAATTGTGGTCCTTCTAGAGCCTTTGTCTTTCCCTAGTGAACTCTACCTAATTTGTCATATGTAAACTTTCAGAAAGTCCATCCATCTCACCTCCAAAGTGTTTTTGGAATGTACCTTCTCAGTTTGCACTGCCACTCCCAGTCTAAGTCTAATCTCTCAGTGGGTCTACAGCAGTGGCCTCTAGGTAATGTCCCTGCTCCCGTATGTTCTGCTAGCATACTCCACACAGCAACCAAAACATCTTTTACAAAGCCAACAAAGCTATGCCATCTTCCCTACTAAAACCTTGAAGTGTCTTTCGAATTTTCCTAGAGTTAGACTCAACCTTTTTATTATGACCTAAAATGTGGTACATAGTTGTACGTAATTGGACCTCTGCCTAGCTCTCCACACCAGCTCCTGCTGGTATCTACTTTACCCATTGCACTTCTCACTCTTCTCTTAAACATAGCAAACAGTTTCCTGCTCAGAGTTTTACACAAAATAAAATAAAATTAATTAAATTAACTAAAAGACATAAAGAAAGGAAACCCTCTCCTCATTACTATTACCAACTAGTTTATTTTTTCAATGACAGTTTTTGCAATCTAAGGCTATCCTTTTTATTGGCTGTCTTGCCCTACTAGAAGTTAGGGACCTTGACTGTGCCTAAAACATTGTTTGGCAACATAAAAGCTTTATATGTATATACATACATATTTTTAAGGGAAATTCTCCTAATACTATGAGAAAGTTAATTTACTCTATCTTTATCATTGATGACACATTCATAACTTTTTTTTTTTTACTTTGACATTTTAGTTTCCTTACTTCTAGAACTGAACAGAACAACTGAGACTGAATGTAAAGGGAAATAATTGATCAATCTATAGTTAGTTTTGTGTGGTTCCTGATAGTAATCCAGCACCCTACATCACCATCCCCAAAGGATTCTTTACAAGAAAGCACTTTGATTTGTTGCTTTAAAGAAATGTAGAAACATCTTGCCCTTCCTGGCTTAATACAGAAGAGTGAATAAACATGATTGAATTTACTACACACTTCAGGGCATATGTGTATGGATTATTATGCCACATTCTGAAGACTTCTTTCTTCTAGCAAACACACATATATCATCCAAACAAGACATGCCCTTTCCTGAGTTGAATTAGCTCCTGGGTGGTCTGGCACTAGAATCCTCACATTGATAGCTCAGAGTATCCTTTGTAGTGTCTTGAACCTAAATAAATCAAAGTTCACTTATTTAATAATATCATTACCTTATTAGCACTGAAAGATATAACTTCAACTATAATAATCACAAATTATTGTAAAAGCAATAAACACATAGTTATGCCTATGCTTTACTTCTTTTATAAACAGTGACAACAACATTTCCCCAGTTGTGTCTTGGATTTTAACAATAAACTAAATAATATCACACATTTTACCTTTACCTGCAGGGCAGTCCTTACCTCAATCCAGTTATTATTATTGTTGCTATTTTTGTACCTAAAAATGTCTCCATTCCCCAAATTAAAACATGTATTTACTCTCTTTTCTTCTTACTTTTGACAAGTCTCCATAAACTCTTTATGTATGTAGGTTATTTGTCCATGTTCTTCCATTTCTAGCACATTATATATTAGGTGACTCCCGGAGGCTATATACATATATGATATAACCCATTAGGAAATCAAACATCTGCCAGTGCAATTCTTCCATCATGTCTCCTACTAAAGCAATTTCTTCAAATTCCACTTTTGTATCCAGGTGCTTCAGAAACTTTAATTCTTTATATTCTTAGGAGTCCCCAGGTAAAGTGTCAAAGAGTATGATGTGGTGAAGAGGGCCCCCCCTCGAGAAAGGCCATGAGATCTCCCATGTGTCCATCCATCAGAAACATCTTCTTTGTTTTAAATATTGGACTCCTGAATGTTACTTATTTTGAAGAAACTATTTTCACTTTAAAAATAAGATGAAAATTGTCATTTGAACAATGATTTGGGCAAGTCTGGATAAGACAAGAACCGGGCTGATGTAAGCTTAGCATATCTGCTAAAGGAACTTGTGTCTACAATGCATTGAATTGCTTACCCTTCCCAGAGGTCTTGGAAGGTGACCCTCAGAGCTCAAGCCTGTGGGAAAAGCTCATGCCCTCCCATGTGTGTGCCTGAGAACACTCTTATTTCTAAGAGAATTAGAGCATCATCTTTAAGATGGCCCATGTTCCTCAGTACGTGATTACAGTTGAGTGAAACAGTAGTCCACATTGAGGTCCTTTACTTCCTCTTGTTTGCTTCTGATTACATTGTCCTATAAGGCTCATATCCCTCAAGAGCAAGCTCCACTTGCTTCACTCCAGGCACAGGCCTATGGAAAATCCTACTCACTCTTCTAGACTTAATTAAAAATATTTCTCTTCTGTGATTCCAGTCATCACAAATGACTGTTAGTTCTTCTATCCTGCACAGCGAGTACTTCAGCTTAGTGCTTATATCTTCCTGCCTCTGTTTACAGTTGTTTTATGACGCTTGCCCTTGAGAGAAGGCCTGTGTCTTATTCAATGTGTCTATTCTACCACTTTACTCCAGCACATAATATAGTTCAATACATGCAGTAAATGCTCAATAGAGGATTACAAGTTTGGATTTCTTAGAAAGGTAATTGATCAGTCAAGGTTCTTAATTTTAGACATCATAAACCAAGTGAGGCTAATTTAAGTAGAAAAGCAGTTTACTAAAGAATATTTAGAACTTGTGCTTAGAGACCACACCATCAGGAACAATGTCTGAAGTGATATAGGAGAACTGGTCTCTTAAATACCTCTACGCAACCACCACTGAGCACAAGCTCAGCTGTTGTACCATGGGAGCCATGGAAACTGGAAGTTGGATAAGTTGACAGAATAGCCACTGCCTCCTCTGGAACTTGATGCAGCTTCAATTGCTGCCCTACTCTTGCCAAAGTGGATTTCCCACCAGACACTGCATCTAGGGAAGTGAGTTTTCACTTCTATTGGAGGTAGTCTATGTCCTCACCAGATAGGAAGGTGACCTAAAGCAGAAACAGTCTGGGTGTAGAAAATGAATATCATTTCCAGTGTCATTTTTTATTTTGCATTTTCACAATTTATATTCATTCACATAGCCATACACTCACTTTTTGTACTCTATGAGAAAGTCCTTTATTCCTATTTGTCTCTATGTATATTATTTGGTTACATTTACTGCTATAAAAATTTTACCAATATTCAGTTGGAGTTCACTCCCAAATCCAGTACTTGGTTATCCTATATAATAAAAGGGTAATATGTAAATCGACTGAACGGTAGAATGACTGGTCGCTACGACACTCACTGACCACCAAGGGGCAGACGCTTAACACAGGAGCTGCCCTCTGGTGGACAGTGAGATCTCATAGGGGGCGCGCTCCTCAGCCAGAAGCCAGGCGAGTGCAGCAGTGGGTGGCAGGAGCCTCTCCCGCCTCCAAGGCAGCGGTAAGGAGCAGCGAGCAGGTGGGCAGTAAAGAGTGAGGACTCCTGGACTGTAAGAGGGATGTCTGACTGCCGGGGAGCGGGCCTAAGCCAGCAGGTGGACATCCCGTGAGGGTGCAGGGCTGGGCTGAGGGACCCCCAACCCCAAGTGCAAGAATTTTCATGCACTGGGCCTCTATTATAAAATAAAAGTGCCCTATGCTTAACTCATTTACATGTATTTTTTTAGCCACATTCATAGAATGTTTTTGGTTAGTTCTTGTTTCCATCAAATTGCCCACTGTCAGTTGATTAAAACAATACCTTGTATCTATACTATATGTGACATTTTGCCCTTAAAATTCTCTTTTCTTTACCTATTCTTCAGCTAAAATTTTTAATTCATCTATTACTTTTGACATACCCTGATACCTTTTCACCAGGATCCAGATGTTGCTTCATCATCCACATTACTGAAAATAAGGAACAGAGATCTTTATTACTGGTCGGCATAAGTCCTAATAGTTTTGTGGTAGTATAGCCTCCAAAATAAATTTATGTTCTCCCATCATCTGCAGCTTAGGTAAATGTTTCTTTTAAGCTTATATAAAATATCCAAATGTGACATAGAAATCAAGGTTCCTAAGTAACCTATTACTAGACAGTTTCTCTCATTCCTTTACTAAATACAGTGCATTCATATAACACATATTCCCTTAAAAAATGTTGAGTGCATTGGAATTTAATTCATTTGAACCAGCACTTGTTGAGATGGAATATGAATCAGACTCTTCTAGGTCCTAGGAACAGAAACCAAATAAAACAAAGTCCCTACCTTCAAGGAGGTCCCAGAGTAACAGGAAAACAAAAACAAAAAAACAAGAAGCTGAAAAAATTGCATTATTATGTGAAAAGTACAAGAATATATATATATATATATATATTTAAGATTCAATGATAATACTATGTATGTGAGTGGATAGATTTTTTTGGGGGGACAGGGATCCCATTTCTTTGAGTCAGTGATGTTTAGCTGGGTTTGAAAGATGCAAAGGACTTTTCCAAAGTTGAAAGGAGAAAGAAGGCTAGTCTGATCAGAGGAAATAGCATAAGCAAAAATTCAAGAGCTTGAAGCAGCATTAAGTGTTTGGAGAATTTAAGCAGTTTACTTAATAAGCTAGATGTGTTTAGACAAGTATATAAGAACCAAAGAGTGCAGGTTCTTGTTTGCCTACCAAAGATGTTTAACAGTAATTTAGCTTTAATCCTTCAGGTGATGGATGGATGCTGTTAGGAAATTCTGAACAAGAAAATGACATGATCAGATTTACATTTTACTTTATTCTTCTTGGCAGCACATGGAGGAAGGGATGGAGGAGGGTACATTCAAAGTAAGAACAACAGTTGATAAGGAAGCTATTGCAGTAATATACACAATACACGATCAAAGCTTAGTGACAAATTGAAGGAAGGTAATGAGGGATAGATGATGATGTTGATTTCTGGCTTGAGAAACTGTGTGCCCCTAACCAAGACAGAAAATAAGAGATAAAACCTTAGAAATGAGTGGAAAACTTAATTTCTAGTGAGCTATTTTACTGCAAGTATCTAGTAGGTAGAAAAGTCTAACAAAGAGATACAAAGTTAAAAATTGCTAGTATGTAGATTATGGGAATTCAAGTTTCCTAGGGGAAAAAGTAGGCACTAAAAAGAAATATGAAGTCAGAAACATGGGAATTTAAGTAGGAGGCAAAATTTTTAAATTGTCAGTAAATGAATGACA
Source organism: Ia io (assembly GCA_025583905.1). Classification (NCBI taxonomy): domain Eukaryota; kingdom Metazoa; phylum Chordata; class Mammalia; order Chiroptera; family Vespertilionidae; genus Ia; species Ia io. The sequence goes on from JAJQQW010000007.1 coordinate 23,871,846, forward strand.
TGTTGGAAGAGAACCTAAAGAAAATGTCAGAGAAATGAAGGGCTTAAAGTTCCTACAATGAAGAAAGAATTTTTAAAATGTTATAGTGAGGTCACATCCTTTAGATTTGGTCATTAGATCATTTGTTATCTTTGCCAGAGACAATAATAACAAATTAAAAAGTAATAAATGTTGTTTCAGTAATACTGCACCAATAAAAGAAGCCAGTGTAAACTTTTTTTTTTTTTTTTTCCCAAAAAGCTAGCTAGAAAGCAATACAATATATTGGAGAAATTTCTCAAAGATGGAGAGATTAAGCATATGTCTATACTGAAAGAAAAGACTGTAAAATTAAAGCTTGAAATAAAAATAGATAAAGCAATGTCTAGAGATCAGATGAAAAGTATAGATGGGGGTATTAGCCTTAATAAAGATGTGGCGAACCTCCTGTTTGGAGAGTTTAGAGAAAGGAAAAAAGAATATGGTGGATGAAGGTATTATTGTAATTTGAATGGTAAAATGCGGAACCACCTAGACTCGGATGGTCAAAGGTCTCACTCACATTTATGTGGTAGGATGTGGATGTGGCACAGGTTTGGAATATCTAATGGAGAAATGTAAGAGGAAGTTTATTCAAGAGCAACAAAGTGTTATTTCCATATTAATTATAAATTTTTCTGTATGTTTTATATTATTTTCCCTTCTCTCTATATTACAGAAACATAATTAAATAACTTAGTAGTCTCTTGTTTGTCATTTTATTATTTATCGTTTTTCTCTCTTCTCCACAATGTCCCCATTTTTTTTTTGTTGTTATTATTTTTTCTCTTCAAAATTCCTACTTGCAGCTGACAGTTGATATTTGCCAAGACCCTGAGAGGGGCCAAATGGAAACATTCAGGCTTGATAAGAGCCAGGTTACGGTTCTGCACTTCCTGTTTTGTTCTCACAGCATTTTTTCTTCTGCTAATACCTCTGCATGGCTTGTGCCTACATTGCTTATCCAGTAGTCTCCTTCATTTATTTTCTCTGGCATTCTGAAATGCAGCTTTAAAGTCCAACCGACACATCCACTTCTTTTCTCATGGTTAGTAGCTGTAATGGGTTTTTACTGGCATAAAGATCTGAAGGAGTTAGACATGTAGATATCTGAGAGCTATGTCCCCAGGCTGTCTTCCTTCTTCAGAGAACGTTGGCAAACAGGAGTTACAAGCCTCACCTTTTGCTATCATACCACCTAGAGAAAGACCTTTGCCCCAAACAGTCAACTAGTACTTCTGAACTTTAGTTTGATTGGACCAATCTGATTGGACCATACAGATCACTCTGTTCTAGAATCCTAACTATAGCCTGCTCGGCTTGGGCCTGTATTATTGCACATTTCACTGAAGTAAAGGGGATAAGATTACACTGCTTGGCTCATAACAATTAGAATTCACTTAGATCTGAGGCTTGGGTCAATTCCAACTTAAGTGAATGGATATTATACAAAAGGGTTCAGATGGGATGGGATGAACGATAAGGAGTCAATAAAATTCTCAGTACTACAGATTTAGTGGTACTCATCTTCAGTCTGTCTCCAGAGAAGAACCCCTTATACAGTGCCCATTGAGTGGGCATGTGACCTATGTAGTTGTATTCAATTACCATTATACTACACAGAGTACATAACACATGCTATATTGTGTACAAAGAAATAATTCCAATTAATTACCACATTTTTGGTCTTCCTTCACAAATATAAATCACATGAGTGTGGGGTATCATATTCGTTTGCATAGCCTTAGGACTGAGCATAATTAATGTTTTTGAAACAGAAGTATCTTCCCAAGGTTACAAAGTGCTAGCACCCACCTTGCCAGGATGGAAAATCCTTTTGTTCTTTTTCTTCATATCCTACAGAGATGGAGCTCAACCTTCAGCTAACATTAAAGAAGCTGTGTTTATGATTTAGCATATGGCCTTGTGCAAGTCATTTTCTTTAACAATAGATGGAAATTATAGCAGAAATAATTTTTCTACCCCACTGGCATAAACTAAAGTCTGGACCCCTCCTATTTTTGTTTATTATTTCTTCTTTATTTGCTTTTTAAAAAAATCTTTACCAAATAATATGATTTTTATTGATTTTAGAAAGGAAAAGAGAGAGAGAGAGAGAGAGAGAGAGAGAGAGAGAGAGAGAGAAACATCAATCTATTTCTTCCTGTTTTGCACCCCGACTGGAGATCAAACCCACAACCTAGATATGTGCCCTGACCAGGAATCGAACCTGCAACCTTTCATGTACAGAACAATGTTACAACTAACTGAGCTACCCAGCCAGGCTTGCTTGTTTGCTTTTTAATGCTCTATTTTCTAAGGAACAGAGTAGCAATGTTGTAAAACTCATTATATGTTTTAAATATTTATATTTACCAAAATAAAACTTTATATTGTATAAAAATGTAATAATGGGATATATAACTTCATTTGCATTTATCAAAATTCTAAATTCAAGATTTCCAAATGTGAGGATAAGGCAAAATGTTCCTACTAGTTCCTGCATGAGGGCTTTGACCACACCATGATTGCAGGTAGCAGAATCACAGGGCCTTTGTGCTGCATGCTATGCAGCGCTTCTCAACCTTTCTAATGCCGTGACCCTTTAATACAGTTCCTCATGTTGTGGTGACCCCCAACCATAAAATTATTTTCGTTGCTACTTCATAACTGTAGTTTTGCTACTGTTAATGAATCGTAATGTAAATATCTGTGTTTTCCGATGGTCTTAGGCGACCCTGCTAGCGATTCTCAAGCTGTAGGTCGTGAGAATCGCTGCTGTAGAGCCTAAGACCATCAGAAAACACAGATATTTACATTACGATTCATTAACAGTAGCAAAATTACAGTTTATGGTTGGGGGTCACCACAACATGAGGAACTGTATTAAAGGGTTGCGGCATTAGAAAGGTTGAGAACCACTGCAGAGGGTGTCAGTCACATCATAGTCCCTGTGAATGGTGCCTCCTGCAGTTGTGTGGTGCCATTGCCACAGGCAGTGTCCACATTATTTTAATCCATTTATTTAAATGTCTTTGTCTCAACTTTTTACATAAGTGAGAGCTTAAAATTCCTTAAAAGAATGTAAACTAACATCATAAATAAAATGTTTATATTGTTTTAAATTATCAACTATCTTTAAAAATAGTTTCTTAAATTTATATGCTGTCAAATGAGAAATTTGGCAAATTTCAGAACATCTTAGCCTTTTATTTGAACTCTTTTCTATATGATTCCAAGCATCTAGCACAGAGTTTGTCCCAAAATAGGTTTTCAGTGTTGTAAGAATGAATAAATTACTAAGATAAATGGCATATGTAGCATGAATTATGATTCCATTTCTAGCAGGATAGTTTTGAGATTTTTGTGATGTATGCTTTTAATTTCTTATTTATCTGAAAAGGGAAAATGACCATTTACTCAGATGTTTATATATTGGACTAAAGATAATATCCAGCCATATCAAAGACTATTGGATATTGGGTCTGAGTGGATGTGATACCTGGAAACCAGAATCATCATGTGGCACCTCATCAGACAAGTGATATACAGCTAAGTAATAAATGGCAGCGTCTGATAAAGCCCAACTTTTAATAGGACACCTGAGTTAAATTTTCTGCTTATTGGATATATAATTGGGGTTGTCATGTTTGGCAATTGAGTCTCAGAAATAAGAGCTAGGATAGTAAGGAAGACTACATGAAAATCAATGGCAGCTCCCTAACTTCTCTCTCTTCTGCACCAAGATATTGAATTTTCAAAAAGTATTGTATCCCATAAGAAGAAAATTATACCATCCATGAAGACCTGAAAGATGCCACGGTGATAGTTCTTACCATGCACTCATTTAATCTGCCACTCTTGTTCCTGTGCAAACCAGACAGATCTCAGCGAATGCCTGTACTCCAGTAAAAGCCCAAAGAAGTAGTTGCTGTGATCAGAAGCTGTGTTAGATGTAGTATCCTTGCAAGAGCATACTACTAAAGCCTCAGGTATGTGGTATGTGACTATTTATGTGCCAAGTGTATTATTTTTATCTAATTAATAAAGAACAACAGAGGCTATATACTTTCATGTTAGACAGATAACAATATTTATTTACAGCTTTGCCCCAAGAATATGTTAACTCTTCTAACCTCTGTCATGATGTGTTCCAAAGAGATACAGACTACATGAGAGAAGTACTCCATAAGGCATCACATCAATCCACTACATGAATGACGTTTTTCAGTTCGGTCCTAATGAACAAGATTTACTAAGACACATGCAATCTGGAGGGAGGGAAATAAATCTTGTGAAGACTAAAGGAAATGACACTTCAGGAAAATTTCAAAGGGGTCTACGGTCAGGGGCAGGGTGATACAACCTCTGAAAAGTGAAAGATAAATTCCTGCATTTTGATCACTTATTACAGAGGAGGAAACACAATGCTTGGAGGGGCTTTTGGGTTCCGGAGTCAACAGATTTTACGTCTAGGTCTACGTCTCTGGCAGATATAGCAGGTGACACAAAGGCTGTCAGCTCTGAGCAGAACCAACACTTGTACAGGGTTCTGCAGAAAATGAAGACTTGCCACTTGAGCCATATGATCGAGCCCTGTTGTGTTTGTAGAGTAAATGAAAAACAAGAGATGCAGTGTGGCACTATGACAAGACCCTGGGCTTCTGAACCACTACCATTCCATCAGCAGAGGTGAATATACTCGTTTTGAAAAACTGCTTCTGCTAAGCTACTGGGCCCTGGTAGGTATAGAACATTTTAGCATGGGGCACCAAGTAACCATGTCTCTGAAACAGGTCGTTATAAGCCAGTTTCTGTCAGACCTGCCAAGTATGACGCCAGTAGGGCTCAGGACAATCCGGCATAAGAAGAAAATGTAATTGAGTCCCAGCAGAAGCAGAGGGCTGAGTAAGCTACATGGCCCAGATCTGTATTCCCCACCAGAGTTGCTTCAGTGACCCTTCTTCAGTTTTCATTTCACCTATGGCCCTATGAGGGTCTTGTACCTCCCAATAAAAGAGGAAGCAAAACCCTAACTTTGGTTCATGGAGCGATTAGCATATTTGGGTGTGAACCAAAAACAGAGTATGCATTACAGGCATACTGGCAAGAAAAGGACTGGAAGATCAGAGACAAGGATATCTGGAGTAGACAAGTGGACATTATGGAATGGGTATGAAGTACAAAAACGTTTGCTATGGCACATTAATATCCAACAGAAAGCATTGATCCTGGAGGAGGCACTGAATAATCAAGTAGACAAAACGATTCAGCTAGCCTTTGCATTCAGTTATGCAAGAACTGACACCTTGGGCAAATGAACAGAGTGGCAGGAACTATGCATTGGCCCCATGAGCTTCCATTTACTGACATTACAGACCACTCCAAATGTCCAACCCGTCAGCCACAGAGATCAATCCTGAGATCTTGGTCTGGCACTATTCCTTCCAGTTCCCCTTGGTTCACTCAATATATAATGGGTAAAGTCATCCATTCTGCCATAGCTCCTGGCCCACTCCCACCCTTAGCCAATGCACTTTACCCCCTAGCTAGACTGAACTACTTTCTTCACCTTCACGAGGAGCCCTGCACCTTAGATGGAGAAGCTCTTCTTGGTCTTTTATTGGCCACTGATGGCAAGTCATCTACTTTGGGCTCTCTCCATTATAGAAGGGCCAGTGCTTATCTTCACAGATATAAATATACATATTCCAGATATAGGTTTGCTTTTTTCTCTCCACAGAACCTCAAACAGCATGACTACTCAGGGGTGTATGTAGTGCCTGACCTATAAACAGGGAATCTCACATATACTAGTGTTTGACCAAGGGGCCCACTGCACAGCAAAAAGATGTAAGAGGGATCATGGGATCCACATAGTATGAGTTGCATCACATACCACAATATGTAGAAGCAGATGGCTTGATAGAGCACTGGGATGGATGACTAAAGGCACAGGAAGTGGAAATTGCACTAATTTTGCTGATTCTTCAGAACAGTTGAAAATAATCCATTAATTCAAGGAATATGAAAGATATTTATCCCAACCTCATGATTTCCCCTGACTCCTGATTTCTTTCAAATTAATGGATTAGAACATCAAGATACTATACCATAGGCAGGAATTTAAAGCCCAGCAAGTAAAAACATTTTTAGCTATGCAATAAATCCTTTAGTTTTTAGTCTTTCTGTAGAAAATAATTCCAGATGAGTTTAATTCTGAAATTTTGTGTTGACCTCCTGTAGATAAGAAAAATAAAAAAAAATGAATATAAGTCAGATTTAGGAAATTAAGTTCTTGAGCAAATCCTCCTTTAATTTCCCCTCAAATAAAACCCTTCATGTAGTTTTAGCCAAAGTATAAACTTGAAGAATATATTAACTAAAAACTGCCTCAGAGTTTAAAATCTTCAATCTCTTAAACAGAATATATTTCGATCTCTGAACTGAGAATTAATTGAATTTTCTTATTTTTTCAGGTAATTTGTTGAAGTGAATATCAGGAACCAGAAGACATGAGTATAATTTCTATTTATTTAGTTACTTAAAAATATTTATTGTTGAAAGTATTACAAATGTTCCATTGACCTCTTCTAGCCCATCTCTGCCTCCCAACCCAGGCCTTCACCACCCTATTGTCTGTGTCTATGGGTTATACATATATGCATACAAGTTCTTCGGTTGATTTTTTTTCCCAGCCCACCTACCCACCTCTGCCTTTCTTCTGAGATTCAATTCAGTTATTAATAAAAAGATTATGGTCCAGTTTAGGAAATTAATGTTTCTTTTCAAATTATTGATCTTCTCTACTCATTGTAATACTGAATATTCAAAGTTTATTTCTCATGAAACATTAAAGAGTTAATCCTGGTATTTAAAATACAATTGAAAATATATATATTTTTTCCTTTATACTCATGTCCTTCTGAGATCAGGAAGTTCAGCTTCTTATACTGCATTTATTATTAGGGATCCTTTTTAGTTTAAAGGTAGATAACTGATTAATTTTCTAATCACAAATAAACAGTTTGTTACTTCACTGTTATTCCCTTAATGCTAGTTATGACCTTTCTTAACTCTCAAGTGAATTTTACAACATCCTAGCTGTCAGCTGGTTTTCTCCCCCGAGTCCACTCAACTTGTAATTGCTTAAGTGACCATTCTGTCATAGCTCATAGCCAACTCCCACTCCTATCTAATGCACTCTACCCTTTAGCCAAACTGAATTACTTTCTGTATCTTAACTGGAGCCCCTGCTCCTTAGGTGTGGTTTAGAGCCCTTCTTAATTTCAATCTTTAGAAATCTTCCCCCTCCTTTCATGTCTTGCTCCAAAGAAGCATGCAGTAAGTAAAAGAAAACTCACTATAACCAGGGAACTTGGATCTTAATTCTTGTTTTGCCATTAATGAAGTATACACATTTTGACAAGTTTTTACCTCTCGCAAACTCAGTTTTCCCATTTATAAAATGGAAATCCATGAATCAGATCGGTTGTCCTTCCAGCATGGTCCTTGGAGCAGCAGCATCAGCATTGCCCTGGAACTTGCTGGAAATGCAAATTCTTAGGACTCACCTGAGCTTAAGAATTCTGGAGATGGGACTGAGAAACCTGTGTTTTAACAAACCTTCTAGGTGATTCCAATTCAAGTTAAATTTACTGGGATAACAGTGGTTAATAACATAATATAAGTTTCAGGTGCACAATTTTATAATGCATCACCTATGTATTCCATTGTGTGCTCACTCCCCAAAGTCTAGTATTCTTCTGTCACCATGTATTTCACCCTCCTTTACCCTATTCACCCTCGCCCATCCCAATTTCCTTCTGGTAACCACTATACTGTTGTCTGTGTCAAAGAGTTTGTTTGCTCTTTTTGTTGTATATGACAATAAATCATATGGTCCTTGTTCTTTTTAGTCTGACTTAGCATGATGCTAACAAAATCCACCCATGTTGCACAAATGGAAATAGTTCATCTTTTTTATGGGTGAGTACCACATAGATGTCAAAGGACACTTAGGTTGATTCCATGTCTTAGCTATTGTGAATAATACTGCAATGAACATGGGGGGACATATATCTGTACATGTGTGTGTTTTTAAATGTTTTGGGTAGAAACCGAGAAGAGGGATTGCTGGGTCATATGGTAGCTCAGTTCTTAAGTTTTTGAGGAACCATCATGCTGTTTTCCATAGAGGCTGCTCCAACTTACATTCCCCACATTTCAACACATCCTCTTCAACACTTGTTATTTCTTGTCTTATTGATGATAGCCATTTAACATAGTGGATTAGGACTAAAGATTATCCATGTATAAATATGCTCTGAGTCTTAAAAATCAGTTTAATTTAATTAGGATTAAGTTCCTTCATCCTCAGTTGACATAACTGCATAAATTCTGTCCCAGGCATAATTATAAACTTGATTAGTGTCAACTATGAAGAGAAATGCCTAATATAATTATCAACTGTCTGTTTCCCTGACAATTTCTCCTTTTTTTAAAATCCTCACCTGAGTATATGCTTATTGATTTTAGAGGGGAAAGGAGAGAGAGAAAGCAACATCAATGTGAGGGAGAACATTGATTGGTTGCCTTCCATAGGTGTCCTGACCTGGAATTGAACTGCAACCTAGGTATGTGTCCTGATCGGGAATTGAACCCACAACCTTTCAGTATATGTGGTGACACTCCAACCAACTGAGCCACACCAGACAGGGCTGCCATGCCTTTTTAAAGCATTTTGACCTAACCAGCAACAATGAAATAATAGAAAAGAAAAATAATAAAATGTAATTTTAAATTTTATGGTTTTTTATCTCTAGTTTTTGCCTAATTTTGGCTTCAAAATGTGCCTCTAAATGAAGGGATAACAACCAAAATTAAAAATAATTTTATCAGATTTGGTTAAGAGTTGTGGGTATACCTTTCAGAAATTAAGGTGAGTGATTCTTTTTATAAAACATATTTTTATTGATTTTTAGAGATAGAGGAAGGGAGAGGGAGAGAGAAACATCTATGTGAGAGTGAAACATCAACCAACCAGCTGGCTCCTGCACACTCCCTAGTGGGGATCAAGCTCACAACCCAAGAATGTGCCCTATTGGGAATTGAACCAACAACCTCTTGGTGCATGGGATATCCAGCCAACCAAGCCACACTGGCCAGGGCATGAATAAGTCTGGATAACAAATTTATTTAACATCAGATAGTTATTAATTCTTTGTTTACAACAAAATAAAAATCATTAAAAATATTAGATGGCAGATTATTACATAATTTTTTGCATATAAATGGAAGCAAATTTGTATAACTGATACTTCTTGCTCAGAAAATCCTATCTAATAAAGATGGAATATGCAAATTGATCATCACTCTGTGACAAAGAGGGCGGCGCCCATAGCCAATCAGGAGGGAATATGCAAATTGATGAGACAAAGATGGTGGCGGCCGGGCCATGGCGATGATGCAGGCATTCCGCCCCACCCTGGCTGCTCCGGGCCACTAGGCAGCACATGCGCACAGGTGCGGAGCGGTCGGGGTGGGGTGGGATGCCTGCTATGGGGAGGGAGTGGGGGGTGGAGGGAGCTACAGGGAGGAGGCAGGGCCAGAGCGAAGGCAGAAGACAGTGGCCAGAGTGAAGGCCCAGGTCCCGGGTGCTGGAGGGAAGCCGGTGCCTGCAGCCAGCGGAAAGAAGGTCTATTCTTGCACGAATCTTTGTGTATTGGGCCTCTAGTTAATACGTAATTATATTTATGTAAAAAGGTATATAAACATTAGTCTCTATAAAAATAAACATTTAAAATCAGTAATCAAATCAATATAACATGCTTTATTTAGACATTAAAGAATATTATAGACAAATACCTGAAATAATTGAAAATGATTCTTATCCATCTCATTAAATTAGTCACATATTTCTATTGTTTTATCAGTGGTAGTAATAAACATTACAATGATAATTCTAGACAAAATATTTTAGCAGTTAGAGCCATAAAATTCTGGGGAATTAAATATATATATATATATATATATATATGTATATATATGTTAGATTTATATAATTCATTCATATTATTAATATAAATTATCTATATATATATAAGCCAGTGACTGGAAATCCATAAGGACTGGAATGACCAGTCGCTATGATGCCCACTGTGGCCAGCAAACCAGCTGACCAAGGGTGGGGCTGGCTGGCCAATGCCCCCACAGCCCTTCCCCCTGGCTGGCCCCACCCCTGATGGCCCCCACCACCCCTGCAGCCCCTCCCCCAGTAGGCCCTGTCCCTGATTGCCCCCCTACCCCAGTAGGGGGCGGGACTGACTGGCCAACCTCCTGCAGCTCCTCTCCCTGGCTGACCCCACCCCCAATAGGCCCCCACCACCCCAATCGGCCTGTGGCCCCTTCCCCCAGTCAGCTCCACCCCCAATCAGCCCCCCCCAAACCAATCGGGGGTGGGGCTGTCTGGCCAACCTCCCACAGTCTCTCCCCTAGCTGCTGACTCCCAATTGGCACCCCCCACCCCATTTGGGGGCAGGGCCAGCTGGCCTAACACCCACAGTCCCTCCCCATGGCTGGCCCCCCCAAAAAACGGCCGCCCCACCCCAACTGGGGGCAGGGCCCACTGGCTAATCGCCTGCAGCCCCTCCCCCCAGCCAACCTGGCCCTGATCAGGCCCCGATCAGGGCAGGCTGGCCGGCCAACCTCCTGCAGTCTCCTCCTCCTGACAGGCCGGCCCCCAATCTGCCCCCGTTGGGGATGGGCTGGCCGGACCCTACCCGTGCACGAATTCATGCACTGGGCCTCTAGTTTTACATAATTATATTATGTAGTATACATATAAAAGTATATAATTGTATTAAATTAGTATATGTTAAAATTATACATTATATTTATATAATCTATGTAAATACTTTTGTTGGAGAAATGACATTAGGACAATTAAGAAACTATTTTTAACTGTTAACATCTATTGCATTTTAAATGTAAGTGTGAGTTCGAGGATTAAAAGGAATGATGAAGAATTTAACTGCCAAAGAAGAGCTTGTTCATCTATAATTTATGCTTTCCAATTTAAATTTTATTGGATATATTTAAAATATGGGCTTTTATTTTTAATATTTATCATAATCTAGAAATGAAACCTTTGGAACTATATACATTACTGATGAAAAATTTTAGATATCAACTTAAAATATGCAAGAGAATGAATATATGGTTTAAAAAGTCATTTTAGAGGTTAAATGAAAAAAAATAAAATAGAGATCTGGGATTTAGCCCACCCAATCTGGATAACATGTGTCTGCTTGGAGTAACTTGTACTTCCTTTTATCACAGGATTTACTATGATTTTTTTTGTAAAAGTCTATTTACTTATCTGCTTCCTTCAGTAAACAGGAAGCTCTTTGTTATCAGGCATCCTGCCTTCTGTAAGCAGTCTTGAGAAAGAACTTCTCAAGGAATGTGGGATGTGGTTTTATTTTACTGAAGGCACAGATACACTGATTTGTTTGGGATGCAGATTTCTCAGTATTTTTAATGATTTTATGTAGCACCATTCATGCTTATATTCTCTTGTCTGAATTTTAAGATCTTTATGAAGATCTTCAATAAGTATCACATTACAATAGAAAGAATCCTATATAATAAAAGTATAATATGCTAAGTGTCCGACAGTTCAGTCGACCTCTTGACCAGTCGCTATGATGCACACTGACCACCAGGGGGCAGATGCTCTAACTGGTAGGTTAGCTTGTTGCTCGGGTCTGGCTGAGTGGGACTGGGAGAGAGGGCAGGACATGCCCTGGAGCCCTCCTGTAGTTCCTCCCTGGCTGGCAGGCTCCCATCAGCTCCAATCAGGACTTGGCGAGATAGCCTTGATCGGCCTGATCACCAGCCAGGCTGAGGGATCCCACCTGTGCATGAATTCGTGCACCGGGGCCTCTAGTAATATAATAACTATGTAACTGAGGCAAGGCATAAATACTTTAGGCCAAATTTTTCTTACTTGTAAAATCAGAACTTTTAATTGGATGTATTCTTGGGTCCCTCTATTTTATATTCTTATATTTCCTGAATAGTCAAAAGTGACTTAACTCAGAAGTCACTCATTTCTTGTGCATTCACAAGTGAGAGTGCTCAGGGATGGCTGCTGCCTCATTGTCCTGGTCATGACTATACTGCCATTGGTAGAAAATAAACAACAGTGACCAACATGAGCATCTATCTATGATTATTGAATCATTATATTCAAAACTACAAAATACTTATATATTAACTAGTTTTACTTTTATTTTTAAAATGAGAAAAATGTCAAAGGTTTTAAATCACTTGCCCAAGGTCACACAGCGCTTAGTATAAAATCTGATCTTGTTCTCAATTGAGTGCTAGTTCCCTTAATAATGGTTAAGAATCCAGGGTTTGGATCAAGTATATTTGAACTCAAATCTCAGCCATGGAGTTTTGGGAGACTTATTTAAATTCTATTTTTTTAAAAATTACTTTTTTATATGATAGAATAATAATACCTCAACTCATAGCTTGTTTTGAGGTTATTAAATAATGGTTGTAAAATCCTAGGCTCATACAACAAAGCTAAAAAGGTGATATCTATGATTATAACACCATTCAGTACAAAGCTACAATGTATTAAGTTGATAATGGCAATTTTACCTTAATATCACATACATATAACAGACAAAAACAGATTAGCAAAAATTATGCCTGTCTTCAACTTTTGTTGCTCTAAATTTTACTAAATATCTGAAAAATGGGTGTAGGACCCATAATATAAAAATACAAATACATATACACCAATTAATCTGTCTACCTAATTGTGTATAAATTCAATTCAAGAAACAGTTATTAAACACTGTGTGCCAGTCTGTGTTAGACACTGGAGGGTCCACACAGGAAAAATGCATAAAAATTCCAAGTTGACATTTTGAGTAAAAGGTCCTAAAAAGTGTATGAACCAATTCCTATAGGAACTACAATACTGAAATGAAGAAATTGCCTTGGTAAACCGTGCCCCCCCCAAGATCCCTGTAGTATAACCCTGTCTATCTTTATGTTAAATTGCCTCACCCTATACAAAATCAATTGAAATGCAGTGAAAACTGTTATAATAGATTTCCCTCAAGTAATTAGAAAACCTAACTGCATGGAACTCAAGTTTACTTAACCCATTTAAAAGAGGCCTTGAAACATGTCATCTATCTGAAAAGATTTGAAGAAGAAATGAGAGCACAACATGATTTAGCATGAAAGAAAATCAGAATTACAAGCTGCTCTGTGCTCAAAAACAGTTCAGGGTTTGTAACCAGAGCTCTCCCAGATGTTCTCAGAGTCCCAGGGCCATCATGTGAAAAATAAGGAGATGAGGCAATGAGAGAACTATATACCCTGGGGGTTTGTTTCTTTATAACAAAACTCCTTTAAAGCAATTTATCAAAGTCACTGAAGAACTGAAGACATTTAACATGGCTTATATGTAAAACCTCACGTGTAAGGCTTTCTTTTTGAAAATTGAAAAAGCGGTAGGCTTTTTTGATTAGCCCTTTTTTTTATAACGTCAGATTGCCATAAATTGGAATAAGCGAGGATGAGAAAAAATGTCATAAGACAACAGTGAGATGAAAGTTTTAAACTAACTACTAATAGAATTATACTTGAGGACATATTTAAAAACATGTCACGTGTAGACGTAAATAAGGAATTAACTACAAGAACAAGTCCCCATTTCTGTTTTTTGAGCAAACAGCACATTCCATGGATTTTAAGTCCATAAACATCAGGAACTAATCTCTTACATAAGCCAATTCTATTATCTTCTCCAAAGTTGAGGTCATACACTAGGGATATAGGGGTGGACTTCTTATTCCATACACACCCATTGCTGGTTGGCTATAACATGTAAATAAGTTTGTTATTCAATTAATTATGTTAGTTGAAAATGATTCTTATTCATATGTCAGGAGAATATAACTGCTTTTTTAATAAGTAAAAGTAGAGATTACTTTAAAACATTCTGGAGAATTTTGTGAAAATACAGTTGGGACAGAGTCTCCTGCCAGCTGAAGAGCTGTTTTTAATTAAAACCTTGTTCAACATGCTTATTGCAGAGTTTTTCTTATTTTCCTGTTATATAAAGATGTACTGATTCAGCAATTATTGAACCCTGGATACATTATAAATCTTTCTTCTGGGACACTTTAGTCAACAAAATCAGCTGTGATTCATTAGATAATAACACTACCAAGAAGAATGTTTCTAAGTTCTCCCTTATAGATCTTTGGTGGTTTGGGAGCACGAAGGCCCAAACTAAGAAAAGAGCCTTCTTATTTTAAATTTCATAGAAGTCTCTGTGATGAGATGGTAAAGGGATATATATATATATATATATATATATATATATATATATATATATATATATATATATATATATATATAATTTCCAGGGAGTCTATTCAACAGAATGTAAAAGTTAGATTGCTTCACTATATACCCTAGTATGACTACTATTACTTAACTAGTGGCCCGGTCCACGAAATTCGTGCACGAGGGGGGGTGTTCCTCAGCCTGGCCTGCACCCTCTCCAATCTGGGACCCCTTGAAAGTTGTCCTATTGCCAGTTTACAGGGATCGGGCCTAAACCGGCAGTCGGACATCCCTCTCACAATCTGGGACTACTGGCTCCAGCTGCTCACCTGCCTGCCTGCCTGCCTGATTTCCCCTAACCACTCTGCCTGCCGGCCTGCTGGCCCCCAACTGACCCCTGCTGCCAGCCTGCTTGCCCCCAAATGCCCCCGTCTGCCAGCCTGATCACCCCCAACTGCCCCCCCTGCTGGCCTGCTCATCCCCACCTTCCCTCCCGACTGGCCTGCTTGCCCCCAACTGCCCCCCTGCTGACCTGCTCACTCTAAAGCGCCCCCCCCACTTTCCTGATCACCTCCAACTGACACCCCACTGACAGCCTGCTCACCCCCAACTAGCCTCCCTGCTGGTCTGCTTACCTCCAATGGCCCCATTCCCCACCAGCCACAACTGCCATCTTATCCTGGCCTGATCACCCCATGACACCCCAAGCTTTCAGCCCCTCTTTTTTTCTTTTTCTTTTTTTTTTTTTTCAGTGCCTCCTTTAGTGGAGGCCAGGGCCGGCTAGAAGCAAGTATCTGGGATTTATTTATCTTCTATAATTGAAACTTTGTAGCCTTGAGCAGAGTCCAGGGCTTGCCAAGATGGGTGGAAAGCTTGGCTTCCTCCATCACAGGGAACAACCCAAGCCTCCTGCTTGCTCCAGCTCTGTGGCTGCCACCATTTTTGTTGGGATTTATTTATCTTCCATAATTGAAACTTTGTAGACTTGAGTGGAGGCCAGGGCCGGCTGTAAGCCTGGGTTGCCCCTGGCAACCCAAGCTCCCAGCCCCTCCTTGAGCGGAGGCCAGGGCTGGCCAGGGTGGGCAGGAAACTTGGCTTCCTCCATCACTGGGTCAACCCAAACCTCCTGCTCGCTCCAGCTCCATGGCTGCCACCATCTTGGTTGGGTTAATTTGCATACTCACTCCTGATTGGCTGGTGGGCGTGGCTTGTGGGTGAATCAGAGCTACAGTCAATTTGCATGTTTCTCTTTTATTAGTGTAGATATTAGCACAAAAAGTCAACTTTGTCTATTAAATAATGCTGTGCAATTTTCACATAATATGCACATGTTATAAAGGACCAAAATAACTACACAAGAACTAATTATTCAGAATCCACTTGAATTCTTGAAGATCACCAAATATTCCCCCCTTGCCAAAATTTGTTACTTTTTTCAACTCCAAATTTGTGTGTTTTGTCACTAGCTATGTGCATTAAATCAAACTTCTGTTACTCTGTCACACATTTACAATGGTGAAAGAACTTTCACGATTACATATTTCTGGAGATCTAATGCACAGCATAGTAATTATAGTCAACAATACTATATTTTGGTAATATTTTCAATAATAAAAATTTATAAAAAATATTATATTATGTATTTGAAATTTACCAAGAGACTAGATCTTGGTAACTACCAAAAAGAAATGATAATTGTGCAACCTGACAGAGGTATTAGCTAAGTTTATGGTGGTGATTGTATTATAATATGTGAACATGTCAAATCAATTTGCTCTATACTTTAAACTTACATCATGTTATATGTCAATTATTGTATATCTCAACTTAAAAAAAGATCACATTTTCCTACCAAGTGTTCTGAAAATTATGATGTGATTAAAACTAGAATTTAAATGCCCTTCAAAAAATTACAAATTAAAATTCTAGGTGGGCAATTCAAGAAACGGATAGACCTAACAGGCATAAAATCAGCAAGAATATACAGTTGGTATATAGAAGATCTAAACAACACAACCAACCACAATGATACTATTGACATCTATAAAATACTTCACTCAACAACAGCTAGATACACATTTTCATAGACCCATGGAACATTATCCAAAACAGACCAAATACTGGGCGATAAACCTCAACAACTTTAAAAGAATTAAAATCATAATGATTTTAAACTGAAAATTGTTAACAGAGAGACAAGAAAATCTTCAGACATTTAAAAATTAATCAATGCATTACTTAATCATGGTTCAAAGAGAAATTCTCAGAGGAAATAAAATACATAGACCTGAATGAAAATATGATATATCAAAATATGTGGGATGCAGGTAAAGCTGTTCTGAGAGGAAAATTATAGCATAAAAAGTATGTGTAAAGAAAGAGCAAAGCTCACAAATCCATCTCAATTTTAAACTCAAGAAAGTAAAAAATTAAGAGTAAAATAAGTGCAAAGCAGGAAAGGAGTATAATAATAAAGAAAAGAGCAGAAATCAATACTATTGAAAATCATAAAATAATAAAGAAAATAAGTGAGCAAGAAGTTCTTTGAAAAAAATAAAATTGATGAACTTCTAGCAGGACAGGCAAAAATAAAAATAGATAAGACACAAATTACACATATCAGGGATAAAACTATAGTTCCTATAGCCATTATAAGGATAAGAAGGGAATACTTTAATAACTTATGCTCATAAATTCAAAGTAGATTAATTAATTGAGTAATTTGTTGTAAGCCAAAAAGTACAAAAAAATCAACCAAAATGAAATAGATAATTTGAATAATGCTGTAGACTTAAGAAAATTGAATTCATAATTAAGTGCCTTGTGAAGAAAAAACAATTCCATGGCCAGAAAGTTTCACTGGAGAATTCACTGGATCATTTAAAGAACAATGAACACCAATTCTACCCAATCTCTTTAGAAAAAGAAAAAAAGAGGAAACGTCTTAATTAATTTTACGATACCAACTTATCTTGATATCAATATAATACAAAGAAATTACAAAAAATAAAATATAGACCAATATCATTTATGAATATTTGTGCAAAAATTCTAAGAAAATTGAATCCAATCATGCATTAAAAATTATACATTATGGCCAAATGACATTTATTCTGAGTATGAAATTCTGGGTTAACACTGAAAAATCAATCAATGCAATGTACCATATGAGCAGGCTAAAGAAGAAAAAAACGTATAATTAAACCAATTGAAGCAGAAGCATTTGATACAATCTAACAGCCATCTATATATATAATCTATATCCTATCTAATAAAAGAGTAATATGCAAGTTAACCATCACTCCGCTACACCCACAAGCCACACCCACCAGCCACGCCCACCAGCTAATCAGGAGCGAACATTCAAATAAACCCAACCAAGATGGCTATGGCCACAGAGAACAGGAGGGAGGCTTGGGTTTCCCTGGCAATGGAAGAAGCCAAGCTTTCCGCCCGCTCTTGCCGGCCTAGGCCTCCACTCAAGGCTACAAAGTTTCAATGATACCGGTTTGGCTCAGTGGATAGAGCGTCGGCCTGCAGACTCAAGGGTCCCAGGTTCGATTCCGGTCAAGGGCATGTACCTTGGTTACGGGCACATCCCCAGTAGGGGGTGTGCAAGAGGCAGCTGATTGATGTTTCTCTCTTATCGATGTTTCTAGCTCTCTGTCCCTCTCCCTTCCTCTCTGTAAAAAAATCAATAAAATAAAATATATTTAAAAAAAAAAGTTTCAATGATAGAAGATACATAAATCCAAACAGAAATGGTGGCAACCACTGAGCTGGAAAGAGCAGGAGGCTAGGGTTGCCCCCGGCAAGTGAGGAAGCCAAGCTTTCAGCACACCCTGGCTGGCCCAGGCCTCCGCTTAAGGCTACAAAGTTTCAATTATAGAAGGTAAATAAACCACAGGAGAAATGGCTGCCACCACGGAGCAAGCAGAAGGCTTGGCTCTGCTCCAGGCTACAAAGTTTCAATTGTAGAAGGTACATTAAACCCCAGATACCAGGGCCTCCGCTTGGGTCACCAGGGGGCGTGGCCAGCCTGCAAACCACCACAGGCCCCTCACCCAGGCCGACCCACGCCCCAAGGGAACCCCACCCTGATCCAGGACATCCTTCAGGGCAAACCAGCCAACCCCACCCATGCACCAGGCCTCTATCCTATTTAATAAAAGAGTAATATGCAGATTGACCATCACTCCAACACACAAGATGGCTGACCCTATGTGGTCAAAGATGGCTGCCCCCATGTGGACACAAGATGGCCACTACAAGGTGGCCAGCAGGGGAGGGCACCAGGCCTGCAAGGGAGGGCAATTGGGGGCGATCAAGCCTTCACGGGAGGACAGTTGGGGGTGACCAGGCCGGCAGAGGAGGGAAGTTGGGGCAACAAGGCCTGCAAGGAAGGGCAGTTTGGAGGGACCCAGGCCTGCAGGGGAGAGCAGTTGGGGGGGGGCAGGCCTGCAGGGGAGGGCAGTTAGGGGTGACCAGGCCTGCAGGGGAGGGCAGTTAGGCGACTGGGCCTGCAGGGGAGGGCAGTTAGGGGCAAACAGGCTTGCATGGGAGCAATTAGGCATCAATCAGGATGGTAGCGGGGTGGTTAGAAGGTGATCAGGCTGGAAGGCAGAAGCAGTTAGGGGCAATCAGGAAGGCAGGCAGGTGAGCAGTTGGGAGCCAGCAGTCCTGGATTGTGAGAGGTAGTCGGATATCCCTCGAGTGGTCCCACATTGGAGAGGGTGCAAGCTGGGCTGAGGGATACACCCCTCCCCTGTGCACAAATTCCGTGTACCGGGCTTCTAGTATATATATAAAGAACCAGGGTCATCACATCCACAAGGACTGGAGGCTCAACCAAACACCAGGAAGTGCATGGAGCACTTCTCAGTCCCTCCCCCTTTCCCTTCTCCCCATCCCCCAGCTACCAGCAGGTTGAGGCAGGACAGGGGACTGGCAAGCTGGCTGCACCGCTGACCTCTTGGTCTCTGCCCCTGGCCGGCAGGCTCTGATGGATCAGCAATGGTGAACGGGGGAATTGAGGTGGGTGGCCGGAGGACCAGGCTGGCTATCAGGCTGTTGGAATCCCCAGCTCATCCCTGGCTGCTTGGGGGCTTAGGCCTGTGTGAAAGCAGGCCGGGCAAATTCTCCTTCATGTGCATGTGCTGGGCTGGCCGCTGATGGAACACACTGCCCACTCAGGGCCACTCACACTGGGGCGGTTAGGTCACAGGTGTGCCCCGCAGCTTCTGTCAGCACCTCAAGCCCCAGCAGTTAGACCAGAACCACCACTGCCCCTCGCCAGGCTACCCTCCCCCCCAGGGAGCAGTTAAGGGCGCCCCTAGGCAACACAATAGGGTGCCAGTTTGATGGGGGAAAGTTAAAGAAATAGGAGGAAGGTCTTAAGGGTCTTTGGGGTTGGGGTGGTCCGTCTGGAGTTGGTTTGGAGTGTGCTGGGGAAGGAAGAGGAAGATCCAATTAGAAAACGGCATCACTGCCGGCCTCGACCCTGAAATGGTGCTGCTGGCTGAGCACCTGCTGAAGCCACTGCCCACGGACAAGCAGATCGAGACCAGACCCTTCCTGGAGGTGGTGTCCCACCTGCCACCCTTCTTTGATTGCCGTGGGTCCCCAGTGTTTATTCCCATCAAGGCAGACATAAGTGGTAACATCACGAAAATCAAAGCTGTGTACAACACCGACCGCCAAGTTCCGGACCCTGCAGAACATCCTGGAGGCGGAGAAGGAAATGTATGGAGCAGAGTGGCCCAAAGTGGGGGCCACGCTGGCATTGATGTGGCTGAAAAGGGGCCTCTGCTTCATCTAGGTCTTCCTGCAGAGCATCTGTTATGGGGAGCGGGACGAGAGCCACCCCAACCTCATCAGTGTCAACGCCACCAAGGCCTACGAGATGGCGCTCAAGAAGTACCGGCTGGATGAAGCAGAAGATCTTCCAGGCAGCGCTGTATGCCGCACCCTGCAAGTCCGACTTCCTGAAAGCCTCTCCAAGGGCCAGAACGTGGCGGAGGCGGAGGAGTGCCTGGAGGAGGTCCACCTGTTCCTGGTCAACTACACGGCCGCCATTGACGTCATCTCCGAGATGCACACCACAATGAACGCCGAGCTCCACTACAAGGTGTAGGCATGCCCAGTGGCCGGCACTTCCTGAAACAGACAGGCCAGAATCACTGTGAAGCAAGCTGGCAGGCTGCTGTGGCCTGTGTCCCCCAGAGTGGCCCAGAGTCTGGCTGGGGATGCAGGGGACAGCCCTGGTTTCTGAAAAGTCACTTTGGGGGTCTGTCCTAACCGAGCAATAAATAACCACCCTGCTTCTGAACCACCTTTAATGTCACGGCAGCACAGACCGGCTGCCTTCATTTCAGTGTGATAAAAATCAGTTAATGTTGCTAATAAGTCAAGTCCTAGGGTTTTCTGTCCCCGTCCCCCCCATGTGGTGTGTGACCCTGGGGGAGCCCTATCATACACCTCATTTTAAAAATGAGGATCTGGTGCAGTGATGTTTCGGGTCATGTAAGGACCATGACTACTATCTTTTTCCAGACAGTTTTTTATCATTGAAAACAACCAGCAAGCCTTTGATGACCTTGCCCAAGGGGACTTTATTTTAAAGCTATCAGGTATGAGTAACTGACCACAGATGAATGAATTTGCATTCTTCTGCATAAGAATTTTCTTCAGAGACAGCCTACCCTACCTAAGAAACTACCTATCATGTGTGTTCTCTCAGAGGGGAGACCACAAGCCCTCCCAATGCCCAGACCCAAGGAAACACCTCGCTGCCTTAACTGTCCCTCCTGGCACTAACAAGAGCTGTATTTTGAAAGTGCTGGTGTGAATAGAGGGACCCCCAAAGAATTCATGTGTGTTAAAAACCCAGTGAAGAACAATTGGTGATTTTTATGCCAACACTAAGTAATTCTTAATAAATAAATCTCTATGTTGGAATCACAATAAAAACAAACAAAAAAAAACACACACACAAAAAAAACAGCTAAACAAAACTTTGGAGATAGTGAAGGGTAGTTGTCCAGACCAGGGATCCTCAAACTTTTTAAACAGGGGGCCAGTTCACTGTCCCTCAGACCGTTGGAGGGCCGGACTATAGTTTAACAAAAACTATGAACAAATTCCTATGCACACTGCACATATCTTATTTTGAAGTAAAAAAACAAAATTGCAAAAACACCCACATATGGCCTGCGGGCTGTAGTTTGAGGACGCCTGGTCCAGACTGTTGAGAGCTCAGAATTAGAATTTAATTGGGATAGAAATCCTGCTAATAGCACCTGATGCCTGAAATCTGAGCACTCTACTTTTAAGTTTTCCAGTTCAAATTTTTGGAGACTGCCTATTAAAACATTCCTGGTTGGAAAGTGTTTGTATAGAAGCCCATAAGTATTAAGTATTTGCTGTGTTTACCATGCTTAGCTCTCTGTAAGGAATATGGAATAATGTTAAATGCCTCAAGTTCTCAAGAGTCTTGAATTTTAAAATAAAAAATAAAGAAGAAATATAAATATTACAAATAAAAAAATAAGAAGCTTGAGTTTTAGGGGTGAAATCAGGCAGGCAGGCAGGCGAGCGGTTAGGAGCCAGCACTCTCAGATTGCAAAAGGGATGTTCTTGGGATCAGACCTAAACTGGCAGTTGGACATCCCCTGAAAGGTCCTGGATTGCAAAAGGGTGCAGGCTGGGCTGAGGGACCCACCCCCTCCCATGCACGAATTTGTGCACCAGGCCTCTAGTCTATATATATAAAAACCTAAGAGACCGAAATATCGAACAACTGAACAACTGGTCAACCCGTTGCTATGACATTCACTGACCACCAGGGGACAGATGCTCAACACATAGGATCGGGCTCCCTCCTGTCTGGATCGGACCTGCGGGAATGTGCCTGAAACTGGCTATCCGGCATCCCCCAAGGGGTCCCGGATTGCGAGAGGGCAAAGGCCAGGCTGAGGGACCCCGCCAGTGCATGAATCTGTGCACTGGGCCTCTAGTTCATTATAAAAACTCTCAGCAAATTAGGATTAGAGAGTAATTACTTCAACATCATATTAAACATGTAAAAAAGGTCTATCAATAATATCATATGGAGTGATGAAAGACAAAGTTTTGCAGCTAAGATTAGTAAGGTTAAAAATGTCTTCTCTCACCTTTTGTTCAACATAGTAGTACAAGACCTGATCAATGCAATAATTCAAGAAAAAGAAAAAAAGGCATATATATATATGCAAAAAATAAAATTATCCCGATTTGCAAATGGCATGATTATCTATGATGAAAATCCCAAAGGATTTACCCAAATCTCCTGGAACTATTAAGTTAGTGTGGTAGTGAGATACCAGAGCAACACAAAAATATAGGATGTCCCAAAAAACTGTGTACACACTTATACACTAGAGGCCCAATGCATGAAATTCATGCAAGGGTAGGCCTTCACAGCCCCAGCTTCTTCTGGAAGGTCGTCTGGAATGTCGTCCGGACAGATGTTCCACTGTTTGGCCATTTGGCCTGTTTGCATATTACGCTTTTATTATTATAGATTATTAATTCCAATGGGTTAAATCTGAAAAGAAACATCAATTGAGCAGTCAGGTGTTAAAGTATGTATACATTTTTGGGATACCCTATATATTAACAAAGCATATGTGAGAATGGAAATTAAAAACAATATCATTTATGATCACCTAAATAAAATGAAGCATGTAATTAAAAATATATACCAGGTCTTTATGCTGAAGATTACATAATACTTTTGAGGGAAATAAAAGATAATATAAATAAATATAGTGTTGCAGCAAAGTAACCAAAGGTGGGAAAACAGACCGCCATGCACTCAGGAGATGCAGAAATTCACCTTTATTCCAAATGCAGCAATGCTGGCTCAGGGGAATCAGTTTCCAAAAAGCTGAGCAAAATCTATTCTGCTGAACCCAGGTATATATATCCCCAGATTCTCTTTCTTGCTTCCACATCTATGTGGGTTTTTTTCTAAAAGCTATTTTGCTGAAAAGTAGGTTAGAAAAAAGTCCCTTAGCTGACACCAGTTGCTAACACCTAATACTTGGTTTTGGTTCAAAGCCTCTGCAACTTACTGTTCTAGGATGTGGGTCTGCACAGTGCAGCAAGCAAGGGGCTAGACTGATTATAGATAAGCAAACATTCTGTATTGCTGGGTGGTTGGGTTAAGCTGTCCTTACACTGCCCTTACAATCATCCATGCTTTCCTTATCTCTTACAATAGAATAGCACTATTTTAATATACTGAAAGACTGAAAATATCATTTGTCCCCACACCGATTTATGTATTTTGTGAAATACACAGCAAAGTTTTTGGTGATACAGTTAAGCTTATTCTGAAATTTACATGGAAGCACACAGAACCGAAAAAGGCTAAAACAATTTTGACAAATAAGAATACAATGAAACAATTCACTACCTAACATTAAGATTTACTGTCTAGGTATAGTAAACAAAAAAAGTGTTTTATAGAGATACTAGAGGCCCAGTGCATGATTGAATCATGCACGTGTAGGGTCCCCTACACGCTTTCCCTTTCAATCACGGGGAGCTGGGTGCCTGTCCGCTGGTGCACCAGGCGCCGGAGGCTTCTGAAAGGCATCCAGCTCCGACGCTTTTGCTTTCGATCGCTGGTGCACCAGGCCTTTCAGAAGCCTCAGGCGTGTCGCAGGCTTCTGAAAGGCCTGGTGCCTGAGTGGACAGGCACCCAGCTCCCACGCTTTTGCTTTTGATCGCGGGGAGCTGGGTCCCTGTCTGCTGGTGCACCAGGCCTTTCAGAAGCCTCCAGTGCCGCGGAGACTTCTGAAAGGCCTGCTGCCTGAGTGGACAGGCACCCAAGTCCCACGCTTTCCTTTCGATCGCTGGTGCACCAGGCCTTTCAGAAGCCTCCGGCGTGGCGGAGGCTTCTGAAAGGCCTGCTGCCTGAGTGGACAGGCACCCAGCTCCCACGCTTTCCTTTCGATCGCTGGTGCACCAGGCCTTTCAGAAGCCTCCGGCATGGCGGAGGCTTCTGAAAGGCCTGGTGCTTGAGTGGACAAGCACCCAGCTCCCACGCTTTTGCTTTTGATCGCGGGGAGCTGGGTGCCTGTCTGCTGGTGCACCAGGTCTTTCAGAAGCCTCCGGCGCCGTGGAGGCTTCTGAAAAGCCTGGTGCCTGAATGGACAGGCACCCAGCTCACACGCTTTCCTTTCGGGCTTCTGAAAGGCCTGATGCCTGAGCGGACAGACACCCAGCTCCCATGCTTTCCTTTCGATCACTGGTGCACCAGGCCTTTCAGAAGCCTCCGGCATGGTGGAGGCTTCTGAAAGGCCTGGTGCTTGAGTGGACAGGCACCCAGCTCCCACGCTTTTGCTTTTGATCACGGGGAGCTGGGTCCCTGTCCGCTAGTGCACCAGGCCTTTCAGACGCCTCCAGTGCCACGGAGGCTTCTGAAAGGCCTGGTGCCTGAGTGGACAGGCACCCAGCCCCCATGCTTTACTTTCGATCGTTGGTACACCAGGCCTTTCAGAAGCCTCTGGCGTGGCGGAGGCTTCTGAAAGGCCTGCTGCCTGAGCGGACAGGCACCAGCTCCCCCGCTTTTGATGGTCCGTGGGGCGGGATGTCAGCTCGCTGCCCCAGAGGCCCCTTCTGTGCCGCAGCACAGCCATGGCACAGACGCTGAGCTCGTGCTGCTGCTGGCAACGCAGCTCAGCCTCCCGCCGGCCCAATCAGCTACCCTGGCCACCCCGAGTCCCGCCCCCCTGTGCCTCCTGGCCAATCATGGGCATAGCGAAGGTATGGTCAATTTGCATATTTGTCTATTATTAGGTAGGATAAGCACAGATATATGGAAAAGAACAAAAAATCCTTAAGTAGACCCACACAAATATGGCCAACTAATTTTTGACAAAGGTTCAAAAGCAACTGGATGGAGGAAGGATAGCATTTTCAACAAATGGTACTGGAGCAACTGCAGTCCATGGTATAAAGTAAAACTTGATATATGTTTCACATGTTATACAAAAAATAAATTTAAAATGGATCGAAGACATATGTGAAACATAAAAGACTGATAAATTGGCCCTCATCAAAATAAAATAAAATATTCTTGTTTTGTAAAAGACCCTTTTTAAAGTATAAAGAGACAAGCTACAGACTTGGAGAGAATATTTGCAATGCATAATTCTGACAAAGAACTGGTACCTAGAACTTATAATGAACTCTCAAAATTTCACATTAAAAAAGGGAAATGACAGCTCCCATGGCAATGAGACTAAGGAGAAAATAAACAAATGGGACGACATCAAAATAAAAAGCTTCTGCACAGCAAAAGAAACCATCATCAAAACAACAAGAAAGCCCACTGCATGCGAGAACATATTTGCCAGTGATATACCCGATAAGGGTTTAATCTCTGAAATTGACAGAGAACTCATACAACTTAACAAAAAGAAGATAAACAATTCAATCAAAAAATGGGCAAAGGACCTAAATAGACACTTTTTGAAAGAGGACAGAGAGAAGGCCCAGAGACATATGAAAACATGCTCAAGCCACTAATCATCTGAGAGATGCAAATCAAAACAATGAGGTACCATCTCACACCTGTAAGAATGGCTATCATCAACAAATCAACAAAGGACAAGTGCTGGCGAGGATGTGGAGAAAAAGGAACCCTCCTGCACTGCTGGTGGGAATGCATACTGGTGCAGTCACTGTGAAGACAGTATGAAGTTTCCTCAAAAAGTTAAAAATGGAACTCCCATTTGACCCAGTGATCCCACTCCTAGGACTATATCCCAAGAAACCAAAAACACCAATCAGAAAGGATATATGCACCCCATGTTCATAGCAGGACAATTTACAATAGCTAAGATTTGGAAACAGCCTAAGTGCCCACCAGCAGATGAGTGGATTAAAAAACTGTGATACATCTACACAATGGAATATGCCACTATAAAAAAGAAGGAACTTTTACCATTTGCAACAAACAGCATGGATGGAACTGGTGAGCATTATGCTAAGGGAAATAAGCCAGTCAGAGAAAGACAAATATTACATGATCTTACTGATATGTGGGATATAATGATCAACATAATTTGATGAACAAGAATAGAACCAGAGACAAATGGTAGGGGAGGGGAGGTTAGAGAGCAACCAAAGGACTTGTATGCATGCATATTAGAATAACCAATGGAAACAGACACTGAGGTGGTGGGGGTTTGCCTGGGGTGGGAATGGCTGGGGTGGGGGGTCAATTGGGGAAAAAGGAGACATATGTAAAACTTTAGAAATAAAAAAATAAAAATAAAGAGGTGAAAAAAACAATAAAAAAGGGAAATTATTGCATTAGAAAATGAAAAAAAAGTATGAACAGACATTTTACTAATGACGATATAGGGATAGCAAATAAGCACATAAAAAGATGTTCACAAGCATTAGCTTTTAGAGAAATTAAGTTTAAACAACAATGAGATATTACTACACAACTCTCAGAATGGCTAAAATTAAAAATAGTGGCAAATCAAAATGTTGGTGAGGATGTGAGAATTGCTTTTGAGAATGTGAAATGGTAGCTACTCTGGAAAAACAGTTTAGTGGTTTTGTGCAAAAGTAAACATATAGTTATTTATTACTCAGCTATTGAATTATTGGGCATATATCTTAGAGAAATACAAAGTAATATTCAAAAAAGCCCTATATAAATTCTTATGTTCACACTAGCTTTATTCATAATAGCCCCAAACTGAAAACATTTCAAATGTATTTTCAACC
The DNA here is from genome assembly GCA_025583905.1 of Ia io. Classification (NCBI taxonomy): domain Eukaryota; kingdom Metazoa; phylum Chordata; class Mammalia; order Chiroptera; family Vespertilionidae; genus Ia; species Ia io. The sequence continues at coordinate 23,899,038 of JAJQQW010000007.1, forward strand.
AGTGAATGGTTGGATAAACACTGTGATATATCCATCTATACCATGGAACATGGAAATCAGCAATCAAAAAAGAACAAAGTATATCAGACACACACACAGAACTTAGATAAATCTCAATGTAATTATGTTCAATGAAAAAGCCAGTACCAAAAGTTACATATCACGGTTCAGTTTATATAACTTTCTTGAATTAACAAAATTATAGTGGTAGAGAAGATATTAGTGGTTGTCAAGCATTATGAATGGGAGGTGGGTAGAGGAATGTAGGTGCTATTTAAGTACAGCCAGCAGTATTCTTGCAATAATAATTTATTTATTTATTTTATTTTTTATTTTTATTTTTTTATTTAATAAATCTTTTTGATCAGATTATTACAATTGTTCCTCTTTTTTCCCCCCATAGCTCCCCTCCACCAGGTTTCTACCCGACCCTCTGCCCTTACCCCACCCCCCACTGTCCTCATCCATAGGTGTATGCTTTTTGTTCAGTCTCTTCCCACACCCCCCACTCCCCTTTTCACCCAAGAATTGTCAGTCCACTCCCTTTCTATGCCCCTGATTCTATTATATTCAAAAGTTAATACTGTTCATCAGATTTTTTATTCCCTTGGTTTTTAGATTCACTTGTTGATAGATACGTATTTATTGTTCATAATTTTTATCTTTATCTTTTTCTTCTTCTTCCTCTTCTTAAAGAATACCTTTCAGCATTTCATATAATTCTTGTTAGGTGGTGATGAACTCCTTTGGCTTCTACTTATCTGTGAAGCTCTTTATCTGACCTTCAATTCTGAATGATAGCTTTGCTGGGTAGAGTAATCTTGGTTGTAGTTTCTTGTTATTCATCACTTTGAATATTTCTTGCCATTCTCGTCTGGACTGCATAGTTTCTGTTGAGAAATCAGCTGACAGTCATATGGGTGCTCCCTTGTAGGTAACTAACTGTTTTCCTCTTGTTGCTTTTAATATTCTCTCTTTGTCTTTTTCTCTTGGCATTTTAATTATGATGTGTCTTGGTGTGGTCCTCTTTGGATTCCTTTTGTTTGGGGTTCTGTGTGCTTCCTGGACTTGTAAGTCTATTTCTTTCACCAGGTGGGGGAAGTTTTCTGTCACTATTTCTTCAAATAGGTTTTCAGTATCTTGCTCTCTCTCTTCTTCTGGCACCCCTATAATTCTGATGTTGGTACGCTTGAAGTTGTCCCAGAGGCTTCTTACACTGTCTTCAACTTTTTGGATTTTTTTTTCTTTTTGCTTTTCTGGAGGAGTGTTTTTTGTTTCTTTGTATTCCAAATCTTTGACTTGATTCTTGCAACCCTCTAGTCTGCTTTTAGGTCTCTGTATAATATTTTTTTATTCAGTCAGTGTATGCTTAATTTCTAGTTGATCCTTTTTCATATCCTCGAGGGTCTCATTAAATTTATCGGCCTTTTCTAGGAAATTCTTGAAAAACCTTATAACCATGGTTTTGAACTCTATATCCAGTCTTTTGCTTTCCTCCATTTCCTTCATTTGTGGCCTGCCTCTTTGTCTCCACATTTTAGTTGCTTCTCTGAATTGATGGAGTGGCTTTGTTTGGTAGGTGTCCTAGCAGGGCCCAGTAGCTCAGCCTCCCCAGTTACCTGAGGTGGACACTCTTGGTGCACCCCTTTGTGGGCTCTGTGTGCAGTTTTGTTGTAGTTAAGCCTTGATTGTTGTTGGTATCACTGGGGGGAGTTTACCTCCAGGCCAATTGGCTGTGAGGATCAGCAGTGTCTCTGATGGGAGGTCTTCTGTGCTCAGCTTGGATGGGGCAGAGTCTCAGGGTGGAGCAGACAGTCTTGGTTTCCCATCAGCCCCACCCTAAGAGGGCCCTGTGTCTCAGTGTCCTGCAGCAATGGCTGATTGCACCTCTGAGATAAGGCTGCTCTCGAGTTTTGCCAACTGCCAGACAGTCCAGTTTCTCCCTGAATGAGTCTGGTACCTAAAGTCTCACCTGGAGCTGGATTTCAGTGCAGTTAGGAGGTTTTGTTTTCCTCCCGAATGAGAAAGCTAGCTGTGCACTTGCTGCCCGCCTTCTCTGCGCACTGCAAGTAAGCCAGCCTCATATTCAGCCGCCCACCCTTTCTACACACATGGGTCTTTGCACTTCGACAGCTCCTCTGAGTCTCAGTGTCCTTTTCTCTTTCCTTCTAGTTGTAGAATTTCCACTCAACCAGCTTTCCGGTGGTTCTGGATGATGTCCGCTCTGTCTTCCAGTTGCAGTTTTGAAATTGTTGTGCGAGGCAGCAGTATAGGTGTTTAACTATGCCGCCATCTTGGTTTCTCTCTCTTGCAATAATAATTTATAAATAAATTTATATTTTAAAAAATAAGGAGGAAATAAAAGTAAAAAGGTGACTATTTTTTTTTTTAACATGCCCTGGCTGATGTGTCTCAGTTGGTTGAGCATCATCCTGTGCACCAATCAGATCACATGCCCTGGCTGCAGGTTTGATTCCCCAATCAGGGTCCAAAAGGGAATTATTAAGAGCAGTGTTGAAGTAACTAGTTGAAGAAATAAGAAATCATACAGGACATCCTTTAAAACATCCACAGGACTTTGAATTCATGTAAGAACAACAAATACTACTGCAATATAATTAGCAAAATGAATAGTTAATAGTATGCAAAACACCTGGCTCTTTCTGGAAAGAAAAAAAACACATTAGACATGGTACTTAAAATTTCACAAAATACTAGCTAGTGATTTCTCTCCAGGGAATATTTCATGTGGCTATGCAAAGATTTTGAATACACGGGTGCACATTTGGTCATAACATTCAGTCCACTCTTGGCATCATGAGTTCAGAGGAATATGAAATATTTCAGAGACTTTCAGAATATGATTAAAGAGTTGAGGAAAAAATATCTCTAAGTTAAAGCTGGAGGAATCAGCCCAACTTGGGATAGGAAAGAGAATGACACAAAGAGGATTCAAGTTTTGCAAAAGGTTATTTAGTAAAGATTTTAGATGGCTATTATTTGTTTGTACAGAGGATTAAGCAAAGTGACACAGGTTTACTTCTCTACTTAAAAAATGTTATAGCCCCAAATGAAGCTACTTCAATTAATGCATGATAAGAATTTAACTTCAATACTTACATTATTAAACAGACATTGTTGTGCCTATAGAAAAGGAGACACTGAGTATTTTATTCCAATAAATAATGGAATTTTAATTCTATTCAACAATGGCTAATCTCAAGGTTCATGTTTCCAACCAATGCATGAAATTAGTGCTCAGCAAACTATGATCCATGGTCAAATCCAGCCTCAGCCTATTTTTGTATCAATCATGAGATAAGAATGATTTTTATATATTTAACAGCTTAAAAATTTTTAAAGAATGATAGTTCATGGCATGTGAAACCTGTATGAAATACAAATACTTGCCAAGTTGCAACAGAAACAGTATGGACCACAAAAGTTAAAAATATATTACAAAATAAGTTTACTGATTTTTGCACAAGGGCACCAATGTAGTATGAATCTGAATAAAGATCATTTCTAGGAAGTGAAGGAATCTTCTCTGATGGATTTCAATCCAGGATATATGCTCCTGTGTGAAGAACAGATGAATTTAGAGATTTCTTAAAGATGAGAAAACAACTAGACAGTTTTTCAAAGAATTTCTGAAGAAACTGTTATCTGTACTTTTTTTTTGTTGTTAATACTCACCTGATGATATTTTTCCCCATTGATTTTTAAAAGGAGGAGGAGAGACAGAGAGAAAAACATCCATGTGAAAGAGACACAGAAATGTTGTTGCCTCCTCCATGCTCCCCAACCAGGGCCCATTGAAAGGAATTTTAGAGACAAAACAGGCAGGTTTAGGGAATAAAGAGGGTTCATGAGAGAAGAATGCATATGTGAAGGGCAGAAACAATTCCAAGCTGCCAAAATGCTTAACATATTTTCACAGAGGATAGGGAAAAGTCACAGGGCACCAGGAAGAAGAAGCATACTTTCACAGGGGATAGAGAAATGTCTACAGATACCAGGAAGAAGAAAGATATTTCACAGGAGATAGAGGAATGTTGCAAGATAAGGGTGAGAGAAAGAAGGGGGTAACATGTGGGCTTTGGACTTTGAAAGTGATACTATGTAACAGAATGACCAATGAGGAAAGCATAGGGGGTCCTAAATTAATGAAGGGCCCAATTAGAAAGGGTCAGGGTCAGACAAAGAGCTACAGCATATATAAACCAGAGACAAAGGAACATGAGACAGATTTTTTTTTCTTTTTTTTTTTTGTTCATTTTTTATTAAGGTACTAGAGGCCTGGTGCACGAAATTCATGCATGGAGTGGGGGAGGGGGATTTCCCTCAGTCCAGCCTGCACCCTCTCCAATCTGGGACCCCTTGAGCCTAAACGGGCAATCGGACATCCCTCTCACAATCCAGGACTGCTGGCTCCCAACTGCTCGCCTGCCTGCCTTCCTGATTGCCCCTAAATCGCTTCTACCTGCCAGCCTGATCAACCCTAACCACTCCCATGCCAGCCTGATTGATTTCTAACTGCTCCCCTTCCAGCCTGTTTGCCCCCAACTTCCCTACTCTGCTGGCCTGGTCACCCCTAACTGCCATCCCCTGCAGGGTTGATTGCCTCCAACTGCCCTCCCTTGAAGGCATGGTGCCTCCCAACTGGCCTCCCCTGCTGGCCATCTTGTGGTGGCCATCTTGTGTCCACATGGGGGCAGGATCTTTGACCACATGGGGGCAACCATATTGTGTGTTGGATTGATGGTCAATCTGCATATTACTCTTTTATTAGATAGGAGGATAGAAGCCTAGTGCACGAGTGGGGGCCAACTGGTTTGCCCTGAATTGAATGGTGTCCTGGATCTGGGTGGGGTTCCCTTGGGGCATGGAGCAGCCTGGGAAAGGGGCCTGTGGTGGTTTGCAGGCCAGCCACGCCCCTGACAAACCAAGCAGAAGCCCTGGTATCTGGAATTTACTTACCTTCTACAATTGAAACTTTGTAGCCTGAAGCGGAGCCAAGCCTCCTGCTCCATCCGTGGCTGCTGCCATTTCGTTTTGGATTTGTTCCCCTTCTATAATGAAACTTTGTATCCTTGAGTGGAGGCCTGGGCCTGCCAGAGTGTGTGGAAAGCTTGGCTTCTTCTGTTGCCGGGGAAACCCAAGCCTCCCTTCTGGTAGCCATTTTGGCTGGGGTTAATTTGCATACTCGCCCTGATTGGCTGGTGGATGTGGCTTGGCTGGTGGGCATGGCTTATGTAGCAGAGTGATGGTTAATTTGCATATTACTCTTTTATTAGAGAGGGTTATATGTGTACATATCTTACCATTGCCCCCCCACCCCACTCCCATACATGCCCTCACCCCCCAGAGTTTTGTGTCCATTTGTTATGCTTATATGCATGCATACAAATCCTTTGGTTGATCTCTTATCTCCCCCATCTCTCCCTAAACTTCCTGCTGTAATTTGACATTCTGTTTGATGCTTTACTGTCTCTGTATCTATCTTTTTGTTCAACAGTTTATAATTTTCTTTATTATCCATAAATGAGTGAGATCATGTAGTATTTTTCTTTCATTGACTAGCTTATTTCACTTAGCATAATGTTTTCCAGTTCCATCCAGGTTGCTGCAAATGGTAAGAATTCCTTCTTTTTTATGACAGCATAGTATTCCATTGTGTAGATGTACCATAGTTTTCTGATCAAATCATCTGCTGACGGGCACCTAGGCTGTTTCCAAATCTTAGCTATTGTAAATTGTGCTGCTATGAACATAGGGGTGCATATATCCTTTCTGATTGGTGTTTCTAGTTTCTTAGGATATATTCCTAGGAGTGGGATTACTGGATCAAATGGGAGTTCCATTTTTAGTTTTTTGAGGAAACTCCATACTGTTCTCCACAGTGGCTGCACCAGTCTGCATTCCCACCAGCAGTGCACGAGGGTTCCTTTTTCTCCGCATCCTCGCCAACACTTACTGTTTGTTGATTTGTTGATGATAGCCATTCTGGCCGGTGTGAGATGGTACTGCATTGTCGTTTTGATTTGCATCTCTCTGATAATTAGTGACTTTGAGCATGTTTTCATGTGTCTCTTGGCATTCTTTCTGTCTTCTTTTGAAAATATTCTATTTAGGTCCATTGCCCATTTTTTTATTGGATCATTTATCTTCCTTTTATTAAGTTTTATAAGCTGCCTGTAGATCTTGGAGATTAAATCTTTATCAGTGATAACATTTGCAAATATATTCTCCCATACAGTGGGCTTTCTTGTTGTTTTGTTGATAGTTTCTTTTGCTGTAAAAAAGCTTTTTATTTTGATGTAGTCTCATTTGTTTATTTTCTCTTTATGTTCCATTGCCCTAGGGACAGTATCAGTAAAGAAGTTCTTTTGGCATATGTCTGAGATTTTGCTGCCTGTGGATTCCTCTAGTATTTTTATGGTTTCCCGTCTTATGTTTAAGTCCTATATCCATTTTGAATTTATTTTTGTGTATGGTGTAAGTTGGTATCTAGTTTCATTTTTTTTGCATGTATCTGTCATATTTTCCCAATACCATTTATTGAAGAGACTTTCTTGACTCCATTGTATGTTCATGCCTCCTTTATCAAATATTAATTGAGCATAGTGGTTTGGGTTGATATCTGGATTCTCCATTCTATTCCATTGACCTATATGTCTGTTCTTGTGCCAGTACCAGGCTGTTTTGAGAACAGTGGCTTTGTAATACAGCTTGAAATCTGGTATTGAGATCCCTCCTACTTTATTCTTCTTTCTCAGGATTGCTGTGGCTATTCAGGGTCTTTTTTTTTTATTCCAGATGAATTTTTGGAGAGTTCTTTCTAAGTCTGTGAAATATGCCATTGGCATTTTAATTGGGAGTGCATTGAATCTATAGATTGCTTCGGGTAGTATGGACATTTTAATGATGTTGATTCTACCAATCCATGAACATGGTATGTTCTTCCATCTGTTTACGTCTTCCTCTATCTCTTTTTTCAGTGTCCTGTAGTTTTCCGCATATAGGTCTTTTACCTCCTTAATTAAGTTTATTCCTAGGTATCTTAATTTTTTTGGTGCAATGGTAAATGGGATTGCTTTTTTAGTCTCTCTTTCTGTAAGTTCACTATTGGTGTATAGAAAGGTCATAGATTTCTTGGCATTAATTTTGTATCCTGCTACATTGCCAGATTCATTTATTAAGTCTATTAGTTTTTTGATGGAGTCTTTTGGGTTTTTTATGTACAATATCATGTCATCTGCAAATAAGGACAGCTTTACTTGTTCTTTTCCAATTTGGATGCCTTTTATTTCTTCTTCTTGTCTAATTGCAATGGCTAATACTTCCAGTACTATGTCAAACAGGACTGGTGAGAGTGGGCATCCCTGTCTTGTTCCTGTTCTTAGGGGAAATGGTTTTAGTTTTTGCTCATTGAGTATGATGTTTGCTGTGGGTTTATCATATATAGCTTTTATTATGTTGAGGTATGATCCTTCTATTCCCACCTTGTTGAGAGTTTTTATCAAGAAAGGGTGTTGGATTTTGTCTAATGCTTTTTCTGCATCAATTGCTATGACTATGTGATTTTTATCTCTCAGTTTGTTTATGTGATGTATCACATTTATTGATTTGCGGATATTGTACCATCCTTGCATTCCTGGGATAAATCCTACTTGGTCATGGTGTATGACCTTTCTGATGTACTGCTGGAGCCGATTTGCTAGAATTTTGTTGAGGATTTTGGCATTTATGTTCATGAGGAATATTGGCCTGTAATTCTCTTTCATTGTGTTGTCTTTATCTGGTTTTGGTATTAGGATGATGCTGGCTTCATAGAAGGAGCTTGGAAGTGTTCCTTCCTCTTGAATTTTTTGGAATAGTCTGAGGAGGATAGGTTTTAATTCTTCCTTGAATGTTTGATAAAACTCTCCTGTGAAGCCGTCTGGCCCTGGGCTTTTGTTTGCCGGAAGCTTTTTGATGACTGCTTCAATTTCTTCCATAGTTACTGGCCTATTGAGCTGTTTAGATTCTCCCTGATTGAGACAGATTTTTTGGATTTAGAATTTTTTCCCATTAGAGAGAAAGCAGATGTTTCCCATTTGGGGTCCCTTCTCAAGGGGGTTCCTTTTGGGGACACCCTTGTCCAGGTGGAGTTTTTATGTGCTTCCAATAAACTTCTATATTTTTATTAAAGAAATCTCTTAGTCCACAAATTTATTCAACTTCATTGAACAAGAACTCATGAGAAGTCTGCACCCCAAACCCTACATTTCAGCAGGATAGAGCCTGCAACTGAGGTACATGCCCTTGACTGGAATCGAACCCGTAACACTTCAGTGCCCTGGCTGATGGCTCTAACCATTGAGCAAACCTGCCAGGGTTGTTCTCTGTACTTTTAAGCATTGGAAAACATATAAGGAAAGTGGAATGGGAACCTGATGTTTCTAAAGCCACAGCTCAATAAAAAAGTCAGAAATGCATACTACTTTTAAGTTGGTAGGACATCTGGTCTGGAACAGCATGTGCCTAACTCATTTGGCTCACCTTTTGTGTTCCACAAAGTTAAGTTCTAAATTCGTTTTTTGAAAAAATCAAAGAAAAATATAAATTTTGGGATAACATTTCTGAAAACAATTCAAGTAAATAAATACATTAACTGTATGCTATCAATCCATTCTTTTCTTAAAATAAAATGATCAATCAGAGAAAGATAAATATCACATGATCTCACTTATTTGTGGAATATAATGAACAAACAGAGAAGCATTGAACAGACTCTCAAATTTCAGTGGGAAGGCAGGGGAGGGCTGGGGGCATTGTAAGTGATCAACCAAAGGACTTGTATGCATGCATATAAGCATAACCAATGCACACAGATACTAGGGGATGAGGGCATGTGTTGGAGGGTGTGGGTGCCTAAGGGGAAGTTAATGGGGGAAAAGGAGACATATGTAATACTATATGTAATACTTTAAACAATAATAAAATAAAAAGAGTGAGAAGTATTTGGAACAGCTGCTTAGAATAATTCAATAGAAAGTCAAGAGGAATAAAACGGCTGCTCTGATAACAAAATAAATAAATAAATAAATAAATAAATAAATAAATAAATAAATAAATAATCAAAGATTTCTACAAAGGAATTGAATGGAAAGAAATAAAAGTTTGTATATCTAAGGCTCTCTTTCACAACTCACAATGATATCTTCAACTGAGGAGTCATAAAAGCAAGCTGCTCAACATCCCTTCGAGCAATAAAGCAGAGGGTCTAGGAAGAGATGGATGGAGGGATAATTCCTTTTTAATTCCTTTTTACTTTCTTTGTTTTCTTCTTCATTTCACAGATACTGTTGACTTCCCTTCAGCATATTTCTCTCTTCTTAGCTGGACCCTTTGATTTAGTTTTTATGTTGATAAATTCTTTTGCAATTGGTCATTGTGCAGATTCCTATTTTCATTAGCCAAACTAATCGTTAAGGATCACTGTAGTAGAAACATTTACTGTGAAAGAAATCTTGGAACTCTAGCAAGCATAATGTAACACTTACCCAAACAAATGTGGCCTCCTATCTTTATTTCAGTTTTTTTTTTTCTTTTCAATTCATAAAATAAAATAAACAATGTGTAAACTAACTCCTTTGCCTGGCCACCCTTAAATAACCAAATAACTCTGGAGGCTATGAAAGATAAACATCATATTCTGTGACCTTTTGAAAAGGAATTCATACTACTCAATTAACCACCGTGTTATTTCAATAGTAGTTTGTCTTAAATAGCTTTGGAGGCAGAAAAGGGACATTTTAAAGAATATTGTCTATTTTACTCTGGCAACAAAACTGATTTTCATGCCTTTGATCAAGTGTTCTATAAATCCAGACCTTGGCATAATATTATTTACAATGTGATAAAGAAAGGAAAATGAATTCTGATTGGATGGAAACTAGGAGAAGACATTGTATAATCCTTTAGTGACTTCAATAGTTGAAGTTAAAAAATAACTAAAGGCTCTGTTTTCCTATGACTAAGAGTGGATGTGTTGAGAGGTTTAGAAAAAGTTCACATTGCCCTTGAACAAATATGTTTTCCACATTTCATTGCCAGAATGGGAAGAAACATGGGGCCAGAAATTAGTGAAAAATTCTGACCTCACTATGCTTTTGGACTCCCCTAGAGTGGGAAGTACCAAAATTCATCTTGTAGAGACTAATGTTTTTTTTCCCATTGTTTTTGCCAGAAGTGAAAAGTATTTTGCATAGCTTTCCACACTAACAAGAGATTCTAAAAATATTAGATTTCTTCAAGTTCTCAAACCTGATACATTTTCATATATTCAGCTAAAGACTCAAATATTAGAAAAAGTAATATGTGGAAATTATAGACTAACTATAAAAAAGATTTTATTCACATAGAAATTAACATAATTTATTTCCCCCCAAAGGAAATGATGACAAAGGTAAATTTTTGTTTAGATTTTAAAATATAACTTTTACCTAGGTTATTAAGCAGTATTTCATTTGCCCTGAAGTAAATTGTGTTATCTAAAAAGTCTTATCCTATATAATAAAAGGCTAATATGCAAATCGACCAAACAGCAGAACAAATGGCAGAACGATTGGTCTCTATGATGCACACTGACCACCGGGGGGCAGACGCTCAATGCAGGAGCTGACCCCTGGTGGTCAGTGTGCTCCCATAGGGGGAGCGCTGCCCAGTCAGAAGCCAGGTTCATGGATGGTGGGCTCATGGCCAGCTCCCGCCACTGCTGCTGCACTAAGGAGACTCTTCCACCTAAGATGGCAGTTGGACATCCCCTGAGGGGTCCCAGACTGCGAGAGGGCGCAGGCTGGGCTGATGAACCCCTTCCCCCCAGTGCATGAATGTTGTGCACCGGGCCTCTAGTCTGTAATAATAAAAGTATAATGTGCTAATTAGACTTGACATCCTTCTGTACAGCCTTCTGGACAAAGCCGGGGCTGCGAGAGAAGCCTGTGTCCAGGGTGCCTGCCAGCAGCCAGAGGGAAGCCAGGTCCCGGAGGGAAACCGGAGGGAAGCCGGTGCCAGAGGGAAGCCAGGGGAAGGAAGGCCTACTCTTGCACAAATTTCTTGCATCAGGTCTCTAATTAGAATATAAAATTATGTATAAACTAGACAATCCATAGTGATGGAAGGAGACTTAACTTGGGGCGGTGAACACACAATACAATATACAGATGATATGTTATAGAATTGCACACCTGAAACCTAATATAATTTTATTAATCAGTGTCACCCCAATAATTTAATAAAAATAAACAAATAGCCTAAATTTCTGGGTTGATTTATGTATGTAGGTAGGTAGGCAGGTATGTATGTATGTATTTATTCATTTATTTATAGATATCCTGTGTTTTCCAAATAATTTTTAAAAATTGAATATGTATGGGCAATTTTCACCCATGTATTTCACATTGCACCTAGTTTATTGTTTCATTACAGTAGATATTTTAAAAAATTTTTGACACATTGGAAATGGCTTTATTGCTATGATTTAAGATATAGGTGAAAATACTACTTGGTTATAAAATACTAATTTTACCACTAATTAGCTGGGTAGCTCTTAGCGATTTACCTATCATCTGGTCCTGAGTTTTCTAATCATGAGTATAAGATAAAAATATACACTTTAGTTGGCTGTTAAGGTATTAAGTGAAATGACCTGTAAAATGCCAAGCAAACTGTCAGACCCAAAGTAGGTGATTCATAAACAGTGGCTTCCCTTTCTTCTCCCTTTTCCTTCCGTTCCTATATTGTCTTTATTCTTGATCTTCAAAACCAATGGGCCCATTATGTCTATATTGGAGGGAACTTCTTTTATCCTTTTGTGTTTGCAATACTAGCATACTGTCTGCTAGGGTCTGATAAATATTTATGGAATGAATGCTAAATGTTCTTTATGCATGCAGATGCAGTTCAAAAGTCCAATTCCAAACAACCACAGATTATTCAAAATATCTAGCTTCATCATTGTTATTTCAGTGGTTGTCAATTTTAGTTAGACTCACAGTTAACACATAATATCCTTATGTTTTGTTTAAAAAGAGTATATCATTGACACCTTGCTTCCTAGGCTGTAAATTCCACAAGGTCAGGAAAACTGCCCATTTGTTTAGTAATATATCCCAAATGTTTGTGTCCTTCAATAAGCATTCATTAAATGTATATTTAATTAATGATAAATAAACAGATAAATACATAAATGAAAGGGGAAGGTACACTATGGGAATTTAATTTTCATAGTCTATGTAGACTGCTGTGTTATGTTTTAAATGTTTCCATTGATTTCAGAGAGAGAGGAAGGTAGAGGGAAAGAGAGAAACATTGATTTGCTGCGTCCAGGATGCCCCACATTGGGGAGTGAGTCTACCAGGCATGTGCCTGACCTGGAATCAAAGTAGTGACCTCTTGGTGCATGGGATGAAGCTCAACCTACCGAGCAACACCGGCCAGGGCTGTTGTGCTATTTTGCTAGAAGTTTTACTTCATCTTTTGCCTACATTTTGCCTCAATCTCTGGAGACTACGTACTTGGAAATTTCCCTAATCGCTACTGAGGAGATTTACAATCTGGCAAATTTGTGCTAAAATATCCTCAATAGACAAAATCTCAAGACTATTAGCTAGCATTCACACTTAACATTTACTATCCATGGAAGTCCAAAGTCATTTATATGGAAATGTAAAAGTATTTAATATATTTTTTACTTAAGGCCCAGTTCCTAGCTCTTTAAGAAATCAGACAACTTTCTAAAATTTACATAATGATGAGCTAACTCACCTGCCCTGAGGCAGCCATTGGTTATGTGTGATACTTATATTAACTTATTTTATCTTTGCAATATAATTATTAGTATGTTTATTATCAAATGTATAGGGTAGGATTCCATCCACCAATAGTTATCATCAATAAGATAAAATCATATTGCCTTTGAGACTACAGTATCAATCTCCCAGATCCCATGAAGACATTTAAAACTAGATCAAATATTTTTTCTTTATTGGTGATAAAATAATTATTGGTGGAAGATTTTAATTCTATTACTAATTATAAACTTGGCCTGTTGGTTAGATTTTCTTGGGGATTTTCCAATATTGTAACAAAGGTTAAAAATGTTTATATCCAATGAATGCATATATTTTCTAATAAGGAATTATGCAGACACATTGTAGAAATGGTAGACAATAAAGGAGAAAATAAGTGGGAAATATAATAATGTAATAGTTTATAACTGCCAGCTGCAGTCAAATACTATTAACATTTGACATTTTTCTATATTGGTATATATAAATATACACATAATACATGTTTACATATGATTAACCTCATATTGTATGTGTAGCTTTCTCCTATTTAACACCATAGAGTAGCAAGTCAATATTTTCTCATGCCGTTAAAATTTTACAAAATATTCTATTTTACGTCTAATATTCTATTGTATGACACTCTCATTTTGCTTTACCCAAACCCTGCTACTGAAAATGTATTTTGTTTCCAATTTATAGTAAAATATTATAAATGACATGAACATCTTTGAATTGAAGATCTTTTACCCATTTTCTGTCCATTGGAAGACCATGTACATGAAATATATGTTTTCTAGTTGATATTTTCCAGGATATTTGATGATGCTCATTGATGGAGTTAAAGTCATGCTAATGAATTTATTTAGTAAGGTTCTTGGTAAAGCATTAAAAAATTATAGAAGAAATTAAGAAACACCATTTATAAAATAAATTCTCTTTTCTCCCACTGGTATTGAAAAATAAAATGAACAAGACATTATGCATTATTCAAGATAGTAAATGATTAGTACCAAATAAATATCTATCTGTAGAGTTCAGGAAAGGAGATCATTGAGGTCAGATTTTAATATTCTTCCACTTTTTATTAATTCCATTCCCATTTCTTCAGATATATTATTAAATTTCTCTGCTAATGATGATGTTTGATAAAAATGCATGAACAATTTGTTATTTAATAAAAAGGATGTTTTACTTGGTTTATAGCTTTTATTTCATTATTTCAAGATATTGAATGCAATGATTTTATTAGTGCCAAATTAAAAGATCAAGAATATTTTTAAAATTTTGACAAAACTGCAGCCTTTCTCCATAATATAATATATTTCCGTCTATAAATTTCAATGAAGTTTTCCTATTATTGTGTTTCAACTGACAATATTGCTTCTCTAACAATGAGTTGTTTAATATATTATTTCAGATGTCATTTCTATCTCCAAAGTTCAACAAAACCAATAACTTCATTCCAAGATATGAATTTTCCTTTTAAAGAAAGCATTAGAACATTATTATGTGAAGCAGTTGAAATTTTGTCAATAATCAACATTTCATTTCATTTTAAAAGTTTGCACAAAACTATGTTTTCTCAGTCTGTAGTAAACATTCTGGAAAAAAAATGGAATCAGGAATCTAGACTGTGATGACACATCTGATAATATTATTCTTTTAAACTTCATAATTAATAGTGGAAAACATTCTGATTAGTTTTTACATTTGCTTTTTCAATGCTTTTTCACAAAATATTTCAGTGCTTTTTGTTATTTAAAATGCTTTATGTTGTAAAATGGTTTCAGGATTTTAAAAAATATAATTTCCCCATTGATGATTGCAATTTTTAAAAATTTTTTTTCTATTAACTTTCATTAAACATGATTGTCATTCTGGTCAAATTGGTGCCATCATTTACACCCTTAACAAGATAAATTCAAAATGTTATAGCAGCCAACGCTTTTGGCACTGGCACTAAAAAGCCACCTATATTTTTTTGTTTGCTTAAGTTATTTAAAGTTCTATGTTATATGAGAAATACAAATAATTTTGTACAATATCTTGTACTAAATCATGCACAGTATCCAATGGCATTTTAGGATTTTCTCATATTTTGCACAGAAAATGTGTCAGGCTGAATTTTTTTAATTAATTTTTTTTGGTATTTCCTGCAGATTCAAAAGATTAAATTTAAAAGCAAGTTTAAAAATTTATAACAACTTTTTGTCTTTCTATTCTGGCTGCTAGTTTTTAGTATTTCTTTAAAATACTTAAATGTATGAATAACATCACGATACACTGACTATTTAATGGAGAATTACAAAACACTAACTATATATGTGCTATTTATAAGCTGGAGCACATGTCCAGGATAATGATAATAAACTGGCGATTATATCAAAGGCAGAATATTTCATGTGAAGGCTGACAAAGTCATTTATCATTGAAAGTAGGACAATGCTTGATTGTGAAAGTGGATACTGTTAATAATTTTGCCAGGAAAACTTTCATGAACCAGAATGGACTCCAGCAAAGCAGGACCTGTGTTGAACCTTCTCATAAGGAATGCACATCATAACTTCATTTTGTGCTTTGGCTGGGCCAGATTGAATTTTAGAATTTATATGAATGATTATTCTTTTCTTTACCACCCAAACAGAAGTATTTTTATTTTAACAGTGGGCTCAGCATACAAGCAAGTTCTGGGTATTGTACTTGATGGGACTCTTCTTCTAAAAATTGAAAATGTAGAAAATGTCATGTCACATTTTCCCCATTAAAATAATTCTGACAATGAGTTTCTGTCCCTTAGAGCTGGAAAAAATTAAGTTTGAGTCATTAACGTATTTCCTGTTTCCCACTCTGATTATTTAGGTCCAAGTTCTCTTTGTCCATATTGGGTTACCACTTAAATGTTCATTAACCAAGATCTCAGGGCACTTCAACCCACAGCAACTACCTTTCTATGTCTACGTGAGCAAAGGATAATTTGATAGGGTTGGAAGTCTGCGTGTAATCTCCCTTAAAGCATCTCCCTCCCATCTCCATGAGTGCTTCAAGGATTTGGGTCTGCACTGCTCACAGAACTTGTGAATCTGTAGGTGATACTTTGGAATGAGACAGAATTGTCTCTCTTTTGACTGCTTCTCCATCTCACCTTTCATCATCACAATCCTATTTTAAAGGAGTTTACATTTTCTAAAGAAGAAAAAAACAGAAAGGCCCTGACCAGGTGGTTCAGTTGTTTGGAGCATCGTCCTGAGGACCAAAAGGTTGTGGGTTCAATTCCCAGTTGGGGTGGGTGCGGGAGGCAACCAATAGATATCTCTCTCTCCCATCAATGTTTCTCCCTCTCTCGCCCTCTCTTCTTCTCTCTAAAAAAGTAAATAAAGGAAAATATGAGGCAGAATACACTACACAGACTTTTCTGGGCTAAAGGAATACAAAGTGCTTGCTTGTGTTTTTCAATTGGAGAAAACAGAACAACAAAAACATAAATTGCTATTGCAGCAGGTTAACCTGTGATTGATTCATGATCCTCATTAGTAAGTCAGACCTAAGCAAGTGTCTTTCCAGATACCACCCTCTTCATTGACCAACAAAAAAAACAAAACAAAAAGAAAAACAACAACAAAAAAGCCTACAGTTATTCAATTTCAAATGGCTAAATATTTGTGACCTTTTGACCTATGCATAGAGGGAAATAAAAGGAGAAGAAGAGAGAGAATGGGCTTCTGAGGTACAAAATATAAAATGAAGCACACCCCTGACATCTCTGACCCAGTCCCCTTGATGTGGACGACATTGGCAGTAGAAAGGCAAATTCTTCTCTTTTTTCCCCACATGTCTATAACCAAAGTAGCATTTCAACATTATTTTCAAGTTTAAACCTCTACTTAGCATAGTTTAACATATGCTATTTGGGATAAACCAAACCCCGATAATGTATACTTATCACAGGGTCAATGACAACCTCTTATTTCAAAACACAAAAGAGAGACAGATAAACTAGATTAAATCTGTAGTTGGATATACTTGCTGACATGTCAAGAGTTCCAGTGACCCATTTGTGAAAAAGTCTATTTTGGGTACAACATTTGTGAACAAGTCTATTTGGGGTACAAAATTTTAATATTTATCTCCCACCCTAAACACCTATTTGACTAGAATGACAATAAAACCAAATGGTGTTTCTTCAAAGGAATATTATAATTGAAATTTTATGTAGCTCTTTAGTGCTATAATATTTATATTTAAATGCTAAATTTGATGTTTTCATCTTATTCATTGTGTATTCATCAGATATTCCCTTAAAATTATTTTATTCTTATAAAAATATGGTGTAAGTTGGATGAGTTTTTATTTCTTTGGGTATATATTTTCCCTTGAGAAAGGTAATCCCATTTACTCATGTTTACACAAAAAAATTAAAACCTTAGCTAGTTCAATAACTTTAACAATAGAGTACTAATCATGTAAAAAGGTATGGTATCGCCATTGCCCCATATTTAATCTATAAGAAATGTGGATATATATTATTTC
Organism: Ia io; assembly: GCA_025583905.1. Lineage (NCBI taxonomy): Eukaryota > Metazoa > Chordata > Mammalia > Chiroptera > Vespertilionidae > Ia > Ia io. The sequence goes on from JAJQQW010000007.1 coordinate 23,916,404, forward strand.
AATGTTATTTTAATATAATTAAATTAAGTATGATCTCTATCCTCAAGCATTTAATATTGCAATAGGTAAATAAAACTGAGTACCCATCTTTCAGATGTGTCTGTGTGTGTGTGTGTGTAACATAGATTATAGGATTAACTGCATAAAACATGTAGCCTAACTGGCTAATTCATTCAATTTACAGATGGAATAATTTTATTGGTACTTTTGCTTGATCAGACAGAAATTAGGGACCCCCTACTTAACATGACACAATTTCACTAAGATTTAAAAAATAAGAAAGGAATAATTTGGGACTAAAGGCAGAATAATATTAACTCTTACTAAATACGTTTGTCAGTGATGAAGGGAAGTGAGTATTAAAAAATGAAGCAAATCTAAAGAAACGATAGTAAGGTAGTCAGTCAGAGATAAAGGTTAGGAGTCTAATAATAAAAAGACTGGCTAACTTGAGTGAAGTCAAGGTGATAAAATAAGAACTCAAAAGAGATGTTAAAAGCATTCTGTATTACTCAATTTCTCAAATGAAATGGTTATGCTATATTATTTTAAGATAGTTAGCCCTGGCCAGGTAGCTCAGTTGATTACAGCATTGCCAAGGTTGTGTGTTCGATCCCTGGTCAGGGCACATAGAAGAATCAAACAGTTAAGGCAGAGATGAGTGAAACAACAAATCGATGATTCTCTCTCTCTCTAAAATCAATCAATCAATCAATCAATATTTATAATTAAAAAAAGAAGGTTCATAAAACATTAAAACTGAAAATGGGCCGAAACCGGTTTGGCTCAGTGGATAGAGCGTCGGCCTGTGGACTGAAAGGTCCCAGGTTCGATTCCGGTCAAGGGCATGTACCTTGGTTGTGGGCACATCCCCGGTAGGGGGTGTGCAAGAGGCAGCTGATCGATGTTTCTCTCTCATCGATGTTTCTAACTCTCTATCCCTCTCTCTTCCTCTCTGTAAAAACTGAAAATGGTATGGAGATAAATTTTCAGATGAAGAAAGGAAGCACAGAGTTTAAGATGCCAATATTTTCACAGAAAGTCATAAGAGGAGGGAACTTCGGAATGCAGATTTCCCAACTCTCAATTATTGCTGAACATTTTCTATAATCGAAGTACTGAAAAAGTAGAGCAGAATTTTCTGGAATGTTGAACAGAACTTCCTGTTGTGAAGCTATGAGCATTGTGTGCAGAAGTTTACTTTTGATCAGGTTATAATAACAGGCAAATTTCCCCAAAGAGAAATGTTGCTTAACTCTGACTAAATGGTCCTCAGGCCCATTCATATTCACTTCAAGCCAACCAATTTCCTCTTTGACAGGATGAACACATTTACAGACAGCAGTGGCCCATGTGGTGTGGCCCAGAGCCTTGCCTGCTTCCTGTGTCACTGCTCCTCCCAGTGGAATTTGGACTAAGACACTCAAGTGAAATCTTCCAAGTTGCATGTTTTTCTCCTCTCAGACAAGTAACCAGGAAAGAATTACTTATTTAGCAAGCTTTGCTTTTACCGACATCCCCCCTCCCCCCGCTTATTGCGATATTTGTGGTACCCTCCATTACAGTTTAGTCTCATTTTTAAGTTAATCTTCTGAGTCCTGGACTTCTGTCACATCCTTCATTTGAATAACTTCAAGAGTAAAGCTAACCATTGAAGTTAGGCATTTAATCACCCTTCTGACCAGTTGAACTTATTCAAAGTTTACTACTGGGTATAGTCTAAATTTCAGATTCCCGAGGATATTATACAAAGCCTCATTGACCTGGACCCCACTTTTTTAAAACTCAGTCTCCAGCCACACTCTCTTTCACCTATAATCGAGTTTTTTTTTTCCATATATTTGCAAATATCCCAAATACAAAGCACCCTTATGTTTATTCTTAGTCTCAATGTTTATCATATAAATTATACTATTTGTCTGTTTCTCACTAAGGTCAGGAGCTGTGTGTTATTTTTTCAGTATCTCTTAGTCCAGGGCACATGGCTTATATGCCTCTGCTACACCAAGTATCATGTTTTTTATAATTATTTCATAATTATTTACTTGTCTCTCTTACTAAATTATGAATTTTTGGAAAAGGATGGTGTTATTCTGTGTCATTTCTGCATTCCCAAAACTTAACACAATACCAAGTACATAGAAATAGTATAACTGTTTGCTGACTATGTTCATGGAAAAATGAACACTCTTCTGACTCTATTACTATTGCTCAAGCAGCCTTGTAGCTGCTCATTCATCTACTCATCATGTCTTTCTGTTCACCTAGTAAGATTGTATTCAGCTCAGCATCTATCACAATACTGGTGACTATTAGCTACTTAAAAATGAGTTAAATGAGTGAATTAAAATGTGTCTACTTTCTTAATATACTACGTCTTGATCACCATCTAGATGTAATTCTCCCTCCCCTGAGGACCCTCTAAAAATATTTGTGAGGCAGTTTGTTTGGCAACATTTCATTTCTCTTCTATAATTGTTATAAAATTTTTAAATATTTGTCATTATTTTAAAATAAATATTATATTTTGTTTCCTCGATTAGTTCTTAGGATTGTGAGTTCTTAATAATTATATCCAATATTATCTTCTTTTGACTCTCCTATACACTGTCGGTGTTCAATAATTGTGATTTAAAAGGCAAGACACAGAAGAAAAAGACATGGTATTGGAATCAAGTTGATGGTGACAGTGAAGGTATGATGGGTGGAAGCAAACATGCTTTTCTCAAGATACAGAGCAGTTGGTAAGGGTGAGATGAAGAAATACCAGGTAATGTGGTGGAACCTGTTCATATAAAGAGTTAAGGGAGAGTAAAACATAGAATTGATTGAAGTGAGACAAAATTAAGAGAGTTTTCTAGGAGGAAATTAGTTTGGAACCTTCTCTTGTATCAGGATTATTGACACAAATATGAAACGGAAAGAAAGTCCATGAGGGTTAATGGCACATGGGAATTACAGGGACGGAAAAGCAAAAATAGTTTGTTCTGATAGAGAAGGCCTATCACAAGTTAACAACATATGGGGACAGATAGAAATGAATATTCAATTGAAGTACTTTATTCAAAAGTTCTAGGATTTGAAAGAGTCCTCTTTATTTTTCAATAATTAATTCATCTATTTCAAAGGCTAAAGTGTTGCTGGGGTCCTGGAAGTCTCTGCCACCTTCTTCAGTGTTGTTATAGTTTCACTTCAGGATTCTGACGTGGCATGGACAATATGACACAATGAGGCAAGATGGAAAATGATGTGAGCAAATAAACCTAAAAGTTTTTAAATGGCCCTTACGCTGTTGCAAAGAATTCCACAGGGTCAGGGATCTGAAGCCTTCATCTGGATGTTGGAAGAAAACAGAGAATATTAGAGTTTTTTTCACCCCTCTTGGTTGGATTCTTATAAACTTGCTTTATTAAATTAATGTCCTTTCATGTTATTCTTATTTTCCTCAAATCTTGGGAGATGTACCAAAAATCTCACAAGCATTATGTCCCCAAAGAAAACAAAAATAGGTTCCACTGGATCCTGATAAGAACCCAGCAAGGAAAAGTTATTGCAATAAAACTAATATTGCTTTGCTTCACTTCATTAGATCTTTAAACAGCTACCACAACAGCAGCTCCTGTTTTAAGCATATTCTGGTTGTCATGCAGTGAATACAGTGAGTGAAGATGGTTGTGACCACAGCCCTCCCTCCTGCTTATGTAAGAAAGACAAAGCTTTGCCAAATAGCTTTGGTTTGGGGGAACATCCATCCCAGTCCACATCTGCTGGAGTAACTATTTATGTGAGGTGGAAAATGGAAACTTAACAACCTCATTTAGTGACTCTATGCATGGGCTGTAAGCACTCAGTGAATGTTAAAAGCCATTGGAGCTGGAAAGAATGTAGATTGGCAACGTTGGACAAATGTGTGTATTTAGTAATGTAAAATACCCTTGAAGAATGACCACTTGGAATCTGTACAAGTCAATCAAGTCGTTGTATTGTGTAGGGCAGGGAGAAACTGTGTCAACTATTCTGTTAAAATGCACTGGAACACTCTGACTTTTTAAATTGAACTCAACAACAGCAGTCAGGAATTTTGTGTTATATCCCAGATGTGATGAAGTCCCTGGCTGAAAACAATGTAGAAACAAAACAAAAAGTAAAACATATAAAATAAAATGAAATATTGAGAAAATCTACTTGATTATCCCAAATATGTTTTACTTTAAAAATAGAAATTAACAGAAAGGCAATGGCACATTCATTCCACAAAGCCTTGTTAAATCAGGGAAAATGATCTGTCAAATTTAAAGTAACTGCCATGCAGGAAGGATGGCCACAAATGTACAAAGAATTTTCCTTTTACAAGACCACTGATTCCTTTGGTATCTCAATTATCCATGCAATGGCTATTATCTCCCTCAGAAAATCTCCTCTTACTACTTTTAATTCAATTTATCTTGTGCTTTATTTTAAAAATAAAATAAATAGTACATACAGATAAAAGGGGCAGTACTCCATAAATTCCCCTATCCTCTTTTTGGTTATACTACTCTTTTCTTCCCTCAGGATACATTCATCATCATGAATTTGATATGTATGTTTCTTGTCCTGTTAAAAAATGTGCTGCACATATATGTTTATGAATGTTCTATTGTTAATAGCATCATACCATATATTTTCTGCTACATTTTTCATTCAAATTATATTTTAAGGTCTTTTTTAAAATCTCCCTTGTGCATTTTAACATCTGGGAAGCATTGCACCACATGACTATAATATATATCATTTATCCATTCCACTTTCTTCTGAGGGAATTGGGTTATTTCCCTTTTTCCACATTATAAACAGTACGACAGATATTCTAGCATATACTAGTATATTATACAAGTGAAACACATCATTATTTCCCAAGTGCTTTGTTGCATAATCTAATTTAATTTCACCTAAAGCCTAGAAGAACTGTTGCTTCTTTGACATCTTTAAAAATGATACCAAAAATGTCAAGAAGCATTACCAAGTTCACAAAACTGATAAGAAGGGATCTGAGATTAAATTTTCATAAATTGCTAGTGAAATTGTCTTGCTTGTTTATTTGTTCAAATACTTATTGTCTGTCACACCCCCTAAATATAAATCTCAGACAGGAGCCTTGATGTGTTCCAATTAGTACCTGATAAATGAATGAATGAATAAATGAATGAATGAATGAATGAATGAATACAATAGTTCTCTGGTATGTTGCAGAGCTCAATGAGTGAAAGAACAGTAATCTGGTCTGGGGTCTCTGAAATAATTAGTTTTAATTCTAGGCAATTCCATGTTCAAAAAAGCTCAGGCAGGCTGTTTGGGGTTTGGATCCTCCTCAAATATCTGTGTTTGCTCAAACTGAGAATTTGGGGATGTGTACTGGGTGTGCAACCTTTGGATCATTTCAGATGACATTCAGAAGGCTGGCAGTTTGTGGTTCTGAAGAAATCTGGAAAGTCCAAGTCAGTAAAGTTCAGTGGCTTATTATAATATTTTTTCTCATTTTGTAAACTCTGGAAAAAAAGAAATTTTCAAAGTTACAGCCACAAGTTTTGTAACACAACGTGCTCTTAAAAATGAGTAATTAAAATAATATGAATTGCTGGTGTTTTAAACCACAAGAATACTTCTGATTCTGGGGACAAAGAGTTTAGCAATCCACTGTCTTTGGAGTCATTGTTAAAAATGTTCCATTCCTTCATTATCTGCTGTAACATCAGATAAACCAGGAGAAAATTTTTGTGAAGATTATTAACACTAAGAACTGTTATCAATATTGCATTTGTTTGAGTAATGCACTTTATTCCACAGTATACTATCCTGAAGCTCATTTTGAATGACCCTAAAATTCACTGGCAATGATTAGTTCTGTTTATTAAATTTTCTAGTTACTTAAAATGTACAAAGAAGCCTCTATTTTCTGTTTATTTTTTGTTTTAGCAACTTTCTGAACTTCATTAACATAACTTTGTGGCCTGAGTGCATTTTGTGTAACTAAATAGCCCAATCTTCCTTTAGATCTATAGATGTAGTATCCTTCTGTATCTTATAAAAAAAAAAAAACACCCTCTAACTTGAAATACGTTCTTGTAAATTTTCTAAGAGGTTGTGCACAAATCTGAAGAAATCACATATCCTAGAATTTATTTTTCAATAACTATATCTTCTCTATCAATCTTAAATCTATTTGTTTTCATTCTACTCTTAACTAAATAACTGGACAAGATGTTAATGCAGGTTCTAAATTAGTGGAATTCTGTTGGATTACTATTTCACAAAGTTGAGTATAAAATGACATATGGTATGTAAGATGTCACAAATGTTCACATTTTGGACTTCATAGAAATAATACTTTATCAACAGTTGTGAAATTCAATCAGCACAAAACCAAACAACTTTCTACCAATGCTTAAATGATGACTCTACAGCATGCCTTTTCCCCCTAGAATAACTTCTGGTTTCTTTTTGTTAGAATTATTATAAGTAGATGTTTTAAATTGGCAAATATTTTGTAATCTGTACTTATTTTCTTCAAAAACTATGTAATAAGTGGTTAACTCTACATTATAAATTATACTGAACAAGAGATGAGCTCTTTCTACTTATCTTTAAAATTCTTATATAGGTATTTTCAAACAAGGATAAAAGTAGAGGCTAGCATAATGAACCCCATGAATCTGTGACTCATGACCAGCACACAGCCACTCTTGTTTTATCTGCATCTGCCCCAGCTTAAACATTCTTAGGGTAATCATTAAATGTAGTGAAGTAGAAACACCCCTGGATGAAAAGCAGGAATCTGGGCCCAAATCTTTTATCTACCCTGGGGAAACCTCTGGCTTCTCTGTAACTCACAACATGAAGTATATACTGTATAAGCAAATACATTTAAGGTCTCTTTGCAATATTGTTTTAAACATGAGGCTGTACTGTATGTTGGTTAGTGTAGTCCACTGAATGCACCCTGCATCTTCAGTGACCTTTCTCTTTCTAAATAGGCACTTGGATGTAATCTACCTACACCACAAAGGCAAAATTACAACCAATTTAAAAAAGGACACACAACTTGCAATAGACTAGTCATTCTAATCATAGCAATCCATTATAATGATGTCAACCCTTAAAAAAATGCTGATGTGCCAAAGCAGAGGCACAAGCTAGACTTATCTTGATTATATATATTTTATATATGTGAAGTCAATGAAGAAAACCTGATAGTATCATAGATGTGCTATAAAAATAAAACATTATGAAATAGTCTGATAGCATTGCAAAAACAGCCTAAAATTTTAAAAGAGTTCCATCTCAGTAGTAGAACAAAATGTTCTTAAATTCATTGTAATATGATGAGGTAGCAATTATTCTTGAAATTAAAAATGATTTCATATAAACAATTCATGCCAAGATTAAGTCTGTGAAATAGAATTGATCCCATGTCATGGGTGGCCATTGTTTGCTTGTCATTAATTCCAATGCCAAGACCTAGTATGTCTTGTTCATTGCTATATCCCAAGCTCCTAGCAAAGTATATAGCACAAAAAAATTTATGAGTGAATTAATGAATTCCTAACAATGTATGCTATGGAAGAAATATAACTATAACAAATATATCATACATATCTACTTATTTGGCTTCTGCTTATTGGGGTGCTTTTCAGATATATTCAAATACATTTTGGTACTGATTATATTATAGCTATTTATATCTCCCCACTACACAGGGATAAAGGTTACATGCAGTAAGTCAGAATTTTGGTAAAATTAAGTAAATTGAAATTATGGTAAGCTGTGAGGAAGAGAACAAATATGCCTCTGGACAAATCTGTTTACAAAAAGATAGTGATAAACTGAGGAGATGTGGTTTCAAAAGGTGAGATTTACCAAGGGTAAATCCAATACTTTCACACATGTGCATCAACAGAATTCACTGGTAAAAATAAAGAGGCCATAGCTAAGCAGCTTTTTGGATAACAGTAAATTCAATGTCAGGTAAAGGAATAATGCAATCACCACGAGATAATTCATTTTAAACTTCATTAAGAGAAATACCGTTGTTAAAACTAGGGAGGCACCATTCTAACTCTGTAGTGGTTAGTAAATGTTTGGACTATTTCTTCCAGTTCTAGGTACCTTAATTTAAAATGATTTAGACAGACTCATACATAACATTTATATATGAAAGACTAAAAATCATATATGAGCAATGTTTAGAGGAAGTAGATATATTTAGCCTAAAGATGTGGAACTTCATTAAAAGGACAATAAAAGTTTTAAAAGTATATCAGTGGATACCATCATGAAGAATTTCTGTCACTTTTACTTTCTCAATATTAATTCCTCCCTCTCAGAGCTACCATCATGCCATGCCTGTGTCTCCATAGCAATTAATCACATGTGTCTTCATATTCACTCTTGTTCTGCACTCCCCAATTCCATGATAAATTCAGTAGTTAGAGACTTTCTTCTAAAGGAACATGTGATATGAGCAGAAATGCCAGAGGAGCTTATCATTATGATCCACACAACATCTATATTAAATAAATGTAACCAGCCCAATTTGCTTAAGATACGGAAAGAGATAACTCAAAACTGTCAACTGACTTACTCAAAGACACTTATTCATGGTTAGGAAATTATGAATATGTAATCAGAAATAAAGTCTATCTTACTTCAGAATCTATGTTTTTTTAAGAAACCAGGTTATCTGTGGGTCTTGAGACTAACAGGAATGTGAATTTGGGTAAAGGAGAGAATGATCTGAAGTGAGCTCTTGATTTAGTTATGTATTGTATAAAAAATTCCTCAAGCATAGTGACTTAACATTGCAAATTTTATCTTTCACAGTTTTTGTGAAATAGATTAGTTTTATTCACTAATGTATTCCATGTGCCTGGTGCATGGGACTTAACTAAAGGCTCAATTACCATTAAAATAAATATTGAAGAATGAAAAATTTACATACTAGTATATATATATATATATATATATATATATATATATATATATATATATATATATATATATAAATAAAATAACCAACTAAATAAAGCATCATTGAAGTGGATATATTTTTTTCTTAATCCTCACCTAAGGATATTTTTTTTCAATGCTTTTCAGAGAGAGAGAGTAGAAAGAGAAGAATAGAGATAAAGAAAGAGAGAGAGAGAGAGAGAGAGAGAGAGAGAGAGAGAGAGAGAGACAAACATGGATGTGAGAGAAACACATTGACTGGTTGCCTCCCACATGCATCCTGATCAGGGGCATAAAGGAAACCTAAACCCAGGTACATGCCCTTGACCAGAACTCGATTATTCAACCTTTCAGTGCACCAGTTGGTGCTCTAACCACTTAGAACACCAGCCAGGGCTGGATAATATTTTTATTCATGGTTATCACCTATATGATTACTGTTAAACACATTTTTTTCTCCAAATCTATAAATACATTGTAGGTCAGTTGGGATACTGATGTTTGGTGAGTTTTGACATTTTTCTAATCAATCTATCTGAAAAAAATCTTGTTCTTTGGTTATCTATCCCATCTGACAATCTACCCCAATACTTAGTGGTTTGAAACATGAATTATTTTGTTTGCTTGATAATTATCCTGTAATATGGGCCAGGCTAACTGGGGTTTATCTCTGCTCAAGATGACACCACCTAAGGAGGCTTATTTGGGGCACACTAACTGAATATCCATATCCAAAGTGTCCTCACTCACATGGTCTCTTCATGTAGCTGGCACGTCTTTCCTGTGGCATGATGGTTCCAGGGTAGTCAGAGCCTGTAAGTACCTTTCCCAGGGTACAGTAACAGAATCTCCCAGCCTTCTTAACCTTGGGCCAACACTTGCATAGCATGACTTCCTCTGCATTGTATTGGTTAAAGTAGGTCACAGAATAACCCCAGATTTAAGGAGAAGGACTTCACAAGAGTGGGAGAGAGGGAGATATGATTTATTGAGTAAAAAAGGCCACATCTGATAAGTTCTATGAGGATGGAGAACTAGTACATATTGTTCATAACTGTCTTCCCTTTCTCTAGAAGAGTGCCTGGCTCACATTAGGAGCTAAAAAATATGTATTGAAATGATTAAGTAAAAAAAAAAAATAATAAATTACATGAAGAACACCAATTTTCTGGTTGATTAAAGAGGAAAATAATTAAATAGAGGACTATCATAAGATAATTAAAAATTTCCAAGTTTGAATAGCAAAGCATGGATGAACTAAAGTGAAAAATTTCTGAGAATTGTAGGCTGTCACAAGGAAGACAGGAGGCTGTCTGAAGCCTGACACAAGGAAAATATGTGGCCCATTCCAACAAAAATCAAGCTATCAAAACAGTTTAAAGGTACAACATTTGATATTTCAGCTATTATTCTTTCTCAACATTTGGTAAACAGATACAAATAAAGTAAGAATTCTGAAATAGGAAAGAAAACAAAAAACACTAATGTCTTCAAGGAATGAAACTCCACAGGACAAAACAAAGACAAATAACCATTGCTGTAGATTTAATGTTTGTGTTCCCACAAGGTGATGATATTAGATGGTGAGGCCTTTGGCAAGTAATTAGGTCATGAGGGTGGAGCTCACATGAATGAAAGTAGGGGTTCCAGAGATTAGGGCTGCTATAACCAGAATGGACTTAGTCAATCACCATCCATGAAAACAGCTGACTATTTTCCAAGTAAAGGGATATTATGGTATCAATTTAAAAAGTTTAGGAAGGAATATTTTAATAAGGAAAAACAAAAGCACCAAAGAGGTTATCTCTTGTATACAGGTATTAGCGTCTATTAAATTAAGATTCCACTGAAGTAGAGATTATTTTTCCACGATTGCTTTAAAAAGAGTTTAAACAACGGATTATAATATTTTAGGAATGTCTCTTTTTCAGTTAAAGATATGCTCCATTCTATGGCCAAACATTCAATCCTCACACCTAGCAGTGTTCTGCTAGAAAAACTCAAGGTTCAACCATAATGGGCCACACAATAAAGCCATATAACATATATTTGAGTTTCTGCTCAAAACTTTTTATTTGCTTGGACCTTTTGTAAATGTTCAGAAACCTCAAATTGGCTGTAAACTAGTCACTGTTATGCCTGTTATCATTATTTAGTTTCACTTGAGAGTGGGTTTTCATTAAAATGTAGGAAAAGTATCGGGGTATTAAATATGCTCCAAACCTATTGTATTTGGTAAGAAAGTTTTCCAACATAGAAGAGGCCTCGATAAATAATAATCAGCATGTTTGAAACTAAAGGTAGACACCCAATTTGCCCTTTTGTCTTACTGTTCTATAAGCAATAACCTGAACTTGAATAAATGGATAATATGGTGTAAGATCCTTTAATCATTTATTTCATAAATATCTATTAAATCTATATTATATGCCAAATCTTGTTGTATGCCCCAGAATAAACCAGTGAGCAAAATTATAATCACTACTAGAGGCCCGTTGCAGGAAGACTCCTGCAAGAATAGGTCTTCCTGCGGCCATCTCCGTGGCCCAGCCTGCTTCCCTCCCATCTCCGCCACCCCGCCTGCTTCCCTCCCTTCTCCACAGCTTTGCTCCATTCTACAGTGCTTGGCTTCCTTCTACACTGTCTTCAGTCTTCGCTCTGTGCCTGGATATGCAAATTAACCACCATCTTGGTTGGATTAATTTACATACTCACTCTTGATTGGCTGGTGGGTGTGGCTGGTGGGCGTAGCAGAGATACGGTCAATTTGCATGTTTCTCTTTTATTAGATAGGATGTTCATAGAGTTTATATTCCAGTGGGAGAGATAAGAAATGAGCAATAATGACAAAAATGCATTCTGTAGTATAAATGGTATGGGAATAATACATTTAGAGTATGGTGAGGGAGAGTTACTGTCAGAGTGAAAGGGAGGAGTAAGACAGAGCACTTCATAGCATGGCCATATTAGCCTTGGAGAGAGGTTACTGTCAGCAGAGGTATACACTGTAAGGGACATTTTTTAGGCAAAGGGAATTCCTATTGCAGGAGATGCATGACTTATCTGTGCAACAGCAAGAAAGTAATAATGGTGGGAAGGGAGTGGGGGAGGCAGAGAGTATCACAAGATAAGTCAGAGAAGTTATGGTGCTTGTGGTAGTGGAAGGATGGGGTTATTTCTGAAGCTCTCATTTAGGGTTATTGAAATTATTCTGTATGATACTGTAATGATGAATACATAACATTATGTACATATCAGAGCTGTAAAACATAAAGGGTGAACCCTAATGCATACTATGGACTTTAGTTCCTGTATCAATATTGGTCCTTCAGTTGTAACAAATGCACTTTATTAATGCAAGATGTTAATAATAGTAGGCACTCCCAGTACTTTCTGCACAATAGTCCTGGGATTACGTGGAACTCAACGTATGTTGTTTCGTGGTTATGTCGCCATCTCCCATTTATTTATATAAAAAAAATAAGTTCTGTCATTTCGACATATGTACACATGTGCTTTATGTTTTTCATTATTTATGTACCACAAGTAAAGGTCAGGAATTGTTATCTTTCCTTTAAATTATTTTTTTCTTTTTTTAAAACTGTCTAAAGTTTTACATATGTCTTCTTTTTTCCCAATTGACCACCACCCACCCAGCCATTCCCGCTCCAGGCAAGCCCCCACTGCCTCAGTGCCTGTGTCCATTGGATAAGCTAATATGCATGCATACAAGTCTTTTGGTTGCTCTCTAACACCCCCTCCCATACCATTTGTCTCTGGATCTATTCTTGTTCATCAAATTATGTTGATCATTAAATTGCACATATCAGTGAGATCATGTGACATTTATCTTTCTTGGACTGGCTTATTTCATTTAGCATAATGCTCTCCAGTTCCATCCATGCTGTTGCAAATGGTAAAAGTTCCTTCTTTTTTTATAGTGGCATAGTATTTCATTGTGTAGATGTACCATAGTTTTCTAATCCACTCATCTGCTGATGGGTACTTAGGCTGTTTCCCAACCTTAGCTATTATAAATTGTCCTGCTATGAACATAGGGGTGCATATATCCTTTCTGATGGGTGTTTCTGGTTTCTTGGGATATAGTCCTAGAAGTGGGATTACTGGGTCAAATGGGAGTTCCATTTTTAACTTTTTGAGGAAACTCCATACTGTCTTCCACAGTGGCTGCACCAGTCTGCATTCCCACCAGCAGTGCAGGAGGGTTCTTTTTTCTCCCCATCCTCACCAGCGCTTGTTGTTTGTTGATTTGTTGATGATAGCCATTCTGACAGGTGTGAGATGGTATCTCACTGTTGTTTTGATTTGCATTTCTTGGATAATTAGTGACTTGAGCAACTTATACAATTTAATAAAAGGAAGATAAATGATCCAATAAAAAAAAGGGCAATGGACCTAAATAGAATCTTTTCAAAAGAAGACAGAAAGAAGGCCAAGAGACACATGAAAACACGCTCAAAGTCACTAATTATCAGAGAGATGCAAATCAAAATGACAATGCAGTACATCTCACACCGGCCAGAATGGCTATCATCAACAAATCAACAAACGACAAGTGTTGGCGAGGATGCAGAGAAAAAGGAACCCTCGTGCACTGCTGGTGGGAATGAAGACTGGTACAGCCACTGTGGAGAACAGTATGGAGTTTCCTCAAAAAACTAAAAATGGAACTCCCATTTGACCCAGTAATCCCACTCCTAGGAATATATCCTAAGAAACTGGAAACACCAATCAGAAAGGATATATGCACCCCTATGTTCATAGCAGGACAATTTACAATAGCTGAGATTTGGAAACAGCCTAGGTGCCCATCAGCAGATGACTGGATCAGAAAAATATGGTACATCTACACAATGGAATACTATGCTGCCACAAAACAGAAGGAATTCTTACCATTTGCAGCAACCTGGATGGAACTGGAGAACGTTATGCTAAGTGAAATAAGCCAGTCAATGAAAGAAAAATACCACATGATCTCACTCATTTATGGATAATAAAGAATATTATAAACTGATGAACAAAGAGATAGATACAGAGACAGTAAAGCATCAAACATACTGTCAAATTACAGCGGGAAGATTAGGGAGAGGTGGGGGAGATAAGAGATCAACCGAAGGACTTGTATGCATGCATATAAGCATAACCAATGGATGCAAAACACTGGGGGGTGAGGGCATGTACTGGAGTGGGGTTGGGGGGCAATGGTCAGATATGTACACATATATTACCTTAATAAAAAAATGAAAAATAATATAAAAATAAAATATAAATACTTAAAAAAAAGAAAGAAAGTGTGTTGAATTTTGTCAAATGCTTTTTCTGCATTGATTGATATAATTTATCTCTCAGTTTGTTTATGTGATATATCACATTTATTTATTTGTAGATATTGTGGATATTGTACCATCCTTGTATCCCCAGAATAAATCCCTCTTGGTCATGGTGTATGATCTTTCTAATGTAATGCTGAATCTGATTTGCTAGAATTTTGTTGAGGATTTTAGCATCTATGTTCATCAAGGATATTGGCCTGTAGTTCTCTTTTTTTGTGGTGTCTTCATCTGGTTTTGGGTTTAGGGTAATGCTGGCTTTATATAAAGAGCTTGGAAGTGTGCCTTCCTCTTGAATTTTTTGGAATAGTCTGAGGAGGATAGGTTTTAGTTCTTCTTTGAATGCTTGGTAGAATTCCCCTGTAAAGCCGCCTGGACCAGGGCTTTTGTTTGCTGGAAGATTTCTGATCACTGCTTCAATTTCTTTGGTAGTTATTGGCCTATTCAAGTTTTTTTATTCTTCTTGATTGAGCTTTGGGAGCTTGTATTTTTCTAAGAATATTTCCATTTTATCTAAGTTGTCTATTTTGTTGGAATAGAGTTGTTCATAGTATTTTTTCATAATTGTTTGTATTTCTGTGGGATCAGTTGTTACTTCGCCTCTTTCATTTCTGATTTTGTTTATTTGGGTCCTCTCTCTGCTTTTTACTGAGCTTGGCTAGAGGTTCATCAATCTTGTTTATCCTTTCAAAGAACCAGCTCTTGGTTCTGTTGATCTTTTGTATTTTTTTTTTTATCTCTATGTCATATATCTCCACTCTGATCTTTATTATTTCCTTCCTTCTGCTTATGCTGGGGTTTTCTTATTGCTGTCTTTCTAACTCTTTGAGTTGTAGGGTTAGATAATTTATTACCATCTTTTCTTGTTTTTTTAAGATAGGCCTGCAGTGCTATGAACTTCCTTCTCAAGACTGCTTTCACTGTATCCCATAGATTTTGGATTGTTGTGTTTTCATTATCATTTATTGCCATGATGTTTTTTATTTCTTCTTTGATCTCTTTGGTAACCCAATCATTATTTAATAGCATGCTATTTAGCCTCCAGGTGTTTGATTTTTTTAATTGTTTTTATTGTAGTTGATTTCTAGTTTTATGCCATTGTGATCTGAGAAGATGTTTGATATGATTTCTATCTTCTTGAATTTGAAGAGACTTTGCTTATGCCCCAATATGTGGTCTATCTTTGAAAATGACCCATGTGCACTTGAGAAGAATGTATATTCTGTGGCTTTGGGTGGTATGTGCTGAAGATGTCAATTAATTCCATCTGATCTAGTGAGTCATTTAGGATTGATGTTTCTTCACTGATTTTTTTGTTTAGAGGATTTGTCCAGTGGTGATAGTGGGGTATTAAAGCCCCCTACTATGACTGTATTGCTGTCAATCTCTCCCTTGGTATCCTCCAGAAGTATTTTTATGTATTTGGGTGCTCTTGTATTGGGTGCATATATGTTTACCAGAGTTATATCTTCTTGTTGAATTGCTCCCTTTAGTATTATGAAGTGGCCTTCCTTAACTCTTGTTATGGCCTTCACTTTGAGTTCTAATTTGTCAGATGTAAGTATTGTGACCCCAGTTTTTTTCTCATTTCCATTTTCCTAAAAACCTTTTTCCATCCCTTCACTATCAATCTGTGTGAGTCCTTTGTTCTAAGGTGGGTTTCCTGTAGACAGCAGATATATGGGTCATGTTTTCTTTTCCACTCAGCTACCCTATGTCTTTTGATTGGGGCATTTAATCCATTTATATTTAAAGTTATTATTGATAGGTACTTGTTTGTCACCATTTTTATTCTTTATGCCTGTGTTCCTTCTTCCCTTCCTATTTCTTCTTTTTACAGCAGTCCCTTTAGCATTTCTTGCATTGCTGGTCTGGTGGTAATAAACTCCTTTAGTCCTTTTTTGTCTGTGAAGCTCCTAATTTCACCCTCAATTTTTATTGATAGCCTTGTACAGTATTCTTGGATTCAGACCCTTGCTTTGCATGACTTTGTATATTTAATTCCATTCACTTCTGGCCTGATGTGTTTCTGTTGAGAAATCAGTTGATAGTCTGTTGGGAGATCCTTTGTAGGTAACTTTCTGTCTCTCTCTGGCAGCCTTTAATATTCTTACTTTGTCATTGGTGTTTGCCAATTTAATTATAATGTGTCTTGGTGTCAGTCTTTTGGGGTTCATCTTTGTTTGGAACTCTGTGAGCTTCTTGGACTTGTGTGAGATTTTTTCTTCTTGATATCAGGGAAGTTTTCTGTCATTATTTCTTCAAACAGGTTTTCTATTCCTTGCTCAGTTTCCTTTCCTTCTGGTACCCCTTTTATGCGGATGTTGTTTCGTTTCATGTTATCCCAAAGTTCCCTTAGGCTCTCATCCTGTTTTATAACCTTTTGCACTCGGATGTCGAGTGTGACTTGACACGGTTAGCATCGGCAGCAGGAATCGAGAAAAAAGCAAGCGAGTGCAAAGAGTTAAGCTTTTTATTCTAGATGCTGCTCTGCTTGGGTATTTTTTTCTACCTTGTCTTCTAGCTCATTGATGCTGTTCTCCGCTTCTTCTAGTCTACTGTTGATGCTTTCTATTGAGTTCTTTATTGCAGTGATGCCATTTTTCATATCTTCTTGGTTCTTCTTCATTTCCTCTTGGTTCTTACACATATTGTTGAATTTGTCTTCCATCCTTTTCAGCAATCTTTTGACCATTGCTCTGAATTCTTTCTCTGTCATATTGCTTGCCTCCATTCCTTTTCTGGTGATTCCTCCTTTTCTTTCGTATGCGGGTTGTTTCTTTGTCTCCTCACGATCTCTCCTCTCAGGGTTTCTGGTTAAGTAGCTCTCTCTCTCCTGCGTTGACTTTATTTGGCAATATCTGACTTTTCCGTCCACGGATTGCCAGCTGTGTTTAATTTGCCAGTTCCAGGTGGTTGCTCTTTGATTCAGCTAATCCTTCTGCTCTAGGAGAAGGCACAGGGCCTGTCCACAAATTCACGCTGCTTTGTCTCCCCCTGAAAAGACCTCCCAGGTGCCCGTGGTTGGGGATGTTGGAGTTCCAGCATTTGTGGATTCACAGCTGAGGTAACTGGCCCCTGGGTGTTGTGGTTGTAGGGTCCTGGGAGGTATCCAAAATCTCCCCATTTGAAGGTAAGGCTGGGGTTCCGATCACAGTCAGTATCCCAATCACAGCCGTCTCCCCTTCAAGATGGTGCAGCTCGGGGAGAGATTTCAGCTGCAGTAGAGGCTGCCCGGTTAGGGGCCCGGTCCACCAGTCCCCAATAGTCCCTTGGAATATAGCTGTCCCTCACTCACAAATACTGTCCCTCCCCACACGTCCATATACTTTCCTTTTGTTCTCTCACTCTCATACTATCTTGCAGCCTGCTGTTCCATCTGCATCCATCTTGGATCTCCCAAATTTTTTTTTACTGTTTCACTTCATTACTGCTGTGTATGTGGTCCATGTGAGTGACGTAGGTACTTATGTAGGTGGGTTCTGACTAGCGGCAAAAATCGCGTTACGTCGTGCCATAGGAACGGATCTCCAATGTAACCCGAGGACCTACTGTACATGATTTTAATTCAGGTCAATGTGAGGAGGAAAAACGGATGAGTCGTGGAACACAGGGCACTTTTAGGGTTATTGAAATTATTCTGTATGATACTGTAATGATGAATACATAACATTATGTACATATCAGAGCTGTAAACATAAAGGGTGAACCCTAATGCATACTATGGACTTTATTTACTGTATCAATATTGTCCTTCAATTGTAACAAATGCACTACATTAATGCAAAATGTTAATAATAGTAGACACTCCCATTACTTTCTGTACAATAGCCCCACCGGTCTCCCCACAGAGGGAGGCGACCGGCGGCGGCAGTGGTGGATGGGGCCAGTATGTGCGCGGCACCAGGCCGGCCAAGGTGGGTGCCAGCAGGGGCCCCTTGATCGCCCCACTGGTCGCCACACAGATTGGCCCTGATCTCCAGCCAGGCCTAGGGATGCTACCCATGCACGAATTTCATACACCGGACCTCTAATACTTCATAACATTCTTCACTACACCAACTAACTGAGCCAGTGATAGAGAAGAGTCAGTGATGCAGAGCTACCAAGCATGACGTCTTTTTAACTATGGTGAAAATGTGAATGTGTAGATCCTGAATGCTTTTGGTTTTCCCAATAATGGTTCAGATTTTAAACACACACAGACATATACACATGGTCATACACATGCACACACAAACACACTCATACATGCAAACACCCTCTATCAGTGGCTTTTGATGCATTTTATATAAAGAAATAAATATAAACTTAGCAGAATGGTGGTTGCCATTAGTAAGGGTGGGAGAAATGAGAAGATATTGGTCAATGGGTACCAACTTCCAGTTATAAGATGAATAAGTTCTGGGGGTCTAATGTACAGCATGGTTACTATAATTAACAGTACTTTATTATATACTTGAAAATTGCTAAGAGTGTAGTTCTTATGTTCTCATTGCACACACACACAAACACATGCACACAAAATTAAAGTGTTAACTAATCTTATTGTGGTAATCATTTCACCATACATATGTGTAACTAATGATCATGTGTAAACCTTAAATTTACACAGTGTCATTTTAAAATTATACCTTAATAAAACTTTAAAAAGATAAACTCTTAGAGCAGAGTAGAATCTGCTTATTTTACAGATTAAGCAAACAATATTTCTTTGAGTTGTTGGACTGCTTTTTTATTTTTTTCTTAAATCCTAACCTGTACAAATCTCTTTTGTAAAATTTAGCATCTGGCTAGATTTTTGTAATTTGGCAGATCCTGTATCTGGACATGACAAACTTCAGCTGGAGAAGTATGTTGTGAAAAATCTTTCCGATGTCACATCACAACTGGGGCCTCCACCAAACCCCAAAGTGCAGCTGGACCATATTATTACCTAGCAATTTTATTTGCATTCCTTACCCCTCAGGAGTAAGTGAGTTTCCATCTGGTGTACTATATCATTCTTCCTTATAAAAAGGGTAAACATTTTTTAACTTATACTAACAGCATAATTGCATTAATCATTATCAATCATTTTATCAAAGCAATATTATTCTTTATTAACTTTACAAGGAATTGTAAAACCAACACTCAAAAAATACTATTAAAATATAATTTTAGTTAAATAACATTGTACAATTAAAGTTAAGAATAAAAGGCACAAAATTAAATATATTGTATTCATTATGCTTTAAAAAGAATATATCTTTACTAGAGGCCCAGCGCGCAATACCGCGAGGCCCCGCCCACCTGCCCGTTGTGCCGCTGCACTTGCACCCTACCCTGCCCACCCGCCCACCACCCCGCCACACTCGCAGCCCTGCCCACCTGCCCGCCACTCTTGCAGCTGTGCTCAAAGCCAGGCTCATAGCCACACCCACCCACCTGCCGCCCCGCCATGCTCGCAACCCTCCCCACTCACCTGTCACGGTGCTCATAGCCATGCTCGCAGCCGCACCCGCTGCCCTGCCCACCCAACCACCGCTCTGCTGCACTTGCACCCCGCCCACCTGCCCACCACCCCACCATGCTCGCAGCCCTGCCCACCCCACATGCCCGCCACTCTTGCAGCTGTGCTTGCAGCCACACTTGCAGCCGTGTCTGCCTCGCTGCGCTCTGCTATGCTCGCACCCTGCCCACCTGCCTACTACCTTGCCACTTCTACCCCCCCGCCACCCTGCCTGGCTGCTGGCCGCCAGCCTTGCTGTGCTTGGAGCTGGTGGGCTGCAGGGGAGGGGCCGAGAGGTACTCCATGCACCTCATGGCAACTGGCCATTTGGTCATTTTGGTTGTGACGTCTCTTGGCCTTTTATTATTATTATGACCTGGCCCGTGTTGCTAAGTTGTTAGAGTGCCAGCCCATGCACTGAGGGTCTTGGATTTGATCCCATCAAGGGCATGTACCTGGGTTGCAGGTTCAATCCCCAGGCCTGTTTGCTGGAGACAACCAATCGATGTGCCTCTTTCATATTGATCTCTCTCTCTCTTTCTCTCCCTCTCTCTCTCTTTCTCTCCCACCCTTTTTTCCACTCTCTCTAAAAAGCAATGAAATTAATACCCTCAGGTGAAGATTAACAGAAAAAACAAATAAAAATAATATGTCTTTAATAATATCTATTATCCACGTAGTGTTATGTGTCTTCTTCAAAGTCTGAAAGCTAGTCAACATATAATGTATGACCAAATCCCCAGGCCTTTCTTGGGTTAGAGGACAGCAGAGTTTCTGTTGCCAGAAAAAGAAAGAGAGAGAAAGATAGAGAAAAAAAAGAATTAGTTTCCCAAATAAATTATAATTTGCATAAACAGTCTCATATTATTATGTGATTTTTATCTCTAGAGCAGGGCAAATATTAATATCCTAATGTCCCAGATGAAAGCCTGGCCACCCAGTGAGGTGAAGTGAGCTCTCTGAGCTAGTGAGTAGTGGAGTCAGCAATGTACCCCAGTCTTCTACTTTAACTTCTATCTAGCTGCTTCTACAGCAATAGAGAAGTTATGAAAATCTGTTTTCTGTTAAGTTACATGTTATGCCAGTATCTTATCCCCCCTGAAATACTTTTGTGATTAAAAAGATTTAAAAGTACCTAAAGTATTTCACAAGTGAGTGGGTTCTTATACTAAAGTTACTGACATAGAGGGCAACTACTGACAAGTGTTTTATCCTATATAATAAAAGCCCAGCAACATAATGGCAGAACAACCAGAATGACAGCTCGACCAGTCACTATGAGGTGCACTGACCACCTCTCTGTTCCTCCCCCATGGCCAGCAGGCTCCGATCGCCAGATGGTGAACAGGGAACCAGGGTGGGTGGCAGCGGAGGATGGGACTGGCAAGCAGCCTAAAGGCCAACCTCTTGGTCCCTCCCCCCAGCCCACAGGCTCCAATTGTCAGATGGTAAAAGGGGAACTGGGGTGGGTGGTGGGGGATGTGGGAGGTGCCAGGCCAAGGTCCCTATCCCACTAATCACCCCACACACAGAGGGTGTCCTGTGGCGGGGTGGGGCCATGAGCAGGCAGGAACGGCTGGCCTCTTGGTCCCTCTCCCCCAGCCATCAGGCTCCCATTGCCCGATGGCAAACTGGGAACTCACATGGGTGGCAGCGGGGGCCAAGGCTGGCTGCCAGCAGCCAGGGAAGATGTCCCCGATCGCAGGCTAGGCCTAGGGACCGTACCCATGCATGATTTCATGTGCCAGGCCTCTAGTGTTTAATAAATTTACCCTCTGTTATTTAGAGTTTTTTGTTAAGGACCCAGAAAAATAACGTAAATACTACATGCATCCAAAGAGTATTTCTGTGGGAGAGGAAAATGTGGGGATGGTTTGGCTGCTCATCTCAGAGTTGCTGGTATTGGAAATGATTCAATGGAATCACACAACAAGGCCTAGACCTTGTCTTTAAAGTACGCTTGGCAATGGTTTTCCATGACTAGGCCCAGCTAAGAAGGCTTCCAGGACAGGGAAGTTTTGTGGACTTGTGACTCCAAGACCCTTACGTTTAAATAATTCCACATGGCTGAGAAGAGTCACTGGCACCCAGAGCATTGGGGATGGGTGGAGGCCACAGCTGTATCCTGGACAGGACAGAGCAAACACTTGCTGGGCTTGCAGGCCCAGACTGTCACAAGTCATGGAGGAGGAGATACAGGATGCCAGGAGGAAATGGTTAAGTTTAATGCCAGGCTGGTTATACTGTATTTGCCATCTCTGTCCCATCCTGTACTTTAGAGGGCTGACTTCTGTGGATTTTATTAGGGTTCTTTCTCAGTCTCTGGCTCCACTGGGTCAGACAAATAAGAGGAGTTTGCAGGGCAGGGGAGAATTGATTCTTTTCACCTCCCTCCCCACCAAGTGTGATTGTGTCAATGGCCTGGTACCCTGCTTTTAATGCAGCACTTTTTCATTGACCCTCCATACCCTCCCCCCATCCAAGGCTAGGGATTTTTGTGGATTCTGATAATACCAGACCCTTCCCATTCCCCTCTAGGGATAGTCATTGTTTGCAACTATTGCTGGTTCTTGGGTGATAAACTATTCCTTCTAGTTTTTGTTTGTTTTGTTTTATTTAACCTGACCACACTTTTGTATAGACTTTTCATGAAAATATTTTCATTTCAACCTGGCCAGTGTGCTCATTGGTTAGAGCATCAGCCCTTGAACTAAAGAGTTGCAGGTCCGATTCCGGTCAAGGGTGCATACCTGCATTGTGGGTTCAATCCCTGGCTCAGGTCAGGGCACTTGACAGAGGCAACCAATCAATGTGTCTCTCTCATTGATGTTTCTCTCTCTCTCATTTCACCTCCCTCCCTCCCTTCCACTCCCTCTAAGAAATCACTGGAAAAAGTATTCTCAGGTGAGGATTAATAAAAAAAAAATATTTTCATTTCTATACTTTGAATGTGCTATTTCTTCTCACACCCTAGCCTAATGTAAAGTAATAATAGCTAGTAAGCATTACTGCGTGCCAAATATTATCGTAATATTTGTCTAAGGCTGATACGTATACTATACAGATAAATATTAGAGAAGTTCAATTATATCCCCACAATCATGCTATTCCAATGGACTCAAACCCTGATTTTTTGATGCCAGAACTGTCTCTCAATTATTATGTGATCCCAGATTGCAAATCATCACACCCTCAAAAAAATATCAAAGGTGCCTATGTATAAAAGGGCTCAAAAATTTGTAGTTGAAAAAATTCAAAACAGGACTGGCTTTCCAAATTATTTTTCCAAAGAGTAAAATTTCCACATTCTACTTTACTATCACAGCATAAGATGATATGGCAGATATTTATACTTAAACCAACAGTGTCTATTTTGACATGTGGAGATCCTGGTTTTTACATTAGCTATGTGGTAGTGGATTGTCTATATAAATCTTCCCAACAACAAAACTGACTGATATAACATCTGTCACTGTTTTTCCTCAAAATCTCCAATAGCTATGCAGACTAATCCTGTAGGGGCAGGCTGATCTCATCCTGCATTTGATGTCCTGAGAACATCTACTGATCTGAAAAATTTATCACCCGCTGTAACAGAGAAACTCTGTCAGTAGTTTGTTAGTAACTGTGGATAGTTAGCTTTTCCCGGAAAGCCTAATAATACTGAAGAGTATGTTATCCTCAGATATATTTTTAAAAATCGATCAACTTTTGTCTTAACATTGCCTACTTATTGTTATGGGGGTATAGTAATATTCAGACACTGTCTGTTAGAGTTATGACAAAATATGTCATTGTAAGGAGACATAAGGATGAATTCATGCTGGAGTCATGAAAATAAAATTATGGCTACAAAGCTGAACTGGTATTATTTATTATAAGGTCCAGGCTGTTCATCTTCTTTGGTTATATTATTCTATATGAGGATTAAAAAAAGAAAAATATTAGCCCGGAGAGTTGGATTCTATTTTTCTATATTCTTTTTTTTTTTTTAAATCCTCACCAGAGGATATTTTTTCCATTGATTCTCAGAGAGTAGAAGGGAGTACAGGGTGAGAGAGAGAGAGAGAGAGAGAGAGAGAGATTGAGAGAGATATCAATGTAAGACACATTGATTGGTTGTTTCGCACATGCACCCCGATGAGGCTAGGGTTCAAACCTGCAACTGAGGTATGTGCCTTGGCCAGGAATCAAACTGGCAACCCTTAGGTCCATGGGCTGGTGCTCTAACCATTTAGAAACACTGGACAGGGCTCTATATTTATTTAAAAACAGATTGCCATGTGCAAAACAAATTCAGTCTTACCTATTTTACCTTATATTTTTCTCTACAAAGTAAAAAGAAATAAAATAATTGAATGTATGAATAAAAGGACCAATAAATTACTGAACAAACTAACTTAGCTTGAATATTATTTGTCCTACACATGGAAAGTTGATTAATATAACATGTTAAAGTGTCTAGTTCAGTGGTCGGCAAACCGTGGCTCATGAGTCACATGCGGCTCTTTGGCCCCTTGAGTGTTCTAACGCCACTTCTTCAAAATAGACTTGCCCAGGCCGAAAAACGACTTCTGCGCATGGGCCACGAAGTTTCAATCGCACTGTACATGCACGTCTACACGTGGTATTTTGTGGAAGAGCCACACTCAAGGGGCCAAAGAGCCACATGTGGTTTGTGAGCCGCGGTTTGCCGACCACTGGTCTAGTTTACTTTATTTTCCCTCTATTCATATAGCAGGAGAAGAGAATTCACAGTTATGGGGCATTTATTACCAGTGAGATATTGGCTCATAAAATTATTTAAAACTTAAGCCAATTGTAGCATCTAGGCAAAGATGATGAACAACTAATAATAAGGCATTTGGTTTCAGATCTGTGTTTGAGTCCCAGTTGGAGGTGTGAGTAGATCCAGAATTTATGTATAGAATGGATATTGCATTTTTAGGGATCAGAAATAAAACTCATCCTGCATGTAGGAGATAAAAACAATAGGATAAATATACCAGCCTTATTGCAAATAAAGCCTAGATTGGAAGATATAGCTTAGGTGAATGGCTAAGTGGGTTTGGTAATGATGCACTCCCATCTTCACTTTAGACAATAAGACATACCACTCAAAAAAAAATTGAGGTCTACTGAGGGAAAACCCACTCACCAATGATTGCTGCTACACACAGCTCTGGGTTAAAAATAGAAGGAAATGGAAAGAATAAGGAAACACTCCTCCGTGCTTATAAACTTAAAATTATTTGATCCCTTCTAGTTGAGTACAATACCAGGAACATAATTTTAATAAATGATAGTTATCACTACTGTATGGTACACATGTTCTGATTTTTTTTATTCAGGAAACTGTCTTCAATAGATAATGAGATGTTCGTCAGACAAGCAAGAATGCAAATCTAAGTCAGACTCTGTGGTATGTAGAAGAATGCTCCCCCCACACACCAAAAATGTCCATGTCCTAATGTCTGGAACCTGTGAATATGTTTGATTACATTACAAAGGGAAATTAAGGTAGCAGATGGAATTAAGGTTGCTAATTGGCTGACTTTAAAAGAGGGAGAGTATCCTGAATGATCCATGTGATCCCAATGTAATCCCAAGGGTCTTTGATAAATAAGAGGCAGAAGAGGCAGTATAATCAGGGTAAGATGCTGTGAGGAAGATTATGTCAGCTATCACTGCCTTTGAAGATGGAAGGAGGCTATAATCCAAAAAATGCAGGAAGTCTATAGAGGCTGGAAAGTCAAGAAAACAGATTCTACTCTAGAATTTCCAGAAAGGAATGCAGCCCTATCTATATCTTCATTCTAGACCAGAGGGGCCATTTCAGATTTCTCTTGTCCGGAACTGTAAGATAATACATTTGTGTTGTTTCAAGCCACTCAGTTTGTGATAATCTTTTACAGCAGTGATAAGAAACTAATACAAACTGCAAAGGTAAACAACTCCCCCCACACACTGTCTTCCCTGTACCCAAATGGACAAGGACTGAATCAAAGGCTGGGATCCAAGGGCTGGTTAGAAGGTGAGGTGGCATGAATCCCAGACACTGTGTAGGAGCAGCAAGAAAGATATCTTGATGTAAATGCATTACTTGCCACTAATAGTATGAAAGAGTAAACCAACCCTCTTACCTCGGTGACACGTCTGCTATTTGAAGAAACTGGAAATAATACCAAAGAAAGAGCATTTCAATAACATATTTTCATGAACAGATTGTGCTTCATAGGCAATTTTAAACCACACTGCCATTCTGTGGCTCTGTCAGTAAAAACTGGTTACAAAAATACAGATTATTCCAAAGCAAAAGAACTCAAAAACAATGTATCATGTCCATTTTACTCTACCTTTTAATCTAGCACTAACCCAAACACTTTGTGAAAAATCCATCCAACAGTAAGACCAATGTGTTCTATTTTAGAAACTAGTAAAAATGGCTATTAATAGTTTAGGTTAATTATGGTCTTAGGACAGAAGTTGCCCTCCTGAAATGGAGTTGCTTAAGTCCATCACATTGAGTATAAATTGGACTTTTTAGTTCGGTTCTTTCTATATAGCGAACCAATACCAACATGAAGTACCATAGTCTTAAGGTGGGATAACATTAAAAATTGTAAATAAAATTAATCAACCCTTGGTCTCGTCAAAAACAATTTAAGGCATTATATTACAAGTTCTTCCATGCTATATTTTTTCATTGTTTCTTTAAAAGCAGTTTGTAGAAGATGTTTGTCTCTGCTTTGACCCAGAATTCTGGATCCTCAGAACATATATTATTTCCTCACCCACCCATCCCTGACCACCTTTGCCTTTCCCTAGTGTCTGGAGGCTAAAATTTAGAAAGAATTTCAAATGGCTTCTGCCCCTAAGACCTGTGCTGTCAAAGGTGTGGAGTTCTGGGATGGCAGTTCAAGAATCTGAATTTTCTTTTTTTACCAATGATTCTAGGAGAAGCAGCTTATAAAACACACTGGAGCACACTTTTCTATGAAATGGAAAGTCCCTGAAGTAAGTTCATGTGATTAGTGGTAAATATTTTTAAAAAGTGTATTTTATTGCTACCAGAGAGGAAGGGAGAGGGACAGAAAGGTAGAAACATCAGTGATGAGAGAGAATCATTGGTTGGCTGCCTCCAGCACACCCCAGTCATTGGTTGAGCCTGCCACCCAGGCATGTGCCCCGACCTGGAGTTGAACCATGACATCCTGGTTTATAGGCCAGCGCTCAACCTCTAAGCCATGCCAGCCGGGCCTTGATATTTTTTTATGTATTCATTCACAGACTAGCTTGCAAAATTTTGGGTAATCATTAGACAAAACACATCCTATCTAATAAAATGGTAATATGCAAATTAACCATCACTTTGCTACATAAGCCACACCCACCAGCCAAGCCATGCCCATCAGCCAATCAGGGAAAGTATGCAAATTAACCCCAGCCAAGATGGCTACAGCCACAGAGAGCAAGGTTTCCCAGGTAACAGAGCAAGCCAAGCTTTCCATAGCCATTGCAGGCCTAAGCCTCCACTCAAGCTACAGAGTTTCAATTATAGAAGGTAAACAAATTCAAACAAATGGCGCCAGAACAGAGCTTGAGAGAGCAAGCCAGGGTTGCCGGCGGCAACAGGGGAAGCAAAGCTTTCCGCACATCCTGACGGGGCTCATCCGCTTAAGGCTACAAAGTTTCAATTGTAGAAGGTGAATTAACTGCCACAGAAATGGCTGCTGCCCCGGAGGGAACAGCAGGCTTGGCTCCACTCCAGGCTACAAAGTTTCAATTGTAGAAGGAAAATAAATTCCAGATACCAGGGCCTCTGCTTGGGTTGCCAGGGGGCGTGGCCGGCCTGCAAACCACCACAGGCCCCTCGCTCAGGCTGCCCCATGCCCCAAGGGAACCCCACCCTGATCCGGGACACCCTTCAGGGCAAACCAGCTGGCCCCCACCCATGCACCAGGCCTCTATCCTATCTAATAAAAGAGTAATATGCAGATTGACCATCACTCCAACACACAATATGTCTGCCCCCATGTGGTCAAAGATCCTGCCCCATGTGGACACAAGATGGCCACCACAAGATGGCCAGCAGGAGAGGGCAGTTGGGAGGCATCCGGCCTGCAAGGGAGGGAAGTTGAGAGGGACCAGGCTTGCAACAGAGGGCAGTTGGAGGTGATCAACCCTGCAGGAGAGGGCAGTTAGGGGTGACCAGGCCGGCAGAGGAGGGAAGTTGGGGGCAAACAGGCTGGCAGGGGAGTAGTTAAACATCAACCAGGCTGGCAGCGGAGTGGTTAGGGGGTGATCAGGCTGGCAGGCAGAAGCGGTTAGGGGCAATCAGGTAGGCAGGCAGGCAAGCAGTTGGGAGTCAGCAGTCCTGGATTGTGAGAGGGATGTCCGACTGCCCGTTTAGGCCCGATCCCACTAAACGGGCAGTCGGACATCCCTCCAGGAGTCCCAGATTGGAGAGGGTACAGGCTGGGCTGAGGGACAACCCCCCTCCGTGCACGAATTTCGTGCACCGGGCTTCTAGTCCTATATAATAAAAGCCTAATATGCAAATTGTCCCATGGATTGTGAGTTCGACCTGGAGTTTGACCACTAGCTATGACGTGCGCTGTTCACCAGAGGGTGGCGCAGAACATGATGGGCATTGGCGACACAGCTTTGGCAGCAGGCAACAGTGGAGGCGCTGCTGGCCCCGATGTGCCCGGACAAGATCGGGACTGTGGCAGGATGGTGGAACAGGTGAGCAGGCAGCGCCAAGCCAAGGCAGGTGCGAGCGGGGGCCCGATCACCCCGCCAATCGCCCTGCAGATGGCAACCAGTGGTGGTGGCAGAGAGTGGGGCTGCTGCCTGGCTCCCAGGCTCTGAAGGAGCCAGGTGGGGGCCCAGTAACTGAGGCAGAGGGGGGCACACTGGGGCCCGGGAGCCCAGGTGCTGTCCAGGCCCAGAGGTCAGCTGGGACCTGCCCTTCCATGCCAAAAACTCACGCTTCGATCATCGGCCAGGCCTAGGGACTGCACCCATGCACGAATTTTGTGCACTGGGCCTCTAGTACAGTATAAACAAAGGTGGTATTAATCAACAGGCAATTATTTATTTACTTTTTTACAAATTTAAAGCTATTTCTAAAGAACTGAAATTTGAATATGTTATTCTTCTGACTCCAGGAAAGCCTCACTGCTGATCAGGCACCTAAGTATTTCTAGGTCTTTTAACATGAGTTTCATGCTTCAAAACCCTTAAATCTATAGATTTCCTTTTATGTAAATAAAATCTTTGTTCATACAAAGAAAATGAATTTTCCCTTAGTCAGCAACTGTACTGGCAACAAACACTCTGTACCCTTTATTGCCCCGTATCAGAGAACTCAGCTCTCCAGCCACATTTTGAAAGCTTTTACAGATTTGTCCTTTAAATAATTAAAATAAATGAAGAATGCTGTTATTATTCTTAGAATAATATTTTATTTTATTTTAAAAATGAAGTAGTATCCCCAGTTTTACCTAGACATACCTGAAATCCCCAGTTCCTTTTTTCTCAATGGTATGATGAGTTGCCTTTATGTGCATAGGAAAGTATCACTTTCAGTACTGGCACAAGCTCTGTGAAGGACCAGCTGATGGAAATCAAAAGATGTTCATCTTTTTTTTTCCTTCTTCTACTTAAAGAAGACCTTAATGTTTCATGTAATACTGGTTTGCTGGTGATGAACTCCTATAGCTTTTTCTTATCTAGAAAACTCTTCATCTGCCCTTTGATTATAAATCATAGATTTGCTAGGTAATCTTCGCTGTAGATCCTTGCTATCCATCACTTTGAATATTCCTTTTTTGTTTGTTTGATTTTTAAATATTATTTTATTGATTTCAGACAGAGTAAGGGAGAGGGAGAAAGAGAGAGAGAAACATCAATGATAAGACAGAATCATTGATCTCTGCCCACTGAGGATTGAGCCCACAACCTGGGCCTGTGCCTTCACCAGGAATCAAACCCTGACCTCCTGGTTCATGGGTTGATGCTCAACCACTGAACCACACCACCCAGGAAAATATTACTTGCTAATCCCTTCTGGCCTGCAAATTTTCAGTTGAGAAATCAGCTGACAGTCTTTTGGGTGCTACCTTGTAGGTAACTAACTGCTTTGCTCTTGCTGTTTTTAAGATTCTTTCTTTGGCTTTAACATTTTGCATTTTAATTATCATGTATCTTGATGTGGGCCTCTTTGTGTTCATCTTGTTTGGGACTCTCTGCACTTCCTGGACTAATATGTCTACTTTCTTCACCAGGATAGGAAAGTTTTATGTCATTATTTTTTCAAATAGGTTTCAATTTCTTGTTCTCTCTCCTTCTGGCACCCTCATGATGTGAATGTTGGTATGCTTTAAATTGTCCCAGAAGCTTCTTACATTATCCTCAAAAAGATAAAAATATGAATAATAAAATGGCAATATGTGCATATTTATCAATAATTAGATAAATAAAAAAAATAAATGAACAAGCAGAACAGAAATGGACTCATAGATACAGAGAATATTTTGATGGTTACCAGATGGGAGCAGTGTTGGGGGGTGGATGGAAAGTTGAAGGGGTTAAGAAGTACAAATTGGTAGAAACAGAATAGTCATGGGGATGTAAAGTACAGCATAGGGAATATAGTCAATAATATCCTAATAACTATTTATGCTGTTAGATGGGTACAAGATTTATCATGATGATCACTTAGTAAGTTATATAATGTCTAATCACTGGAGTGTACACCTGAAACTAATGTAATATTGCATGTCAACTATAATTAAAAAATTATTTTAAAAAGTATTTGTTTTAGACAGGTCATTAGAAGAATAGCCACTTTAGACAATAATAATAATTATAATAATAATGATGATGATAATAATAATAATAGATTAAAGGATGGAATTAAGCCCTCACTCACTCACATCCATGGTTATGTACTCAGAGCTAGCACCTAAACTGCCCAAAGGCATCCATGAGCTTTGTACAAAGTAAACCCTCAATAACTAATGTCATTGCTTTTCCTCTGAAAGGACTTCCTAAAAGCACTTTCCTTGTTGTTCTTTTTTTTTTTTTTTTCCAAAGAGCAGTTGTTGGAGGCTAGTCAGCCTATAAGCCCTTGAAAGTGATTATGCAAATGAAAAATACAAATCACAATATAAATTACTTAGATATAAGTGTTAGTAGCCTTGATGAAACTTATTGTACCCTAAGAGCTATGGAATAACACAAATAATCAATTACTCCCCATGGAGAACTTTATCATTTATAAAGAACCTTTCCCTGGAGGGAGTCATCATATCACCAAATGGTCATCCAATGATGAGAGGGAGTTGTTTTCTCATTTTTTCAGATGCAGACTCCAAGGCACAAAGTGTGAACACTTATATTATACTAGAGGCCTGGTGCACGAAATTCATGCATGGGGGGTGGGGGTCTCTCAGCCCAGATTGTGAGAGGGCACAGGCCAGGCAGAGGGATCCCACTGGTGCACGATTGGGGCTGGGGAGGGATGCAGGAGGGCTCCAGGGTGTGTCCGGCCCATCTCACTCAGTCCTGATCAGCCAGACCCCAGCAGCAAGCTAACACACTGGTCAGAGTGTCTGCCCCCTGGTGGTCAGTGCACGTCATAGCGAGTGGTTGAGTGCCTTAGCATATCATTAGCATATTACTAGTACACTTTGATTGGTTGAATGGCCGATCGGATGACCAGACACTTAGCATATTAAGCTTTTATTATATAGGATACCACTGTGTTGAAGGTATAATAGTGATTGTAATATAAAGTGGTAGTCAAGGTAAAGCTCAGACATTGCAAATGGGTGGATTGTGGGGTGTATGTGTCCTGTCACCATGTTTTGTTTAGACTTGAGAATATTTCAAAGAAATTGTAAACTGGTAAATTTCATATAAAAATCCATATTTTTCAAGCTTGATATTCTAAAATGGCACCAAACTGTTGGAGATACATAGTAGTGATCCTCTTAGAAAGGTGTGTGCCCTTTCAGATGGACACAGTCTCTGCCACTAACTCAACATAGGCAAGTTCATTTTCATCAGCAGCCCCCAAACAGGAGGTTCCCATCATTCCCCTTCTCCCTCTTATTCTAAAAGTGAGCACTGTCTTTAAACACTCACCTAATCATATATAATAAAAGCATAATATGCAAATCAACAGAACAGCAGAATGACCAGTCGGTGGGGGGTAGGGTCGGCGAGCAGGCGGAGCTAGGCCAGCCAAGGCATGTGCCAGAGGACAGAGGGAGGGGACGGCGATGGGGAGTGGGGGAGAGGCGGCAGCGATGAGTGGTGGTGGAGGGGCAATGGGGGGAGGGCAGGGCAGTGCTGGTTGGTGCTGTCCCCTGATAGGCTGCCTGGTCACTTCCTGCAAAGGGAGCAGTCCTAAGCCATCAGTAGGACATCCCCTGAGGGCTCCTGGACTGTGAGAGGGTGCAGGCTCGGCTGAGGGACCCTCCTGAGTGCACAAATTTTTGTGCACCAGGCCTCTAGTGTATATATATATATATATTGAATGTCTACTATGTGCATTGTTTTGAGGCTGGGCTAGTGCAATGTACAACACAGACAAATTTTATGCTCTCATAAAGCTTTCCTTCTCATTGATTTTTATGGGACTTGATAGACTCCCCTATGATATTTTACTAGAGGCCCAGTGCATGAAATTCATGCATGCGGGGGGTGTCCCTCAGCCCAGCCTGCACCCTCTCCAATCTGGGACCCCTTGAGGGATGTCCGACTGCCTGTTTAGGCCTGATCCTAAACGGACAGTTGGAGATTCCTCTCACAATCCAGGACTGCTGACTCCCATTGCTCACCTGCCTGCCTTCCTGATTGCCCCTAACTGCTTCTGCCTGCTAGTCTGATCACCCCCTAACCACTCCCCTGCCAGCCTGATTGATGCCTAACTCCTCCCCTGCCAGCCTGATTGCCCCTAACTGCCCTCCCCTGCAGGCCTGGTCACCCCTAACTGCCCTCCCCTGAAGGCCTGGTCACCCCCAACTGCCCTCCCCTGCAGGCTTGGTCCCCCCCAACTGCTCTCCCCTGAAGGCCTGGGTCCCTCCCAGCTGCCCTTGCCTGCAGGCCCAATTGCCCCCAACTTCCCTCCTCTGCTGGCCTGGTCACCCCTAACTGTCTTCCCCTGCAGGCTTGATCACCCCCAACTGCCCTCCCTTGCAGGCCTGGTTCCTCCCAACTACCCTCCCCTAATTGCCTGGTCCCTCCCAACTGCCCTCCCCTGCTGGCCATCTTGTGGTGGCCATATTGTGTCCACAGGGGGCAGCCATCTTTGACCACATGGGGGCAGCCATCTTGTGTGTTGGAATGATGGTCAATTTGCATATTACTCTTATTAGATAGGAGGATTGTGAAGGGCATATACAATCATTTTGAAATATTTATTCATTTAAGGTATTATGTTGTTTGTGGCTTTATTGATTTATTATTATGTTTCAGGTGCTGTGCAAGCACATTGCATATCTTTTCTAACAATGGAAGACCCACAATAACTCACTGAGGTAGGTAATTATAATAATGATGTTAAACATGAGTTTTTAAGTCAAATTTCAGAGAGGGAAACTTGCCCTTAGTTTATAAGCTGTGATGTAGTGAAACTATGATTCATAAATGGATCTGACTAACACAAAAGTCAGTCTTTCTTGTAATAACTTATTATATGCTGCTAAAAGCAATTAGCTCTAGTTTCAGCATTATTCCTGGAAACCATCTTGCCCAAATTTACAAGTAAATTGGGTTCATATGCTTTCTTCTCAGACGTAGCAGTTCATTTTGACTATGAGTTGATACCATGGGCTGCCATTTTACCAGCCTCCTATACTTTTTGTCTTTACATTTTTTTAGTGTTTCTTTGAAATCAGTTTTCTTGCCTTTTCTATTCAGTCTCAAATCTAACCTAGAATTTTAAGCTTTTGTTATAGCAGCAGCATACTTTGAGGAACTACCTCTCCCAATTCACAGTTTACCTAGAGAATTTCTGTATACATAGAAAATTTCCCCCTTATCCATGTAAAACTGATAGCCATACATTTTTGGTTATGAGAAGAGTGTGAGGAAATATATATGGAATAAAAAAAATAATCAGAGTGATTAAGAAACATTACCCTCATTGATAATGTTAACCATATCACATAGAATATATAACCGTCAACAGGTTATGCTTTATATTCATGAATGTGGGAATAATGAGACATTAAATAAATTGATCCCTAAAGCAGTAAAGTAAACTAAGTTTCTGGCAGAGCTATATTATGGCTATTGCAATTTCTTTACAAATTACTTTCTGCAAGCTAATATTTTTTCTTAAAAATGAAAAATAACTTTTGGATTCTAATCTATATTAACAGCATAGATCAAATAACTGTGTTTGTGTGTTTGAAAAATAGCTTGAGTAATATTTATTATCTCTAGGGTATAATTTGATTAAAAGTGAAAAATGCAGTAATACTTCCCTCCAAATGTATAAATTATGTATCTTCATGATTCATAGGTCCAAACAAACATTATGAGAAAATAATTTTGTTTTAAAGAACAACCAGGTTTGGTGAATAATTACTTACAAAATAAAGTGTTGTGGAGGAAAAAGCATCAATTGGTAAGAACTTTAAAAATCTTTAGTTAACATCAAAAGCATCTTATTATGTTCAAAACAGTATTATAAAATATCTTTACCCAAAATTTTTATGTCTTCTTTCTGAGAATTTGTAAAAGTTTCAAAAATAGGAATTGTACATAGGAATGAACAAATACATTCCCTCTACTTTATAATTCATATATGAAAATGAAAGTCCATCATAGGGAGGATTTTTTTTAGAATATATCTTTATAAGACCATGTAGCTAGTTTTTAAATTGGTTAGTATTAAAGTCCCAAATTTCTATTAACTTATTTATTAATTCAATAAATATGTATTCAGTATCTATAGAGTACTCACTGTCTAAATACTAAAAATGTCATATATCCTATCTAATAAAAGGGTAATATGCAAATTAACCATCACTCTGTCACAAAGATGGCAGTGCCCATGTCCACAAGATGATGGCGCCCAATCCTCTTTGCCCCTCCAGAGTCCCCCAGTCCCGGGGGGCGGGCGGCCGCTGAGAGTGGGTAGTGTGAGTGGCCTGGGAGAATGCTTGCTTCGTCGCCCCAGCCGCGGATGGACCTCTGGGCTGTGGAGAGACTCTGGGCTGCAGGCGCAGAGCTGCCAGGCCCCACAGAGAGCTACTGGCGCACGGATTCGTGCACAGGGCTACTAGTATACACACTAAATGCACTTTCGAGTAAGGAAAGGAAGACATATAAACAAACAAATACAATTGAATGTTACAGGTGGTTTGAGAAAAGTCTGTCCTAAGTACATGATGGTGTGAATGACAAAAAGCAGTTAATAACTACTTCCAAGGATCAAGACAAAGGCAAAGATTAAGTTATACTTTATAGAGAATTACATTTTAAATAAATATTGAAGTGTAAGTAAATTTCACTAAATGGAAGAGAAAATGAAGCTTAAGCATGAGCCAGGAGGTATGACACAAAGTGATGCATTGGGCCCTCCAAGTTATTTGCTGTGGTTGGTATCTACTTAGGGCACGGAAAGACATACTTAGAGATGAGTCTGAAGACCTAAGCAAGAGCCTGACATTAATCTCATATTCCATGTAGTGTGGTTTGTTTCTATATCATCTAATAAGATAAGTCACATGTGGCCATTTAAATTTAATTTGGATTAGAAATAAATATAATTAAAAATTAAATTTCATAATCACATTAGCCACATTTCAGTTGCTCAATAGCCACTGTATCTAGTGGCTACGTTTTGGGACATTGCAGATATCAATAATTTCTATCATTACATAAAATTCTATTGAACAGCTATTGAATCACTTAGAATAAGAATCCAAATTTTTAATGCTTTCAGAGATCATACAGGTAATAAAAATTAATGAATCTGGCTTAACATATACACATAAATAACTATGAACAGTTTTCGATATATGATCCAATATAGCTAGATGTCCTGATTATTAAAGAAAGTCTATGATTTAAAATATGTTAGTTGAAGGTCATATCTAAAATGTAGCCTACTATTTATGATCTTTATGTAGATTTTGAAGAATTTTAAACAACAAATATCATAATAAGATTCTTAAGTTGTATATATCACTCTGGTTGCTTATTGGATCATGGATTAGAGGAAAGCAATAGTGGATGCAAATTATAAAAATAATTTATTTGTGACATAGTGATAGTAAAGCTCAATCAAGGGAGCACCAGTAGAAGTAAAGAAGAAATGGTGGATAAATACTACATGAAGAATCCTTAGACTGTTGATTATTTGGATAAATGGTTTTTTTCAATTCCTAAGAGGGAAAATACACAGAGAACATTTATGTTGGTGAACAGTAATAAATTGTTTTTTTCAGCATGCTGAAATTGAGTGCCTGTGAGATGTCCTGGAGGCAATGTTCAGGGGAAATAGAAAATTATAGAGCACAGGCAAAATGTCAAGACTCTATGGTGCATGGCCCAAATCCAGGCCACTTCTTATTTTAAAAATAAAGTTTTACTGGCATACAGTCATGACCATTTATTTGCACAATGTCTACGTCTGCTTTTGCTCTACAATGTCAGAGTTAGGTACATACAATAGAGATTTTTGACCAAACAAACCAAAAATATTTAATACCTGGCCCTTGACAGAAAAAGTTTGCTGACCTCTGCTCTAGCGCAAGAGATTAGTGTGCTCTATTGCAAACCCACATCCCTCAACCAAATGTGTGAGTTAAGCCCAGTCAGTCATTTGTTGAATCAATTAGAAAATATTATTTATTAAGAACTATGTAATTGCTAGGCATTAGATTGATAAATGATATATAAAAATTCTTCAGTAAATATAATTCAACATAGTTATTTTTAATATGCAAATATAATTGTGATAAGGGAAAGAACTTACTATTAAAGACTCCTTTTTTTCTTCTCAAGGTATCACAAGGAAGAATATCTTACCAAGGTAAATATGTGAGTTCCGCCACTTTTGATAGTTTTCAAATAATTTTGTTTAGGTTCATGCAAATTTTCTACTGAAATATTAGGCAATATTAACTTCTCTGTCATTTCTCCCATAGTAATTTAACATTAAGACATAACTAAAAAAATGTGAAAAGACTTCCAGACTGAAATCTATGAAACTCCAAAAGAACTTCCAGCATAAACAAACTGTTGATGATGTGGTTTGAAGAGAAGACTCTTCTTAGCATAACTACAATGTCAATAGAATAGGCAACCACTTACGCATTTATTCATTTATTCACCTATCAATTCATTTAGCAAATATTTTTGAAGTACCTATTATCTACCAAGTAATCTTTTGGCCTCAATATATAAAAGTAAACAAGATAATTCTCAGAAACAAAATAGCTATTGCTATATTTGGAGAAATTATGTCTCATGGAGTACTAAGGGAATAAAATTGTAAAGTTTGGGTAGCAATTTGAACAAATTCATTAACCTTACTTCTCTATCAAATCCAATAAAGATGTTTTAAAAAGCCTTAAAATATGTCAAAAATAACAGTGAAGGAGAGAGAATAAGACTATGGCAATAGAATTCTGAAAGCTAGAAAGAAGACTGAAAGTACTGACTTAAAAAGAGCGGAGACATTTCCAGTTTCAGAACAAGAGCACGGAAGTAACTCCCATTACAATAAGATGAAAACAAACTATCGAAGGTGTGGTTGGGCTATCAGAAAACTGAGATTTCAGGCCAAAGTGCTATACTGAAATCTGGCTAGAGCGGTGAATTCAGTCACATCTGGAGCAGAAGCCCTTGCAGCCATGGACTGGCAGAAACACTTACCATTTTGATCAATTGCTGAAGGCTGAATGTGGAATGAAAATGAGAAATTTCTGAGATTTACAGTCTTAGGAGGGCCCCAAATTTTATGGTTTTTACCTCTAGAGTCTCCATCATGTTCTTAAGCTAAGATTTGAGAAAGATCCCCTCACAGCTCTGGAATGAGAAGATGAATCATTGTGTAATACAGTGTTCTCTGCAACAAAGGTCTATCGCCAGAGCAAGGGACTGAACCCTGCTGGGAGGGGGCGTTTCTTGCCATGCCAGCTTTTCTAACATTCCTGCTTTACCAAAGGAAAGTTAGGGGGAAGCTCTGCCAGCAACAAGATAGTTGTGAAGGTCACAGCCCAGAGATATAGGCACACCAAAATACCAAAAGTTAATCTAAGATTATAGAGTGTTTGCCTCCCCCCATTCTCTACCACCTTTCAATGAGGCTCCAGTATCATAACAGTGAGTTACAGCTGAAAGAGCTGTAAAGGCACAAACTCTTTCTGAGCAAGAGGACTTAGGAAAGCCCAAAGCTAGAGGGGGGCAAAACGGGACAGCAGAGAAATCTGAAACCCTTGGCACCTAAAGCCACAGCAACTATAAACACAGTCCAATTCCTCAGCAAATTAATATAGATCATCACACAAAAGGCCTACTTATCTCAGTTCCCATCACCTGTTACCAGATGCTGGCTTTCAATAATAATAATAATAATAATAATAATAATAATAATAATAATAAAAGGCACGCCAAGGGCAGAAAAAGACAAAGTAAGCCTCAGAACTGGACTCAAACGTGACACAGATGTTAGAATTATCACAGGGGATTTTTTTTTTCTTTTTTAATGTTTGAGACTACATTACAAGCGCTAATGGGAAAAGTAAACAACATGCAAGAATAGTTGGGTAACACAAGCAGAGACAGAAACCCTGAATATGAATCCTAAAGAAATGCTAGAAATCCCAAACCCTAAAACAAGAGAAGAAAATTATTTGTGATAAGCTCATCAACAGAGTATATAAACCTGAGGAAAGAATCAGTGAGCTTGAAGACAGATCACTAGAAATTTTCCACATAAATTTGAATTAAACAAAAAAAAAAGAAAAAACCCAGAATATCTAAAAACTACGGGACAATGTAAAGAAATGATGTATCTCTCTCAAATTAATGAAAAACAAAACCAAAACATGTCTTTAGATAAGGATTAAAAAAAAGATTGACCACATTCTGAGATATAAAATACACTTACACATATTTACTAGAGTAGAAAACATGCAAAGTATACTCTCAGATTTAATGGAATTAAAATATAAATCAAACAGAAAGACAGCTGGCAAATCCCCAAATATTTGAAATTAGACAATAAACTTTCAAATAACATTTGGTTTAAAAAAAGAAAAATGTTTGGGTCAAAGAAGAGACATTTTAAAAATATTTTTTAAAATATATTTTTATTGATTTCAGAAGGGAAGGGAGTGGGAGAGAAAGATAGGAACATCAATGATGAGAGAGAATTGTTGATTGGCTGCCCCCTGCATGCCCCACACTGGGGATCAAGCCTGCAACCCGGGCATGTGCCCTTGACTGGAAATGAACCCAGGACCCTTCAATCTGCAGGGCAAAGTTCTATGCAGTGTTAAAACTGGCTAGGGCCATTTTTGAAATATTTGAAGTAAATAAAACTGAAAGGTCAACTTATCAAAATTCATGGAGCACAGTAAAAAGCAGTGGTAAGATGGTCTTTATGGCATTAAGTGCATATATAACAAAAGAATTAAGATCAAAATCAATAGCCTCAATTTCATCTTAGGAAACTAGACAAAATTAGAAATATTTGTTTCAATCTTACAACAATGTTTTCAAAAATGACATGATGCATCTAATTTTTATACTTCTATAAATGTTACTTTAGAACTGTTTGTAAATATGAGAAGTACAGTGTATTATAAATTTAATGGTGTATCCCCCAAAAAACTCATATTTAAATCTAATCCCTAATGTGATGGTATTTGGAAGTAAGACTTTTGAAATGTGATTAAGTCATGATG
This sequence comes from Ia io, assembly GCA_025583905.1. Lineage (NCBI taxonomy): Eukaryota > Metazoa > Chordata > Mammalia > Chiroptera > Vespertilionidae > Ia > Ia io. Next base: position 23,956,174 of record JAJQQW010000007.1, read on the forward strand.
GTGGAGACTTCATGGTTGGGATTAGTGCTCTTATTTAAGAGATCTGAGAGTTATTTTGCCTTTTCTGCCATGTGATTTTATAGCAATAGGACAACTTTGTATGAACCAGTAAGTGGGTTATCACAAGATATCAAATCTGCCAGTTTCCTATCTTGGACTTCCTCAAGAACTCTGAGAAGTAAATGTCTGTTGTTTATAAGCCACCCAGTTTTAACATTTTGTTATGGGACCAAAACAGATTAAGATACAGTGTTTTTGTCATAAATATAGTAAGAAATAACTGTTGAGGAGAAACCAAGATGGCGGCATAGGTTAAACACCTAACCTACAGCCTGGCACAACAATTTCAAAAATACAACTAAAAGTCAAAACGGACATCATCCAGAACCACAGGAAAGCTGGCTGACTGAAATGCCCACAACTAGAAGGAAAGAGAAAACCACAAGGAAAATCAGAGGAGCCGTAAAAGCCTGAGGTATGGAGACACGAGCGGAGACACGGGCGCAAGCGCGTGCGGGAAGGACGGAGCCGGAGACGACGGGGCTACTGAGTGCCTGGCCAGCGTTCTCTAGCGGGAAGGAGATAAAAGCTCCAGATTGTGCTGAACCCCAGCTCCGACTGCACTGAACCCCATTTCTGGGCAAGACCCTGGGAAGCCAGGCTCATACTGGGAGAATCTGGGCTGTAAGGCGGAAACTCAGAGGAGCGGCGAAAGGCAGAGCTCCGGAGGTGCGCACGTGAATGCGCACAGAGGACGGACTGTTGCCTGTGCCGCTGAATTGCCCTAGTGAGAAGGTGACAAAAGCTCCAGACCGTGCTGAACCCCAGTTCCGACTACACTGAAACCCAGTTCCGGGCGAGAATCTGGGAATCCAGATTCATTGGGGGAGAGACTAGACTGTTTGGCAGCAGGCGAAATTCAGGGCTCCTTCCTCTCAGAGGTGTTTGCAGGGAGTACAGAGGGACACTGAGACCCAGGAACCTCATAGGGCGGGGCTGACAGGAAGCCAAGGCTGTAGGCTCCACCCTGAAACTCCGCCCCATCCAAGCTGAGCACAGAGGCTTTTACAATTTTGCAAGTCTAGTTGAATAAGGCTGTCTCCCGGCGTAGACACAGCTGATCCTCACAGCCAATTGGACTGGAGGTCAAATCCTCCCAGTGTACCAACAGCAATCAAGGCTTAACAACACCAAGACTTTGCACTCAGCCCACAAAGGGGGGTACCAAGAGCAACCACCTAGGGAGATTGGGGAAGCTGAGCTACCGGCCCCTATAGGTCACTGACCACACAAAGCCACTCCATCAACATAGGGAGGCAGCCAAAATGTGGAGACACCAAAGCAGGTCACGAATAGAAAGGATGAAGGAAATTAAACTACTGGATGACACAGTGTTCAGAACCACATTTATAAGGTTACTTAAGAATCTTCTGGAGGACCAAGATGGCGGCATAGGGCAGACGCCTAATAGTTGCCTACCACAACAATTTTGAAACTACAACTGGAAAACAGAGCAGAGACCATCCAGAATCACCGGAGGGCTGGCTGAGCAGATGCTCTATAACTAGAATAAAAGAGAGGGGGACGTGGGATGATACTGATACCGATGAGCCAAAGATCACACTTTTAGAACTACGGCTATGGCAACCCAATGGCGGCCTGGAACGTGCTCGGTGTAGTTCCCCTGGTGGTCTCCGGCTGAGGGGACGGCTCCGCTCACTGCCGAGAACAGACAGACGAGCCCCTGGGGGTCATGGGGTGGGAGACTCCGTGCTTGCTGACCTCCGAGTCATTCGAGAATCTCTGCACTCCGGAAGCGGCCAGGTGCGCACGCCTGGCGACCGGCTGCCGTTGCAGACCGGAGCACTGTCGCAGCGACCTCAGACCAGCCTGCCGCCGCGCACCGGGCGCACCGGAGCCTTGCCGAGCCTGCCGCCCAGTGAATTCCGTGGCAGCCGCCCCGGAGCTTTGAGAAAATGGCCGAAGGAATTGCTGAGAGGGAACTGACTGACAGGAATTGGGATCGGGAAGACAAGGCCCCGCTGGGTCCTGGATCCAGGTGCGCTCGCCCGACGACTGTTTACCCCTGCAGACCCGAGTGCCGCCGCAATGACCTCGGACCAGCCTGCCGCCGCGCACCGGGTGCACCGGAGCTTTGCTGAGCCCTCCGCCCAGCGAGTTCCATGGCAGCCGCCCCGGATCTTTGAGAAAATGGCCGAAGGAATTGCTGAGAGGGAATTGACCGACAGGAATTGGGATCAAGAATACGAAGCCCCATTGGGTCCCAGTTCTGGGTGAGGCTGCGCGCCCCCGGGTCCGGGTGAGGCCGCGCGCCCCTGGGTCTGGGTGAGGCCACGCACCCCTGAGTTCAGGTGAAGCTGGATCCCAGGTCCGGGTGAGGCCGTGCGCCCCCGGGTCCGGGTGAAGCCACGCGCCCCCGGGTCCGGGTGAGGCCGCGCACCCCTGGGTCTGGGAAAGGCCACACGCCCCTGGGTCAGGGTGAGGTCACGCTCCCCTGGGTCCGGGTGAGGCCGGATCCCGGGTCCGGGTGAGGCCGTGCGCCCCTGGGTCCGGATGACGCTGGGTCCCGGGTCCAGGTGAGGCCGCGCGCCCCTGGGTCTGGGTGAGGCCGCGCGCCCCTGGGTTAGGGTGAGGCTGCGCGCCCTGGGTCCGGGTGAGGCTGGATCCCGGGTCCGGGTGAGGCCGTGCACACCTGGGTCCAGGTGAGGCCACATGCCCCTTGGTCCAGGTGAGGCCGCGCGCCCCTGAGTCCGGGTGAGGCTGCGCTGCTGGGTCCAGGCGAGACCAATCCAGAGGGAATCAGACCTGCATTACCACCATTTGTCCACCATCCAGAGCTGAAAAGTCAGTGCCGACATGTACACATAAGGAACTGGTGGACATTGAAATTTCCAGAAAGAAACTCACTACAGACTGATTCATTCGCCTGTCAGCATAACTATTATTGCTCGTCTCACATTCGGTTCTTATAAGTATATTTCTAGTAACACATGATCTCACTCATCTAGGGGAAATGATGAACAACATAGATTGATAAACAAGAACAGACCCAGAAACAAGGAGGCATTGATCGGACTGTCGGGCCTCAGAGGGAGGGTAGAGGAGGGTGGAGGTAGGGGGGAGAGATCAACCAAAGGACTCGTGGGCATGCATACGAGCCTAACCAATGGTTAAGGACAACAGGGGGATGGGGGCATCCGTGGGGAGGGGTGTGGGATGGGAATGGGGGGATGAAGACAAATATGTGACACCTTAATCAATAAAGAAATTTAAAAAAAAAATAACTGTTGATAATTATTGAATGTTTATGGCTCTTTTCCTTAATGATAGGATGATATGCAAATAAAATATCAGTATTATTCCAGTTTCAGTATTGTTCTAGTTGGAAGAATCAACCATCTCTTTAAGCCTCAAATGGTAACATGTTTGAAAACACCTGGCTTGGATTACAATGCATCATGCTTTATAACAAAATGCTATAATATAGCCCATTTGGCATATTCATCCTATCAACAACATATAAACAGTCATGTATAGGTCTGTCAGCCAAGTTCATGACTTTTATATAATATTAATCCATTATAATTTGATTGTCTATGTACTTGTGTCAAATATCCAGTTTTTTTAGTTTTGGTGATTTTACAAACAATTATTGAGCAACTATATACTTATTATTGCCAGATGTCAAGAATTGTAAAGTTGAAAAGGCATGACCCCTGCCTTCAACCAACTTGTGATTTAGTGAAATAAACAATTACAAAAACTGTTCCAAAAAAAAAAAAAAGGAAAATACTGTGAACTTTATTCATATGAAAATTTGTGGGTTTTTTTCCTATATGATAAGATAGGAAGGTCTTGTGGTGGATGTTGTGGGTCATTGCTCAGACAACCTCTTCAGTATTGAGACATTCATTTCTCTACGAGAATTTTTGCCAGAGAATTCATAGTTTGGTCCCATTGAGGAAGGACGCTACCTAGCCCAAGTTTAAGTTCTGTCTCTCAGGGACATCTCACACACTGTATTTGGCCAATGTTGGCCTACAGAAATCCAGCTGCCTTGCTGAATTAGACTCAAGTCTAAAGTCCTCTCAACTCCAGAGCTTCTCACTGGATCAGCTGAGGCCATAGTTGTGATTACAACATAGTTCCATTTCTACTAATCCTGCACACCTCTCTCCCTTATAAAGGTTGTTTCTGAGAGCTTCCTCCAACAGCCTCCTGCAAGAAAGCTATTCTCTGGGTCTGCTTTCTGGTGAACCTGACCTAAGACATCTCTGAATATATATACACCTTGACACTTATTTTCCTCAGTGTCAAGGAAATTATTGAAGGGCCAATCTGGAAATAGGATAAGGCATTAAATAAGGATATCTCTTAGGGAAGATCTAATGCAGGATTTATAGGGTATTAGAAAATACATGAGGCTTGGTCTAGATCAGTGGTTCCCAATGTTGGACACACGCCCCACAGGGGGGCAATTTGATTTTTAAAGGGGACAATTTGAAAATGAGTTATTAATAGTGAATTTTTTGCATTTCTTATGGTTCTAGGGGCCTCATATACAGTATATAAATATATATTGTGACATATTTATCCATTTCAGTTCTCTATTATATGCTTTGAAACTTTATTTGCTATTTTTTCATATCACTTCATATTAATTTTTTAACAATATCTTATTGATATCTTCCTCAGTACTTCAACTGTCCTTTTGCTCTTTTATTTTTCTCTTTCATGGATGCCATGTTCTTTGGAAGCTTGTTTAGACCAACTTAATGGCCTTTTAGGCTTCCTCCACGTGAATAGGAGTTCACTTTTTGAATAATAAGAATTATATGTCACAGGGGGCATCAGAATTTTAGATGCTTAGGTAGAGCATGACAAAAAAGTGTTAGGAACCACTGCTCTAGACACTGTTGCTCCATGTAACTTTACCCAATAAGAGCATTATAGGTAATCATCCCAGGATCTATACAGAGTAGATTTAACACATAGGAAATACAATCAGTATAGCCTTTAGATTGCTGTTATTGGGAATCTCTGCGACATTTGGAAAAAAGGTTTGAATTATCTCACAAACATGGAAAAGTAGGGATTATTTCTGACTTGATCTGAACAAACTAAAAGGGCTGTATGTGGATAGCCCCCAAATATCTGTAAGCCTGACATCTCTTTTGGGTTAATCATTTCTAACATTAAGTTAAGTATAAAATATTAGAATTTTTTTTTACAAGATTGGATTAGAGATTACTAAATATTTTTTACAAAATAAAACCTCTACTTTTAATAGTAGGCCATGTGATTTTACATGATATACCAATGAATACTTTGATTATAATAATCATGCATTTATTTAAGCATATAATGAAAATATAACTACCATATAATGATGTGGTTTTGCAGACTTTTATATTATTTAGAGCTATTATTGTTAAGTAAATAATAATCATTAAAACTTAGACTATGATAAAAAGTTAAGATGTTTGTAATCAACTGGCTGAATTTTGAGGCTCACTGAGCTATGGCAAAGATGAGGGTTGAGATGGGAAAGATGCACTATGGAAATGCTATGGGATATGAAAAAGGATGTGGAGAGGCATGTAAGGCTAATATACAACCATTTACCTTCGCCCACTATGTGTCATGCCTGTTTTAAGCACAGAGATATATCACTGAATAAAAGACACAAATATCCCTGCTTTGATGAAGCATTACTTCTGATAGCCATACTCAGCATGCCTTAGTATAAATTAAATTTGGAGTGAACTGAATTATGCTTTTTAAATTATGAATGAAGAAAACTTCACTTCTCCCACAGTTTTTGCCTGGTACTGACTTTTTTCCTAAAAAATTTTTATACAATGCTTAAATTATTTCTATTGTTTGGAATTAAATATTTAAGTGGTTTGTTTTTAACTTCAGCATACTTAATATTTTAAAAGAAAATTTGAAAGTACTTTGCAGAAATGCTATTCTTTCAGGAAGTTATTGTCTTTCGTACTTTCATAAAAATAGCTAGTTTGTATAGGAAATATCTCTAGGAAGACCAAGATTAAAAGTCTATTTGACTCTGTCAAGTTTGTTTAACTGAATTTTATAGTCACAGAACATTCCCTTATGTTCCTTGTTTTATAGAACTGCTGTGACAAGATGCAGATATTTTACTGATGCTCAATTATCAGTATTGAGCAGAGAACTCAAAATATATGCCTACTAATAAGAAGTCAGTACTGTCATTCTAAATGCATTTGTTGCTCTTCATTATATCCGCAAATTTTGTAAATAAATATTTGGTAATATTAAAGCTTTCTTGGTAAAGTACTTTCTACAGAAATCTGTATATTTTGTTATTGTTTAACTAGAGGCCCAGTGCATGAATTTTTGCATGAGTGTTCCCTCAGCCTGGCCGGCGATGGGGGCCAAATGGGGCTGTCTCACCCAGTCCAGGGGGAGGAACCACGGGAGGTTGGCCAGCCATATGAGGTTGGCTGTGGGAGTGCACTGACCACCAGGGGGAAGCTCCTGCATTGAGCATCTGTCCCCTGGTGGTCAGTGTGTGTCATAGCGACCAGTCTATCGGTCATTCTGTCAACCGGTTGTAATGGTCACTTAGGCTTTTATATATATAGACTAGTGACCCGGTGCATGAAATTCGTGCATGGAGGGGGGATTCCCTCAGCCCAGCCTGCACCCTCTCCAATCAGACATCCCTCTCGCAATCTGGGACCACTGGTTCCTAACTACTCACCTGCCTGCCTGCCTGATCGCCCATAACTGCCTCTGCCTGCCTAACTGATTGCCCCTAACCCCTCTGCCTGCCTGCCTGATCACCCCTAACTGCCTCTGCCTGCCGGCCTGATCTTGCCCCCAACTGCCTCTGCCTGCCTGATCACCCCTAACTGCCCTCCCCTGCTGGCCTGATCTCACCCCCAACTGCCTTCCCCTGCTGGCCTGATCTTGCCCTAATTGCTCTCCCCTGCTGGCCTGATCACCTCTAATTGCCTCTGTCTGCCTGATCGCCTCTAACTGCCTTCCCCTGCTGGCCTGATCTCACCCCAACTGCCCTCCCCTGCCGGCCGGGTTGCCCCCAACTGCCATCCCCTGCCAGCCAATTTGGTTCTGATTAGTCGGTTTCTATGCCAGTCAGCATCCAAAGCTCCGCCTCCTAGGCAGCCATTGGTTCCTCACAGTTCACCCAGATTTGGTTCTGATTGGTTGGTTTCTATGCCAGTCAGCATCTCTGGGCCTATCTCCAGGCCTGATCAGAGAGGCAGGGCTGATGAGCAGTCCCTGTGGAGGCCCAGAGAGAAACAGAGGCGTGGCTGCTGGCAAAGCCCAGAGAGAAAGAGAGAGGCAACAGCTGATCAACAGCTACCATGGAGGCTGCAGATCAGATCCTGACTTTCTATTTGGGCCTCTCTCTGGGCCTGATCCACAGCCCCCCTCAGCAGTCAGTGCTGGGTTGCCATGGCAACCCAGCACTGACTGCAGGACTGACTTCTGGTTTTCGGTCAAGCCTTCGATTGGTCCTTATGGGCCCTGGGTTTTTATATATTAGGATGGGTACAGAGTTTTTGTTTGGGCTGATGAAAATTCTGGAAATGGTTGCACAACATTGGAAATGTTCTTAATGCCACTAAATTGAACACTTAAAATGTAAAATGGTAAAGTTTATGATATATATATTTTAACTGCAATACACACAAACAAAACTGCCCTTGAAACTACAAATTTGTAATGACATCATTACATACTGGTTATGTAATATTGGTGCCACCATGTTTTAATTGTGTGTTGGCAACTGTCAGGATTTGCAACTACATAAAATAAAATAAAAATCTTTACAGTATGTCCTATAATCTCTCAGCAGCTGTCACTGAGTGGTTTTACTTTCCCCAGACAGGCACATAATGTTCTTATCATTTAGCAGGTTAACAAATCACCTATATTTAAGAGCTGTTTTGATTTTTGAGCAAAAATTTCTATGGTTCTTGGTCTAAGGGAAGAATTAAAAACTTTGTTTCTAGTTGGATTTTGGATTTTGTTGGCCAATAAGTAATGCTAGGGAAGTTATTGAAACTGGCCTCCAGGAATGAAGATGTTTCATGAGAAGTCAACCTTGTGATGAAAAATATTTGAAAAAGATGAAACCTTCAACACTAAATGTGATCATGCCTCGATTTTTTTTGTTATCTCCTTGGTCTCATCATTATATAGTAAGCTCACATATGTGTGAGTTAATGTTTTTATAAATGATATGTTCAGACATCATTCTATTAAAGTGCACACACATAAATAATTTCTAACCAGTAATATTTCCTCAAGTATTTAAAGTGGATTTATTAAAAATGCAGGATTGTTTACAAAAATAAAAACATTCTTATGATTTAAATGATAAAGCATGTTCCACTCTGTTGTCATGTTAATCTATATCTGTAACAAAAATTTCTTCTCATGAATTATTAAAGAAGTAACCTCAACATGGCAAATTACAAGGGATGAATTATTGCTACTTAAGGCACAACTCGAATCAAGCCAAACAGTTTTCAAGGTGTTATAACTATCTCCAACTGCCTCTTTCCTAATCTACATCATCATTTTGCAGTATATTACATGGGATATTAGAATAAAGCCTTTCATCTATTTGCCCACTTAAATTCTGGGTGGCTGTATTCTGGGAAGAAGCAGTTGCTTTTCCTAGGATACAGGACAAATGGAGAGGAGACTATTTACAGACCAAGTAGGTGCCATGCAGTAAATACACTGTGCAGACATGACCTGCATTTGAAAGCTCCAAACTAAATAGTGCATAACTTTCAGGCTAGAGTATGAATCAAAGGCAAGATGAAGAAGAAACAACCTCTTGAAAGTCTCAGTTTATTCTGAAGTTTTTGTTACTTGACATGAACTTACATAGCTTATCCTATGTGACAGAATCTGTTCTATACCCTTTGCAAATAGGCTCATGGCATCCCCTTGGGTAATAAAGTGCTATCAATGGGAAAACTGCTTAAGATCACAGGCATAATTAATGGCAGAGCCAAAAATCAAACCTGAGCAGCCTGGCCCCAGGGTCTGTGTATTCAACTATTATACTGTACTACCTTTTTGAAAAGCTAGGGAAGAGAAGTAATCTTTGTTGTGGGAAATTATAAATACTGCAGGGGGCCTCTGCTTTCTAAAAGTCAGGTATCACACATTATTCCATTCTATCTGCTGTGCTGGGCCACACTCTTTGTTTTCTTTGTTTGGAAAGAAATTATAGCACTTCCAATGCAGTCTGCTTTGGTGGGTTTATGGTAGCAGACCGTATTTCTAGCAACCCTAGACAACTAATAAGTAAACCGACAAGAGCACAGCCAGGAGGTGGTTTTTCAGGTAACGTCTGGCTTTTGTCTCCCTCTTTTGTAGTTTCCACTCACTTCTAATATGTATATCCAAAGCTGGTCCTATCTGTAAAATGTCAACATTTCTGCCATCGTGGTGTGAGAAGCCTTCATTAAACACAAGGTCTTTTCCCATGAGAGTTCATAGGGAAAGAGTCTTATGTTAATCCTTCCTCCTTTTTTTATTCCATAATACAGATCGCATGATTTCTCCATAATTGATCACATTATAGTCACTATCAAGATCACAAATCCTTTTACTACCCTAAAAGATGGGCTCGCAAAGAATGGTTACTTTCGTAGGATGTTTACCTATATCAAGAGCTTCAGTTAACTTGATCGCTTTTGTTTGGTGCCTTTTTCCCACTTAAAGAATGTTCTCCTTGGAAATAGTTGCAAAGAAGTGAACTCTTCCCTGCCATTGATTACACAGCAGAAGAGCTGGTTGCTGTGGCAAGGAAAACAGAGTGTGGAGAACATGACTTCTTCAAGCATCAGTTCTGTGCTTTTAAAATTATGATAGTACCTAAATGACATGGTACTTGTGAGTCTTAGCTGAGATATGCACTTAAAGAATAAACCACAGAATAGATCCTCCAGCAATTTATCTTTAATATGTCACATCAGCTTCCTGAGCAGTGACCCAGTTTTTACCATGCTCATCTTCTTGTTACTAAGATATTAATACACTGAAATGAGAGAATAAACCTGCTAGTTTTCTTGATTCTACTTTCCCCACCCTGCATATACTTGCTAGATTTGATTTGCTAAAATAAAACTGTTGTCATGTTATTACCTCATTCATGTACCTTGATAACATCCAGCGGCCAGCATAGTAATTGGCACGTATTAATCACCAAATGAATATTTGCTGAATAAATGAATGAATATGAAAGTGATCCATGGGAGACTTTCAAGACCTTCCACAGTCAGGCTCTACCCTCATTTCTTTCCTTGTCACCCTTTCGTTATTACCATAGACTTGGAACTTCATTCATTGCGTGAAGCAACATGTCAGGCACCATGGCAGTTTTGAGTATTCACGGATGATACAAGAGCTCACGGCTTCTTTAAAAGAAAACATTCACTTAAGTTGCATTTATTTATTATCTTGCTTTCCCATTGCCAAGGTTTGGATAGAGCTTTTTCACCAGCCTAAAGAGCTCTCTTCTTTCATATTCTTTTTGTCCCTCAGGATTCAGGTCAAAGTGTACCTTGTTCTCCATAAATACTCACCTAACCACCCTTGTGTATCGTGATCTCTCCCCATCTCTTCTCTGACTTGCTAAGATAGTTATTATTAAGTACAACAATTTAACTTTGGCCAGGAATTATAATTTTATAATGCATTATAAATGTTCTAGTATGATAAGTCTAAAATGTCCACATATATTGCTTATGCCTTATCTTCTTACTCCAGTTTAAATGCTTCATGGACATGTCTTTCACTTTATAATTTTTGTTTCTTGGTATCTTTCACAGGGCTTAGTATTAACTTTTTCTCCCATAGTGATTCCTCAGTCAATATTTGTTGATTGATTGATTGTTGATAGGTTACTGGAAATGTCCTTGTATTTAAAAGAGAGTGTGCCTTACACACACTACTAGATATTCAATGTTGGCTTGTTGTCCCAATGCAAACTGATTAACCAATATTGTAGAAAGAATAATAAATCTGTCTGCAATTGACAAAATAGATGATCCTGAATATTCACGAAGAGTCAAATAATTAAGAAATTTGAATACTCCTTGGGTTAAAGCGAGGTACATGTCTCCATATCTTTTTCCTATCTTAATTTATAACTTCCCCTACCCTTGTCTCTATAATTACTTATCCTTCATTGCTCAGAGTAGAGGTTTTTCAGTTTGGGGGTCTCTGGATCTTTATGAAGTCTATGAATGGATTTCAACAGAATTTACTTGGAACCCAGTAAAATGCTATGCATGAAGAAAGCCAAGCAATTATTTAACAAGTACAAAGTATGAGTTTAAATCCAAGCTCATCTAACTATGAAGTCCTTATTTTTCCAATTATATCATGGTTTAGGGGATTTCTCAGTAGAAAACATCTTGGGCTAGGAAAAGGATGCAGTCTGTTTGGTGGATTGGTGTGTCCAAGGGAAGGTTTTTACAATGACCACCACAAGAGTGGCAGCAGCAGAAGGGACAGCACTGTGTGTGAGATAGGTCAGTTGTAATTCTAAATGTTTTATATATTAATCTTTTTTAAACCCCACCACAGACCTATGAAGTGGGTAGTGTTATGGTTACCCACATTTTATGGATTAAAAAACCTGAGGAACTGAGAGGTTAAATGACTTATGAAAGGCACAGTGGTGAGGGCCCGGGGAGTGGAGTCATGTGGGAAAGAAAGAAGATGCCCAAGGTAATAGTTTCTACTACCACATCTTGTCTAAAGCCATCCCACATTCAAGGCTGCCCTGAATTCCACCCTAGCATTTTTTCTTGGCTAAAGGAGAAAATCTGTCTAGGGCAGGAGAAAGAGCCAGACAACCCACTGCAGCCCCAGACCTGACTTTGAAGAGTCAGTCTAAGAATAAAGCAGTCACTTCAGGTTTGCGATACTCAGTCGCTTCCAGACCTCTTAGAAAATAAAAGGGTGTCATAAAGAGACCTTGCTGGGCTCTGGCATTCTTCACATCCTTAATCTGCAGATACAATTTAAATCGCTTGCATTTGATGTCAGTGAGAAAGAGTGACTAGCCTTGGAATGAACTTTGACAGCATGCAGAATATCCTTACCCTATTAACTAGGGAGTTGTCAGTAGAAATCACAGTTTAAGTGGTTTAAACAGCAGATGTGGTGTGTGCTCTGTCTGAATTTGAATATTTCAAATATCTACACAGCAGCAAGGTTTCTGTGAACCCTACCCCCACACATTCCAAACCAACATAAGTTCCAGTCGTCTTCTTATAAGACCTGCTTCTAGCCTCAAAATGTTCCCATTTCCCATTAGATTGCAAGAGACCTGGATTCTGACAATAGCCCAGTGGATTCTTGGTGACTTAATGGTATATGACTTTGTAGTGACATAGTTTCTTGTATCTAAAAGCAAGTGTGGCAATATATGTAACGATATCTGATTGCAGGTACAGATTTTAAAACCATGTTTGATAAAATCCTTGGGATTTTAGAGGTGAAGTTCTCACTAAAATTTAAAAGATGGAAATATCCATTCTTACACAAATACGAAATTAAAAAAGAGTTATAACTTGGTCACAGTTTTTAAAATAGTCTGCAAAGACATGTTACCCAAGAATTTTGATAGTTAAATAGTTAAATTTCTGTGTCTTCTGAGTTTGATCTTTCTTAAAATGTGTATAGTAATGGAAAACTAGCAGATCTCAGTATTAGTTTCTGCTGTGCTTACCAGCTAGGTGAACTTGGGCAGATCACTGGAGTTCAGTTTTCTCATCTGTAAATCATGTAGTAAATGAAGTAGTAAATATAATTCCTCTAGCTCATTAAAAAATCGCTCAATTTACTGGGATCATGCTTTGACTTAATATGCTTTATGTATGTTGTCTCCTTGCATCTTCACTCCAACATTATGAACAAAGTAATCATTTTTGCCTACTTTACAGATAAGGAAACTGAGACTTGGGGTGGTTAAGTGAATTGTCTGAGTTCACACAGATTGCTATCAGAGGGAAGGATCAAGACGTAAACCTTAACCAAGATGATCCACATCATGTCTTTTTCTCCTTTTGTCCTAAATCTACTTTTTCTTTAATACCTTTATACCTCTCTTTCTTCCCTTCCTTCCTTCCTTTCTTTTCTTCCCCCTCATTCTCTCTCTCTCTCTCTCTCTCCCTCTCTCCCTCTCTCTCTCTCTCTCTCCCCCTCTCTCTCTCTCCCTCTCTCTCTGCCTGTCTCTCAAGAATTATTGCTGTTATTTGTCAGATATACTTTGGTAGGAATGCATTTTGATGAGGAACAAGCTAGGACTGGGCAAAATAATAATCATGGTGTGGTCCATAACCAATAATCTCAATGTCTTTATGGAGTCATTCAAGTGTTTCCTGAAAGTTTACTGTATGCCATGATTGTCTTGGGTGCAGGGACTCTACAAATATGAAGACGATGTGCTTCCTTCAGGGGGGTCAGACGTGTAGATAAATAGCTACAATATAAAGAAGAAGTGATTGTATGTCTTAAGAAAGAGATAAATGCCATACAGGAGAATATTAGAGGAAAAATTAATCCAGGTAAGGAGATCATCTGCACCAATGTCCAGGGAAAATAATACTTGCCTTTTTCTAAAACATCAGAATTACTAGAATTATAATTATTAAATGTCAAGGGAAAGAGGAGTGGGGTAAGGTATTAAAATTAGGGAGGCAGGGCTTGGGAAATAAGGTAAAATATAATTTGGTAACACCCTCTCCCCTCCTTTAATTACCCACTCTAGAATTGAATTCCTTGACGTTTCATCAAGCCAAAAGAGTATTTGCTCTGGAATAGTATACTTAGATGGCCAGTGGAGGGAACAAGGGAGGGTGGAGAATGGAGGGGGATCCTCTCATGTTTCACAGATGCTGATTTCAAGTTTCCACCTGGTAATAGCCTGGGGGAGAGCATAAAGATACAAGTCAAAACAGAGAGACACAGAGCAAACTAACAGCATTCAGCAAGGGAATTACAAAAAGCCTTCCATTAGCTAAATAAATGATTTTCCTTGTATTTGCACTGTCTTTTTTCTATTTACTGAAATTTGCAAAGAACCATAGACTCTATTGCCTCTTCAAAGTTCTAGATGATATGAAAGTGTAGTCTATGAAAATAAAACTTTTCATATCCAGGCTAAATTAAATTGTGACCAACTTCTAGTTTCTGTGTGTTTTATTAAAAAAACGAACAAACAAAAAAAACTTGGAGACAACAAGAAAGCTTTTAAACTATGAGTAATGAAAGTAACAATGGCATGCCTTTCATATAAAACTACGGCTTTCATCCAGGACACTTTAGAAACACATTCAAAATATATAGAAAACCTGCACTTGAATTTGCACAAACAGCCGTAGGCAAGTAGGAATCCGAATGAGTATTTTCACATAAGACTACTCATTTATTTTCCCAGACCACATTTAAAATAACTACAAGATTCATTTCATTCCATTTGCCGGTCTTATACATCAAGAAAGCAAGAAAAAGTGTCGTTTCAGAAGTATAATAAATGTTCCTTATAAACAAGACTCGAAAGGGTGGATAGCGGAGTTGGGGTGGGGGTGGGGAAACAAACCCTTTAGTTGTAATATTTTAGGGAAGTGAATCGACATAATAAAAGAAATTTCAAGTCAAGTTCCTGCACTCTACCACATAAGCAGTTTAGAATCTTAAGCAGATGTAAAAGAAATAAAGCAAATGGGGAGAAGAAAAAGGCCAATAAAGTTCCTGGCTACAATACAAGAGACATATCATTACCATATGATCTAATGTGGGTGTCAGCCGGGTAGTGTTCACTGAGGGAAACCTTATTTTTTATCTGGGCTATGGAGTAGAAGCAGGAGATTTTCAACCTAGTGACAGGCACAGCGCAGCACCTACCCCCTCCTCCTTCCCACACCTGCAAACTCTTTCGCTTGGGCCGAATACTTAGTGTAATTACATCTCAGCTTTGAGGGCTCCTGTGGCAAATCCCCGGATTAAAAGGTATGGTTTTCAATAATTGTCCTGAACTCTGCTACAGACTAATAAAACTTAGATCAAGTTGAGAGAAATAGAGATTATTTGGTGAGAAAAAGAAAAGAAAAAGTAATTGTGCTAAACTTTTAAGAATCTTTATGCAGCATTTTAAAAAAGTACTGCTTGAAAACAGAAGTTAAATATTTGGTTAAATGATTAAATGCATTGTTTTAGTTCTTTCTCTCTGTTCTTGCAAAAAAAAAAAGGAATATTTATTTTTAAAAATCTATGATCTAACATTATGGCCATCTATATTTATATATTTGTATTTGTACTAATGAAATGTTTAGCTCTTTAGAATGTATTTATAGAAAAGTATTATTATTCTTAGTTGCATTATATAGTTAAGCATTTATTTCCTACCTGAAATCTTGTATATTTTAAGAACTTTTAAAACCTAAGAGAAGTGAACTCTGGTCATTAGTTGTAGAAGTTTAGAGTACATTTCTACAACCTATAAAAGAATATAAATTATTACCAAAGGTGAAAATAAACATTGGAAACATTTATGCTGATTATTAAAGACCTAACTAAAGTAATATCACATTTAATTACATAATTTCTTAAATGCAAAGAGAAACTCTGTATTTTCAATATAAATGAAATTTTATAAGATGCATTCACTATGAAATGAGGGTGTAGGTTTTTATCCTAATTGCAAAACATGGTAACATGATGACCACTTGTTAAGTGGGCTCTGGTAATGTAAATACCTGTGGTTTTTTTCTTCCAAGGGATGTTTTGACCAGAAAAAGAACCAGATGCCTCCTAGAGTAGTTCTTATTTATGGAGAAATGTGGTTTTACTGTTTATTTTTAAATTATTTCTATTTTATTGAGGTTTTTAATTCACCTAGTGCTGGGGGGGTTTTGATTTTGCTCTGCATTTAGAGCTTCACTTATCTCCTGAGGGTTAAATTTTTACTTTGAAAGTCACTCCAAAGGCATAAATGACATCATACAAATGTTGATCTGAAATGATATAGTTAATTTAATGGGCTGAAGTAGTCTAAGTGACCAGAGATTGTTATTTTTGATAAAATACTTACAAATTCTGGCAATGAGCTTTAGTGAAGTAATGAGATTTTTCTTAGCAATTAGCATTTAGGAAAGAATCATACATTTTAGAGTACTTACAACAGTTTAATGAAATTTAAAAAGTCTACTATCAAAATAATAGCCTGCCTGGTTTCCACATGGGTAACTTGTTTTTTTGTTTATTTTTTCTGATTTCTTAAGGAAATGATTAAAGAAGTTATTAGCACCAACTGCCCACATTAATTGTTTAAAGATGCTGAGTATTCAAGTGTCATGGCACTATTTAAAAGAAGTTAGTTCATGAAGGAATTTGTATAAAGTTCCTGGACATATTGGTATTATTCCCCAAGACAATCAGGATTAAATGCATCCATGCATGCATACACACATACACACACACACACACACACACACACACACACACACACACACACACACACACACACACACACACACACACACACACACACACTGGCAGCAATAAACTGCCTGTTTGCATGCAGCTTTAACCAAAAATAATTTTGTGTAGAGAATTCACGCCATTTTAACAAGAGTAAATACATGTAAATGATAATATTTCCTTGAGCGAATGCTCAACATTTCCTTTTGTGGGTGAGTGAAGCAACTAGGCACTCTCTGTACTGGAGAAAAGATCAAAAAGTGACATCTGCATTAATTCTAGTTGCTGTTTATTAAATTTGCAATTACTTTGCTTAATTTTTCTTCTAAAAGTGTGAGACATTAAATATGCAAGGCTAGCAAACTCGTGGTAAACCATAAATTTTGCATTTTAATGTGAAACAGACTGAAAGCCCTTCCCTTAGTTCCAATCCAAGGGAACACTGCCAAAACAATAGAGTCTCCGTTAAAAGGCAATGTAGTAACTGAGTGGGAGTGGGCTCCTAGAGGAAACTGGATACTGACCTTAAAGGGGCAGTGTGAATAATTAATCTTAGTAATATTTTTAAATAAAAATCCATAAGCCCATATTGTGTATGTGCTGCCTTTGACATACTTTAGTAATAAACATAAACTAAGAAACAAAAGTATAAAAAATTGAAAATATTTATTCCCTCTCTAGTAGATCTACACAAAAATTTCCCGAAGATACATTAGGGTTAGGGTATCTGAAGACTTTTTTTTCTTACGCTACAATTGGATTATTACAATAAACAAGTATTTAGTTCTAGTTATAAATGTGCAGCTTTAGTTTGGATTCTTATATGTATAAAATTCAAAGTAGAGATGGTGGGACTAAAGGTAATATCTGCAATATGTTTTGGGAATACTTAGAACAGTTTCAACGAAGTTTTTTAAATATATCAACTCAAATATAGACTGCTCTCTACATGATCAACTAATTTTTGTTATTCGGATTTATTAAGATTTGAACAATTTTGTTTAGTTCTCTTAAGCCAACTACACAATCAATTCAACAACATAGCCATATATATATATATATATATATATATATATATATATATATCCATAAGTGCTTAATGAATGAATGGATGCATACTGTATGAATTTGTCAAAACTGTACTTTTAATTTGTTTACAAAATAATCCTATAGGTAAAACCAAATAATATGTCATAAAGTTCAGTTAGGATTTTCCATATGTGTTATTGGTTCATTTAAAGTGATCAGTTTGAGAAATCATCCAATAGAATTACTATTAAAAGTGAATCTTGCTTATACCAAGTTGAAGTTTTCAGTTCCATATCTTTCTTGTGCTAGAAGTTTGATATTGAAAAAAAAAAGATAATTTACATTTTAAAAAAATCAGACTAACTGGTTGCTTAGCACAAATTGAATAACTGGTGTTAATAAATTGATGGTCAATTGAGTCATTTACGTGCAAAATATTGTGCAAGGCTGGGTACAAAACAAAAATAAGACATGCCCTGAAGGAGTACATCTTCTACTGGGGGGTTGGGGGGGGAAACAAATTACGAAATAATGTGATAAGCTCTCTAAAAGAGGTTAAGAGAACATGCTTTGGGAGCACAGAAGAGAGAGAAAGCAGTATCCTGCCTGGATGAGCCAGAGAAAAACACAGGGGAAACCATTATCTCTTTTAATCTTTACAACACTCTTACAAGGTAGGTATTTTAAATGGCAATTAGCTTTGAGGGTCAGAATTGAGATGGGGCCTGGGAATGAAGAGAAAATGAAGAGACATGTGGCTAGATTATCAGTTGGTACCAAATTATGAACAGTCTTGTATGCACCACAGGGAAAGTAGACCTTATTGCTAAGCTGTGGATGTCAACAAAGGGTTTCCAGCAGAAGAGTGATACAATTAAATTGAATTTTTAGAAGATGACTTGGGCAGCAGAGTGGAAGATGATTTGGTGCAGAGGGAATATTCAAGGCAGATACCCTTTGGAAGCTCTTACCATAGTTTCAGGAGATAAAAAGGGCCTGGACAAAGATAACTGGTGGGATGGAGAGATAAGATTGACTTTCAGAGATATCTCTGAAGCAGGAATTAGAGATCTCTCAGGTGTATAGTCAAAACTTCATTTGACTGTGGTATGGCTTTCGTTGAGTGAGCACTAACAATTTCAACATGATTTATCCATAACAATTTTATAAATGATGTGAATATATAACATGTCTTAATTGAGACCCAAAATTCAAAACAATCAATGTAAATAATATTCAATTTTTCCTTCATAAGTAAATAGCCATAAAAATCAGTCTAAAAGTACCTTATCACCTTTTAGATACATTTTTAACGCTCTGCTTCTTAACAATCTGTTTAAAACACATGAATATATATATTTTTTTTACTTTCCTTTATGCTCACTTCACTGTGGGGTGTTACAAACTAGGCAAGGCTACTCCTCTAAACCTTTTGTTTGTTTCCCAGGTTCTTTGGTTGTGAAAACACATGAGATAAATCATGAAGGCAACTATCATCTTTCTTCTGTTTGCTCAAGTTTCCTGGGCTGGACCGTTTCAACAGAGAAGCATATTTGACTTTTATGACCTCATGCAAGCAGATGAGGCTTCTGGGCTAGACCCAGAAGATCCCACTCATAGTGCTCCTGACGTAGAGCTTCTGGGGCCAGTGTGTCCCTTCCGCTGTCAATGCCACCTTCGAGTTGTCCAGTGTTCTGATTTGGGTGAGTGGGGTGCAGGCTCTCTTTACCTAACTTGGTTGTTATATTCCTGGGAGTTTAGCACTTTCTGTTTTAATCTCTGCATTTCCAAATGAGAGAGACAGTGCCACCTAATGAGAAGTAAAGGAAGCAAAGTAGGATAGAAAGAACTAGCTTCAAGGTTAAGATCATTTTTTTCTTAATTTTTTTTTTTTAAGTCACAGCTCCATCATTTTGCAATCTTGGACAAATCATTTTTAAAAGGAAATCTTTTTTGAACTTCATGGACCCTCTTCTATAAAATAAAATTTTAAGCAAAACAATGTATTACACTCTGTGATTCCAGAGTGATGGTTTATTTTAATTAGATGATTCTTTTTTTCATGAAGTTTTAGGTATTAAGAAAACCTGGGCAATCTCTTTATTCTTGGCTTAATCCAGACAAACAGAGTTCAAACATTGCTAAATTGTAAAGTATGCAGAGTTATCAGAAGCAAAACAAGTAAACTTTGAGAACAAAAGATTATCTTTCAAATACCAAAATACTCCCTTATTCTCTGGGTCTTAGTTTTGCCTTTATTTTTGGTATTTTTTAATCTAGCTATTTATATTCTTTAGAATGTTTCAAAGTAAATATTTATAACTAAGGTATGTTGTAAATATCCAGTGTAATCACAGAGCACATATCTTTAGCCCAACACTGTATATACAATTTGATTTATCATCTTTCAAGAAAAATTTGGCCTGGGAATTTCAAAACCAATACACTCAGAAGATAAATCTCCAGAAATTTTAAAGTCCCAGCACATGGGCCAAAAGGGAATCAACTTAGTTTACATGGCAGCTGATTCACATTCCTCTTTTCTTTTGGTACATTTTCCTTTGGAAAGAAAAAAAGAAAAAAAATCCTCATTAAATGATTCTACCATGGTGCATTTCCTTGTGAAAGAAACCCATAGCATACTAGGACTCTTTTTTTCAGAAGCCTTATATTTATTCAAAACATGCTTTCTAGCAGAATTTTGCAGGGGAAATCGCCTACAGTTGGAATAAACAACACATAGGACCCACAGAAACATGACATGTTTAAGAACACTTAAAAACAAATACTTTGAAATAGCTTTTTCAATACTAACATAGCCATTTGAAACCCAAATACATGTATAGAAAGGCTATAAAAAGACTGTAGGATAATTCCACTGGATTCATTCATTCATTCACCAAATATATTGAGAGCCCACAATGGGCCAGATCTTTTCTAAGCCCTGGGGAGAAAGGAATGAGAAAGACAGATATGGTTCCTGTTCTTGTGAGTCTGAGATTCTACTGGTGGTGATCATTGCTTTTTTGACTTGTGTAATTGCTGCTGGGAGATTAGGTTACTAACAAATTCAAAAGAAACTTCCATAAACCTCTAGAGATTACATGAAATATGGGTGTAGGCAGAAAAAACAAAGGGGTTGAAACTATCTGAACAAAGGAATCACCATATGATGGATATACTAGTGGGAAACTTTTTCTGAAGTTACTATAATGGCTGAATTACCAAGAAATGTGATGCAAGTTAAATCTCACCTTGCCTCTGAACAAGGTTAAAAGACTTCATGATTACTCCAGCTCATATTATCAACAGGGAAGGATTGATGTTTTTAAGGAAGGAAGACTTGTCAGTCACTTCACTTAAGTTTTATTGTTCCATAAATATAGTTTTACTTTGCTTGTACAAGAAATGGCCCATAAAGTTTGATTCTGATAACTATTGGAACAGTGCTCCAATTGTCCATCATGAAAAAGGCCCAAGCCTATTGTGCAACACTAAGCAGAAAAGTGTAGAGTTAGAAGAGAAACACCTAGGTTCGTTGACTTGGATGTCTCATGATAATTTTGGTGTTGTTTTGTTTTGTTAATTTTGTGTTGTTTTTAAATGAGAATGTTTTCCACATTATCTTCTTTCTAAAGGCCAGAGTGTACAGCATTCTTTTATTATATATAGTCTTACTGACTCATAAAAAAGAAGTAGCTAAAATTCTAATAATGATTTATTAGAATGTTTCTGAGTTCAGTGAGCAATGGGCTCATCTAAGTCTTTTAGTCTTTATTAATTCACAGATGCATATTTAAATATATTGTCAAAAATGTTGGTCAGATATTTCTAAGACAGAAAATACATTTCCATTTTATAAATTGTTTTTATTTTTCAATCACAATTGATATTTATTATTATATTAGTTTCAGATATATAGCACAGTGCTATGACATTTATATAACTTACGAAGTGAAGAAAATGCATTTTTTAAAAGGAAGAGCAATCCACTTGCCTTTAAAAAAGACACTCTATTCACATTTTCGATCTCACTCCTATTTACTTCATGACTTTGGAAAAATGTTCAGAGCCTTGACATCTTTATTAGAAAAATTACAGTCAGTCTTAGAAAGCTCATTATAAGTGTGAGATGCCTGATTCACAGTAGAGACTCAAAACATTTTTTTCTATGTGATGATTTTGTCGAGTAAAAGATGAATAAAAAAGCAGAAAAAATGGCAAAGGAATGAGCAAACTCACTTATAGTAAAGGCAATGCCGTTTATTTTATTATTAGTTTTAAGTTCTCTCGTGATCTGAACACAAAGCGTGTGTTATTGGAATAAAGAAATCGGCTGGGCACATTGGGATAAGAAATGTCAATGCTTATCTGTAGCAGAGGCTAATGTTTTCTTCGGAATTATCATTGGCAGAGCTTTTAATTAGCAGGGAGAAACTACAGTGTTAAAAGGCAAAATCTTTTGACAACTTACTATCTAAATAATGTTTAATATAAACAAGCACTTTTTAATTAAAATGTTTGACTATTTTTACCACTATGAGTTATTTCTGGAAAAGTTAAACAACATCAAATTTTTAAACAGTTCTTTTAAAGTTAAGAAGTAAAAATTGTGAAATTAGGATGGGAAAATTGAGACCTTCAGGTAGATACACTGACTGTGTTCCTAGTTCTATCTTATCAGAATAGTATTATATAATATTTTCCTAGAACATGGCATATTGAGAAGCTAAACATATGCCTTGATCTGCTGGAGAAAATGATGCGTTCTCCATAGATATTGGCCAAATTAGTTTGCCTCTAAGTGTAGCAGTTTTGTTTGTAATTTGAACCAGACTTTTATGAGGTCTATATCTTATTTCTTATTTTATCCTCTTAAAACATAAAACAACTCATTCCTAATTATAGCATTTATAAAAATTAATAATATAAAAATAAATGTAGGAACAGCAAATTCAGAAATCTGGGTTACTTTAAAATAATAAACTCACAATGCAAGTCGTTCTTGTCAGATCTTTTAAAAAATGTCCTAATATTGGTCCTGTGACTGGATGCTGTGTTTTATGTACTTTGTACCTTGAAGAAAGACAGGTCCCCTTACTTGTGCTCTCTTTAGATTAGCCCTTCATCTTTGGATCAACTGTCCAACTGATCATTTGGTAATGATGTTCATTTTATCACTAAAAGGCAGGTCAGCCCTGACAGATTAAATAAGCATATGCATTGTTTTTTTGACCATTTATCTAAATTAAAGTAATAGCTATTAATATATTTCTTATAAACAAAATTCAAAAGAATTGAAATACTGTTTAAAATTATTTAATAACGGAAAGAACTTGGGTTGTGCAGTTTAGCCATTCTGCTCAACTCCTGCTTTACCATTTATTATTTGTAACTTGAAAACTTTCAAAATCTATTTTTTTCATTTGATAAATGAGAATATATTTTCATTAGATAAGAATAAAAATATTTGTAAATGTCTACCATAATGACTGTTACATTCAATTTACCATTCAGACAAAGTTGTCTGATAATACGAGGCTATTACTGATATGTTATTTTATTTTTATTTGAAATTAAGAATCTCTAAAAGTATATGTCTTGTCAAGTTGGATACAAAATTGTCTTCTTTTCCCTCCCTGCAAAAGAGGGCCACATCACCTCCAATGTATATAGACAGGAGTTAGAAAATTTAATAATTGTGCAATTATTAAACAATTCAGTGTTCTCCAACACTATTCCTTTGAACAAAATGAGTTTGGTTGAGTGAAGCATTAAGCACAGTAAAACACAAAGCTATTTATAATCATAAATGATTCACATCTACATACTTAGCCCTGTAGAAATAATGCCAAAAGATGGAAGGTTTTATTTTGCCATGTAAAATTATTACAAATAAATACCATTCCTACAATGTACTTCAAACCACAAAAGAGATTTTAATTAAAAACAAAAACCAACAAACAAACAAAAAAAACTTGGGAAAACTGTATAACCCATAAAAAGTTAGTTTTCTTACCTTTTTTAAATCATTATCTCAACTGTTAGGGGGGGTCACAATTTGGGACTAACTATAATCCAGCTTGTCTCTTGAGGGGGAAGTTAGTTTACCAGGAACAAACCTTATATATGAGCTAAAGGAACTGTTAGATTTCCATGAAATCAACACAGAAGAATAAATGAGGGCTATTTTGTAGAGGGGTGGAGTGAATGCTGGAAGCTCAGTTGCTTTCTGGCTGTACGTCTGGCTCTGTAGCAGCTGGGATGTGGGGTTTCGATGCATCATTAGGAGTTTAGATGTATCAGAAGGGCAACTCCAAAACATGGTATAGGAAAAGTACTGTGCACAGAGCATGCCCAGTAGATTCCTTAAATTAGTATTGGATAGAGGTATGACAGATCTTCAGATGAAGCAAGAGTAATATTCAGGGGCAACTCACATAACCAAGGCTCCAGACGCAAAGGGTTAAATGGGCAGGGGGAAGAGAGGAGTCAGAGAAGGCCAAAGGAAGCTTCCATCTCCCTGACCTGAAGGAGAACTGACACATTTCCTTCTCAGTCCCAGGAGGGAGAGATAGGCAGCTGTGTGGGATCAAGGCTTTTTGTGAGACAACAGCTGTGATGCATCCTCCTCTGTAAGACCATCACTGGCTCCAGGGGACAATCTGGTTAGAAGGGGAAAAGCAGAGGCCCTTTAATTTTAACTTTTCTCCTTCAAAAGAGTAGCAATAAGATTACATATTTTCTTGAAAATAAGGATAAAGAAGAATTAAACAAATTTGCACTTTAGTCTTAATAAGAGGAGAAAGCCTTGTAGCAGCTACACTGTAATATTCAAGATTAACCCCTAACTTTGCAGATTGCTTTAGAGGCAACTTCTGCACTTGTCTACTTCTGTTTTTTCATTGTAATATATACTTACCTTGATTATTCTTTAACAATAAATGATATATAATAATTATTATTCACTACCTTTTTATTACCTGTTTTAACATCTATATTGTCTACCAGAAAGGAAGCATGACAATAATTTATCTTTATAGGCCCTCTACTCAGCTAAATGCCTTATACTTGATAGTCTCTCATGCATTAATAAACACATGACGAATGAATACATAAACAAATGCATGGCTTAGTATGTGGATGAGTGCATCATTCTATAATACTCTTGATTCTGTCCAACTGGAAACAGGATGAACATGTCTGACTGAGAATCAGTTGTCATAGAATTGTGGATATAGGATTATGGTTCACCCTTTCTTATTCTTTTTGGGGATGATCTTAGAAGGAAACTTAAACCTTCCTTGAGTTTATTTGGAAAAACAATCTAATTGAAGAGGGAATCTTCTATTTCTCAAAACTGATCCAACTACCATTACAGTCTAATTGCCGTTTTTAAGAGGGAAAGAGAGAAACTTACATGGCTTGTACAGAAAGGTATTTTGATGGGGCTGGACGTGTACATGTTGTTTTGGTTATATGCCCAAAACTGAAATGTAGCACCATTATCCTACTTATTAAATTGAAGACAGAATTATAAAAAAATGGTGCAAATCAACAAGAATAAATCGTGGATTTTGGATCCCTGCCACAGGGCAGGGGAAAAATAAAAGCATGTTTTAGGACAACTTGGCCTTTGTCCAACATGATGTTTAGCAGATTGCTGACATTGGCTAACAGAACAATGCTATCCATCACTGCAGCAGCTAGGGAAAAAGTACAATTCTTTTCACTAATAAGTATTTCAGAAATAATTTTCTGTTAACATCATGGGTAGAATTTTATTTACTTTAATAAACAATCTTATTTTCAAGAAGATGAAGTTCCTTTGACAGAATTTTGATGAGCAAATACATAATTGAGCCCGGCAGGCATGGCTCAGTGGTTGAGGGTCGACCTATGAACCAGGAGGACATGGTTTCTGTTCCCAGTCAGGGCACATGCCTGGCTTGTGGCTAGATTCCCAGTGTGGCAGCCAATCAATGATTCTCTTTCATCATTGATGTTTCCATCTCTCTCTCTCTCTCCCTCTCCTTTCCTCAATAAAAATCAATAAAAATGTTTTTAAAAATGCATAATTGAGAATAGCCTTAGAAATAACTGCATTTTAATGGAAAATTTAGAATTATATTAAAGTATGCTCATTGAAAAATAATTAAATATAGGGAACCAGTCTGTTCCTATTATTATTGCTGGAAAAACATTACCTCAAAACTTGGCAACTTAAAAATATAATTTAGTTTATGATTTTATGACAGGAGATCTGAGCAGAGCTCAGAAAGACTGTTCTCACTTGGGGTCTCTCATCCATTTGTCGTCAGGTGTCAGCTGTGGCCATAGTTGTGGGGTTGCTAGCCTAGGCTAAACACCCAAGTAAGACAGCTCATTCTCATGATGGCAGTTGGTGCTGCTGTGGCCTGAGAGCTCTGCTTCCTGACATCTGGAGGGTCTCAGGTGGCGTCTCCAGCATGTGATCTCAGCATAGACAGGATTCTTTCTTACATAGCCTCTGGCTGCCCCCAGAGCAAGCATCCCAGAAGAATTGAATAGCAGCTGTGTAACTGTTTCTGATCCAGCTGCAAAAGTCATGCTGTATCACTTCCATCCACCACATTGCATTAGTTCACAGAGGCATTATGAGGCCAGGCCAGATTAAAAGGGAGGGGGATTTGACTCCGTTTCTTAATGGGGTTGGGACAAGTGTGTATTGAATAAGAGCATATTGGATGGGAGATATGATTAATGCCACCTTTGAAATATGCAAATGTCTAGATTTATATGCATTTCTTGACAAAAAGAGTGGCCTAATATAAACAAAAACTGATATTTTCAGATTTGCAAAAGAGTGTAGCTTTGCTACCATTAAGTTAGGGTTATATTGACCACGAACAGCTTTTAGGAATCTAATTATTTTTTGGGAACATGTGCTTACTAAACTGAGAGGTCAGCATCCAAAGATGGAGCTTGGCAGATAAGCTGTCAAAGGCTCTAAACTTCATGGGAACAATGATGAGTGCAGCAAGAGGAGGAACTGACTGACCAAACCAAACCAAACCAAAACCCCACCAGGATCAAGAGCTCTAGGTAAAATATCTGTGTGTGACAAGAGATGTGTGACATATCTTCAAAAGAGATTTCAAATTCCAGGAGAATATGCATTTTAATTTTATTGTGCAGAAAAAGAAAACAAAAAAAACCCACCACCACTTCTCACAGACATACAGACTAGTAATCAGCAAGGTATCTTCTTATTGACGATAAGTATAGATACCAATAATTGGGATTCGGCTAAACACTGTGGTAGGATATTATTTTGCAGGATATTTTATTGAGTTATCAGCAAAATTTTATGGAAGATACAGGAAAACTGAGGCCTAGAGAGCCTAAGCAACTTGCCCAGTGATCCTAAGAATCAAGAAGAGGACCAAAATTCAAATAAGTCTTATAAAAAGATTTTAGAACATTTAAATATACAAAATTTACCAAGTAAGAGACATTGTCTGCCCATCACCAAGCTTCAGGAATTATCAACTAATGCCAAAATTTTCCTATATATCCTCAAGACTTTCCCCCTGCCATATTATTTTGAAGCAGATTCCAGACATCATTTCTTTTTAAAAAATATATGTTTTTATTGATTTCAGAGAGGAAGGGAGAGAGAGAGAAAAATAGAATCATCAATGATGAGAGAGAATCATTGATCAGCTGCCTCCTGCACACCCTACACTGGGGATTGAGCCCACAACCTAGGCATATGCCTTGACTGGGAATCGAACAGCGTCCTCCTTGTTCATAGGTCAATGCTCAACCACTGAGCCATGCTGGCCAAGCCATCATTTCATTTTAAACAACAAATATATCAGTATATTTCTATGAAATATTAAAAATTGTGTATAACACAATAAAAACAACCAGTTCATATCTAAAAGTAAAAACAATTTCTTAATATCATCAAATATGTTTTCAAAGTACAGATTTTTAATCATCTTATAAATACTATATGTTTTATTTTACAGTTTGTGTGAGTTGGAGTCCACCTGCATACGTATGTTGCAATTATTTAAATAGCTCTTATGTCTCTTTTAAACTATAGTTTCACCTACATTTCTTCATTTTTTGATGTAATTTATTTGTTAACAAAATTGAGATTTTGTTGAATCCATTACTTTAGCAGATGTTAGCATGTTCTTTTGACCTCTTTATGTCTTGAAAATTGGGAGTTACATCTTGAGACCTAATCAGATTCAGGATTAATTGTTTATTTGCTTATTTGTTTGTTTGTTTTTGACAATTATAATCCATAATTGAGAATCTGTTTCTTCCTCCAAAAGTTATAATCAATTCCTCTCCACAAGAAATATGAGAAATACATGTTGTGCAAAGCAACTGTTACCACTGACCCAGTCACCATGTGGGACAGAAAAGGCAGGCTTATTCAGATACATATGTGACAAAAGGTTCCTCACAAATATATCAAAGACACATAAGAAAGTAAGAGCAATTTTCAGGTGCAGATAATGGGGATGATATATTTGATAATAGCGTTTATTTCAAAGATGTTCTTGAACAATCAAGAATCAGAAAGGAAATTGTGATTATCATAGCCAGTTGTATCCTAATACTTCTGAGGAAAAATAGGAACCCTCATGAAAGCAAGATGTGAAGAGATGATTGTAACAAAATATAGCAGAAAATACTTTGAGGCCATGACTTGAACTTGTTCAGTATGGAACAGCAGGGAAGACTTAGGATTTTAAATTTAATCATTCAAAAAACTACCTCCTGTGTATAAAGTGGTAAGGTCAAAGCTCTGATGAAAAATAATAATTTGTGCCTGCTTACCCAAGAACTTACAGAAAAGAAAGAAATCTGAAATATAGTACAATAAAACAGGAGCATATACATAAGGCATTTGGAATGGAACAGGGGGGTCATCATTAGCTGGATTGCTTAGGATATATATATATCCATGTTACTGGGTCTGCTGTCAGAAAAATTCTTGTTGGGGTACACATGGGTAGGACAGAAAAAACATATATATGATGTATTTCTTTAGAGAGAGGAAAGGAGAGAGAGAGAGAAATATTGATGTGAGAGAGAAGCATCAATTGTTTGCCTCCCACATGGGCTCTGACCTGGGTATGTGCCCTGATCAGGAATCGATACCTCCACCCCTGGTGTATGGGATGATGCTCCAATCAACTGAACCACACTGGCCAGGGTCATGCAGAATACTTATATGCATAAAAGGCACATTGGGTAGTTCTAGAGTGAGGACCCATACCATCTTGGTCTTGAAATAGTTTAGCTATGAGGCACCTAGGATAAGTCATTTTATTTCATTAGCTGTTTGCTTTTATAGCTATGAGAAGAGATTGTTGGATTAGTTCAGAAGTTCCCTGATTTTTGGGACAAGTAAAGTTTTTTGAATGTTGAACAAGTTAATTTTTTATTAAAGTCAAAACCAAATTCAACAAAATAACAACCAGCTTCCATCTGCTATTAGAATTTTTAAAAATAGAGGGTATATTAAAAATGAAGGCAGTGTGTGTATGTAAGTATCTGTGTTGTGTGTGTGAGAGAGAGCATTTATATTAAAACTAAACAGAGTGCCTCATTTTTTTTTGATTTTGATATAGACTGATAAGAACTTCATCAGAGAGTCGACCTAATCAGCATTTTGGAACCATAAACTAGCTGATACTTCCCTTTCTGAGAACTCATAACTGGGATAAATTCTCAGTTATACTCTGCCTATAGTTGTTGAGCAAGCTAGTTAACACCCCAATACTATGTCTAGTCACTAAATGTACAGCATGTTACTGGGTCTGCTGTCAGAACAATTCTTCTTGGGGCACACATGGGTTGGACAGAAAAAACATGCAGTTGGAAGCCAGCAGAATTGTCTTCTGGTTTGCATTTTATCACTCCTAGCTATAGAAGCTTGTTCATGTCATTAAGCCTTTCTAAAAATCATCTGGAATAATGAAATGATCACAGTGCCTTACCTATCTCACTGAATTATTATTAGGTAAAAAAGATATTTTACTTTTTATAAACTGTAAAGCTACATAAACATCTTTTTAAATATATATATGTTTGTATGCAAATTCTTCAGTAAAGATGTTTATATGCAAATTCTTCAGAAAAAAATGGTATTTAATTTACTCTAAGCATTTTCTGTTCTTATAAAAACTAGATGACAGTATAATCATTGTCAGCCATCCAAATATATCATTTCTTTCTCTTCACATCTGAAATTTATTTGCACTTTAGCATTGAACAAATGTTAATAGAGCCACTAGAATTTAAGTCCAACAAATATAAAAGTAAGCAAACTGGAAATTAAGACTTTGACAAAGACCCCTTTGAAGTAATGATGAAATGTAAGTAGTAACTTCTTTTCAAATTAAAGGAAATGTGCCTCTTCTTGGTTGGAGAACACTAATTATCAAAGATTTGGCAGAAGTCTACCACTCTTAATTGCATCAAATCAGCAAACTGACATTTCTGAAAACAACATAGTGTAGTTGAATAAGCCTTCTACAAGGCAGCTGTTCTGGTGGTTGGTTTGCCGTTTGTCCCTGAGAACACTTTATTCTTATTATTTTTCTGTGAAATAACTGTTTCTGTGAGTTATTGGAGTATAATTTATGCATGTTTAAAATCAGTGCATTTTTTATTTTTTAAATTAAATTTTTACTGAATTTATTGGGGTGACATTGGTTAATAAAATTATACAGGTTTCAAGTTCACAATTCTATAATGCATCATCTGTCTATTGCATTATGTGTTTCCACCTCAAGTCAAGTCTTCTTCTATCACCATTTATCCCTGCTTTCTCTTCTACTGCCTCCCGCCACCCACCTTGTCCTTTGGTAATCACTTTACTGTTGTCTGTGCCCACGAGTCTTTTTTTTTCTTTGCTTAATCCCTTCACCCTCCTCACTCAGTCCCAAACACCCTACCCTCTGATAGCTGTCAGTCTGTTATCTGTACCCATGAGTCTGTCTCCACTTTGTTTGCTAGTTTATTCTGCTCATTAGATTCCATGTATGAGTGAAAGCATATGGTAATTATCTTTCTCTGACTGGCTTATTTTACTTAGCATAATACTCTCCAGGCCCATCCATGCTGTCGCAGAAGGTGAATGCACCTGATCACATCTCACCTGCATTTTAATATTCACATCCTATATGATAAAAGCCTAATATGCTAAGTGTCTGGTCGACTGGTAGGCCAATTAACCAATCAATGCGTAATATGCTAATGATATGGTAAGGCAACGCAACTGCTTGCTATGATGTGCACTGACCACCAGGGGGCAGACACTTCAACTGGTAGGTTAGCTTGCTGCTGGGGTCCAACCAATCGGGACTGAGCTAGATGGGCCAGACATACCCTGGAGCTCTCCCACAGTCCCTCCCCAGCTAGCCAACCTCCAGCATCCCTCCCCAGCCCGATCGTGCACTGGTGGAGTCCCTCAGCCTGGCCTGCGCCCTCTTGCCATCCAGGACCCCTCAGGGGAGGTCAGAGAGCTGGTTTCAACCCAATCCTGCAGGGCAGGCAGAGGGACCACCACTGGTGCATGAATGCATGTACTGGGCCTCTAATTTAAAATAATTGTTGATCACTGAAATGGGAGCTAGACTTTGTTTTTTGGGCAGATGATTTCAGATATATTTTCTGTAATTTTCATGGAATACATGAATATAAAATATGGCTACCTTGATATGCGCTTACATGAAATTCAAAATTGGAAGGATATCTTCTTTCCAACATAGCAGTCATTATATGCCTTGTTGTAACTTTTTAAAAATTGAAAACTGTACATTGAATTATATTTTCCATGATGATGTGGATAATTTTTGTCTTGTTCCTACTCTATCTCCAGTGCCTAATAAGTTGATGGTGTCTAGGAGATATTCAATAAAGTGCTGTTGAATGAATGAAAGAATGATTTGCAGTACTTCATATTTCAGATATGGTAGAAAGTTTGAAAAATATTTCTGATTTATGCTATACACTTTAAAATACAGAAACAATTACATGAGTTTAAATTAATAGAAACTCAAATGTTGAGTGACATCCTTTATCAATCTGAAACAAAGTCAATGGGATAAATAAAGGCAAACAGATATGTAATTTAATATCTTTCTCCATTAACATTCAAAATGATAATTTATTTTAAATTCAATTCATTTTAAATAAAAACAATTCATCCGTATACATCTAGTTGAATAAATATATTTTAATACCATAGAACATTTGTTTGGTTAATGTGTTCACATTTATAAACTATAATAACTCAGGTACTTAGACCAAAATTTAATGTGTAAAAGGAGTGCTTCATATAATAAATTTTGGACAAGCCACACTAACAATTTTAATTCATTTTATTCTAATTTCATCAGTCATAAAACATCAAATAAATTGATATGGTTTTGGGATTCCAATTAAAATGGAAAGAACTTCCAAAGTTTGGATAAATTTTTAACTTGTTGATGCAACAACATGGTTGCATATTTACATAATTTTAAATGCAGATCTGTGACCATGTTAGGTTTATCAAAAGGATCTTTACCTGATGATTTGGCTAAAACTCTTCTTTACTGACAGGATATGTATTAAAGGGTACAGATTTACAAATAGCTTGCACTTAACACTTATCAAAACAATAACTTTCTAAAACAAGAACAATGAGGTATAATATACTGTATACTAATTATACTAATTATTTGAGCCATACTCTTACAAAATATTATTTCTCTTATGAAGAAGAGTAATTAATAAAAATAACGTGTTCTGTTTACTGAGAAAATCAGACTTGGTTGGAAAAGGTAAAGCTGATATTTTAAACTAGAATAGATATAATACCTAGAAAAGAAAAACATACTTGTATAACTATCATTGCAACAGTAATTTCTTTATAAACACATCCTTTGTGACTCTGCACTAATGTGTCCCATTTTGCTGACTGAAATGGCTTTTATTCTCATACTCTCATACTAGGTCTGGAGAAAGTGCCAACAGATCTTCCACCTGACACTACGCTGCTGGACCTGCAAAACAACAAAATAACTGAAATCAAAGATGGGGACTTTAAGAACTTGAAGGACCTTCATGTAAGAATTTTTGAAAATTTTTGAGTTATAACAAGATCTGATTCAAAGTATTTTTCAAAACAAAACTTAGGTAAGGCCAAGAATACTATGTGGTAATAAATAAGCACCTAAGTGTTTATTCAATTCTCTTAAAGGTGATAGAAGAGCATATCATCATAATCATTAACCCCTAAAAATCAGCAAATTTTTATATAGTATACAACATATATACTTAGTATTTTCTTCTTAAGACTACATTAAATCTTAATCTCTCTCATGTTTCATGAATAAAAGTTTTTATCTTCCGAATTATATTGTACTTCAATAGTGAAACAAAATGGACTGATCTCAGTATTATTTTATTTCTTTTGTTCATAGTATAAGAGGTGCAAATAACTTTGTAAGGTTGCAGATTGGCACCAAGAGAAAAAGAGGTAATCATGTATATTTTATTAATTATAATTTCATCTAAATTCCATTCACACACACACACACACACACACACACACACACACACACGTATGTGTGTGTGTGTATCTATATCTATATCTATATCTATATCTATATCTATATCTATATCTATATCTATATCTATATCTATATCTATCTATCTATCTATCTATATATCTATATATATATATATATATATATATATATATATATATATATATATACTGAGAGAGAGACAGAGACACAGAGAGAGAGAGTGTGAGAGAGAGAGAGAGAGAGATGTTGCTTTGTATCTCGATTACGCATACTGCATTCTTATCTGTGACTTTGTTTTTATTATGCTTTTCCACTTACCTCTACTCTAGTACACAGCAATACAGCCAGTCTACCAGTCAGGATTCCACCAGAAAAGAATGGTATTCTCTAAAGCATTTCAGGAGACTTTACTAAAGATTATTTACAAAGGGGTATGGGAACCAACCAGGCATTGTGAGGTACTCAAGCCCACAAGGCCTCACAGAACTAGGGAGTCCCAAAGCCATGAGAAAGGTGGGGAGCTATAGTCCTATCTCCTGATTTCTTGCCAGTATCTCCTATGGTTAAACCTAACTGGAGGTCAGAGGACAAAGACATATGGGTGATGAAGTCATCAGAGGACAGCCTCCCAGG
This sequence comes from Ia io, assembly GCA_025583905.1. NCBI lineage: Eukaryota > Metazoa > Chordata > Mammalia > Chiroptera > Vespertilionidae > Ia > Ia io. The sequence goes on from JAJQQW010000007.1 coordinate 23,989,977, forward strand.
ACATCAAGAAGGGTCAAGAAGGGCAAAGAATGAATATAACTGTATTTGGGAGAGGGTGCATTAAAAAATGAGAAATGGCCAACCAAATCAAGTAGGTTTAAAATTATAAAATGTATTAGGCAGTTCAGCTCTCCACCTGTGGTTTCCCATCAAAATATCATTGCACATTTAGTGTTAATAGGCTGGATTTCAATGTCCAAAGAGAGACTAAACGTCTTATTGTCTCTGTACTCTACTGTGCTAAGCCACTCTTAAAATATTGAATCTAGTCCTGGACATTTTAAGAAGAGCATTAACCTTAGAACATCTGAAGAATGATCATCATGAGGATAAAGAATCTGGAAATTAGGTTTACGGGACAGTTGATGGGGATGTGGATATCTAAACTGCATGCAAAAAGGTCATGAGTGACATGTTTGAAGGACCATGCTGGAGAAGATCAGTTGAAATTTCTTGCTTCAACTACAAGATGCCAAAATTGTCCTATTGACAATTTAATGGAATTTTAGGGATGCAGATTTTTTTTCAACATTAACATTACAATGTAAAGAGTTAGAATTTTCAAATAATGTAGAGGATTGCCTAGTGATCAGTTACCTATCTGTGGAGATAAATACCATAAAAACACATTCTTAACCTTGGTAATGTAAAAATAGAACACTCTAATTTAACATTCATTTCTTTCTTTTTTTTTTAATTGTTGACACTATTGTAGATGTCCCCCATTTCCCTCCCACCCTTTACCCACCTCTACTCAACCCCTTTCACCCCTGCCTTTGACCATCACCACACTGCTATCTGTGTCCATGCGCTACGCATATATGTTCTTTGGCTAATCTCTACACATTCATTTATCCAGACCCCCCAACCCCTTTCCCCTCTGACCTCTGTCATTCTGTCCCATATATCCATGCCTCTGGTTTTATTTTGATAACCAGTTTATTTTGTTCATTATATTCCACATATAAATGAGATCTTATGGTATTTGTCTTTCTCTGTCTGGCTTATTTTGCTTAGCATAATAATCTCCAGGTCCATTCATGATATTGCAAATGGTAAGCGTTCCTTCTTTTTTACAGCCCTGTAGTATTCCATTGTGTAAACATACCACAGCTTTTTTGTCCACTTGTCTACTGATGGACATTTATTTCTCTTAACTGTTATAAAAAATAATTGAGGGGTTGTAAGAATAAGCAATACACAGTAAAATAAAAGAATAGTCTGGCTGTTATCTATAATAATAAAAGTGTAATATGCTAATTAGACCAAACGACCTTCTGCAGAAGCCAGGGCTGCAAGGGCCGAGGCAGAGGAGGCTGCTGTGGTGGCAGGGCCTGATCCCCTTGCATGAATTTCGTGCATTGGGCCTCTAGTATCTATAATAAAAATATATGCTCAAAGGAAATAATGTAATTTAAAGTAAAATAAACTGATCATAATATACTATACAGTTCATATAATGAAAACAAAATGTAATTATCAACTTTGTGACAGCCAAGATGAGAAAGGCAATAACCATTTATCCATTAGGAGAAAATATACAGTACTTTAAAAGAAAGCATAGATTTTTTTTCTTAAGGTTTAACGATTTTCACCCAACTTGTGTAGCTCAGTAGTTGAATGTCAACCTATGAACCAGGAGATCATGGTTTGACTCCCAGTCAGGGCACATGCCCAGGTTGAGGGCTTGATCCCCCGTGTGGGGTTTGCTGGAGACAGCCATCGATGATTCTCTCTCATCATTGATGTTTCTATCTCTCTCTCTTTCTCTCTGAAATCAATAAAAATATACTAAAAACAAGATTTAAAGATTCTATTTGGAAAATTAATTAAAATAATAACACATATAAAGTTATGTAGTCAATCTATTGAAGTATCCAACAATATAAGCACAATATGATATCAGTAGTGAATGATATGAGCACCAAATATGAGAAAAATATCAGGTTACCAGTTAGTGTATTGAGAAAATATGGAACAAAGAGGTCTTATAATATTAACAGAATTTTTTAAAAAAAGGTAAGAGGTACTTTTGTTGATTTTTTTTTTGTGTGTGTGTGTGTGTGTGCAAGAAGAAAGAAATGTAGAAGAAAATAAAAAGCAGGCAAATAAAAATAGAAACTGGCTAGAATGAAAGATCCATGCTCCAAAATAGCAGAGGAGCTAGAGGTCTCAAACCATGGCCTAATGGGATCCATCTCCACTGATAGGTTATTGGGCCTGAGCCCCCACTCACCCTCTCTCTGCTTTCATGTTATGGTTTCACTGAGAGTGAGCCAATTATGCTGCCAGCAAGGTTTGTCAATGACTATTTGTCACTGGACTAAGCTAAAAGAGGTATTAATAAAAAAGGAATATTATTAGTTTCAATAAACTAAAATATTTTTAAAATATTTTATTTAAATAGGTCTACCCTCAAGCTACTTTTCTTTAAAAAATATTTTTATTGATTTTAGAGAAAAGGGAAGGGAGAGGGAGAGAGAGAGAAATATCAATGAGAGAGAAACAGCAGTTTGCTGCTTCCTGCATGTCCTCTAACTGGGATCAAACCCACAAGCTAGGCATTAACCCTGACTGGGAATCAAACCGGTGACCTCCTAGTGCATGGGTTGACACTCAACCACTGAGCCACACTGGCTAGACAAGCTACATTTTTTTTAAGGAAAGAAAATGCTCTTTCTCTAATTCTTACTTCCTGTGTGTTTAACTATAATCTGAATAATTTGTTTACTCCTCATAACCTGAAATAAGAGATATCAGGTTTCTGGATGTTCTCATTAAATCTGGCAATTGTAATAATGAGTCTTTCTTTTCCATATTTTCTTCTAAGGATGTTTTTAGGCAATTATCATCTTGGCAATCTCTCTACTTCAAAGTATACATTGGAAGAAGAGAGAGAGTTTATTAGAGCTTTAACCACTCAGAGGATGTTAAACAGCTATTTTTCTCTTACTCTTCCATTCATGATCATTTCTATCCTTGCTATTATGCAAATAAACACTATAATTTCATATAGGAAAGCCACACTTGAATGAGAAGGGAAGAAAGAAATAAAAATTTAGCAAGGATTAAAATAAAAAGGATTTAACAGAAAAATGTCCTTTTTTCCCTTAATTTGATCAGTTTACAACTTTCTAGTTATGAGTGGTACATGTTGTAAGAGTAGTTTTATACTTATATGAAGTAGAAAAATTACATACTTATATAAAATAATAAAAATTGAGTATTATAATGTCAACATTCAATATATTTTTAATTGAAGTTTAAAAAATCTAGTAAGGAAATTTTTCAAGGTAAAAATTGTCAAAGATTGAATAATAAAAACATTTATTTAATAATACTATTTAATAGACACTGTCCTTAATACCTTATATGCATTAACTTATTTAATTCTTATAACTATTTTATGAGGTAAACACTCTTTTTTAGTTTAAAACTTTTTCTTTAAATATGTTTTTTACTAGTTTTAGAGAGAAAGGAAGGGAAAGGGAGAGAGAGATAGAAACATTGATAAGAAAGATCAATCTGCTGTCTCCTGCTGGGAACTGAGCCTGAAACTCAGGCATGTGTCCTGACTGGGAAGCAAAATTGTGACCGCCTGTTGCATGGATCAACACTCAACCACTAAGCAACACTGGGTAGGGGAGACATTTTTGATAATCCCTTTATACAGATGAGGCCACACAAGCACAGAGAAGTTGAGTTATTTGCTCATAATTATACAGCAATTAAGAGCCAAAGCTTGTGACCTAAACTCAGGAGCAGTCTGACTTGATTCTATGCACTGATAATTCTCTTTTAAATTTAATAGCCACCATACAATTCCTAAAACAATACCTGGTACAGTATAAGTGGCTTTGGAGAAAATTGTACATATAAATTCAGGTTTCCATATTTTTTCTTTCAGTTTTATTCAAATACTAGAGGCCCAGTGCACGAAATTCGTGCACTGAGGTGGGTTGTCCCTCAGCCCAGCCTGTACCCGCTCCAATATGGGACCCCTCAAGGGATGTCCGACTGCCCGTTTAGGCCCGATCCCAATGGGATCGGGCCTAAACGGGCAGTCGGACATCCCTTTTACTATCCAGGACTGCTGGCTCCCAACTGCTTGCCTGCCTGCCTTCCTGATTGCCCCTAACCACTCTGCTGCCAGCCTGTTTGCCCCCAACTTCCCTCCTCTGCCGGCCTGGTCACCCCTAACTGCCCTCTCCTGCAGGGTTGATCACCTCCAACTGCCCTCCCTTGCAGGCCTGGTCCTTCTCAACTGCCCTCCCTTGCAGGCCTGGTGCCTCCCAACTGCCCTCTCCTGCTGGTCATCTTGTGGTGGCCATCCTGTGTCCACACGGGGGCAGGATCTTTGACCACATGGGGGCAGCTATATTGTGTGTTGCAGTGATGATCAATCTGCATATTACTCTTTTATTAGATAGGATAGAGGCCTGGTACAGGGGTGGGGGCCAGCTGTTTTGCCCTGAAGGGTGTCCCGGATCAGGTGAGGGTTCCCTTGGGGCGTGGGGTGGCCTGAGCTAGGGGCCTGTGGTGGTTTGCAGGCCGGCCACGCCCCCTGGCAACCCAAGCGGAGGCCCTGGTATCTGGAATTTATTTTCCTTCTACAATTGAAACTTTGTAGCCTAGAGCGGAGCCAAGCCTGGGGCTCCCTCCGAGGTCGGCAGCCATTTCTGTTGGGGTTATAATTGAAACTTTGTTGCCTTAAGCAGGTGGGCCCGGCCAGGGTGTGTGGAAAGCTTTGCTTCCCCTGTTGCCGGCAGCAACCCTGGCCTGCTCTCTCAAGCTCTGTTCTGCCGCCATTTGTTTGAATTTGTTTACCTTCTATAATTGAAACTTTGTAGCTTGAGTGGAGGCTTAGGCCTGGCAAGGGCAGGTGGAAAGCTTGGCTTCCTCTGTTACCTAGGAAACCTTGCTCTCTGTGGCTGTAGCCATCTTGGTTTGGGTTAATTTGCATGCTCGCTCTGATTGGATGGTGGGTGTGGCTTGTGGGTGTGTCGGAGGTATGGTCAATTTGCATATTTGTCTATTATTAGGTAGGATAATTGACCTACAGTACTGTGTAAGTTTGAGGAGCATACCGTAAAGAACTGACTTATACATATTGCAAAATGATTACCACAGTAAGGTTAGTTAGCATCTATCATCTCATATAAACATTAACTTTTTTCATTATGAAAAATTTTAGGATTTGCTCTCTTAGCAGCTTTCAAATATACCATAGTGTTAACTGTAATCATCATGTTGTACATTACATCCACATTAATTTTGTATCTTATAACCAAAATTTGTATATTTTTATCACTTTCTTGGATGAAGGTGGTGAAAATACTTTTGCTTCTATTTCTACCCAATTTCTATTGCTCGTCATCTTTTTCATTACCTCTCCCTGCCTCCCAGGCTAGATCACTTTTATCTTTAGTTACCAAAGAAATAGGTTGTCCTGATTTTTTAGTGTGTGCTTCAATTTTAGATTGAGTAGTACTCAAGGCATTTCTTACCCCAAACCACACATTCTCTTCTAATTCACTCTTCTTGGCTTAAATTAACTAATGATAATCTATTTCTGCTTGTTTTTCTTTCCAACAGCTGATCTGAAGAAAACCTGGGGTTCACCTTTGACTTTTTCTCTGGCAGCTGGACTTTGTCATTAGCCAGTGTACTTAGTCAGCTTTTCCCCATCTCAACATTTAGCCTTTGCCTGTTACTTTATAACTATTCTTTCTTAAATACATATCCCTTTGCATGGAACTAACATTAACCATCTTTAGCAATACTGTATATACACGAATAACTTTTTCATGAGTGGATCTGTTTAGATGAAGTTTTAATTTACATACCCCTTAAAATTTTACCTTATTATGACCAAAATTTTTAATTTTATTTTTTTTAATTTGTTTTATTCTGAAACTAGAGATGCTTTTCACTGGACAATAACTTTCAACTAACAATTATATTTGAAAGGCACTTTGCAAAGAAGCAGTCTGTACACATTGTCATTTTTAATCCTTATAACAATCACTCTAGGTCAAGCATGTCAAACTCAAAGGCTAACATGGACCAAATAACCAAGGCATGTGGCCTGCGGTCCATGAATTTGACATGCTTGCTCTAGGTGCTATTATTATTCCCACTTTACTGAAGAAATAATTGGGGACAAATGTCACACACTCACAAATTTAGCAGCAGTTATTGCTGCATCACACTCACAGGTAGAAGCCTTATTTAGTTATTATCTAGTCAAAGGCATAATATTTTATTACCTGAAATAGCAGGTAATACATCATCAGGTTGACTTTTTAAAACATATTTTCAAACCATGTTTAATGCATTTAATTATAATTAAGCTTTCAGAATTTTCTTCCACAGATGGCAATTGAAGATTTCCTTTGCACTTAAAAGTAAGCATCTACCATTTTGGGTGTCTTTTAATGGCACAAGTCCTCTCAGTCTTTCTCTAGCTCTGACTTTTACTGATTTCCTGGACATTTTGCTTATTAATATAAATTTAGTATTATGTAAACTTTTACGAGCTTTTGAACTTTCTCTAATATTCATTAGAATTTCTTAGGATTTTGTTTCAATTATCAATGGATAGTTTAGGATTTGATAAAAATTATAGTAGTTGTAATAAGTTTTAACTAGTCAAATAATGGGAACTACATGAAGATGTACATGGTTTAATTAAGCAGCTGTTAGTAGAAGAAAATATTCTTGCATTTCTGAAAATGAAAGTTACTGCTTTTCTGTTACTCAAATTCCTTTTGTGTCCCTCTTCATTTTCATATATGCATATAAGTGTACTACAAACCCTAGCTCGTTTTGCTCAGTGGATAGAGCCTTGGCCTGCGGACTGAAGGGTCCCGGGTTTGATTCCAGTCAGGGGCATAAGCCCGAGTTGCGGGTTCGATCCCCAGTAGGGGATGTGCAGGAGACAGCCAATCATTGATTCTCATCATTGATGTTTCTATCTCCTCTCTCCCTCTCCCTTCCTCTCTGAAAACAATAAAAATATATATTTTTAATAATGGACTACAATTGAAAATGAAGGGGCAGGAGCCAGGGGTTGGGGGACAAGGGAGAAAGAAAGGGGCCGTCTGTAATACTCTCAACAAGAAAGAGTTAAAAAGAACTTGATAAAATTACCCTCTTAATTAGGATTAGTTGATAAAGAGACTTAAAATAAGAAGAATGGTGAATCCTTAGACATACAGATTGTTGGAAGAAAATTAGATAGTCCAGAAATAGGTTTGAAAATAGCTATAAGTATATGAATAAGAAGTAATTTCCTATATTAGGAGAACTCAGAAACAGAAATTTAAAAATTTGTCAAAAGCATTAATATACTTGGCCATATAAAATGTTATATGTAAAAAGGGCAAAAAATAGAAGAAAAGTATATTTATGCTCTGCATATCATATCAACTACACCTTTATTCTCTTAACTGGCTATTAAAATTTATTAAAATTTAATAAAAGTGAGAAGCATTGTGATCAGGCAATCCCTTCCCTTCCCCCCAAATACAGTAAATGATAGTAAATGAATGGAAAATTTTTAAAGCTTTCAAGTGATAAGAAAATGCAAAGTAAAGTAAGAAGCTACAACATAATGTACTAATTTCACAAACTTTTGAAACAGATTATATCTAAAATTTTGAGTCTTCAAGATAATTTTACTGTTTTGCACTGCTGGTGATAGTATAAATTGATGATGATTTGTAGTGGAATCTATGACAACGAAGATGGATGTAGAGGTTGAAAAACTGAAGAATGAATGCCTTTTCAGGTGTCTTATATCATTCTAGTAACTTCAATCTTTAGAAATATTATATATAGTTTTATATATGTATATTACATTATATTTCCCTCTTCTTTATTCCTGATGTTCAGGTCTTCATACACTTTTTTTGTTGCTGTTAATCCTCACCTAAGGATAGTCTTTCCATTGCTTTTCAGAGAGAGTAGAATGGAAGGGGAGGAGAAAGAGAGAGAAATATTGATGTGATGTGAGAGAGACACATTGAGTGGTTGCCTCCCACACACATCCTGACTGGGGGTGGTGAGTGAACCTGCAACTCAATTGAACCCAAGACCCTGAGCCACACAGGCCAGGGAAGATCTTCGTGCACTTCTTAAAGGAATCATATCTGCTTGATCTTTACTGATTTCTTGCTACTTTTCAGGTTTCTCTGCTCATTCCATGAATGGAATGAATAGACTACACACTTGTTTTATATATGTGTGTGGAAGGTTTTGGAATTAAGAAAAGCTTTTTTTGTTCCCTATCTATAGACATTGATTCTTGTCAACAACAAAATTAGCAAAATCAGCCCTGGAGCATTTACACCTTTGGTGAAATTGGAACGACTCTATCTGTCCAAGAATCAGCTGAAGGAATTGCCAGAAAAAATGCCCAAAACTCTTCAGGAGCTTCGCGCCCATGAGAACGAGATCACCAAAGTGCGAAAATCTGTGTTCAATGGACTGAACCAGATGATCGTCATAGGTACAGATATTCTTATAACTCTGAGATCAGGATTCACGCTTCACCTTAAGAGATTTCAAGTAAGCTTAGCTGTAGGAAGGTAAATTAGCTAGAATGTACATGTCTTAAGCTTATTGGAATGGCAGGAGCAGGGTCAGAAGAAATGGGATTTTGAATCTGTGCCTTACAATGATTTTATTTCTTGTCCTTAGGAATATTAAAATGTAGAGAAAGCTCTAGAGCTGAAGTTACCCTACTGTATTTAAGATGCAGGATGTAATTCAATAGTACTTGAATATTTGGTGATACATTTTCATTTTGGGGATTAATGCTATTCTAAACATATATAAATCATTTGCTTTAAAATATGTGTTCTAATGTTTTGCATTAAAACACTAGAATTATAAAATTATGATTTATAATTGGCTTACAAAATGTTAGATTAAATTTTTTAACATCTTTAATGTATTTTAGGAAAGTAATAGCCCCACAATTTATAAATACTTGCTTTTGTTGATTTCTGGGCAAAGCTATGTATGCAACTTAAATAATGTTGTTTTTCTTACTGTTACTCTTTCATAAATATTTGGGGTTTTTTGTTGTTATTTGTTGTTTCTTTTAGTAAGGGCCATTTTTACCAGACTTTACAATCCCTTTGAGGAGCATTGTTTTCATTTCTCTTTTGTTTTTCAGTCATGAGGTTATTGAACCAAATTTCTGGTAAATTCTTTGTTGTAACAGACACTACTCTGACTTGCAATATCCTTAAACTGTCCTCTAAAAGCTCTGCGCTTATGCATTCATAGAACTGGGCACCAACCCGCTGAAGAGCTCGGGGATTGAAAACGGAGCCTTCCAGGGAATGAAGAAGCTCTCCTACATCCGCATTGCTGACACCTACATAACCGCCATCCCTCAAGGTGATAGAAAATTCCCCAAAGCAATTTGGACATCCAGATCCAAAGGCTTGTACACATAAAAGAGAGCATTTTAGAAATTTGAATGGTGACTCAAGTGGACAACTTATTTCTAGTAAATTTTCTATCCTTGGAAGTGTTTCTACTGAGCCTGGCTGACTACTGGGCCATCTAGGCTCATTGTAGAGATGAAGTCTTTTCTAAGATGTATCTTAATGTATGTACCATGGTTTTATATGATAGAATTGTGATTTCACAAAGAAAAAAGAACAGCTATTTTAAGAAATAGAGCGCCTCGGTAGTACTTTGTTTAAAAAGAGAGAGGGAATGAGGGCAGGGATGAGGACACATATGTAATACCTTAATCAACAAAGAAATAAAAAAAATAAAAAGAGAGAAGAGGGAGGAGAGAGAGAGAGAGAGAGAGAGAGAGAGAGAGAGAGAGAGAGAGAGATGGGAGTACCTTGGAAATTGAGCCAACTTTTAATTTGAGTCTCTAATCTGTTAGTGAATTTCTTTCCATCTGAGGATTTTCCAGTTATTACTCTCTGAGTAAGAGCATCCACAGTGACTGTACTCTTATTTTAAGAGAGATAATTGTGTGTTATAAAGAGTGTAGATTTTGGAGTCTCTTTGTTTGATTTAAAATTGTCACTAATTGACTCTGGGACCTTGGACAAGTTATTAAAATATGTGCCTCAATTTATTTATTAGTGAAGTGAAAATAATAATAATATCTACCTCATTGGATTGTTTCAACATTAAATAAATAATTAGTGGAATATCTCACATGTAGAAAAGTAGTGGATTCATTACTTTATGTTGTTTTAATTAAAAATATTTTGAACACTCATTTTGCTTAGTCAAAGTTCCAACCCAGGAGATAGGACAGTGAACAGGATATACTACCTGCCTTCAAGGAGCTTACTGCCTGAAGCAAAGAGAGACAGTTACACAGCAATCACCACACAGTCATGGGGTAAGCTCATTTTGTGAAGGGCTACCCAGGAGAGATGCATCAGCCAGTCTTTGTGAATCAGAAAAGGCATCAAGTCATCAAAAAGAAGTTTCTCTAATTGACACATTTTCCCTGTCTTAGGTCCTTTAGTCTCATAAAAACCCCTTTATAGTCTCAAATTTTCCTTTCAATCTGGCCTTTCTCAATGTAGATATCTTTTTCTTGGACTGGGTAGAAAATGTAGCTTCTTGCTCACAGAAACAATGACCCTTTATTGTGCTTCCATGGAAACTTCATCTCTTGAGAGTACATATTCCATAGAATTGTTTCTTACCACCCCTTGCCCTCTCCACAGTCTTTTCACTACAGAGGATGTTTTTGACTCATAATAACAACTACTAGCATAGATGGGTAGATAGATACATAGATAGATAAGGGAGATTGATTTACAGTTCATAAAGCATATTCCTGTTGAGTCTCTGATTTTTTGCATGTAATAGTGATCTTTATCCCCAGTGCAGGGATTATGTACATTTAATATATTTTATTTATATTTATGTAGTTATATTTTATGACATATATATACATTTATCTATCCATATCTATATCTATCATCTATCTATCTATCTATCTATCTATCTATCTATCTATCTATATATATATCTATCTATCTACCTATTTATCATCTATCTATCTATATTTTGTATAAAGCCTTAGATCTGTAGAAGGTGAAGTAGAGTAGCTGGAATTTAAAGTGCAGGTCTTTCCACTCCTTCATGCTGCCAGATGATTTGCTTTAAGAACAATCTTTGATTTTGCTGTCCTTGATGCACCTTCCTAAATATTCCTCAGTAACATTTTCATCACTGAGTCACCTATTTTTCTTGACTTTCTTATGTCCTTTCCCTATCCTAGGTGCTCTTTTCTCATCTTGCTTTTATTTGATAATACTTAATAACATTACAATTATAGTAACTACATTTTATTCATCACTTGATCAAATGCCTATCATGGGTTCTGTTATATGAATTTCAAAACAATCCTCTGTAAGTAATATTTTCACACCTGTTGTATAAGTGAGGAAAATGAGGCATAAAGAGATGAAGTAAATTGTGATCAATGTCTTAGAGCTGGGAAGTGTCAGAACTGAGGTTGTCAGAGCTCCGGTGTTCGACTATTTCACTCTGCTGTCATATTAAGCCCTGTCTCCATGCACATGTATATATGTATCTAACATATGAGTCTATCTTTCTTAGGCTGAGACCCTTCAGCCTGAACATCACCAACCTTCAGGGAGTCTTAATTTCTACATGTTATTTTCATCACTGATGGACACAGGCAGTGGAATGGAATGGAGAGATTGTAAATTTACTCTTGAGTTAGACCAACCTGAGTGAGAGGCCTGACTCAGCCTTTTAGTTGCTCTCTGACTTTAGGCTAATTATCCACATCTCTACATCCCCAGTTTTGTTATCTATAAAATTGGTGACATCTATCTTCGAGAATGAATATTTGTGAGGATTAATAGATGTAAGACTTGTAATGCACACACATAGCATTTGGCCCAAAGTAAGATGTCAGTATGTTTTGTCTTAAAATGAAAATATAAAAGAAAAATAAAGTAACTACAGTTTAGGTTCTTTGGCTCAATGTTACAGTGCCAAGGCTATGATGTTCTTTATGAATTTGACTCTCTCTATCCTATGCAAAGTTTTCTTCCACAGTCATAATTCTTCCTGGCTATAACTTTCCTTTTGGGAACCTGACATCCCCAAAGGGAGACACTTAGATGTGATTATAATTGGAGTTCTAGGGGGCTACATTTTAAAAAACATCTTTTCATGGTAAAAGGGAAGAGAAAACTTGCATTCATTGCTTTTTATTCATAGAAATTGTTTAAAAATCCACATGTATTTATTCTATGGAGATTCAGGTGTTTCAAATCCTTTATTTCAAGAGTGACTGTGATTTCCTGATGCATATTCATCAGAATAATGCAATTGCAATTTCATTTCCTTCAGTTAAGAGCATGCTATTTTAATTCCCTTGGGCTATCTGGGAACTTATTACATTCCTACCTAGTTGCTAGATAACGTACAGCAATTGTAACTTTGCATCTCTGTTTCCTCCTCTATGAAATGGGACAAATAAAAAATAATATAAATATTGAAAAAGTTAAATGAGCTAATTTAGAAAAAGTGCCAATGTCAGTGTTTGGTACACAATAGACATTCAGTAAGTAAAATCTTTCCTTAGCATCTTCCACATATATAGAGAAACTAAGTCGTTTTCAGTCAAATACGGACTAAACTTTTACATTAAATAGACAATCTTAATAGAATTCAGTAGGATGCAATGAAAATTTAGGACCAGACATAACCTGTGATTTTCCGTTTCTGTTCTTAGTAGGCAAATAACCAACACTTTCAACTAAGCAGACATATTAGTTCTACATGCAACCAATTTGCAGTTTTCTTTAAGGTTGTAAGTGGGACAATATGCTCTTTAAAAAGCTGTGTAAAAACATAATACCTCCTCAGATGGCTGGAGAAAATGAAAATAAAATATTTAAACTTTTATATTTATATTACTAAATTTTTAGAATTCCTAGTCATTCAAGAAGTTCTGTCTAGAGGTTTAGTACATATTTTGGATCTAAAATGATTTCCCAGGTGCTCAACATATGGCAGATTACTTGATTAGAGGCCTCTGCACTCCACTTCTATATAGAAACAGTCTTGATTTTTAAAATCCAAGGAAGATTTAGCTCTTTCTGTACACCCATGTTGCCTGAGGCATTTGATATTTCTATGGAAAAGTTGATTAAGACTAAGGCCAATATATCAATTAGTGTTTGTTTTTTAAAAAAAATATGTTTCTACTGATTTTTTTAGAGGGAGAGAGAGAAACATCAATGTGAAAAAGATTAGTTGCCTCCTGTATGTAGTCTGACTGGGAACAGAACCCACAACATGGGCATGTGCCCTGACTGGGAATTGGACCAGAGACCCTTCGGTGCATGGTATGGTGCTCAACCAACTGAGACACACCAGCCAGGATATCAATGTTAGTTTTTAATGATGATCACTAATGAAATAACTAGTTAACTTATCCTATATAATAAAAGGGCAATATGCAAATAGACTGAATGGCAGAACCGAACAACCAATCAAAGCATAATATGCTAATGATATGCTAAGGCTGCTCAACTACTCACTATGACATGCAATGACCACCAGGGGGCAGACAGTCACTGGTCAACCAGTTGCTATGATGTGCACTGACCACCAAGGGGTAGATTCTCCAACTGTTAGGTTAGCTTGCTGCTGGGGTCCGGCTGATTGGGACTGAGTGAGATGGGACAGACATGCCCTGGAGCCCTCCTGCGGGCCCTCCCTGGCCAGATTGTGCTCTGGTGGGGTCCCTCAGCCTGGCCTGTGCCCTCTCACAATCTGGGACCCCTTGGGGGATGTTGGAGAGCCGGTTTCAGCCCTATTGCACAGGCCACTCTCCTCAGGAGGGCGCCAGATGCAGGGCCCATGGCGATCAGGACTGATTGGGCCCAAGCCCACAGCAGGCACAGTGGGGCTAGGATGAGTGGGAGCGGCAGGTAGGAGCTACAAGTGGTGTTGGACTGCAGTTTCACCCCCATCCCTGCTGGCCACCCAGAGGGACCCCACCCATGCACAAATTTGTGCACCGGGCCTCTAGCATAGTATATAATTTGTTTTCATCGCTCAACTGCTCATCACTTCATGTTAGAGTAATTATAGTTTATCAATGACAGTGTTAACCCATTAACAAAGGTGGAAAAACTTAATGCGATTCAGGGCCCCACTGCAGTTCCACAATTGTGTCCTAACAATTCGTAAGAGGGAAACATCTTCTACATGATGAGCACAGTCCATATTTTTGTTAAAATCAATCTAGGAGAAATGTGAAGACATCTCATACTACTTGCAAGAGCATGTATTATTATAAAGGGGATGAAGGAAAATAAGGAAACACAAAACTAATGAACAAGATGAAAAGCAAATCGTTTGTAACTGTTATGTCTTTTAGAAATTATGCGTATCTGCTAATTTAACATTTTGTATCCATATTCCAGGTCTTCCTCCTTCCCTTACTGAATTACATCTTGATGGCAACAAAATCACCAAAGTTGATGCAGCTAGCCTGAAAGGACTGAATAATTTGGCCAAGTAATATTTTATATTTTTTCATAGCATTCTTTCAGTATAATGGCTAGGTATATTAGTGCCCACATGCTCAGATTTAGAAACATGATTGATTTTTTACTGTACCACATTTTTTGTTGTTGTTTACAACAACCTCAGACTTCAGCTAGCCCAATTATTGCTGTTAAATAAACACTAATGAAATAGTATACTTACTGTAACCAAGATCAACCTATTAGTTTGTAAATTATTTGTAAATTATTACCCTATTATTGTAAAATTAAGATATATCTTATTACAAGGCATTCAATTAAATCAGTATGTTCATTCAATATGTTCTTAGTTGCATTGAAGGTTAAGTAAATTATAACACAGTGTTCAGAATTTGAAAATGCATTAAAATAAAGCTACCAGGATATATAAATATTGGACATCTTACACTACATTATAGAGTTAGAATACTACTAGTTATGATGAGATTCCCTAATGCTTATTCTGAAGAGTTTAAAATGTCTCTGGACATAATGTAGTATAAAATATTTTTTTAAATGTCTGGCACTTTTTTACTCCCTCCCCCCTTATAAAATGATCACTAATGCCTGTCTTGCTTTCTAACATGACTTTAATCATTCATATATTTGCAACCTGGTTAAGTAATAAACAGAGGAGAGTGCTGGAAAACTCTTTCAGTTGTCTTCAAAGAACACTCTGTTCTTGATCCACATGTATTGCTGAACGTTTTTACAGAGAAGCATGGCATTTTGTGCCAAATTGGCTCACTCATCTTTTTGTATGTAAATTTCATAGCAGATAAATAAAGTATTCAGTTCATATAAAGTATTCAGCTCATCTTTGAGAAATATCTACTATCGGGTGGATATATAATGCAACTTTTCCTATCTCTGTGGATATTTTTCAATGACCCGGTGGATGGTAAGGGCTGAAGATGAGCACATGCTAAGAAATCCTTTAATTAAAACTATTTTAAATACAGCTTCTAATGTAGAAAGTATTTTTCAAAATAGTATGCATCACCCACCTTTCTTTGTTGATTTGATCCATTCAGCTGTAGAAAATATTGGAAGATAGGTTGCATTGCTTATTCTATAGAATTGTCTTTAGGACAGCTGTTATTATTGGATCAATATTTGGATGAATACTAGGGATAAGAATTAACAATAGTCTAATGTTCTAAATATGGTAAATCATTCATACTGCTTGTAACTTTTTAGTAAAATAAGTTATTCTGCACTGAAAATGGTATGGATATCTTGAGATTCTTCACTTATATTAACACCATATGCTTTGCATCAAATAGAAAGAAGTATAAAGAGCTAGTAAACGTTGAAAAGGTCACTAGAAGTAAGGATTTCTGTTTAAATGGATTTGAATTCCATTCATTAAGTCAGAGCAGATTGCCTCATTGGCCAAGTAAACTTTCCTGACTTTTAAATTTATCAAACACATCTGGTTTTGGAATTAAGTCCAGAAAAAATTGTCTATTAAACCATCAAATCCTTGTGTTGTTTGCTTTTCACTGATGTTGGAACATGAGAAGTATTTTGGTGCTGAAAAATCAAAACTATGAAAAGAAAAAAGCAGCCATTGATCTCAGAACACGCTGCAGGGCAAATATTCCAATGAGTTATTGGGAACAATAGGGGAGAAAATAGTGTGTGTCCCTCTGCAAAAGCAAAAAAAAGATTTTCAGGCAGATTTCCCTTTTATTACACACACACACACACACATACACACATGCACATATGTCATCATATATATCAATATGTATTATTACATCATCATCTCTCCCTTAAAAAGTATGATAATCTTTAATGAAAGAAGATTGGATTTTTGACTTATGTTTCCTCTGCCCTCACAAGCTAGGATAATATCTTGAACATATTAGGTTCTCAAATATATAAGTAAATTATTTAAAAACTGAAGTTTCCTTAAATAAATTATTAGGGATAGTACATTCTAAGAAATGTGTTATCCCAAAATGGACACGGGATTTAGAATATTATAAGAAATAGGAGATATGATTTTGAAATAAAAAAAGGAAAAGCTAGAAATAAGAGACAAATGCCTAAGATGAAGGGAGAACAAAAATATTCTGAGTCAAGATTCCAGGTTAAGACGCTATAGCTAAAATAAACCAACTCTGCTATTAATTGCTCAAAATCAGTATACTTTAATCTCAGTTATTTCAACTACCAAGTCATGGTTCAAATTGGGAGACTTTAGTTACCTAAGCCAGCATCTAAATCTTAAATGGGCTCAAAGGTCAGAACTAGCTGAAGGCAAGTGGAAACTATCCTATAAAATGTGCCCAAGTCTCCTTCACTGCATTTGAAGAAACTCAATAGATTCTTCCTCTTTATCTCCCTTGGAGCTTTCTGGATTTCTTCCAATATCTTCTTGTCTAATCCCTAGAGATTTAGGCCAGAGATCAGGGTCAGAAACCAGGGATGTTGGGACTAGGCACATTCTGACAGAAACAGATGGTCATTGAAGAATTCTTCCTAAATAGTATAAGATGCAAATTATGCTAACCTTTCTGGAAGGTAGGTTTATTGACTCATTAGAACCCTGTACCTTTTATTTCCAACAAATAAATTTATGTACTAAATTTACAATTGCTTAATTTCCAACATAACCAAAATGATAATAGTATTTCTTTTATTTTTCTCCCAAATGAGTCCACTATGTTCATTATATGGAAGAATCACCTTAATGGCTATTCATTGATTATTTCAAGCTCTATGTTAGTACTGAATATACAAAACAGTCACTTTGCTAAGGAAAGACATACAAGTAAATGGTCCCTTGAGTTTTACAAGAAGGTGACAGCAGGATGCTTGGTATTTGAGCATTTACTGGGATACCAATCTAGTCTGCTACTGTCAGAGGAATTTTAAAGAGGGTAATTCTAACCTGAAATCTTCAGAAAAACTGGGCTTTGTCCAAGTTAAGTAAATTTGAAAAAAACACTCTAGACAAAGGGAAGAATAAATGCAAAACTGAAAAATGTCCTTTTTTGTGACTCAGCTAATCACGTGCCTGTGAGAAGGTATCCATGTATGGTAAATGCCCTTGTTTTCTCTTTTCTGTTGCAGGTTGGGACTGAGCTTCAACAGCATCTCTGCTGTTGACAATGGCTCTCTGGCCAATACTCCTCACTTGAGAGAACTTCACTTAAACAACAACCAGCTTATCAAAGTGCCTGGTGGGCTGGCTGAACATAAGTACATCCAGGTAATGCAGTGCCGCTAACTATTGCAAATAATATCTAGTGAGCAAATCCTCTTCACTGGGATGCCAGGAGGTGGGAAGCTCTGCTTAGAAATTATTTTGCAAAGAGATACTTTAATGTTTCCACATAAATAGTCATTCTAGTTTTATAAAATACTAGTGCACAGATTCATGCACATTGAAAGGCAATTAATTAGAAGAAATATTTTAATATCTCTATTCCCCCTTTCTCTATAATAAAAGTGTCAAAAAAATTCACAATCGACAATGACAGATCAAAACACACGTATGCGATTGGCACCAGCTAGAGCTTTATATGTATCATGCATGCGCGAGTCAACTTAGCCTTTTACCTATATATATAAAAGGCTAATATTCAAAGTGTCCCCTCGGAAGTTCAACCAGGAGACCAGGAGTTTGATCACTCACTATGATATGCGCTGACCATCAGGGGACGGTTTGGAATGAAGGAAGGCCCCAGCCGGCAGCTGGCAGCTGGGGGAGGAAAGCTCTGGCCAGCAGCTGGCAGCTGGCAGCTGGGGAAGGAAAGCCCTGGCTGGCAGCTAGAAGGCTCCAATTGGTCCTGATCGTTGGCCAGGCCTAGCCATGCACAAATTTTATGCACTGGGTCTCTAGTATGCTATCTAATAAAAGAGTAATATGCAAATTAACCATCACTCTGCTACACACACAAGCCACGCCCACACGCCATGCCCACAAGCCAATCAGGAGTGAGTATGCAAATTAACCCAACTAAGATGGCTGCAGCCACAGAGAAAGCAGGAGGGAGGCTTGGGTTTCCCTGGCGATGGAGGAAGCCAAACTTTTTGCACAACCTGGCCGGCCCAGGCCTCTGCTTAACCCTTTGCACTCGCTTGCTTTTTTCTCGATTCCTTTATTCTAATGCTAAACGTGTCGAGTCACACTCGACATCTGAGTGCAAAAGGTTAAGGCTACAAAGTTTCAATTAGAGAAGATAAATAAATCGCAACAAAAATGGTGGCAGCCACAGAGCTGGAGAGAGCAGGAGATTAGGGTTGCCCCTGGCGATGGAGGAAGCCAAGCTTCTGCAGCCCTGGCCTGCTTTGGCCTCTGCTTAAGGCTACAAAGAGTCAATTATAGAAGATAAATAAATCCCAACAGAAATGGCTGCAGCCACAGAGCGAGCAGGAGTCGTGGCTCTGCTGAAGGTTACAAAGTTTCAATTATAGAAGATAAATAAATCCCAGATACCAGGGCCTCTGCTTGGGTCGCCAGGGAGCGTGGCCGGCCTGCAAACCACCACAGGCCCCTTGCCCAGGCCACCCCACGCCCCAAGGGAACCCCCACCCTGATCTGGGACACCCTTCAGGGCAAACCAGATGACCCCCACCCATGCACCAGGCCTCTATCCTATCTAATAAAAGAGTAATATGCAGATTGACCATCACTCCAACACACAATATGGCTGCCCCCATGTGGTCAAAGATCCTTCCCCTATGTGGACACAAGATGGCCACCACAAGATGGCCAGCAGGGGAGGGCATTTGGGAGGGACCAGGCCTACAAGGGAGGGCAGTTGTGGGCTATCAGGCCAGCAGGGGAGGTCAGTTGGGAGGGACCAGGCCTGCAAGGGAGGACAGTTGGGGGAAATCAAGCCTGCAGGGGAGGGCAGTTAGGGGTGACCAGGCTGGCAGAGGAGGGAAGTTGGGGGCAAACAGGCTGGCAAGGGAACAGTTAGACATCAATCAGGTTGGCAGGGGAGTGATTAGGGGTTGATCAGGCTGGCAGGCAGAAGCATTTAGGGGCAATCAGGAAAGCGGGCAGGCAAGCAGTTGGGAGCCAGCAGTCCTGGATTGTGAGAGGGTTGTCTTACTGCTCGTTTAGGCCGGATCCCACTGTGATCGGGTCTAAATGGGCAGTCGGACATCCTTTGAGGGGTCCCCGATTGGAGAGGGTGCAGGCTGGGCTGAGGAACACCCCCCATGCACAAATTTCGTGCACCGGGCTTCTAGTATATAGAATAAACTTGCGTAATTAGGCCTTCTTTTTGCTTTAGCTAAAGTTTTTTCAGCCCAGTGAAGCACCTCATCTTCTCTTTCAAGTAATTGTCAGCAACACAGCAGTAAATATCAACATGAAGCAGATTATTATTGTAGGTCACACAAGGATAACAAAGGGTAAAATATTTAACTGTAGCAGTGTTTGACTATAATCTGCACAGTGAGAAAACCTGAAGTCATTTTAAAAGTCCGCTATTTCTTACTTCTTTTCAGTTGGGTCAAATTTCTAAACTTTCTAAATCTCCATTTTCCAGCTAATAAAAAAAAAAAATAGGATTCTACTGAGTCTCCTATATATCTACTCCAGGAGTTTTGTGAGGATAAAATGATATGAGGAACAGGAAAATGCTTCACAGATATTTGGTGAAAGTGTAAAATGTTTGCACCTGGATATAAAGCAAGTCATGTCCCTGGGCTGAAGAAACTCCAAGGAGGCTAGTCGCTAGGGAGAGGAAGCCAGGTGTTGCTACATGACTTCATTACCCACAGCCACTGTTTCCAGACTAGGCTGGCCTGTGGGCTGCATTTTGCACTATGGCGTCTTGCAGCATCAGCTGTGATTTGGTGGGGTGTCACTCTGGGGTGGTGGCGGGGCCTGTGTCCCACTTGGAGGAAGCTGAGTGTTGGTTTCTTGGCACTTGGTCTGTGGTGCTGTTTATTTTTAAATGGCCAATGTGTGTCATGGCAGCTCCTGCACTGAGTGTTTGCCCCCTGGTGGTCAGTGTGTTTCATAGCTATTGGTCAGATGGACACTTAGCCTTTATATATATATATATAGATAGATAGGTTCAAATGATTACTTTTTTTAATTAAGGCTATTGCCTTGAACTTACTATAATGCTTGATTCCAGAAAGTCATATTTTTTCTGAGGTAGGTACTTTCAAGTCACTGATCAGTGTGATAACACATACTGGTTGGAAAAAATGATATAATCTATGAGGCACAGATATGAAATAAAATAGTAGGTTTAACTTTTAGCTTCAGCACATATCATATAGGTCAAAAGGGAATGTTTATGTAGCAATGTGACTGAATTAACTTTATATAAATTATCAAGTTAATCCTCAAAAGGATTAGAGGACATGGTTCAATGACCTGCTGTGGTAATAGAGCATTAAATTGTTTCAGAGGTTTACATAGGTACTTGGTTTAACTTTGGTGATTCAAAAACTAAAACTTGACACTGACACTATGTTATGGTAAAACCATTTTACAAAGTTGCCCTTTAGATAATCTAGTATCTCAACTTTATTACTTGGGGGTTCAAGATAGATTTATCTTTTACTCTGTTATCAATTATATCAATAATTTACTGATATTTTTAAATGAGTTGTGACAAAAACTCCATATTAAATTAATATATCACAATTTTCATTATTTTATGCTAATCCTTTTTCAGTGGGTGCTTGGTGATGGTAAAGAAGTGAGTAAGCAGGTTTGAAGCCACAAGTAAAACCATGTCTTTTGGAAGACCTAATAAGAATAGATACCTTTGTTAATATTAAGATTTTAGTTGGTGGTGGGTTTTGTTTTGTTTTCATTTTTATATCTCAGTATAATCATTTTCACCTTATTGATTGCTCTATTTCAAATGTTAGTCTGAATACATTACTTGGAGTTCATATATTCAGTTTCATGGGTTTATTAAGAACATTTATGAAATGTGTTGGGATGGGATGGGATAGAATAGAATAAATTTAATACAAAAATCACTGTCACGCTAAATATTTTAAAAAATTGTTTCATATACACAGAGGTATATGTACTGAAACTCAATATATAATGTTTCATATTGTGGATCGCAGTGGAAAATATATAAAATATGCTAGTTTGAAGTCTTTGTTGAATATCAACAAATATCATAGACTTTCACACAGGGTCCCACATTCAAAAGGCCCTTACTCTTGGTTTTCCATATCTAATAGTTTGTTCATATGCTCATTTTATGTCTCTTTCTATAGGCACCATGTGATTTCAACCAACCTACTTCTTTTTCTATAAGTTTATAGTTAAACTAGAGGCCCAATACATGAAATTCGTGCATGGGGGTGGGGGGTTCCCTCAGCCCAGCCTGCACCCTCTCCAATCTGGGACCCCTCAGGATTGGGCCTAAACCAGCAGTCGGACATCCCTCTCACAATCCTGGACCACTGGCTCCTAATCATTCACCTGCCTGCCTGCCTGGTCACTCCTAACTGCACCCCCCCCACACACACTGGCCTAGTCACCCCTTCCTGCCCTTCCTGCTGGCCTGGTCATCCCCAACACCCCCCCCCCACTGGCCTGGTCACCTCTTACTGCCCCCCTGCCAGCCTGGTCATCCCCAACTGCCCCACTCTGCCAGCCTGGTCGCCCCTAACTGCCCCCCCTGCCAAAATGGTTGCCCCTAACTTCCCCCCCTGCTGGCCTGGTTGCCCCCAAATGCCCCCCACTGGCTAGGTCACCCCTCATGGCCCCCCTGCCGGTCTGGTTGCCCCACATAGCCTTCTGTTCAGTAGTTTGGTCGTCCCTCACTAACCCCTCTGCCAGCCTGGCCCCCCCTGCAGCCTGCTTGTTCAGTCATTTCGTCATCCCTCACTAACCCCCTTGCCGGCCTGGTCATAGGCAGCCATCTTGTGAGGGTGTGATGGTCAATTTGCATATTACCTCTTTATTATATAGCATTATATAGTTGTTCAACATCAACACAATTCAGTTTCAGAACATTTCTATTAACCTCAAAATATTTTCTTAATTTCTAGTCAGTTCTGAATCTCATCCCCAGACACAGGGAATCATTAATCTTCTTTCTGTCTCTATGGATTTGCCTTTTATGGAGATTTTATGTAAATGTAATCATGACAATGTGTGCTGTTGTGTCTGGCTTTTTTAAGGTATCATAATGATTTTAGGACATCACTTCATAGCATTTATTAAACTTTCATGTTCACTGGTAAAGAGCATTCCAAAATGGATATGCTACATTTTGTTTGCTAGTATCCTTAATTTTTAAAAATATGTTGTCATTGATTTTTTTAGAGAGAGAGGGAGAGGGATAGAGAGATAGAAACATCAAGGAGAGAAGAACATCATCAACTGGCTGCCTCCTGCCTGCCCCTTACTGGGATGGAGCGAGCAACCTGGGCATGTGCCCTGGCCGGGAATCAAACAGGCAACCTCTCAATTCCTGGGTCTAATGCTCAAAGGCTAAGCCACACCATTCAGGCTTTCACCTTTGATTACTGTAGCTTTTGATTATGTTTT
The DNA here is from genome assembly GCA_025583905.1 of Ia io. Lineage (NCBI taxonomy): Eukaryota > Metazoa > Chordata > Mammalia > Chiroptera > Vespertilionidae > Ia > Ia io. The sequence goes on from JAJQQW010000007.1 coordinate 24,013,059, forward strand.
GAAATTGGGAGTGAAGGCTCTCTAATTTTGTTCTAGTTTTCCAAAATTATTTTGGCTACTTTTGTGTTTTTGTATTTCCATGTAGTTTTAGAATCAACTTATTCATTCCTATTAAAATAGTATATTAGGACTTTAATTATAAAAAATTAAAGAAGATAAAGTAAAGATATTACATGCTTGTTAATTAGAAGACTTGATATTATCAAGATAAAAGTTATCCATTAGTTGATCTAAAAATTCCACACCATCCCTATAAAAGTCATGAACAAAATAGAAAAGGTTTTTCTCCTAATAGAGCTTTTATTCTTTACTAGAGGCCCAGTGCATGATTGAATCATGCACGTGTAGGGTCCCCTACACGCTTTCCCTTTCTATCACGGGGAGCTGGGTGCCTGTCCGCTGGGGCACTAGGCGCCGGAGGCTTCTGAAAGGCATCCAGCTCCCACGCTTTTGCTTTCGATCACTGGTGCACCAGGCCTTTCAGAAGCCTCCGGTGCCGCAGAGGCTTCTGAAAGGCCTGCTGCCTGAGTGGACAGGCACCCAGCTCCCACGCTTTTGCTTTTGATCACGGGGAGCTGGGTCCCTGTCCACTGTTACACCAGGCCTTTCAGAAGCCTCCGGCATGGCGGAGGCTTCTGAAAGGCCTGCTGCCTGAGTGGACAGGCACCCAGCTCTCACGCTTTCGCTTTCAATCGCTGGTGCACCAGGCCTTTCAGAAGCCTCCGGCGTGGCGGAGGCTTCTGAAAGGCCTGGTGCCTGAGTGGACAGGCACCCAGCTCCCACGCTTTTGCTTTTGATCGCAGGGAGCTGGGTGCCTGTCCACTCAGGCAGCAGGCCTTTCAGAAGCCTCCGGTGCCGCAGAGGCTTCTGAAAGGCCTGCTGCCTGAGTGGACAGGCACCCAGCTCCCACGCTTTTGCTTTTGATCACGGGGAGCTGGGTCCCTGTCCACTGTTACACCAGGCCTTTCAGAAGCCTCCGGCATGGCGGAGGCTTCTGAAAGGCCTGCTGCCTGAGTGGACAGGCACCCAGCTCTCACGCTTTCGCTTTCAATCGCTGGTGCACCAGGCCTTTCAGAAGCCTCCGGCGTGGCGGAGGCTTCTGAAAGGCCTGGTGCCTGAGTGGACAGGCACCCAGCTCCCATGCTTTTGCTTTTGATCGCAGGGAGCTGGGTGCCTGTCCACTCAGGCAGCAGGCCTTTCAGAAGCCTCCGGTGCCGCAGAGGCTTCTGAAAGGCCTGCTGCCTGAGTGGACAGGCACCCAACTCCCACGCTTTCCTTTCGATCGCTGGTGCACCAGGCCTTTCAGAAGCCTCCGGCGTGGGGGAGGCTTCTGAAAGGCCTGCTGCCTGAGTGGACAGGCACCCAGCTCCCATGCTTTCCTTTCGATCGCTGGTGCACCAGGCCTTTCAGAAGCCTCCGGTGTGGCAGAGGCTTCTGAAAGGCCTGCTGCCTGAGCGGACAGGCACTCAGCTCCCCTGCTTTTGATGGTCCGAGGGGCGGGATGTCAGCTCGCTGCCCCAGAGGCCCCTTCTGTGCCACAGCACAGCCATGGAGCAGACGCTGAGCTCGTGCCACTGCTGGTGACGCAGCTCAGCGTCCCGCCGGCCCAATCAGCTACCCCGGCCACCCTGAGTCCCGCCCCCCCGCGCCTCCTGGCCAATCATGGGCATAGCGAAGGTATGTTCAATTTGCATATTTGTCTATTATTAGGTAGGATGAGGAAAACAGACAAAAACCAAAATAAATATATAATGTGCTCTATAGTGATAATTGCTATAAAGAAAAGTAAGAAAAAAAGTGTAATACAACAGAGAATGGCAGAATGGGATGTTTGGGGAAGACTTTCCTGCTAAGGGGAAATTAATTACATGAGGAAGTAAGCCTGGCAGGCAGCTTGGAGTAAGTTATTGCATGTGGAGGAAGCAGTGCATGGTGGCTGAAGGAGGAACCATCCTATCTAATAAAAGAGTAATATGCAAATTGACTGTCACTCCAACACACAATATGGCCTCCCCCATGTGGTCAAAGATGGCTGCCCCATGTGGACACAAGATGGCCACCACTAGATGGCCTTCAGGGGAGGACAGTTGTGGATGATCAGGCAAGCAGGGGAGGGCAATTAGGGGTGACTGGGCCAGCAGAAGAGGGTAGTTGTGGGTGACCAGGCTGGCAGAGGAAGGCAGTTGGGGGAGACCAGGCCAGCAGGGGAGGGCAATTGGGAGGGACCCGGCCTGCAAGGGAGGACAGTTGGGGGGGACCCAGGCCAGCAGAGGATAGCATTTGGGGGAGAACAGGCCAGCAGGGGAGGGCAGTTTGGGGGGACAAGGCCTACAGGGAAGGGCAGTTGAGGGCAATCCATCCAGCAGGGGAGGGCAGTTAAGGGTGACCAGGCTGTCAGGGGAGGGCAGTTAGGGGCAATTGGGCTGGCAGGGGAGCAGTTAGGAGTCCATCAGGCTGGCAGGGGTGGTTAGGGGTGATCAGGCTGGCAGGCAGAAGTGGTTAGGGGCAATCAGGCAAACAGGCAGGCGAGTGGTCTGGAGCCAGAAGTACTGGATTGTGAGAGCAATGTCTGACTGCCTTTTTAGACCCAATCCCACCGGGATTGGGCCTAAACAGACAGTTGGAAATCCCTCAAGGGGTCCCCGATTGGAGAGGGTGCAGGCTGGGCTGAGGGACACACCTTCCCCCATGCATGATTTCATGCCCCGGGCCTCTAGTGCCTTTTATATTAGAGAAGCATATAGACCAGGGTGGTTGGATTGAACAGTGAAGGGAGATGAGGTCAGAGCAGAAGGATATCAGATCATGTAGGATTTGGATGCCAATGTGAAAACTTTGGATTTTATTCTACGTGACTTGAGAGGCCAGTGGGATATTGATACAAAGAAGATATAAATTGGCTTAGTTTTAAAAGTAATTGCTTTGTGAACTAAAGAAAATTAAATAAAATAAAGAAAGAACAGACTTTAGGAAGGCAAAAGAGGAAGCAGGAAGAACAATCAGTGCAACTTCAATAACACAGAAGAAGATAATGGCAGCTTTGGAAAAGGATTTGGGAGTAGACTCGGGGAGAAGAACTGGATTATATAAAAAATATTTTTATTTTACAGTTGCAGCAGGCAGGATTTGTTGATGGTTGGGCAGAGAGTATAAGGGAAAGGACCGAGCGAGGATAATGACAATGTTTTTAGATTGAGCATCTGCAAAGATTGAGATGCCATATACCAAAATGAGGAGACTAACGAAGGAAAAAGCAAGTTTTAAAACAAAGAGAGAAATCAAAATTTTGGTGTAAGAGGTATTACAGTATTTAAACTGAAGCATGAAAATACTGAAAAAGAATAAAGTATTTACATGAAGAGCCTCAATATATTCAGAGGAAAATAACTGTTTTCTGTTATTTCATGTTGCAGGTTGTCTATCTTCATAACAACAACATCACTGCAGTTGGATCTAATGACTTCTGCCCACCTGGATACAACACCAAAAAGGCTTCTTATTCAGGAGTGAGTCTTTTCAGCAACCCAGTTAAGTACTGGAACATTCAGCCAGCCACCTTCCGATGTGTCTATGTGCGCTCTGCCATTCAACTCGGAAACTACAAGTAACTCCCAACAAAGCCTTCATTTTTATAACCTGGCAAAATCCCATTAATGCCATTGCTTAAAAAAGGAAATAAAAAGAAGAAAATGAAAGCCAGATACTGAAATCCTAACTGCAATGTGGATGTTTTTCCCACATGCTTTATCACGCATAAAGCCAAATATGCAGTTAAAATAACTGCCTACAATAAAAAAGTTTTGCCTGTCATTTCAGAATCCTTTTTTGAAGCTTTCTATTGATGTTAACTGAGCTATTGCAGATATTATTAGTTCACTAAATGTAAAATTTGGAGAAAATATGTATGTCCAAAATTTAGTAAAGTTTTTTTTTTTCTAATGTTCAGAAGGAATTAAATTTTAAAAGTAATCAATCTTCTGTAACTTATAGGATGGATAGTACCTTTGGCATAAAGTCAAAAGTAAAACTCTAGCTTTGTATTAATCCCCATTATTACTGGAAAAGCCTCATTTGAATATTTAAATTCAATATAGGCTATGTAAAATTTCTGCTGTCATTATTTTGAAAAAAATAAATTCATAAGTTCACATTCAAAATATTACTATGGTATAAAAATGTAATTGTAAACCTTCCCTAAACTTAATTTTCTTAAAAAGTAGACATTGCTTTATTGATATAAATAACACCTTGTGTCAAGTTCTTAGATATTTACTCTTCTCCTGTCCTTTAACATTTGTGTATTGTAACTTAAGTTATCTATATTCAATGTCAAGTTGATAAAACACAAAACTGACTTTTTCTGAGTGGTCTAGAAAACTGATATTCTATAGTTACTAAGATACCAAATCATCTTTAAAACTCCCATGTGTATAATTAGGCTACTCACCTGAATATTTCTATAATTACTAGACATATTAGAAATATTTATTGCATCTAGTTAAACCTTCATTTGATTTTAGAATTTTTTTCTGCAGAGTTTAAAACAACTATCAAAGCAGACCATTCAACAAGCCTGGGGAATGGGATGATTTACCAAGAGTAAATATTTATCAAAAAGTGTATTTATGCCATCAGCATCTAATAAGTAAACATGGGAAGACAGTTTGTTTCTTCTACAATATTGGATGTTTTATGGTTGTATATACTAAAAACTGAATCCAAACTGCTTTAGACTAAAAAATAAAATAAAATAAATAGAAATACAAAATAGTCCTGCTGTTAGGTGAGCCGTTCGCTCCAATTTGACCTGAGTGTCTCAGCAGTTCTTTCACTGCATTTTCTGGCTGGCTTCTCTTATGGTTGCAAAATAGAGATCTCCCCCATTATTTATTTCATTCGGGACAAAAAGAACATTAGCACAATATTTCCAGGAAAAGTCATGAGATTTTCTCTGGTTATTACATACAAACTTCACAACACTGTAGTGTCAGTGAGCAAATATTGTTACTCCCATTTCATAGAAAAGTAGAAATAACTTTCCTGTAGGTAAATACCTGATAAAGACCTGGTGGCAACAGAGCTTTTTCTCTGTTTCTTTGTACAAGGCAGGGTTTGGTAGAAAACTGAATTTACCCCAGAGAATTCACATGAAAATAACTTTATGAAGGTACTATTATAGGGTGTGCAGATTTTATTGCATCAAACAAGGGATGGTGAGGCACCCAGAGACTGGCCACTGGTGGGAAGCCTTTCCCACCATATAGCCGAATGAACAGGGGAAGAAATTGTGTTTCTGGAGCCAAGTGCGAGAACAGCTACGGAGGACATTCCTGCCCAGGGAGCCATGTGCCTGAAGGAACACAACGTCTGCCAGAGGTGAGGTACTGAAGCAGGACATCTACTTTTCCTCATACAGATCCTCCCACTGTTCAAACCTAAAGGAAAGACAACCATGAAGAAAGCCAGGTAGATAAAATCTTATCCTGGAGCAGACCAGAGAAGAGAGGAAATGAATCTGGTGGAGGCACTTGGAGAATAACCAGCTCAAGCATTCTAATTACAATTGTAGGGTTAGTGAACAAATTCTACCAGCCTAAGATAAGAATTACACTCATATCATATGTTATCCCAGGCATATTTTCTTAACCATAGTTACTTTAGACTTTTTTGCATTAAGCAGAGGTCCTAATGAATAAAAAAGCATATATTTGATGAAACTTTGTCAAATGATTCGCTGAATCTGGTTTTCCATTCTTAACATGAAGCTATTTTCATAATGGCTTTGACTAAAGCAGAGTTTACTCCTTTAAATAACTATGGTTCATATTAAAAATCAAAGTGTAAACAGAAAACCTACATTGTCAATATTAAGGGGCAGTCAGTTATGTATTATACAAAAATTTGACAGAAAACAAAAAATAATATTTGGATAATGATGAGAATCATGAGAATTGATGCCCAGAGCTCTAAGCTAATAATGCATTTAAAGTCATATTTTTCTTTTTACCAATTACTGCCAGAAATGTACAAAGCTATGTATAAGCTATTTAACTTAGATGGACTTTCATGAAATTATTATATTGGTGATATTTATCCATAGCCTTGCATCAGGCAGTAAAAAGGGAGGCTAATTATTGATTTAGCATAATTCATTCATTCATTCATTCATTCAATAAACTAGACATAGCTCCTAGTGGAAAAATGAAAACAACAACAATAGATATTTGTTTCTGGAGTTTTTTCAGTGCATACAAACTGCCATCTTCTGTGCTAGGCTCTTTTTGGACTGGGCATTTATTTATCACAACAATCCCACAGAATATTCTATTCCCATTTCATAGATGATAAAATTGAGATATATAGGAAGTATAGAGTCAGCACTGTAACCCTGATGTGTGCTAATCCAGTTAGGTTTGGCCTTAACTTTTGCAATAGTTTATACAATTCATAGCATTGTCAAAACCAAAGGTAGAAGTCTTAAAACACTAAGAAGGGAATATATTCATGGTTCTTAGCAGTTCCTTAGCATTGTGTTAATAGGTCAGAGCCTTGAGGTTCAGGTGCCATCAAGATAATAACTGTTCTTTCATTGAATACTGTCTTAACTTATTTAACAGGTACAATAGTCCTATGGGCTATGTATAGTTATTTAATGTCCCTTTTACAGAAAGGCAAAGGAAACCCCAGAGTGGTCAAGTAATTTTTCCATGGATACAGAGCTTATAAGTAAGAAAGACAACTCTTCCATCACTTCAATGCGTTGTCTTCTGCTACTTTAGAAAAAACGTATTTGTGTCTAACAATGAAGCATCAATGAACATTCACAGTATTTTTTGAAATATTGTGCAATGCTATAAAATAATGGGTAATCCCACCAGCTGCAATTAGTGTTATTACATTTCAGAAATGGTGAATTCATTCATAACAAATAGAAAATATTCTACAGTAACACTGTTTAATTTTGAAAATGTTCTATATCAACATAAAAGTGTCCTATATCCACTAGCTGCACATGTTTATGGAGCATTAAAAATGTGATAGAACTAAATAACATTTTAAATTTCATTTAATTTCAATGCATTTAAAGTTAATAGCCTTGTATAACTACTTGATATCACATTGAATATCATATTATAAATACTCCCAATGAGTTTAAATATGACTTCCATAATACAGAGTGGATTTCTATTCATGCATAAATATTTACTAAGCCTGTGCTGCATATTGGAGATCCTACCTAATAAAAGAGTAATATGCAAATTGACCATACCTTTGCTACACCCACAAGCCATGCCCACCAGCCACACCCACCAGCCAATCAGAGCGAGTATGCAAATAAACCCAACCAAGATGGCTACAGCCACAGAGAGCAGGAGGGTGGCTTGGGTTTCCCAGGCAATGGTGCTTTCCTCCGGCCCTTGCTGGCCTAAGCTCCACTCAAGGCTACAAAGTTTCAATTATAGAAGGTAAACAAATCCAAACAGAAATGGCGGCAGCCACGGAGCTGGAGAGAGCAGTCTAGGGTTGCCCCTGGCAACGGAGGAAGCCAAGTTTTCCACCTGCCCTGGCCAGCCTAGGCTTCCACTCCAGGCTACAAAGTTTCAATTATAGAAGGTGAATTAACCCTAACAGAAATGGCTGCCGCCATGCCACGGAGTGAGCAAAAGGCTTGGCTCCGCTCTAGGCTACAAAGTTTCAATTGTAGAAGGTAAATAAATTCCAGATACCAGGGCCTCCTCTTGGGTCGCCAGGGGGCGTGGCTGGCCTGCAAACCACCACAGGCCCCTCTCCCAGGCCACCCCACAGCCCAAGGGAACCCCCACCCTGATCCAGGACACCCTTCAGGGCAAACCAGCTGGCCCCCACCTGTGCACCAGGCCTCTATCCTATGTAATAAAAGAGTAATATGCAGATTGACCATCACTCCAACACACAATATAGCTGCCCCCATGTGGTCAAAGATCCTGCCCCCATGTGGACACAAGATGGCCACCACAAGATAGCCAGCAGGGGAAGGCAGTTGGGAGGCACCCGGCCTGCAAGGGAGGGCAGTTGAGAAGGACCAGGCCTGCAAGGGAGGGCAGTTGGAGGCGATCAACCCTGCAGGGGAGGGCAGTTAGCGGTGATCAGGCGGGCAGAGGAGGGGAGTTGGGGGCAAACAGGCTGGCAGGGGAGCAGTTAGGCATCAATCAGGCTGGCAGCGGAGTGGTTAGGGGTTGATCAGGCTGGCAGGCAGAAGCGGTTAGGGGCAATCAGGAAGGCAGGCTAGGTGAGCAGTTGGGAGCCAGCAGTCCTGGATTGTGAGAGGGATGTCCGACTGCCCGTTTAGGATCGGGCCTAAATGGGCAGTCGGACATCCCTCGAGGGGTCCCAGATTGGAAAGGGTGCAGGCTGGGCTGAGGGACAACCCCCTCCGTGCACGAATTTCTTGCACCGGGCCTCTAGTATAATAATAAATAAGATGCCCTTTTTGATTTTAAGGGTTCTTAAAGGACACAATCATGTAAGCAAATAATAGAAATATGGAAGGATAAATTTTATCAGAGTAATATAAGCAAGTTACAGCAGAGTTCAAGGAAAGGATTATCAGTTTTGCCAAGGGAGCAGAATACACACAGAGAAATATGGAAGACTTCACTGAGAGGGGAGCTGGTTGAGGTAGGTTTTAATGAGTGTAAGAGTTCAACAGGGAGACTTTAGGGAAAGGGGCTGCTCAAGGCAGAGAGTAAGTTCAAAAACTCAGAGTTGTACCTAGGCAAGTCTTCTCTGGTGGGCTGCCATAAAGGAGCGCTTACTCAGATGCTTTGCTTTCTCTGAAGCATGGGCAGAAGTTTACAACCAGAGATGATATGCCCAGAGCTGAGGACAGCATTAGGAGGAGCCACCCTTTTTCCTCTTTCCACAGGATTGCTGAGTCCCAAAATACCAATTTCCTAGAATGTTCAATAGGAGGGAGAAACTGTCTTCTCTCTTACTATTCTAAAGATCCTACACTTATAGTGAAGAGGAGGTTTCTATTAGAAGGCATCCAGGTGTTCAAGGTCCATGTCATCCCTAGTTTTATTTTTTTCCAAACAGGACCTGGAATGCTGCACCCTTTTTCTTTAGCCCTTCCTCCTCCATATTGTATCTTTCCACCTGTAGGGGAAAAGCTTGCAGTTACCATGCTGCTTAATTTACAACTGAGTGCCGAAACAAGCTTGGCTCAGTGGATAGAGCGTCGGCCTGCGGACTCAAGGGTCCCAGGTTCGATTCCGGTCAGGTGCATGTGCCTTGGTTGCGGGCACATCCCCAGTGGGGGGTGTGCAAGAGGCAGCTGATCGATGTTTCTCTCTCATCGATGTTTCTGACTATCCCTCTCTCTTCCTCTCTGTAAAAAATCAATAAAATATATTTTTTAAAAAAATTTACAACTGAGTGAGGGATAGGTGGGGGTAGAAGAATAGGGAAGACTATTTTGGACTTTTATCTCCAAGGCAGATCCTGCAACATACCTTTTCCAGAAGCAAAGTTATTTCTAATTTTGTTTCAGGATCAACAGGAGATAGAGGACTGACCTTTTAGCATCCCTCTTTCAAGTAACTGCCTATATCTATATCTATATCTATATCTATATCTATATCTATATCTATACCTATCATCTATATCTATATCTTCTTTCATGTGAAATAAAGATCCATGTGGCTCATTCCCTTAATTCAACATTTGCTATTTGCATGACTTTGGAAAGTTAACTTAGCCTGTCTGTGACTGATTTCCCTGTCTGTAAAATGGGAATAATAACAGTACACTCCTTATAGATTGGTGTGTGAATTAAGTGTGTTGACCTATGGTGTGATTCTTTTGTCAGAGCCAGGCACCTGAGAAAGACTCCAACATGGTGGTGCTGTTGCTGTTATTCCCCAGGATGCATAGTTAGAGCTGCAATAATTTCAAAGGGTATTAGGTCCTTAGGACTATGGAGTCTGAGATTATGTATTTCAAACAAGCTTCCAGGAATGTTGCTGCTGTTTGAGGAACAAAGCAATCGAGTCCTCCCATTACTTAATGTACCCTGTCTGTCTCTTGTGTCCCACTGCTTGGCCCCTGTGAGAAACTACCACCGTTTTCATTTTCTAGAGCTACTATAACAAAGTACCACAAGCTGGATGGCTTAAAATGATATAAGTTTATACTCTCATATTTCTAGAGACATAAAGTTCAAAATCAAGGTGTTGATGGAAAATGCTCCCTCTGAAGTCTCTAGGGGAGAATCCTTCCTTCTTCTCCTGGCTTCTGACAGCTCCAGGCTTGGGATGTCACTCTAACCTCTGCCTCTATCGCCACATGGCCTTCTCTCTTCTTGTCTTGTGTGTCTGTGTCTATTCTCCTCTTCTTATAAGGACCATACCTATTTTTGGATTAGTCTCCACCTCACTTCAGTAAGATCAAGTATCTTAACTTGATCATCATCTTAAATAGATCATCTTAACTTGGTCTACTTTCAAATTCACAGGCACTATGGTTTCACATCTGCAACATATCTTTTGGAGGGACACAGTTCAACCATGAAAACTTTATAAAAATGGTTATTTATTTTTGTTCTTATTTTTACTAACACTTTTGTTTGATCCTGTATAGTTTGCAGAAGAAGTTAGAAAATGTTAATTTACTTCTGACCTTTTGCGGTTGGGTAAGCCCCCTTCATACATTCACGTCAACTTAGGCTGTAATCATTTCTGTCTTAAGGGCAGTCATTTTACCAGACCCAAATTTTCCAGAACATGGTATTTATGTTCTTTTAATGCATTCCTCTTCAATGATCTTGATCCAGCAATGAAACTTGCTGTTGTACTCATCACATAAATCATGCATAATGTGGGTCTCCACTTGCCTTCTGGTTCAGTCAGTGTACTGAGCTGTGACTATTATCTTTCTTTTCTTTTTTCCTCCCTCCTTTTCTGTAATACTATTCCAAGAAACTCCTTGATTCCACAGTTCATTGCAGCTGCAGATATAGACTCTCAGGGCCTTGTCTTCCACACAAACAAAGAAATACCTAATCCCTTGAGTAAACTAAAAACACTGTATGCAACAGTTTCTCCATCATATGAAGTTCCAAAAAGGCCTGGTTCAAGACTCCTCCTTAATGCACAGAGAACAATGTCTCGCCCAGTCACAGTAGAGGAGCCTTCCAAGGCAGACAAGTAAAATGGAGGAAAGTAAAGCAGGACTGGGAAATAGGAACGTGAGAGGGTGGGGTCTGTGATTTTATATAGGACGGTCGGAGGAAAATTCTTCAGATAAAGTGACATTTGAGCAGAGATATTAAGGACTGAAGGAAGTACGACAAAAAGAAGGGTCCCTAATGAGGAAGATGTGCAGAAGATTCTAGTAACAGCGGAAAGGGCAAATGCAAACAGTGTAAAGTGAGGAAGGAGAGGCAAAATATGACATGAGGTCAGAGAGGTAATGAGAACCTAAATCTTGCAGGGCATTTTAGGCCGTTTTAAAGATGGCCTTTTCCTCTGAATATGGCAGGAAGCTATTGGAGGGGATCTCAGCAGAGGAATGACTTGCTTGAACTGTATATGAAAGAATATTCTGGCTGTATGGATTGTGGAGGGACAGTGATGGTCCCAGGAGAGATATTTAGAATGTCACTGCAATAATCAAGGCAGAGATGATAATGGTTTTGACCTGGATAGTAGCAGAGAAGGTGGTGAGAAAAAGTCACAATGTAGAAGTATTTTGAAGATACAAGAGGATAAGGATGCCTGAGAAATCAAATGGGGTGTGAGAGAGAAACAATAAAGACAGAGATTCTTCTTCCAAGCATTTTGGCCTGAGCCACTGGAAGGACAAAGTGACTGAGATGGGAAGACTGTGAGGAGGTTGAAGTGGAGGGGATGGAAATGAACAGTTTAATTGTGGATGTGCTCCTTTTGAGAGGCCTATTCAATTTCCATCTGGACGTATGAAGGAGGCTTTTTGGATCTAGGCATCTGGAGCTCAAGGGAGAGGGTGGGGTTATAGGCATAAATCTGGAAGATGCCAGAATATAGATTGTCCTTCTTTATCAGTGCATAAATGACTTAACATAACTCAAACTAAGCAATCATACTGTACAATGTTAGCAACACATTTTTACAGGGCCAGTTCTGGCCTTTGCAATGTTCTTGTGGTTTCTAAGATAAACAAACATATGATATGTCTCCCCTCCCCAATGCCTTTTCAGAGATCCTGTCAGCATTTCCAAAACAGTTCTTACTTGAGCAACATGAAGAAAGAAAAACCTGAGGAGAAAGGATTTTATTGTTTTTAAAAATCTCTTTTTCTCTTATGAGTTTAAAATTGTATAAAAACAGTCTAGTTTCTGTTTCCCACAAGAGCTCACATTAACAAAAGTGCAGCTTGCCTTACATGTGGGTTAATAACTTGCTGGTGGTTTGACAGTTATGAATACACAGTCCTGTTCCAAATACTAGTAGGAAGCATATCACTGAAACTGCAGGAATCACAGTGGGCCTCAGGCGCTGTACCAGCACATTTCACTAGAAAACCATGGACACGTATAAATTTCACAGCTAGGCAATTATTTCATGGAATCCTAACACAGACAATTCTCTAATAACTTGTATTGATCATAACTTTATAAACAATCCATATGGTCACTTGATCTGGCATTAATATGTAAAAAATATAAAATATTTCTATTGAAATAATTGACTTTTTCCTATCTTTTCACACAATAGCTATGTGTGCATGCTGGGTTGGGATATGAAGGTAGGTGGATGTCCTCTTGCAATATTAACATGCTCTTGAGAGAAAATAAAATTTTAATTGATATAATTATTAATTCATTTATTCCTTTACTTCACATATTTATTGGAAACTTGGAATATCACAGGAACTATGCTAGATCTGGAGAAAATTAAAACCAAGAAATGTATATTTTCTTCCCTGTAGTAAAAACTGCAGGATGTGAAAGTGAGATATTATTTCAATAAACTTTAAAAATGAATGAAAGGATAATATCTGAGATGGTTCTGAGAGGAAATGAAAGTTAAAAGCATTGTATACCCATTCATGATTAAGAATTATAATGTTAGAAAAATTTCCTGTGGCTGTCCTTGACTTCAGAAAAGAACATCTGGAACACTGTAAGAAATACCAGGCCACCTACAGATCACAAAGCTTTTACGGAGGTCTAGGGAATGATAAACAGAGCTTAGGAGACCAGATGTTTCTGGACACTGTTATTGTGTTTAAGATCTTTCTCATGCCATCTGGATTAATAAATTATTTTTTTCTAAGGTATTTCTTTCTAACTTCAGCAACACTCAATTGTAAATATATTAGAAACCTATTTCACTAAAATAGAGTTAGTAGATCTCTGAAAGGCAAAGTTAGTGCCAGAAACTGCAGCTACTCATGAGTGAGATGTACAATGGACCCCAGGTTTAAAAGTTGCTGTCATGTTTACAAAGCCTTCATTTACTCCTGACCTCCAGCGTCTGCTTTTAAACTCTTTTCTCAGAAACAATGCCTAAGGATCTAGTTGGAAAAAGTTGGAAATAGGGTAATAATGTCATTACTCTTTTCATAGAACTCCTTTACTTTGATACTTTCTGTCTCTAGTAAATAGCAAACCAATTTGGTGTTGTTGTTTATTTTTTTCCAGTTTTATTAATGTGTAATTGACTATAACATTATAGAAATTTAAGGTATATAACATAATGATTTGGAAATATATATACATATCAAAATGATTTCCACAATAAATTGGGTTAACATCTATCAGCTAATATTCTTTCTCTGGGTTTTCTTGCATTAGCAATAATAATAATAATAATAATAATAATAATAATAGCAATGCTATTTTGCATTGATATGGCAACTTTTGGTTGGCAAGTATATTCACCAATATAATCTCATTGCTATTTTACAACCAACAGTGCAATTGATTGTGTTCTGATAAAAAAGAGGCAAGAAATAAGTAATGTAAAAGGGCTTTATAGGCAAATGAGATTAAAAATGGCTTTAATCCATTAACATGGGACAAAGAATTGAGTTGCTAACAAGAGTTGGGAAAACAAAAGTTCTCTTTTCCTGCTCCAGATTTTTAATGGCATCCCCTCTACCCTTTCATTCCCATACTCTCCCATTTATCAACTAGAGCCCGGTGTACAAAATTCGTGCACAGGGCCGGGGGGGGGGGTGTCCCTCAGCCCAGCCTGCACCCTCTCCAATCTGGGACCCCTACACCCCTCTCACAATCTGGGACTGCTGGCTCCCAACGACTTGCCTGCCTGCCTGCTTGATTGCCCCTAACCGCTTCTGCCTGCCAGCCTGATTGCCCCCTAACCGCTCCCCTGCCAGCCTAATCAACACCTAACTGCTCCCCTGCCGGCCCAATTGCCTTCAACTGCCCTCCCCTGAAGGCTTGGTCCCCCCCCACCTGCCCTCCCCTGCAGGCCTGGTCCCCCCCAACTGCCCTCCCCTGCAGGCCTGGTCCCCCTAACTGCCCTTTCTCCCCTGCAGGCCTGGTCACCCCCAAGTGCCTTTCCCTGCAGGCCTGGTTGCCCCAACTGCCCTCCCCTGCAGGCCTGGTCACCCCTAACTGCCCTCCCCTGCTGGCCATCTTGTGACCACATGGGGGTGGCCATCTTGTGCGAAGGGGTGATGGTCAATTTGCATATCACCTCTTTATTATATAGGATTCCATCCTTGTTATGGACTGAATGTTTGTGACACCCAAAAATTCATATGTTGAAACACTTATTCCCAATGGGACAGTTTTAGGAGGTGAGGCCTTTGGGAGGTAATTACCATTAGATAATGGTAATGAGGATAGAGCCTTGAGTAGGATTAGAGTCTCCAGAGTTCTTGCTTTGCTCTGTTCTCTGAAATGTGAGGACACAATGGAAAATTGTCCATCTGCAACCTAGAAGAGGGCCCATACTATAACCCAATTGTGCTGGCAGCCTGGTTTTGAATTTGCAGCCTCCAGAACTATAATAAATAAATTTATTTTGTTTATAATACACCCAGTCTATGGTATCTATACAATAAAAGCTTAAGCGACCTTTATGACTGAATGACCAGAAGGACTGGTCAACCAGTCACAATGACACGCACTGACCACCAGGGGGCAGACACTCAATGCAGGAGCTGCTTTTGGTGGTTAGTGAGCTCCCACAGCCAACCTCCCCCTGCCAGCCAAACTCCTGCAGCCCCTCCACCCCTGCCCAGCCAGCCTCCCCATTGGCCCAATTGGGGAGGGGGGCAACCGGCCAATCTCCTGTGGCACTCCCCCTGGCCAGCTCTTCCTCATGGCCAGCTGGCCCCTCAATAGGCCTCGATCACCAGCCAGGCCAAGGGACCTGACCAGTGCACGATTTTGTACACCAGGCCTCTAGTTTTATTATAGTAGTCTGAACTGACTAAGATTATTTTGATTATTTTCACCATCATACAGTTTCACATTCTTGCTACATGAATGGGTCAGAACAGAGCATTTCAGAGGTGGAGATCCCTGTGAGCTGTGGAGCTAGTGTAGGTCCAGGTTTCAGAGCTGAGGGAGAGTGTGCTTGGGGGTCCAGACAGCCTATGTGGAAGCCTGGGCTGTAGCCTCAGACTCTAAATCAGCTTCCAAGGCAGTGGAGAACAACTGTAGAGAGGAAAAGCCTGTGGTCAGAGTGACCTGGGATGGTCTCTGCTTTGTTGTTTATAAGCTGTGTGATATGAAGCATATCAGTTTATCATTTTAAGCTTAAAATTGGGAATAATAATAAACACACCTACCATAAAAGTTACTTAGGACAATTAACTGATATACTATTCTATATATATAAAAGGCTAAGAGACCATCGCAACCGAAACAACCGAATGGATGACTGAACTGGCTGTGTGGGGCAACCAGGCCAGCAGGGGGGTTAGTGAGGGGTGACCAAATGACTGAGCAGCAGGCTGTGGGGCAACCAGACCAGCAGGGGGGGGGAGCAGTTAGGGGTGACCAGGCCAGCAGAGGGGGAGAGTGAGGGGGTCAGTTGGGGTCGACCATGATGGCAGGGAGTGCAATAAGGGCTAACCAGGCTGGCGGGGGGGACACTAAGGGGTGACCAGGCCAGTGGGGGTGGGGCTGTTAGGGGTGACTATACCTGCAGAGGGGGCAGTGGGGTGACCAGGCCAGCACAGGGGGCAGTTAGGTGAAATCAGGCAGGCAGGCAGGTGAGCAGTTAGGAGCCAGTGTTCCCGGATTATGAGAGGGATATCCAACTTCCAGTTTAGGTCTGATCCACAGGACATCCACTGATTCTATGGTAGTTGGACATCCATCGAAGGGTCCTGGATTGGAGAGGGTGAAGGCTGGGCTGAGGGGACACTGCCCCCCTGTGCACGAATTTCATGCATCGGGCCTCTTGTATGTAAATAATAAAATATCCTGTAACATAAAATAAAAAGGAGAATTAAAGTTGTGGGTGGTGGGGAGGCACTAATTGAAAACCATTTATCTACAAAACAAATTTTAAAAATTCTATTTATACTTGAAGTAAATAGTGAAAAAGTAATATGTATCAATGTAAGATAGAGGGAAATAGAGAACTAAACAATAGGCAGAGTTTAAAGAAATAGAACTGCGTCATGAGAAAAATAATACATTTCAGAAACAGTGAAAAGAAAAATCAACACTGCAGAAAGAAGGCAAAAGAAAAAGACAAAGGAATGAACTGTGGTGACAAATAAGAACAGAATGAAAAAACCAACCCATGAGTACTTGATTTTTTTTAAAAAAATGAACTAATTCAAATAGTGCAGAGGGATACTCAAAGGAGGGGAAACATTCTCTGAGTTGAGGATTTGAATCTGCTGCTAAAAAGGGAGCCCATAGAGTATCAAAATTAATGAAAAGCCCAGCTAGTGTTGCTCAGTGGTTGGGTGTCAACCTAGAACCAGGAGGCCACGGTTTGATTCCTGGTAAGGGCACATGCCCAGTTGTGAGCTTGATCCCCAGTGGGGGGATTGCAGGAAGCAGCTGATCAATGATTCTCTCATCATTGATGTTTCTCTCTTTTTCCTTTTCCCTTCAACTCTGAAATCAATTAAAAATATATTAATGTTCAGTAGATGAGTGGATTAAAAAGCTGTGGTACATCTACACAATGGAATACTATCATACCTAATAAAATGGTAATATGCAAATTACCATCACTCCGCTACGCCCACGATTGGGCCGGCTGGAGGCACGGGGCGGGACTCAGGGTGGCCGATTGGCTGGCGGTAGGAGCGGGAGGCGGGGACTCTCGAGTCCCCGACCCCCGCTCCTCCCGCCGGCTTAAACGGCCGGCGCTGCGGAAGACGCTGGTGGCGGAACTCGGGGTGGCCGATTGCGTGGCTGCTGGCACCAGTTTTCCACCAGCAGCAGTTTTCCTCTGGCCACCCGCCCGATCGGAGCGCCTCCCGATCAGAGTTCCTCTCGGGGTGGCTGATCGTGCTGGTGGGAGGCGCTCTGATTGGCGGGTGGCCAGAGGAAAACTGCTGCTGGTGGATAACTGGTGCCAGCAGCCAGGTGAAGGAAAAGTCTATTGCACGAAACTTCGTGCTACGGGCTCCTAGTGTTCCTATAAAAAAGAAAGAACTTTTACCATTTGCAGCAGCATGGATGGACCTGGAGAGCATTGTGCTAAGTGAAATAAGCCAGTCAGAGAAAGATAAATATCACACGATCTCACTCATTTGTGGAATGTAATCAATAACATAAACTGATGAACAAAAATAGATCCAGACTGACAGTCAAACCTCAGAGGGAAGGCAGGGGAGGTTTGAGGGGGGGTTAAGAGATCAACCAAAGGACTTGTATGCATGCATATAAGCATAACCAATGGACACAGACAGTAGGGGGTGAGGGCATGTACTGGGGGGGGGGTGAGGAAAGCAGTGGCTGGGAAGAGGTCAATGGGAGAAAAAGGAAACATATGTAATACTTTAAACAATAAAGAATGAAAATAATATTAATGAAAATAAACCCATTTTGAATAATATTAATGGAATGAAACCTGCCTGATGAAGTACTTGAATTTCAAAAATGAGCATTACACTGCACAGACACACATAAACAATCATACAAGCATAATATGACACACACAAACAACAACAAATAGTCTGTCCAAGGAGAGAAAACAATTATACCTGCCTTGGACCGCCTACAGCATTAAACTTCAAAAGAAACAAAACAAAATTGTCAGAATTTTTATTAATTTTGAGAATATTTATGTGCACTCTTATTTATTTCCCTAAGACCTGGGTGTAATAGGTAGTTAATAAACATTTGTTAGTTGAATTAAGAAGGAATAAACACAAGTGAGTAGAGCAAGCTTTTTTGAAAATGTCTAGATATTTTTTCTTAGTTTTTTTTTTAAATTAAGTTTATTGGGGTGACATTGGTTAAAAGATTATAAAGTTTTCAAATGTACTTTTTTTGTCCAAGAGAACATAATATGATTTCCATTGCCTTCATGTTGTTGAAATGAACAAAGGTTGTTTCTGGTCAATATACTAAAGTCATTGATTTGTTCATGAAAAATCTGGGAAGCATTTTCATAATCTATCAGCAAGTACCACTATCGTAACATCCAAAGCATATTCTCAATCTGTCCCTTTTTCATCAGCGACAACAAATCCACACCATCATATCTCACCTGGAATGTGACATATTAAGAGTGTTTTTCCTACTTCCACTCTCTCCTTTTCTCTACTCCACTTCCCTACAATGCCCACTTCTACAATAACACAATCTATAAGGCTGTACAATTCCTTGTCCAATGCTCAGCACTAACATGCCATGCTTCTCCTACCTCAGGACACTTATACTTTCTATTCCCACTGTCTGGGACACTTCAATCTATGCTCTACTGCCATTCCCAAGACCATGATTTATGGAGCAATGTGTATTTTCCTCACTTTCCATCCCAGTTACTTCTTTTCTTTTTCATAATACTTAAATTATTTTCTAAGATGATCTCATTTTCTTGTTTATTATCTTTTCTACTCCGAATAGATAAACTCCTTGTCTGTCTTGTTTGTTCTTATATGCCAAGAACATAGGTTAATTCCAGACACATATTTGGGCATTCAATATATCTTGACTGAACAAAAGATTAAATGCATAAATGAATGCCTGATCAAAGAAGAACAGTTGGTTAGTCTCAATACCTTCCCACACAACTAACTACTCAAGTTCTGAATTATTGTTCAAAACTGTGCAAACTAGCTGCTTTTATGTATCTCCTTTTCCTTAATTTGGAGTGTTTGGGAAAGGTCCAGTTAATAGAGATGATTTGTAACTTGTGTTCTGCAAGAGGAATCTGAAGGAGTAACTTGGATATTAGAAGGGAAAAATATGTTCAAGGTGATACAATATTAGTACATTTAGTAAAGTCTTCATCACTCCTTGTAAATCTCCACAGATATCTGATTAGGAGACCAGTGTGAGCTAGCAGCAATTCTGATATTGAAAATCACTGTTTACCACAAAGTTACTTTCATTTTGCCATGTGTGTCCAAAGAATGATTGATAAGAGAGAAAGAATATGAATGAAGAAGGAAGGAAGGAAAGAGGAAGCAAAGAAAGAAGAAAGGAAGGGAGGGAGGAAGAGAGAATATGGGGGAGGGAGAAGAGAAAAGGAAGAGAAAGAAAAATTGTTTCATTTTTACATCTGGACCAAATTAGAAAACCAAATGACATTCTCTATGTTGAATTCTGAACCCAGAAAACTGCAGTTGTGGTAAACACCACATTATTTTTAGCAAGCAAATGAGGGAAAATCACATCTGTAGTCCTGGGTTCTGTAAATGCTGGTGGGTTACACAGATACCTTAGGCCAGACACAGTCTTCAGAACTGTAAAGTATTGTTACTGGTGAAATGGAAAATTAGAGTTAATGAAGTTTAAAAACAGTCACTTAAAAAATTCCTTTTAGCAGACTGAGCTAGGGTTTGTTTTGGGTTTGGCTATGTTTACCCTAAGCATAATGTCTGAAAAGCCTTCTTTGGTCATATCAGACTGTCCATCTATTGAAAAACAATATATTTTTAGATGAAGTAATGATTTCTGAGTATCTAGATTATTTTCTTCAAAATAAATACTGTCTAGGCATGGAAATGAAGGGAGATGTGCTTGAAAAATACATGATAATATTTATCACATTGTTTGGAAATGTGATAGAATTTGTAGAATATATAATTTTAATTTTGTATAATATATTTTCTCAAATTTGAATCAGAAAGTATAATGTCATTTCAAAAAACTACTATAATTTCCACAATGTGAAAATTAAAAGTTTTTAAGGTTTCATCCAAAATGCTCACATAAGTTTAACAGGCAAATTCTTCACTTTATTTTTGGTTGGGATAAGAGTAATAAATAAGATAGAGAATTAGATCATACTTACAATACAATACAATACAATAATGAATCTTGCATTAGCCTTTAGGAATTATTCATTATTAAGAATTAGAAATTGTCTCTTTCTGAGACAATTATTTTGATAGTAAGCTGTGTAAAATTATGATACCAAAACTAAAAGGAACCTTTATTTCAAGGAGATAATTGTTCAATGATTTAACTTTAATTTGCTTCATTGTTAGATAGGTAAGCCTGATGCAAATTCATACTATTATATCAATGCAAGTATAAATTATGAACTTTTGGCCTGACTGGAGTGTCTTAGTGGTTGAACACTGACCTATGAACCAGGAGGTCGAGATTTAATTCCCAGTTGTTGCACATGCCCAGGTTGTAGGCTCAATCCCCAGTAGGGAATGTGCAGGAGGCAGCCTTGATGATTCTCTCTCATCATTGATGTTTCTCTCTCTCTCTCCCTCTCCCTTCCTCTCTGAAATCAATAAAAAAATATTTTTAAAAACCTCCTACCCTGTAAAGAACATTGTGATAGATGCTGGAGGCACTACAATGATAACAACAACATAAAAAGCAAGCATGGTTGTCATTGTTGGTGGATATATATGCGCACACACATACAAAAAATAACAAAATAAAATTTAAAAAGGCTAATTGTAATAGATGTTATGAGAGGAACAAAAGAGTAATTACTGAGACTGGTAGGTAACATGCTGAGAGCAAAGTCCAAGGACTTATAGGTGCTACATAAGATAGAAGAATCTGAGGTGAGCTGGGGGTGGTGGAAAGGGATATGGAAAACATGAGTGACAATATTGCTTATTTCAAGAATGGTAGAGCTGGGAAGTCATGGAATATGGAAGCAGAGGTTCTGTTTCTGAGGCCATAATTTCTTCATCTTTAACACAGGTTTAATAGTTTGTATTTCACTTGGTTTTAATAAGGATCAGGTCAAATTGAAAGGGCTTCTATATTGTAAATCACTAAAATGTTAGTAATCATTATTATCTTTGTCAAGAATGGTAAACTGGTGAATTTATCTGGGTATCATGACCATAAAAGACTCCTTTAAGAAACAAGGCATTAAAATAAACTACTGATGGAGCCCTGCATATACAATTGGATGTGTTTAAAGAAACCTGATTAGACCTGGAATATTAGAGTCACAGTCTTCAAACACAGAATAGTATCTTGGACATCTTTCACCAATTCAATCAAAAAGATTTGTGTATTGATGGGACAGGGAGACCAGGAAATTTCATTTATATTTGAACTCTGACTCCTTTCTCGGTGTCATTTTTTCCTTTTCACATTTTGTAATATTCTTAGACCAAAAGTGATATTTGGCATTGAGGAAGGGAGGCATAGGACTCAAATTAAACCATATGTTAACTATATTTAAATAATACTTACTTTGCCTTTTTTCCAAAGGAATGTTCCCCAAATATGTACTATAAGAGTATTCTTTATGCCGTAGTGGAAGTAAGCAAAAATCCTAATAAATTGAACTAGTGAATCTAAAAACAACAGAAATTCCCTTCTTTTGTTTACTTCCTTGTTCTTTTCAGTCACCATCTGTGTGGACAGCATATGTTCTAAGCACTAAACACATGGATACACATAGACATGTGTAATAGAAAAATAACACATGTTTGCATTTGTTGCAAAGTGATTGAAGGAGCAGTAAAGGGAAATATAATTGAGAAGCAGGCAGGAAAAGCTGGACAGAGGGGAGTCAGCATTAATAAGGACCCTCGTGATGTTCATGGACAAAATTACATGAAAAAGACAGTTGGGGAAGTGTTGTCAGTGATTGTGATCCATGATCCAGCACAACAGCACAACTGTTTTTCTGCTTAGATATTCATCTTTTAATTTTTTTTCCAAAGTGGCAAAATGAGATTATGAATCATTTAAGGATTCCACTCTGAGTCATGATCATGGTGTTCAGAGAAATAATGTAGACGTTGAGCTCTCATGCCTTCCCTCTCTTGGTTGCCTGGACTCGTTCACATCACTTCTGGGAAGAGCAACCCACATAGCCACAAGCAAATTTCTCAGTGTACTTTGTAAGTTACTCCAAAGACTTTTCCCAGAAAAGGCATTAACCAGACGCAGAATAAAGTCATTATAACTTTATTTTCCCTGGCTTCCAAAGGAGTATTGAGTTCACAATTTGGTGATGTAACAACTTAATTATTCTACTAATGATCGTATCTCAACTCACCTTCCTAACTGGATCCTAAAAGCTTCAAAGTAGAAAGTCTAAGTATCTAATGTTAGAGTATAAATTAAAAGATACCATGTGGTATGGCTAAACTTGATTTTTGAAAAAAATTTTGTCAAACATATTAGAAATCATAGATCTAAAGAGCAGAGTTTCTTTTAATCAAACACACATTTAGAGATTTTATTTCTATGAGCCTTTAGTTCAACAAAACAGTTTTGGAAACTGTTGTAGGCAGAATAGTGGCTTCTCAATGATGTCCACTTTTTCATTCCCAGAAGTTGTAAATATGTTAGATTTGGTGGCAGTGAGGAGTTAAGGTGGCTGATGGACTTAAGGGTGCAACAGCTGACATTAAAACAGGGAGATACCCTAACTTATCTGAGTGGAACTAATGTAATCACAGGGTCCTTAAAAGTGGGAGAAGGAAGCAGAAGTGTCAGTGTCAGAGTGATGTGCTATGATGTTGGGCTGAAGAGACAAGAAACTCGGGCATCTCTAGAACCTGGAAGAGGCAAGGGAATGAATTGTCCCTTAGAGCTTCCAAAGGAATGCAGCTCTGCTGACTCCTTGATTTCAACCCAGTGAAACTCATTTTGGGTTTCTGAGCTCCAGAATGGAAAGATAATGAATTTTTGCTGTTTTAAGCCACTAAATTTGTGGCAATTTGTTACAGCAGTGATAGGAGACTAATACTGAAATTCATCTAGGTCCCTTCTCCCCCTCCCTCACTATACTCCAGGCATTTGACCTTGGTTTTGTTACTCCAGAGTCAACCATCCTAACAGGAATTTGTTTTGGAGTCATAGCCAAATATCAGAAGTTACGCAAACCCAGCCAGAGATGGTGTGAGTTGAATCATTGAGGATTGATCAGTACATCACCACCCCAGAGATAAGAGGCCACAAACTCAGAAGCCACAGGGATTAATCAAGAAGATATCAAAATGAACAAACGAACCAAGTTACAGATCTCACTAGCCACTCCTTCCTTACCTCAGTCCCCTGACACCAGGAAGATATATGTGCCCCAACCCAGATTCCATCTTGTAAAAGATAATGGTGAGGGAATTAAACTCTGGAAGCTAAAGGGATCATGTAAATTGAAAGAGACTGTTTAAATAGAAAAAGTTAACAAAATGACAGTTAGTAAATTCAAATTCCTTCCATCCACTGTTGGTGAAAGAGAGATTTTTAAAAATGAAAAAATAAATATTCCAATTTTTCTTGTACATCTGAATATAGTTCATTAATTTTCAACCAACCTAAAATGAGTAAATACTCTGGCCTAGCTCACTTCCAGACTTTCCTGAGTCCATTTCTGACCAATAAGAATATTCCTGAAGACACTGAGTTTTGTTTTTAAATTCTCACCAGAGGATGTGTGTATTAATTTTTTAGGAAGAGAGGAAAGGGAGAAGATACAGAGAGAGAGAAACATCGATCAGCTGCCTCCCATATGTGCCCTGACTGGGAATCGAACTGGAAACCTTTTTGGTGCATGGGGATGAGTCCAACCAACTGGACTAGCTGGCTGGGGTAGCCTGAGATTTTTAACATCTTTCCTCAAATTTGCACTATCTGTGGACCAAATTGATAGGCAGGAAGCAGGTCCTGCTGAACACATCTCTGCTCCCCTTGTGAGATCCTTCTCTTTAACCTTGAATTTCCTCCAGTGTAGTCACACATTTTTCATTTATAAAAAGGGCAGAGACACCATCTCCTTAAAATATCTGAGAACTAGCATACAAGTTATAATAAGGCTCTTCAATTAATGCAGGAGCCCATAAAAAATCAGGCATTTGGAACATGAGATCATTATTACAAGATCATGTTATGCAGGGGGAATTCCCTTCCTGTTAGCATGAGGCCTCCAAGTTTAAGAGTGATCTTTTTTCTACCAGAGGGACAAAAATAGAAAAATGAACAAAATATAGCTTACCTATTGCCATCTGATTAACCTAATCACCTTTGGTGTTTGTCACACACTTCGGTCAGGATGTCTTAGGGAAATCTCTTGGAACTCTGCATTTCTTGAAAGTCCCTTAAATGACTTTTATCAACAGCCAACTTTGAAAATCATTGACTTATTCAAATTTTTTTTACTTATTTTTTTTTATTTACTTTATTGGGGTGATATTGGTTAATAAAATTATATAGGTTTCAGGTGTATTATTCTATGGTACATCATTGCATATTGTATTGTGTGTTCACATAAAGTCAAGTCTCTTTCTGTCACCATTTATCTCCCTTATACCCTCATCTACCTCCTCCCACACCCCCTTTCCTCTGGTAATCACCATAATGCTGTCTGTATCAATAAGTTTTTTGGGTTTTTGCTTAATCCCTTCACCTTTTTCACCCAGCTCCACAACCCCCGCCCCCCTTCCTTCTGGCAGCTGTCAGTCTGTTCTCTATCTGTGAATCTGTTTCTATTTTATTTGTTAGTTTATTTTGTTCCTTAGATTCCACATATGAGTGAGATCATATGGTACTTGTCTTTCTGACTGGCTTATTTCACTTAGCGTAATGCTCTCCAAAATTTGAGTTTTGGCCAACTCTAACTAGAGGACACAAAAGACATGGCTTTTTTAAAAATAGTGAAATGAATATTTAAACCAATAATTAACTGCCAAAATTGCTATAATGTACCTGCCCATTTTCTTCTTGAAAACTTAGAAGTACTTCCACTGATGCCATGGTAATTCCATTGTTATGCAAAGGAAGAAATTGGGTGTGGTTTGGAATATAACAGGTCTGGGTGAGTATTCAAACATATGTATTCTGCAGAAAGGAAACTTAGAAACACACTAGAGTTTTCAATATTGAAGTAATTATCATAAGACATCTTTGTGGTTTATGAATAAATCAACTACAACTTGTATTTTAAAACCCCAGTGCTATTTTCTGAAAATTTCTTCTGAAGCTTAGAAGAAACCATTTAACTTTGGAAAATGTGTATCATCTGAAAGTGTATTAACTACATTTCTTACAGGTCAACCATTTCCTTGCAAATATAATTGAGGAAGGATATTTGTAATGAAAGGTACATAAAAAATTTCAGGACCAAGGTTTTCAACACTAAAATAATGAATACTCACACCATTTGCTGTAGAGTCAGTTTATTTTTAGTGGAACCGATTTCATAATGAGTCAACATTATGTCATTTGTAAAACATGCTAAATGACTTTGCTACTAAAAACACTTTAGGATTATATAAGTCTTCAAAACTTTATCATTTTGATGAGGATATGCCTCCTCAGAAAATTTTCATTTGTAAATAAGTTAATCCCAATATATTTTTAATCTTACATGTTGTTTACACATAGTTTGAACCTTCAATTAAATGAACTCCTTGAAAAATAATGTGTTCTGAACCATCATAGAGTTAATCAGAAGGAAAAGGGATTTATTTTTAACTTTGACTATATCTGAAGCCTATCTATAAATGTATTTAGTCTTGGGAGATAGTTAAGTCTCCTCCATCCCTCTGTACCTTTTAAAAGCTTTCCCTCTTCCTGTAATTGTGTAAACTATTCTTGGCTTACCAGGTCATCCTTCACTTCTTAATGTAAAACCTTCTTCAGTATATCTGATATACTGAAGAAGGTTTACTATACTATATCTGACGCTGCTGCCCCATGAAACAGTATCTTGTTCCTCCTGTAGAACTTGCCACAAAATCAGAACTGCATCTTTTTTTTTGTTTTTCACGTTTTTCACCTAGACTTTGTGCTTCTTGAGGACAGCGGCTGGTCTCTTTTTAAAGACATTTATGTGTGGACAGATGATGAATTATGTGTTTTTTCTTTAAGGGGCAAATCAGAATTTTTAAAATTGTCTTACATTTTTGTATTGATTTTCATTTGAATTGCCTGTTGGGGAATAGTTCCTTAAGAATTTTTTCAGTGCTTACGATCTTTCAAGTTTTTATTAGGTCCCAGCTACAGAAGTTAGAAGGGAGTATTCTAATGCAGTTAATGCATTACCTGGTTATATTATAACCAGGGGCCCAGTGCACAAATTCGTGCACCTTGAAAGGAACTGTGGGCCTTGAGGCTGCAGTAGGCACAGGGGCAGGTCTCAGCCCATCCTCCACGCCCCAATCGGCCTCTCCCACCACAGCTCCCAATCTGTATCTGCCAGCAGCCCTGCTCCCTCCTCTGCCATCTCTCCCACATGCTGATGGTGCTGATTCCACTCACACCCACTGCTTGACGCCTGCCCCAATCGCTCTGCGCCCTCAGTGGGTGTGAGCAGCAGCTGCTGTCGTGATCGCCCCTCAGGAGTAGGGGGAGGTGGAGAAGCCCT
This sequence comes from Ia io, assembly GCA_025583905.1. Classification (NCBI taxonomy): domain Eukaryota; kingdom Metazoa; phylum Chordata; class Mammalia; order Chiroptera; family Vespertilionidae; genus Ia; species Ia io. Next base: position 24,039,998 of record JAJQQW010000007.1, read on the forward strand.
CAGGGGCAATCTGGGCCAGCAGCCCCTGCTCACACCTGCTGATGGTGCCCAGTGATGGGAACTGGTGTGGGGCCCGGCGGCGAGTGTAAGCAGCAACTCCAGTGTCGGCTGTGGGTGAGAGCAAGGCTGGCACTGGCAGTGGTTGCGAGTGGTGGCTCTGGCACCGGCAGTGGGTGCAAGTAGGACCAGCACTAGCAGCAGGTACAAGTGCTGGGTTGGACTGCGGCACATAGGAGCAAAGAATTTTCAGTAACCACCAGAGGCTTGCCCTGATGACAGCAATTGGCACCCCACCTTCGTCTGGCATCCCCACTCACCTGTTCTGTCATACCGCTGTGCCGATTCCCACCATGTTCTGCGCTCTGTCGCGTGCTGCCAATTCCTGCCATGTTCCACACACGCCCCTTGGTGGTCAGTGCACATCATAGCGAGCAATGGAACTCCCGTTCTCCTGGTTGAACTACTGAGGTGACACTTTGCATATTAGCCTTTTATATATAGAGATAATTATAACCTGTAACTTATATTTGTTTTTTCATGTTGTTTGATGTAAATAGTAGTATAAATATTAAACATTTATGAACATTAAACCTAGTTTCATATGTTTGAGCATACAAAAATAAATTACTATATGCTTACAATGTTCTAAGTGTTTCAATGTATCAACTTATTTAATCCTCCTACCTTCACTATGATGGACATAATTGACCCTATTTTACAAATGTGGAAACGAGGTTTAGAGTGTTTATATACATAAAGTTAGTAGTAGAGAAGACAACAGAAGAGACAGAAGCAATAATTCACATCTCTGGACATTTGCTGCTCCTATAAGATGCTAACCTTCCATGTCCTTCTCTTTCATACTTGCTGAAAGTGGTAGACCTAACAATAAAATAACTAACATTTATTGAGTGTTTATTGAATGCAGGGGATTATTCTAAGAGTTTTACATACATTAACTCATTTAAGTTCATTAATAAATCTTTATGAGATAGGCACCATGATCATACCTACTGGTACTTCAAGAGAAACAAACTGAGAAAGAGAATTGCCCAAGATCACACAGCAGATATGTTATAGAGCACTCACGTGCTAGAATACTTAAGTCCAATTAAATATGCGTAACTTTGCTATGCATGATTCCAGACATATATAAAGCTTTAACAGCTGGTTGACATGCTTCACATATGTGATGTGAAACATGTCTGTTATAAGAGCTTTAGAGGAAATGTCAGAGAAAAATTTTAGGTTTGAACTTTGAAACAAAACTATGGTGTCTTGGGAACATTACTTATGCTTCACCTGCTTTAAAAAAAAATAACAGGAAATTTAATTCTTTCTTGCTTATCCTGTCAACATAATTAAAACCCACATCAGACTTGCCCATCATTCAAATGTTTCTTCTAGCTTTCATTGACTGAGACAAAATAATCTAGAGAAAACTAGACCTGAAGAAAAATATTCAAAAACCTACTTTTAAAATTTTTATTAAATATATTGGGGTAATATTGGTTAATAAAACTATAAAGGTTTCAAATCAATATATTCATGATCCTATCTAAAAAAGAGGGAATATGCTAATTGACCATCACACCCTCAAAAAGATGGTGGCGCCCACAGCCAATAAGGAGGGAATATTCTAATTGGCTGCCATGCCCTCAAAGATGGCAGTGCCCACAGCCACAAGATGGCAGCGCCTAGTCCCCTCTGCTCCACCGGGGCAGCAGGTGTGCAGCATGGCTGGCCCGCCCCACGCACCTGCCTCCAGAGTCCCCCAGGCCCCTCAGCCCCCCAGCCTCTCAGGGCTGGCCCAAGGTGCAGGAAAGCCTCGGATGTTGACTTCCCAGTCAACACCTGAGGCACAGGCAAGAATCAGATGGTGGCTGCCCAGCTGCCCAGGGCTGCTCGAGGCTCAGGTAACCAGGGCCAGCTGAGGCTTGCGCTGCCAGCAGTGGCAGCAGCAGAGGTGTGATGGGGGCATTGCCTTCACCTGATTGCCTGATCGCCTCCCACTCCTGAGGCCTCCCAGACTGTGAGAGGAGGCAGGCCGGGCTGAGGGAACCCCCTCCAGTACATGAATTTTCATGCACCGGGCCTCTAGTGTATTATAAAAGTGTACACATGTACAATTAACTTTAACTTATAAAATTTTACTCCTGAAACCTATATAATTTTAGTAACCAGTCACCCCAATAAATTCAATAAAAATAACTAAATATATTAAAAAAGAAACATTGATTGAATTTTAATATACTTATAATTTTTCAATGACAGTGTGGTTTTGATCTTAATGTATATTATATCATAAGGTTTCTTAATATTAAGCCATCCTTGCATTTTGGGTATTTTAGTATTTGAATTTTATTATTATAATGCACTTATTAATATTTAATACATTTGATCACATTATTATTTTAATGTATAATGAAATCTACCTGCTATCATTTTATTTAGAATTCTTGCACTGGAATTTATATGTGAAATTTGTCTTCTTTTGTAAGCTGTCTTCATCATATTTTGGCAATTTTATGGTGTTATATTGAAGACTCATAAACATAAATGGCATTATTCTTTGGATTTTGTCATGGGTAAAATTTTCAACTAAATGTTTTCTACAGAGTTCCCATTAACAATAACAATAATAGTAGCACCCTTTGCCAGTGTTTCTCAGTCATTGAGCGTCAACCCATGAACCAAGAGGTCATGGTTTGATTCCTGGTCAGAGCACATGTCTGGATTGACTGCTCAAATCCCAATAGCAGACATGCAGGAGGCAGCTGACCGATAATTTTCCCTCATCATTGATGTTTCTATCTTTCTCTCCCTCTTCCTTCCTTTCTCTGAAATCAATAAAAACATATTTAAAAAAAAATGATGTTATTTGTATTTTTACTTTATCTCAGAAAGGAAAAGCAGAGTTTTTCAGAGGTTACATGACATATGATGATGGCTAACAGAATACCTCCTTGTGTATTCTTGTGATTTCTAAACTTTACTATAGTAGAATAGTTTTAGAGATTGTTTGTTCTCAGTAACATACTGTGTTCCTGCTGTCTATCCTCGTTTGTGTCAGCTATTATTTTTATAGCCTAGTTATTGCCTAATCAATCCTTATTTTGACATTCTCAAATTTCCTCATTTTACACAAATAAGCAGAAAAAGTAATTATACTTTTTTATCTTATTTTGCAATAACTTAATTTTTTCAAAGTATTTCTAATTTTTTAAATTTTGTATAAAATTATTACTATTTTAATTTAATGTTTTAGTTTATGAAAAAATAAAAAAATACTAGTGTACTATATTTTCTTATATTTACAGATGATCATGGTCATAAACAAGGGAGATTTGGAGACTTTCTCAACCTATAGCTGCACTGCACAAAATCAGATATTAGAGAGTTCTCTAAGTCAAAGGAAGGGGGAATTTAATCCAAAGAAGGTGAATGAAAATGGAAATAGGCAACAGAATATGATAAAGCCACATATTCCTTGGTTTTATAAATATTAATCACATAACTTGTTTTGTCTTATGCAAAGAATATTTCAAATAGTTTTATGGTGCTAATTGAGTTATTGCAGCATTTTCAGACCAAGCATTCAGAATTTAAAGAAAAATGAACTAAATATTAATTGTATAAATGACCAATTGTAAAAGTAATAACATTGTTTATTGTATCTTTTCAACCCAGAGCTGAAAAACCACTGAGCATTTTACTGGATCAAGTATATTACATGGATTGATAATTATATACCAAAACAGAGAGACTAATCTGGCATTGCAAAATGTTTGCTAGATAAAGTCATCAACAAAAGAAAAAATCATAGTGAGTCTCTTTTTAATGATTCACTAACTCATCAAAATAAAAATATTTATCCAAAATACAAAGACTGAAAACAGTTAATATCACATCTGTATAATTGTACTTTTACTTAAAAATGGACAAGTCTATGATGACTAGATAGTTTTTTTTTAATAGAGTACTATTTTTAATTAAAACATACAAACTGTGGTTTGTCAGATTAAGGTATTTGACAAATATATTCTCAAAATACAAAGTGCATCTTTCACTTTAAGGAAAATAACTAACAATATTTGACAAAATTCAAACTTTCAAGCAAAAAATTAGAATTTTAGAAACCAGAGTAGGAAAAGATTCACAATATGATTCTAGGTTCCACATTACAACTAACCTTAAAAAACTATCAGTTTTTAAGGTTTGATGTTGTATTAAAAAAAAAAAGAGTATTTGAAATGACTTTAAAAAGCTGTTTATATACTTCTTTTAAAAATTTAAGTATAGTTGGCATATAATATCTTAGTTTCAGATATACAATATTTTGATTAGGCATTTATATCCCTTATGATGTCATTATCTGTCTCTGTGCAAAGTGATTGTGATATTATTGACTATATTCTCTGATCTGTACCCTATCTCCCTGTGGCTTATTTATTTTATAACTGGAAGTTTATAACTCTTATTTTCCTTTACCTTTTTACCCATCACTTCTCCCTCACCTCTTTCTAGCAACCATCAGTTTGTTTTCTGTATCTGTGAGTCTGTTTCTGTTTGGTTTTTTTGTTGTTGTTAATTTGTTTTGCTGGGGTTTTTTTTTCTAGACTCTGCATATAAGTGAAATCATGTGGGTTTTTTTTTTTCTTTTTCTGACTTATTTCACTTAGCATAATACCCTCTAAGTCCATCCATGTATTCACAAATGGCAAGATTTCATTATTTTGAATATCTGTGTAAGATGAGATTTTCTTCATATGAACCAACCATAGCAATGTATCTCAACAGGTTGAATAAAGAAGCAGCTAAAGCCTGGCCAGTGTGTCTTAGTGGCTGAGACCTATTAACCAGGAGATCACGGTTCAATGCCCGGACAGGGCACATGCCCAGTTTGCAGGCTTGATCACCAGTGGGAGGCATGCAGGAGGCAGCTGATCAATGATTCTCATAATTTATGTTTCTATCTCTCTTTCCCTCTCCCTTCTTCTCTGAAATCAATAAAAATGCATTAAAAAAGAAACAGCTATAATAATTCAGCTCTGTTATATTAAGTCATTTAGTAAATAGATTTGTAAAAATATAAAATAATTCTACTCTTCTCACTAAGTATATTTTGGAAAATATAGGTATTCTCCATGAAAGGTATATACATTAACACATGAGATTCATTATTGTTATCTTAATTAATTACTTAAAATATATTTTAGTTTTAATTTTGAATGTGGTAAATACTGATAGGTGTACCCTGCATATATTATTGGGGTCCTTAAAATATCAATAATTTTAAGAATATAAAGTGTCCTGTGAGAAGTGCTATTTTGTGGGAAGAACATTTCAGCCAGTGAGAACAGTTGGTACAGGTCCCGAAGTGGGAACTGTCTTGGCATAGTTGAAGACTAGGGTAAAGTCTCAAATGTCTACAGCATAAGGGAGAAGGAGAAAAATAATGAGTTGGGGTCTAGGACTTCAGCCAGCATCATCTTATTTAAGATCCCACAAACTGAAAACAAGGAAGAAGGGGAACTGGCAGTACCAGATGTTATTTAAGAAATAAAACTAAAACAATGAGGTCACAGAAACTTTAAGTTTGAACTATCTAAACTTCATGAATGGCTGGTGAAAATATATTCTCATAAACCATTGATGGGAGTGATAATCAGAAGAACATTGTGGAAGCAATTAGGCAATAACTGCATCATCTTAAAATTTGCATATACATTTTTCCAGAAATTCTACTTTTGGGATTTTCTTTAAGCTATATAATGCACTACTGCACAAAATTTGCTCACTATAGCATTGTTCTTCATAACAATGAAGTAATCAAAACAAAACACAAATATTAAACTACTGAAACACTCAACACTGGGCAAAGACATAAGTAATTTTTGATATAGTCATACACAGGAGTATTCAGTAGTCATATAAAACATAATGCAAAGTTATATGTGTTAAGACAAAATAAGACAAATGTTTTAGGTGAAAAGTGCAAGATATATAGGACAAGAGAGAGAGAGAGAGACAGAGAGAGAGAGAGAGAGAGAGAGAGAGAGAGAGAGAGAGATGAAATTCTGTTGTATATATAGGAATGTCTGAAATTTCTGAAGTAATAAAATCTAAACAATGGTAACTTTTAAGGATTGGGATTGGAAATTCAGTTGAGTACAAGTTATTTTAACCTTATATCCTGTTAAATATGTCAGCATGTTATACCATTCATGAATATTATTTTTATAGTGCAAATGAATGAATGCAATATTAGAATAAAGCCTATTATTGATAATTCTGAAAATGTATTTTATGTAAAATGCCAGGAGAAATTGAATCAATTATAGAATGAGTTTTAAAATACACATCCATATGAGCATAAGGACTATGAGGATGAAAGCTAGTTTCATGGCTCATAAGAAATGCTGAAATTAAGAATGGTAGTAAGATTGATGTGAGGAGAGATAAAAATTCTAACCCACTCTTTGTTATCTGATTTTAAAATATAAACCACTTACTAAAATGATATTTTCATTTAAAATGTCTATTGACAAAAGCAGAGTGTACAAATTAGTTATAACTAATTTGAAGAATAAAATTCTGTTGTATATGATAGTGGTTTACAAATTATAAGAGAAAGCAAGTGTTCATTGTAATATTACAAAATAAACACTACATATGGTACATCTATATAATAGAGTTTCATCTACTAACTAGAGGTCTGGTGCACAGGATTCGTGCATGGTAGGGGGCATGGCCTGCAGGGATCGGTCCACTGTGGGAGTGCCACTCATCCTGGTCAGCAGAATGGCTGTGGACCTGCCCTCTGAGCAGCTGCTCCTCCTGGTCAGCCATCCCACTGTGAGAGAACACTGACCACCAGGGAGCAGCTCCTGCATTGAGCATCTGCCCCCTGGTGGTCAGTGCACATCTTAGCGACTGGTCAACCAGTGGTTCTGGTCATTCCACCATTCAGTCACGGGGCTTTTATTATATAGGATTAACAATGACATTAGTAAATAATATTTAATGATATATAAAAGTATCCACAGCTAGTTATGTGAAAAAGGATACAAAACTATAAGCATAATATTGTAATATTATTGTGAAAATCAAAGAGTCTGTAAGTTTGTATGTATACATACTCACACCATAATAAAAAACACAGAAATATTATTATTTTTGAGCTAGAGTATTTGTTTTCACCTTTTTTCCTATAAGTATTCTCTAAATGTGCTAAAATTTTTATTTTCTTCTTTTTCCCTGTACTTTGCAAATGTGGTAAAACAAACTACTTTTATGTAATTTGCAATAAGAAAAAGTTGAGTTTGTAACCCCAATATATAAGATAATGAAAATGGAACTTTCTCCTCTAATAATAGGGAATTGTCATTCTATTTCATCATTTCTATGCTCTCAGAGGACTTCACCTATGAGGGTGCAATCACATATCACTGTACACAGAGTGCAAGGAAACAGGGATTGCATCCATTTACTCAAAATGCAGAACAATGCCACAGTTTGGATGGATAACTGGTAACACATTAACTTTAGTTTTTCACCTGAGAATAAAAAGACCTGCCACAGAATTTGTTTAATACCCATCGATTAGATAGTCTCTGAGATTTATTTCAAATCTTTGGTTCTGTAACTCAATGACTAGTAACTAAATAACACCTATTACTCATTAAGCATTTCAATGTAGCAATCCCTTATATCATGCCAGGACTTATATCAATTGCATTATACACATGGTGTCTTTTCCTGCATTTTTAAAATGAGGACACCTAATCTATCAAGTTACTTTTATTTTTTCATTTTACGCCTGGCAGGTTGCTTCAAAAAGTTTCTAATCTGTGTCTATCTTTCCACAAAATCTGGGTTCTACTGTTTCCTTTTCAGAGTTCACTAGCTAGCCTGGGACAGGCAGAATCTGCATCAAAATGGTTATGGCAAATGAAACAGTCACATTGTGGTGGGCCAGGGGGGTCTGACAAGTCCAAGGTAGGACTCAGAATGAGGTGAGTAAAATCGTCCTAATGGTGCTCATCATCCCTGCTGGTCTCAGGTAACAGAGGGAATCCAGTTGGTGAGCTAAAGGAGCAACTCAATCATTTCAACATAGTTATTGATAAAACCTCTCCCTTTCATTACCACAAATGACCTGAATCTCCATGTACCAGGATGGAAAGCTCATATGTCACCCAGAGGTCTAAAATGTATAAGTGGCTGTGTGTGTGTGTGTGTGTGTGTGTGTGTGTGTGTGTGTGTGTGTGTGTGTGTGTGATATACACATAAAGAAAGTAGCCCTGGCCTGTGTGATACTTATTTGGTTGAGTGTTGTTCCGTGCAGCGAAAGGTTGCCAGTTCAATTCTCAGTCAGGGCATATGCCCAGGTTTTGGGCTTGATTCCATTTAGGGGGTGTGCAGGAGGCAGCAGATCAACGTTTCACTCTCACATCCATGTTTCTCTCTCTCCCTTTCCCTTTCTCTCTAAAAAGTCAATTAAAAATTAAATAAAAAGGAAAGAAACTACTGCTTAATTAATTTTTGCCACTTAAAAACTATTTCCTAGTTAATATTTCAGGGTTTTCTCAACTGACATTAATATTGCCTATAAAATATTTCAAACTGATTGTATTAACTACCTGTCTCAGCTCTGTCCTGTCACCCTCCTCCCAACAACTGAAAATGATGATTTTGTTTTTCTATTTATTTGTTAGGTGACTTTTAGCAAATTATTTAGAATTTCTGATTCTCCATTGCCACTACTGAAAATGTGATAATAATTCTTATATGGATTTTAATGTTTAAATTTTTAAAATTTAAAAAAAAGTTATTGTTCTTTAAAGAAAAGTCCTAGGCGTAAATAGCTAGAATTTTTTAAAGAAAAATTCAGATTATATAATTTGACAAACTCAAAGTTAATGTTTAGAATTGTTTTAACTATCCTCTTAAACTGAACCTCTTAATTGTGATTGTTTTGTCTTTTTTCTTGATTTCTTCATTTTTTATATTATAAAACTAATGTCTTTCTATAACTTTCCTAATATAATAATAAAACATACTATGAATCACTTCACCATTCTATGTTACTTTCAAGAAAATTGTTATTTTTTTTCTAATTATTCTATGACAAAAATAAGGCATATACTCCAATATTAATTTTTCAGGCAAAAACATTAGTGGTAATGAAAATTAAATAGCTTTTCATAGGTTTCATAGTTAAAAAGTGACATATTTAAATTATTTTAAAGAGAAAATTCTTACAATATGACAACTTATATTAAAATATCTATTCCTTGGAGTTCTTATAAACCTGAATAAATGAAAATTTTAGAGGAAAAAACTCGTATAAATACAGCTGATACAACCACAAAATGAAATAGACAAGCAAATGAGTAGATCTAGAAGCATGCATCAGAAACTGACAACAAAAGATATATCAAACCAGGCCTTTGGGAGATTACAATGCTGCATAATTTTTAGTTTTGAAAAGTATATCCCTAGCATGCAATGACAGAGTGAAAGCTCATTGCTCTGTGATACTTTAGTATACATTTTTTATGCTCTTTTATGGTTTTTGGCAGTAAGCTATAGAATACTATCCCTAAGTAAGATTTTGGATGAATTCCTAAATTAAATCCACAAAATGAGAAACAGGCAGAACATTGCTGATTGGTTCCAGACCTGAAAAGCATAAAGCATGCCCCCTTAATATTACAAGCTGAAAGGTTGATATCTATCATTTGTATCAAGCTGTAAATAAAGTACTTTTATATTTCAGAAACTAATGTAAGTTACTCTCCTGGCCAAAAAGTGTTAGTACTAATAAATCAATATAGACTTCAGGAGTAATAGGCAAAATGAATTCAGTTCCTCTGAGTCTGCTCATTTGCATTTTCCTGAAATTATTCTGTTTATGTTTTATGAGACCTTTAGATGAACGTGACAGTTGGCTGAGAGAATGACATTTAATTTTTGCCACAGCGTACAGAAGTGAAGAGCTTTGTAATAAAAATGTTTTCACTCTAGATGCCTCCCTTGCAGCAGGACTCAGATTTTGGTTAAAAGCTATGACATTTGGGCTAGTTAAGCATGTATTGCTCTCCCATTCCATAGGGAATGTACTGGGCTGTCCTTGCTCACCAGTCCACTTGCATTTCGTTAGAGAGCAGAGCATTCACATGCCACACCACAAGATCCCACAATGACATAACTCCATTCAGAGACTGGCGTGACTGGGCTGGGTCTCCCCACTCCAGCTCTTGTATCACTAGGAATCTGGCAGCCAGTTCCGTCCTGACAGAGTTTACAGCATATATTAGTGGATTCTTGTCCATACTGCATCTGCTTTAAGAATTAACGAAAGCAGACTCAAGACAGTAAGGTAAGTGCTGTTTTAACTATAGCACTGGGGATGCTGACTGTTTGGGACAGTGTTTATTGTAATAGGAACAGAAAAAGTTCTAGAGCAACTTTGCCAATTGCTATTCAACAGCAAATCCATACTTTTGAGCATTTACTCTCACACTTTTCTTAATATGTTTTCCATGACTTATGGATTTAAGACAAAGTTTTTACAATATATGCTGTGCTGCTTGACAAAGGAAGTTATAAAAAGTTTCAGGGTTGGAATGAGAAAATATTTAAACTAGACAGTAAAAATGTTTGGCAATGAAAATATTTGTTATTTTATGTTAATGAGTGATACATGTTAGTATTTTTACAATGAATTTTGCAGCAAAGAAAGGTCATTTTAAGCAGTATTAAAAATATTTTTGCCATACATATATTGCTATATTTTGTTACAATTTGCCATAAATATTTTATGTTGTTATAAAATGTGAGCTTAAGGACATAGACCCTCTTTTGGATTACTTATTTCTATTTTGTTAATTTTCAAGATTTGTTTTTTGGATGTATGTTTTAAAATGGATATGTTTTGAAGAAATTCTGGGAAACATTTATTTGAAAAAACAAACAAACACACTTCCTCCATAACCACAGGTATTTGCAAAAACTTGGAGGAAAGTAAATAAAGTGCACTTTTGCTTCATAGTGGAGTCCTTATATAGCTACAAACACTCTTTGGATTCATTCTGCCAAAAAATATGAAAGCATGTTTTTCACTACTATTCAATACATTATAGTTACCATGTCTATTTTAGTGTATACTGAAATAAAATAAACTCAAAGCTTATTAATAAAGCAAGACAAATCTTTACAACATTAACATACTATACCTTATATTGCAACATTAATTGTGCTCATTGCCAAGCCTTGTCAACTAAATTAAATGAGTCCATAATTATCTTGGGGAATAAGTTAGTTAAAAATCTAGTTACAAATTACATTGGGTTAGCTATTAGTGTTTCTAACACCTTTTTTAGTGTTTCATTTGCTAAAATAAAGTGCCTTGTAATTTCAAGTTAAAGCAAAGGTGTTTAAACTTCCTAATACTAAAAATCCTACTTATCCCAAACTCCCTAGATCCAAAAGCTTATACCATACTTCTCACAGGAAGATCTATTGCCTTATGGCATGCAGATCTTGCTTCACATTAAGGATTTCCCTCTCAGAGTTATCAACTTCTCCTCAGCCATAGCTTTCACTCTAGGAAAGTTCAACTCTTATATGCTATTGTCCTTTACCTAAATTTCTGACCTTGTACTCTCCAAACAGTGAAAATATACTTTATTGAGCCTCACCATAGAAACATATTCTTACTAGATCATTATTACAAATAGTTTTTAATTTATATTCTCAATTTTATCCATACTTCCATGGCTCCTAATGCCACTGTAAAATACAGACTCTGCTCAATGCCCAGATCTCTCCAACTTCCACTCTGTAAGAGCACTAATAGCCAAGTAAGTGAACCATGCCTTCTTAAATTTTGGCGTGAAGAAGGTAGAGAACTTGTGAGTCATTGACAGAAAAGAAAACTTTAATTCAAAGCTTGGAAAAGAATATCGTTTTTCTATTCAGTTGGATCTCTTTCTAGGTTTAAAAAATCTTTAGAATTTGTGACATTTCTCTGATTAATAAACATTGGTTTTACTAAGACTTATATACTAAATAGTAATTTCAGAGCACAGTTCTGTAATATGCCTGAAAGTATGGAATGCTAAACAAAAGTTGAAATAATATCCATGCACACCCCACTAAGAATTCTGTTACCTTCCCTCAGAACCAACAACAATAACCAGACATTTTTAAAGGAATGTACTCCCCCCTCCCACATCCCCCCGCCTTGCCACCCTCCATCTCTGGCCACACAAGTTAAGAACAGCTTTCCTTCAAGCAAAACCACAGATTGCTCATGTTCCCAGTAAGGGTCTTCTTAATGAGACAGTTTAATGATGTTGAATGCTAGGGTAAAAGGTACAGTTTACAATTGTCTCCTCATTTCCATTTTTTGTGGTTTTGAAGGATGTTCTGGGGTAGTGTTTTAGCATGGTGGTCAATGGGCACTACCCAGACACCTCTTACAGGGAATCATTGAAGGAAGGAAGGACCTGGGGAGGTTGACTGGATAGGTTAGGCCTGGCTTTCCCAGTAGGGGGCGCATGTGTATGTAATCTAACCCTAAACTATTCACCACCTCACAAGTGGTACATATACATCTTAAACCTAATGCTTAAATAAAAATTAAAAATACATCCTTAGATGCATTAAAAAAAAAAAAAACCACAAAAAACAATAAAATACACATTTTTTCTAATGAATTTAATATTGTAAATTGAATATGCTTTCGCTTAACATATACTATTTTATACTGTGTTTCCACTTTACTTAGGATTCAAAGCATTCGCTAAAAATGAATCTTGGTGCATTTACTCTGCTATTGGCACTAATCAGTGGCGCCAGCAGCCAGTACTATGATGATTACGATTTTCCACTATCAATGTATGGGCAGTCATCTCCAAACTGCGCCCCAGAATGTAACTGCCCTGCAAGCTATCCCTCGGCCATGTACTGCGATGAGCTGAAATTAAAAAGTGTGCCAATGGTGCCTCCTGGAATCAAGTACCTTTACCTGAGGAATAACCAGATTGACCACATTGATGAAAAGGCCTTTGAAAATGTAACCGATCTACAGTGGCTCATTCTAGATTATAACCTTCTAGAAAATTCTAAGATAAAAGGAAGAATTTTCTCTAAACTAAAACAACTGAAGAAGCTGCATATAAATTACAACAACCTGACACAATCTGTGGGCCCACTTCCCAAATCTCTGGAGGACCTGCAGCTTTCTAATAACAAGATCACAAAGCTCGGCTCTTTTGAAGGACTGGTAAACCTAACCTCCATCCATCTTCAGCACAATCAGCTGAAAGATGATATATCAGCTGTTTTTAAAGGTCTTAAGTCACTCGAGTACCTTGACTTGAGCTTCAATCAGATGACCAAACTGCCTTCTGATCTCCCAACAACTCTTCTAACTCTCTACTTAGACAATAATAAGATCAGCAACATCCCTGATGAATATTTCAAGGGTTTTAAGGGACTGCAGTATCTGCGTTTATCTCATAATGAATTGGCCGATAGTGGAATACCTGGAAATTCTTTTAATGTATCATCTCTGCTTGAGCTGGATCTCTCTTATAATAAGCTAAAAAACATACCCACTGTCAATGAAAACCTTGAAAACTATTACCTGGAGGTCAACCAACTTGAAAGTAAGTAGAAAGTTGTGCTTGTGTTTGATGGATGTATCCGCATGTTTTTAAACATGTAAGATGTGCAAACACCAATATTGATTGCATCTGGCTCCACTTTAAAAAATTAATTAAAATGCCAAGAAAATATCCCTCTAATTCAAATATAGAAAATTGTAGCTTTGTTATTTATCAAATACTGGCCTTTCTTTGAAGTGTCCAGATAAGAAACCATTAGGATCACAGAATTTAATCATTAATTTCTTCAAATTTAATATTCTGGACTAATTAATCCTGCTGTGTCATTGCTTGATATTTATCTACTATTTGCCTCCTCCATGACTTAGGTTTGTCTCCTACATTTATTTCTTGGTAAGATCTAGCTGAAGGGGGAGCAAATGAGTGCAGAATAGGCATGGCTAGCAGAGGCTTTCAAGTCTCCCTCCTGCTTCTCCCCAGAGCAGCCCTTATATCCTCATGGTCTTCTCTGACATCTTTACTTGGGGCTCAATATGGTATTCTGCAATCATGACCATCATCTATCTCTGTTATCCCTGTGATGGTGGTGTGGCTTCTCAATGTTCTTATGAGACTATGAGGAAGATTAAGGAGGGAAGGTACATGATAAGGATTTGGGACATTTTAAAAATAGTATTACAGCGCTCCTCTTCTTATAAACAGTCCTCCACCCCATTTGATTTTTCCACAGTTTCTCCTTCCTTTCTCTTGCTGACATAGTTTATTTTCCATTTATTTTCTGGGTGGGAGTTTGACCTGATCCACTTGGACTGTTTATGCCCTCTTCTTGTCTTCTGGGGTATTTTTCAATTTGAGCAATACAGATATTGGTGGGAAATGTACATTTACCATCCCCAACTCTCTCTTTAACAGAGCTTGGCAGTAGAGAAACCAATGGTCTTGGACAAACTTGCTAAAAGAAAAATCAAGTGGGAAACACTGATTCACACATAAACAATTGTATCTGCTAAATAATCTATTTAAATTGAGCATCTTTATGCTATGAAAGTTGGTTGTCTTGTCATACTGGATAAAAGTATTGATATTCCTATTAGAAAAATTGCACTGTGCCTTGTTAATATGATACTTTGTGATTCTACAAGTTTCCTGTAACTCCTAGGATGGTTATGGTGTTCTCAGGAAGGAGACCATGATTGCCAACTCTAAAATGCCACATGCTTTTTCTTATATCCAGAAAACTTGCTTATCATACAATACACAGTCAAGCTATCAGAGCTGGACCCTTACAATTGTTTCTAGTAAAAAGCTCACTATCTGGCAATGTAGGACCCCACATTATAAACATTTATGGTTAAGAAGATGGCTACTTAGACTAGCCAACATGTTAATGGGGTTTAATATGTTTGAGGCTGTTTGAGGGCTGAAGAAACCCTGTTAGACATGGTGGGTGGAGATTAGCATCAGGAGCAGGGTCACCTCATTCTCTGAGGTAGGAAAGGGAAGAGATACAGATGCAGGAGAATTTGGGGGGGTAAAGATCAGGCCTCATTATGTGAGTGAGAGGAGGAAGAGCCAATGTGGGAGATGGGAAAGGTGATCTATGGGCGAAATGCTGACAGGCACTCAGTGCCAAGCTGAGATAGAAACCACAGTGCCCAGCATATGTGGTCATTTGGAAATGAATAGCGTCCTTCCGTCCTTCCTTAACCTGGACATGTAGGTATATACATTGCAGGTGTTGTTGCCATTTGTCTTTGCATGCATGTCTTTGATTTAGTTTATCGTGCCTTGTAATAATTATGTATACCAATTGTCTACATTTTCTTAGTTAAAAGACCCCCCTTTATGTTTCTCTACTATTAGGAAATATATAGCCAAAACTATTTCTCATATTTCAGACTTGCAAGTCTAAGACACTAGCTTAATCACAGACCTTTCTATGGTGACATAATTTGAAACACACACACACACAAAAAAAAAAAACCAACAAACTCATAATTATTAGTATATATTATGTGCTAATACTCTGTGAGGTGCTTTGCATATCTTAATTAACTTAATATTCATGCAACACAGTGTGATGGATATATTATGTTTAACAAGAAGATCACATCAATATTCCAAAGTCACCCATTTGGTAAATGGCAAAAGCTAAAAATTAATATAGGCCTAAGGCCATGTTTTGTCCCCTTGTTCCATACTTCCTTAGTGGTAGGTACCATAACAAAGATCTCTGCAATTTGACTAATGACTTATTTAAGACAGCATCATAGAGGTAAGGAGCAGAGTGTGTTTGGGCTTCCACTGAAGTCGCTGTTGACTAGAATTTGAGAATAAAAGAAAATATCAAGACAAAGGACCAGATAAGGTTAATCTGAAATAGACTTGAGCAAACATAGATGGCTTCTATGTGCACACATAAACCATGCAATCTAGTAACAATCTTCGTTTTCATTAAAAACTAACGCAGTTTTTCTCTTGCGGCAGCTCTCTAACCACAGGAAAGGACGTGGCCCAGATGGTGGTCAGTCCATGACTTGGATTTGCCTTGGAGTTTTGAATCTGTCATGATGTGTGCCAGTTGGAAAACTCTTTAGAGGTCTTCTAGTCAACCCCTCTCATTTCCAGATGCATAAGCTCAGGATGCTTATATTGGGGAGATGATTCATACAACAGCACAATTTTACAGATCTTCAGTCTAAACATTTTTTAAAATTCTTAGATAATATTATGCATTGTCTTTCTAACCCAAGAACTTACAATAAATATCGTTCTTTGAAAAATTTAATTGACTGTCCTGACCCACCATAGTTATTTTACTAAATATTTTTGTATCATTTGGTAGTCTGAAATATTTTGTTAGTAATTTTGAATTCAAAGATCCACCAAATAAGTAACTTTTTTTAAAAAATGGAAGAAATCCTATTAGATATTATTATAGACTTAGAAAAAAATTTTAATGACTATTTTAAGCCATGTAATAAAAAAGAAAAAATTATTAAAATATTTTATTCTTTATTTTCCAGAGCTTGAAGTAAAGAGCTTCTGTAAGGTCCTGGGACCATTGTCCTACTCCAAGATCAAGCATTTGCGCTTGGATGGCAACCGTAATATCACCCATACTAGTCTGCCACCTAATATGTATGAATGTCTACGTGTAGCAAATGAAATCACTGTTACTTAATTTCAATTATATTGAGGTGTATCCTGGAGCAACATCTTATGCTTATGTTTTTTTGTGTTGGTTTTCGTAGTGTCCATTTTTGTTGTTTATTACTTCCATGAATTTTAAATTCTGAGAAAAAATGTTTTGTAAACATTTTACTACTTTTTTACAAAGAAAAGATGAAAAGCAGGCCTGTTTCATCACAAGTACAGACACATGCTCACACATATACAACAAACAATGCTTTATTTGTAAATTTAGTGTTTTTTACATCTCTACTGTCAAATGATGTGCAAAGCCTTTTACTGTTTGCGTGGAAGTCAGCCGAGTTTTCTAATTTCTAAATCTTAACTTAATGTGCCCAAAAGTATGGAATACATAAATATGGATGTTTACTGTCTTTAATCAAATTATCTTAATATGCTCAAATTTGTTTAGCTGAAAAGCAGGTGATAAATTTTGAGACCAATGATTTTGTGAAATACTAAACAAAATTCATGAAGCCACATACATTTAAAGCAGAAGTTTTAGTATTAAGAATTTATTTAGTTACCTAGAAAAACTTTCTAGAATTATTTTTCACTTTAAATCATATGTATGCTCTTTTTTTTATTATTTGCATGTTATGTTTAACAAGCTAATAGTAAAATAAAACATAGCAAATGGCATCACTGTGTTTGACTTCTTATAAAATTCATCTCTCATATATAATATACAGTCATGCACCATATAATAATATTTCAGTGAATGATGGATCACATATACAATGATGGTCTTATAAGATTAAAACGAAGCTGAAAATGTCCTATTGCCTAGTGATGTCATAGCCATTATAACATCATAGCACAACACATTACCCCTGTGTTTGAGGTGATGCTTGTGTAAACAAATCTACCACAATGCCAGTCATATAAAAATATAGACACACGATTATGTATAGTAGATACTTGGTAATTATGATAAATAGGTTATTGGTTTATGTATTTATCATGCTATACTTCTTATCATTATTTTAGGATGTATTCTTTTTTACTTATTAAACAAAAAGTTTCCTGTAAAAGAGAATACCAAGTTATGGCAGCCTCATACATTTCCTGTTTATGTCTCTTGATTGCATAATTTTCTCTTGTGTTAGATTTAATCTCATGCTGTTTATAACTTTAGTGGAGCCTAAATGTACAGTGTGAATAAAGTCTATAGCAGTATACAGTGAGGTCCTAGGGCTTCACATCCACTCACCGTTCATTCACTGACTCACCCAGAGCAACTTTCAGTTCTACAAACTCCATTAATGTTAAGTGTCCTGTACAAGTGTATCATGTTTTATCTTTTGTACCGTATTATTTTTACTGTTCCTTTTCTATGCTTAAATACACAAATACTTACCATTGAATTACAGTTGCCTAAAGTATTAAATACAATAATTTGCTGTACAGGTGTATACCCTAGGAGCAGGAGGCTATACCATGTAGTCTAGGTGTGTAGTAGGCTATACCATCTGGGTTTGTGTAAGTGCGCTCCATAATGTTCACACAATGTCAATATTTCCTAAAGGCGAATTTCTCAGAACATATCCTCATTAAGTGGTGCATGATTGTATTAGATTAAAATTCAAAAAAACATATCTATTCTGCATTATATTACTCATGTTAAATAGAATTTCCCACTAAATTAATTATCTGCTTCTAACATCCACTTACAAAGAGTTTTAAACAACCTTACATTATGTGTCCAGATCCCAATTCTAATTCATGAAGTAAGGGGGTTCCCCACCACCACCAAACAATTCTCTGGACGTCAAGTGGATATCCTACAATTCAACTCAATTTTGACACTATCATTCTGGAGACAGTGTCAGATTCTACTGGTTAAGGCTGTATCCCTTCTTCAGATGCCAGTAGCAACCCCAGGTCCTTAACTATACTTCTAAACAACTGGCTATAAAGTAGAGGTTCCCAACACCTGCTCCTGGTGATTGATTATTTATAGACTAGCTCACAGAACTCAGGAAACTTGCTTACTCTCTAGATTACCAATCTATAGTAATAAAAGCATAATATGCTAATTAGACTGGATGACATTCTGGAAGAAGCTGGGGCTGTGAGGGAAGCCCTGGTCTCAGGTGCCAGAGGGAAGCCAGTGCCGGCAGCTGGGTGAATGAAGGCCTACTCTTGCATGAATTTTATGCGTCGGGCCTCTAGTCTATATGTATAAAAGGCTAATATGCTAAGTGTCCTTCCCTTCTTCTGGGTAATGATGTCACATAGCAACCCCTAGCTTCCTTTCCCTAGCGATGACTAACCTCCTTACAGTTTCTTCAGCCAGGAACACTTTAGCCGGGTGGGAAACACTTTACACTGCAACCAAATGTCTGTGAAGCATTTTCCCCTGCCTCATCTCATTTGATCCTCACAGAAGTCCTGGGATAGGTAAATAGGAGACTCAGTGGAATCCTATTTTCTTTCCATTAGCCGGAAAACAGATTTAGAAAGTTTAGAAACTTGACACAACTGAAAAGAAGTAAGAAATGGTGGACCTTGAAAATGACTTCAGGTTTTCTCACTGCACAGAATATAGTCAAATACTGCTGCAGTTAAATAATTTACCCTTTGTTCTCCCTGAGTGATCTATAATAATAATCTGTTTCATGTTGATATTTACTGCTGTGTTGCTGACAATTACCTGAAAGAGAAGTTGGGGTGCTTCACTGGGTTGGTAAGCAGTTCTAATTAAGTAAGTTTATTCTGTATCTATAAAATCTAAGTTGACTCATTCATGCACAATACGTATAAAGCTCTCACTGACATCAATTGCATGCGTGTGTTTCCATTTGTCATTGTTAATCATGAATTTGGTTGACACTTCTATTATAGACAAAGGGTGAATAGCGATATAAAAATATTTCTTCTAATTAATTTCCTTTCAATGTGCACGAATTCATGTACTGGGTCACTAGTTTATTATAAAAGGACTAGAGGCCCAGTGCACGAAATTCGTGCACTGGGGGTGTATGTGTGTGTGTCCCTCAGCCCAGCCTGCATACTCTCCAATCTGGGACATCCCTCTCACAATCCAGGACTGCTGGCTCCCAACTGCTCACCTGCTGGCCTGCCTGATTGCCCCTAACTGCTTCTGCCTGCCAGCCTGATCCCCCTAACCACTCCCCTGACAGCCTGATTGACGCCTAACTGCTCCCCTGCCAGCCCGATTGCCCCCAATTGCCCTCCCCTGCAGGCCTGGTCCCCCCTAACTGTCCTCCCCTACAGGCCTGGTCACCCCTACCTGTCCTCCTCTGCTGGTCCGGTCACCCCTAACTGCCCTCCCCTACAGGCCTGATCTCCCCCAACTGCCCTTCCTTGCAGGTCTGATTCCTCCCAACTGTCCTCCCCTGCCGGCCATCTTGTGGTGGTCATCTTGTGTCCACATAGGGATGGCCATCTTTGACCACATGGGGGCGGCATTTTGTTTGTTGGAATGATGGTCAATTTGCATATTACCTCTTTATTATATAGATTATAACACAGCCTTGTATGGTGTGGCTCAGTTGTTTGGAGCATCATCCTCTGCACCAAAAAGTTTCCAATTTGACTCCCTGTCAGGGCAGTACCAGAGGCAAGTGATCAATGTTTCACTTTCACTTTGATGTTTCTTTCTCTCTCTCTCTCTCTCAAATCAATAAAAACGTATCATCAGGTGAGGGCTTTTTTAGTCAGATGGAATAAATGCATAAGGCAAGGTCTAAGGAACGGGCTTGGTGCTTGCATGCCCTCTCTAAGCATGCCACTCTCTCAGGATCACCATGTGTTCACCAACCTGAAAGCTCTCTGAACCCTGTCCATTTGGGGTTTTATAGAGACTTCATTACATAGACATAATCCTATCTAATAAAAGAGTAATATTCAAATTAACAATCATTCTGCTACACCCACAAGCCACGCCCACCAGCCAATCAGGAGTAAGTATGCAAATTAACACAACCAAGATGGCTGCGGCCACAGAGAGAGCAGGAGGCTTGAGTTTCCTCAGCAAAGGAGGAAGCTAAGCTTTCCACACAACCTGGCCAGCCCAGGCCTCCACTCAAGGCTACAAAGTTTCAATTATAGAAGATAAATAAATCCCAACAAAAATGGCTGCAACCATGGAGCAAGCAGGAGGCTTGGCTCCACTCAAGGCTACAAAGTTTCAATTATAGAAGATAAATCCCAGATACCAGGACCTTGGCTTGGGTCACCAGGGAGCATGGCCAGCCTACAAACCACCACAGGTCCCTCGCCTAGGCCACCCCACGCCCCAAGGGAACCCCCACCCTGATCAGGGACACCCTTCAGGACAAACCAGCTGGCCCCCATCCGTGTACCAGGCCTCTATCCTATCTAATAATAGAGTAATATGCAAATTGACCATCACTCCAACACACAAGATGGCTGCCCCCATGTGGTCAAAGATGGCTGCCCCCATGTGGACACAAGATAGCCACCACAAGGTGGTTAGCAGGGGTGGGCAGTTGGGAGGGACCAGGCCTGCAAGGGAGGGCAGTTGGGGGTGATCAAGCCTGCAGAAGAGGACAGTTAGGGGTGACTAGGCTGGCAGAAGAGGAAAGTTGGAGGCAACCGAGCCTGCAGGGAAGGGCAGTTGTGGGGGACCCAGGCTTTCCAGGAAGAGCACTTGGGGGGGACCAGGCCTGCAGGGGAGGGCAGTTAGAGGTGAACAGGCCTGTAGGGGAGGGCAGTTATGGGTGACCAGCCCTGCAGGGGAGGGCAGTTAGGGGCAAACAGGCGGGCAGGGGAGCAGTTAGGGATCAATCAGGCTGTCACGGGAGTGGTTAGGGGGTGATCAGGCTAGCAGGCAGAAGCAGTTAGGGCAATCAGGAAGGCAGGCAGGCGAGCAGTTGAGAGCTAGCAGTCCTGGATTGTGAGATGCATGTCCGGCTGCCCATTTAGGCCCTATCTTACTGGGATTGTGCCTAAACGGGCAGTCAGACATCCTTCGAAGGGTCCCAGATTGGAGAGGGTGCAGGGTGGGCTGAGGGACAACCCTCCTGTGCATGAATTTCATGCACTGGACCTCTAGTTGATTAAGTAATTGGCTGTTGGCAATTGAACTCAATCTTTAGCCCCTCTCCCCTCCCAGAGGTGGTGGTATAGGGGACAGAAAGTTCCAACCCTCTATTCACATTGTTGGTTCTCCTGACAACCAGCTACTATCCTTAGGCTACTTTCCAAAAGTTACCTCATTAACATAAAAATATATTTCTTTATCACTCTTATCACAGAAAACTCGAAGGTGTGAGCAAGGAAATAGGACCAAAGTTAAAATTATATGAAAATTACATTTTGAACATCTGATATCACAGTATTTAAATCTCACAGCTGGCTTGGATATTTGCTATTATTCTCATTCCTGTTGGTTTTATGA
Source organism: Ia io (assembly GCA_025583905.1). Taxonomy (NCBI): domain Eukaryota; kingdom Metazoa; phylum Chordata; class Mammalia; order Chiroptera; family Vespertilionidae; genus Ia; species Ia io. The sequence goes on from JAJQQW010000007.1 coordinate 24,062,219, forward strand.
TTATGTGCAATAATAAGAAGTAGTAAGATCTTGGCAATCACTGCTTGACTGTTAAGCAAAAATAATGGATAGCTCTCAGGATTAAAAACAATTAATGTATGTAAAAGTTTTAGAAAATGAGACTTTAAAAAATATATTTATCTTGCCCAGCTGGTGTGGCTCAGTGATTTAGCATCGGCCTATGAAACAGGATGTCATGGCTCAATTCCTGATCAGGACAAATGCCCGGTTGAGGGCTTGATCCCCAGTGGGGGGTATACAGGAGGCAGCCAATTGATGATTCTCTCTCATCATTGATATTTCTATCTCTTTCTCCCTCTCCCTTCCTCTCTGAAATCAATAATATCCTATATAATAAAAACCTAATACGCTAAGTGTCTGGTTGACGGGTCAGCCCTCCAACTAATCAAAACATAATATGCTAATGATATGCTAAGGCCGCTCAACCACTCTCTATGACATGCACTGACCACCAGGGGGCAGACTCTCCCACCAGTAAGTTAGCTTGCTGCTGGGGTCTGGCCCAATCAGGACTGAGCAAAACGGGTTGGACACACCCTGGAGCCTTCCCTTGGTCCCTCCCTGGCTGGCCAATCTCCCGCGTCCCTTCCCGGCCCCGATAATGCACTGGTGGGGTCCCTTGGTCTGGCATGTGCCCTCTCGTAATCCGGGACCTGGGAGGATGTCAGAGAGCCAGTTTTGGCCCGATCCCACAGGTCAGGCTGAGTGACCCCACTGGTGCATGAATTCATTCACCTGGCCTTTAGTGTGTATATATATATATATATATATATATATATATATATATATATATACACACACATATATAAATTTATCTTGCAGCCAATACATTTGTAACATAAGGTTAGAGTTTATAACTCAGTAATGATAGCTTTCTGTATTATGAATACCCATGATTCTATATCAAAGAAATAATAGGTAATATGATATATAAAAATAACTTCTACTTAGTTAATAATAAAGTATATGTTGGGAGCCATTGTGCAATAAAAAATATACTCATTTCATACGGTCTCAGATGTATCTAAAACAACAAAAACATCTCCAAAGCATGTGTTTTAACAGAACATTTTTAGTGAATTCTGTTACTGTTAGAGTAGCCTGTCATCAAAGGCCCATCATCAATTAAGACCGAGTTGACTGACGGAAGTGTGAGATGTATTTTACATTGGGTATACTATCCTTTTGTCTCCTGGGTAAACACTTGCATAAAGCAATGATCCACATGGGTTTTCTTCTTTCCTAAATCATATTCACTGGAGACTTAACTGTAGACCCTGATTTTTGATCTACAAATGGAAAAAGAAAAAGGTCCCTCTATAGTCTCAACACTGCATTTGAAAATCAGGGCTAGATCATACCTTTATGATGAAGGAGACCCATGATGTACTGGGCTTTGAGGTTTGTGATGAATTATGCCCTAAAAAGTACAAACAATACAGAAGGATGATAAACCACTAATGAGCCAGATGAATGTTGATTTCTTAGTTAAAGGTTCTCCAACTGGTAATAGCTATTTTTAAAATACTGGAGAAGTTAAAAGGTTGGTTTTACAAAGAACTATTTTTTTTTTTTTTTTTTTGCTTGTGATCTTTAAGTCTTGGGTTCCTTTTTCTTTGTCTTCTTTCTATAGCTATAATTTTATCATGATGATAGCCTTAAATTTTTTTTAGCTTGGATTTTGCAACCATTATAAATACTTGCTTAACACTTTACTCACAAGTAAAAATAAATTCTCATTTTATTTAGAGTGAAGGACCAGAACTGAAAATGTATATAATAATAAAAGTTAACAGACGTGCCGTAAGTATATGAAATATATATTTTAAATATTTAGTTAGTTATATTTATTTATTCACTCATTAATTCCATAGCTTTTGTTTCCTAATAAGGTATAGGAAGTTGAACACACCATAGGTAGGGAAAGGGAGAGTAGAAATTTAGGCAACATAAAATGAGTGAGGTCTCTCCCCGTGCACCTTTATCGCACTTGGAGAGCCCCAAGATTCCACTTCTGCTGTATAGTGGTTCCTCCCTCACATTTTGATTGGCCTAAATAGTATCACCTACTTGTGTGTCTTATTTCCTTAAAATGTGCCTGTTGTTCTATAAAAGAGAATACATTCCATGTTTTAAAAATATCCAACAAGGCATGTGCTGGGGGATGGGAACACCCAGGGAGAGGTCAATGGGGGAAAAGGAGACATATGTAATACTTTCAACAATAAAGAATTTAAAAAAAAAAAAAATATCCAAGAATCTTAGCTACCCTGCTTATGAATTTTGTCTAAACAAACAAGACAAAACAAAACACTCTCTATTCTCACTGCCACTTCTTTAAGATTTGTTCAATTTTCATCTAGATTTATGAAGACACTCATGTTTTTCCTAGCTGTGTCACCCACAATGAGTTACCAGAGTGAGTTTTCCTATATATAACTGCTCCTTTATTATTTACCTGTTTAAAACTATTCCATGATACCCCATCATTTTCAGGATGTGATTTAGGCTCCTCTATGCAGCATGTGAGGGCCAGGATATGAACAGCCTTTTGAAGCCCAGCCTTTGGTCACCTCTAGATAGAGTCTCATCTCTTATCAGGTCTTGCCAGGTCCCACATGCACCATATTACATTCTCTTGTTACTGCAACCTTACTTACCACATTGCAGCTGAATTTGCTCCGTTCTGTATGAAACTTCTTTCCTTTCTTCATGGAATGTCTGTCTCTTCCACTTAGAAGCACCTACACATCTTTCAAGACTCAACCTGTCTGTTTGTCACAAATACTTCTGAACCTACTCAGATAGAATAATGACCCTCTATCATAAAAATAATATCTCTTATCATAAAATAGTATCCTATAGCATAAAAATAATATTTTATCATAAAGATAAAACTTATTTGTCAAAGTTTTAAATTAGAATTATCAACTCTCTCTGCCTCCATCTTTAACTTTTCCATTAATTTATTAAAGAAGTATTTATTGATCCTCTACTATTCTCCCGGAAAGGCTCACTACCAAAGATGGCCTTCACAATGAATATATTGGGTGAATATTAGCAAAAGATCTAGTATATTTTTAATATCAGACAAAATATACTTTAAGAGAAAATGTAGCATTTTGAAATGAAAAGATTTACAGTATCACAACCTAAAGTATAATATAACAGGATAAACTTTATATATATATATATATTTATAACTAATGAAATAGTATCAAAATATACATAGAAAATGAATAATTCTAGGCAGATACTGAAAAATTTTAATAAACTTGTGGTATATTCAAAACATTCCTTTAAATTATTAATACTCAAGCAGATTTAAAAATCAGCAAAAATAGAAAATATAATAACTAAAAAATGTTTAACCTTAATTTAATGGACAGATATAATATTCTCTAGTGAGAAACCAGAGGATTAACATCATTGTCAAGTTTAAATAGAGCACTCATAAAAATTAAGTTCATACTTGGCCACAAAGCCAAATTTTTTCAACAAATTTCAAAAAATAGGTAGCTTATATGTCCCATTTACAATTCAAAAATATATCAGAAGTTTAAAATAGATAATTCATATATATTTGGAAATTAAAAAAAATAATTCTGAAACATTTATGGGCCAAGGAAGACATCTAAATAGAGAGCTAAAAAATAGTGAAAATACAAATAATGCTGAAAATATTGCATATAAAAATAAATTTAATTCAGTGATATAAGTAACTCCAATATAATTTATAGCTTTCATTCCTGTTTAAGAACTGGAGATTAATGTAAAAAAATTGAATTTAAATAAGAATTATTTCCTTTAAAATATGTAATATAGAAAAGATGTTCATTATCACTATTTCTTTCCAACAGTTTATTTGCAGAATATGCCAGCATAATAGAAAAAGAAAAGAAATGCACTAAGAATTTAAAAACGAGAATAAAACTCTAAATTAAAGCTAATCATATGATTATCTACATAAAAATGAAAAATATTTTACAGATATATTATTAGAAATCATAAGAGAAGTCATTTATTTACCTACTAGAGGCCTGGTGCACGAAATTTGTTCATGGGGGGTGTGTGTCCCTCAGCCCATCCGGCACACTCTCCAATCTGGGACCCCTTGAGGGATGTCCGACTGCCCGTTTAGGCCTGATCCTAAACAGGTAGTTGGACATCCCTCTCACAATCCAGGACTGCTGGCTCCCAACTGCTCACCTGCCTGTCTGCCTGATTGCCCCTAAGCGCTTCTGCCTGCCAGCCTGATCACCTCCTAACCACTCCCCTGCCAGCTTGATTGGTGCCTAACTGCTCCCCTGCCAGCCTGTTTGCCCCTAACTGCCCTCCCCTGCAGGCCTGGTCACCCCTAACTGTCCTCCCCTGCAGGCCATCTTGTGGCGGCCATCTTGTGTCCACATGGGGGCAGCCATCTTGTGTGTTGGAGTGATGATAAATTTGCATATTACTCTTTTATTAGATAGGATAGCGGCCTGGTGCACAGGTGGGGGTCAGTTGGTTTGCCCTGAAGGGTGTCCCAGATCAGGTTGGGGGTTCCCTTGGGGTGTAAGCCGGCCTAAGCGAGGGACCTGTGGTGGTTTGCAGGCCGCTCCCCCCCTCTCAGTGAACCAAGCAGAGGCCCTGGTATCTGGGATTTATTTATCTTCTATAATTGACACTTTGTAGCCTTGAGCAGAGACCAGGGCTGGCCAGGGAGGGCAGAAAACTTGGCTTCCTCCATTGCCAGGGACAACTCAAGCCTCCTGCTCACTCTAGCTCTGTGGCCACCGCCATCTTGGTTGGGTTAATTTGCATACTCGCTCTGATTGGCTGGTGGGTGTAGCGGCGTGATGGCCAATTTGTTTGTTTCTCTTTTATTAGTGTAGATTGAATTTCAAACCCAATGCTATTTTTTAAATTTTGCAATGTTGAATATGGGACTCTGTACACTACAGTTCCTGGGTACTGCAGAGGTTTGCCAGGGCAGACACTAGAGTAAAATTGATAAGGGGAAGAAGAAGCAAGAGGACTTCCAGTGTAGTTGTGTGTGTGTGTGTGTGTGTGTGTGTGTGTGTGTGTGTGTGTGTTCATGTGTGAACTTTAAAACTGATTCTAAAATTAATGTGGAAAACAAATAAACCAAGAATAACCAAGACATTTCTGATGAAAAATGATGGATTCTTTTCACACACAAAAATCAATTTCAAGTAGATTATAAACTTAAATATAAAGCACAAAACTTTAAAATGTTTAGAAGAAAAGATAAGAGAATATATTTCTGATGTGTAGTCAAAAATGATTTCTTAAGACAAATCATTAAAGGAAGAGATTGATAAACTTGACTACATCATTATTAAAAAATAAGTTAATCAAAAAGTATTGTAAAAGGAATGAATGAAAAGGCAGAAACTAAGAGAAGATAATTGCATTGTATACAACATATAGAGGATTAACAACAATGGTATATAAACAGGCACACAAAATCAAATTTTTTAAAAAGCAGACATTTCAATTTTAAAAAGGGCAACATCTTGAGTAGAGATTTAACAGAAAACACTGACCCCGCCCCCCAAAAAAAGAAAAAGATTTTCAACTCATTAAAATTTAAGAAAACTAATTAAAACCATAAAAAGACACAATTTTTTGCCTATTCAATGGTCAAAAAATAAGTCTGACAATTTATAAGATTTGAGGAGATGTAATCATTTTTATAGCTTAATGGTGTGAATGTAAATGGGCCTAACTTCTTATGTAAACAAAATGACATTATCTTGTAAAATTGAGAGTTAATATATAGTCTATAACACAGCCATTCCCCTTTTACAGTATTTCTCAAACCTTAATGTGCATGCAAATAGACAAAGGATCTTGGTAAATTGCAAATTTTCAGGCATGAGCAAAACTTCCAGGTAACACCCATGCTTATAGTGCCAGTCAGCTCACACTTTTAGTAGCAAGATAAACCCAACAAAACTTTGCATACGTGAAAAAGGAAATGTATATAAAATATGTATAACGATTCTTTTAAAAATAGCAAAATATTGGTAATAACCCAAGTGTGCATCGATAGAAAAAATAATAAATGGTAGTGCCCAATGGAATATTATACTATAGTAAAAATGAATGAACTATAACTAAATGCAATAACATGGATGCATCTTGGTAATACATTGAATTAAAAAGCAAGTCGGAGATGACTGACATATACTTTTTATAAAGTTCAATATAGTTACATAAGACAATATATTGCATGTGCATAAATATATACAATACAATTATGAATATTAAAATCAAAATATGACAAACATTTAGGACAATGGTTTTCATAGCTTGAGTAGCCAGCAGAAGAATAGCAGAAGGGCAAGGCAATAGGCACACAGAGGTTACTGGCAATGATTATTTCTTGGGTTGGATGCAGGACCCATGAGCATACTTGTTATTAAAAAATAATAAATTTCACAAATGCATCCACATCAAGAGGAAATAATATCAAATACACAAACACAAATACTTCACACATATTTTAACGTATTTGATTTCCTTAACATTCCTATGTATTAGATATCATCAAATTACAAATGAAGAAACTAAGGAACAAAGAGGTAAGGTAACACTCAGAGTTTTACAACTAATGGATGGCATCCAGAGATTTCTCAAGCCAAAAAAACTAGGGGCATCCTTGTTTCTTCTCCTACTCTATATCTCACATCCAATTCATCAGCAATTTCCAATGAATATGCCATGGAAATTTATCTTAAACTTGTCTATTTATCTTCTAATTCCCCAGTGCAAGCTTCAGCTAATCTGGCCTGAACAACTTCAATGTTTTTACTTCATCTTTCTGTTCCCTCTCTTATTCCATGTTATGGGTTGAATTGTGTCCCCCAACCCAAATATTTGTATGTTCGCACACTAACCCCCCAGACCTCCAAATGACCATAATGAAGATGTTTATAAAGACACTAGAGACCTTGTACACAAATTTGTGCATGGGTGGGGTCCTCAGCCTGGCCGGTGATTGGGGCCGATCGGGGCCGATTGGGGCGGTCAGCCTGGGGGAGAAACCATGGGAGATTGGCCGGTCACAGGAGGTTGGCTGTGGGAGTGCATTAAGCACCAGGGGGCAGTTCCTGCATTGATAGTCTGCCCCCGGGTGGTCAGTGTGCATCATAGCGATCAGTTGTTTGGTCACTTTGGCTTTTATATATATATAGACTAGAGGCCTGATGCATGAAATTCGTGTAAGGGTCTTGGACCCGCCACCACAGTGGCTGTCTCAGCCCCTGCCTGTCATGGTGGCCACCTCTGTCTTGGCCTTGCCACAGTGGCTTTGTCCAGAAGGTCATCCAGAAGGATGTCCGGAAGGACCTTCAGTCTAATTAGCATATTACGCTTTTATTATTATAGACTAGATGCCCGGTGCATGAATTTGTGCACAAGTGGGGTCCCTAGGCCTGGCCAGTGATCAGGGCTGATCAGGGGCCTGCTAGCCAGGAGGAGGGACAGGGTGCAAGAGGTTGGCTGCCAGCCCTGAGGAGGGAGCTGGCCTTCGGTCTTCCCTGAGAAAGGGATCTGCCACCACCCACCCCCAGTTCCCCATCCTAGCCCGGGGCCGAAGGTGATAGTCACCGGCCAGGTGTGGAAGGAATAGACGCTGGCCGCTGATGCCACCAGCCGGCCATGGGAGGTTGGCTGTGGGAGTGCACTGACTACCAGGGGCCAGCTTCTGTGTTGAGTGTCTGCCCCCTGATGGTCAGTGCGCATCATGACTGGTCGACAGGTCATTCTGGTCATTTAGTCCTAATGGTCACTTAGGCTTTTATATATATATAGATGGTCCAAAGTCTGTATTCTCAACCACTTGCAAAACTGTCCCTGACAATCAGATTTCCAGAGTTCCTTCCTGAGTGAGTTGTTCTGCTTCATGGGCCAATACATCATTGAAATATTTGGGCTTGGTAATTCCCAAGAAGCTTTCCTTCTGAAGTCCCTCATGGACTAGTAGAGCACTTGGCTTGAAGTAACCTAAATTCAGAGATTGCCTGGTATTTCATTTTCCATTGTGTGTCATGTGGATTCCCACTCTACATCAATTTGGTTTTAAATATTGCTGTGAAGAGATGAGGGAGAGATCTGGAGAGATCATTTGTTCTATGAATGACACTGTGGCCAGTGTTAACTTATTTGAACAGTTCTATTCCCCAGACAAATACACAGACTGGACATCCGGACCGTTCCTATGGGACCTGTACATTTTGTTGATAGAAACATGCCTTTTCTTGTTTGGTGGCTAGGCTTTCCAAGATTTTGCAGTCACTATGTAGATTTGTCAACTCGCTGGCAATGAAAAAAAAAAAATCCATCTGGCTTTCCATTTCTAGTTCTTGGCATTTTCCCAGAAAAATTCTGAGCTAAAGGCTTTATTTCAAATTTTTAAAATGGCCTTTAGTCCTGAGCATGATCCTCTTAATTCTAGATTTATTATTAGACTTATATTGGTCTAAAAAAGCAATGACCTTTATTTGTCTAAGATGGAAACTACAAGTAAAATTACTTCATGGCTCTTAGGATGTTTAAAGGTATTCAAATGCCTTCATGTTGAAAATGTTGAAGTTCTCCAAATTCTTAACCAAGACTTGCTGAAAGAAGGAAATTTTTAAATTAAAAGAACAGTTTGCTAACCTCTGTGGTAATAGCTTAGATAGCACAATTTAGGTCATTTCAGTGAGAGACATTGCCAAGTAAATAGGCATTTGAAATTTTAGTAGGAACAACTGCCATCAATGCAAACAAATCACCACATTACTTCTCAGATATGGATTTTTAAGAGGCCCTTTTTTGAGAGTTTTTTTGACGTTTATAATATTGAGAACTACCTCTAATTCCCAGTTCATGCCCATTATCATTGCTGTTTCAGATATTGTTAATGTTGATGCTCCCTTGACTATTGCTAGAGTTCTGAGCTATTTCTAGGTTGTACTTTTCCTCTTTCCCAAAAAACCCTTTTACTGAGTTCTATTTACATCATTCACTCTTTGAGTTATTAAGCTAAAAATGTAATTGCATTTTTAAAGATGCCTAAAAGTAAGCCTATCAAATGCCAGAAAGTAACTCTAGAGCAATTTTAGCTTATCTTTTTGCAATAGATATATTTTTAAATATTCTCAATTTCAAACAGGACAACCATTCCAAGTTTGCTTTATCTCTAGTCTTTCTTAATCTTTCCCCAGACATAAGAAACAAGTGGAATTAGATTTCATGTAGACCTTTAAAAAGCAATTGGAGATACAATTTAATGCTATTTGTAACTGTGATAGAAGTATCTCTGCTCAATACCAAAGAAGTCTTTCACTGTGTACTTTTTTCTTAAAGGTATCTAATTCTTTCTTCAGAGATGAAGTATCAGTCAGCAGTCTGCCAGGTTCCAATTAATTATTTTACTGTAGAAGTAAAATGCTTTCTTTGTTTCTCAAGAAAACCCATCCAGCACCTGCAGAACCACCGAAGCATTACTAGTAGATATGCAAATTCCAAAAGCGTGAGTTCAAGATCTTCCTCCCAAAGAGGATGAGGGTATTTAAGATAAAAGAATCCTTTGTCACTTGTACCTTTTCCATCTTAGGTTTAGAGTGAGGACATAGCTGGAAGGTTTTATAATTCATCTGAAATGCAAGCTTCAGTGCTGGATCCTGCTTCTTCTCTATATATTTTTCCACTTCTCCACCTTTTCCTTGTTTTTTCTCTCCTCCTCTCTTCCCCTCCTCTCCTCCCCCTCCTCCTCCTCCTCCTCCTCCTCCTCCTCCTCCTCCTCCTCCTCCTCCTCCTCCTCCTCCTCCTCCTCCTCCTCCTCCTTCTTCTTCTTCTTCTTCTTCTTCTTCTTCTTCTTCTTCTTCTTCTTCTCCTTCTTCTTCTTCTTCTTCTTCCTCTTCGGTAGACCATAGCAACAAACATAAACAATAGCCATACAATAATTCAGTGTATATAAACAATCCAAATAGGCTATTTTAAAAAAATCATTGACAGTTTTACTCAAAACTCTTATATAATGATCTCCTTTAATAGTCACAACAGTTCCATGAGGTAGATCCTATCCCCATTTTATAAACCAGGAATTTGAAGCTCATAAAATTTATATTAGCCAGCCAAATTTCACACAAATGGCAAGTTGTACAGCTGAGACTTAAAAACAGATCTGTCTTATTCAAAAGACAATGAGCATTAGTCTTTCGTATAGACATTAATACCCATTTTTGAAAAGAAAATGGATCAGTTTCCTGGCCAAATAAGTGGTTTCACACAGAAAAAAAGAGCACTTAGTGGGGTATAAAATGGCCTGGGGTATAAGTCATGGTTTTGTCACTAAATATTTGACTGAAATATTATTTCTGTCATCTTTGACATCCTTATACATAAGTCAAGAAAACTAGACTAAATGAGCCCTCAGTCCTTCGGGGACTAAGAGTCTGTGCTTTTTAACTGATTCAAGGCCACAGAGCTAGGCTTTGGGATGACCAGGTGTCTTATTGTTTATCTCAGTATTCTTTTTATTTCCCCCCCGCCCTTGATGAGCAGGAAATCAGAGACACAGGTAACCCAGGCAGTTGGAAAAGCAGGACTAGACATATGCCATCCTACAACGGAAGAAAAGTTGGTCTTTGGCTCATTCTGTGTTGTTGTTCCTTTCACCATCTCTCTACAGTCTGTGGTTTTGAGATGGTCTACTCCATCTAAAGCAATCTTACTCCTCATGAAAGCTGCCCAGGGGGACACCTCAGGAAGAAAATAACCTCCTAGATTCTTCTCTGTTCTTATAGTCTTAAGAAAAAGAAAAAAAAAAGTTTCTCAGTTTTATAAAAAAAAATTGGTTCCTCTCTTTCCTTAAATCAAAAACCTAGTCCATACTACCTTTCCTTTTCAAATGACATCATCCCTACACAGCTTCTTCACCCACATAATACATTTCCTCTATTTTCCCTGGTCAGTTGGTTTTATTATGACTTGATATATGTCAATAATATTATCTCCCCAAGGAATATAAAATCTCTGAAGGGGACACAAAGATAAATATGGTCCTCCCAATGCAGCAATCTAAAGTCCATCAACTCCTGGAGTGAAGCCCATTGGTATTTCTTTGGTAGTCTCTCTCTAAAATTATAAAGTATTTATTTGTTTTTATTTGTTTATGACATATTTGCTTGTTTGTTTTCTCTTTCTTACTTATGCAAATCATCCTGGAATATTTCTAATGAATCTCACTCTATGTTTAAATTACAGTAGTTCCAGTTGATCTTGGTTGTAACTCAGAAAAACTAAATTGACCCAAGATGGGTTGCCTCCTTTAAATCCTTATAAAATGTCACCTTGCTCAGATTCCCTTAACTGATTCTTGAAGTCTCTTCACAAAGCCAACCCAGTTCCTGTACTTGTCATCAATTAACATGTATATTTTATTTATTTACATTCTCCTTTTCTTGTTTTATCTTTAATAGAATATATGTTCTATGGAGGCAGATATTTTAGTCTTTGATTTCCAATACTCTTTCTCCAGGACCTAGAATAATTCCATGTGTGTGTGTGTGTGTTACTTAGTGAATATTTGTTATTGGGTTCATGAACATTTATGGGACTAAAGTGTTAGGGTATAGTTTATCTCTCTTACTCAGAAGTTTGAGTATCTTCATAAACCCTTCCCTCCCCTCCTTCTCTCTCATTATCTGTCTGTCTCTGTTTCTCTCTTTTCCACAGGCCACTGTTGCTTGTTAGTTTGCCTTTATGCTGGTTGACAGATTTGTAGAATGATAAAATTTTGTCTGCCAGACATATGCCTAGGGCTCACCATTTTCACCTTTCTAATAATATAAAATAGGCAAATTAAGATTTGGGTGTGGGTTTGGGGAAGGCTCAGGCTGCCTTTAGTGTTGTTGACCTCTGATATTTGACTCTAATCTAGAAAAAAGGGTGGGCCAGAATTGTTATGGAGTAACATTGGGGGGACAGTGTCTCAGAGAAATTTGTATTTGTATGACCTTGACTTCTGTGCATTTATTCTCCAGATAACTAGGATAGAAAAGCGGAATGGAAGTCAGGAAAGGATAGAAACATAGTGAGCTCTTGGTCTTGGCCAACAATCAATTTTTTCCCCTTAAAAATGGAAAATTGAAAAGTCAGGAGAAAAAACAAACGTCAAGAAACTACAATAAACAGAAATAACTTGATATAACTTAATGGAGGCTATATTCCTTATTCCAAATGGAATCCATTAGGTTTTTTAACTTCTTTTTAATGCTAGGACATTTTATTCAAAGAAATAAAATAAGTTCATTATTAGTATAAATTAAATATGCACAAAATTCTGATGACACAATTTTTATTTTTATTTTGGATAATCCTCCATAATATTTTCCTTCTCTTTTTACAGGAACCACAATAGGATCAGTAAATTGTGACATTTATGCCAGTTTTATCAAGATAAGTATCCCTTTCCTGAAAGCTAAACTATAATCAAAGAGGAGAAAAAAGTAACACTTTCAAATCTTTAAAAAAACACATCTTGCTTTTCAGAGATTAGTCTGTCTTTGCTTTTTATTTTTACTAGAAAGTAAAGAAAACTTTGTGATTTGGTAAAAGACATATGAGAAATATGTTTAGATGTTAAGAAAGACCCATAGTTTCTTACACATTCTTTCTGATTGGAGGGGTATTTATTATCATTAGCTTATTCCTTCTGAAGTGAAATCTTTGCTTTGTTAGCACCACCTCCCCCTTTTCCACCAAGCTCTCTCCCTACTCTCCATGGAACTGATCCTTATAGAATCTCCTTAGAAGGGAAAAAATATCACTTAAATAAATGTGATAATCTCTATTAATACCATATGAAATCATGCACTTAAGTTGTAAAACATGATGTACTCTTAATTGTTATCAGGTATTATAAATATTACAGATTTTTAATCAAGATGGACATTATTGACAAGGATAAATGTTGAGCATCATCTTGTGAAAAAGCCTACCACAGACAAGAAATTTGAAGCCTTATCATCACACAGCACAAAATGTTAAAGAAGAGGAATTTGTCTTTTATAACAAACTCTGAGATGCTCAATGCAAGCTGTTTTGTATAATGATATCTAGCTCCCTCCAACCTTTATTTCATGCCCTAGAGAACCTTTACTTGGCTAAATACAGATTAACTGAATACAGTATCTGGTGAGTTGTTGTTTATCACCATAATTCTAATAACATCCCTTTTAGACCCAGCCTGCCCACTCACTACACTTAATACATCACACTTTCCCACACCCATGTCCAAATGCTTTAGGGGAGATTTAAATGCCACTTTTTCAGTAAAGTCATCATTGTCTCCTACCATGAGATAAATCACCCCCTTTCTCTAACTTCTTTCCCTCTCTTATTCTTTTTTCTCCCTCTCTACTCCTTCCTTTCTTCCTTTCTTTTCTTCATCTGATCCCTATGACATTTACCACTGTCACAAGCCATATACTCTTTTGCATCTTGTGTTAAGCTTATTCACATACCACTTATCCTGCCAGTTAGAATATGAGTTCTATGAAAGAAATATTTTATTTCCATTTATTTAAATAATTACTGAGGAAAATACTTTGCCAAAAAGTGTAGGAAGCTTCAGGGACACCAAGTGGCTTCCCACCTGAAATTGAAGTCTGATAAATGTGTCAAAACATCAGTTGGGAAAAGGGTCAAGTTTCCTTTCTCTAGTCCTAGGGAGCAAACTCATGATAACAAAGGAAAACAAAATGAATTATCAGTACAGACCAATTAATGCTTTTTAAAATGATGTTTATAGGTTCTAAAGAAATAGATGCAATGCCTAGTAACAGGGATCCTGCCAACACTGGAGCTGACCTGTTATCTGAGGCACACCCCACTCAGTCCCAAGGACTTTTACACTGAGTGGCCAGATTATTATGATCTCTGAACACATAAGCATCTGGCCACTCAGTGTATGTCCTATATAATAAAAGGCTAATATGCAAATTGTCCCCTCGACCTGAAGTTCCACCAGCAGGCAGGCCGGCCAACTGCCCATGTCTCCTCCCCCTGGCCGGCTGGCCAGACCCCAACCATGCACGAATTCATGCATTGGGCCTCTAATATATATATATATATATACTGAGTGGCCAGATTGTTATGCATTCAGAGATCATAATAATCTGGCCACTCAGTGTACACTGGATTATGATTGGTTCTATCTAGTAAAAATGGAAAGAAAATTATGCTGTTGTATTTTTATTTGTTTGTTTGGTTGTTTTCTTGTTTGTTTTTGTTTTGTTTTGTTTTGTAACAGTCCCCACAATAGCATAGCAACCAATTGGCAGAATGCAAATTCAAGGTTTCTCTATTTTTTTTCTCCCTTCTCATAGGCTATGGCAAGTTCTAAATTCTAAAGGACCATAAGGTTATATTTCAGAGGTGACAGAATAAAATTCTATTCGGTTCTCTCCATGTTAAGCTTAAATATTCCTTAACAGCAGATTATAATATAATATTTAAAAAAATTCCAGCTTTGAATATTTGTGCTCTCCCAAGGGAGCACAAGGGATAAGTAAATTTGAGATTGGGAATATCACAATTTAATTTAAAAAATTCAGAGCAAACTTTCCCAGAGTGTTATGCTTGAATAATCTGAATCAGCATTACTCTGGGCCATAATAAAAATGCAGAATCCTGGGCTCCATCTCCAATGTAGTAAGTTAGAATCTCTTAGCAACATGAAATTTTGACAACCTTCCTGGTTGATTCTAAATTTTAAGAATCCCTTAGGTAAGGTTATTGAAAGGAAGAAAGATTCTAGAAGAGATCTTCATTTAAAAATGGACTGGACTATCAAATCTCAGAGGGAAGGTGGGGAGGTGGGGGTGGGTGGGAAGAGATCAACAAAAGAACTTGTACGCATATATGCATAACCCATGGACACAGACAATAAAATAGTGTGGTAAAGGTCTGCAGGGGGGAGGGAGGTCGGAGAGTAGAAGGGGGTCAATGGGGAAAAAAAAGATAATATATGTAATACTTTCAATAATAAAGATTTATACTGCCTAAGGTAAATAAATAATGAGATATTTTACACTTAAAAAATAAATAATAATGTGCTGTTATTGTTGTTAATCCACACCCAAGGATATTTTCTCCATTAATTTCCAGGGAGTGGAAGGGAGGGAGGGGGGACAGAGAGAAAGAGAGACAGAGAGACAGAGAGAGAGAGAGAGAGAGAGAGACAGAGAGAGAAACATTGATGTGAGAAAGATACATACATTGATTGCCTCCTGTACCCACCTGGGGACTGGGAGTGGGGGAGATCGAACATGCAACCTAGGTACCTGCCCTGACTGGGAATGAACCAGTGACCCTTTGGTGCTAGGGCTGGACCTGACACTCTAACCACTGAGCAACAATGGCCAGGGCTAAAAATGAGATTTAAAAAAATTTTTTTGGATTATTTATAAAAACATTATTTTTCAAATCTGAATTTAAATCATAATTTTTGTAAGAATGTAGAAGAGTATGGTGTGCATTTAAAATTATTTTGGGGCACTTTCCCTAATATTCATAGAGCAATTACAGGGTGAGGGTTGGGCAAAAGTAAGTTTATAGTTGTGAGTTCACAAAACAGTTTATTCTTGTATTGTTCTTTATTAATTATCACATTATTTTCTATTGGAACAACTGTAAATCTACTTTTGCCCCACCTTGTATGTTAAAAGGAATGTAATTAGTTGGCCATTAAAGGAATTGAAAAGCCAAAGTATTCACATATTCTTGCGTAAAGTTTATGGATCTGAGCTAAAGTCTTAGAAATGAGCGTAGGGAGTGAGTTGTTAACATAGATGGAGGTTTTTGGAGCAGTTGAAAATGAATTTAGCAGTGAAAATATTTATTGTCCTTTGGCTGAAAATATTTGGAATTAAGTTGTTTGGCTTGGAAGAAATATGTGAAACGTATAGTGAAATATGGGGCCAACTGTTTTTAGATATCTAATATTTCAAATAAAATCTTTAATTCTCTACCAAAGAGGGAGAAAAATGCTTAGTGGCAGGTACGTCTGGCCAAGCCACTTTAGGTTCCAATAGCTTTGCTTTATTTTACAAGAATTCTTTTCTATAAAATGTGTATGCTTGTTCAATTTTCCCTCTCATTTTTTTCTCTCTAACAATTCTCTTTAGCCTAATTCCAAGCAGATGTAAGAATAACTTTAACTGTTATGGAAAATATACAAAGGTGAAAATGATAATGTTGTCATTTTAGACACAAGTCTCATTATAAAGAAAATGCTTGAACACACTTCAAAATTTCAGCTAAATATTTGTACAGAAACTATTTTGTAGTTGGGGAGGCAAGGAAAAAGCTATTTTGAAAACAGAATTTCTATTAGTCCTTTTGCTAAGGCGTTAAGTTTGATTTCAGGGTGCTGGGACCATTTCAAAGGGCTTCAGTCGGTCATTTGATGCTGTGCTATGTCATCTGGCCCAGTGGATCCTGTTTCCTCAGGCAGAACTGGAAAGTGTAAGCACTTATAAAATTTGAATTTGATATTGGTCTTTCCCTTCTCGTTCAGTGAGGCAATCCCATTCTTTAGCAACAACATACACACACACACAGATTGAAATATTAAGGTTTCTACAAGTAAAATTTCTAGATTCAATAGCCACAGTTAAAATAGTGGTATACAGAAGGTATGATTCAATAAAACAATGAATTATTTTCATTATAAAATAAAACAATGTGGTAGATATCATTTTATGGATCTTCAAGGTATAAAAGTCAAGTATGAAAGAAAACACAACTATTAGAATTGGATTGGAAACAGTTTTGATTGCATAATGTTTCAGAGAGTATTTATCCCGAGATCCTCTGTTTTGTACTATGCATATATATATTTCATAATAGCCTTAATCACAGATTATGGCACAGCGTTTTTGAGAGTTTTTTTTTTTATTCTTTTTAATATATATTTTTATTGATTTCAGAGAGGAATGGTGGTGGAGAGAGCTATAGAAACATCAATGATGAGTGAGAATCATTGATTGGCTTCCTCCTGCATGCCCCACACTAGGCCACAACATAGGCATGTGCCCTGACCAGGAATCAAACCGTGACCTGCGGGTTCATAGGTCAACACTCAACCACTAAGCCATGCTGGCTGGGCTTGAGAGGTTTTTTTTTTTTAAACAAACAAACAAAAAAACTCTTTGGGAGACTGAGTAACTGGCGAGTGGACAGGGAAGTTGAGTTCTTAAACTCTTTCCTATATCACTAGTATCTTTTATGGCACTTAGCAAGCTATATCATGCCTATTTGTAAATTATTGTTAACTTGAGTTGATATTGATCTTGACTGAAATATTGTGACATTTCTCTGCTTTAAAACATGCTCCAGAGGCCACGTAATCCTCAAAAACTTTCCCCCAAATTGCTTTCTATTCAAATCTTTTACATTGTTTTTCTTCACAAAATACCAGCTTATGTTAAGACCAACAGTTATTGACTCCAAGTTCTGTACTAATTATAAGCAAAGTAAGTTACCAAAAACAATGACCATGTCAAAATCTTTATCCTCCCTGAACTTTCTGGAGCATTAAATATTGATAGGTAATTGGTACTAAAATTAGAATAAGTTAAAATTCTTTTTTTTTACTTGACCCTGAATTACATTGGTTGTTTTTTTTTTTCTGTTGTTGTTTTTTTTCTTTTGTACATTTAAGTACTACTTAAGTTATATATTTTCATCAGTAGAAAAATATTAAATTATAATATATAAAAATTATGAAAACCAGTTTAATACTAAAAGCTAAAAACTAACAAGATTTTTAATGCAGAATAAAGTTGATAACTTTTCCTTCATACTACTAGCAAGTGTCTTTTTTAAAAAGTTGGATGAAGAACAATAGGCACCAGACTGGGGCTTTCCTAATATGTTCACAATCATTGTACTTCTGCTTCCTTAATTTAGCAGATAGAAAGGTTAACCATCTTACCATCAGTGCAATTTACTTCTTCATATTCAGTAAATGAAATTCACAGTGGTTTCTGGAATCTCCATTACTATATATTGGCACCAAACATAAAATAGCAAACATATTTTATTTAAGATTTACACACAGAAATGTAGGTTTGTGTTACACTTCTTCAGCACTTTAGCTTTTGGGCCATACAATAAAACTGAGCATTTTTTTCTTTATAGCTTCTTAGATGACTACTTTCTTGATGCCTCAATTAGAAATGAGGCATTTTAATAGGAAAAAAATAGCATCTTATCCAAAATTATAAATATGGAAACTATGGATGTGGTCTCTAGCCAGGAACATGAATGACTATTCCAACAAGAAAAATGGAAAGAACATTATTATAAAACAGCTTAGTTCTTTTTCAAACAATATCTCCTAAAGAAAAATCAGGTTGTCAATTAGAAGTGGTAGACAAGATGTGCACATTGCAAGGTTGAATCATAAAAATAAATAGCTGGTTAAAAAATAAAACAATGAGCCTGGTCGGCATGGCTCAATGTTGAGCATTGACTTATGACCAGGAGGTCACAGTTCGATTCCCGGTCAGGGCATATGCCCGGGTTGCTGGCTCCATTCCCAGTAGGGTATGACAAATAGCATTTATATAAATTAGAAATGCATTTATACAAAAATACAATTTTACAGGAGCAAATTCAAATGTGCACATTAATTACATTGAAAGTATTGTGCATGAAGAGAGATATAAAAAAAAGATGAATGGTAAAAAAATGCAAAATATTAATAAAGCATGAGAAAGGCCTTTACAGAAAATGAAGACAATAATGTGCACTTGAAGTCTTTCTAAATAAGCAAACAGGATGCTGGTTCCTGCTGCCATTAATATCAGAGGGAAGGCAGTGGTGGATTGGGGAGTGGAATGGAGAGAGATTAGCAGGGGAATTTATATGCATATATGTATAGCCAATAGACACAGACAATAGTGTGGTAAAGGCCTGGGGTGGGCAGGTGGTGGATTGGGGTCAATGGGAAAAAGAAAGGGGGGACATATGCAATACTTTCAACAATAAAGATAACATTTTTTAAAAAGACATATTTTGCATTGAATGAACCAGCTTTTCCCTCCAATCCAGTTAGACTTTTTTTTTCTCCTAACATTCTGACTCTCCTATTCCTTTTTTTTTTAAAATATATTTTATTGACTTCAGAGAGGAAGGGAGAGGAAGAGAGAGAAACATCAATCATGAGAAAGAATCATTGATCAGCTACCTCCTGCACAACCCCTGCTGGGGATCAAGACCCCAACCCAGGCATGTGCCCTGACCAGGAATTGAACCATGACCTCTTGGTCAATGCTCAGCCACTGAGCACACCAGCTGGGCTCTTCTATCCCTTTTGGTAGTAGTGATATTAAAGCTAAACTTTGATGATTACCTTTGTTCCAAGTGTTTTACATATTGAATTATACTTAATTATAAAAACAAGCAATAAGGTATCATCATTGCCTCTGTTTTCCCAATGAAGATTAGATGAATCATCCAAAGTCCCAGCTAGTTAGGCTTTTGACTCTAGATCCCTACCTAACCATGGTAATCCAGAGCCCACTGAAACCCAGTGGATAGCTGTTTTTGGTGGTAAGTTTTTAATTGCATATTATCTTTAGCTATCCTTAAAAACAAACAAACAAAAAACAACACAATTTTACCCTCTAGCGAGGAAACAACTATAGCAATGTTTTTAGTTAAAACTCTTTTGCTTTAATGCATTTTAAATTCTGAGGAAAATACAAAAACAAAAAAGTCCCTATTCAGGAGTGATTTTTATCCTAAAAGTTTAAGTAGTAGAAAAATTTAACAAGATAAGGGAAATCCTATTTGTACTGGAGTAATTAATTGGGACATCCAACCCCAGAGAGTAGTTATGATCACTGGAACAGAACATTTCTACTGAAATGAAGGATATGAAGAATAAATATGGTATTTATTAATAATATTAAATTATTTCTTATAACCAATTCTCACAGTGGAGAAAAAGTTAATAATTGTATGCTTAAAATTAAAGAACATGGGTAGCTTAAAATTATAGTGTTAGGGAGTTAAAGGTTGACTAAAAGAGAGCTATGGACCAAATTTAATTCCTCTTCCTCATCACATAAGCATCTGTTAAGCACTTATGATATGCCATCGAAAAGTAATTGCCTGATATCAGGAGCTTACAACCTAGAATACAGATATAGAAACAATAAAAAATTATTTGAGTTGGAATCATTTGAGTCTACACAGGGTACAATAATTTTTAATAGGAGTATATACTTATTCCTATAGGTGGGAGACGGGAAACACTGAAAGCCGTCATGGAGAAAGAAGTGCTTTATTTAAGTGTGTGGTCTATGGACAGGTAGGTGGTAAGAGGATCTCTGGTAGAGGAAACATTATGAGCAAGGTTTGGAGTGAAGTTTTAACAGTGAGTTTAAAAAACTGCAAAAATCCAGGTAAGGCTACAACCTCACCCGTGGATACAGGGCGAGGGTCCCATCGAGAGAATTCTGGCCCTGCGGTAAGCAAAAGACAAATCATAAAGAAAACTCCTGTGGGGGAAAAAATCAAATTTAATCTTTTAATCGAGCAATTAAACATTCCTGCCCCAAAATCAGTTTGTCCTAACTCCATTTTCCTCTAGGTAGTGATCTTACAGGGGCCTAAGTACCTATTCCCTCCCGACCCTCCTAAAGCCTGCTGCAGCTTGTGGCAGTCTTAGCCAAGTAGATTCTTATTCTATCTTAGAATGTGTCTGTAATGGTCCCCAGTGAGGGCTCCACTGAGGGCTTTCAGTAATGGCAGTGGCTGCATGGCCAGATGATTTTCCAAAGATCTCCTTATTTTCTGCTTGCTTTCCCAGTCCAAACTTCCTGCCCTTTCTCATTTATATGACTCCACCTATTACCTTAAAAGAAACTTCATTTATTTTATTTTTTATTTTTGGTTCAAACGCCTAGAAGTAATATCTGGTGTTTATAGCTCAGGAGCCTGGTTGACAAAGATATCAATACCAGAAATTCATTATGACATCAGATTGTTGAGAAATGTGGAGAAATACAAGATTGGTTATCGGCATAGTTTAGGTAAAAGGCAGTCAAAATCCTGAAATTGCACAGGGATGGAAGTCTGGAAGACAGTGACCCACAAAAATGAGCCATGACTGTGGCTACCTGAAATGACATGTCTTCTGGGGGCAAGGCTCTGAGAGACTATGAAGGTATTATCACATAAAAATGTGAAGGACATCAAACAGGATTGAAAGGCAGCGTGGCTATAACCAAAGGCCCATGGAACAGCTGGAAATGAAAGAATAGCAAGCCCAACTCCCTAAATTCTCAGTTCATGTTTAGGGCTTGGAATATAGGGGCTTTATAAAATTATTTTTGAAAGGTAAAGTTTTTATTTCTTTCCATTGCAAAAACAAAACAAAAAAAAAGCCCACATTCTCAATTGTAATTAATGCACTATCAATCCTGTCTCTTTATAAAATGTTAGAGGATTGATCTGAAAACAGAGGGCCCCCAAGACTGGACTAGGGGTTATACAGTAAAGTCCAGATTAGCGGGAGTGCCTGTGATCCCAACCCCACTGAACCTCAGTTGCTTGTTAAGAGAGATCCACTGTCCTTTACTTGTCAAGCAATTCCTACTCCTTTGAAGGTGTTGCTACTCCTTCAACTCAAGGTATAAACTTTACAAGGAACTTCATTCTATTCATGCCCTTTACCCTCAATCTTCAATGATTTTCAGCTTATAATAAGAGGTAGCAATAGGCTATCCTATATAATAAAAGCCTAATATGCAAATTGTTTGACCTGGAGTTCCACCGCTCTCTATGATGTGTGCTTACCACCATGACAGAACATGGCGGACGTCAGAGATGTGGTGCTGGCAGTGGGTGGCAGTGGGGGCGCTGCCAGCCCCGATGGGCCCTGACAAGAGCGGGACCACATCAGGATGGTGGAGCAGGTGAGCAGGTGGTGCCAGGCCAAGGCGAGTGTAAGTGGGGGCCCAATCCCCTGCTGATCTCCCCACAGATGGTGACCAGTGGTGGCGGGGGAGAGAGGGGCTGCCACCTGGCTCCCAGGCTCTGAGGAAGCCAGGTGGGGGCACCCAGCCCTGACTGATGGCCCAGCAGATGGTGACCAGAGGCCGGCAGGCCCTGATCGCTCCATCAAGGCCAAGCCCCAGGCTGGAATGGGGACCTAGGGGTGGGTGGTACCTGGTTTGGGGTCTGTGGCCGCTCACCAGCTAACTAGGGGCAAGGGGTGATGGGGACGGAGGTGCAGTGAGAATGTGGGGTATCCCCCCAGCTTGCTCTCACTCCCCCTGCTACCCTACCCTGGGATGCCAGGGCTCACGCACCAGGGAAGGCCCTGTGCTCAGGTGCCGGGTGTTTGAGAGGAGCCCGCCCTGCACCCATGTGGCCTCTTCCCAGTGAGCCAGGCCACAGCCGCTGGGACCGCAGGGGCTAGTTGGGCTCCCTGTGGGTTCGTGCAGGAGCCAGTCTGCAAGAGAGTGCCCTTCCCGCCTGGCTTCTATGCAGTGCCATTGGGCGGCCCATAGGCCCATGCTGCACCCCGGCCTGTGGCTTCTGACTGCGCTCATTGCATCTCCATGTGGGGACTCATGTGCTGTGACTCAAGCAGAGGGAGGCACATGGGGACCCTGGGGCCCAGGTGCTGCCCAGGGCCCAGCGGTCAGCTGGGACCTGTCCTTTCATGCTAGACTCTCAGGCTTTGATCGCCGGCCAGGCCTAGGGACTTCACCCGTGCTCGAATTTCGTGCACCAGGCCTCTAGTCAATTAGAAAGTCAAATCTAGAAATGGAAATATACTCTAAAGGAGCTACAGGCATTTCTTAACTTATATGGGCTAAATATTCAGAAAGATAAATCATGAAGTTACTCGACAAAGGAGGGAGAATGATAGTATTAGGTCAGGCTGAATTTAGTTTTTTGAATATACTTCCAGAAATTCTGGAATCATTAAATTAGTTTAAGCCACTGAGAGTCTGTTTGAGAGGTTTGCTGGAACACAATACATAATGGAACTCAGTGGAAGTGTACATTAAGTTACTAGTAAATAAAGCCCCTGGTATATTTTAAGGCACAACATAAAAACATTCACAGTGAAATTCTTTAGTGGATTTATCATGTATAAGCCATCCATGCACACTCCCCAAGAAATGAGACATATATTGGGGATAGGGGTACAGTTTCTTTTAAAAAAATTGAGTAATGCTTGTGGGTTGCTGGTGAAAGGCTTAGAAATGAAGATTGAACCCCTGATTTCAATGGGGAAGGACAAATCTGGACAAAATTTGTTTTGTTTCAAAATGTGGTTTTGAAACAAAGCAAATAATTAAGTGGTATCTTTTAATTATCAATGAGTAAAATAGATAACATTTCCCATTAATAGGTAAAGGGATCAGCATAAAGTCAGAATTGATCAATTGACAAGTAGATTTCTGAGAATGGAAGAGATGCAACATTCTCCATGGAGCTCCCTGATTTGTAAAGTGAAAAACTCTTTAGAACTGCTTGTCAGAGCCTTGGATGAACCATTGTGACATATGAAGCAGAATGTCTGCCCTTTATTCAGTGAAATGGACCTAGAACTAACAGAATAAGTACCATGCAATCTATAATAATAAAAGTGTAATATGCAAATCGACTGAACGACTGAACAGCAGAAGGACCATCTGGACAACCTTCCAGAAGACCACGCTATGACACCCACCGGCGCCAGGCCAGCCAAGGCAGGTGCAATGCGATTATTTGGGGGCCCAGCCATCACCCCATGATTGCTCTGCAGACAGAGGCCCAGGTCACTGGCCAGCGGGATGATAAATCAATCTGGGGGCTCCACGATCGCCTCAAAGAGGGAGTCCCAGGCCACCAACCGGCAGGCTGCAGAGGGTGGGCAAGACCTCCGTCTGTGGGGCAATCCATCACAGAACCCTGGCGGGATGGGAAGGGCCTACCTCTTTGGGCAATCGATCATGGGGCTCCCGGACTGTGAGAGGGCACAGGGTGGGCTGAGTGACCCCCTCCCCCCGACCCCAGTGCACGAAGTTCGTACATCGGGCCTCAAGTGATATACATATATACACACACACATTTGTGATATCGTATATACTTTAACCCTTTGCACTCACTTGCTTTTTTCTCGATTCCTTTATTCTACTCGGGATTTAATTTTTTAAATGCCCCAGATTTTACAAAGCGCGGCAGTAGAATAAAAAACTGGAGTTTCTTTTCATACAAACTTATTTATTTGGATTTTTTTATATTTCAAATTATTGATACATTCAAAGAGTAATTTTAATCTCTGTAATTTTTCATGGTGTGATATTTTTTGAAACATTCACCCACATGAAGACCTGGTTTAAATTCACATGTTTCGCAAATATAAATCGTCTCTCTTCTTCCTCCTTTGATTTTTCTGTTAGAACAAACAACACAATCTTTGTGTTTTTTGTTAGGGTGAGGTGTGATTATATGGAGCTTTCCATCTAAACGTTGCTCTAAGTTAGTGGATAATAATCTACCCCTGGAAGTTAGTGTACCATCTCTGAATTCTCCAACAAGATCATATACTAGTTTCCTAATAAATTTCACGTGCATTATCGGTTTTTAATTTTTTCTTTTTTGGCATTCTTTGTACAATATATAGGAATTTACAACACTGACCTCAAGCCCCCAGAAAAACAATTCACACTACCATTTTAGAGTCTTCCTCATAAAACAGTATGTGCCTGTGTAGTGATCAGCTATATCAACACCCCCCATAAACTTTGTATAGTTGGTCATGACCTTGGGTTTGAGAACTATTTCCTTCCCACCACCATGCACTCTCCTTCCCACAGACTCAGTCTCTGAAGTGTCCCATGTACTGAGCATTGTGACTATCCTCTTGTCTTTCCACGCAAGAAGCATTACATTTTCATCCCTGAAAGCCACTATCTCACTTTTCATTAGCTTTGGATGTTTGATAACAGGTGGATTATCTTTCCTAGTGGGCATTATTGTCCCTGTCAAGTGTGTTTTTTCCTTGAACAATTCCTTTGCAAGAGTGACACTAGTGTAATACCTGTCAGTGAAGAAATGATAACCTTGAGAACCAGGTACTGAGTTCTTCAATCTTTCATGAAGCTCTAAAACTATTCTGCTAGTAAAAGGGAGATAAGGTCTCACCAATGTTTCAGATGTTATTCCTCCATAATAAGGGACAAATGAATGTACATAACCACATTTTGAATCTGAGAGGACATATAAACAAATACCCCATTTTGTTGGCTTTTTAGGATTATATGTGATGAAGTGTATCTTTCACTTGAAACCAACAACAGCCTCCTCATCAACAGCAATCTCTCTTCCAGGATAGAATCTCTCCCTAAATTTCATTTCAAGGTATGACAAGAACTAGTTTACCTTCTCGGTTCTTGTTCTCAAATCTTTACTTGACTTCTGGTCGTTTTTCAAGTGTAACATCCAAAATATTTGCAAGAACCTTTCTCTTTTGAAAACAAATAGAAAAAATGGTATATGAGACTCAAAATCCATGGACCAATAACTCTGCAAGTTGGGGTGATTCAATACACCCATATTTAGTATTACACCAAGAAAAGCCTTCATTTCCTCTATCGTCACATCTTTCCAATTATTCCAAGTGGATTGCTGGGATAGTTCTTTCTGGCTAATTTTATGCCTAGCATACTCATTTGTCTCATCCGTTATATTTTTTATCAACGTCTCAGTAAAAAACAACTGAAAAAAGTCTATTGGTGTGGCACATCCAGAAGGAACTTGAGGTCCAACATGTAACCGACCAGTGGAGAAAGGGATTATGCTAGGCTCTTTTTCATTCACAGATGTAGATGTCCACTTTTCTTTTTCCTGTTTTCCCCTAGAAACGTAACTTTCACTGGGTCTTATACCCGAGTTCTCAATGATATCACCTATATCTCCATCACTCTCACTCGAATAAACAATTGTGCGTCTTCGTTTTGCCTTTATGAATTCAATGTCACTGTCACTGTCAGTACTTTCAGCCAGATCTTTGGGCAAAGCAAGGGACTTTTTCCTTTCTATAATTCCACTAGGACCAGCGATTTGTTCATCATCTCCACTCGCATCCTCGGAGAACTCACTTTTGTCACTATTACATTTTTCACTTTTTTCTTCGTTTTCGAAGTAAAATTCATCATCGCTGCTTTCTGTGTCTTTGGAAAACTTATCTATCCTAAGGAGGGGAAATTCACTCAGAATGTGTGACTGCTAGGGGGCAAACCAATCATCCAACTAAACCCTGTGTCATGACAACATCTGTGATATGCTAATAGAAACCTAAACAAACCTAGGAGATGAAAAGATAAGGAAGATTCTTTACCGAGGGAAGATGATGCAAACTCAAAAAGGCATGATGCAAGGACTCATGCCTTGGACCCTCCTACTCAAGATTACTGCCTATGCAAAAGATAAGCTTAGGTGGTGGCATCAGTTGAGACGGCATTTACATTTTACTTGTCCTTTCATGCTAATGAAAACAAGAAAAGATACTGGAAAAACTAGACACATAGTTTCACCCCTTCCCCCCCGCGGTGAAACTATGTGTCTAGTGTGGCTCGACATACGAGCTGCTACCAATGCTAACCGTGTCGAGTCACACTCGACATCCAAGTGCAAAAGGTTAACCTAGTTTTCCAAAAGAACGAAGTCATTACCAGAGTAATTGTGCCTAAGTAAGAATACGTGGTGGTTTTTGTTTGTTTGTTTGTTTGTTTGTTTTTAAATTTCTTTATTGATTAAGGTGTCACATATTTGTCCTCATCCCCCCATTCCCATCCCACACACCTCCCCATGGATGCCCCCACCCCCCTGTTGTCCTTAACCATTGGTTAGGCTCGTATGCATGCACACAAGTCCTTTGGTTGATCTCTCCCCCCTACCCCCACCTTCCTCTACCCTCCCTCTGAGGTCCAACAGTCTGATCGATGCCTCCTTGTTTCTGGGTCTGTTCTTGTTCATCAGTCTATGTTGTTCATCATTTCCCCTAGATGAGTGATATCATGTGTTACTAGAAATATACTTATAAGAATCGAATGTGAGACGAGCAATAATAGTTATGCAGACAAGCGAATGAATCAGTCTGTAGTGAGTTTCTTTCTGGACCAACACTTCTTTTGAGACCCAATTTCAATGTCCACCAGTTCCTTATGTGTACATGTCGGCACTGACTTTTCAGCTATGGATGGTGGACAAATGGTGATAATGCAGGTCTGACTCCCTCTGGTTTGGTCTCGCCCGGACCCAGGGGCACGGCTTCACCCAGACCAAGGGGCGCGTGGCCTCACCCAGACCCAGGGGCGCGTGGCCTCACCCGGACCCAGGTGTGTGTGGCCTCACCCAGACCCAGGCTCCAGCCTCACCCTGACCCAGGGGCACGCGGCCTCCCCTGGACCCAGTGGCGTGCAGCCTCACCGGACCCGGGGGCGTGCGGCCTCGCCCAGGCCCGGGATCCAGCCTCACCCGGACACAGGGGCGCGTGGCCTCTCCCGGACCCAGGGTTGTGCGGCCTCACCTGGGCCTGGGACCCAGCCTCATCCAGACCCAGGGGCGCGTGGCCTCTCCCGGACCCAGGGGCACGGTCTCACCCGGACCCGGGGGCATGTGGCCTCACCCGGACCTGGGATCGAGCCTCACCCGGACCCAGGGGCGCAGCCTCACCCGGACCCAGGACCCAGCCTTACCCAGACCCGGGGGCGGGAGGCCTCACCTAGACCCAGGGGCACGCAGCCTCGCCCGGACCCGGGACCCAGCCTCACCCGTACCCAGGGGCACGTGGCCTCGCCCAGACCCAGGGGCGCGCAGCTTTACCCGGACCCAGGACTCAGCCTCACCCTGACCCAGGTCCCAGCCTCGCCCGGATCCAGGGGCACGTGGCCTCACCCGGACCCGGGACCCAGCGGGGCTTCATCTTCTTGATCCCAATTTCTGTCGGTCAATTCCCTCTCAGCAATTCCTTTGGCCATTTTCTCAGAGCTCTGGGGCGGCTGCCATGGAATTCGTTGGGCGGCGGGCTAGGTGAAGCTCTAGTGCGCCTGGTGCGCGGCGGCGGACTGGTCCGAGGTCGTTGCGGCAACACTTGGGTCTGCAGCGGTGACCAGTCGCCGGGCGAGCGCTCCTGGATCCAGGACCCAGCGGGGCCTCATCTTCCCAATCCCAACTCTCATCAGTCAATTTCTTCTCAGCATTTCCTCCGGCCATTTTCTCAATGCTCTGGGGCGGCTGCCGCGGAACTCGCTGGGCAGCAGGCTCGGTGAAGCTCCAGTGCGCCCGGTGCGTGGTGGCGGGCTGGTCCGGGGTCGCTGTGTCAGCGCTCGGGTCTGCAGCGGTGGCCGGTCGCTGGGCGTGCGCACCTGGCCACTTCCGGGGCGTTGAGATTCTTGAAGGACTCGGAGGTCAGCAAGCGCGGGGTCTCCCACCCCATGTCTCCCAGGGGCTCGTCTCTTCGTGCTCGGCAGCGAGTGGATCCATCCCCTCAGCCAGAGACCGCTGGGGGAACTGCTCCGAGCACGTTCCAGGCTGCCATTGTGTTGCCAGAGCCACAGCTCTCAAAGTGTGATCTTTGGCTCACCGGCATCAGCATCATCCCACGTCCCCCTCTCTTTTATTCTAGTTGTAGATCATCTGCTCAGCCAGCCCTCCAGTTGTTCTGGATGATGTCTGCTCTGTTTTCCTGTTGTAGTTTCAAAATTGTTGTGGTAGGCAACAATCAGGCGTCCGCCCTATGCCTCCATCTTGGTCCTCCTTTGTGTCGTTAAGTCTTGATTGTTGCTGGTGTCACTGGGAGGAATTTTCCTCCAGGCCAATTGTCTGTGAGGACCCTCTGTGTCTATAAAGGAAGAGTTGCTGTGCAGGAGACACGTTTATGGGCCGGGACTTGTTGCAGCAAGGCTTTGGCGCTCACTGAGTCTGCCTCTTGAATGTGTCCCTTATGCGAGTGGTTGAAATCTGGTGTCGTCTCACACCGACCACTAGATGCCCTCGTTT
The DNA here is from genome assembly GCA_025583905.1 of Ia io. Lineage (NCBI taxonomy): Eukaryota > Metazoa > Chordata > Mammalia > Chiroptera > Vespertilionidae > Ia > Ia io. The sequence continues at coordinate 24,091,319 of JAJQQW010000007.1, forward strand.
CTGGGTCTCCAATGGGGTGCAGGTCAGCTACTGTCTGAGGACACTCAGCAGGAGTTACAGCAAAAACGGCAGTTTTCTCCTCCAGCTTGAGTGGTTTTGGAGCAGTCTGACTGGAACTGCAGTTTATTTGGTTAAGCTGCCACAGGGCAGGCCATTTATATGCAAAAGCTGCTGTTTGGAGCCTGTGCGGGTTTGTAGAATGTGCAGGGCGGGTCTCAGGGCGGGGCAGGGTCTCAGGGTGTCACTAGGCTAGGGCGTGGCAAACCACAATGGCTGCAGGTCTGCTTTTTCTGCCTTTTCTGCCTTTCCACGTTTCCAAGTCCCCGCGTCCCACGCTCCAGCGCAGTAAACACTGATTGCTGTGCGCACCTCTGCAAGAAAGTCACTCTCACTTTCCGACACAATGGCCGAGAGTCCAGCTTCTCCCCGTAGGTGTCTGGGTCTCCTGCGCGTCCCCAGAAGCTGGATTTCAGGGTGATGGGGAGCTAATCTCCCCTAGGGTTGGAAAAAAAGCCGCGCGTCCCTTCCCCCACCACCAGCCCGACCCACGCGCCTCCGCACCTCAGCCCCTCCGCGTTTGCTCTTTCCTCTTCCCTCTTAGTTGTAAATCCACCCTTCAGCCAGCTCTCCTATGGTTCTGGGTGGCAGACGCTCTGTCCTCTAATTGTATTTTTGAAATTGCTGTGCGCTGCGCAGTTCATTTGTAACTTTGCCGCCATCTTGGTTCTCTCCAAGAATATGTAGTTTTGAAACAAAACAAGTAAATAATTCCCGGGAACACAGGGCATTTCTGCAGTCCACTACTGAGGATATTTTTGTGTTAAGATGACAAATGGAGAATTTATCTTTATTCAGCTCATATTCTTCCCATATTTACTTCCCAAGTTTTGGTGTGTATAGATGACCTCAGAAAGTGATACATTTATCACACTAGCTCTGTTACCCATGAAAGAAGGACAATTCTGATTAAAAAGATCAAGTAGAATATTTCAGAGTTCTCTACCCCCACAAAAAATTAATAAATTGATAGCAATATAGCTTCAATAAAAAAATCAGAGATATTAGCAGCGCAACCTTCAAAACTAGAAATGCAGGTTTAGTAATTCTCAGAAGATTTCCATTTTAATTTAGTGTATGGTGATGGAAGAATAGTTATAGAGAATAAAAATGGATTTTCCAAAGTTTAATTAGATGGCAACTGCTGTTCCATATGTGGTCCAAATCATCATAGCTCTTTGTGCCTTGTATGAAGCAACTGGCCTGAATAATGTCTTTTCCATTATTCCAATAAACAAAATTGCTAGAAGCAGTCTGCTTTCTTTCACCAGACAGGAACAGCAGTAGAATGCTGCTGTACTGTTTCTGGATTGTGTTAACTCTCTGGCTTTGTATCACATTTTAGTCTGCAGAGATGACCATCTTACAGGACAATTGTGATGCAATCTGGAGATGACCATCTTACAGGACAATTGTGATACACTGCTTAGACACTTGAATGCCAGTGCACTGGAGACAGATATAAGGAAGGACCATAATGCAGCCAAGTCATTGATTTATTATAAGGGTTTAAGGTTCCAAGGAAAGTTAGGCTACCTCTCCAAAGCAAAGACATATTGCTGAGGCATATACCCATTCCCACTAAGAACATGGGGAGCCCCTGAATGTTGATGGTCACATATTTCTACATGTGAGTCCAATGCTGAGAAGCTCTAAGATTTGAGTTTGTTCTATGACAAGAAAAGCCTCTCCAGATAGTTGAGATCACAGTGATCCCACTACTTATTACTCATCAGATTAAGTGATGTTTAAACAGTGTAAAGCAGATCAGGTTACTAAAAGTGGTGTGTGGTAAGCCTCAATAAGAGTATGAAACTCCTAGCTTTCCAAAGCAAGGGCATACTATATTGAGAAGTCAGACAAAGTGGGAGGTTAAACAATAATTTGATGTTTACTGCCACATACTTAATGTTTTTATTGATTTTTTTTAGAGAAAGAGGAAGAGAGAGGGAGATAGAAACATTGACCACCTCTAACACGCCTCCACCTATAGGGAATCAAGCCCGCAACCCAGGCATGTGCCTTGACCAGGAATTGAACATGTGACCTCTTGGTGCATGGGATGATGTTTAATCCACTGAGTCACACCAGCCAGGCCATATGCTGCTTATATTATCTGATCTATTTAGCCTAATAATCTAAATTGCCCAGCAGTGCTGATTCAGCAAGTACATGATATAAATGGAAATGGGGCCAAAAAGTTGGCCCTACTGCCCTTCCTTCAGTCACAGTCATGACCTCATAAAAACATAAATAGATTAGAAATGACAGGATATACTACTAGTTTCAGATCAATTTTGGAATCAACACAGCTTCAGGAAGCTTCAGACACAAGGCTAAACTATAAATAAAGATTACCTGATATTTATGTACAATCACAGAAAAAGGAAAAACCTCATGTTAGCAGCATTAATAAAAATTATAGTTATGAAAAGTACACTAAGAAGAGTAAGCATGGAATTTTTGGTCAATTTATACCCAGCATATGTGCGCGCACACGTGCACACACGCGCGCGCGCGCACACACACACACACACACACACACACACACACACACACATATACAGAGAGTGAGGGGAGGGAGAAAGAGAGAGAGAGAACACAAACCCAGTCATTTAGAATGAAGCTGAGTGGTATCATTTCTCAAAGATCTTTAGATAAGATTATTAGTGCTTTCATCTTAAGTCTCAAAGTTCATCAAAGCACCATCAGATATGTAAGGAAAGCCTCCAATATGAAATACCTTTATAGGCCATGTCAAACCAAGTTTAAAAAAAAAAAATCAAAGGAAAAAATTATTGCAGGGAGCAGAAAAAACTCATAATACTACCAAAATCTTACAGATTTTCCTCTCATTTAGAATGAGATAAGAAAAGTTTGTAATTACAGGAAACAAAAGAATGCTTTCAGATGGAAACAACAGAGAACAAGGTCCCAAAGTATATATACGTGCCCCCCCCCCCCCAATTAAGAAAATCTGTTAGAAAGCATAACTATTTTTTGAGAGGGAAAGTAAAAGAGATAAGAGAATTAGACAATCTCACAAGGAGGACACTAGCTAAGACTTACAAAAAGAGAAAATATAAAAAAATAGATGGACCATATGGATCTGAACTTCCAGAATGAAAGGACTCCTCGAGCACCCAGTGGGTGAGAGACATACACCCTCTCAGGGAAGATTGTTGTCAAAGTTCAGAAACTGAAGCTGAAAAGAAAATTCTAAATTTTTTCAGAGGGTAAAAGAAGGTGACATCTTGAAAACTAAAAATCACAATTTTTTCAACTTTTTAAATTTCAACTCCAGATGCAACAAAACAATCACTTTTTTAAAATAAATCAAAAATTAACACAGAGAGACACACAAAACTATCTCAGGTTCACAGAAAGTGATTAGAGTCTATATTCTGCCAACACTGTGGAGTTAACCAAGAAAGAGCAGAACATAAGACCCAGGAAGTAACAAGGAATCTAACAGAGGAAATGGATGAAGAAAGCCCAGGACCTCAGCAATCCCATAGGCTCAGAGAGCAAGGTTTGTATCCATGAATGTATTGTGAATGACAGCACTTTAGCAGAGGCAGTGTGATTTTTTTGTATAGTGTTGATCTACACCTTAGGTATGCTTAGTTAATGTTTGAAGAATTCTTGTAATGAAGACTCATTATGTAAATTTTTAAATGCCTGTTGCAAATAAATACCTTTTATGTAGGATACAATTGCAGTGCACCTACTTTCATCAAGCATAGTACCTCTGTGTGGGTCGTAAGGGAGGATTCCTATAGGCCTCACTAACTATGAGACAATGGAAATGTTCCATGAAAACTAACAATTAACATCTGCCAAATGTGCTTAAGTTGGTTTGCAGAAGCAAACAAACTGGATTGAAGGAGGAAGATAAAGAATTCCAGGGGAAATATATTCCAGGAGAACACAGATGACCTAATATGTGTGATTTTATTTATCAAAGCTTTTATAATGTTCTAAGTGCTTTAAAAATATTAACTTAATTAATATTTACAACAACCCTATGAGGTGGGTTTCTTTGCTATTATTATCATCATTATTATTATCTTTAAATTATAAATATGGAGACAAAGGCAAAGATAATTAATTGTTCAAGGTCTCACAGCTAGTAAAAGGCAGAGATTTAGTCAAACCCAAGCACATGTGGCTTTTAACCAACACACTATGCTACCCTACTTGCTGAGTGCCAAATTTTTTTCAAAATGGTTTTAAAATTCTGTTTAAGATTTTGGAAAATATTAGTGAAATATCGTGTTTGTATAGAGAACATACCATACGTAGCTTTATATAATAGCTAATAAATGTGGTACAATAAAAATAATTTTCACTGTTTTAGAAGTAAACAATATTTGTACTGCATAATAATGTATGCAGTAAATATTTAATCAACATTTGTGGTATGCATACATTGAAACTTATTGAAGAGAATCATGGTGGCAGGTGGGGTAAGGTGTGCTAAACCCTTATCTAGTGAAAAAAAACATCGAAAAAACCGTTTACAATTTATGTCAAAGAAAAAGAATACAAGCAAGGATATTAAAGTATATCCTAACAAAAATCCATATAGAATTGAAAATATGACTTCTTGGGAGGTATGGTGGGGATTGACCTTTTAAATGTATCATTACAATATTTTAAATGCATTATTTTGACAAAAAATAAATAATATATTAATGTGTGTGTTCAGCTGTATGTTTTAGGGCGTTCCTTTTATATTTTTAAAATATATTTTTATTGATTTCAGAGAGGAAAGAGGGATAGAAACATCAATGATGAGAGGGAATCATCAATCCGCTGCCTCCTGCATGCCCGACACTGGGGATCGAGCCCACAACGCAGGCATGTGCCCTGACCTGGAATCGAACCATGACCTTCTGGTTCATAGGTTGATGCTCAACCACTGAGCCATGCCAGCTGAGCTATTTTTTTAATTATTTCATAGAATTTAGTTAAACAAGGCTGAAGTTGATATCTTAAGAGAAAATCATTTCTCTTAGCAAAAGTCCAGCCAATTATACCTAAGCAAAGCTCCTGGGAGCACTTAAATAGTCCAACCATCACTAAAATCCAACAAATATGAAATTCTACTAGGGTTTTATGTTGTTTATACTACCCTCATGCATGGCCTTCTCTTTTAAAATGTCAACAATTTTCAGCAACGTAACAAGATAAATTCCGCATTCTAAGAAGATTTCACAAAATATCCCCCCTTTTAGTAGGAAGAAGTGGAAGCAAGATAAGCAAAGAGGAAAACATTATAAAGTGCTAAGAGGAGGAAAAGAGGTTAAAACAATAACAATACAACTTCACTTTAATCTCTTCTCAAATTTCTAGAAGGACCTTTCTCAGGTAGTCTTAGATGCCTATATCACCCTCTCTGTCCCCCAAGATTTCTGGGCCTCATTTTTCTGATACGTAAGAGGAGAGAGTTTGAAAAACTGATTTATAAGTTCTCATTGAGCTTTAACTTTTTTCACTATGAAATTTTCCTACACTTTTGCATCATTTCACTTCCACTTTCTTGTTTGATTTTCAAACAACTCTTCCTAGCAGTCAGCAGGGCAGGTGCATTATGGGTAGACTTGGGCTCATTCTGGTTAAATAGCCTGTGCAAGGTCAAACAACTGGTAAGCTGGAAAAGGGAAACTCTCAAGATATTTTTTTACAATATCTCTAAGGTTCTCCACTATGTTTCTATTTGCCTAAGTATGCTGATGAAAAACTGATGGCTATTGAAGTGATATTTATGCCTTATGCATTTATTTGCTCATTCTCATTCAGTACATATTTATTGAATACTTGCTGTGTCCAACCTCCATCAACTTCTAAAATATTAATCTGTCACTAGAGAGACAATGGCAAAGCCACATCATTACACCTTAGGCCTCCTTTCTCCCTTTTAGCAGAGTCAGATAAGACTGGGAAATCTTTCATTAATTCTTAAAAGACACGACTCACATATGCTCACCATCATCTTAACTTAATTTATTGAACTTTCATTAAAGCAGTTCAAAAAAGAGTTTGTCTCAATTCTTCAGGAGTAAATAACCAAAGAGAGGTAGATAAGATTGGTGTAGGAAAAGTCAAGATATAGATACAGATTATACTAACAGTGGAAAACATTTTGTGTTTTTAGTCTGGAAACAATAACAAATCTGGGAAGCATTGTTGATGGTCATTTTTATTTATATCTTGTCTCCCAGGATCCTTAAAATGTGATTGTTATCATATGCTCACAAAATGAGAGGGGAAAGTTAATAATGATTTCCAGATTTCTGGTTTAAGAGACTGAATAAGATAATGGTGCCACTCAAAAGTACAAAATAACAAGAGCACATAAAAGGAGATAGTAAATTTCATTTTAGTTATGTGCCTTTGAGACATGCAACAGGGGATTTCTAGAAAGTAACAATATTACCCACATTGGAGGGCAGAACTTTCAGAGGCTGGTTTGGAGTGAGGTACTCAGGAGTCATCATAATTGAGATAATAGTTAAAACCATAGAATAACACAGGAAATGTGTATAGAGCAAAAAGAGCACAGAACAGAGGACAGAATCTCAAAATGCTCTAAATGCTGGAAATACTTTTAAAAAATGTTAGAGGATCCACTCATCTGCTGGTGAGCACTTGAGCTCTTTCCAAATCTTAGCTATTGTAAATTGCACTGCTAAGAACATAGGGGTGCATATATTCTTTCTGATGAGTGTTTCTAATTTCTTAGGATATATTCCTACAAGTGGGATCACTAAGTCAAATAGAAGTTCCATTTTTAATTTTTTGAGGAAAATCCCAACTGTTTTCCACAGTGGCTACACCAGTGTGCATTTCTACCAGCAATGTATGAGGGTTCCCTTTTCTCCACATCCTCATCAACATTTGTCATTTGTTGTTTGTTGATGATAGCCATTCTGACATGTGTGAGATGGTACCTCATTGTCGTTTTGATTTGCATCGTTCGGATGATTAGTGACTTTGAGCATTTTTTCATATATCTCTCAGCCTTCTGTATGTCCACTTTGGAGAACTGTCTACTCAGGTCCTTTGCCCATTTTTTAATTGGATTGTTTATCTTCTTTTGTTAAGTTGTATGAGTTTTCTATAAATTTTGAAGGTTAACCCCTTATGTGATGTATCATTGGCAAATTTGTTCCCCCATGCAGCGGGCTCTCTTGTTATTATGTTGATGGTTTCTTTTGCTATGCAGAAGCTTTTTATTTTGATGTAGTCCCATTTGTGTATTTTCTACATCTGTATAATGGAATACTACATAGCTATAACAAAGAAAGAACTCTTACCATTTGTAACAGCATGGATGGACCTGGAGATCATTAAGCTAAGCGAAATAAGCCAGTCGGAGAAGGTAAGTTTCACAAGACCTCATTCATATGTGGAATCTAATGAACAACATAAACTGATGAACAAAAATATGCCCAGAGACATAGAAGCGTCCAACAGACTGTCAAATCTCAGAGGGAAGGCAGGGGAGGGGAGAGGAGGGAAGAGATCAACCAATGAACCCATATGCACATATGCATAACCTATGGACACAGACATTAGGGTGATGAAGGCCTAGGGTGAGGAGTGGGGGCAGAATGGGAGAGGTAAATGGGGGGAAAATGGGACATATGTAATACTTTCAACAATAAAGATTTTTTTTAAATGTTAGAGGAAACAGAGAACTTTGGGACATAGACAAAGAGAGGTCCACAGAAAAGGGAACTAAAAACTAATAAAACGATGTCAGAGGAGCGAAAATAAAATAAAAGGGAAGGGCCAGCATTCTAAAAGCCACAACTCAAGTAAGCTAAACACTAACAGACTTCAATAGGTTAGTAAATAGAGTATTGCTGATTTTTGTCAGAAAGGTTTTAGGGAAGTGGAGAGATGAGAAGCCATATTTTTGGTGTATAGATCATGGATAGAATGGTGAAGGAAATAAAGATTGAAGGCAGCCAGCCAGTATACTACTCTAATTTTCTTACAATGAACATGTAGCAACATTTGTGTAATAATATTACACAATGACTGAAGTAAGTTTCCCTAAAAATAAAATAAATAAATACGAGTGTAGCTGAAATGGGGCTGTGCGGATTCAAAGGTCATCTGTTGTATCTATCCCGAGGGCTTAAAAAACAATCAAAGAGAAAGAACTGCTGTAGAGAGATATAATTGTGAGAAAGCAAATAACATTTGATTTTTTGTCTTAAAATATGATATGAGTGTTTCTGTAAGTCTAAGAAGAGATCATGTTTCAATCAGAACTTCGTCTCTAAAAGCACTTAAACTTGGATGCATTTTCCAGTTGAAACAGTAAGGCTAATAATAAATAAATAAAGGCTTACATGCCATACTCATTGGGCCACCCTGTGAGGTAGTCCATTCCTATCTTACAGATGACAAACGGAGCTCTAATTGACCTGCGGTGGTTAGGAGGGAGCATGGAGGAGGCTCAGAAATGGTCTGTTGAACCCAATGCTCTCCACTCTTCCCTGTGTTCTATCTTTCATAATACGATGTGAACAGTGTTGAATGAGTCATATAAATTAAGCTTCCTGATTCCAGAATAAGATAGATTTTGAAAAACAAAGTTGCAATCAATCAATAAAACAATATCTGAAAATGAGATTTTAAAAATCTGCATCTTTCCTCAAAAGGCATAGCAATTTTTTCCTCAAATATAAAAACTGGAAGACATTACTTAGACATATGTGTTAAAGAAAAACAAAACAAAACAGTGAAACAATGTCTTGTAATAAACTCAAAGTAAAATGTGTTATGGTGATTAAAATATGCATTTAAAAAGTATTTGGAATAAAGCTCCCAGTAGGAATTAGGGACACAAGAATTATTTCTGTAAAACAGAGCCTAACACCACATTTAGTGCCAACATTAGGTATAATTTCCCTGATTTCATGTTTAAAATTTTAAAATATATTTTCTATCTCTTTTTTCTTAAACACAATATATCTAAATAGGATCACAGAATCTGTTTTATATGAGAAACAAACAGACAAACGAAAACATAATTGCATATAAACAGAGAACATTGCTCTTTATTTTTGTATTCATTTTTTAAAAAAAGTTCTTCCAGAAAACAATTGCTTTAAAGTCTCCTTTGCTACACTTGAAACCACAACTGTCATAAGTTGCCTGCTGATAAATCAGGTCTAGATATTAGTACATTACAATATCACTGAAACTGTGAACTCAGGGTGAAAATTGCCCTGAATCACTGTTATAATTTCCTGAGATTAAAGTCAAAATTTCTTGTGCTGGGCTGTGTTGGTACTGAGGTGCTGTGGTTGTTGGAGGGGTTAAAGTTGGAGCTATTGGTGCATTTATATTAGGGAGGATTCCTAAAAACACCAAGGTGGAGTCTGGGTCAGTCCCTTACTGTGAATGAGCAATGACCAATAGAAAGGGGAGAAGAAGATCCAAGACGGCTGAGGTAAGCGGGTTCCGAAGCCCTGTCAAAGTGGAAACAATAGATCAAAAGGTTCATGGTGACCGGTCAGAGTAAGCTTTATTTTTTATCACAGGAGGCTTGTCAGCATGAAATAAAAACAAATTACTTGAGGCAAAGATTTTTTTTTTTTTTTTTTCCTTAACTGAGTTTCAGCAAACTTCAGACCCAGACACAGGACTCAACGGTATATTTCCTGGACAGCAAGGTAAACTATTTTACACTTTTAAAACCTTAAAGTTAAGAATTTGAAGTTCTGATCCATCAGAGGCATGGGTACAACTTCAATAAATAAAACAAATCCCTATTCTGAAGGAAAAAGACGATTTCAGTGTCGCTGCTGGAAGATGACCAGGGCAGCATTCTGCAACTGTAAGAACTTTGACAGCTTGGGAAAGCAGCTCTGCACTTGTCATTTCCCTCAATTTAGCAGCAAAATGGAAAGTTTAACATTTCACAAGAGATGCTGGTTTGATTTATCTTTTTTTTAAGGAATCAGTAAAATTTATTCAGTCCTTATTATCAAGCAGTTGAACTAAATGTATATTGGTCAAATGTTACTGGTACATATATGTATTTTTTCCTGTTAAAATATTTTATTGTGCCTATAATCTTGTTTATATACTATGGGAAGGGTTCGTGTTTTTTAGATGATTCATATATCAGTAAGTGTTAACCTATTCTTTGTTAGTGGCCATACTGAAAATTGGGAGCCCTCCCTGCATCCTAAACATGTTCTTAGTTTTGTTTTGTTTCTTATCAACATAAAAATGCTATAATTAAATACATTATTTACCTAATTGTGATATAGAGTTCATAATTCAAATTTCTTGGCTGAAAAACTTAATTCTGTACTTATATTAGAAGTCTCTCCCCGAAACCCCAAAATAAAACTTACCTGAGAAGTTGAGCAACAGAGTAAAAGATTAATCACACACTTTTCTTCAGATCTTAAAACGTTCCTCAAAACAAACTGCTAAAACATTCTCTGATTGCTCTTTCTTTGGTTCAAGGCCCAGAGCCTGGGAAATCTCAACCAGATGTTCTGCTCATTTAGAAATAAAAGTAAAAGCATATGCCTACTTACTAGGAATAACACAGACTCTCAATGTGAATTATTTAAAGGTCACTTTTTTGTACTATTTTATTCAACTCCAGATTTCAGTTAACTTCCTTGCATTAAGTAGCTTGAAGTGGAAAAGTACTTATAGCTCCTAAAATTTGCTTTTCAGTTTTCAGTTTTCATTGTGATTAGGTTAAGACCAGAAAGTTACAAGTTGGTGAGTCAGTTTCAGTGTTTGCAAAATGCTTTGCATATAGTGCCTCCTAAATAAGTAGGTATAAATTACTGTCTATGTCTAAAATGTTGGTATGTGTTTACTTTCTGCTCAAAGAAATAATGTTCACTGATCATTTCAGTGCATACAATTCTCTCTTTAGAGATGTTCAGTATCTAACAGTTGTATCCTTTACTACAGGTACTATAATGGCAACCACAGTCTGTCTCCTCATCTGGGTGGTATTCATAACAGATTCTGTATGGACTCGAACTGTGAGACAGGTCTATGAGGTCCATGATCCAGAGGATTTTAATGAGCAAGATTTCGATTGTCCCAGGGAATGTTTCTGTCCCCCCAGTTTTCCTACTGCTCTATACTGCGAAAATCGAGGTCTCAAAGAAATCCCTGCTATTCCTTCAAGGATCTGGTATCTCTATCTTGAAAACAACCTGATAGAAACCATTCCTGAGAAGCCATTTGAGAATGCCACCCAGCTGAGATGGATCAATCTAAACAAGAACAAAATAACCAATGATGGAATTGAAAGAGGAGCCCTGAGCCAACTAAAGAAGCTGCTTTTCTTATTTCTGGAAGATAATGAGCTAGAGGAGGTTCCTTCTCCCTTGCCAAGAAGTTTAGAGCAATTACAATTAGCTAGAAACAAGGTGTCTAGAATTCCTCAAGGGACCTTTAGCAATCTGGAGAACCTGACCCTTCTTGACCTGCAACACAATAAACTATTAGACAATGCCTTTCAAAGAGACACCTTTAAGGGACTTAAGAACCTCATGCAGCTAAATATGGCCAAGAATGCCCTGAGGAATATGCCACCAAGATTACCAGCCAACACAATGCAACTGTTTTTAGACAACAATTCCATTGAGGGAATACCAGAAAATTATTTTAATGTGATTCCTAAAGTGGCCTTCTTGAGACTAAACCACAACAAGTTATCAGATTCAGGTCTCCCTTCTAGTGGTTTTGATGTGTCATCCATTCTAGATCTCCAACTCTCTCACAATCGACTCACAAAGGTCCCCCGAATCAATGCTCATCTGCAGCACCTGCACCTGGACCATAACAAAATTAGAAGTAAGTAGCCATCAGGGTGTGTCTTTGACTGAAATGTTCATGGTCATTAAATGTATTCCATATATTCTTTAAGAATAGCAATGTGTTGGTTTTCTTTTCCAACTAATCTGCCCTTAGATTTTTCAAAGTGTATTTTTAATTTTCAAAGTGTATTTACTTTTCTCTTAACAGATGGTTTCAATGAACCAAAACGTTTCAATCTTCAAATTGCAGATTGAAAAGTGGACTTCAGTGATCCACAGGGGGCTGTTATCTGTTGGAGAAACTAAATGCCTCCATCTTCTTTACTCCAAGGAGATTCTGTTTTTTTTCTGCCTCACTGAATAGACTTATTTAAGAAAGTGCCCCAGGCACAAATAACCATTTGAACAGTAACAGAAGGAACATGATTTATAGGTTATCAGGAAGGTGCCTTTGTCCTAAAAACTCCAGGGCAGCTGATGCCTGCTGCCCTCATTAGAGCCTTTGCTTTAGATCAGTGGGTTTCTCAAACTTTAGTGTGCACAGGTCTGTAGCTCCACCTCAGAGTTTCTGATTGAGTATTTCTAGATGGGACCAGAAACTTTTCATCTCTAATATGTTCCCAGGTGATGCTGAGACTGCTGCATTACCTGGGAACCATGTGTTGGGGACCAATGCTATAGTTTTAAGGCTGTGCTCAATGTAAATGAAAGCAAATGTCCCTGGACTTTGGCAACTCCTTAGAACTAATGGCAATCTCCAAGGTACAATACCCTCTCCTTTCCTGAAAATAGTTTTGGATAAGGGAGAGCGAGGTGAGTGCCAAGTGTCGTGGAGGCAGAGGTGCCATCAAGGAAAGAAGTGGTTGTAGAAGGAAGAGGCTAGAGGCATTGAAGGCAAATTTGGCACTTGAACAGTTATGCCTGAGATCAGGCTGGCTGTGGTGCAGAAGCGGACAGTGTCTTCCTGCAGCCACAGGGGCATTGGTATCAGCCAGGCACCTATCCGTGCATCCTCAATCCCAGCACAAGCCTTCTGGGAAGGCAATCCTGAAGAGACTTCTGAACAATCTTAGCAAATACATGCCTAAAGTGAGAATCGGTCAAACGGTTTGTGGAAAAATAACACAGATAATTGTCAGAAAGTTATGCTGCCTGTTTTTTACAATCTAAGATTTTCTTAAAGTACATAATCATATAAACATCCCATTTGTGAGAATAAAAAATTTTCTACCCGGTACTACTCAGTAATTAAAGATCTGTCTGTTTTTTCTAATAGCATACATGAGCTTAAAAATCCAGGAAGTAATAAGCAGGTTGCTGCCACAACAGTTATTTTTCCATGGTGATGAGACACGTTGTTTAATCCTGTAGTCAAAAGCAAAAGATGCAACAAAAATGTTAATAGGATCTGTTTCACTGAACCTGATAGTACAACAGCCAATATTGACCTAAATATGTGCAATTTTTTCCTGAAGAGAATTCTGTACTTCTGCAGGTGCATTCCTCATCTGACAACAAAAGCCTCATAAATATTGGCTGTGGGAAGTTATTTTAAAGTGATTTCATATAAGTCCCTTTTTGTGAATTAGGGATTCCCCTGAGAATTTGAGGATGAGGGTGTTTAGTAGTGAGGTAGCAAAGTTCAACACACAGCTGGGCACATATGCCAGCACTTACATCATTATACAAAGTGACAGATGAAGGAAAGGACTCTGTAGTTCCTTCATTAACATTTTAGAGAGCTTTTACAAAGTGTTTTCTCATGTCTTCCTATTTTTTAATTGTTCTCATACCTTAGCAGGCCTCAGAGTCATCCGGAGGGCTAGTGTCTGACTCAAGACATCTGAGGTGGGGCCTGATCATTTAGTTCTCAGGCAAGTACTGATACTGCAGGTCCATGGACCCCACTTTGAGAACCATAAATTATCCTTAAAAGAGCCTTGAATGCTATTATTAGAAATTTATAACAAAGGAGAAACTGAGGCGCTCAACTAGGGGAAGATATTTGCTAAAAACAAAGAGTAAATATAATAGCAGGAACCTGAGCCCAGGACTTCTCATTTTAAATATTTTTTTTTTCTGCACTCATACAGTATAATCACAGCACATTTTTCTTAAATTCTGAGAATATAAAACTTTAGAAAATATTTTATCAATAATTTTAATAGCAACAACATCAACAAAGAGCAACTGTTTTATTTGCTACTTAATGTAAATATAAAGCATGGCCATTTTAATACTCCAAGAAAATAAATTTAAAATGAGTTTTTCCCTGGATATAATTATTGGCTCACCATTATATCACACTGTGTTATAACAATTGTTAAAGTACTTAGTTCTTCTGGCCACATAATCTACTATAGTTGCTAATAAAGTTATTTCCAAGAAATGCACCTTTTATATGAAGAATTCTCAGAATTTTCAAGGCAGTGAACTTGTCTTATGCAAAATAATGGCAATACTTATTTTTTTTTTTGAACTCTTTATAGGACTTTAAATTTGGCAAAATGTTATGTTACTTCGGCCTCTCAGAAACACCATAATTAATTTATAAAATATAACTAAATTTAGAACACACATTTCTTATGTTCCATTTATTCACACATGCATTGGTTATGAGCACGGGGTAATAAGGATGAGGAGATAGTACATAGAAGGACACGATCTCTCCAGTAGGCAAGGGACACTGTGCAGTAGGAAAAGGACTAGCCTGGGGTCCAGCTCAAACCTCACTTGCTGAAATACCTGGTGTGCATTACCTGACCTGTCTCAACCACTATTCCCACAAGACCCAGGTCGGGAGAATAACATTACCTGATAAAGGCTGTGTGGTAATAGTATGATAATGTATGTGGAAAAAAATAACTTTATAAACTTAAGACTGTCATACAAATATGAGTCATTTTTAGTTCAATTCACAAAATAGCATAAGATCATAGCAGAGCAACCTCACTGTAAGCATAAAATCCTTCAATACAATATAAATACCTAGGTGCCAACAGGACACAAAGAAGGGGCCATTGCCCAAGCTAGGTGGGTCTCATCTTCTAAGGAAGAATTTTTGTTCCAAGTAGTTTCAAAATGGGATTTAAATTCAGTATAGGGATTCATGATTGAGATCGGCTACTATACTTCTCCAAATTCTGCTAGTTTAGCAGGTCTTCTCTCCTAAATCTTCTATATCTCAGTTCAATCATTGATGCCAAGGGCTCTGACCCAAGGCAGGTGCACAGTTTCTTACATCCTAACCATCTGAAAAGGCTGATGGGATATTTCCTGGCTTGAATTCTTTGTCATTTAATTCTTGGCAAATGTTTACATTCCGATTAAATACACTTAAGTATAAAGATTGAAGTTATTTTTACATGTGACATATATACACATGTATTAATTGTACTTAAAAAAACTTGTCATTATATACCATTGCTTTGAAATTCGGCATTTTTAAGGTAACTTTCAAGCACTTTAATAGACTGATTTTCCACCTATGCATGCATCCATCCATCCACCCATGCACCTACCTATTCTTTCCATACCAACTCTGAACTGTTGTCTCTAATAACCTAAATCTTACCTGTCTCAGCCTGTAGTAATCTAAGCATGCCTTATCTCACCTTGTTTTCATTGCAGCTTTTAACAATGTGTCCTTTCTAGTGCTCCGTACGACATATAGCAGAATATAGAGTCAGATGACTACACATATGCTGTCCATTTTTTCAGGAACAATTTTATAAAACAGATATGCATAACCTCCAACTTACAAAAAATCATTTGTACCTCTGTCACTTTCTAGATCATAAGACTGGCCTCAAAGTCTGTTGTAATAGTTTCTTTGTCCTCCTTCCCCCAGTCTCTTGTGTTCCAATTCATTCATTCATGCTTTCTATGTCTGCCTAGATGTGAACGTCTCTGTAATATGTCCTGCCACTTCCACACTGCCTGCAGACCAAGATTCCTTCAGTTATGGACCTCATCTGAGCTACCTTCGTCTGGATGGAAATGAAATCAAACCACCAGTCCCAATGGATTTAATGACTTGTTTCAGGCTCCTTCAGACTCTCATTATTTAAACACATGTTTATCAATATAAAATGGATTCAATACACTAATATTTACCGACACAATATTTGGATAACATTCATAGGTTTAAAACAAAAATCACATTTCCAATTGCTCGAGGCTGCCATTTTCAACTGTGCAGTTTAGTTTTTCTAGTCAAAGAGGCTTCTTTCACAGTAGAATAGGCTACTTGTTTTTTAAGAGAGAGAAAGGGAGTGAGAGGGAGAGAGAGAAACGTCCATATCAGAAAGAAACATCCATCAGTTGCCTCCTATACATGCCCCAACCAAGGATCAAATCTGCAACCTGGGTATGTGCCCTGACTGGGAATCGGACCCACAACCTTTTGGTGTATGGGAGGATCTCCAGCCAACTGAGCCATCTGGCCAGGGCCAGCCTACAATTTTTAAGTAAATAAAACAGACACAGAGTTAAGTAATTAACTCAAAGATAATATTTTTTGTCTCTTTCACAGTTTATTAATACCAAATGCAATTGTATTATTGTGCCATAGAAAGAACATACTTGTTTGCATATGTTCAAATTTGCTTATGCAGATACTATATTTACAGTAGAAGTATAGTAACCTAATAGGAGGTAGGACGATCTGTAGAAAATAAAAAAAATGAAACCTTTTTTATCATAATTATAAATAAATAATTAAATTCAGATAGCTAAGTAGCTTTTGTAGGTTGAAGTTTAGTATTTAGCCCAAAAATAGGTATGGAATACATCAAGTACTTCATGAGAGAGTTTTAGTCATTTAATACCAAATGTCAGAGCAACAGCCATTTTTAGTTTACTACTATTTTCTATAGCTACTGTTCCTATAGTACAATGTACTCCAGCATTTAAACTCCTACATTTTTTACACTTATTATAACACATTTCTGACAGAATCTTATTTTAACATTTGAAATCCACTTGAATTGCAGTGTTCAGCTCATATTTGTCAGTATTTTCTTGGATTTTTAAAATAAAAAGAGTGAATGCTTTCTAACAAAATGGAACTATTTATTTCAGATTTATTTCAGGCACATTACTCACAAGTTTTATTAAAAACACATTTTAATAGAAAGTGTTATGGTGACAACTGTTTCCATTTTTCTAGCATGAGTGTATGCACATATATTTTCCCACTTTGTTTTTTTTTTTCTTTCTAATAAACATGAGAAAAAATTCATACTTTAACTACCTGATGTAATACAGCTGTTTTTCATGAGTTAAACAATTAATCCAGGATTTTGTTAAGTAACAAAGTACAGTTTCTTTTAGACTTCTGATTTGGAGGACATATGCTATAAACAATAAATATTATATAAAGATTAATATGTGCCTTTATACAATAGTATTCTGAAAAATCCTATAAAATTTTATATACATCCCTAGATAAAGATATATATATATATATATATATATATATATATATATATATATATGTGTGTGTGTGTATATATATATATACATGTTTGTTACATATATATATATATATATATATATATTTGTGAAACACAAGATTTAAGAAAGCTCAACATATTGCTTTACTCCAAAGCTTCTAAAAAGCATAATATGTTATTCTGTAAGGTGACTTTCCAAGGAGAGAATATAAAGTGCAATATTTCCTTCTTATTTTGACACCAGAACTTAATTGGGGATGGGAGGGAAGAACCAACTAATACACTTTGAACATAGTTTTTAAAATATAAGAAATGTAATTAATTGACATTAAGAAAATATTACTTTTTAAAAAGACTTCAAAGCACATAAATAAAATTATATCATATACAATTATGACATAAAATATAGGTAATCAGGTATCATTAAGCTGGGAAAGAAGAATATGTTGAGAGAAACATAATACTTTAAATATTTGAAAACTTGCCATGTGAAAAGGGGATAAAACATATTCCAGGAAGCTCCAAAATGAAGAGGAGAGCATATGGGTAAAATTTAGTATGAACCATATTTTAGCTCTAGCCAAGAAAGAATTTCCTAATAGTTGTTAAGAGTCACTCAGCAAAAAAAGCAACTTTTCTTGAGGTAGAATTACCCACCACTGGAACAAGGAATGAGTGATGATTCAAGAGAAAGAATATAGAAATGATTCTTGACCTGTAAGCAAAGTTGTAAAATATTCCTCTTAGGCCTTTTAAATAGTAAGAATTCTATTTCTTCCTTCCTTCCTTCTTTCTTCCCTCCCTTCCTTTCTTTTTACCTTTTTTCCTTTATTTCACAAAATACATTTTGAGCACCACATATGTACCAGACTATATTATGCCCAGGAGATATAGTAGTGCATGAGGTTTATGCTATACTTAGTGGATAAGACACAAATTAACTGAATAATCACAAATCGTGATAACAGAGATGCATGGTGCAAAATAATTAATAATAGTGATTTGATATTTGCATAATGGTTATATGGCAAAGGCCTTCTATCGAGAATATACAATGGCCTCAAAATTCTACAGTAAGACAATCTACTTAGAAAATGAGCAAAAAAATGTGAATAGACATTTCACTGAGCAGATACAGATGCAGTAAGATGTTACACATTGTTAGACATTAGAGACATGCAGATTATAATCACAATGATACGTCGCTACATACCTATCAGAATGGCTAAAATAAAACACAGGCGCACCATCAAGTGCTGGTCAGGATGTGGAAGAAACACACTTATTCATTGCTGGTAGGAATGTAAAATGGTTCAGCCACTTTGGAAAACCATTTAGCACTTCCTTCTAAAACTAAACAAGCAACCTCCATGTGACCTGGCAATTTCATTCTTGGACATTTGTCCCAAAGGAAAAAAGGAAAGTATGTTCAGACAAAAAATTGTACATGAAGTGTTCAGAGCACCTTTATCTATAAACACACAGAAAACTGGGGACAACCAAAATGTGTTCCTACAGGTGACTGGTTGAACACACAGGCACATCCACAGTGGAGGACTTCACAGCAGGGAAAAGGAATGAAGGATGGATAAATACAAGGCTTCATTCAGTGCATCGTAAGGGAACTATGTTGTGTGGAAAATCCCACAGTGATTCTATTTACATAATGTCCTTGAAATAAAATTACAGACATCAGGGACAGCTTCATGATTGCCACAGGTTAAAGATGGGCCTGGTGGTATAGATGGCTATAAGGGCAGAGCCTGTGGAGAAGGAGCAATTGTGTCTTGATTATGGTGGTCTCATAGATCTGCACAAAAGTGAACAGAAGTATATACACATGCACATATAAGTGCATGTGAATCTGGTGAAAAAGGACTAAACTCTGTGAATTGCCCCAGAGTCAATCTTTCAGTTGTGACTCTATAATTTAATTTAAAATAAAAGCTAAAAACACTTTGAGAAACTTGAACAATAGACATCAGATGTGGGATTGTGAGGCAGGTGGTCTGGAATGGGGTGAGAAAATCCAGTTGGGATTCTACTAATATAGGGGGAGATATCAACAATAGATTCAAGGTGTTTTTCCTTTTTTTCCCCAACAGTTTAATAAAGCAAAGCCAAGATATACCATGAATGGTTAATATGTCTCAGTGTAGCCCTATCTGTCTTATAATTAGTGACAGACACCTAAAGCCAGACTCAGAAAAGAATGGTCTTAGGTAAAGAATATATAACTGGAAAACTAATACAAGGGGAAAGAAGAGTGACAAAGAATATTATTAAGCTAAAAAGAAAACAAGAAGAAAAAGTAAAAAAAAAAAAAGACAAGTGAAAAGCATAAAATGAAATAGTACATTTGGAGCCACATATATTGGTAATTGCTTGGTACAAAGGTTAGGGTGTGCTCTAGAGAGAAAAGTTTGAGTTTCCAGTCCAGCCTGTGCATTTCCTAACTGTTTGATCTTAACATTTCTAAGCATGGGATCCTCATCTGCAAAAGAGGGAACAACCCAACTCTCTTACACAGTTGCTATGAGGACAGGAGAAAGAACAGATGGATCCTGGCCAGGTAGCTCAGTTGGTTAGAGCATCGTCTGGATAGCCAAGGTTGTGGGTTCAATCTTTGGTTAAGGCACATACAAGTAGCAACCAATGAATGCCTACATAAGTGAAACAACAAATCTCTCTCTCTCTCTCTCTCTCTCTCTCTCTCTCTCTCTCTCTCTCTCTCTCTCTCTCTCTCTCATATTAATAATAAAAAGGAACAGATATGTAGTTCATAGTTCACATCACTTGACACATAGAAAGTACCCAATAATTGGTAGGTAAGAATTTTATTATTAGGAGGGACTCCAATACACATAATCGCACAAAATTTCTCTATACCAGACCATATTTTAAATAAGAAACTGAGAAAAATGTTTTGGTGCAAGAGAAGAGTAAATAGGCAAGAGAATTTGAGAGTGACAGAATGGGGCCAGTAAACCATGACTCAAAATTGGATAATGAAAAAAAACATGAAAATCAGGAGGGCGCAGATGATCTGGGGAAAAAAAAGACTGAAGACTCCATAGGCTAAAGTACAGGTTTGAGGGCAATTAGAGAACACCTAACCTGGGAGGAAAAGGGTGAACTCAGCCAGGGAGACTACAGTTTAAAATGGCTTACGTAGCCCATGTGAGAAATGAGAAGATTCTGGGTGTGGCCAAAGGAAGCAACTGTCAAAATAAAGAGGAAGTGACTGTCACCGAGGTCGAACAGGCCAAGGAACTATGATTTCATAAGAATCTCAGAAGCACGTGCTTATAGTTTATTTTAGCACTCTGGAGAGAAGAGTCAACACAAAATGACAAAATTTTTGAACATTACAAATAATTTAAGGAGCTTGTTCAATGTTATGTAGCTGTTTATTGACAAACACAGGATTTAAACCTAAGTGGTTAGTCTGCCTTAAGAACTTTTGACCATTATATTATACCACCTCTTATGGTAACACATGCCATTATAGTTGAATAATTTAACAAAGTTATTCTAGGATTATATATATATATATATATATATATATATATATATATATATATATATATATATATATATATATATATATACATACACACACACATATATATATACATATATATGTGTGTGTATATATATATATATCTTTTGCAAATGATTATTAAATGATTATTAAAATATCAGTTTAAATACAGTGAAATGTTCTATTTATGAAAAACTATAGAAGATTTTTGTGCTTTTTGCATGATGCAAATCTCAGAAAGTCCTTGCTCAGAATATTTTTTGTACCCAGAAAAGACGGAAAATGTATATAAGCACATTGTAGAATTCAAAACTGTTAAGCAAATAGAACATATAATTTGCAAAATCACAGGGTATTATCTTGAAGTTTTAGTTTATTGTTGTACCAGTTGGAAAACTCTCACTTTCTTTGTGACATTCAGCTGAGTAAACAAAGTGCAAGGGTAGAGACACATTGTCAGTTCTTAAAGGTTTCTGAAGACAAGTTAAAATGGTCCTGGAATAAGATCACAAGAGTTAAATGACTAGCAGAAATGGCTTTTGCAAAACCCATCTGAAAAACTATCCATAGTATATGTAATGGTGCCAGGATTTGTTTCCAACAGGGCAAGAGCCCTGCCATATATTTCATTTTCTGGCTTTCTGCTTGCATTAAAATTGACATAACAAAGCTGTTTGTTACTGGAAATATAGACTGGGAACACTGTCTAGATTGACAAGTACAAACATTGCCTTCAGAAAAATAAAAGAGAGATGGAACAAACATGTTTTCTATACAATATTGGCAAAATTGGATCATAAACAGTCTTCATGTAGTTAGGAGGAAAGGGACAAAAATGATTTGGGTGACTTAGAAGTTATGGATGTATTAAAATTGAGGATGGTGAGATATAGTATTAAAAGCATTGAAGATGTAGAATCAGATACAAATGAATTTGAATCCTAGGTTTGACTTTTGACAATTGGTTGTTTACTCATTTATAGTAGACATAAAATAATATGCACTTTACATGATAGTTGTCTGAGGATAAGAAGTATATTTAAGATGCCTAGAATAGAGTAGGTGTTCAACAAATAAAATAATTATCATTAGTATAATTGATAAGATTATTATTTGAGGTTCTTAGACAAAAATTTGCTAAAAAGTTTTAGACCCTAATGTATCTGGAAGGAATATATCTATACTAATAAAAGGGTAATATGATAATTAGACCAGGTAGACCGGTTGTCTTCCTGACATCCGACAAAGCCGAGGCAGCTGCGAGGACCAAGGAGGAGGGTCAGCAGCTGCGGTGGCCGGTAGTGGCAGCAGCAGTGGGGTGATGGATGTGGTGCCTTCCCCTGATCAGCCTGTTGCCTCCCACAGAGGGAGGCCAGACTTCATCTTAGGCCCGCCCCCCCAGTGCATGAATTTTTGTGCACCAGGCCTCTAGTGATAAAATAAGAATAATAATATGTTAATGACAGAGTCTAGAATCTTGGTATACAGGTATTCATTGTAAGATTTTGTTGTTTGAAAATTTTTATACTAAAATTTTAGGAAAATATCTAGAGGCAGAAAAAGAACTTGAAAATTTATTAGGTTAATATTTTTCTCATAATATCCATTGGTTTGTAGAAAATGAAATACTAATCATAATACTAAATCCATCTAAATCTTTAAATGCAAATTTCTTCATTATGATGGAGAGTCTACTGTTCACCCATACCATTTTCCTTTCTTTTTGGGTACACTGACAGATTAAATTTTCCTGTTCCATTGAAAGAAAACAGAGAAACCATGAGACAATTTCTGACTGCAATGAGTGGAAATGACAGGTGTCACTTCCAGGCCAAAGGATTGCACTGTTGAGGTGCAGCAGCCTTCTTTTACCACCCCACTATTGTGAAGAGAGGAAAGTCCACATGCCCCAGGTTCTGGATGGTAGCAGGTCTGCCACTCTGTCAGCTCTCCGTGTAGTTCTCTGGAGAGTTATATGGGGTAGAGCTGCCCTACTAACTGGTATATGAACAGATAGCATTTGAAAGAAAGTAAATTTATTTTCTTATATTAAGCCAATGGAATATCTGGTATTTGCTAGTGTAGCATAACTGTCTCTCCTTAATAACTTATTCCAATTTGTCATATTTTCAGCGATATGAAATGATAAATGATAGAAAATTAGTGCTATATAAAATCAGTATCATATTTGCAATTTAATTTTTTATTTCTATCTAAATGATACATAAGCTTGGTAAAAATAAAATAGCTTAAGAAAAGTTTTCATTGAAAATAATGATTCTCTGCAGCACCCTTTCCATCCCATTCCAATTCTCTAGAAACAACACTTAAAATATTTACTGGTTTTATTTTTCTAGTACACATTATATTTCATATTTATAATAATTTTCTCAATTTGTCAACTTTAAGCAACCTATATTAACTCTGCTATAGATCATTCACTCACACTTATCTACACCCTTCTTTCTATATTTTGATAACTATCTTATTATTTGTATTTCTTAGCTTAGGTAATAATCATAAATTTAAAAATGTATACTTCCATTTCTAGCTTCAACAACTCTAGAAGACCATCTCAACTTTTCTTTATATGCATTGAGGTCATTAACATTTTAACCCTTCCCTTTATTTTGCTATCATGTCATCTCCTGTCAGATAAACCTTTATTTGGTGCTCAAATGCTCAAGTTTACATTGTCTTACTAGTAAACATTAACTATGCTTTCTGTGCATTGCCTATAAATTTATTTTAAAATGTGAAAATTAAAAAAAATACAGTTTGGAGTATAGTGAGTATATAAACATTGTTTATTCCTGAGTTGCAATAAGAAACATCCTCCTTCTCTGTATCCATTCCTAAGCAGATATTGAACCATAACTGATTAACCAGTGAATATATGTCCACCTTTTTTCCACTATTGCCCATAGAGATGTTTGAAATTTGCCATCCACAGTTGACCTCCTCCTCCATTCTCTTTGCTGAAATAGATTTCATCCTTTTTAAAATTCTGCACAATCAAGCCTATGTGAGAGGAATGTGAGACAAATATGTTTAGATGACATCTTCTCTATCCATTGCTAACCCATTAAAGATTTACTGTTAGATAGCTGTTTGACATATTCTACCTGGAGTATGTACATGAGTCCTGGGAAGCAAGTGTTAGGAGCAGGAAGGACAAATGTGTGGTACAGTATCAATAAGTGGGGACTTGTATCGGTAAATACGTTGCTACGAGATATGTCTGATATTTTGCTGCCCATGAATTCTTCTAAGATTTTTATGGTTTCCCATCTTACACTTAAGCCTTTTATCCATTTTGAGTTTATTTTTTGTGTATGGTGTAAGTTTAATGTTTGCATGTATCTGCCCAATTTCCCAGCACCATTTATTGAAGAGACTGTCTTGACTCCATTGTATGCTCTTGCCTTCTTTGTCAAATATTAATTGTGCATAATGGCTTGGGTCCATTTCTGGGGTCTCTGTTCTGTTCCATTGGTCTATATGTCTGTTCTTGTGCCAGTACCAGGCAGTTTTGAGAACAGTGGCTTTGTAGTATAACTTGATATCTGGTATTGTAATTCCTCCAACTTTGTTCTTCTTTCTCAGGATTTCTGCAGCTATTTAGGGTCTTTTTTTATTCCATATAAATTTTTGGAGAGTTTGTTCTAAGTCTGTGAAATATGCCATTGGTATTTTCATAGAGTTCTTTATAAATATATTTTTATTGATTTCAGAGAGATGTGGAAAGGGAGAGATAATGATTAGAGAGAATTATTGACTGGCTGCCTCCTGCACACACTAATGAAGATCAGGCCCATAACCCGGGCATGTACTCTTGGCTAGAATCAAACCTGGGACCCATCAGTCCACAGGCAGACGCTCTATCCACTAAGCCAAATCAGCTAGAGTGTCGTTGGTATTTTAATGGGGATTGCATTGAATCTATAGATTGCTTTGGGTAGTAGGACAATGGAAACTAAGGATACAATAAACAAATGGGACTACATCAAAATAAAAAGCTTCTGCACAGCAAAAGAAACTATCAATAAAACAACAAGAGAGCCCATTGCATGAGAGAACATATTTGTCAATATTACATCTGATGGTTTAATCTGCAAAATTTATAGGAACTCATACAACTTAACAAAAGGGAGATAAACAATCCAGTCAAAAAATGGGTGAAGGACCTAAATAGACACTTTTCAAAAGTGGACATACAGAAGGCCAAGAAACATGAAAACATGCTCAAAGTCACTAAGCATCCCAGAGATGCAAATCAAAATGGCAATGAGGTACCATCTCACACCTCTCAGAATGGCTATCATCAACAAATCAACAAACAACAAGTGCTGGAGAGGATGTGGAAAAAAAGGAACCCTTGTGCACTGCTGGTGGGAATGCAGACTAGTGCAGCACTGTGGAAGATAGTATGGAGTTTCCTCAACAAATTAAAAATGGAACTCCCATTTGACCCAGTAATCCCACTTCTAGGACTATATATCCCAAAAAACCAGAAACACCAATCAGAAAGGACATATGCACCCCTAGGTTCATAGCAGCACAATTTACAATAGCCTAAGGGCCCATCAGCAGATGAGTGGATTAGAAAACTGTGGTACATCTACACAATGGAATTCTACGCTGCTGTAAAAAAGAAGGAATTCTTACTATTTGTAACAGCATCGATAGACCTGGGGAGCATTATGCTAAGCAAAATAAGGAGAAAGATAAATATCATGTGATCTCACTCATATGTGGAGTCTAATAAACAATATAAACTGATGAACAAAAATAGATCCAGAGACATAGAAGCATCCAACAGACTGTCAAACCTCAGAGGGATGGCAGGGGAGGGCTGGAGGTGGGGCCTAAGAGATCAACCAAAGGACTTCTATGCATGCATATAAGCATAACCAATGGACACCAACAGTAGGAGGGTGAGGGCCTGTGCTGGGGAGAGGAAGCAGGCTGGGAGAGATCAGTGAGGGAAAAAGGAGACACATGTAATACTTTCAACAATAGAGAATAATTTTTAAAAAAGATTTAAATAAATAAATAAACAAGTGAATGTTCTGGGGGAAAAAAAGGAGTCGGGAGTTACTAGTAAGGGTGTAGGTGCATGGAGTAAAGTTGAAAAGGAGATACAGCAGATGGGAAGGGAATTACACAGTCTGGGTCACTTGACTGAGGTGACTAAGTCTGAGTGACCTTTGACTGCATTTCAGCTTGCAAGTGTAAGGATAGATACTGATTTCACTTTGAGTGTCCTGCAGTGAATATTATTATTTATGCGTTTAGTAACATCACTTTGCCCCACTGTATAAACAATTTTGCTCATTGGTAGTAATATACTTTCACTTGGTGGGATTCCACTTCCCTCAATTACAAGATTTTGTTCTTCAGTTAAATATTAAAATTACTATGTAATTTTTTTCTTCTTTTTCATTCAAATATATGGAACTCCAAACAACTTACATTTGATCATCACTCTTTCAAAATGTATTTTTAAATGTGCTTCTCTTTTTAAAATATTAGCATCTATATAGTTCTACTAAGGCCCGGTGCACAAAATTCATGCATGAGAGTGGGGGGGGGGGGTCTCTCTGCCTGGCTGCCTGCCTCTGATTGCCCCTAACTGCCTCTGCCTGCCTGCCTGATCGCCCCTAACTGCCTCTGCCTGCCTGATCACCCCTAACCACTCTGCTTGCCTGCCTGATCATCCTAACCACCTCTGCCTGCCTGATAGACTCTAAGCACTTTGCCTGCTTAATTGCCCCTAAACGCCTCTGCCTGCCTGATCACCCCTAACCACTCTGCCTGCCTCCCTGATGGACCCTAACTGCTCTCCTGCCTACCTGATCATCCCTAACCACTCGCTGGGGGGTCACCAGCCAGGGTGAGGGGCCGTGGTCATTCTGGTCTCTGGTTGTTCTGGTCTTTACACCGTTTCAGTCACTGGGCTTTTATTATACAGGATGATTGGCAGGTGTACTTGGTTTGTCAGGGTTGCCATAACAGAACACCACAGACTGGGTAGCTCAGACAACAAAACTTTATTTTCTCACAGCCCTGGAGGCTATAAGTCTAAGCCAAGGGTGTTGGCAGGTTTGGTTTCTCCTGAGCCCCTTCTCTTTGGCTTGCAGATGGCTGCCTTCTCTCTGGGTTCTCACGTGGCCCTTCCTCTGTGCACACAAAACCCTGGTGTCTCTCAGTGAGTTCAAGTTTCTTCTTCTTACACACACCAATTAGATTAGATAAGGATTTGTCCTTTAAAAAGCCTAATTTTAATTTAATCACCCCTTGGAAGATTCTGAGGTACTGGGGATTAGGGCTATCTATATATATAAAGAGGTAATATGCTAATTGGTCCTAATGGTGTCCCAGTCACGACCAGTCAACAGGCAGGAGCTGCTGGGTGGGGATGGGGGTGGAGACTTCAGCCCACAGTGCAGGCATGCGCAGGCCTGCCCAGTGCTCATGTCATGCTGCCTGCGTGCGTCCCCACCCAGCACTGCGGTGAGGCTGCCTGCCTGCATCCCTAGCCAGGGACGTGACACTGCCTGCCTGTGTCCCTGACCTGGGACATGGCGCTGCCTGCCTGTGTCCCTGACCTGGGACATAGCACTGCCTGCATGTGTCCCCACCCAGTGCTGACATGATGCTGCGGGGGGGCCGGGCTTGACAGGTATGTGGCCAGCTGGGTCTAGGTCTTACCCAGTGGGGGTGGGGCCAGCCAGATCCGGGTATCAAGTGATTTTGAGGCCTGCACAGGTGTGCGGGGATTTGACTCTGTGTCCCGTGGCATGCCCCAGAGTCTGACAGGAGGGAGGAGGGAGGCTGATACCCGCACCCAGGACCCACACAGCAGGGCGGCAGGAGCCCCATCTTTCACAGAATCGGCCATTGGTCTGCTTGCTGTCAGCAGCCTTGACAGCCAAGAATCCCATTCACCCGCACCCCAGACCCTGACAGCAGGGAGGTGGGAACATGTCTAAAGGCCAACTATTGGCACAAAGTACCTCTGAAGCCCAAAGAAGCCATTGTTGGCGACACAATGTATCTGAAGGCCAACTATTGGCACAAGGTATCTCTGCAGCCAAAAGAAAGTGTCATTGTCAACAGAATATGTCTGAAGACCAATTATTTGCACAACGTACCTCTGAAGCCCAAAGCCAACATCAGGGACAGAATGTATCTGAAGAGCAACTATTGGTACAACGTAGGTCTGCAGCTGAAAGAAGCCGGTGTCATCAACAGAAAATGTCTGAAAACCAATGTATCTCTGAAGCTGAAGGAAGGCAGCGTCAGCAACAGAATGTATCTGAACACCAACTATTGGCACAATGTAGGTCTGCAGCCGAAAGAAGGCGATGGCATCGACAGAAAATGTCTAAAGACCAACGGACTCTGAAGCTGAAAGAAGGCTGCGGCATTGACAAAATATATCTAGAGAATAGTCATCAACAAGTACTCCCAATACTGGTAGGAACTACCTTCACAGCGAAAATAGAGTAAATGAGGATGCAATTATCAAACATAGTTGTGGTGGAATGACTGTTACATGTCAATTTTGCCTATCACTAAATTTCTCCAATGAAAAACTATCTGATGGAAAATTTACTCGATGTTGTAGCAAAGGTAAAGTTTGTCCAAATGATATACATTTTCCAGAATACCCAGCATATTTAAAAAAATTAATGATAAATCAAGATTCTGACAGTAAAAATTTCATGGAAAATATTTGTTCAATAAATAGTTCTTTTGCTTCCATGGGTGCAAATATTGCATCACCATCAGGATATGGGCCACACTGTTTTAGAATACATGGACAAGTTTATCACCATACTGGAACTTTACATCCTTTGGATGGTGTTTCTCAGAAGTTTGCTCAACTCCATATTTTAGATATGGCTGAAGCAACAAGTAAAAGATTAGCAATGCCAGAAAACGAAGGTTGCTCTGAAAGACTTATGATCAACATCAACAACCTCATGCATGAAATAAACGAATTAACAAAATTGTACAAGATGCTACATGAGGTAGGAAAGGAAATCCAATCTGAAGCAGCAGCAAAAGGTATTGCTCCCAGAGAAGTAAAAATGGTGATTAAATATGATTGTAACAGTAATCTGGGTAGATATAATTCTCCCTGTGTAACCGAGGTTGCCATCATATTCAGAAATGAAGATGGAGAACCTTCTTTTGAAAGGGACTTGCTCATTCATTGTAAACCAGATCCCAATAATCTGAATGCCACTAAAATGAAACAAATCAGTATCCTGTTTCCTACATTAGATGCAATGATGTATCCTATTCTTTTTCCACATGGTGAAAAAGGCTGGGTAACAGATATTGCATTAAGACTCAGAGATGACAATAATACTAGACAACATGTAAGGACACGAGTCACACAAATACAATATTATGGATTTCATCTGTCCATCTGGGACACGTTCAAACCTATTCTAAATGCAGGAAAATTAACTCAACAGTATATTGTCAATTCATATTAAAAAAATGGAGGCCAATTGGATAAATTTCATTAAAGCAAACCAATCTAAGTTGAGAGTTGAAAAATATAGTGGTATGATGGATTATCTCACATCTAGATCTGAAAATGACAATGTGACAATTGGTAAAATGATAATACTTCCATCGTCTTTTGCCACAGCAGCAATATCAAGATGCTATGGCAATTGTAATGAAGTATGGCAAGCCCGATTTATTCATAACCATGACATGCAACCCCAAATGGGCAGATATTACAAACAATTTACAACGCTGGCAAAAAGTTGAAAACAGACCTGACTTGGTAGCCAGAGTTTTTAATGTTAAGCTGAATGCTCTTTTAAATATATATGTAAATTCCATTTATTTGGCAAAGTAATAGCTAAAATTCATGTCATTGAATTTCAGAAATGCAGACTGCCCATGCTCACATATTATTGATATTAGTAAATCCAAATTATGAACAGAAGATGACATTGACCATAGAGTTAAGGCAGAAATTCTGGATGAAGACCAGTGTCTGCGACTTTTTCAAATTGTCAAATCAAATATGGTACATGGACCATGTGGAATAAGAAATCCAAATAATACATGTATGGAAAAAGTTCAAAGGGATATCCAAAAGAATTTCAAAATGTGACCATTGGAAATATTGATGGATATTCCAAATATAAGCAAAGATCTGGTATCACCATGTCTATTGGAGAAAAAGTTGTCAATAACACTTGGATTGTACCGTATAACCCATACTAGAGTGCCGGTGCACGAAATTCATGTTGGGGCGGTTGTGTCCCTCAGCCCAGCCTACACCCTCTTCAATCTGGGACCCCTCAAGGGATGTCCGACTGCCCGTTTAGGCCAGATCCCACAATCCAGGACTGCTGGCTCCCAACTGCTCGACTACCTGCCTTCCTGATTGCCCCTAACTGCTTCTGCCTGCCAGGCTGATCACCCCCTAACCACTCCCCTGCCAGCCTGATTGCCCCTAACTGCCCTCCCCTGAAAGCCTGGTCACCCCTAACTGCCCTCCCCTGCAGGCCTGGTCCCCCCCAACTGCTCCCCCCTGCAGGCCTGGATCCCTCCCAACTTCCCTCCTCTGCTGGCTTGGTCACCCCTAATTGCGCTCCCTTGCAGGCTTGATCACCCACAACTGCCCTCCCTTGCAGGCCTGGTCCCTCCCAACTGCCCTCCCCTGCTGGCCATCTTGTGGTGGCCATCTTGTGTCCACATGGGGCCAGGATCTTTGACCACATGGGGGCAGCCATCTTGTGTGTTGGAGTGATGGTCAATCTGCATATTACTCTTTTTTTTTAAATATATTTTATTAATTTTTCACAGAGAGGAAGGGAGAGGGATAGAGAGCTAGAAACATCGATGAGAGAGAGACATCGACCAGCTGCCTCTTGCACACCCCCCACTGGGGGATGTGCCCGCAACCAATGTACATGCCCTTGACCGGAATCAAACCTGGGACCTTCCAGTCCGCAGACCAACGCTCTATCCACTGAGCCAAACTGGTTTCAGCATATTACTCTTTTATTAGATGGGATAGAGGCCTGGTGCACGGGTGGGGGCTGGCTGGTTTGCCCTGAAGGGTGTCCCAGATAAGGGTGGGAGTTCCCTTGGGGCATGGGGCACCCTGGGCGAGGGGCCTGTGGTGGTTTGCAGGCCGACTACACCCCCGGCAACCCAAGCGGAGGCCCTCATATCTGGGGTTTATTTATCTTCTACAATTGATACTTTGTAGCCTGGAGCCGAGCCAAGCATTCTGCTTGCTCCCTGGCAGCAGCCATTTCTGTTGGGACTTATGTATCTTCTATAATTGAAACTTTGTCACCTTAAGCGGAGGCCTGGGCCAGCCAGGGTGTGTGGAAAGCTTGGCTTCCTCCATTTCCAGGGGCAACCCTAGCCTCCTGCTCTTTCCAGCTCCATAGCTGTCGCCATTTCTGTTTGGATTTATGTATCTTCTATCATTGAAATTTTGTAGCCTTGAGTGGAGGGCTAGGCCAGCAAGGGCAGGCAGAAAGCTTGGCTTCCTCCATTGCCAGGGAAACCCAAGCCTCCCTCCTGCTCTCTGTGGCCGTAGCCTTCTTGGTTGGGTTTATTTGCATATTTGCTCCTGATTGGCTGGTTAGCATGGCTTGTGGGTGTAGTGGAGTGATGGTTAATTTGCATATTACTCTTTTATTAGATAGGATTTGTGTCTTAAATATAACTGTCTTATAAACATTAAAGTCTGTGCATCGATTAAGAGTGTCAAATATTTATTTAAATACATCTATAAAGAGCACGATTGTGCAAATATTCAAATTTCTGAAAAAAATTTTATCAATCATGACAAAGTACAAGACTTCATTGACTCCAGGTATGTGAGCACTCCTGAGGCTGTTTGGAGACTTTTTGCAATGCGAATGCATGACCAATCTCATGTAATCACAAGATTAAATATTCATTTGCCAAATGAACAAAATATGTATTTTCATATCGATGATTTTGCTGAAGTTTTAGATAGGGCTAAAAGGCATAACTCAACTTTGATGGTTTGGTTCTTATTGAAAAGAGAAGATTCTGATGCACGTAATTATTATTATTGGGAGATTCCACAGCATTATGTGTTTAACCTTTTGCACTCGGATGTCGAGTGTGACTCGACACAGTTAGCATTGGTAGCAGGAATCGAAAAAAAAGCAAGCGAGTGCAAAAGGGTTAATAATTCTTTGTGGACAAATGCTGAAAGGGTGGAAATAAAGTATTAGGTAGACTGTTCACTGTGAGCTTTAGAGAACCAGAACGATATTACCTTAGACTTTTGCTTCTGCATGTAAAAGGTGCGATAACTTTTGATGATCTGCAAACTGTAGGAGGTATAACTTATGATACATTATGAAGCTGCTAAACATCGAGGATTATTAATCAACAACACTATCTGGAAAGATACGATTGACGATGCAATCATCCTTAATATGCCCAAACAACTACGGCAACTTTTTGCATACATATGTGTGTTTGGATGTCCTTCTGCTGCAGACAAATTATGGGATGAGAATAAATCTCATTTTATTGAAGATTTTTGTTGGAAATTACACCAAAGACAAGGTGTCTGTGTAAACTGTGAAATTCATGCCCTTAACAAAATTCAAAAGGTATGCACATTGCGTGGAATGAAATGTTCACATTTCAAACTTCCAGACTATCCTTTATTAATGAATACAAATACATGTGATGAATCGTAACAGCAACAACAGGCAGAGGTTTTGATAAATTCTCTGAACGATGAACAGTTGGTGGCCTTTTAGACTATAACTTCAGCCATCAAAGATCAAACTGTACACCCCAAATGCTTTTTCTTGGATGGTCCAGGTGGTAGTGGAAAAACATATCTTTATAAAGTTTTAATGCATTATATTAGAGGTCATGGTGGTACTGTTTTACCCACAGAGTCTACAGGAATTGCTGCAAATTAACTTCTTGGTGGAAGAACCTTTCATTCCCAATATAAATTATCAATTGCATTAAATGAAACTTCAATTTCTAGACTCGATATAAACAGTGAAGTTGTTAAAACCATTAAAAAGGCCAAACTTCTCATTATTGATGAATGCACAATGGCATCCAGTCATGCTATAAATGCCATAGACAGATTACTTAGAGAAATTATGAATTTAAATGTTGCTTTTGGTGGGAAAGTTCTCCTTCTTGGAGGGAATTTTCGACAATGTCTCAGTATTGTAACACATGCTATGTGATCAGCCATAGTACAAATGAGTTTAAAGTACTATAATGTTTGGAGATGTTTCATAAAGTTGTCCCTTAAAACAAATATGAGATCGGAGGATTCTGCTTATAGTGAATGATTAGTAAAACTTTAAGATGGCAAATTTGATAGCAGTTTTCATTTAGGAATAGATATTATTGAAATCCCCTGTGAAATGATTTGTACTGCATCTATTATTGAAACTACCTTTGGGAAATAGTATATCTATAGGTAATATTAAAAATATCTAAACATGCAATTCTTTGTCCAAAAAATGAGCACGTTCAAAAATTAAATGAAGAAATTTTGGATATACTCGGAGATTTTCACACCTATTTGAGTGATGATTCCATTGACTCAACAGATGATGCTAAAAAGGAAAATTTTCACATCGAATTTCTTAATAGTATTACTCCTTCAGGAATGCTGTGTCATAAATTAAAATTGAAAGTGGGTGCAATCATCATGCTACTTAGAAATTTTAATAGTAAATGGGGTTTTTGTAATGGTACTAGATTTATTATCAAAAGATTATGACCTAACATAATCAAAGTTGAAGTATTAACAGGATCTGCAGAGGGAGAGGTTGTTCTGATTCTAAGAATTGATTTGTCCCCATCTGACACTGGCCTCCCATTTAAATTAATTCGAAGACAGTTTCCCATGATGCCAGCATTTGCGATGACTATTAATAAATCACAAGGACAAACTCTAGATAAAGTAGGAATATTCCTACCTGAACCTGTTTTCGGACATGGTCAGTTATATGTTGCTTTCTCTCGAGTTTGAAGATCGTGTGACGTTAAAGTTGTAAATACTTCATCTCAAGGGAAATTAGTCAAGTACTGTAAAAGTATTTTAATGCTTAATGTGGTATACAGGGAGATATTAGAATAAGTTTAATCACTTTTTCAGTCATTGTTTGCATCACTGTTGTTTTCATATCATGTTTTTTATATCATGTTTCTGTTGTTTTCATATCATGTTTTTGTTGTTTTTATATCATGTCTTTGTTGTTGTATCATTTTGTTATGTTTATTAATAAATTTATACATTATTTTTATATACATTTTACTAATTTCCTTTCATCTCTAACACGTCTATTATAGAGAAAGGGCAAATAACAATATTAAAATATCTCCTCTAATTAATTCCCTTTTAATGTGCATGAATTTTGTGCACCAGGCCACTAGTACAATCCATAACAGTACTCATCTGAAAACTTAGTGTTTCCTTTTCTTAACTTTTGAAGTATTTATGTAGTAACTAGTAAAAGTACACAATAATAGATTATATGAGTATTTCCTCCACATTTTACCATTAATATTTAATAATATACACAGACATTCACTGAGTGGCCTGATTATTATGATCTCTGAACACATAATAATCTGACCACTCAGTGTATATGCTGGATGCTTTTAGTGTGTAGAGGCAAATCTGCTGGCAGTGCTGTAGCTATAAGGTTGATTCAATTGGTTCATAAAAAGTTTAAATGAAAGACAGCCCAGAAAAAGCAAAACACACCAATCACCACGAAATTCAGTCCTTTGTTATCAGCCCTTCAAAATAATCCATCTTTAAATAAACATAGATAGTTTCTGACAGAAGTAAAACTAGTGAAGCATTGTCTAAAACCAGTTCATTGCCTGGAAAATGAGAGTTTTTACTCTCAGAATCTAAGCAAATAAACTTTACAAAGACTGAATGCTTGAAGTAAATTATCAGCAATACTAAATGACCAAATAGTTCAAGAATTTCTAAGCTCTCTGACAGAATTATTTGGTCCTCAGTAATAATTCCAAATGTTTGTGGAAAGATCTCAACAGAAGAAAATAAGGATTGCCACATCAAAGCTTCTGTGTTTATAAAAGAAACAGCTGTGTCTAAAGAGCCTGAAGGCAATGAATTAATATTCCAAGTTATCTTTCTGAAATTGAGTTATGAATTTAAACATTTCACAAGAAAATAATCCCACACCCAATTGAAATGATCTTTACAGATGCCATAAATTGTATACCATTCCACTCTGCAATTAAAGCCCACATAATTAGTTCTGGAATTTTATGCCAAAACAATGTTATAATTCTACTAAACTTAAATTGTGTACAGTGGTAAATGAGAATAAAAGTTCCAAAACGATAGTTCATTTAGCATGTACACACACACACAAGAATCAAGCTAATGCAAAATCTGGAAATAATTATATCATCTTTATTGGCAAACCCAAAGGAAAAGTTCACAAGAAAACTAGTTTTACATTTAATTTCTCATGTTTCATGCACACATACACACACAAAATAAATGCTTGCAAAAAATGGTTTCTATGTATCTTGTGTTGCAATCAAAAGATTGCTTAGTCTATGAACATATTGTAAAAATGGCCAAATATTCTTCCTTTATATACTTTACTAAATTATAAGTATTTTAATTCCAGATAGTATATATTACTAGTACACAATATCATTTATCAAAAGCTGTGTGATTCTAAGCACATAAAACATTTTTGCAAAAAACTAACTGCTCTGGAATTCCTTTCTTTTTTCTTTTTTTCCCCCTCACCAACTCCCTTCTTCTTTTTTTTTTTTACAAGGGGTGATGGTGTAAATTTCTCATAATGTAACATCTAATAGTATCATTGAAAACCAGCAAAGATCCAAATATCGCTAATATTCTTTTCTAAGTGAAAAATTAGCCTTTACTCATGCTGTATACTTGGTCTAGGGAATTCTAAAGTCTATACAATAGAGCAGTAGATGTACATATTAAGCAGTATATAATGGTAGAAATTTCAACTACACAAATAAATCAGAGATGTTGTTTCCCAGTCTGGAGAGCAAAGAAAAGAGATTACAGAACCCGCTAAGGCAAAGTTCAGACCCACTTCTATTTCTGGTTTCCTCCAGCCACAGGGAGTATGCTCTCACATCCTGGACTTGAGGGCAAGTAAAAAACAGATTCTATTTGTCAATCACACCACTGACTTCTTGTATGAGTTCAGCAATTACAACAAGTCTATAATTTTTTCATTTTGTTAAATGAGATTAATAAAAGTTGATATACCAGAAATGGTTGGCTGGATATGCCAAAAGCCATTGCCAAGACCCCTTTTCTATTTCCCACTTCTCTGTAGACTGGAAAGAATAAACACTTCCCAGTTCTCCCTTTGTCCTCATTTACTTTATCCATAAAGTAGATTTTGAAAGAAGGATTTGGCTGGAACTAAGAAAGAAAAGGAAATAATTTAGTGGGAAGTGAGGTAGGAAAGCCAATAAAGGATGTGTTAATGAGCAATTACCAAGATGGGCAACCTGGGATTAAGCACTCAGGGGACTCCAAGACCATGGAGAAGACACCCTAAAATTATCAGTGATGGGTAAGAAAACTGGGGTTTTTAAATAATTGCTCCCCTTCTTACCAATTCAATTTTTATCACAGTGAAATGGGCAATTAAGCCTTATTGCATCATGAGTAACTGGAGATGCAGGGGTAGTTTTAAAAAGCCACGTTAAAAATATGTCCTTGTGTGAGTATTGTAAATTTGCCAGAGCACAAAATTTGATCAGAAGATCTGAGTTTTATCTCATCCCAGCTTTTCCATTGGCTGATAACAAAATAAAATAGTCTCTCATCCTGGGCCTGGGAGTTTTGTCACTTGGGAAATGATGAACTTGATATTGATGAAACTGCTTTTCCAGCTCTATTTCTAAGAAACTTTGATTAAGTTCACTTTATTATATTTATAATAACTTTGCCCCCTTTTTTGGTTAAGACCTAAAAATTTTCAATGATACATTTATGGTTTTTCATTAAGTAGAAAATAGAATGCCTTTCTAATGTCAAAAGTCACCTGTAAAGTGAGTAAATTCACATGGCTGAAACAAAATCTTTCCACAGGAGAAGACAAATTATCTCTTAACATAATTGGGCAGAGCTCACACAAATTTTCATGATAGTCCATGTAGTCTAAGCAATATTACTTCAAGGCTTGAAAAAAAGTTAGTCAATGTTCAATTTTGAATTTTAAAGAGAATGACACCATGTTTAAATAATAAAGCTAGAATCCCAAACAAACCAAACCCTCAAAAAAATCCTTGTGATTTAAATTGTTCTCCAAACTACCATATTATTAATGCCAGATGTTAATCATGAAAAACAAGATAAAGAACTTATGCAGCAAGAAATTTCCATTTTAAACAGTAGGACATTAACTTAGGAAAATAAGGAGTCAGTATAAGTCCGGTTAGCCAATAAGCCTCCTGTAATATATTAAAACATTTTTCCATGAACCACAGTTTATATAGTCAAAATCTTTTCTACAGATGAAATGCATAATTTTTGGATAAAAGTCTTAGCAACCATGTGACAAATGCACAAAAAAGTTACATCTTAAGAGATTTCTGTGAGCTTTTTCAATTTTTGCATTTTATTTTTCTACATTGAGATTACTGTCTCATCTATGATTTGCAGCTGTATCTTCAAATCCTGCTTTTTTCTTATAATCCAAGTATACATTTCACAGCCATTTCACATCTTTACCTGGTTTCTGATTTAGCAGCACAAACTTAGTATGCCCACACTTTCCATACAAGTTTTTCTCTTGCTAATGTCCCTTTCATTCAACAACACATTCCTTTATTCAGTCATTTCTTCATTCATCATTTATTCACTCAACAAACATCTAAATGCTTAACAGGAAGTAGATAAATTAGTAGGAGCTAAGGCAGATACAAAGAACAATATAGTGCCTGCTCTTCAGGGGCTGGCAGAAGATTATCATATACTAGAGGCCCAGTGCATGAAATTCGTGCATGGGGGGGTTGGTGTCCCTCAACCCAGCCTGCACCCTCTCCAATCTGGGACCCCTCGAGGCAGTCTGACACCCCTCTCACAATCCAGGACTGCTGGCTCCCAACCACTCACCTCCCTGCCTGCCTGATTGCCCCTAACTGCTTCTGCCTGCCAGCCTGATAACCCCCTAATCACTCCCCTGCCAGCCTGATTGACACCTAAATGCTCCCTTGCTGGCCCAATTGCCCCAAACTGCCCTCCCCTACCAGCCTGGTCACTCCTAACTGTCCTCCCCTGCAGGCCTGGTTGTTCCTAACTGCCCTCCTCTGCCGGCCTGGTCACCCCCAACTGCACTCTTCTGCAGGCTTGGTCGCCCCCAACTGCCCTCCTCTGCAGGCCTGGTCCCCCTGCAACTGCCCTCCTCTGCTGGCCCAGTCACCCCTAACTGCCCTCCCCTGCAGGCCTGATCATCCCCAACTTCCCTCCCCTGCTGGCCTGGTCTCCCCCAACTGCCCTCCTCTGCTGGCCTAGTCACCCCTAACTGCCCTCCCCTGCTGGCCTGATTGCCCACAACTGCCCTCCTCTGCAGGCCATCTTGTGGCAGCCATCTTGTGTCCACATGGGGGTGGCCATCTTTGACCACATGGGGGCGGCCATCTTGTGTGTTGGAGTGATGGTCAATTTGCATATCACTCTTTTATTAGATAGGATGGTAGTTAAAATAAAATGGAAAATGGCTATAATTGCTATCAATGAAGCCAGAACACTTCTTTACTCTGCAAATTCCCAAGCAGTTGCCTCAGACAGAATCACTTGACTTGAATCTTGAAGGTTGAGTAAAGTTTTCCAGGCTACCAAGAAGGTGGTGGTACAGCATAAGTCAAGTGAAAGCAGTGGGGGAAATGAGAAGTGTAGCATGTCTAACCTCTACATTCATATTTTAAAGAGTTTAGTTCCATTTATCCACATCCTTTGAGCTATTATTCTAGAATATATTACATCTACATATGTTATAGTTCCCTTAAAAATTTTATCCATTTTTGCTGGATACAAATGCTGTTTTTCCTTTATCGACAATGTTTTCATTTTATTTTTTTTTTTCTGGATATGTGCATCCTTTCAACATTTTCATTTGACCTCTATTGTTTTTGATAATTCAGCTGTTATTGGTATTGTTAATCCCCTATGAGTAATACATTGTTTCTCTCTGCTTACTTTTAAGATGCTCTCTTTATTTTTTATTTTCAAAATTTATTATGATAAAATTAGTTGTGTCTTTCTTTATAGTTATCTTTCATGGGGTTTTCTGAATATGTTGTATCTGTTAATAGATGTTTGATTGCACATTTGGGAAATTTTTGGCCATTATTCTTCAGTTATAGACTGAATTGTAATCCCCCAAAATGTATGTTGGGATTTTAACTCCTAATGTGGCCTTATTGTAAGATAGAGACAATTAGGAGGAAATACATATTAAATGAAGTCATAAGATGAGGCACAATTTAATAGGACATGTGTCCTTATAGAAAAGACAGATATCAGATTTCTCTCTCTCTCCATTCCCAT
The DNA here is from genome assembly GCA_025583905.1 of Ia io. Taxonomy (NCBI): domain Eukaryota; kingdom Metazoa; phylum Chordata; class Mammalia; order Chiroptera; family Vespertilionidae; genus Ia; species Ia io. The sequence goes on from JAJQQW010000007.1 coordinate 24,130,820, forward strand.
CCCTCCCTGTTGTATTCATCTATAAACCAGGAAGAAAGACCTCAAGAAATTAACTTAGATGGCTTTTGATCTTGGACTTACCTCCAGAAATGTGAAAAATAAATATTTTTATTGTTTAAGCAACTCAATCTATGGAATTCTGTTGTGGCAGCCTGAGAAGACTAATATCATAGGGCCTCTATTAATAATAATAAAGTCCCTAGGAATAAATTTAACCAAGGAGGTAAAAGACCTGTATTTGGAAAAGTATGATACTGAAGAATGAAATTACGGAAGATACAAATAAGTGGAAGCATATGCCATGTTCATGGATTGGAAGAATTATCATTAAAATGTCTCTACTACCAAAGCAATCTATAGATTCAACAAATTCCTATTAATATCTATATTTTACAGATCTAGAAAAAAAAAAAAAACATTCCAAAAATTTATATGGAACCACAAAAGACCCTGAATAGCCTCAGCAATCTTGAAAAAGAACAAACTTGGAGGTATCCCAATACCTGATATCAAACTGTACTACAAATACACTGTAATAAAAACATCCTGGTACTTGCATAAAAACAGGCATATAGATCAATGGAACTGAACAGAAAGCCCAAATATAAACCCACACATTTATGGTCAATTAATGTTTGACAAAGGTGGCAAGAACACACAATGAAGCAAAGATAGTCTCTTCAATGAATGTTGTTGGGAAAATGGACAGGTACATGCAAAAAAAAATGAAACTAGACTCCCAACTTACATCATATACAAGAATAAAGTCAAAATGGATGCCTGCTGGACTGTGGGTCACAATTTCTGTTTTATTCCCATTGTCTACTAATTTTTTTCATCTCATAGTGAATAGTGTGGATGATGCATTGTAGAGACTGGATTGTGTTATCATTTTCTAAAGATTATTAGTTTTTATTCTAGTAAGCAATTAAATTGGCTTGACTCAAACTAAAAATTTTGGCTGCCTGACCTGAAGCCATCTGTGAAACTGTCTTCTGTCTGTTGCTTTCTCATTGAAAATTCTGTTTCCCCTCCACATATGTTGTTCAATGGTTAGCAAATGATTTGGGGCTCTCCCTCCTCTAATTTATTCCTTATGGGATATCCTTCCTTACTCTCCTCAATCCAGTAAAATTCCAGCTTATGTACTAACATGAGAGTCCCTCAGGTGAAAACTTTGTCTACTTTGTCACTTTCCATGTCTTCAGATATTTTATCCTGTGTTTATAATTTTTTCCTGTTTGAGAGTTGGTCATATATAAGCTACTCTACAATTACAGGGATAAGAATTTGTGAGGAAGTTTATTAATAACTAGAGGCCTCGTGCACAACATTCATGCACTCGTGGAGGGAGGGGGTCCCTCAGCCAGGTCTGTGCCCTCTTACATTCTGGGACCCCTTGGAGGGATGTCCAACTGCCGGTTTAGGAGTCGGCCTAAGCCGGCAGTTGGATATCCCCTGAAGGGTCCTTAGCACTGCTACAGAGGCAGGAGAGGCTCCCATCACTGCTGCTGCACTCACCAGCCATGAGCCCGGCTTCTGGCTGAGCAGCGCTCTCCTTGTGGGAGCACACTGACCACCAGGGGGCAGCTCCTGTGTTGAGCGTCTGCCCCCTGGTGATCAGTGTGTGTCATAGTGACCAGTCATTCCAGGGTTCAGTCAATTTGCATATTAGGGTCTTATTATATAGGATAGGTTACATTTTTAAATATATATTGGGCATATAGTTTCTTTCTCTTTTTTCTTTTTTGGTCATCTTTGGTAATTTGTATTTTGTAAGTACTTGCTTACTTCATATTCCTTTGTAAAATTATTGGCAGAAATCCTGGTTTTTATTTATCATATTAATCAGTGATATATCACAGAATCTGATGCCTGCTCTTACTGTGAGCTCTGAGTTATGAATTATGTAATATTACCTTATAATATTATAAATTTGATTTAAATTTTTTTCATTTGTTATTTGAAAGCCTGAGGACTAAAGGGTGTATATTAAATACATGTCAATATATGAATTAAATTGATACGATTCAGAATTTTTACATTAAAATTTCACTTTATTTTAGCCAGCAAATGAAATCTTTCAGAAAAAAGTGACAATTTCCTTATTTCAAATGATTCATTAACTCTAACCAATCTATAATAATGAAGGAAAACTATGAAAAGTTTGACTATTTCATTTAAAAGCTAAAAATAATTTGTCTTAATTTAGTCCTTTGCAGATGCAAATAAAACAGAATTATTCTAATTATTACCAAATAATGTCTTTTTCTATAAAGACATAGTGGATATAAGGAAGTATGACACTCAGGAATGTGACCAGGTTTAAGGAATAATAGAAACCGTGGCACGTCTAGTATCACAAAGGCTGGCTCTAGATTCTAAACAGCTCTAGGTGATTCAGGAGTGATCAGCCTGTAATGCATTTTTTACAAACTTGCAAAACATCTGGTTTTCATTCCTTTCCCAAACCAATATGTTTCCTCAGAATTTTCTCCCTCATAACTGGTTTTCTTGTGATTCCTCCTGCTTTTCTCTGACTTATGAATGGCCTCTGCTTCTTTTAAGTTTCAGATGTCTTTGCCTATGCATAAATTTTCTCTATATTTAGTGGGATACTTTTAATTACAATTAATAAACCCAAAGGAAGTTATCATTAATATAAAACATAATATATTGGTGTATAAAACTTAAAGGTAAAGGTTTGTCATTGAATTCAGCAATGATTGATTCAAGTGCTCATATAATGTTGCTCTCTCTGTCTATCTCTACCTTTAGCTCAGATTAGATTGCTCCATGGGCCATATTGGCACTCTCAGTCCTAGAGTTACATGGTATCATCTTAATGACCCAGTTGAAAGAGAATGTACTAGTATATTGCAATAGCTCTAACATAATCCCTTAAGGATTGACTTTAATTGACATAATGTATATTACATGTCCATTTCTAAACCAATCATTCTGTCATGGTCATGACAATGGAGGCAGGAACAGTGTCAGCCCCTTCTGAACCATGTCTAATAGTTTTCTGTTAAGTAAGATTATTATAGTCCTAGAAGAAACGTTGAAAGTATTATTGGACATAAAGAAAAAAAGGCTAGCATCAGTTCCTAATTCAGATTTCTGATAATGAATATGTCACCATTCAGATCAGTATCCACTGGGCGCTCTCATACCCTGGCATGGATAAACTTTTCTTGGGAGCAGTATTCAGGCGTAGTCTAGTCATAGACACTTCTAAAGTGATAGGTAGCACACTGTACAAAATTAGGTGTACAGGGCAATCCTATGAAAAAAGCTCAGAGTAGAATATTTTTTCCTTAGAAGTGTTTGTTGGCTTGGTAGATATCATAATTGTCATATTTAGTTAAATAACTATTATTTCAGGTGAAAATCAATTGGTTACATTTCTTTTACAAATTCTAAAATTTATCATGATTCTCTTTTAATTCCCATCTAATATGGCATAAATCTATGCCTTCACTATTACTAGGTGCAGGCAAGCCTTGGATAGCAACTGCTCAGCTGCCCAGGGCTGCCCGAGGCTCAGGTAGTCAGGGCTGGCCAAGGCTTGTGCTGCTGGCGTGGCAGCAGCAGAGGTGTGATGGGGGTGTCACCTTCCCCTGATCGCTGGGTCACCTCCCGCCCCTGAGGGCTCCCGGACTGTGAGAGGGGGCAGGCTGGGCTGAGGGACCCCCCTCCAGTGCATGAGTTTTCATGCACTGGGCCTCTAATCTATACTAATAAAAGAGTAATATGCTAATTAGACTGGGAGATCTTTCAGAGACCTTCCGGACATCCTTCCAGACAAAGCTGGGGGCTTGGCGGGCCTGCAAGTTACCCCTAAACGGCCCTCAGCCCCTTGCCCAGGCCAGCCACGCCCCCCAGTGGGGACCCTCACCACATGGGGGTGGGCCAGCCTGCAAACAGCCCTCAGCCCCTTGCTCAGGCTGGCCCCACCCCCAGCAGAGACCCCCCCCCCACCCCAATGGGAGCATGGTCAGCCTGCAAACTGCCCCAGCCCCTTCCCCAGGCCAGCCCTTCCCCCCAAGGGGAACCCCCAACCTGATCTAGGACCCCCTTCAGGGCAGACGAGCCAGCCCCCACCCTTGCACCAGGCCTCTATCTATACTAATAAAAGAGTAATATGCTAATTAGACCAGGAGACCTTCCGGATGTCCTTCTGGACAAAGCCATGGTGGCGGGTCCGAGGCAGAGGTGGTTAGGGGCAATCAGACTGGCAGGTGATTGCAGTTAGGGGCAAGCAGCCCAGCACGGGGGGAAAGTTGAGGGTAAACAGGCTGGCGGGGGGGTACTTGGGGACAATCAGGTTGTCAGGCAGAGTGGTTCGGGGCGATCAGGCAGCCAGAAAGGTAAGCAGTTAGGAGCCAGTGGTTCCGGATTGTGAGAGGGATGTCCAACTGCCGGTTTAGGCCCGATCCCCGGTGCATACATGCCCTTCTATAACCCAAAAGACTAAAAAGCCTCTTTTGTCTAAGTAGTATAAAATATGGTGCTGGATAGTGCAGCTGCTTAGAGAGGCTGTAGCTCTAAAGATGGCTCTTGTATAGCTCCTATTTTGGAGGCTACTATATGGGAAAAATGTATTGTTACCTAGCCGGTATGTGACTACCTACTGTATGGGACTTTGCTTTTGTCTAGTGGCTCCTTGTTAGCAATGGCTATTTGGCCATGGGCTCCTACACCCACAACTTCCCATGGCTTCTCGTCTACCACCCAGTGTTCAAGAAGGTCCAGCCTCTGGCAGAGGGGCTCAGACTGACAGTTAGCATAATGGAGCAGGATGAAGGAACTGAGTTCCCAACATTGGTGCAGCAAGCAGGGTTCAAGAAGGCACTTGCTCTGACAGGATACTAGATCAAAGAAAAGCAGTCTTCAGGTTAACAGAGAACTAGCTGACTTTGGGACCTACGACAATGGAAAGACTTGCTGTGCTGCCTTCAGAGTAAGTCTCCTAATGCCTCAGCAGGCTTTTCAACAGGCCGTCCTGCTGGACCAGCTCATCTATTTCCTTCTGATCAACAATTTGATATTCCAAATAGTCTATGTTCTTCATCTGTTTATCCAGGAACTCTCCCAGGAAGTCTAAGCAATCAGTTTCACTGTTCTCAAAACAAGAACCTTGCTTAACATGTTCTCTAACTGCAGAGCACAATTTAGGGCTTGAATGGCGCTTCCTCTATCAGGCTTCTCAACAGGAAGAAAGACTGCCTGCATGTGTTTTCAGATATCTTAGGAACTGCTTTGTATGTTTTCTCTTCATCTCAGCCTCTCCTAGAACAATGTGGCAAAGGAGGTATTTTTGTCTCTTCAACATAATAACAAGTCATCCTATCTAACAAGGGTAATATGCAAATCAACCATCACTCTGTCACAAAAATGGCGGAGCCCATAGCCACAAGATGGCAGTGCCCAGTCCTCTCAGCCCCGCCAGAGTCCCCCAGTCCCAGGGGGATGGCCACTGAGAGTGGGCAAGCATTCCATGCCCAGCCACGGATGGGCCTCTGGGCAGCAGAGAGCCTCTGGACAGCGGACACGGAGTGTCCAGGCCCCGCAGAGAGCTACTGGCACACAGTTTCATGCGCAGGTCTACTAGTTATTGACATGCAGCTCATAAGATTCTACTCAGACAACAGCAGACTTACATTCTTCAGCGAGTGTAATTAATATGGAGCAATTGCAATTACGTTGTTCAAATCTTCTGTACCCTTACTAGTATTTTTCCTTTCTATGCTATTGATTTACTTCACAGAAATTCAATTGGTTATTTCATTTAACAATCTTTCAGTATTTGTTTAGTTACTTTCCTTACATACATAATTTACATAAAATGAAATATATAAACCTTTGGCATACATTTGCTGAGTTGTAACAAAACACACAACCATAACAAATTCTTACCAAGATACTGAATATGAATGTTAGTCCAGAAAGTCAACTCTTAAACTTACTCTCTTATCAAAAAAAAAAAAAAAAATCTGTATTTTTTTTCATTAAGAATTATAGAGTATACTAGTGGCCTAGTGATCAAAATTCATGCACGGGGGGGAGCAGTGTGTTCCTCAGCCCAGCCTGCACCCTCTCCAATATGGGACCCCTTGAAGGATGTCCTACTGCTGGTTTATAGGGGTCGGGCCTAAACGGGCAGTTGGACAACCCTCTCACAATCCGGGACTGCTGGCTCCAGCCACTCACCTGCCTGCCTGCCTGCCTGATTGCCCTAACCACTCTGCCTGCCAGCCTGCTCACCCCCAAATGCCCCCCCACCAGCCTGAACACCCCCAACTGCCCCCCGTGCCAGCCTGCTCACCCCCAACTGTCCCCCCTGCTGGCCTGCTCGCCCCCAACTGCCCTCCCCGCTGTCCTGATCACCTCCAAGTGACCCCCACTGACAGCCTGCTCACCCCCAACTGGCCCCCCTGCTGGCCTGCTTACCCCCAACGGCCCCGCCCCCCACCGGCCTGATCACCCACAACTGCTGTCCCATCCTGGCCTGATCACCCCCTGGCGACTCAAGCTCCCAGCCCCTCCCTTTTTTTCTTTTTATTTATTTTTTTTCATTGCCTCCTTGAGCGGAGGCCAGGGCTGGCTGGAAGCAAGTATCTGAGATTTATTTATCTTCTATAATTGAAACTTTGTAGCCTTGAGCAGAAGCCAGAGCTGGCCAGGGCGGGCAGGAAGCTTGGTTTACTCCATCACTGGGGCAACCCAAGCCTCTTGCTCACTCCAGCTCCATTGCCACTGCCATTTAGGTTGGGTTAATTTGCATACTCGCTCCTGATTGGCTGGTGAGCGTGGCTTGTGGGCGTAGTGGAGGTACGGTCAATTTGCATGTTTCTCTTTTATTAGTGTAGATATTCTGTGTAAAAAGTTTTCTTCATTTAGAAAAAGGTTTTTGAGATTCTTCTACATTGTGGGTATATCAATAGCCCATTCCTTTTAATACTGTATAATGATCTGTTCTTTTTAAAATCTATTTTGATAACCTTTGCATTTGTGTTTTGCTTGTTCACTTATACATGATGGAATTACTGATTTTCATAAATTTTAGGTTTATCATTTTACTATTTGTTTTTTTATGTACTCTGTTTTTCTATGCTCTTTTCCCTTATTTATTTTTTTAACTGTTTGAGTATGTTTTAGAATTCTATATTAACTTTATACTTATTATTTAGTTGTATGTCCCTTTTTGTTATATTTTTGGGGGATTATTCTAGGAATTAGACATCCTTCCTGAAATTTTCTTAGTCTATTTTGAAAGTATATAGTTGCTAGTTCCATTTTGATAACTCATTCTATATAATATGAAAATTGACCGAACAGCAGAACAACCGGTTGCTATGACATGCACTGACCACCAGGGGGAAGACTCTCAATGCAGGAGCTGCCCCCTGGTGGTCAGTGCGCTCCCACAGGGGGAGTGCCGCTCAGCCAGACGCCGGGCTCATGGCTGGTGAGTGCAAAGGTGGTTGCAAGAGCCTCTCCTGCCTTCGTGGCAGCACTAAGGACCCCTGGGGGATGTCTGATGTGGGGGATCTCCAACTACTGGCTTATCTATCTATACCAGTGATGGCGAACCTATGACACGCTTGTCAGCACTGACACGCGTAGCCATTTCTGATGACACACGGCCACATGCCGAAGATAAAACATTTGCTGCTCCTGAGGATGAAACATTTGCGACTAGAGTCTTGGAGTTAGTTTTTCCTCAAAGTGACACACTACCCGAGTTATGCTCAGTTTTTTGGCGAAATTTGACACACCAAGCTCAAAAGGTTTCCCATCACTGATCTATACTAATAAAAGGATAATATGCTAATTAGATCAGGAGACTTGCTCCCTGGTCTTGCTTGCTCCCCCAAACCATATCCCCCAAGGGTTCCCAGACTGCGAGAGGGCACAGGACGGGCTGAGGGACCCCCCACCCCAGTGCACAAATATTGTGCACCAGGCCTCTAGTATTTGAATAAAATGATTTTTTCTTGCCTAATTATTTGTAGGAGGTTTTCCTGAAGGACGGACTAGTGGTGTTATATTCTAGGCTGGTGGGAAATGTTTTTATGCCCTAATTTGGTGTGTGAGGGAAGTTTATTATCTTTTACTTATCCAAAAACCTGAGGTTAGTAATTGGCAGGTAACTCACATTGACTTGAAGTGCCTCACATCACACCTCTTTGGACTAAACTGTAGTGTAGGTTGTCTTTATTATTTCCCATTTATCCTTCTCCATCTTCTTTACATCAAAACAGGGCCAGGCCTAAGGAAACTCCTACCATAAGTCCAGACACTCTTTTTCCATTTTTGCAAACAATAAACCGTTGCTTTGGAGTCTCAAGATTGCACTATGTACTTAAGTATAAGCAGTTTTAATGGCTTTTTAATTGAGTTCTACAACCACAAGTTTCCTTTCTTTATACTCTTATTGGTCTTCACTGTTTGGACAATCCTCTATCTTATTTAATAATTCTGGGTTGCTTGCTGCTACACCTGAGATTTTATTCATTTATTTTTAATTACTTTAGAATAGACTTTATGCTTCTGTTTCTTAGTCTTCTTGTTGCCTCTGGATGATTGCCAAGGAAAAGAAGGGGATATTGATTATACTCACCCATCTATATATATAAAACCCTAATATGAAAATAGACCGAATGACAAAATAACCGAACAACTGAACAACCAGTCGCTATGATGTGCGCTGACCACCAGGGGGCATGCACAGAACATGGCGGGCATTGGCAGCAGGTGGCAGAGTGCGGAACGTGGCAGACATTGGCTGTGGCAGAATGGTGGAGCAGGTGAGTGGGGGCGTCAAACCAAGGCAGGACGCCAGTTGCTGTCATCAGGGTGAGCCTCTGATGGTTACTGAAAATTCTTCATTCTCTTGTGCCACAGCCCCACCCAGCACTCGCACCTGCTGCCAGCACCAGCCCCGCTCGCACTCGCTGCTGGTGCCCAGCGCCGGCCCCAATTGCCCCTCAAGGCTTCTCTACCTCCCCCTGCTCCTGAGGGGTGATTGGGGCAGCAGCCACTGCTCACACCTGCTGATGGTGCTGGCCCCATGGAAGACAGGCCGAGACCCACCCCTGTGCCCACCGCAGCCTCGCAGCGCACAGTTCCTTTCAAGGTGGCCCCTAGTCCTATCTAATAAAAGAGTAATATGCAAATTAACCACCACTCCACTACACCCACAAGCCACGCCCACCAGCTATGCCCACCAGCCAAACAGAGTGAGTATGCAAATTAACCCCAACCAAGATGGCTGCAGCCACAGAGAGCAGGAGGGAGGCTTGGGTTTCCATGGTAATGGAGGAAGCCAAGCTTTCCACACACCCTGGCAGGCCCAGGCCTCCACTCAAGGGTACAAAGTTTCAATTATAGAAGGTAAATAAATTCCAACAGAAATGGCGGCAGCCACGGAGCTGGAAGAGCAGGAGGCTATGGTTGCCCCGGGCGATGGAGGAAGCCAAGCTTCTGCAGCCTTGGCCGGCTCAGGCCTTCACTCCAGGCTACAAAGTTTCAATTGTAGAAGATAAATAAATTCCAGATACCAGGGCTTCTGCTTGGGTCGCCAGGGGGCGTGGCTGGCCTGCAAACCACCACAGGCCCCTCACCCACGCCACCCCACGCCCCAAGGAAAACCCCAGCCTGATCCGGGACACCCTTCAGGGCAAACCAGCTGGCCTCCTCCCATGCACCAGGCCTCTATCCTATCTAATAAAAGAGTAATATGCAGATTGACCATCACTCCAACACACAAGATGGCGCCCCCACGTGGTCAAAGATCCTGCCCCCATGTGGACACAAGATGGCCACCAGAAGATGGCCAGCAGGGGAGGGCAGTTGAGAGGGACCAGGCCTACAAGGGAGGACAGTTGGGGGTGATCAACCCTGCAGGGGAGGGCAGTTAGGGGTGGCCAGGCCGGCAGAAGAGGGAAGTTGGGGGAAAAGAGGCTGGCAGGGGAGCAGTTAGACATCAATCAGGCTGGCATGGGAGTGGTTAGGGGGTGATCAGGCTGGCAAGCAGAAGCAGTTAGGGGCAATCAGGAAGGCAGGCAGGTGAGCAATTGGGAGCCAACAGTCCTGGATTTTGAGAGGGATGTCCGACTGCCCGTTTAGGCCAGATCCCACCAGGATCGTGTCTAAATGGGCAGTCGGACATCCCTCGAGGGGTCCCAGATTGGAGAGGGTGCAGGCTGGGCTGAGGGACACCCCCCCCCCTGTGCACGAATTTTGTGCACCGGGCCTCTAGTATTAAAATAAAAGTTTATCCTCCCAGTAACCATTTTCCTGCTTAAACTATTTTATTTTCTTTATAACATGCATCATTTTTTAAAATTTTAGTCTGTCACTGTTAGTTGAAAGTAAAGTCAATGACAGCAGCAGTTTTGACTATCTCTGTTATTTCTGCATTACATAGAATATCTCCTGACATTACAATTGAAAAACATTTATTGGAACAATTGTAGGTCAGAAACTATCTGTTTAAAACCCATATTTACACTTACATAATACTAAATTCCCCAAGACATGATACACTTCCAATTGGTTGTATGAGATATATATTTTATCAGTTTACATATGCAGTTTTAAATTTATTTTTAATGTGATATATATACACACAACAAAAAACACTCATGATATAATGAAATCATGAGATAGTATGAGACTAAACTTTTAAAGGAATCGAGTTGCATTTGATTTAATAAAAATATTAAGTCATAAAATGTGTTTATATAGATATCAAAAGTCCTTACAGAGTCCTTGTCACTGCTTTTGTTCATCTGCAGTCCCATTTAACTCCGAAGTCAAGGCTCTTCACCCTGCATTAGTAATGAAATGTTTTGAAACCTCTAAATGAATATCAGTCAGAAAGGGATGGGATATTAATTTTATATGTCCACTTGGCTAGGCAGTGTTATCCAGTTACTTTTGTGAAACACTAGTCTAGATGTTTCTGTGAAGGTATTTTACTAATGTGATAAAATTTATAATTAGTAGACATTAAGTAAAATAGATTATTATTGATAATGTGGGTGAGGCTCACCTAATCATCTGAAGGCCTTTAGAGGAAAACTGAGTTTTCCAAGGAACAAAGAAATTCTGCCTCAGGAGTGTAATAGAGAATTCCTGCCTGAGTATGCAGCTCATCTTCCTGCCCTACAAAATTCAGACCTGAGACTACAACATCATCTAGTTTTCCTGAATTTCCAGTTTGCTAGCCTGTCCTAGGAATTTTGGACTTGTCAGCTCCCACAATTCTGTGTGTCAATTCCTTAAAATAAATCTCTATAGGATTATTGGTTCTGGATTCTGTTTCTTTGAAGAATCCTGACTGATATATGGGGCATTCACACCTACCCTAACTTAGATCATGTACATAGCTAACACTTATGGCAAGGTGTTGGTCACAAAATAGACTGCTGTAAAAGAAACCTTAAATGGCAGCTTCTTATGTTACGTGCTGATTCATTCTGGCCATTGTAAACCAGACATTTCTTCATTCATAGTTTCAGAAATCCTAGTCTTCCACATGCCTTGAAACTGCACATGCCTTTAATATTTCAGACAACTTCAAGAATATCACCTTAGATTTTAAAGGATGAATAAACCTCACCTGGCCCACACCCCCTGTCCCAGGTTCTACACACATGCTCCCAATTCTACTTGATTGAGTTAGATTCAGTTCCTTTGGATGAAACCTCACACAATATCCCAGGAGAGGTATTTAAGTATTGTATATTTCACTTTCCTAGATGACCTTTACATTCCCTGCCATTCTAGAGATTTGAAGATTCTTTGGGGAACTTTTTAATGATTTGTTGAGGTTTGAAGAGATCCACTCTTCCTTTTCCTGCTCAAGTTCTGAACTAATTAGGCTTGACAGTAAAATACAAAACACTCTATTTGATTTCAGGTAAACAATCAGTAATTTTTTTAGTATAATTATATTCTGTATTTTAATTGTTAAATCGAGAGACACTAATTAGTAATTGAGAGATATGATAAAGTAAATCAAATATGAAAGTAAAATATCACATTTGCTATTAATATAATCAACAATATTGATAAAATAATTAATAACTGTCAGTTTTTACTCTAATTTGATAGGCATACTATAAGTTGTAATCACAAAAAAAATGATTTAAGAGCTTTGTCTTTTTAGAGGTAGCATAGTTCAACAGATATTTCACCCAGACCTGGTAAAGATTAGACAGATAACACTTTTTAAATTTACAAAGCAATAATTTTGAAAAAGAAATTTAATAAAACAAAAAAGTGCTATCACCTGTAATTTTAACACACATAGATTAACATTATTAAAATCTCAGTGTATTTCCCTCCAGCCTTGTATACACAAGTGCATGTGTGTATGTACATACATGCATAAAGAATGGGATATAGATACACACAGAGCAAAGAACTGGCATTATATTCTGCTGTCTTCCATCAACCTCTCCAGCATTAAAGTTTATCATATTTCTTAATTTTTATTACCTAGTACCTATGAATAAAGACTTCTTGAGGAAGGGTGGGCTCTTATGAAATACTAGAGGCCCGGTGCATGGGATTCATGCACTGGTGGGGGGGCATGGCCTGTGAGGATGGGCCCGCTGTGGGAGTTCCACTCATCCCAGTCAGCTGAGTGGTGCTCCCACTGTGGGAACGCACTGACCACCAGGGGGCAGCTCCTGCGTGGTCTGCCCCTGGTGGTCAGTGCGCATCATAGCAACTGGTTGACCGGTCATTCTGGTCATTCTGCTGTTCAGTCTCTGGGCTTTTATCATATAGGATTAAGTAGGATAAAAGTTAGGATATGAGCAATAACCTCAACTGAGTAGCTAGAGTAGTGTTTCACATAACCAAATGTTCAGGAAGTGGTACCAGCTCAAGTCTGACACAAAATGTACTGAATAATCACCAGTACCAAGTACTGTTTCCACCAAGAAACACTTTGACCATATAAGGAAACAATGACCCTGGGGGTCTTCCAGCATTTTAATTGGATCTTATTTATTTCTATACTAATTAGAATCAATGAAACTGAATGGCCTAAAGGGCCATACAATATAAATTTTGAAACTATATTTTCTTTATATAACAAACATTGGTTGGAGCCCTTCTTTATTCTAGGGACAGAGCTAGTCAGTGGTTATCCAAATGTGGAAAAGTGAAAACTTGATTTTTGCCTGTATGGAATTCCAGTTTTATGGAAATTAATTTCAGTAATAAATAAATACTAAATATAAAATAAGAAACGTGAAAAAATAAAGCAGGAAGCTAAGGAGGATAAAAATAGTAGAAATTTTAGTTTGGAGGAGTCATGAATGCCTCTCTGAGATGTAAATAATTGGTGGTATTTCGTGAGAGTGAAGGAAGTACATACAAGACAAAAAGAAACAACAGAGTTGAAGAACCTGAAGTGAGAAAGGACTTGGTTTGTTGGAGTCAGTGAAAGACTAATGTGATTGAATCTTTGGTGAGCAAGAAACATGACAGGATAAGAGGAGACTGGAAAAGACATTTTGACTACATTAATGATGTTTTACTTAATTCTAAGTTCAAGAAAGTCTTTGCTTTGTTGCACATAACAACATTATAAGGGAATTTTTAAATAGCAACTGTATAAAATCATGCACTGTAAACATCTTTTTAAAAAAATCAGACCTAGTGCACTAAGTAGAAATATGAATTCTATAGTCTTTTAAATGGAAAAGTTTCCTGGTTGTCAAACATATCTTCTGTCTTTTCTTGTATACAAAAGAAGCCTTTCTGATTTTCTGAGATATTTTCTTGGTGTTTTAAATTGTAATAAAAATACTAAATAGAATTAAATCTCTAGTTTTGGTGTCCATAATACTTGGTGTTTTAAATTGTAATAAAAATACTAAATAGAATTAAATCTCTAGTTTTGGTGTCCATAATACACAATATACCATATAGTTGTTTTCACAAATAGTTCATTAACTATTAATAAACTTACTAAAATTCCATTTTAGCTCTCTTTCTTAGGTATATATATTTTCCTTTTAATTATTTGTTAATGATTTTGGCAATTATTTATTTTAAAAACTCAAGTCAAAAAATGACTACAACTGGAGACACTTATTTGACAAGGAGAGGAAAACTTAGCAGTAACTTACAAAAACTGTATTGAATGCTGTCTTGAGCAGAAAACTGCAGAATAGAAGTGAGGCATAGAAAGAGTGAAAGTTGGATGATGTTTTGGGATCAGTATCAAACTTAGAGCAAAAAGCCTATTCACCTACACCAGCTGTGAAAGCCAAGGTGAAAAACACATCATCTTGTAAACAAGTACATGAATTAACTTATTCAATTCAGAACAAGTGATTTAACCAAGTTAGACAACGTAAAGTAACTTGAGCCAGGAGACGACTAGATATTAATTGTAACAGAGCCAACAAACATCAGAATTAGAAAACTTGAGACCAAAGCATTAAGACTGCTGGCATTTATATGTACGTGTAGACTATAAAATTGAAAGTCAGAAAATATTCTGTGCCAAGAACCAATTCCAGCATGTAATAATTATAAGAGTTCCATCAAAAGGTTGATGGGACTTGGGCGGCTCAACAAGGGTGAGCCACATATGTAGTTTACCTGTTGGAAATGGCTAAATGGCATTTCCCCCAAACCTGAATACGATTGTTAAATGCCAGACAGCTCAGGGCATTTTATTGCCTCCTGTTGGCCAAACACCTGAACAGCTGTAGGCTATTCCCCAAACTGATAATGCTTCTGTATTCTACCCTTTGATACCTTACCCTTCGAAGTGTATGTTTCCACCTTGCCTTAGGACAAATTGTGTTTAATAAATAGCACGGGTCCGAGACAAGGAGGGTCTTCAGTTCCTTTTATCTGAAGCTCCTCTGATTCCCAATGCCTTTCAAAATTATCTTTCCTCCTTGGTCTCCTACTTAATCATCTATGCGCAGCCCCTTTCTCCAGAATGCTGAACCCTTTGTAAGGCTGGGAAAAGAACCCCAGCAATTCTGTATTAAGAATACCACAGATACACTGTGTGATAAAGTTTCTGCTCTGATAAAACCCTCTTTTGATTTCAAATGTCTTTCTTTAGCAAAATATTTGTTAAAGGAGACAACATTTCTCCTGTGTGAGGGTTATCCCTGAAGATGAATGCAGGAACTCATCCATAATTAGAAATAGTGACTGTAGCACTGGTAGTACCCATAATAAGAGTTTCCATTTTTAAATGGTCTTTTCCTAATCTTGTATGTTGCATATTTAGTCCGGGTTCTCACTACAAGAGAATTCCACAAAGGCATACGCCCCAAGTACAGTGTGCTTGGGATATAGTAGGTACATAAAAAATAAAATAGTCAAATTGGCAAGTCAATAAATATGTTAACCTTTTTTATTGGTGGTGTGAAATGAAAAGACTGAATATTATTTTCTTAGAACAGTTTTAGATTTATAGAAAAATTGAGCAGATAGTACAGTTATTTCCATATTACCCTCTCCCCTCTTTGGACATATTTTATTTCTTAGTATCTTGCATTAGTGTGGAATGTTTATTATAATTAATAACTAATATTAATACACTATTGTTAACTGAAGTCTGTACTTTAGATTTACTGTCTTTGTTGTTTATTCTATGGGTTTTGACTAAGTGCACAATGACATGTATCTGTCAGGTGGTTTCCCTGTCCTGAATATCCCTGTACTTGACCTATTCACCCTTACCAACTAATTTAAACACCAGGTAACTATTGATCTTTTTACTGTCACTATAGTTTTGTCTTTTCTCAAGTGTCATATGGTTGGAATCAGATAATGGAGACGCTTAAGATTGTCTTCTTTAATTTAGCAACTTATATTCAACTTTTCTCCAAGTCTTTTTGTGGTTTCATAGCTCAGGTTTTTTTTTAAATTTATGAATAATGATCCATTGTAAACATCCTCTGTATGTTGATCAGTTCATCATTGAAGGATATCTTAATTGCTCCCAGTTTTTGGCAATTATGAATAAAACTGCTATAGAATATTCCCAACTTCTCCTTCTCATTCCTTCTAGGATTGCTGTCATTCATTTTATTTGTCCATGTGCTATATTGTGCTGTATTAGGTAATGTGAGTACCTAATACATTGTTGCTGTCATTATTTTGAACAAATCATTGTCTATTAAATAAATTAAAAATAAGAGAAATAAATATAATATTTTATCTTCACTTAAACCTTCTCTTATGCTCTTTCTTCATGAAGATTTAAGTTTCATATCTATATATGTGTATATATATATATATATATATATATATACACACACACACACACACACACACACACAGTGGCCAGATTATTATGATCTCTGAACGCATAATAATCTGGCCACTCAGTGTATATCCTATATAATAAAAGGCTAATATGCAAATTTTCCCCTCTACCAGGAGTTCAACCAGCAGGCAGGACCCCACCCATGCATGAATTCATGCACCCGGACTCTAATATACATATATATATTATACTGCACCTAGGGATCTTCATGCGTTCAGAGATCATAATAATCTGGCCACTCAGTATATATATATTTCTCTCTAAAATATTATTTTAATGTATCTGCAAGATAGATCTACTGGTGGCAAATTTCCTTAGTTTGTTTGTCTGAAAAAGTCTTTATTTCTCTTTCATCCTAACAGATACCTTCAATGGATACATAATTCCAGGATTTGTTATCCCCCACCCCCAATATTTTTAAATATATCACTCCACTTTCTTGTTGCTTGCATGGTTTCTGACAAGAATTTCAACGTAATTCTTATTTTTGTTCCTCTAAAGGGAAGTTTCCTCCATTATATAGGGATTATTTCAAGAATTTGTCTTTGTCTTTGCTATTCTTCAGTTTTTAAATGATATGTCTAAGGTAGATTTTTTTTTTTTTTTGGTATCTAGCTTGCTTGGTGTTCTTTAATTTTCCTGGATGTGTAATTTGTTATCTGTCAGTGATTTTGGAAAATTCTGTAATTATTACTTCAAACATTCTGTTCCTTTTTGTCTTTCTTCTCCTTTGAGTGTTTCCATTACATATATAATGCACCTCTTATAATTGCCCCACAATTCTTGAATATTCTGTTTCTTTAAACATTTTTTCACTCTGCATTTCACTTATGGAAGTTGCTATTGACATATCTTCTGGCTCACTGATTCATTTCATGGCTATGTCCAGCCTACTGATGAGCCCCATCAAAAGCATTCTTCATTTCTATTATAGTGTCTTTGATTTCTAAAAGATTATTTTGGTTCTTTCTTAGAGTTTCTATATCTCTGCCTCCATTGCTTATCTGTTCTAGCAAATAGTCTACTTTTCCCATTAGTGTCCTTAATATAGTAATCATAATAGTTTTAAATTCTCTATCTGGTAATTCTAAAATGCATGCTAAGTCATGTTCTGATGCTTGCTTTGTCTTTTCAGGGTGAGATTATCTTGCCTTTTAGCATGCTTTCTAATTTTTTATTGAATTCTGGGTGTCATGTATTGGGTAACATACACCAAGGTAGTTGTTTTCTATTTTTTATTTATTTTATTTATTTTTTCTTTATTGATTAATGTGTCCTTATCCCCCCATTGCCCCCTCCCCCACTCATGCCCTCACCCCCCTGGTGTCTGTGTCCATTGGTTAGGCTTATATGCATGCATACAAGTCCTTTGGTTGATCTCTCCCCCTACCCCCTACCTTCCCTCTGAGGTTTGAAGATAGTTGTATTTTTAGTGTGAGATTTTATGTTAATCTGCCTAGGAGTTGGGTTGGATTTAATGTTTAGCAAAGCTGTGCCAGAAATGCTTCAGTTTTCTCTACTTTCCTTGTTAGACTTTTTGTTTCATGTTCTCTTTGGATTTCTCTAAAAACTCTTTCTTAAGTAGATTCTGTGTCTTAAGCTCTCTCAGTTGTAATTTGTTGTTTGTATATTGATGTCCTATTGATGTGGTGCTAAAGTGTTGGGGGAGGTAAGCACTCTATACTTTTATGATGAAATCTTAAATTTTTAGTAGATTGTAGTTCCTGGGATGTGATCTTCAGAAGTATTTCTTAGTCTCACTCCCTTTTTTTAAATTTCCTGTTTGTGAGACAAAAGGCTAGAGGGGCCTGGAATTGTCTTTGTCTGACTGCCCTTCCTTTAGCTCAGTGAAGGCTCTTGTACACCTTGGACAGTAAGACTTTTATTAATTTTCCTTTGCACATATTTCAGAATATTTATTAAAAATAGAAAATTGTCAGGATTATGAAAATATGCAGAAAATAAAATTAATTAGAAAATGTTTGTGCTGCAATTAAGAATAGCAATTAATCTGCAAGTAAAATGCACCTTCCTCTCCAGGAAATATTGATAGAGAACTATAAAGGCCAACTCATCATTTCTTGGTGGTTACCAATGTTCAAGGTCTAGAAAACATCTTATGAGCCTCCAGAGAGGAAAAACAAGTGAACTAAACAGTGGAAAATAATTAGCTGGCTTCAGACTTTTCCACTGTTAACTTCAGTGCCAGAAGACAATGAAGCAATGTCTCAATGTTCTAAAAAAAATGACCCAAGAATATCCTAACAAATTATTTGTTTTAAGAGTAAAAAGTTCACAGACATTTTCAAACATGCAAAGACTCAGGCAATATAACACACATGTAATTGCTGGGGGAGGAGGGGTTTGAAAATGAATAGAGCCAAAAATTAGAGTTGTGTCAAATTTGTATATTCAAAAAATGAGGCAGATGTGGGACAAAAGAATAGCTCATTAGTGTTAAATACCATAGTGTGTATATATAAGGTCAAACATCAGTAACAACATTTTTGTGTAATCAGACAAAGAGAATGGCCTGAATCTAAATTTTTATGTTATAATTTCTGTTTTGACACTTCTTTGGTGTATAATCATGGTAAAATTATTAATATACTACTTCATAAGGTTGTTGTGAAGATTAAATATGTGATGAAATCTAAATTAAAGTGCAGGAGATATTAGAAACCCTTAAAATATATTGCTAAAGTAAACAGTGTACATTCAGATGAAAGAAAAAATTACTAATCTGTACAAAGTAAAAACATAACAAAATTGGAAAGTGGTAAGAAATGCAAATGTAAATAGTACATATGAATCAGAAATGTTTTAAATTGATGTGACTTAATTTTTTTTGCAATTATTAATCTTTAATTGGATAATTTTGAAATAATATTTTTGTGATGAAATATCTGACTTTCACAAATTCCTTTATCTAAAGTTCAGTCAATTTTTCTCCTAGTAAATGTAAGTAGAGTTAAATATTTTAAATAAATATATCACATTATCATATTTTATAATATTATTTAAATATATCTATATCATCTCTTTTTTATACATAGATATGCAGTAATATTTTGGATGGTAAGCATTTGGGGGATTATTTTTCTTTTTTCTCAAAACAATTATAGTCCTTGAATTATTATAAAGGTGAACAAGTATAATTTATACAATAAAAAGTTTTTTAAAAGATGCAACATAAAAATGTCATGTAAAACGCAACAATTCAGACTCTAAATTATAATAATAAAATAAGCATTAATGGTGTCTATAATTATTATTTTAATTATAATTGTCTAATGATGGATAATATGAAAATGATATAGAAAACATAGTGTATCATAAGCTATACTTGAAGCAGAAATTTAATAATTCTACCATAGTATGTTGTTTATAAATTATTTGTTATCTTACATTAGATTCATTTGGAAGACAGATAAGAATCAGAAACTTGGCAAAAGAAACTTTAGTTTATCCAAACTAGTTTTCGGAAAGCTATGCATTACCATCAAAGACTTCTGCTATTCATGATCATTCTCTATTCTTTTGCTAGTCTCTCCTGGGAACCCCTCTCCACTACTTTTTCAGTCCACTGTGGGCATTAGGCCTAAGGTCTAAGTCAGTCTATTAATTTATTCAACAAAGATTTATCAGGTGCGTACTATGTGCTAAGGACTGAAAATGCATCAATAAATCAAACAGAGAAACCATATTTTCATAGAAATAACATTTTAGTGAAGGAAATTAATAGACTAAAATTTTAGAAAGTGATGTCAGATAGTTATAAGTATTATGATGAAGCTGGTCCTCTTTTGTGGAGTGGTCAAGTAAAGAGGAACTGAAGAGGTAACATTTGAGCAGATCCTTGACTGAGGTCAGGATTCAGCCAAATAGACACTGCATTGTCCCAACTCCATTTTTATTTGATAATGAACACGTGCTTTGATCAGAATTAACAACACAAAGGGAAATATTTTCTTTGATTTCTACAAGAAATAACTCCCCTCTGGATTTTAAAGTGAATAGATGTAAGATATGGAGCAAATGTAGCCACCTCGTCTTTGTGGAAGCCCATTGAGAATGGTGTCTCCCACAAGGAAGTT
Source organism: Ia io (assembly GCA_025583905.1). Classification (NCBI taxonomy): domain Eukaryota; kingdom Metazoa; phylum Chordata; class Mammalia; order Chiroptera; family Vespertilionidae; genus Ia; species Ia io. The sequence goes on from JAJQQW010000007.1 coordinate 24,151,250, forward strand.
CTCTGGAAAGAGAGAAACATGCACTTTTTAGCTACTTGGGACAAATAACTCCCTTTTTTCTAAGTCAGTTTGATATTTTCTTTCCTATACTACCATCTGGAAGAAGTCCTGAATGGTATGAATGCTCAGATTCTCTTCAAAGTCCATACCATATATTTTGGAACAAGACACGAGAAAGACTTAGGAACAAATAAATGTAAAATTTTGTTGTAAGAGACCCATGTGCAATGGCTTGAAAATGTCCCTGGAATGATTGGCAGTTAGCTAGAACAGAAAAAAATAATTAATTTAGCTGGTTAACCAAGAACCAGTTATTACAAGTGCAAGTAATCCTATGTATCTTAGAATAACCCAAGCAAATCATAATTTATTAAGTAATTATTACTTTGCTTGGATTTATAGTCAATCATTAATTTATTCATTCAAAAAATATTGCATGAACGGATTCATTTAGGACACTAAGGATACACCTTTGAATATGACCAGTAAAATTTACGCGTCATGGATTTTATACTCATCCAGGAGAGACATATATAAGAAAATATAATAATAGATTATAGCAAATTCTATTAAAAAATATGGTGAGGCATTAGAGTGTAATAGGAAGAAAGAGGGTCTACGTTGCTAGGAAGGGATCAAGGGAAAGCCCCTTTGAGGTGGTATTTATGCAGATTTTAAACAGTTTAAAAAGTGAGCCAGCCTTTCTAAAACAAGGGGTGATATTATTAAGTGTAACAGTTTGAAAAAACAATGCTTGGTGTGATTCAAAAGCAGAAAAGTCATGTGCATGACTGTAGCACATTAACTGAAGGAGAGGTGATTGATCTAAGGTTGGAGAAGTAAGCAGGCTCTAGCTGATAGGGAACTTTCCAGGATATGGCTTGCATGTTTTAATTTTATTCAAAGAGAGATATGAAGTTACTTGATGTTTTTAATGAAAACTTTTGAAGTTTTAGTATATACAATTTAAATAACATCTGTTGTTTGAGAGTGAATAATAGAAACTTGAAAGAGGAAGCCAGAACCCAGTAGTATGCTTTCTTTAGTATTTCCAGTGAGAGAGGATGGTGGAATGAGATATAGTTAAAGTAGAAATCACTTCTATTGATAGATGGGATGGAGGAAAAACATTAGGGAAACAGAAGAAATTTTCAATAATCCTATCTAATAAAAGAATAATATTCAAATTTACCATCATTCTAACACACAAGATGGCTACCCCCATGTGGACACAAGATGGCCACCACAAGATGGCCAGCAGGGGAGGGCAGTTGGGAGTTATCAAGCCTGCAGGAGAGGGCAGTTAGGGGTGACCAGGCCAGCAAAGGAGGGAAGTTGGGGGGAACCAGGCCTGCAGGGGAGGGCAGTTAGGGGCAATCAGGCTGGCAGGGGAGCAGTTAGGCATCAATCAGGCTTGCAGGGGAGTGGTTAGGGGGTGATCAGGCTGGCAGGCAGAAGTGGTTAGGGGCAATCAGGAAGGCAGGCAGATGAGCAGTTGGCAGCCAGCAGTCCCGGATTGTGAGAGGGATCCCATATTGGAGAGGGTGCAGGCTGGGCTGAAGAACACCTGTTCCCCCATCCCCCCATGCAAGAATTTTGTGCACCAGGCCTCTAGTTGTAAGATATTGGGCTAGAGAAATGTGATACCACTTGATAAAAAAACAAGTGGAAGAACAATGTATAGGGCTGGCTCAAAGGGCATTATTTCAGGCATATTGTGATTTTTCCAATTACATGCCCAAGTGAAGATGTCCAATTTCTAAGTAGTTAATATCATTTAAGAATCAGCAGCTCAGAGTGAACTCAGCCAACTGGAGAGATAAAGCTGGAAGATGACTTCAGCTTTGACTTTGACTTTGCCTCTTATGAATTGAAGTCACTTAACTTCCTGGACCTTAGTTTCCTCTTCCAAAAGTGAGGATCATAAATAATGCCAGGCCCATAATGAGCATTCAAAATGTTAATTATTAAAATTATTATTGATTTTACTGTAAGTTTATCATGGAAACAGTTGAGGTCACTGAATAAGAAAAGATACAGAAAGAAAAAAATTTAAAAAAATTAGAATTAAAACCTGAGTCACTCCAGAAATTAGAGCCTGGGTAGAGGAAGAGAAGACTGACAAACATAGAGAAGGCACAGCAATGAGGCAGGGAAAAGATCACACTGAACCAAAGATAGTCTGCTAGTATAACAATTAAGGCAAAGCCAGAAAATTACCTATTCATAGCCCAAATCGCAGTGGAATGACAAGCAAATGGGAACAGAAGAAGAGGAAACAGTCAATGTACACCATTAATTTGGGAATTTTTTTCTGAAAAGGGTATGTAGAAATAAGATAGTAAGATGATGAAAATGTGGAGTCCAAGGGCTATTATTTTTTAAAGATGAGGCATAATTTCAAAAGTCAAAATTGGAGGATTTGTAAGTCTTCAGATACATTTGTGTGCTCTCATGGATACTATGAAACATCATCTTATTGATTTTCAGTTTACTTATAGAATACCTGTATGACCTTTTTCCAGAGCATATGTGTTTGCACATAGAGTTGACCTAGTAGAGAGATACTGAGAGAGAAAACATTATTAAAGAACCACAGACCTTGAGAAGAGAAAAGGGAATATGACTCTGGGCATCATTTGGGGAACTTAAACTTCTTGCATGGTCACAGAAGTGAAAACAAGATGCATATAAGTGCAGGTGGATTTGATAGTGGAAAGTTAATTGAATGTTTATCTGATGACTTCTACCATCACTCTGAAGACTTTCAGTGAGGAGAAGAATATAGGAGGTTTGAAGACAGAAATGTTATAAAGTAGTCATCTTAGAGTGTTGAGAAGGGAATTGAACTAAGAACTATAGTAGATCTTCTGGCTAGGGTTGAAACTGCTCTTTAATAATTTAAAGTGACACCAGTCATCATTTTGTGTGATTTCACTAGTAATACAAAGACTTCTCAGATGCAGGAGAGGAGTTGGAAGTTAAGTTCAACAAAAGTTAAGGTTTTTCTATCCATGATAGAAGGAAAAATAGAGCAGAACATGCTTGAAAAGATGGTGATGGTCTGTCAAATTAAAAGTTAAGGAGGGATTTGAAGATAGGAGATTTAATGAATAGTAAAAAAGTGACGGAGTCTATACAATAAAGGTCTCATGAGATAAAAAAAAAAATTATAACAATACCCCACTAGTAGGGTTGCTATACCTGGTAATTACAAGCTAAAGGGTATGACTATAATGGGGGGTGGGTAGAAAGGTGGAAACTTGACATAAAAAATTAAAGCAACTACCAGGTCAGCATGACAGATGGATTATGTGAATGGAGGTTGGCCTCATTGGAAATGATGACTGGGGTATAAGTAGAGGGTATGAGTGAGCCAGGAGTGAAAGTTTCCAACAACAAGAGTCAAGCAGTTGATGATAGGGAAGAGTTTGTAGATAATTAAATCAAATGTGAGGAGTTTCAGAATGGATGAAGTTTTTGAAATAGTAAAGAGAAGAAATTATTTGGAAGAGAATATGTACAGCAAAAGAAAAAGAAGTCCCTCCATCTATGTGTTATGTGAAGGAAGAAGGAAAAACAGCTACTACATTAAAGAACTTCAGTAGAATACCTTTGTCAGGAGACAGCCAGATTCTTGTAAAGAAAGCAAAGGCAAACTTTTTGAAAGAAACTAAGGACAAAGGAGAGTTTTTAGCTTGCAGAGCGAGATTAAAAGATTCTAGAGGAGGAAACTTGATAAAATTAGAAGGTACAGACCATATGGTGTATATGGGTTCATGATGTATATGGGCAACATGGGAATTCTTCATAGGAACTGAGCTAATCATTTCAGGCAATAGCTTTATTTCTTATAATGAGTTGGTTGGGCAATCTATACCCTCCTGCAGCTCTTGCAGATGTGAGCTTTTGGGGTTGGGGACAAGGACAGACAGCAGTGAACTATCAGAGTGACTACTCTTTTCTGCTTACCACTGCTACAGAACAGAGAGAAGAAAATCATTAAGATAAGACTATTCTGTTTAAAATTAATTCTGTTTAGGAAAACAGGATTGCATTTAATTAATTTTTTTTTGAAGAGTGGTAGCCAAAAGGATTTATAAAAGGATTGGGGCTTAAGGAATAAAGCCACAAGCCTAATTTACTAGATAATGCAACTAGTCTTAATAATGGATCCCCTGAGGGTATCCGATAACCAAGTTCACTATTTAAAAAATTATCATGAAACTAGAAGATATTTACCAGGGATAAGAAAGGCTGGAACTTGTAATTAATCCTTCCTTATTATTCAATAGAGATTAGGCCCTCATGAGATTGTTACAAATTTGAGCTCCTACATTTCAAAATAGATTTTGAAATTTTGGAGAGGGTTCAAATAAAATAGAAAAAAATGAAGTTTAAAATTGCCCATTTTTATAAAGGAAGATGAAAGGCTTATTTATCTGAAAGAAAACTCAAGAATGATCCTTTCTGCTTTCAATCCTATATTGAAAGTCACAACACAACTGCATTAGTAGAGAGTGTTCTGAAGCCTAAGGAAGATGTCAGTTACATACCAATAATTCAAAGAACAGTGTGAAAGAGTTATTTCTGGATATAGTCTTACAGGTTCAGCCAGAACCCTCCAGAAAGCAAGTGACTAGGTAGATCCACCTCTCTGACAATGTGCAGAGCACTTGATTAAATTATGCAGGAAGAGGAAGAGATATTGGGTATTTTCACAGATATGTATTCATCTGTTTTTATTCTGAAGCATCTGAAAGAGCCTAAAAACTAGTGACAGGTAAAGCAGCCTTAGAATCTAAGAAACTGAGAGATACCACTGTCCCTTTACCTTCACCAATAGCCCTCAGAGGGGCTCAGTAACATCTGGGAACTTGACCTGATTTGGTTTTCTCTTTGTGTAACATGTAATTTAACATCTGAGTGTCAGTTTAAATATTGTTGAGAGAATTAACAACCTATAAAATCATCTATTGTCATAGTGGGGACATTGCTGCTAAACAGATTCAGCAAAGGAACTCAGATTCAGGTCCCTTTTCAGAAATGTTCCTGAAAGTGACCGCTATATAATGTGGTCAGATGCCAGGAAGAGGTCCATGCCTCCAAGATGGCCTCCTCCTACATGAGAAGTCTTGGTAGACTTCATATTTTACCTACTACCACAGCTTCTGTTACAGATTAAATTGGTCCAGAGAGAAAGAATGCACACTGAGAACAAATCCTTTGGCAGCAGGTGTGGGTGATGGGGATAATGACTGAGAGTGCCCTGCATTGATGGGCAAAGAAGTTTGGGGGAAGAAGAGATGGGAGGGAAGCAAAAGGAGAGTGAGAGTTCTCTAGCAGTTTTTCCAGGACCAAGCCTGCTTTCAAAATTTAATACAGTACTTCTGTTCATAGAGGGGATTCCTGATGCACAGGTGAGAACCAGACACCTAGATTTATGGAAAACATACCAGAATAAAAAACTCAAGTTTCATTCTTCTCTAGAACATTTGCAGTGTGAATGGAAGCGAAGAATAGAAATTTAATACAAATATATTTTATCTTCACACCTGTAATTAAACTTAGTTTCACAAACCATGTCAGGTTCCAAGAACCTAAAATAAATTTAATATTCTGAAAGAAAGTTTTTAATGTAATTTGATTAGTTTGGCTCTAATAGATAAAAGAGAAGAAAAGGAGACTTCCCCCTGTTCCCTCCCCCCCCTCCCCCCAAAAACCCTCATCATATTTGTGATTATTTCTGAACATTTGAAAAAATATCCATGCAAAAGGTTCATTGTTTCATTGCTCTCAAAGCATTCCAAGCAATCAAAATAATTTGGATATATATTTTTTGCATACCCAACTTTAAATAACTTTTATTGAATTTCAGTTAACATTAATAAAAACTGAAGAAAGCAAGGTTTAGGAAAATTATTTCTTATTAGAATATTTCTGAAATATGCATGTATAGAATCACTGCATACATTAACTATTTAATTGGTGAATTTGTTATAGATGAGATATGTCAAAACCAACTTTTTCCATTTAAAATGCTTAAGGTGACATATTGGCAATTACAACTCCTTTAACATTATTTCAAGAAGTTTACATACTGTGTAATTCGGATTCTACTGCTTCATTTGAGTGACTATAAAGGAGTTTGGGGGTTTTAAAGACTGAGAAGCATTTCTCAAGGTTAGCTTTTTCAAACAGAAAATTGAGTGTTACAAATTCCACCTCCCACAAACCAGAATTCAAAACCATTGGTCAGGGGCAAATACCACTGGCTCTGTGTCCTCAGTCACTTCGTGCCATTTCACCAACTAGGAGCCAAGGTAAGTGTTTACACTTGCTTTCTTCTTGGGTTAGAGAACCTTTTTCCTACTATAACAACCTTTAAAAAAATAATTCAACTTGCTTTAAAATCTCATGGTGAACTTTGACTCAGTGGATTGGGTTTAGTTTTTCTATACTTATATTATTCTTGAAAAATCCAAAATTCTGAATTAGCTTAGGAATTAATAACATACAGCAAAATAGTTGATCTTAATAGTCATGACAGATGACAATAAAATTACAGCAGTTTCCAATACATTTTTAAATGAAGTTCCCTGACAGACCACATTCTTTGCCAGTATAGTCAGGCACTTTTGATTGTTATTGATTGAACTATTAAGCAAAAGAAGAAAATGATGAGATTTCAGATGTTTAAAAAATGTAGTAATTATACTAGAATCGTGCATTTATAATGTCTTTTTGAGTAATATATTTTAAAGTTTTATATAAGCATGAATTTTCAAAGTATCATGAAATAGAGTGAAGTAAACAACAATTCCAAAGTTTCAACAAAGACTATATTAAATATTGATAAAATTACTTGAAGGAAGAAACATATTTTTAACCAAGCACAGATGCATGTTCTTCATATTTCTAAGATTCACACTATTGCCTAGTTGCTGGTAGCTTTAGGAGATATGCCAAATGCAGGTAAACTCTAATATACAGACAGTTATCATCAAATGTAGAGTATAAAGTGAGAAAAAGTACCAGGAAGCACATATTTCTTTGAACAATGCAAGTTGCCAGACATGTACAAGAAAAAAAATTGTTTTTAGGTTAGAGTGGCCACTGTTAATGTTTCTCATTTGAATATGGGAGAATGGATCCTGGAAGATTTTCAAATCACTGTTTTATTAAGTATAACTTTGTTAGTAATTGCATAAAACAGTTCCAAATCTGCAATCCTGCAAAGATCTCTTCAAAGGCAGGTAAAACAGAGGCTTAGTTTAGCCAGTTTGAATAAAATAATTTTTTGAAGAAAGCATAGAAAGGGATAAAAAGGAGCTCCTTGTACTGCTTCTGATTCTCAGGAATTTCATATCCTTCTGCCTAAACCTACTTCATAAAGACTTTCTTTCAAATAACTGAAGGTCAGTGTGTCTGCCAGTGCATTCAAGTTTAAAAGTAATGTTTACCATGAATTCCCTTTTATATGTGTGCATAGGTACAAACATCATAGATACTGTTTTAAAGTAAACCCAAGAAGTGTATCCAAAACACAAAGCCTTTAAAATTAGACATGTTTGATAAAAAAGTTTTATAAAGACTTTGGTTCCCCAATAAATAATCATTAGGTAACATTTTTGATAGGCCCAACTTAAATGGTTAAAATTAAAATTAGAATTGTTTAAACAAACTAAAATATATTTAAAGATGTAGATATAGAACTAAAAATCAACATTATAAGATTTTGATTAAATTAACAAACATGATGTCATCATGAAATAAGAATTGTGCTTATTAAAGAATTACAAAACAAAATATTTCTTTAGTCCTAGATGTGTATAGATCCCCCTTTAAGGGATCTCTCCAAATAGTGCCTTTTAGACATACACTGAGTGGCCAGATTATTATGATCTCTGAACGCATAATAATCTGGCCACTCAGTGTGTGTGTGTGTGTGTATATATATATATATATATATAGAGAGAGAGAGAGAGAGATAGATAGATATATACATATATATATATATACATATATATATATGTATGTGTATATATATATATATCTATATATATCTATATATATATATTAGAGGCCCGGTGCATGAATTCATGTATGGGTGGGGTCCGGCCAGCCTGACCAGGGGGAGGGGACATTGGCAGTTGGCCGGCCTGCCTGCTGGTTGAACTCCTGGTCGAGAGGACAATTTGCATATTAGCCTTTTATTATATAGGATATACACTGAGTGGCCAGATTATTATGCATTCAGAGATCATAATAATCTGGCCACTCAGTGTATATCCCTATTGATTCTGAGTTTAATCCCTAGATACCTTAGGTATTAAGAATTGAAATAAAACACTAAGGGGTAAAGAAAAAATAACTTTCTGTTATGCTCCATTTAGTTAAGAGTAAGTTTTGAAAAATATTGCATGGAATATTAACACATGTACATTTTAAATGATCTGTATTTTAATAACACCCAGAGCAAAAAGAAGTAAAAAGAAAAAAGATCCTTATTATTTTGTCTGAAAAGACCCTAGGCTTGAATATACAAGAAACAGATATAAGTCCTACTTGTAGGATTAGCCAACTCTGTCTTGGTTTTCTCATGTGTAAAACAGTGTGACAGTTATACTGATCATCATCATCCTCGTCATCATCATTTCTACATTCCAGAGTTGATGAAACAATCTTAATACTTAGGTAATGTAAAGACTTTTGGAAATAAGTATATTACAATCTTGCTGCATCTTGTTTGCACCATGTTTCTTTATAAAATAAAATCAATTTCACTGAATTTACAGTATCTACTGTAAAAATATGGATAGGTTTGCATCTTAATTTGAACATCTGGTATCAGTTGTCATCATAAAGCATACAAATTATTGTGTTATGTTTATAAATTACTCATGTAAAGAAAGCTACCAGCTTGAGTCCCTCAGTGTTGACATTGATTTATCTATCACTCCTATTTAATGCAAACTATTCATAAGTTATTATCAATTAAATATTTATGCATGTTAATATTTTATGATTAGGAAAGTTTGAAAAATGAAAGCATTAGCAAGACTTGTTCTGGGACTTGTCATCTTTGATGCTGCTGTGACTGCTCCAACGTTAGAGCCCATCAACTATGACTCAGAAACTTACGATGCCACCTTGGAAGACCTGGATGATTTATACAACTATGAAAACATACCTATTGGCCAAGCTGAGGTACTTTTAAAAGCATTGTATTAAGAATTATTGGGGAATGTTTTCTTCAAATAGATTTTTGTTTATTTATAAATGAGATGTTCTGTCTTAGTAATTTCATATGAACTTTTTCTCCAGAACATGTTCAATGTTAAAGATTAACATTGAAATACTCTTTTGTTTTATTACAGTTCACTTTATTTCCTCTATATCTTCTCACAAAATTGGGCAAAAAAAAAAAAAGAGTTATTAAGTTAGAACAGGAAAAAAAAGTAGGGGAAAAAGCCATAGGCAGTTAGGAAAAGTAAAAATAATACATATGCAATAATAAAGAACTTTAGGGTGTTTTCTGTAAAGGAAAGAAAATGTTAGATTGTAGTAAATTTGGAAGTAAAAAGAATATAAAAGACAATAGTTTGGGACAGGATAGTATTCCAAGAGCAAATGTGCTTTCCTAAATGACTGATTATCTCTCAACAGTAATGTAGGCATTGGCAAGGTTACAGCCCACATTTTATAAATTTGATATGATATGTTCCTAATTAAATGTTAGGCTTTTTACAAACTAAAGAATACAGATTAATTTTTCTGAGTCAGAAAACAAACAGACCTTGAAATGTTGGAGTGTAATTAATGCACTACATTGACAAAAACTAATTACATATAAATAAACCAAAAGGGAAATTACATCATCATTACAAGATCATAAGATATTTTGGGCAATTGTTCAAATGTAAATCTTTCTTACAATAATGATTTAGAATAACTAAGGAAAATTAAATATTTAGACAAAAGCATATATTTATATTGTATGGAACTTAATTAGATACATTTTTATTAAGATATAAACATTCTCATTATTATTTATGTTGACTTATGAAATACAAGAATCAGAATTTCACCATACAATAGCAATACAAGTTTTCATGTCTTCTCCCCTTACCCTATTTTTCTCTCCCTATCATTTTCTCTTTTGTCTTCTTATTTTACTTTCTTTTTCTTTCTTTCTTTCTTTTTTTTTTTGTACCACCCCTACGCTCTCTATCTCTCACTTCCCTACTTTTCAGAAAAGTTTTAGGCTTAACAGCAGATAACTTTTCTTCTGCACATTGGACATGACTCTATTTTCTAAGTCTTTATTTTTTTAATATGTTTTTATTGATTTCAGAGAGGAAGGGAGAGGGAGACAGAGAGAAAAAAAAAACAAAAAAACATCAATAATGAGATATAATCATCTATTGGCTGCCTCCTGTATGCTCCCTACTAGGGTTTGAGCTGCATCCTGGTCATGTGCTCTGACCTGGAATCAACCTGTGATATCCTGGTTCATGAGTTGAAACTCACCCACTGAGCCACACCTTCTGGGCTCTAAGTGTTAATATTCACTGTTTGATTCATTTTTCTGTATGGCTTTGTTATGTAAAGGAAATTTTCTGTTGAGAATTTATGGTCATTAATAACCAATCTTGCTGTCTGTGATCCCTCTATATCTCTAACTTAATGCGTCAGTGTAGAGTATAAGAAATTTTTCTAGTTCTTAATTCATCTACTCTGCTCCTTTTTCCCATCTTCCATAAATATTAAAAATGTACATATATCAGTGCATATCTGCAACTGTCTAACAAATTAAATATTTCAATGTAAACTTATTTGTCATTTATCTAAAAAGTGTTTTTTATAAGATTAAAGAGCTTTGGTGAATATCATAAGTGAATCCTCTATTCTGAGTAGGGCTGGGGAGTGGATTCAAGGAACAGCTTATTCCTTTCAGACCAAATGCACAATAATAATAAAAAAAATGTTTCTTGAAACCAAGGCTGCTTTGGGCAAAATGTGGCATCAATGAGCTTTATCTGCAGACTTCTTTTAAGCCATTTCTTGCTGCCAGGATGCATTTTGCTGCTTAGGTGGCCCTACACATTCTCATGAGATTCTCAAATTGTTCCTGCTACCAAATAAAATAAGCTAATAAATATATCTATTAAAAACTAGAGTCCCAGTGCATGAAATTCGTGCACAGGGGGTGGTGTCCCTTAGCCCCGCCTGCACCCTCTCCCATCTGGGACATAACCTCTCACAATCTGGGACCACTGGCTCCTAACTACTTGCCTGCCTGCCTGCCTGATTGCCCCTAACCACCTCTGCCAGCCTGATGGCCCCCAACTGCCCTTCCCTGCCAGCCTGATGGCCCCCAACTGCCCTCACCTGCCAGCTTGCTCTTCATCAGAAGATATGAAAAAAGTCAATAGACCCAATCGTGTGAATGGATTCTAAACTATGTGTACTCATGACATTAACTTCTTGAATGTAGTCTTTGAAATTCATACTCTGGTGACTCCTGGTAAGATTATTTATCTCATCTTTAAAATTAAGGGCAGTTGTTACCCATGTTCTTGATCCTATGTGATACTTTTTGAATAAACACTGGTAATATACCCAAATGTGATACAGTTGATGGAAAAATTGATGGTAAATAAAGCACCTGGGAAATGGTGGGATCAAATTCTTCACACTTTGTCCTCAATGCTAAGACTATGGTTCTGCCTACTTTAACCTAACATTAATTTTACCTGTAGAAAGGACAACTTATATTCTAAAACTAAATTTATGAGACAACTGACCAAATGCTTCCAATGCCAGTTTCTATCTTATACATTCTGAGACTTGGCTCCTTAGGCCAATAAAATAGACCTTTTGGTCCAGGTTTTAAATGATTAATCCTTAAGGCTTTTGACATATGTGATAAGCAGAATTCTATGGTGTCCCTTAAATGGCCCATCCCCTGGTGTATCCACACCCTCTATAATTTTTAACATCATGAATTTATTTGTAGATCACTCTGGTAATTAGGTTATGTTTATAATATCCTTTAAAAAGGTGATTATCTTGGTCAGCCAGACCTAAATGCATGAGTCCTTTAAATCAGTGTCTTAAAGTTAAGAACAAAATTTGAAGCATGAGAGAGATCCAGTACAAGGGAAACTATTGCAGGCTTTAAAGATAGATGGGTCCACACAGCATGGAATGCAGAAGTCTCTAGATGCTGAGAGAAGCTGACAGCCAGCAAGCTTAGAGGGACCTTAGTCCTATAGATGCATGAAACCCCGAGCTCCACATGAAGTCACAGACCTGGCCACCACCTTAATTTTGACCTTGTGAAACCCTGAAGAGAGAATCCAGTCAGGCCAGCTCTGGATTTCTGACCCAGAGAATTAAAAAATGGGTAGAGTTTTAAGCTGCTCAGTTTGTAGAATTTATTATGCAGCAATAGAAAACTAATAAAGATGCAATAATTAATTTCTTCTGAAAACCAAATTTGAATTTACTGCTTCAAGGCTTGAGTTTGTGAGTCCAATGGTTTAACTGGTCAATAAGCCAAACCTGAGCTTTTATCTTAATTAATGTTATAAATAAGATGTTGTTATAAGCCATAAGATGAAATATAGATTATTTTTTTTGCTTTCTGATAAATAATAATTAATCCTGATTGAGCTCTTTTAATGTGTCAAGTACTGTTCTAGGCATTTCACATGCATTATCTCCTTAACTTCTCATGACAAAACTATGAAGCACTATTATTATTTCCAATGAATAGATAAAGATATAGAGACAAAGAGCAAGAAAGTAACTTGAATAAGATTGTACAGGTATACAATCACAATGATGTTATCTTCTCATATCAGAAAATAATCTTGATCAGATTAATAAAGGATTGTATTACCACCCTCCATTTTCTACCATTTTCCAAATTGTTCTTTTGACTTGATATTGGTTTTAGTTTAATTGAATGTCAAGTGCTCCAACACTCCTAAAAGAGAAAGAAAACCAGTCTTTTATGGGTGAGTACTGTGAACTAGAAGTAACCTTTACTTCTAATAATTATTTAACTCACTATTATCTAATTACTATAAGAAAGAATGGCTTACAACTCACTACTTCAAAGAATAATTGTGAATAGCTAATCTCCAACATATATCTAAGTTAAATGTATATTATTTTACTATACTTACATATATAATAGCATATATACAGGGTAGGGCAAAAACAGGTTTACATTTGTTCATATGGAAAATAATACAACAATTAATAAATAATAACACAAGGATAAATTCTGTGTTTCATGTACTCACAACTGTAAACCTACTTTTGCCCTACCCTGTATATATTACATATTTGGTGGTCTAGGATCCAAGGAAAATTTTATTATTAGCCTTAAGGAGTTCATCAGAAAACTATATAGTTTAAGATTTAGTATTCTTTGAGTGGTTTAAATTGAGATTGTGTTTTTGACCAAGGTAGGCATTTGGCATTTCCATGTTCATGTATATTTTGGGGGTTATAGATTGTTCATGCCTCTGAAGTATAAGAAAAACATTATTCCTGTCCATTAATAACTTACTTTACCCAGAAAAGGTCTCAGTGACTCTGATGAAGGAATTAAACTTCCATTCCTGCAGTAAAATTTCCTTGGCTCCATTCAGACAATTGGACTTCTGCTCACCTATAGTGCTCACCTATTCTATATTATTTTAGTTTTCTACAATTACTTTTACTTAATTGTGTCCCTGAATTTTCAAGAAACATCAAGAATGTTATATTGTAGCCCCCAGCCAGTTTGGCTCAGTGGATAGAAATTCAGCCTGCAGACTGAAGGGTCCCAGGTTCGATTCTGGTCAAAGGAATTGCAGGCTCCAGGCTCTGATTGGGGGCATGAGGGAAGTAACCAATCAATGTGTCTATCTCACGTGGGTGTTTGTCTCTGTCTTTCCCTCTCCCTTCCACTCTCTCTAAAAATCAATGGAAAAAAGTATTCTCAGGTGAGGATTTAAAAAAAAACAAAAACAGAGAGAATATTATGGAGTCCATGGAGCACACTTGATAGCATTTGTTGTAAGTGTGCAGAGGGCATTGTCAATGACACCATACAGTGTTCTTCATGAGGATGTGGAGGACAAATTTCTCTCAGGCCTCAGTGTAAGAGGAGCTGCAACTTTAAAGAATTTTTCTTTTTCTTTTCTGTGCTCTACATCTTGGAACTTAGTGTTGTCATTTTGCTCAGAATCCTGGAGCTTGATTTTGGCCTCATTCTTCCCTGACTTCATATTACTTCCCCCTAACTTTCTTCTCCTGTGATCCTTATCTCCACATATAAATTTTGGAGGTAGATATGGAATGAGATAAGGTATGCATTCATAAATCAACAAGCATAGCTAATAAAACACATCCTATCTAATAAAAGAGTAATATGCAAATTAACCATCACTCTGCTACACCCACAAGCCATGCCCGCCAGCCAATCAGGAGAGAGTATGCAAATTAACCCAACCAAGATGGCTGCAGCCACCGAGCAAACAGGAGGCTTGGGTTGCCCCTGGCGATGGAGGAAGCCAAGCTTTCCACACACCCTGGCCAGCCCAGGCCTCCACTCAAGGCTACAAAGTTTCAATTATAGAAGATAAATAAATCTCAACAAAAATGGCTGCAGCTATGGAGCAAGAAGGAGGCTTGGTTCTGCACAAGGCTACAAAGTTACAATTATAGAAGATAATTGCTAATAAAACACATCCCAGATACCAGGGCCTCGGCTTGGGTCACTGGGGGGCGTGGCCAGCCTGCAAACCACCACAGGTCCCTCGCCCAGGCCCCAAGGGAACCCCCACCCTGATCCGGGACACCCTTAAGGGCAAACCAGCTGGCCCCCACCCATGCACCAGACCTCTATCTTATCTAATAAAAGAGTAATATGCAAATTGACCATCATTCCAACACACAAGATGGCTGCCCCCATGTGGACACAAGATGGCCACCACAAGATGGCCAGCAGGGGAGGGCAGTTGGGAGGGACCAGGCCTGCAAGGGAGGGCAGTTGTGGGCTATCAAGCCTTCAGGGGAGGGCAGTTAGGGGTGACCAGGCCGGCAGAGGAGGGAAGTTGGGAGCGACCAGGCCTGCAGGGAAGGGCAGTTGGGGGGGACCCAGGCCTGCAGGGGAGAGCATTTGGAGGGGACCAGGCCTGTAGGGGAGGGCAGTTAAGGGTGACCAGGCCTGCAGGGGAGGGCAGTTAGGGGCAAACAGGCTGACAGGGGAGCAGTTAAGCATCAATCAGGCTTGCAGGGGAGTGGTTAGGGGGTGATCAGGCTGGCAGGCAGAAACGGTTAGGGGCAATCAGGAAGGCAAGCATGTGAGCAGTTGGGAGCCAGCAGTCCTGGATTGTGAGAGGGATGTCCAACTGCCCGTTTAGGCTGGATCCTACCGGGATCAGGCCTAAACAGGCAGTCGGACATCCCTCGAGGGGTCCCAGATTGGAGAGGGTGAAGGCTGGGCTGAGGGACACACACTCCCATGCACGAATTTCATGCACCGGGCCTCTAGTTAGTAATAATTGACCAATTTTTCTCTCTTAGAGAAAGTAAGTAGATAGTTTAAAATCACCCTTAAAAAGAAACCTTCTGTTGAAATAAATTCAGCTTAAAAATATAATTTATAGATGAAGAAGTTATAGGCTTCATCAAAAGAATTAAAAGCAAATTTAATAGAGTTGTAGGAATCAGAGAGAGCTCAGTGAAGGCAGCTGCATCAATTAACAAATGCATTGATTTCTTTCCTCTTTTCATCAAGATAATATGGTTCCATGCAAAATAATGTCATGATATATGTTGATACCCTGTAACACCAGAAAGTACTAAGGTAAGCTCAAATTAATTTTGGACTACTTATAGAAATCAATGTCTAGTTTAGATAATGACATATAAAAAACATCAAGGTCGTTATGATACAAACTCCAGGACACCCACCCACCCAAAGAGCCAAAGAATAGGTCCTGTGACATCTGTTTCCTTCATTTAGTCCCTTTTGGAAATTCACCAGCAAGCTTGGGTATTGCACTTCAACAAAACTGTAAGTATTGTTAGGTTTTCGTGTAAGACTCTTGCTGTAGCGTGGATAGCTGTGATTGGTGAGTTAACCATCTGCGGCTACCAGTTACACCAAGACTGTAATAGCATTTTTACTTTCTGTACAACAAAGAAGCTTTGTAGAGAAATCTTAACATTTTGAAAAATAAATAAATAAAAAGGATTCATTTTGGATAATTTACACAATATGTTTCAAAGTTTTAAACGTGGTTTGCATGTAAAACATCTCTTACTGGAAGAAGTAACTTGTTAAAGTTTTAATCAACCTGAATTAAATATGATTTTTAGGATATGGTGAAAAAAAAGCTAATCTTTCTCCTCATCCTTCTTCATGAAAGAGGCTCTGGAGGACAGGAGGGAAGAATTTTACTGATGAGCTTTCAATATGTTGCCTGATTGATTTTCCATATGTTTCTGTTAAAACCAGTGATAAACCATTTGATTCTTAGTTTAAGCTATTTGAAAAGCTTAAAAAAAGAGAGAGAACCTTAAAAAAAAGGGAAGCACAGAATATACAATTATGTAAGATCAGAAAAAAAGAACACTGATAGAATTTGCCAGTGACATGTTTGTGTTTGAATTTGTATAACACATTATTTATAAGGCCACAAACCTAAGTTAAATCTCATAACTATCCCTTAAAAAAAGACATGATTATTATTATTACTGTTATTATTTTTATGAGCAACCGAGGATCAGAATTTTGCCCAAGGTTATTCAGCTAGTAAGTTTCAGAGCAAAATTTAAACCAGATTCTTTTAATGCCAGACCAGAGAGTCTTTGGCACTAAACACCTCCATTATTTTTCTGCTTCTTCTCTTTAATCTTTAATTTTGTTAGCTGTGTCTCATATTGAGGTTTCTTTTCTTTGAAATTAAGTAATTTGATTATTAGGAATCAGGAAAAAAAGAATTTTCTAGTGATTACAATGAACATAATATCTAAGCAACTCTCTTAGCTGTCAAAGTATTTAAGGGAGAGAGAGGTAAAATGATCCTTCTGAACTGAAAGCTGCTTTGTCAGAAATATGGAGACTGAGCAATCTTTGCCAAACTCATTTCTTACTCATCCATTTTCAAGATAAAATAGAAAATAAGATACAGCTTTTATTGCCAGTGTTCATGGTCACATTCCTTTAGATAATTAATATGGACCACTTAAATTAATTTGAGCACTGGACTTACGTTTAAAGCAAAATTCCATTGGACTTAACATATCTGCATGCTAGTGTGTAAAACCCATAAGGACATTCTCCAGTAACCCAGGATGAACAGTTTGGAGCCCTTTAATATGTTTGGAAAACAATCATTGACATAATGGTGACAACACAGAATAGCTTCGTGATTTATTTTCAACTGGTGGGACAATTTGGGAGAAAGAGAACTTTTCAATTCTGTTTTGTTTAACAAAAATTTTAGTCTATGCTAGAGTAAAAATCCAGATAACATTCTGGATTTAAAATGCTTTAAAGAGAGGGGAGAGAGAGAGAGAGAGAGAGAGAGAGAGAGAGAGAGAGAGAGAGAGAGAGAGAGGCTTATAATTTAAATATCATCTGTTAAAGAACTGGACTTACTGGTTAGGAATTTACTGGCACAGTGGGATCCTAAACTAAGTAAATAAATAGATAAGAACAATTTCTTTCCAGTCTGGTTTTGCCTGGGCACTTAAACCATTAATGCACATCCACTGCAAAGATAGGGAAAGAAACCACTGGCTTTGGGTTTGCTCGTGTATGTACCCATTCTATACTTGGGAGGCAGTTTTTCACAGTGTGTGACATGGATTCTGGAGTCAGACTCCTTTTGTGTGAGTCCTAACTAGGTCAGTCACAGCAACTGTGTGGCTTCAGGCAGTCATATAATCCTCCTGAGCCTCAGCTTCCTATCTATAATATATCTAGTGAACATGAAATAAGAAACTGGTTCACTGTTTAACTTATAGCCTGGCACATAGCAGATATTTAATAAATGGTAGCTTTACCATTAGATCACTTATTCAATCAAAAGCCACTGAGGCTAATCCACTGTTGCCCAAGAAAGTCTTCATAGAAGGGATAGGATTTGAGCTGGAATGAAGGCTAACTCCATTGGGCATGGGTTCACTTTAGATCCACTTACCAATCTTTTGCTGAGAATGAAGAGTACGGGCAGGTAAATAAGACCAAGTCCCTCCTTGTCCCTCAGCACCTCCCAGTCTAGCTAGTCATCTTATAAATGCACTATTCCCATACATTAGAGGAAGTAAAAAATGTAAAGAAGATCTTTAGTTACCTATTGGGACATAAGGTTTCTATGAGTTCCATTACAAAATACACATACATATGCTGAGAAAGTATGTCCTCAAATTTGTCATCAGTCACAGTTCTTACAGCAAATATGAGATATAATTTACTACATCCATTTACTCATATGTTTATCCACCACCTTTTTTGAACAATATTTAAGGCTACTTATAGAAATAAACGCTACAATGTGTACAAAAATAGATATATAAACATATAAAATAAATATAAATCTGAATAAATATAAATAACATCTACATACAATAATACTGCATTGTATAAAATATATAATATAGATTTTATTGCATGATATTCTCCATAATAATATATCTTATAATATTTATTATTAATTATTTCTTATACTAGATTATGGTATAAAAATACAAATTAAGAAAATGAGGCAAGTTAAAAATAAGAGTTAGGAATATACCATAATATGAAACCAAGAGTCAATAACGTATACTATTTTGTGTTATAACACATATAAATATGTGTGCTATTAAAGTTTTTCTAAGAAATAAGTATTAGGTTTTAAGGGACCAGATACATGCTCCTCCTAAACCCTAATTAAATTCAGAATCAGTTGAGAGACAGAAATGAGGCTCAGACAAATGAGTTCAAAGTATCCTCCTTATATTACTGATAAAATCTAGACTGAAATCTATTCCTTAGGTCTGAAGCAACTATGAGATTCCTAATACAAAACTCCAGAAATAGACTAGGTAACTGGTCACAGAAAAGGTCACTCAATCACAGGCCTCAGAACAGCGCCTGATTCAGTAAATGTTAGTGCATGACTGGAGGGGCAAAACGGAAAGCATGCTCTCAACAGGCAGGCAACTACCCGCAATAGGGAGGATGAACTGCTTAGGCCTATTCTTTCGCTCACCCAGTCATTCTTCCTTTTACAGGAAGGGTGAGTAAAGGAGTCAACAGAAGATGCACCCACCTCCCAGGAGGGTCTCCTTTCAAGCCATCAGGCTTAACCATGACATTCAATACAGCTCTCACCTTCAAGAGAGAAAATCAACCTGTTTATTGGACAGTCATGCTCATACCTTCCTGAGATCTACCCCCATGCCAACTACCACTCTTACATATCCTCTGGCAGTCTGTAGATTTTGATTGCAGAAGTCTCTGATATGGATCTGAGAGCATCAATGAATTTATCTCAAAAACCTCTCAGTTCCTGAGATTAACCTTTCACTCTCAGTTCTTTGCTTTATCTCAAATTATATCAAGCCACATTATTTAGTAACAAAGCTTATGAGAAGTTCTGCAAGGAAATTAAATGCTAAGTAACTATACTCCAATAATACAATTCCAGAAACATAATGATGACACAAATTTATATATAACTCCCTTACTTCAATGAAGTTTTTGAGGAAAGATAAAAGACTACAGATTAACATCTCTTGCAAATTAAAGTCAAAACTTGTTCAAATCTAAAGAGATTGCAGTATAAATTCAGAATTGCTTGCCTTGTGATTTAAAAGTCCAAAGAATATGCAGTCCAAACACCACTTCCCCATTTGCTTTTGCTTCATCTCAGCTAGACAGATCCTTAGTGCTTGGGTCAAGCTGGATTTTTTTTAATAACTGCAGTCTGAGTGGACTTTTCCAGATACAAATGTACTTTCTTCAGGGGCACATACATTATTAGTTTATTGCAAAGTCTCCTATGACCTTGATATTTAAAGAGAATGAAGCACTTATTGCACATATATTGTTATCCCAACACTGACCCTAACCCCCATCAAATTTAAAGAACAAATTAACTTGAATCTCTATAATAGTTATTCTAGGCAAAAGTAGAGCCCCCAAAAATCAATACACAGTGCTGCTAGAGACCCAAGAAGAGACTTGGTGGAAACTGAGGCTATAGCCTCATCCAGATGTTGGTCAGCTTATGTTCATTGTTTCTAGTCTTTAAACTTTGAGCTCAAACACAATTTGGAGAACTTTCCCATCAGGAGTTCAATTATGGCACTGTTTTCCCATTGTTAGAGGAGTCGTTCTCAAAGTGTGATACCTGAACTGGCAACATCCGCATCACCTGGGGAGATGGTCAGGAATGCAAATTCTCAGATCCCACTCCAGACCTAATGAATCCGAAACTCTAGAGGAGAGGGGCCAGCATTTGGGGGATTTAACAAACCCTCTGCTCATTCTGATGCACTTAGGATACAAGCAACACTGAATTAAGAAACCTCATGGCTTTTCATCGCAGGGTAGCACTGGAGATATTCCTGTTTTCTAGCACAGTCTTTAAACATACAGTGGCAGCAGGCCCAGTCACCAGGTCCACTTGAAGCTTCTTTCTGGTTTTATTTTCTGCATCCCCAAAACCCATTTTTTCTGCAGCCCTGGGTTTCTGGCACCTGATGCAGCATGGACTTTGTGTCCGTCAAGTGACAGGCTCTCTTGGGACCAAGAATTTTCAGTGTTTGGGGGTGGGGGTTCTGCAGCCTGGAAGCAATGTGCCCCTCTGGCTTCCACCTTTGCTTCCTGCTATGGAATTCACAGAATTCACCTCCCAGGGCGTTTCTACGCTTCCCTGTGGTATTTTTCAGCTGAAGAATCAACCTCAGCAGATTCCTGAACTGACACTGATGTTGATGTTTCTGAAGTCTGTGGCCCTTGGGATGTTAATGAAAAACAATCCTTCTTCCATATTCCCATTAAGACTTAACATTTCACCGCTCCAAAACTTAATTAGCATTTGTCTCTGACATCCTAGTCTGCAGAATAAATTTCCTCTCTAGTGTAGTGGTTCTCAACCTTGGCCATATATTTGAATCACTTCTAGAGTTTTTAAAAATCCTAATGTCTGGGTCACACCCAGACTGTTGAAATCAGAATCTCTGGGGCTGAGTCCCAGTTTTACTGTTTGACTTTGCTCAGCTATTCTTTCAGTGTGAGTCATTTACTATTTTTGTTTAACCAGTTTAATATGGTTTTTCTTTTGAAAAATATTTTTATTGTTGGTAGCATAACAGATGTCCCCCATTTGTCCAGCTCCTACCCCCCACTCACAAGCCTTCCCTACACTATTGTCTGTGCCCTTGGACTTTCCAACGTGGTCCATTTACTTCTCTAGTACTGTGTGCTGAATGAGTGCCTTCTCTTCTCTTTCTGGTCCAGACTTTTGTTTTTCTAACATAGTCCTCTAGATTTTGTCTTGTAGCATGTTTTACGGAGTCAGATAAAAAAATTAATAAATTATAAATTTGCCAAAAGTAACATTGTTCAAGGAAATTTTAGAAAATATTAATTTTTTCTGAGTTATATAATCTCCTATTATACTAATTTTCAACCCAGGATTGGACTTGACCTGTCATTGTCCTGCCTAGCCCTTCTTTATAATATGCCTAATTTTCCCTGGATCTTTCCGAATTCCACAGATTTCTTATTCTGACACTCCTAAGGCAAGTTATAGAGTTTGCTAGGAACAGAGAGGCTTACACTGTGTTTGTTAAGGTCCACACACACAAACATTAAGATCATTAAAAAATAATTGCTTGTTAATGTCACTAACCATCGGATTGTACAATATAAGATACAGATAGGTGGTCCTAAAGTAAGGTGACCAGACATCCCCCTTTTGGTGGGACAGTCCCGATTTTTAACAATTTGTTCCGCGTCCCGTGGCGTTTTACAAAAGTCCCGATTTTTGGAAAGAATGCACGACAAGCTAGGGAACGGAGGGAGAACAGGAAGGGAATATACGGTTTTCGGCGGCCATGTGGCTATTTAGCCAGGATATGAGTTTTATATTATTTTTGTTAATTTTATAATGTTAAACTTTAATAATAACAAATAATTGTTGAGAACTGATTATCGAGAACTGCTTATCAAAGTTCGCATTGTTGATCAGTTGTTAGAATTCGACCACCATTGTTTGGACTTAATGAACAATGGCATTTTTTGGGATTGGCAACGACGAAAACATTTTGTAACTGTCTCTCAGACGATACACATCATACTGCGTGCTAGTAAGCTAGTTAAACAAGTGATGTCATTACAAATCAGCTATTCAGATAATTTAGGTAAGTAATTTATTTATTTATTTCATAAATACATAAATTTTCTTGAATTTAGCAGACAGTACTCTTATTATTTATATTTTATAGTGGCGGCAAAAAGTCTAGCCCTGGCCTTGAAAGTGACACTTACGACTTACGTTACGGCAAATTCAGAGGAAAAATAATACAAGTTAGTATTGTTATTATTTAGAAAGAAATATAGGATTAAAATAATTTTTAAAATAGTTACTTTATAACAATCAAATTAATTTAATTTATAAACTAACAATAAAATATGTTCATGTAATTATGTACCTACTTACTGTGATTTTAAGCAATATGTATATAATAATTTATAATATAATTTTAAATTATTTTTTTTAGATTTTTAACATAATGAGTAAGAAAAGAGGATGCAAATTCAATGATGATCTAAGAAGTGAATTTCCTTTTATTAAAAATACCAAAAGCGATTACAATATAGACCAAATTTTTAATCAAGAACTCCCCACCCCCCCAGGGCCAAAACCGGTTTGGCTCAGTGGATAGAGCGTCGGCCTGCGGACTCAAGGGTCCCAGGTTCGCTTCCAGTCAAGGGCATGTACCTTGGTTGCAGGCACATCCCCAGTAGGGGGTGTGCAAGAGGCAGCTGATCGATGTTTCTCTCTCATCGATGTTTCTAACTCTCTATCCCTCTCTCTTCCTCTCTGTAAAAAATCAATAAAATATATTAAAAAAAAAAAAAAAGAACCCCCCCCCCCCCCGCCAGCCCCGGTCAATGGTATCCTGCTTTACCAATGTTAAAATCTGGTCACCTTATCCTAAAGGTTAATCACAGTGACATCATGCCAACCTCACACTCAATGTGGTCTTTAAAGAGGTAAATGGTATAAAAGCAAATATACATTTTTCACATACAACACATATGAGAAGAACAAAGAAAATATATCTAAAAGATGCTGCAGCTAGGTCAAATATTTTTGTAAGTGTGTTTTCTTTTTTTGGAGTTATCAAAACTCTGATTAAAGACATACATATGAAAAAGAAATAAAATCCAGGATGATTAGATAAAAATCCTCTACTATAACTATATGGAATCTAAAACATATATAGAATGGAGATTCAAGGTGATAAATTCCTTTTGGTATTTAAAGAAGAAAGGAATATCATAGAGTCTAATAATTCTTCTCCTATTGGCAGAATAATTCCTATCATGCTAATGAGTGCAAAAATAGATGATAGGCAACAAATTGGTAATTTTTAAAGAATAGTTTATTGATTTTTAGAGAGAGAAGAAGGGAGAGGGAGAGAGAGAGAGAGAAACATCAATGTGAAAATGCAACATTTATGGGCTGCCTCCTGCATCCCCCCTACTGGGGATTCAGCTCACAACCTTGCCACGTGCCTTCACCAAGAATTGAACCCTTCGGTGCACGGGACAACGCCTAACCAACAAAGTCACACTGGCCAGGGCAAATTGAAAGATTTTGATCCTTAGAAATCAGCCCTTCCTTTCCCTTATGCTATTATAGAGCTGATTTACCTAGAGTAATTTGCCCTGGCTCTATATCATCAACAATCTTTTGTTTGTAAATTTATTATTGACACTAATACAGATGTCCCCCAACCCCCCCTATCTTTACCCACCTCCACTCAGCCCCCCACTTCCAGCCCCCACTCCCCAGCTATCACCACACTGTTGTCTGTGTCTATGGGTAATGCATATACATTGTTTGGCTAATCTCTTCACCTTCCTTCATCCAGTCCCCCCACCCCCTCCCCTCTGACATCTATCAGTGTGTTCCATGCCTCTTGTTCCATTTGTGCATCAGCTTTTTATGTTCATTAGATTCCATGTATAAATACGATCATACGGTAAGGTAATTGTCTTTCTCTGTCTGACATAATACTCTCCAGGCCCATCCATGCTGTCACAAAGGGTAAGAGCTCCTTCTTTTAGTTAGGTTCTCAAGAAAGTGCAGAGACTATAGAGAATATATCGGTGGCAATGAGAGGGTTCAGGTAGGCACTCTAACTTAATACAGTCTTTTAAATTTGTTTAAATAATCTGCCTCTGAGAGATCAATTCAGGCTTCTAAAGTTGTAAAATTTTGCAAGGCTTTACCGCTGATCCTGAGCAGTAGAAAAAAATTTAATGCTAATGCAATAATTATCTCTTTCAAAGGCAATTGGCTATAAGTTGGTCCTCCCTGGGATAACCTCTATAAATGCACGTTTTTCTTTTTCTTTTTTTAAAAAATATATTTTATTGATTTTTTACAGAGAGAAAGGGAGAGAGATAGAGAGTTAGAAACATTGATCAGCTGCCTCCTGCACAACCCCTACTGGGGATGTGCCCATAACCAAGGTACGTGCCCTTGACCGGAATCGAACCTGGGACCCTTGAGTCCGCAGGCTGACGCTCTATCCACTGAGCCAAACCGGTTTCGGCTAAATGCACGTTTTTCTATGATAATATATACATCATCATCTTTATCTTCAGTGAATAGCAGTTTTATGCAGAGAATTTCTGCATATTAAAAGGCATGGTTTATTATATTTTGTGACTCAATAAAGGCTGTGTTAGAAGGAACAATTTAGCTTGTGTTAGGATAAAAAAGATAAAAACTTTTTAAAAAGTAATACAAAATTACTCCATCATAAAATAAAGAGCTAGAGTTTGGAAGGACGAAATTTTTTGTTTTTCAGTCCAACTGCTTTGTTTCAATTACTGTGATGGACTCCCCACCCTTATCCCCTTCTCATGAGACTGCTGATTTCAGCCTACACTAAATTGTCCTTCTGGCATCCTTACGTGGGGAACAAGGGCAGTAAGGGTAAAGGGAACATGACCTGACTCAGCTTTTAGATAATGTTGCTACAGCCTTTGCCAAAGTTTCTCACAATATTATTTGGAAAAATTCAATTAGAACTAGATGATACATTTGCGAAAATTGGATAGTGAAAACCTATTAAGTTTCTGGAGACTAAGGGGATGATGATGAATGGAGTCCTGCATAAACTGGGATAAAACTGACATGGAAAATCTTTTGGAGAACTAAGAATCGTTCTGGCAACAAAAATAGAGAAAATAAATATGTGAACAACAATAAAAAAGTGCTGAGGTTGCAGAAGAAACAGCCTAGACAGGGTATGACTACATGAAACCTTCAGATTATCAGCTATTGTTACTTCTGCATTGAATGTTTTACTTAAACATTGCATTAAATACAACGAAGCATTACCATCCAAAGTAATGATTTCATGAAGAATAACCATACATTAGGATATGTATTTACAAAAACTAAAAGAGCATTTATATTTTTTCATAAATCTGTATATATAATATTCTAGCAAGTCAATATCAAATGTTATGATTTTATTCTATTTTGATTTAAACAGAAAATCACAAGTTTTGGTATTTGGCCTGAGACATTTATTAATTATATAGATTTATTAATTTTGACTTAATTTAATAAAATACTGGTATTCAAAAGTAAAGAAATTCAAATATGGTGAATTTACTCAAATTTGGTGGTACAATATTTCAGGAAGTACTATACCAAGAAACCAAGATAAAAGAACAATTGCTTGCAAAGGAGAAATCAGAGAGAATATGAGAGACACACAAAAAAAGTACATTTATTTTTTTTCTAATGTTAATGACATCTGCTAGGTAAATAGTAAAAATTATTCTCTCAGTATAATTAGAAAATGGATAAGAAAACAAAATTTGAGAAGGTCTATATTAGGGCAAATTACATTAGCAGCTATAACAAACAACTCCAAAATCCCAATGGCTTGACACAATAAAAATTGACATCTCGCTGACAGGACTGTCCAGTGCAGGTCAATAGGTTTACTCTCCTCCCAGTGGTTATGCAGGAATTCAAACTTCTTTCATGCTACAACTTCCCCATCTTCACTTTAAGATTGTAGGTTCAGTGGTATCTTTTGTTGACAGACTGAGGGGAGGGAAAGAATGTAAGGAAAGTATACTTGCTCCTTTCTGATTAGGACCATATGTGGCACGTTACTTCCTCTCCTGTTCCATTGGCCAGAACTAACCACATGACCCAATCTAGACTCAAAGAAAGTGGAAAATATATGTTAGCTGAATCCCCAGGAGGAAAATGAAGCAGTTTGGTGAGTGAATGCATGGAATTGTCTCAGCCATCATGTTTCAACAGGCTGAAGTTTCATTCTGACATAATATTTCTCACAAAAGCGAGAGAAAATTATAATAAATGCTGTTTGAATTCTACAACCCACCTCCATTAATATTATGTGATATGTTCATACTTGTCAATTTCAGGGGAAGATTGATTGACTGTCAGGTGCTCCCACGGGGCTACATGGCCCTGGTACAGTATTCAGCCTTCGGGTTCAGCAACTGAAGGTTCAGCCTTCAGGTTCATCCATGATCAGCTATGATCAGATCAGACTGTAGGTTGATAAATTATATCTGGCAAAAACCCTATGAGGCTTAAAACATGAAAATATAGCCCATTAATGAGTTTATAATGTGAACAGTCATTTCCCATTAAGGGTAATGCTCACTTCCCTTATCCAGAGCTTCTTTCTCATAATAAAAAGCTAAATTATTCAGAGGAATTTTATTTGGCTGAGTACAGAAGAAAAATTAAGGAAGTGAAGTAGTCCTGTGGCAGGATTGATTAGATTCAAACTGTAATCATAACTGCTTAGAAGCTGTGTGACCTCAGGCAATTTCTTTAGTTCTTCCATCTCTCGTCTTCCACTTACAAATATATCAAACGTGCACAGTTATTGCACGTCTACATAGAGTTGTTCTGAGAGTGACATTAGAATAAATGGAAAGAGCATAGTTTTTCATATACAGTGAGTATTTAATCCATGACAATTATTTTCAGCTAACTCATGATAACAGCAAGTGAAATCTCTTTTCTCCATGTCAGATAAGACCTCTTTAGTGATTATATTGTTTATGTTCAACATATTTAATATTTCTCTCTAGCATGTTAGCCACAACAAACTCTTTCCCTAAACTGAATTTTCATAGGCTTCCATATTCTTCAATTTCCTTTTTCTTTCTTTAACTGCATTATCATCACTAAGAGTCGGAGTCAAGAAGCTTGCCCAAAGGTTTGGGAGTAATGGTCTCTTCTCATTGTACATTTTAAAGATCAGTTTTGCATCATTAGAACAACCTAAAATTATTTTAATTTGGAGTGTGAGAACCTTACCATGACTCTGTCCTTGACCCTGTTTCATATGCTAAAATATGTATTTTTCCTATTCTAATAAAAGCAATTATATCTTTATTTTTCAATGAATATCAATAAGTCAACTAGGATCTCGGTGTATATATGCTTTCACTTTCCGTAAAGATTTGCCATGCTGTCTTTATTCCCAAATTATATACAAGCAAAGAAAAGATTAATAAAAATTCCCCCACCTCTGCCTACATTGTCATGTTAAGTCAAAATTATAGGAAGTGTAGCTGAGGAAAAGAGCATAGGAAAAATGATAAGGGTAACCTTAGTATCAGGACTAGCTGATCACTTATAGTTAACAAGTACTCAGCAGGATCATTACATTCCATAAATCTAGGGAGCACCAAACACAGAATAACAAAGGAATTGTGCCTCTCAGAATTGTGCAACGGAGTAGCTCTGGCTCTAGGTACATAATTTCACCTTTCCCTCAAATATAGACCACACCCAACCAATATTTTTGGATCAGCAGTAGATTTCAAACCAATTTCACCTAATGAAGTCAAAGCACATCTCCTTTAGTTTCCATTCACAACATGTTTGTACCTACAATGAAGGCCCATTGGCAGACAAGATGTCTGAGCCATAACTAATCTCTTTTCATACCTGCTCTCCCATGCAAAGTTAAAATATTTTGTACTCTGATATACAAAACACCCTTTAAAGTATCAAAAATTGTCATTGTTTACCTTTACTGACTCAGCCTACTAATTGCTAGATACACTGGGATAGGAGCTGGGAATGTCATGGTAAAATATATATATTTACCCTGTATTCCCATATACAGCATCAAAATCTATATCACTTATCTTTTGTTATGTAACAAAAGAAGAAAAATATGAAAAATAAAATGGCAATAAATTTATATCTATCAACAATTGAATCTAAAAGTCTAAGTAAATGAATGAACAGGAATCAAGTGAACAAAATAAACCAATGAATAATAGAACCAGAGGCATGGAAACATGGAACAGAATGACAAATCTTGCAGGGAACAGAAAGGGGGTCGAAAAGAGATTAACCAAAGAACTTATATGCATACAGGCATTACCTATGGGCATATATGGAACCAAGTAGAAGGGGACAATGAGGGGTTGGAGGATATCTGTAATACTCTCAACAATAAAGATTTAAAATATTTTAAAAAGGGGGGTTTTAAGCATGGGTTGACACTAATTTTGTCTTTTTCAGAGTTTATTCTCACTTCAGTGTGAATGTATACTGAAGGAAATCCCAACTTCCTGTAAGGGGATCGTTGCTGTATTCTCGGCAAGAGAGCATAATAACATAGATTATGGTGGTGGTAGTAGACAGAGAGAAAGAATGATATTGATTGAATGACAGGTAAAATGGACAGTTGATCATAACTTAAGTGTAACACTTGCCATAGACTTGTTTGATTAAATAATTATAAAGAGAGGCAATCCTTCCATCATTTACAAATTCAGTTTTTCCTTCACTGATCTTTTCCTTCATACATGAAGGTAGGAATTGAATCTGAGTAACTTGAATCCTCTCATAGCATTCTTTCCATCACACATATATTACATTTTTATTAAGTTCCGCATTGGAAACTTAACTGCAGATTAAGTGCTAAAATTAAAAAATATCAAAATACCCCAAAATAAAATGCATTAAGTTTTATTAGTTCCAACACAAGGCCTAATGGTAGCAGATGGTTTGTGATCATCTTAAACAGGAGTGGTCAGCATGTTCAACAAGAAGTCTGTCCTGAAGGCATTCCTTGGCAAACGAGGCAATCAGGAGGAAATGTGACCGCTATTTCTGAACACTATTTTTTCATATTTTTACTCTGAAATGAAGGCAAATAAATTTAGTAAACTTAATGGTAGCAATATAGTTATATAAATCATTTAGGTGTGCTTTTTGATAATGAACAAATGGATTTGGTTAATATTATTTTAACCAAATGTTATTATCACTTAAAATGGTGCTGAGTACTTTTATAGGAAGATTCTTCTGTGGAAAACTCTGCTGATTGTGGGAGAATGAAAGTTTCAACTTTTCTGCAGTATTATTAACAACAATGCAAATATTATTATAAAAATCCTTTATTTCTCAGGTAGCAGAAACTTTGAGACACTTCAGGGTCATTTCAGTCCTCTTTACCCTAGGAAATATTGAGGTGCTGGCTTGCTTACATAGAGTCAAGGCTGTGCATGGTATGGAGACTGAGGCAGGCCTAAGGATGCTTCTTGGCACTATTATCTTTTCAGGCTGACATGGACCTCATTCAAGAGGTTAGACCTCACTCTACCCATGTCACTCTCTGTGGACTAAGCATTTGTCATCTCTAGTATAGGTAGATTCTTTCATGAACATAAAATGTACTCCTAAGCATAGTATATCAGAACATAAATTATCTACAGATCTAAGATATACAAGTACAGTAATGACTAAGCTCAACGTCATATGTAGGAGTGACCCTTTATATTCTGCTTTTAAACTGTAGGGAAATATAATGAAAAAGTAAAAAAGTCAATTCAGTAGGAAGCAAATCAGGGTAAAATAGGAAGTATAAAAAGGAATGGAGAAAATCTAAGAAAAAATGGATACTTATATTAGATGCTCAGTTATAAATGTTTGCATTTGTGTGTTACCGATTGTAGCTTGAGAAAAAAAGGCAGGGGTGTATTCTGGACATTTTTGTTTATTCCCAAATTTAAGGTTCTGCAGTGTAAGCATAAAAGTCTGCCACAGGGAGAGCTTTTTGTATTAATGCCTCATTTCCTTGCCTCACACTCATGTCACCTTATGAAAATTGGTGAGAGAGGAAACAAAGACAGAATGGCTGAATCACTTCTATGCAGTAGTGACAATAATGCTCTCCAGGCACAATGCTTTGCATGTATAGTTCTGTTATTTTGCTGAACCAGAAAGGCATTCCTTTTCTTTGCTCTTAAAAGGTTGTTCAACATTCCCATTTTAATAGCAAGTAAGCATGAACAAAACAGTTTCTGATAAACACAAAAGCTGTTTCGCCTCAAGATAGTGGATGACAAGTGAGATCTTACAGCTTCACATCAAATCAGTGGAAAAACAATTATCCATTAAAAATACGTGCAAACGTTTTTCCTATAAAGCCAAGGATTCAAGGCAGCGTGTCTGGAATGTGTTTCTCCCCTTAGGCTGCCTCCATCCCATGAAACATCTGTCTCAATTTCCGCTCTTCTTGGAGCCTCCTTTTGGTCTCTCTGCATATCCATTCCTTCTGCATCTGCCTCATTCTGGCCCTGCAGATGGAGCCCATCTGTCTCTCTGCTTAAAGAAATGTACCCAACTTCTCAAGTGGAGATTTATGGCCATTATATCTTCATGCATGGCTTCCTAATGCACCAAATGCAGTAGAATTTGCTTTTGGTTTGATTTCATGCTCTAAATATATCAAAGTAAGCATTAGTACAGTCATTGATTCTTCTCAGCAAGATCTCTAGAATTAAGCATAGAGCTGTGGATTAGATACATTCTGGACAAGCAAACTTTTTATATTGTATTCAATAAGTACTTGTTGGTTGTATATTATGCCTTGAGGTATAACATATATGCCCTAACTGAGAATGTACCATCTAGTAAGCTTGGAGAGGCAGAGAAAGAATGGAGCCACTGTAGCACAGTTTAGGAAGGGTTGAAAGGAAGAGACTCTGCAGAAGCCCAGAGGGAGACACCCTTCAGAAATGTGCACTGACAAAAGAAAGTTTAGGTGATTGTTTTTTAAAAAATAATTTTCTTTTGTGGAGCAATATATTCAAATTTATCAAAAATAACATTGAATAAGTGTATCTTTAAAATGTTATTGTTGCCCTGGCCTGTGTTTCTGAGTGGTTGGAGCATTGACCCGCAAACTGAGGGGTCATGGGTTTGATTCCTTGACAAGGGAATATACTTGGGTTGCTGGTTCAATACCCAGCCCTGGCTGAGGCACTTGTCTACCTTCCACTCTCTCTCTTAAAAAAAAAAAAACAAACAAAAAAAAAAAACAATGGAAACAAATATCCTCAGGTGAAGATTAATAAAAATAAAATAAACTGTTAATTGTTATCTAAAATATTCATAAAATATCTGCCCTAATTAAAGAAGGGTGGAAAGGATCAAGAGGCCATGTCAGTCTGCTAAAGAAAAAATCCGTTCTTTTCTGGGGATGCCATGGGGAAACTAGGCCCCTGTGGGTGAATCTGACATGTTGCCAAAAAATTGTTTTGAACAAAATTCCTGCCCAAGGTCACAAGGTCATCAGGAAGGCAGATATTTATTAATACAAATGACATTGAGACAAGGAAAGGGAGTTGAGAGTAAAGGGTTATTCTAAATGCAAACAGTGGTCTTAGACGCAATAGCATTACTTATAATATGCATGTAAGAAGAGAAAAGCAAGTTTAATCTAAAATACAATCCCTGAAAAATTAGAGTGTTTTTTAAATGCCTTTTATTGTCAAAACCCTCAAAAAGGTCAATTTTAACATTCCCAAATATCATTGATAATGCTTGTTATTCAAAGTAATATTGAAAATATATAAGAAATGGCATGTCATCAAATCATATAGTCTCCGTATATTGTAATTTAGTAGGAAGAATACATCTCAGTAAAATACAGTTGGAAGAAGTATAAGTTGTTGCAAAGAAACAGAATATTTGAATCCAGGGACTGAAGATTGAAAGGACTGAAATATATGCCGCAATTTTTTATTGGTTATTATCCTCAAGGGAAACAGAATTAGGGTGGCAGGGTGAAGGGGACTTTGCACACTTCTGGGTGAATCTGAATCTTGCACAATTATGCATTCTTGCAATGCTATGTATTTAGAAAACAATAAATTTGGTGTGTGTTTTTTTAACTTATGGAATAAAAAACTATGTAAAGATGTTTAAAAGTGCAAGAACCATCCCCCAAAGAAGACATTGGAAACTATTACTAAGATTTAAGAAGCAAAACTAATTAAAAACAATAGCAGTAACTGGAACCACATGTGCTCTCCCAGGCAAGCAGGCCGGTCACAGTGTTGAACTTCAGAACATGAGTCCCCTCTTGTGGCAAACATGAATACATCTGAAATTTGTTTTACTGACACAGGGTAATTGAGATTGTGATCAAATTCTGTTCTTTTTCAGATTGAAATAGCAACAATTATGCCTTCAGGGAACAGAGAGCTCCTCACCCCGCCCTCACAACCAGAGGAGGCTGAAGAGGAAGAAGAGGAGTCCACCCCCAGGCTAATTGACGGTTTTTCCCCACAGGAACCTGAATTCACCAGGGTTCTGGGTCCACACGCCAGTGAAGGTCAGGTCCATCAATGCAACCAAGTCCATTTGGTCATCCCTTTAAATTGCTGAGCGCCAAGTCTACAGGGAACCCACATCACCCAAGGAGAAAGTTTTGCAATTTATAGGCTAGGTTTGAACCAGGAGGTGCACATGTATTTTGTATTCAAATATAAAGTAGTTTGAATAATTTAGCTCAGGCATGATGAACATTTTCAAATAACCAAAGATTTGGAATGAAACTATTTGTCTAACATCATTACTCAAAACCTCTGTAGTAGATGGAATTCATTTCTAGAATAAAGGATACCCTCTTAGCAAAATCCTAATCTATGTCTGAGAGGTCACAGCAGTTCAAGG
Source organism: Ia io (assembly GCA_025583905.1). Classification (NCBI taxonomy): domain Eukaryota; kingdom Metazoa; phylum Chordata; class Mammalia; order Chiroptera; family Vespertilionidae; genus Ia; species Ia io. The sequence continues at coordinate 24,184,549 of JAJQQW010000007.1, forward strand.
TGATAAGGTTTTTTTATGATAAATGAAATGATGATACTAGTAGCAATAATATTTACATTGATTGAGCACAAAATATCTGTGGGCAATAATGCTCAACACTTCACCTTATCTCATTTGTGTATTATAAACTCCCTGTGAAGGTGTCAGCATTAATCTTTTCATTGTTACTGAGGTAACTAGCTTTAAAAGAGATCACATAGCCATTAGTTTCACATGCTGGGTTTGAAGCTAGTCTGTTCTGATTTTTATCTGTATAGTTCTTCTCCTAGAAAGTAGTAGAGAGAGGAAAAGAGAGGAAAGTGGTCCATTACATTGAATTCCATCTTGTTTGGTTTAAAGGTGATCTAAACTAGAGCATTTTGTTAACAAGAAGGTGCTAAATGTGATTCTTTTTTTTTTTTAATATATTTTATTGACTTTTTACAGAGAGGAAGGGAGAGGGATAGAGAGCTAGAAACATCGATGAGAGAGAAACATCGATCAGCTGCCTCCTGCACACCTCCTACTGGGGATGTGCCCGCAACCAAGGTACTTGCCCTTGATCAGAATCGAACCTGGGACCTTTCAGTCCGAAGGTTGACGGTTTCGGCTAAATGTGATTCTATAATTTCTTTATATTTGTTGTTAGAATTTGTCAGTGTCATCCTTGGGGTTATTCGAGTTGACTCACTCCAAAATACACACACACACACACACACACACACACACACACACACACACACACGAGAGAGAGAGAGAGAGAGAGAGAGAGAGAGAGAGAGAGAGAGAATGGCATAAGGGAAGGGGTATAGAAAAGTGAGTAGAATTTCCATTACAAAGGTTTAGTTACTATTGAGTATCTTTGTACTCTAAGATCTAAAGATACAAAACTTACCTTGAAATGAATACTTTTTCACAGATACTTCTGTCTAGAACAGCGAGAGAGACATGGAAACACATTTAGAGACTGTAAGGCGTTACTGGTGATATGAGAAAAAAGTCTGTAAAGAATATACTGAGCAAGCAAAGAGACAAGAAAACATTCAAATCAGCTTTGCAACCTGCTAGATATACTATAATCTTGAGCAAGGCATTCAATGTTTGGTGGTTTTTTTGGCTCAATTTCCTCATCTAAAAAGTGGGATAATAAATAATAAATCTTACCTCATAGAGTTTTGTAAGGATTAAATGAGTGAATTTAGTACCTGGTCCATAGTAAACATAGTAAATGTTAATTCTCATTATTTTATTTTTGATAAAAGAGCTTATCTTTTGTTCACTTTCAACAAATTTTTCAGGGTACAATAAAGTATCATTAACTACGGGCAGATATCTAAAAGTTATTCATTTGCATAAAGGAAACTTTATGCCTGTTGAACAACAAATATCCATTCCCCTTCTCCCCACCCCTGTAACCACGAATCTACTCTCTGATTCTCTGAGTTTTTAACTAAAAGTTGTCTTTGTGACATGCTGCCTAGATGCCAGCCACTAAAGTGTTCTATGTACACTGACTCTTTGAAGAGAAGAGACACAACAATGCCATGCAGTAGGTATTCATATTTCTGATTTATAAGTAGGAAAACTAACATTCCAACATGCTATTAAAGTTGTCCAATGTATGCAGGTGGTACATACAGATGCTGGGATGCAAACAGAGGTCACCAAACTAAATCTTTAAGGAATACCTCATATTCTTTCCACATAGTTAGCCCTCTATGGAACACAATACTCTACAAACAGAACCAGGGAAATGCACACACAATTACAAGGAAATGTGAATACCCAGCAGAAAGCCCTCAGAGTAGGGAATTTAAATAGCCCTAGAATATTACATACTTTTAAGTAATTTCAGATTCTTCAAAAGTTGATAGATCTGGCATCATTAGCTATAGTTAGGTATTTTAGCTGAGCCAGGAACAGCACAAAAGCATAATGCCCAATTTTTTAGTCAAAATTATGGCTCCATAATGTCAGCTTTGAGAAAATATTAAAAACAATCTAATGACTTTTCAAAAAATGTTGTCCCTAAAGTAGTTTGAGTGTAATAAAGTGAAAATTTTAATTCACATTTTAATTTCAAAAGAAAAAGCATCACCAAAAATTCTAAATTTAAAATTAAATTTACATATTATAAATTCATCAGTTAAATAATTTGGAAACATTTATAACATTAAATATAAAAATATAATATTTTAACTAATACAAATTTCTTAAAATAATATTCTGAAACCATATAAAATAGGTTTGACTTATAAATGGAAAAAGTAGAATTAAATTATTAACTGGTGTGAATATATAATTACCCTGAAAATTTATTGCTAGATTAGCATGACCATGAATTTATAGAAGAATAAAATTCCTTACTTTAAAAAAATATAATAACTGACAAATATTAATTTATATTGATTGGAGAAATCAGTATGCATTAAATATTTTGCAGCTCCCTCTTAACCTTTTGCACTCGGATGTCGAGTGTGACTCGACACAGTTAGCATTGGTAGCAGGAATCGAGAAAAAAGCAAGCGACTGCAAAGGGTTAAATGTTTTCTCTAGATTTCCATTCATAACATAGTTTTTATTTCTAAAGTTGTTATTATAAATTACTAGAGGCCCGGTACATGAAAATTCTTGCACTCAGGGGTCCCTCAGCCCAGCCTGCATCCTCGCACAGTCCGGGCCCCCTCCGAGGATGTCCACCTGATGGCTTAGGCCCACTCCCTGACTCCCCAGGGGATCGGGCCTAAGCTGGCAGTCAGACATCCCTCTGGCAGCCTGGGAGCCCTCGGGGGATATCCGACTGTGGCTTAAACCCATGGGGAGTGGGCCTAAGCCATCAGTCGAACATCCTTAGCGCTGCCAATGAGGCAGGAGAGACTATTGCCACTGATGCTGAGCTCGGAGCCATCAGTCTGGCTTTTGGCTGAGCAGAGCTCCCCCTGTGGGAGCACACTGACCACCAAGGGGCAGCTTCTGCGTTGAGCATCTGTTCCCTGGTGGTCAGTGCGCATCATAGCGACCAGTCATTCCTGGTCTTTCTGCCTATAGTGTCAATTTGCATATTACCCTTTTATAACTAGTACTAGAGGCCCAGTGCACGAAATTCATGCATGGAGGGGGGGGCTGTCCCTCAGCCCAACCTGCTCCCTCTCCAATCTGGGACCCCTTGAGGGATGTCCGACTGCCCGTTTAGGCCAGATCCCCTAAAAAGGCGGTTGGACATATCTCTCACAATCCAGACTGCTGGCTCCCAATCGCTCACCTGCCTCTGCCTGATTGCCCCTAACTGCTTCTGCCTGCCAGCCTGATCACCCCCTAACTACTCTCCTGCCAGCCTGATTGATGCCTAACTGCTCCCCAGCCAGCCCAATTGCCCCTAACTGTCCTCCCCTGCAGTCCTGATCGCACACAACTGCCATCCCCTGCTGGCCGGGTCACCCCTAACTGCCTTCCGCTGCTGGCCTGGTCACCCCCAACTGCCCACAACTGTCCTCCCCTGCAGGCCATCTTGTGGCGGCCATCTTGTGTGCACATGGGGGCAGCCATTTTTGACCACATGGGGGTGGCCATCTTGTGTCTTGGAGTGACGGTCCCCCCCAACTGCCTTCCCTTGCAGGCCTGGTACCCCTAACGGTCCTCCCCTGCAGACCTGTTCCCCCCACCAACTGCCCTCCACTGCAGGCCTGGCCCCTCCCAAAACTGCCCTCCCTTGAAGGCCTGGTCTCCCCCAATTGCTCTCCCCTGCAGGCCTGTCCCCCCAGCTGCCCTCTGCTGCAGGCCTGGGGCCCCCCAACTTTCCTCTCCTGTAGGCCTGGTCCCCCGCAACTGCCCTCCCCTGCAGGCCTGGTCCCCCCAACTGCCCTCCCCTGCTGACCTGGTCTCCCCCAACTGCCCTCCTCAGCCAGCCCGGTCACCCCTAACTGCCCTCCTCTGCTGGCCTGGTCACCCCCAACTGCCCATAACTGTCCTCCCCTGCAGGCCAACTTGTGGCGGCCATCTTGTGTGCACATGGGGGCAGCCATCTTTGACCACATGGGGGTGGCCATCTTGTGTCTTGGAGTGATGGTCAATTTGCATATTACTCTTTTACTCATTCCAATACTCATTATTTTTCTATTTAATGATAGCAATACAACTTTAGTAAGTGCCTTACTAGTTCTTTTTTGTGAGGGGAGTTGCAATGCTTAGAATGTTTTATACAAATTGTTATAATTAAGCTAAGTAGAAAAAACATAATAAATACTTACCAAAACATTGATAACACCACTCAAATCACACACATGTAAAATGCAGGAAGGTCTTAAAAAGTTTACAGGTTGAAAATTATGGGGGGGAAATGCACATAACAGCTCACTGCTGAGTATGGCATCAATAAAGTATGTAAGATCTTTGAATGAATGTTGTCCCAGATCTTCTGCAATCCAGTGCCTCCTAGAAATTCAGAATCAGAGGCATATAGTCACATAAATTATGGTATAACTTCCTTCATCCTATTAACTGTGTTGAGATTAAACAGCCAAAGTGTTTTTCTTTCGCCTCTGCTGACATTCTAAAATTTATAAAGAATATGAGAAACTTATTATTGCTTGAACAAAAATTCAAAAAAGGCTGAGCAGGAAGTATATTTGTACAAAAACTATAGGGGATGATTAATTAAATATCTTAGTTGCATTACTAGTTCTTGATCTTTGAACTAAGGCAACAATGTGTCTCTGTGAGTGAGGGGTTTCCAAGACAGGGAATTTTCAATGCTAAAACCAGGAAAGTTCAGCTAAATCGGATGAATTGATCACTGAGCAATCTCAAGGAAGTTCTTCCATCACGTTCTTCTTCTGTAATTATCATGGCTTATTTCACTTTCTTCATTCATCTCACCTCTTTCAACCTTCCTCTCCTCTTCCCTTTACTCCTCAAACTCTTTAGGAAGCTTAGTCATATACTTCACAAAGAAAATGCAATCTTCCAGTCAGAAGTTCTTTGGTCTTTCTGTTTTCAGACATATAATTACCTACAACTACACCCCTCTTATTACCACAGAGGAACGTGTCCTCCAGCAAGTGGCTTTGCATTCTCCCACTGGCCTTTAAACTGCATTTCCTATTGCCCTCTCGGGACCCTTTTTATCTTTAACCTCTGCTCCTTTGGATTCTTGCAAACCTTCTAGCTTAGTCAATATCCCTCATTATACACAACACAAATAATACTTTTTAAAAGTAATCACCAATTTTTTTCTTCCTTTTTTACAAATATCTCAATAACATTGTCTATATTTGCTGTAACTATTTCCTCACATCCAACTTTCTCCTTAGTTGACTGTAATCTGACTTCCAGCCTCATCACTCCACAGCTCTTGCTAAAGCCTCCTATAACCATCACAACTAACCCAAGAGACATTTTCAACCCAAGAGATATTTTAATTTGCCTGGCATCTCAGCAGCCTTGATTGTTTTCTATTTCCTTTTCTTTCCAACCCTTTCTCCACTTGGTCTCCATAATATTGCCTTATCTTCCTTCCCTCCTTTCCTTCTGAACATTACTTCTGTCTCCCTTAGAAGACTGCTGTCCTCTACATGAGTACTAAACAGGGAATGAAGGAGGGATAGGTGTGTCTGTGTGTGTGCGTGTGAGTGTGTGTGTGTGTGATAGATGGAGAAAAATAGATTAATAAATTGATATATAATCCAGCCTAACAAATATCTTTTGGCTCTGTTGTCTTTTCTATCATGATTACCCTAGAGACTACAACAACTCATCTCCACTCTGCCCACTGGCCCTCCCTCAGACTTCCACCACACCTTCAAGCAGAGTGATATATTAGCATGCAAATCTGATAATACTTTGGATAAGGAACAAAATCTGTAACACAGCCTATTAGGCCATACATGTTATGTCCTACACATTCCAATACTCTATACTATAGCAACATGGACCATCTTTCATTTCCTCCAAACTGAAGGACCAGGGCACATGCTGCTTCCTCGGTCTGCATATGCTTCCCTCACACAAGCACAATCGACTCCTTCTCTTCCTGCAGATTTCAACTCAATTACTACCTTCTCAGAGAACCACGATTCTCAAATTGGGTCAAATTTTTCTATTTTATGTTCATATGATATTTCATAATATTACCACAGTCATCATTTCATTTATTTGTGTGATTATCATTCTTCTTACATATCAGATCATAAAATAGATCTCTATGCTCACCACTGTTTCACTAGCTAGCATAGTGCCATTTACATAGAAAAGATTAAAAAATACATACTGAGTGAATGAATACTAGTGATTATTACCCTATATTTTTCTTGAAGCAGATTTTGTTTCAGTGGGGCGTTTAATTACTGAATCAATGACCTCATACAAACATTGTATGTGATGCTTTAAATTTATAAAAATGACAATATTAATGTTCACATTTGAAGATAGAATTTCTAAATATAAAAGCAACAACTGTGCAGTGTCCACACAATAATTTTTTTAACATTACAAAAATATATTAATTATTGGGTCAGCTTTATTTGGTATATTTGACTAGCATTCCATTTACAGAAAACTATATAAGAAAAGATGAAATATATCAGAATTGTCTGCATGAGACTCTAATCTTGTTTAACAAACATTACTAGTCACATTGTTAGAAATTGCTTTTGTTACTTAATTTTAATTATTTGCATCTATCTTTTAGATTTTCCAACCTGCCTTCTGTGTACCTGTATAAGTACCACTGTATACTGTGATGACCATGAACTCGATGCTATTCCTCCACTGCCCAAGAACACTGCTTATTTCTATTCCCGCTTTAACAGAATTAAGAAGATCAACAGAAATGACTTCGCAAGCCTAAGTATGGATGATAGCACTAATGGCCTTCTTTTCTTTACAGAATTTATTAAAATTTATGCACTGTAAAATAGTGGTTTTGGAAATGATAGCTGAATATTAAATACTAGAGGCCTGGTGCACATATTTGTGCACCGGTGGGGTCCCTTGGCCTGGCCTGCAGAGATTGGGCAGAAACCAGCAGTCCGACATCTCCACCGAGGGGTCCTGGAGTGCGCGAGGGCACTCTGCAAAGTTGCTGTCACTCGGCAGCTCTTGGGTTGAGCATCTGTCCCTTGGTGGTCAGTGCGTGTCATAACTACTAAAACTATGACACACACTGACCACCAGGGGGCAGCTCCTGCATTGAGTGTCTGCCCCCTGGTGGACAGTGCACATCATAGCTACCCGCCGATCAGCCGGTTGCTTAGGATTTTATATATATAGACTAGAGGCCCCATGTACAAAATTCGTGCACGGGGGGAGGAGGGAGGTCCCTCAGCCCAGCATACACCCTCTCCAATCTGGGACCCTGAAGGGGTCAGGCCTAAACTGGCAGTCAGACATCCCTCTCGCAATCTGGGACCGTTGGCTCCTAACCGCTCGCCTGCCTGCCTGCCTGCCTGATAGCGCCTAACCACTCTGCCTGCTGGCCTGATGTCCCTAACCTCCTCTCCCTGCCTGCTTGATCTCTCCCCTAACTGCTCCCCTGCTGGCCTGATCTTGCCCCTAACTGCTTGCTCCCCTGCTGGACTGATCATCCCTAAACACCTCTGCCTCAGCCCCCGCTACTGTGGCTTTGTCTGAAAGGACATTGGACGACTAGAAGACGTCCGGTCGATCCAGTCTAATTAGCATATTACCCTTTTATTAGAATAGATGTCTCATAAATCAATTATTTTTTTCTCATGTAACCATTTGAAGATTTGTTTTATTTATAAGAAAAAAATGCTGAATAATTAAAGGTCAGCAAGAAACTATATAGCTATTGATATTTTCAACAAACTATTTGTAACTAAATAAAAATCATAAGTAACTATTTTATAGACTAGAACTTATTATCATTTTATGGCAATAAGAGTAAGGTGTCATGATCATTTATTTGTGAGAATTTTTTTGTTTGAAGGGATTTCAATTAAAGCTCAATTATTTTATGATCAAAGAATCTAAGCCTAAATTCTGACATTATAATTGTTGCCAACATAGAAGAATTTTTGTACTTGTCTTCATAAAGTGTTTTAATTACTAAAACTTTATTTGTAATACCTTTGTATTTTATACTAATATATCTTTGACCACTAGAAAAATACAACAATCTGTTATCCCTGTGGAAAATGTTTTAAGTAGTAAAATCCAGACATAGTTTATTTAGACTATTGGGGAAAGACTAGTTATTTTAAATGTAATGTGCCAGTTTCTTTGCTGAAGTTATAATTTCTTATAATTGCATAAACATGAACACTATTCAGAGGGAACACATTTTCTAAAGTATTTAGAAATAATTCTTTAATTAACTGGTATTGCTACTTAAATCCATGCTTATGCTTTTTTGTATATAGGAAATTTATATTCATATTTTTATGTGAACAGAACATTTCAAGAATATTAACTACTTCCTCACTTTTGCTCCTAGATGATTTAAGGAAGATTGATCTGACATCAAATTTAATATCTGAAATTGATGAAGATGCATTCAGAAAGCTGCCTGAACTCAGAGAGCTTATCCTACGTGACAACAAAATAAGGCAACTTCCAGATTTGCCAACCACTTTGACATTCATTGATATTAGCAACAATAGACTTGGAAGGAAAGGAATAAAGCAAGAAGCATTTAAAGTAAGTTTTAAGTTTGGATATAAAAGACTTTCATCTTCCCATTCCACTTGTGGTCAATGACTAGCCTTTTTATTTCTATAAAGGAATTCACTTGGATGAGACTTTTAACTCCAAAAGTAAACTTTACAGCACTACTTATCATGCTTTTGGGAAATACTGTGCTCCGGTACATTTTGAGGTTGGTCTAGCACCAAGAACAGACACCAGAAATGGAATAAGAAGTGGGTGGCTAACTGGAAATAGTGTTAAGCAGATGATTTGTATTTACCAAAAACACCACTGATGGGGAGCATTTAATGTGGTTAAAAGGTAAACTACTTTTACAGGATGTGGTTGGTGCCTTGGGGATAAAAGCCTTCCATATTACTTTAAAGAAGACTGGATTCAGTTAATCTTATGAATTTTGTTTTCTAAGTAAAGGAAGCAAGCTCGGGGCTAGAGTAACTTGCTTGGAATAACAGTGTAGAGTCTGAGAACAGTAACCCATTGGCTGTCTTACTCACTTTTACCCCGTTCAAGCTGCTCCTCTAAATATATGTTAAACAAAATAAACAAAAAATGCTGTTTGAAGGGACATCACATTACTTCCTTAGTAGCTAGAAGGTGTCTTGTGGACCCTTTAGCACCAGGCAATAGCGAAAGTCCTATCTCTCTACTAGCCATTCTGTTGGGTAAGAGAGTTAGGGCACTTCAGTAGAGCCTGGCAAGGGCAGAAATCTGGTCTCTCCACTCATCTTTTGTTGGCATGGGTGGTGGTGAGTCACAATTTTCCCTGTGGTATTTGGCTAGAGTGGACCTGTTATTGTCTAAACTTTTTCTGTCTTGCTAGTCTGTCTTTTCCCTGAAACTCAGGCTAGGAAGAGAAGTCTTTTGTTGGAGAAAATTCTCATTTCTCCATCCCAATTACATGAAAGAAATTATCGCTATGACTCACCAAAATCTCCGAAGTCCTACTGCAGAATAGAGAATGAGAAGTCAGTGCTTTACTTAAACTGAGAAAGTGAAAGTGGACAAAGCACGTTTCTTCCTAGAGATTCAGAAATGTGTTTCATTTTCATCAAGAGGTATCTACTGGTCCTCGTTTCTTCCAAAATTCATTTGAATTGTCTAGTATGTAACTTAGAAAACTAATCTGCCAAAACTTTACTAAACAAGACCTGGTCAGGCATGCGGTATTTTACAAATAATTGCGTGGACAGGGAATCCTACCTAATAATAGACAAATATGCAAATTGACCGTACCTTCGCTATGCCCATGATTGGCCAGGAGGCACGGGGGGGGGGGGCGGGACTCGGGGTGACCAGGGTAGCTAATTGGGCTGGTGGGACGCTGAGCTGTGTTGCCAGCAGCGGCACGAGCTCAGCGTCTGTGCCATGGCTGTGTTGCGGCACAGAAGGGGCCTCTGGGGCAGCGAGCTGACATCCCGCCCCCAGATCATCAAAAGCGGGGGAGCTGAGTGCCTGTCCGTTCAGGCAGCAGGCCTTTCAGAAGCCTCCGCCACGCGGGAAGCTTCTGAAAGGCCTGGTGCACCAGCGATCGAAGGGAAAGCGTGGGACCTGGGTGCCTGTCCACTCAGGCACCAGGCCTTTCAGAATCCTCCACCACGCCTGAGGCTTCTGAAAGGCCTGGTGCACCAGCGATCGAAAGCAAAAGCATGGGAGCTGGATGCCTTTCAGAAGCCTCCGGCGCCTGGTGCACCAGTAGACAGGCACCCAGCTCCCCGTGATTGAAAGGGAAAGCCTGTAGGGGACCCTACACGTGCATGATTCAATCATGCACTGGGCCTCTAGTGGAAAATATAACTGTGGCACCACTAATTTCTATTAAGTCCCTACATTTGGAATATTTCCAGGATATGTATGATCTCCATCACCTCTACCTCACAGATAACAACTTGGATCACATCCCTCTGCCACTCCCAGAAAACCTACGAGCACTTCATCTCCAGGTAAACTTCTACTAGTAAGGTATGCCCAATAGCTCCATGGAAAACAAAAGCAGAAGGGAGGAAGCTGGGACACAGGAAGCTCTTTATAATGGCATGTTGACACACGGGGACAATTTTTCTTTTTTTTCTCCTTTCAGTCATTCACTCAGTTTGACTACAAGGTATTTGCACGTTAATGACCCTAACACTGATTTATTTCTAATAATGTTAGTTTTTATTTTCATTCTTTACCAAATAATAATGCATCTTTTGAAAAAAGAATGGAAGTTTTTTGTTGTTGTTGTTTTGCTTTGTTTTTCTGCTGAAGAAGTGTGTAAGGATTAGAAAAGAGAGGAACAGTAAGAAAAAAGTCTAATCTGATTTCTAGTTTTCAGGGAGAAAATGTCAATTTTAGCCTTTTGATTTTGTTTCTTTATTTTTAATATATTTTTATCTATTTCAGAGGAAGGGAGAGGGATAGAGAAATAGGAACATCAGTGATGAGAGAGAATCATTGATCAGCTGCCTCCTGTACACTCCACATTGGGGATTGAGCCTGCAATTGGGCGTATGCCCTGACCAGGAATCAAACTGTGACCTCCTGTTTCATAGGTTAATACTCAATTACTGAGCCACATTGGTTGGGCTAGTCTTTCAATTTTAGCTTTAGGTTTTATGTGTTGAGTTAAATTCAATCCTAGGGCATTCTATCTGCTGAGCAATGAGACTTCCGTCTTTCTGGATTAAGAAAATGCAGATTTTCCTAAATCAACATATTTGAAAACCTGCTTTATTTAAAATGCCACTAAACTGAGTGAAAACACATTTTCAAAAATGTTATGATCTAATATTTTCTAAATATATTTCATTTAAATATACCAGAAGTATGCTCAATTAAAATAAACATTTTTGTTGCTAAAGCAAAAAAGATAAATTATTATTTCATATATAACTTTTGGTGTTCAGCTATAATCAACTACCTGTAATAACTTCATGTTTTGTGGAATAAATCTGTAGACAATGCATCTATTGTGTGTTCATAGCACAATATCATAGTGTAAAATTGCAATCTTTTGAGAAGATGATTTTGCTATGTAAAAGCAGGTCTCTAATTTCTACGTTTTTCTCTGTGGATTCTGTAAATATTTACCCCTGTGTTGTTTCTTTTATTCTATTAATATACATTTTCCATACTTTTTGATGTCCTTTTATGTATACCTATCTCTGAGGCTTGGACACTTGTCTCTTTTGAGAGTTTTTCTGGTAGTGTTTACTTCCTTACACCCTTTCTAGTCCCCATCCTGTTTTTGGATGGCTCTGTCTTGGTATCTCTTTTTCTGAGAGTGATTTTTAATATATATGACTGTATGGAGGATTTTCAAAGACATCCTCAAGGAAATTTTATAATATGTTTTCTAATTATGAGTTAAATGTATTACTATTGTCTGTGATGACATTGACTCTAAAAAGTGACCTGGTCTGTAATGTTATAGTTAAACACAATGTGCTTGTGTATGCAATCTGAGATTTCTTTCAAAATAATTGCTTGCCCTGGCTGTGTAGCTCTGTTGGTTGGAGTGTTGTCCCTATATACCAAGGCTGTGGGTTCAATCCTTGGTCAAGGCACATACAAGAATCAACCAATGAGTGGAACAACAGGTTAATGTTTCTCTCTCTCTCCCCTTCCTATCTCTATCTCAAAATCAATACATTTTTTAATTTAAAAAATGAAATAAAAGTAATTGCCTTTGGAGTTTCCAGTCAAGATGACTGAGCAGATAAAAGCAATACTCTCATTCTCCCATAACTACATCAAAATTGCAACTAAAATACAGAACCACCATCATTCAGAACCACCTGAAATCTAGCTGAAGAGAAGTCCTATAACTAAGGCTACACAAAGGAAGCCACATCAAGAGTAGTAGGAGGGGCAGAGATTCAGAATGAGCTGGTATCACACCCACATGTGATGGTTAAAAATTGGGAGGGGTAACTTGGCGGTGGAGGTTTTCCCCCAGAGGAGGAAGCGGTCCCAGCCCCACACCAGGCCTGACAATGTTCCAGGGTTGGGAAGTCTCTGAATCTCCTGGATGTGAAAATCAGTGGGGATTATGAGACAGAGGGCTGCTGGAGTCCTAGGCATTCTTTTTAAAGGGCCTATGCACCAACTGGCTCACTGACTCACTCACTCACTCTGAGCTCCAGCACTGGGATAGCAGCTCCAAAAAGTGCCAGTGACACAGGAGAGCAACTGAATTGTCTGGTTCAGGGTGAGAGCTGGAGGGGCAGCTTTCTCCCAGACAGAAGTTGTTCCTTTGCTGAGTCCGCCCCTACAGAGCCAGCAGGCAGGTGCGTATCTGAGTCTCCATGAACCTTGCTAACACTGTTAGTTCCACCTCGGTGATTCATCAATATTCCACCCCATGCAACTTACAGGTCCACCTGGCTATTTCCAGTGGCTTTTCCATACAAATAGCCTGTTTGGCTCATATTGCGGACTTCCTTAAAATCTTTCAAAGAGCATCTGGCCTGGTGTTTCCCATACATCTTGCTAAGTGGCTCCAGTCCTGGCACTAGTGGCAGCCAGCTTTAATTCACAACTTTGCCTCTCCTGGGCACCTCCAAGTAGCAGCCATCTGCTGACTGCTTTGTAGGTCATGTGGGTAGCCCCACGCAGGGCACAGGAGGTACCTCCCAGGAGACCTCAGAGCCAGTACCCCTGGTGGACAGCTTCAGACCAAGCTGAAGCACGACCCAACTACCTCCACAACAACACACTCAAGGGGCAGGCACCAGAGTCTCCCTGAGGGTATCCTGCTCCATGGAGTTGTCTCTTGCACAATAAATCCTCCACTGTTTCTGGCCAATTCTCACAGCCAATTGACCTTGGGGTAAATCCCTCCCATTGTATGTCGACAGCAACCAAGTCAAATACAAAAGGAGAACTCATATAGTCCCACAGAGGGCACAGCTGAGCTCCCAGCTTGCGTGACTGGGGATACTGTTCCAGTGCTGGGAAGTCTCTGAATCTCCTGGATATGAAAATCAGTGGGGAACACCTACTACATAAGGCTACTTTACAAGACCAGAAAGCATAGCAGCTCTACCTACCATATAAAAACAAATACAAGGAGGCAGCATATATGTTCAAAAAAAAAAAAGAAGAAGAAGAACAAAACTCCAGAAAGAGAGCTAAACAAAATGGAGACAAACAATCTATGAGATGCAGAGTTCAAAACACTGATTTTAGAAATGCTCACTGATCACAGTGCATACTTCAACAAAGAGATAAGAAACATAAAAATGGAGATAGAATCCATTAAAAAAAGTCACATAAAAACTATAATAACTAAAGTGAAAAATGCATTAGAGGGAATTAATAGTAGATTAGATCAAGCAGAGGATCAAATCAGTGAATTGAAAAGTAAGGTAGCAGAAAACACCCAATTATAACAGTAAAAATAATAAAGAATCCAGAAAAATGAGGATAGCTTACGGGGGCTCTGGAACAATTTCAAGCATACCAGTATTTGCATCATAGGGGTACTGTAAGAAGAAGATCAAGGAATTGAAAACCTATTTGAAGAAATAATAACAGAAAACTTCCTTACCCTGGCAAAGGAAATAGACATACAAGCCTGAGAAGAGTGTCCCCAAAAAGATAAACCCAAAGAGGTCCACTCCAAGACACATCATAAATTGCCAAAGGTGAAAGACAAAGAGAGAGCAGCTAGAGAAAGCAGTTAGTTATCTATAAGAGAGCTCCCATAAAACTGTCAGCTGATTTCTCAACAGAAACTTTGCTGGCCAGAAGGGATTGGCATGAAATATTCAAAGTGATGAAAAGCAAGGACCTACAACCAAGATTACTCAAACCAGAAAAGCTTTCATTTAGAATTGAAGGTCAGATAGAGAGCTTCACAGACGAGAAAAAGCTAAAGCAGTTCATCACCATCAAACCAGTATTACATGAAATGTTGAAGGGTCTTCCAGAAGGAGAAGGAGAAGGAGAAGGAGAAGGAGAAGGAGAAGGAGAAGGAGAAGGAGAAGGAGAAGGAGGAGGAGAAGGAGGAACAGGAGGAGGAGGAGGAGGAGGAGGAGGAGGAGAAGGAGAAGGAGAAGAAGGAGAAGGAGAAAATATAAGAATATAAATAACAAAATGGCAATAAATATCTATGAAAAATTATTTTAAATGCAAATGGATTAAATGCTCCAATCAAAAGACATAGTGTCACTGAATGAATAACAAAACAAGACCCTAAGATATGCTGTTTACATGAGACTCTCTTCATATTGAAAGACATACACAGACTGAAAATAAAGGGATAGAAAAACAAACCCACAAAAGCTGGAGTAGCACTATTTATACTAGACCAAATAGTCTTGAAAACAAAGGCTATAACAAAAGACAAAGAAGGACCAGCAATTATATTTTTGGGTATTTAAACACACACACACACACACACACACACACACACACACACACACACATGCACACATACACACACACAACACTAAATCGAAAAGACATATATATTCATGTCTTTTCATTATAGCATTATTTACAATAGTCAAGACATGGAGGCAATCTTAGTGTCCATGATGTAAGAGAGAAACATTAATAAGTTGCCTCCCATAAGCACCTAGATTAGGGATCAAAACCCGAAACCTAGGCATGTGCCCTAGGTTTCAAACCCACAATCTTTTGGTGTATTGGACAATGTTCAACCAACTGAGCCACCCAAGTTCTGGGCCTGTTTTCTTCCTTATGTTTGCTTACTCTCCCCCTCACTTCATTTCAGCCATGTTGACTTTTTCTCACTCTTGAACATTTTATAATTACTCAGAATTTGAAATTGGTGTTCTCTCTGTCTGGGTTATTATTACCTTGTCCTTTCAATGCCCATGTTTTCTTGTCATTCTATTCTGAGCTCCAGTGTTATCCCTTAAGATAACTTTTCACAGTCACCATCCTTTATTCATAAGTCTAATATTTTTGGAAATAACTTTTTTCTGTACACTTTTTTTTCACTTCCTTATTTTATATTCCCATTATCAAAGTATAGTCTCTATAAGAGCAAGAACATGTCTTTTTGTAAACTGATTTATCCCTATTGCCTAGAAAGTGTTTAATGTATAATAATCACATAACGCGGATTTTGGATACAGAAGAAACAAAAAATATAAACATAAGGTAAAGCAAAATGCACTTTAATCAGTACTAAGAATATGTTATATCTTATTATATAATTTACTTTCATCTCTTTTAGAATAACAACATTCTGGAGATGCATGAAGATACCTTCTGTGATGTTAAAAATTTGACTTATATTCGTAAGGCACTAGAAGATATCCGATTGGATGGAAACCCTATCAATCTCAGCAAAACTCCTCAAGCTTACATGTGCCTACCTCGTTTGCCTATTGGGAGTCTTGTCTAAATTAGACAATGATTAGCATTATGATGCCTACTATAACAAAACAACTCTTACTGTTCTCTTCACAAACAAAACTCAGCATGACAATACTTTTACATTGTGTTCTGAAAGGTGTCATCATATAAAATACAACTCAAAGTATTAAGATATGATGGCAGTTAGGTAATGTTAAAAAACACCATAAATCAGGAATAAACCAAAAGATGTACAGAAAGTGCAAAACTAAATGATAGAAAATATTTCATAGATATAAATCACATGTAATTTGTAAGTTTTAGGTATCCATAGTTTCTGTAATTTCAAATTAAGCACATAAGAAATAAAAATTAAAAATGAACACTGTAGCCTGGACAGCATGGCTCAGTGGTTAAGCGTTGACCAATGAACCAGGAGGTCATGGTTTGATTCCCGGTTGAGGCACATGCCCGGGTTGCTGGCTCAAACCCAGATGTGGAGGCATGCAGGAGGCTGCTGATCCATGATTCTCTCTCATCATTGATGTTTCTATCTCTCTCAACCTCTACCTTCTTCTTTGAGATCAATAATAAAAACATATTTTTAAAGTATGAACACTTTAGGTTTATTACCAAGATTTAGATGTTTTTAATTAAACTTTTCCATTTCTTTTTTTCAATAGTGCATGTTTCTATTTCTAAATTTATTGAAGAAAATAATAAAAGTATTTAAAAATTATAATTGTCTTGTTTAAAAATATTCATTATAATTACAACATGCAAATAACCATAATAATACACAGAGCTTCAGTTTTTGAATAACGATAGTTATCATCTTTCAGACCTGTCAACTCATTTTAGGCCTTTGTTAAATTAACTACTTACTGAGTGTATTTCTGTGCCTGTGGGAAAAATGAAATATAAAAATAGAAAATATAGGTGATGATATAATAACCATGTTAGGGAAGAAGTTAGGAATGCCTTCTGAGAAAAGCTGATCTTTTTGAAATGTATGACCATAATGTGGGCATATGTTTAAAAAAAGAAAGAAAACAAAGAATATACAATGAAAGGTGAGTTTACTTCCAGCTGCAAACCCCAAGTTCTATTTCCTAGAAATAACTAGTCAATAGTTTCCCACATACCTTTATAGGTTTTCCATGAGAAATAAAAAATTTCGTGTAAATAATTTTCCCTTTTCTATACAAATATACATATTCATGTACTACATGTATGTACATATCACCATTATGTATGTATCTATCCATGTAAACATGGATTTAAGTATGAAAGACAATCACTATTCTGACCTTACTTGTTTTACTTAAAAATATTTCTTAGCAATTTCTTTCCTTATTAGCCATTCAGTCGATATGCATATTAGCCTTTTATTATGTAGGACTAGAGCCCTGGTGCATGAAATTCGTACACTCGGGGGGTCCCTCAGCCCAGCCTGTGCCCTCTTGCAGTCCCAGAGCCCTTGGGGGATGTCCAACTTCCCTTGGAGGCAGGAACCACTGCTGCGCTCAACAGCCATGAGCCCGGCTTCCGATTGGGCGGCGCTCCCCCTGTGGGGGCGCACTGACTACCAGGGGCCAGTTCCTGCGTTAAGCATCTGCCCCCTGGTGGTCAATGTGCATCATAGTGACCAGTCGTTTTGACATTTTGTTGATTTGCATATTAGCCTTTTATTATATAGGATTAAGAGCTACAGAACACCATTGCTAAGAGAGTATACCTCAGCCAGTAGTATCAAAAGTCATTTTTAGGCCTAGAGTTTAACTTTGAAGCATACTAAATGTTGTTTTAAAGTTAGTCCACAAATATATACATTGTTATAATAGCAACCAACATTTGGACTCCAACTGTGTACTAGGTATCTATTAAGGTGTTCTGCATGCATTTATTCACAACATCCTAGGCGTTGGGGATACAAATGACTATTTCAAGTCACAGGTCAGAGAGAGAGCTTAAGTAAGTTGCCCTGCGTTAAGGGCTAATGACAAAATCCTATTTTATTCCACTCCTCTGCTCTTCCTCAAATACCACAGATACGACCTGTTTTATAACATAAGAAAATGGTGTACGGACTGGACAGAGAAGTTGTTTGTGTCTCCCCAAAGTTCATAGTTAGAAACCCTACCCCCCAATGTGATGGTAATTAGAGATGAAACCTTTGGGAGTTCAATTACGGTTAGATGAGGAGATAAAGATGGGTTTTCATGATGAGATTAGTGGACTCAGAAGAAGAGGAAGAAAAATCAGTTGTATGTGTGTATGTATGTGCACACACACACATGTGTACACTAAAGAAAGGTCATATGAGGTAATAATGAGAAGTCAGCATCTGCCAGCTGGGAAGAGAGCTCCTACCAGACATTAAATCAGCTATGACCTTGATCTCTGAGAAACAAAATAGAACTCTGAGAAATAGAATGCTATTGTTTAAGCCACCAGGCTATGATATTTTGTTATGGCAGCTCAAATACACACACACACACACACACACACACACACAAATATATATATGATATATGCATCATATTTAATAAAGAGGGAATATGCTAATTGACCATCACATCCTCACAGAGATGGTGGCACCCATAGCCAATAAAGAGGGAATATGATGATTGACTGCCATGCCCTCACAAGATGGTGGCACCCACAGCCACAAGATGGCGGCACCCAGTCCCTTCAGACCTGCCTCATCCAGCCAGAGTACCCCAGTCCCTTGAGCCCCGCCTCATCCAGCCTCAGTCCCCCAATCCCCTCAGCCCCGCCTCACCCAATCCCCACAGCATCCAGCCTCATCCAGCTAGAGTCCCTCAGTCCCCTCAACCCTGCAGGGGAAGGCAGTTGGGGACAATCAGGCCAGCAGGAGAGGGCAGTTGGAGGTGATCGGCCAGCAGGGGAGGGCAGTTGGGGACGATCATGCTGGCAGGGGAGCAGTTAGGCGTCAATCATGCCAGCAGGGGAGTGGTTAGGGGCAATCAGGAAGGCAGGCAGGTGAGTAGTTAGGAGCCAGAAGTCCCAAATTGTGAGAGGGACGCCTGACTGCCTGACTGCCTGTGGGATCGGGCCTAAACCAGCAGTCGTACATCCCCCAAGGGGTCCCAGATTGGAGAGGGTGCAGGCTAGGCTGAGAGACACCCCCCCCACTATGCATGAATTTTGTGCACCGGGCCTCTAGTATATATCTATATATAGTCTTTTTGCATATCACAGGGCCTTCTAAATGGAAATGTCTCTGCCGTTAAATGTAGTCCTGCGGATACTGGGCCTTTGGAAGATCAGAGGATGAAATGAGATGCTTAGGACCATAAGGGTAAAGGGAAAATCCCAGCAGGCAGGATGCCTTACTCATTAGGCACAGTTAGCACAGTGTTTGGGGCCCATAATAATTTTAGGGACCTATGCAAATATATTCTATTTTTTAGATGAAAAGGACACATGACAATAATAATGTACATGCAATAAGGAATGTAGGTTGGTCTATATTAATCTTTATAGCAACAAGACATAGACTATAATTTTGATTGATTGATTGATGGATGGAGGAAAGGACCTATGAAAGTCAGAATGCCCTGCCCACAGGAGCATTATTGATTTTCTCAGATTCTCCCAGAAAATAACAAAGAATACCTTTTTGTTCTCACAGCTTTCTCAGTACCCCATTATTATAAAATTAGGGGGGGTCAGAAAGTTATAGCAAAAAAAAAATAAGAAATTATGAAAATACTGGGAGCATTATTATGGAAATGTATAGGTCCAATTGTCATTCTCACAGGCATTATGACTGCCTACTAACTAGTCTACTTTGCAGATGTAATTCACCATGAATTCTATAAGGACAAAGTGGCTATTAAAACCCTTAAAATGTGATGAAAACAATTTAGCATTCCTTCTAAATGTATCTTATTTAATGGACCATTTCAAATGCCTCACATTCTTAACTGAAATCTGTAATTCTAAAACTGACCCCTGATTAAATGCAGTTGTCTGTTTTTTTAATAACATAACTTTTTTCCCTATTTATTTGTTACAAACATTTATTTTCTCTAAATATTATATTTCCAAGGAGGAGGACACTTCATTCTTACCACAAAATGTTGTGTACTTTAAAACTGTTTATAAGCAAACATTTCCAAGCTAAAATCCCTAAGTAATTACATATTTTTCAGGTGACATGACTACAATATGTTGTGTGCATCCTCTGAAAATCCTGAGTTTGTTGTAGGATTAATTATATTTTCAAAGAATAATAGTAAGTAAAATCTACACATAATACTATCATGAGTGTAAAATTCACATCCTGAGGGATAAAAATGGCACCAGAGCAAGTGGATGCTGCATGGACATGATGCTAGGGCCAAAATGGAATTACAACTAAAATACAGAAAAACTTCCTGAATAATCAATGGAGGACTCACTGGAGAGAACCCTGATAACTGAGGATGGAAAGTAGAGACTGCATAAAGACTGGTAGGAAGAGCGGAGGCATAAAAGGGCCGGCTGGGCTCCCACAGACAGCAGCTGAAGTTACAGAGGGATACCTCAGCTGTGGGGGGTTTCCACTGGGAACACTGGGGTCTATCCCCAAGCTGTACCCCCAGCAGAGAGCCAGAACTAAGAAGGGTACCCACATAACATCTGGCTGTGAAAAGCAGGGGGGTTGCTCCTAGGAGGGATAGAAGGCTGCAAACACAGGCACCCTCTTAAAGGGCCAGTGCACAAAATTCCCTGAGGAGCCACTCACTTTGTTCTCCAGCAGAGGGAGGGCAGAGTGGACTGGAGTTGTGTGAGCAGAAGCCAGGATTGGGAGTTCAAGGGTTAGAGCTCATAAGGCAGACACTCTGGTTTCCTGTGCTGAGTCATCTCCTCATGCTGCAGAGGTCATCTTTCTCACACAGACATTTACTATATAGGCAGCTTTGCCTGGGGAAGGGGAAGATAGCTGATCCACCCTATTGGAAAACACCTTGCCCCAGGGTGTGGAGTTTCTAAGGCCCAATAAGACACTGAGAATAACAATTAGCCTCCAGGAAAAAGCTATTACCCCACCATTTTGGAAAAAAAAAACTCTCCCACACCTGTGAATGATTGCCTAAAAGCAATTCAAGATGGAATCCTATCAGTCTGTAGGCAGAGGCAGTCTCTGGAAGTTTTGAGTTTTTGCTAGATCTAATTAGACAGAAATAGCATAGAGATTGAGAGGTGTAGCATATCTGGCTAATACATTGTCACAAACCCAAACAGGCAGCCTAAATGAGGAGACAAAGAACCCCTAAATGAAATAACAAGATAATTCTCCAGAAGAAGAGATAAGTGAAATGGAGATAAGAAATTTATCTCATATAGAGTTCAGAATAATGATGGTAAAAATGCTCAACAGCATGATAAAAGATATAGAAACTATGAGAACAGAAATAAAGAATGACATAACACAAATAAAGGACACTTTGGAAGGAATACACAGCAGATTAGGGGAAGTTGAGGATTGACTCAGTGAATTAGAAGACAGGGTTGAAAAAAAATACTCAATCAGAGAACCAAAAAGAAAAAACAATTAAAAAACAGAAGGACAGATTAAGAGATCTGTGGGACAATGTGAAATATAACTATATTTGAATAGCAGGTGTGCCAGAAGAGGCATAAAGGGAGAAAGGAATAGAGAACGTGTTTGAAGAAATAATGTCAGAAAACTTCTCTAACCTGGTAAAGGGAAAAGTCATACAAGTCCACGAAGCACAGAGAACCCCAAGCAAGAAGAACCCAAACAGGACCACACCTAGACACATCATAATTAAGATGCCAAAAATTAAAGACAAAGAGATAATCTTAAAGGAAGCAAGAGCCCTAACCAGTTTGGCTCAGGGGATAGAGTGTCGGCCTGCGGACTCAAGGGTCCCAGGTTTGATTCTGGTCAAGGGCATGTACCTTGGTTGCGGGCACATACCCAGTGGGGAGTGTGCAGGAGGCAGCTGATTGATGTTTCTCTCTCATCAATGTTTCTTGCTCTCTATCCCTCTCCCTTCCTCTCTGTAAAAAATTAATAAAATAAATAGAGAAAAGCCTACTGTTACCTACAAAGGAGCTCCCATAAGACTGACACATGATTACTCATCATAAACTCTACAGGCTAGAAGAAAATTGCATAAAGTTCTCAAGGTAATGAAAAGCAAGGATCTGAAACCAAGATTACTATATCCAACAAGGATATCATTCAAAATAGGTGGAGAAATAAAAAGATTCCCAGACCAAAAAAAATGCTAAAAGAGTACATCACCACCAAACCAGCATTACATAAATGCTAAAGGACTGCTATAATGAGAAGAAATAGAGAGAGAAACCTAGACATAGAGAATTAAAATGCCAATAAATAAGTACTATCAATAATAACCTTAAATGTAAATGGATTAAATGTTCCAATCAAAATACATAGGGTAGCTGAATGGAAACAAAAACATCATCCAACTTTCTACAAGAGACCCACCTCAGAACAAAGGACACACAGGATAAGAGTGGAGGGGTGAAAACATATTTTTTGATGCAAATGGAAAAGAAAAAAAAAATACTGGAGTAGCAATACTCATATCTGACAAAATAGATTTCAAAATGAAAGCCATCACAAGAGAAAGCAAAGGTCACTATATAATACTGAAGAGATCAATCCAACAAAAGCATATAATGCTGGTAAATATACATGTGCCCAATATAGGAGCACTTAAATATAACAAAAACAAACAAAACAAAAAAACTTCTAGAGGACTTTAAGGGAGAAATCTACAAAAATACAGTCATAGTAGGGGACTTTAATACCCTGCTGACTTCACTGGATAGATCTTCCAGACAAAACAAACAAACAAAAACCAAGAAATTACATTTATAGAACATTTCACCACGAAACTGAAGAATATACAGTCTTCTCAAGTACACATGGATCATTCACAAAGACCACATATTAGGACACAAAACAAGTCTCTACAAGTTGCAGAAGTTTGAAATCATATCAAGCATCTTCTCAGATCACAGTGGAATAAAATTAGAAATCAACTACAGTAAAAAAACCCAAAAACATTCAAACACCATGGAGGCTAAAGAGCATGTTATTAAAAAATGAATGGGTTACCAACAAGATCAAGATAAAAATAAAAAATAAAAAAACTTTCTGGAAACAAATGAAAATGAACACACAACACTTAAAATCTATAGGACACAGCGAAAGCAGTCCTGAGGGGAAAGTTCATAGCACTACAGGCCTACCTCAAAAACAAGAAAAATCAATAATAAACTCTTTAGCCCTACAACATAAGGAACTAGATAGAGAACAAAAAGAAAAGCCAGGACTAAGTAGAAGGGAGGAAATAATAAAGTTTAGAGCATAAGTAAATGACAAAGAGACTAAAAAAAAAGGTACAACAAAATATCAATGAAACCAAGAGCTGGTTCTTTGAAAGGATAAACAAGATTAACCATTAGCCAGACTCATCAAGAAACAAATAGAGAGGACCCAAATAAATAAAATCAGAAACGAAAGAGAAAAACTAACCACCTACACCACAGAAAACCTAAAGAATTGTAAGAAAATACTATCAACAACTATATGCCAACAAGCTGGACAATGTGGAGGAAATGGACAAATTCCTAAAAAAAAAAATAAAATACAATCTCCCAAAACTGAATCAGAAAGAATCAGAAAACCTGAATAGGCCAATAAAAACTGATGAACTAGGAGCAGTAATCAAAAAACTCCCAGCAAATAAAAGCCTGGGTCTGGAAGGCTTCACAGGGGAGTTTTACCAAACATTCAAAGAAGAAGTAACTCCTCAAACTACTCCAAATAATCCAAGAGAAAGGAACACTTCCAAACTTTTTATGAGGCCAGCATTACCCTAATTCCAAAACCAGATAAAGACACTACAAAGAAAGAGAATTACAGGCCAATATCCTTGATGAACATAGATGCTAAAATCCTCAACAAAATATTAGCAAATTAAATCCAGCAATATATTAAAAAGATCATATACCATAACCAAGTGGGATTTATTCCAAGGATGCAAAGCTGATACAATATTCACAAATCAATAAACATGATACATCACATCCACAAATTCAAAGACAAAAGTCACATGATCATATCAATAGATGCAGAAAAAACATTTGATAAAATCCATCACCCATTTTTGATAAAAATTCTCAGCAAAGCGGGAATAGAGGAAGCATATCTCAACATGACAAAGGTCATATATGACAAACCTACAGTGAATATGATGCTCAATGGGCAAAAACTAAAACCATTTCCCTTAAGAACAGGAACAAGACAAGGATGTCCGCTTTCACCACTCTTATTCAACATAGTACTGGAAGTCCTAGCCACAGAAATTAGACAAGAAGAAATAAAAGGCATCCAAATTGGAAAGGAGGAAGTAAACTCTCATTATTTGCAGATGACATGATATTGTACATAGAAAACCCTAAGGACTCCACCAAAAATCTACTATATTTAATAAATAAATTTGGCAATGTAGCAGGATACAAAATCAACACCCAAAAATCAACTGGATTTTTATACACCAATAATGAATTCTCAGAAAAAGAAACTGAACAAAAAAATCCCATTTGCCATTGAACAAAAAATTAAGATACTTAGGAATAAACTTAACCAAGGAGGCAAACGATCTGTACTCAGAAAACGACAGGACATTGAAAAAAGAGATAGATGAAGATATACAACAAGTGGAAGAATATACTTTGTTCATGGATCAGTAGAATCAACATCATTAAAATGTCCATACTACCCAAGGCAATCTACAGATCCAATGCAATCCATATTAAAATACCAACGACATATTTCATAGATCTAGAACAAATACTTCAACAATTTATATGGAATCAAAAAAGACCCTAAATAGCTGCAGCAATCTTGAGAAAGAATAATAAAGTTGGAGGAATCACAATACCAGATTTCAAGTTATACTACAAAGCCATCATAATCAAAACAGCCTGTTACTGGCACAAGAACAGGCATATACTAGTAGACCAATGAAACAGAATAGAGACCCCAGAAATGGGCTCAAGCCATTACACTCAATTAATATTTGACAAAGGAGGCAAGAGCATACAATGGAGTCAATACAGTCTCTTCAATAAATGGTGTTGGGCAAATTGGACAGGTACATGCAAAAAAAAAATGAAACTAGACCTTCAACTTACACCATAAATAAGAATAAACTCATAATGGATAAAAGACTTAAATGTAAGTCGTGAAACCATAAAAATCCTAGAAGAATCCATAGGCAGCAAAATCTCAGGCATCTCTTGTAGCAATATGTTTATAGATATGTCTCCTAAGGCAAAGGAAACTAAGGAGAAAATAAACAAATGGGGCTACCTCAAAATAAAAAGCTTCTGCACAGCAAAAGAAACCATCAACAAAATGAAAAGGGAACCCACGTATGGGAGAACATATTTGCCAGTGATACGTCTGATAAAGGGTTAATATCCAAAATATATAAGGAATCA
Organism: Ia io; assembly: GCA_025583905.1. Lineage (NCBI taxonomy): Eukaryota > Metazoa > Chordata > Mammalia > Chiroptera > Vespertilionidae > Ia > Ia io. The sequence continues at coordinate 24,210,025 of JAJQQW010000007.1, forward strand.
TACAACTTAACAAAAGGAAGACAAATAACCCAATTAAAAAATGGGCAACAGACCTAACTAGACACTTCTCCAAAAAGGACATACAGATGGCCAAGAGACATATGAAAAAAATGCTCTCAAAATCACTGAGTATCAAAGAGATGCAAATTAAAATGACAATGAGGTATCACCTCACACCTGTCAGAATGTCTACCATCAACAATTAACAAATCACAAGGGCTGGTGAGGATGTGGAGAAAAGGGAACCCTAGCACACTGCGGGTGGGAATGCAGACTGGTACAATCATTATGGAAAACAGTATGGAGTTTCCTCAAAAAATTAAGTATGGAACTGCCATTTGATCCAGTGATCCCACTTGTAGGAATATATCCTAAGTAACCTAAAGACCAATCAGAAAGAATGTATGCACCTCTATGTTCATAGCAGCACAATTTACAATAGCTAAGATCTAGAAATGGCCCAAGTGACCATCAGTAGATGAGTGAATAAAAAAAGCTGTGGTATAGTTATATCACGGAATACTATGCAGCAGTAAAGAAGAAGGATGTTTTATCCTTTGAGACAGCATGGAGGGACCTGGAGAGTATAATGCTAAAGTGAAATAACTCAGTAAGAGAAGGACAAGTATTACATGATCTCACTCAGATGTGTAATCTGGGTAACAAAATAAACTGATGAATGGAGTGGATCCAGAGACATGGAAGCATAGAACAGTGTGGAATCTCAGAGGGAAGGTGGGGGAGGGTTGGTGGATGGGAGGTAATCAACCAAAGTGTATGCATATATGCATAACCCATGCACACAGACAATAGGGTGCTAAAAGCCTGGGGTAGGAGGCAGGGGTGGGCTGGAGGGGGTCAATGGGGGAATAAAGGGGACATATGTAATACTTTCAACAATAAATAATTATTAAAAATAAATAAAATTCACATCCTTATTTCTCTTTAAGTCTGTAGAAACACTGTCTTTTTAGTTATCTCATTACAAAGTTAACTTTCATAATTTGCTAAAATAATATGAGGACTTATATTCATCAATAAAAAATACCAAAATGGTATTTCCAAATGCACCACACACTTCACTAATTTGGGAACTAACCAGACAACTTCCCAAATTATCAAAAAAAAAAAAAAAGGAATGAGAAATTTTGAATACCTTTATCTCATGTTTGAAAAGCCTGAAAGGTTAATACCTGTGCCTAGCCTCTATGACCACTAGATGGCGACAACCTTTTTAGTTTCAATTACTATAGGTCAGTGATTTTCATGGGTGTGCTGCAAAAGGCACACTGGCACGTCACAAGAATTTTTAAAACATGCAATACCTGACTATTTAGTCAGGGGAACTAACCTTTTTTCCCCTTAAATTGTCAAAACATAAAAATGACAACAGCCAACACAATAGCCATCTTGTGTGAATGAATCAAAATTATACCTATTTTGCCCTGGCCAGTGTGGTTCCGTTGATTGAGCATCATCCCATGCACAGAGAGGTCACCAGTTCCATTTTCAGTCAGGGCACATGCCCATTGCTGGCAGGATCCCCATTAGGGGATGTGCAGGCGGTTTATGGATGTTTCTCTTTCTCCCTCTCCCTTCCACTCTCTTAAATCAATAAAAAACATTTTAAGAAAAAAAAGTATACCTTTTGTTTGTTGTTTTGTTTTGTTTTAGGACACAAAGTTTTCTTTAATTATTTTGGAGGAAGGAACGCCACACTTCTACTCAATTAAGAGAAACATTTTTATCAGGGGAGAATTCTTTCCCTTTTTCTCACTTACCATGCCATGAATTCATAGGGAACAGGTTCCAGCAGCTCAGGCTCCTTTCCATGGGTTCTCACACAGTGTGCTTCTCTGGGAGGAGGAGGCTGACGCTTCAGGGGAACCCAGGTACCCTTCTCTTTGGCTTCCTTCTTTTTCTGATCATTTCCCTTCACACGTTTCAGGAAGCTATCTCGGCTCCTAGAGTACTGAATATGCTCAATACGCACAGTAACTCTCTTGGCAAGAATCTTGCCCTTCACTTGCTCGTTCACAGCAATGCCCACTGCTTGCTGGTGGCACTGTAGACTCCCAGTTTTGCCCTGGGAACACGTGTGGGGCCTTCCTTTTTGAACAGCGCCCATCCCCTTGATGTCCACAATATCACCTTCTTGTAGATTCACATGTATGTGGCCAAGGGAACAGCTCCGTGTTTTCTAAAAGGCCCACAGAACATATAGTGGGGCCTCTCCTCTTTCTTTCCTTGGTGTTAGTCATTTTGGCAAAGATGGTGGTTCTGGCCGTAAAGGAGTATACCCCTTTTCGTCAGATTGGCAAAACACATATTTTTTGGTGTTCTGCATAATTTTAGTAATTAATTTGTGTGTTATGAGATTAAAAAGGTTGAAAATCATTGCTGTAGGTAATTAACTTGGTGGAAAGTATTTGAGAGTGCATAAAATGAATTCCACGTATAATATTATTTTTTGTATCCTATAGCAGTGCACTGCTTACAAAGATGAATCTAAAAATGTTTTTGTACTTCATTTCTATGACCAATATATTAGGTATATCCAATTTCTCTTTAAATTCTTTTATTTATTTACAAGTTTAATTAGTTGAGGTTTGCTTTCCAAAAGCCAATTGAAAAATCTTAAAATCCAATATACCCAATTCCACTGAACCAAAATAATATTGGCAACCTTGGATAGTTTAAATATGGTATGCTTAATAAAATATAAAAAAAAAAAACAAAGTTTCTAACTTCTCAAGCTTGTTTTGTATAGAGACTCCTGCTGACTGAATTTTGAATGAGTTACTACTGCCATCAAGTGTTAGAATTCATTCAAGTCACACAAATGCACAAGATTGCGTGGCATTTTTAACTTAATAACACAATGCTCTCCATAACATAAAGCATAGCAAAACCATGCCGCCAGAATTTCAAATGCAACAATGTAAAGTCTGCCAAATAAAGTTGTAACTAGTTACTATGAAGGTCCTATTTTGTTAAATTTACTGGATATATAAGGCAAAGAGACTCCAAGATGTCTTCAAATTATTTCCAGCCTCTCAGTCTTCATTCCTTTGTTTAATCCTTGCTTCTAGCCAATAGAATATGGAAAAGTTGATGGATGTCACAAATGTCAAGCCCATGATTACGATACACGTGTGTGTGTATGTGTGTGAGTGCGTGCGCGTGCATTTATTATGCAAGAAAGCTCTAGAGAGATCCTCTTTGCTGGCTTGATGGGTAAGTAGCTGTGTTGAGGAAGCTGGTGGCAAGGGTCAGTGGGTAGCCTCTAGAAACTACAATTGTTCCTTTTAAACCTGAAGGCATCCTCCAGCCAATAGATGGCTAAAAGGCGGGACCCTCAGTTACTCAGCCACAAGGAAATAAATTCTGCCAATAATAAAAATACTCCTGAGAGCAGATTTTCCCAAATTGAGCCCTAGGATGAGAACGCAAAGTGCCAGATGCCTTGATCACAGCCTAGTGAGACCCTAAGGAAAGGATACAAGTAGGCTGTTCCTGGACCCAGGATACTTGGAAAGTCTGAGAAAGCAAATGTACGTTGTTTTAAGTAACCAAGATTGTGGTAATTTTTAATGAAATAATAGAAAACTAATACCATATATAAAAACATGGTAAATGTGTTGTATTTTAATATTGAATCAGACCATTTCATTTTGCAGTGTTTGAAGAATAGGGTTCAATTAAAATATGTCTTTAAAATTCCTTAATTGTATTTCTGAAGGGTGTGTGTTACACATTCTGGTGTTAATTTTCTTAGATAATTAACCAGAACATGAACAATTTGTATTATAACGCCAATATGTTCAAAAACTAAAAATCATAAATTGTAATTTGCTGCTTCTCTTACAAGAGAAGAGTGAGGTGAGACAATAATGTACTAAGGTTTTTAATAGAAGAATGAAAAAAAGTATATATCTATCACGATGCAAAAAGTATATAAAGCCAGTATTATTTGTATAAAGTTCACATCACTGATCAAAAAATTATGTCTTAATTACTTGTCAGTTAATCACCTATTTTAAAACAAAGAAGAAACTGATGGGATTTCCACTCTAGCAACATGGTATAAAGCTCTCAATTAAAACCATATATATATATATATATATATATATATATATATATATATATATATATATATATATATATATATATATATAAATCTAATATGCAAATAGACTGAACGGCAGGACAACCAAACAACCTAACAACCAGTCACTATGACATGTGCTGACCACCAGGGGGCGTACGCGGAATCTGGCGTGTGTTGGCAGCAGGTGGCAGAGCACTGAACATGGCAGGCGTCGGCCACAGCGGGGTGGTGGAGCAGGGGAACAGGGCTGCCAGACCAAGGCAGGGCACTGGTTGCTGTCATCTGGGGCAAGCCTCTGGTGGTTACTGAAAATTCTTTGCCCCCCCCCACCCCCCGCGTTGTGGTCCTGCTGGGCATTTGCACCTGTTGCCAGTGCCAGCCCTGCTCACACCCGCTGCTGCCACTGCTCGCACCCACTGACGGAGCCGGCCCTGCTCGCACCTGCTCCTGGTGCCGGCCCCAACCGCCCCTCAGGGCTTCTCTACCTCCCCCTGCTCCTGAGGAGCTGTCGGGGTAGCAGCCGCCACTCACACCTGCTGCTGGTGCTGGCCCCAATCACTCTGCACTGTCAGCGGGTGCGAGCAGAGCTGGAGCTGTCAGCATGTGTGAGTGGCGGCAGTGGGAGCAGGGTTGTCAGCAGACAGGGAACCGGGGGCCGTGGCGGGAGGGGCCGGGCAGGGGCACGGAGGATGGGACGAGACCTGCCCCTGTGCCCATTGCAGCCTTGTGGCCCACAATTCCTTTCAAGGTGCATGAGTTCGTGCACTGGGCCCCTAGTATTGTATATGACACATGTCCTTAGGAAAATAAATCTGGAATATCATCAGTCTGCTTTGCGTTATGCAGAGCAGGCAGAGAGTAACTGTCAAATGTTTGATTCTACATCCAGAAAGGGACACTGGAGGCTAAACGTGTCAGCACTCTGCACTCGGAGTCAAGCAGGCTTGTCTTCAGCAAACCACAGGGCAAATAAAATTGAATGAAGCTTGCGGTGTCTACAGGTCCCAAGGCAATGGCTAGAGTCCTGATCCAGGAACCCCCCAAACTGTTCTTTGTTTTCAACCAGGAATGCATAAATAACCTTTGCAAACTTCCGGCTTCCCACATTTTGCTTCTTGTCATTTAATGGAAGCATGCATAGACTCAGGTTCCTAGTGGAAAGTGTTCCATTTTGCACTATTTCACTCACCACATTAAAGTAATAAAGGGGATATACTCTGGGACAGTTTTCTCTAGGGTCAAGCCCGGTAGCACTTGTTTGATATTTCCAAAAAGTGGGTCAAGAGAAGGACACAAGGGTGGAGATGCCTATTTTTGCATCACACCACAGAGTTATCTTTACATATACTATATCAACTTCTTTAAAAGTCCTAAAGTATTCAAACATGATAATGGTGCTATTTCATGGTTACCGAGTGCTACTGAGCACCTGCACTAAGTGAGTTAATGCAGTATCTTATTTAGTCCTTACACAAGCCTGTGGAAGAGGTACTGTAACTACACTCATGGCATGGGTACGGAACTGGAAGCTTACAGAGGTTAATGATTTGTGAGTTGAAGTAGAAACACTTCTATTTTTTAAACAGCCCTTCTATTATTTTTGGAGCAGTTTTAGGTTCAAGCAAAATTGAGCACAGGGTACAGAGATTTCCTATATACTGCCTCCCCCCACTCATTCATACCTCCCCCATTATAAACATTCCTTCTAGACGGGTACATTGGTTACAATGGATGACCTACACTGACACATCATTGTTGCCCAAATCCCATAGTTAACATTAGAGTTCACTCTTGATGTTGTGCATTCTATGGAGTTGAAAGAATTCAGGATGACATGTATTCACAAAATTGTATCATTCAGAGTAAGTTTATGTCCACTTAAATCAAAGCCCAAGGAGTGAGGAAAGAGAGAGAGAGAGAGAGAGAGAGAGAGAGAGAGAGAGAGAGAGAGAGAGAGAGATTGGTTCCTCCAGGTACATGCCCCTTGACCAGGAATGGAACCCACGACCCTCCCTGCACAGGCCAACACTCCAACCCCAGAGCCACGCAGGCCAGGGCAAAGCCCTTATTCTTTACCCCATTCTTTAACCGTAATACCGTAAAGGCTCCCAGTGCACGTGCTGTCTGGCCAATAACGGGACAAAAGGAAATACCTACTATTTGTATTTTCAAGAACCCCTGGATCACATCAACGAACATTTGCGTCCTATATTACCATTAGCAAAGTGCTTTCTCATACTGGTCTCGTTTGCTCATCGTAAGAACCCTATTTAAGGTGGGTGTGCCGTACAGTGTGCCGATGTGAAGAATTTAGGCTCCGGGTTCAAAGGAGCATAAGCTTAGATATTAGCCCTACAGTTCATTAGCCCCACGACCTCGGGCAAATCAACCTCTCAGTTCCCAAACTGCCAGGCGTGGTGACAGCGCCCACCTCACAGGCAGGCGTGCGGATGGTGAGCGTGAGCCCCAGCGCACAATAAGCCACGCAATAAACACCTGCCGGCCTGGTTCGGGGATCAGGAGCCCCGGCGCCCAGTGGTTGGAAGAGTAGGCACTGACCATAAGGTCAGGAGGGGGGCCCCGTTTTCTGACACGGAGAACTTTCTCCCTATCCCCCTTTCTCCTTGAAGGGGTTGGACATCCGTTTATTAGTTTACGGGTACACAGTTCTCCCACCCCACGTTCAGCCGAAGGGCCAGCTTCTGCATGCGCACGCCTGGAGGTGGTCGGTGCGAAGGGTTGAAGAAAACTGCCTCAAGCGGCTCCTAAGTGGGGCAACAGAAACCCAGCCACCAGCCCCCCTTAGAATTGCGTCACAAGCCCCCTGCGAACGTTCACGGGGGCACCTGGTTCTGGTCCGAACCCAGCCTCCGCGCACAGGAACGACCTCGACTCCAATTGGCTGTCGCCCGGGGCAACCAAGGACGCGGTGGCACGCGGGGCCTCCCGCCGGTATTTAAAGGCTGTCGTTGCCCGCGCCACCTCAGTCCGGCCAGGACGCCGGCGGAGACGCGCCTGGGTGGAGAGGGAGCGTCAAGGTAACGGGAACCCCCTGCCTCCCCAGCTCGAACCCCTGCGGAGGTGGGGGCGTGTGGGGCGCCTGTCCCTTAGTGTTGAGCATCAACACTTTTGTCCCCACCCTCTTTACACAGCGCCAGCCCCACCCAACCCACCTGGGCGAGACCACCCGGGTGCGAAGGACAAGAGATTTCCACGAGCGAGCGGAGAAGAGGGTCTCTCTGGAGGGTAAGGCCGGATCTCAGGCAGGCACGTGGTGCTGTGCGGAGGGACACTGGGTGACGAGGCGGCAGAACCCCGGATCTGGCCAAATTTGAGGACAGCTTTTAGGACGCTTCCACTTAGACCTCTCGGAGCTCCCTGAACCATGACCCAGACCCTCAATAAAAGGGAAGCCCCTCTTAACCTGGGCGGCGGCTGGGCATCCTCTGCTCCGTTTCGCACTTGGTCCTCCTGCCACCGAAGGCGCAGGGGCGCCCCGATTTACAAGCGGCGGCAACACTATGGCCCCAAGTCTGAGTATGAGCCCCAGAGGAAGCAGCCGAAGCCACGGTACGGCCCGGGCCCCTGGTTCCAACCACCCCAAAGTCCTTACTGGAGCATGTACTCTAACTGGGGGTGCTGGGGAGGGCCCTGGTGCCCACCTCCAATGGGATACCGGAAGCCCCCCAGCCCTGGGCTAGTGGCCCGAATGTATGGTCTGCACCCAGTCTGCCTTTGCTGCTGCTTCTGCTGGCGTGGGCCCTGGAACCCCGGCTGGGCGAGGGCCCCTGTCCGCAAGAAGCGCTGGGGCCGCAGGGGCCGAGGCCTGCGCCGCCAACCTAGCCGCCCGGTCCCAAAGAGCCCATCCGTGGAGGTGAGCCCCCTGCTGCAGCCTGTCAACCTGTATGGGTGGCGGGCGCCCGGCTTGCAGGCGCCCCGCAACACCACCCAGTTCATCATGAACCAGATCTACGAGGACATGCGGCAGCAAGAGAAGCTGGAGCGCCAGCAGGAGGCGCTGCGGGCTCAGCAGGCCCAGGAAGGTGGAAATGACGTGCCTCCCAGTGGTGACGAGGAAGACGCGGAGCTGCAGGGCACTTTGTATGGCTTTGGGCAGAATCCCTCTCTGGCCTTTAGTCCTGCCCCGGAGGAAGAGGAAAACCATTCTCCGGCCCCACAGCTGGTGGATGAAGAGGAAGAGGAGAAGTATGATGATGAGTGTGACGAGGAGGAGTGTGATGGGAAAGACGAAGAGAGTGAGGAAGAGGAGAGTGAGGAGGAGGAAGATGAAGAGGCAGAGGCCCAGGATGAAGAGGAGGTGGAAGAGGCGGAGGAGGAGGTGGAGGAGGAGGAAGCAGAGGAAATAGAAGAGGAGGAGGGGCTAGAGGAGGATGAGCAGAAAGAGGAAGAGAATCATTTGCCTCTGGAAATGCCCTTATCATTCCTGATGGCTGAGGAGGAGAGAGCAAACTTTATAGACTGTTCTTCTTTAAGCCCAGAATAGGTCATTCCGAAAGTGTCACAGGAGGCTCTCCTCATGTTACAGGACACTAACTGTTAGAAAGGGATTTGAGGAATGGGATGGATTAGCAACATATTAAAAACTAATTTAAAAGTGAGTTCCATTAATAAAAATATCCATGTAAACCCTTTCTTTGGCCATTATAAAAATTTTAAAAATTGATGTGTTTGTGTGTGACTGTGGGTGGGGGAAGGGGAGTTTCAAACATAAGTTTTAATTCAAAATGATTAAAGGCCAAATATTTTATTACTACAGTTTGAAAGTTTTCCTTTGGTGTTTTCCTTTCTAGACATCCAAGTTTTCTTAATTCTGGCACTACTAAAAACCTGCTGTTGTTATTGTTTTGTAATATAATAGTTATATGATTATCTACTTAATGAGCTTGAAATCAATAGCTATTTTAACTGTTACATCCATAAGGAGCACGTGCCATTTCTACTGAATATCCATCAGTGTTGTTAACCTGATAACTTATTTTATGAAAACTATTTATTTAAACTTTTCTTGTAGATTTTTCCACTTTCAGAGTTGATTTTTGAAGGCTGTATTTTGGTAGCCCCATTTTCAGTCTCCGTGGCATTGCTCATTTATAGTTCTTGTTCCACAGTGCCATGGATCTTCCTCAGAAGAACATGGAATTTGCTTCTGTGGAACTGGTTATCTGCCATGGCTTCAACAATCCATACCATGCGTGGAGAAGATGCCCCATGGTCAGAAGTCAACTTGCACATCTAGTTAAAACCCAAGGTAACTGCAAGCAATGGAACATAGTTTAGATTTTGAAGCCTTCTTCCTAGATATAAGCCTTGTCATAAGTTCACAGGGACCATAAAAATAATTTTTTGCAGAATTGATTTTAAAGATTATTGACATTTTGGGGTGGAATACCATTTCTTTTACTTATAAAAGAATAAAACAAAGATGTGTAAGTGCAAGCTTGCAAAGATGTGTAATTTCTAATGTCACTACAGAAAATACATTATTCAAAACAATAGCTTTTATTTAGACTTTTTTTTTAGGAACAATACATTTCTTCCTGAGCACTTAATTATCAACTTAAAAAAGTTTGCATTCATAGCATATTTCCAGAATAGATGGACTCCATAGATAAAGAATTTAAGCCTGCCATTTCAAAAATTGTATCTTGACAAACTGTACTTCTAAGTATAGTTTTAACCAACATTTAGTATTTATTCGGTGAAGACTGTATGGTGATATCTTACCTGGATCTTGAGTTTTACTCAGATAGCCCAGTGTATTGCAGCTTTCGGAGTGATAAGCTTAAGCTGTTGATAAATAATAGAAATAAAAATAAAGTATTAAGTGAAATTATATTGCTTCTCACTTATTATTATTTAAATATCAGAAATCTATTCAAGAAATATACTTCAGTAGCCAACAGGATGAACAGAAGAAGAAAAACTAATTCAAGCATTGTAAGAATTTTTAAATGACACCAAACACTCCAAACTATAACAGTGAATAATCAAACATTTATTTATACTCTAAGAAATAATTTCCTGGATGATGCAATTTCTGAGTTACCTATAAAAGTAGTTTAAAATTGGCTAGCTATATGCATCTATAATGTATATATGCAGAGGGAAATCAAGAACTCTGCACCTGGTCCATCCCAATACCGGTCAATAAATCTTTACAAGGCATAGCTCCAAAACACTTTATCCATGATAAATATTCCCTAGATCTTAAGTATGTTCTCAGTAAAGAAACCCTTTCATTTAGGATTGAATTTTTTACAATCACATCTGGACAATTCTCTATTTTACAAAATATTCTACTTTTAAATTAAAGATTCAACACAGTGTCTCTACACACACACAGTGTCCCTCCACTAGTTATTGTAAAATGTGTAAACATGAGCAATGACTCAGTGCTGAGGTCTTTTCCGCATCTACTAGGGTTCAGGAATCTGGAGAAGGGCTGTGAGTAAATGAATGAAGAGACTAGAGAAGAAATATGAATTTGGGAGGCATTTTGGGAGGCCAGACAGATACTTAGTTATAGTGACTAAACTCTCTGAATCTTGGGACCCCTGGCTTATTCCCACATTTTGCCCTATAGCAAAGCAGATATACATATCAAAGGTAAGGCTTGGTAAACAATAAAGGATTATCAGGTTAGGGGAACTGCCCTCAGCTGTCTGGCAGCAGGCAATAAAATGCAGATCTTCAGCCCTGCTGAAAATGCCCATCGGCCTTCTGATGAACTTCTTGCATTTATTATGTCCTGCTGGACTTAGCCTCCAGCAACTCAGAACTTCACCCTAGTTTATGTACCATTAACCAAAAAATATTTACTGAATTACTAGGGGTTAAGCACTGTGAAGAGTGTAAGGGTACAATGATGAATAAGCAAACCCCCTACTCATGTAGCTTATACTGCAGTAGCAAATAAAAACATTAAATGAAGAGTTAGAAAAATTACTTGCTGCAACTATTCTAAAGGAAATGCACCACTATGAAAGTATCCTATTTAATAAAGAGGGAATATGCTAATTGACTGCCACACCCTCAAAGATGGCAGTGCCCACAGCCACAAGATGGCGGCATCCAGTCCCCTCAGCCCCGCTGGGGTGCCTGCCTCTGGAGTCCCCCAGTTCCCTCAGCCCCCCAGCTGCCCAGGGCCAGCCCAAGGCACAGGCAAGCCACCAATGGTGGCTGCCCAGCCACCCAGGACCGCCCAAGGTTCAGGTAACCAGGCCAAGGCTTGCGCTGTTGGCAGTGGCAGCAGCGGAGGTGTGATAGGGGCATCACCTTCCCCTGATCACCAGGTTGCCTCCTGCCCCTGAGGGCTCCTGGACTGTGGTAAGGGGCAGGTCGGGCTGAGGAACCCCCCCTTCCAGTGCATGGATTTTCATGTACCGGGCCTCTAGTATGTCATAAGAAAATCCAAGAGTGAAACTGGGGTTGTTTACTGTGGGCAGAGGAAGCTGTGAGTCTAAAGGCCAAGAGCTAAGAGGAGCTTGTACCTTGGATTAATTGAGGACAGGGAACCAGGGTGTTCTGAAGGAGTGGCCAATGAAAAGCGAGAGAGGTAAGCAAAAGCCATATTACCTGTTCATTTGTGTGCTATCCATACCTTCTGAATAGACACCAACAAAAATTAAAGGAAAAACTTCTGATTTCTTCACATTTTTTTTTTTTTATTAGACAGGTATTGTGATGGTCGTTACTAATCCTGAACGCTGACAGGAAATAATTAAATCATGTCAGGGGTGAGGGATTTGGTCATCCAGTATACCTATGACCCTTTTCAGAAACCTCCCTTACATGATCATATAATGACGGTGCTCTGCTCAGCATGACTGGAGCACCATAGTTGTAAACTCCCTTGGAGAACCTCTGCACAGCTTGTTCAGTACAACTTGATGATTCAATAGTAGCAGTCTTAATATGGCTTAGAATACACCCAGTCATTCGTTTTAGAGGTAAGTGTACACTTGAAGAAAACACATTTTTAAAAAAATACAGTAAGCTCATTATTAAAGTACTATCAAGTTTGTTGAGTGAACACAATGGTAATGAAGTGCCACTTAGTCATTTATTTCAAGAATGGAGTTATTTACTTTGTTATTTGTCAGAAAATAACTATATATTTATAAGGTCTGTGCTTGAAGAACCTTTGTTGTATATTCTTAGATGTTTTTTCAGGTAGAGATTCTGATGTTTTCCTTTTCTAGTGACTGACAACAGCATTTGTTGATTTATCTTCATTACTTGGTCTTCACAGTAAGTTAAGGAGATTTTTTTTTTTCTGTGAAAAATTAGCATTTTAAGGATGGCAAATATACTTAACATTTAGAGATCAACTCTGAATTCTGAATATATATGCCGGCGGTCGGCAAACTCATTAGTCAACAGAGCCAAATATCAACAGTACAACGATTGAAATTTCTTTTGAGAGCCAAATTTTTTAAACTTAAATTTCTTCTAACGCCATTTCTTCAAAATAGACTCACCCAGGCCGTGGTATTTTGTGGAAGAGCCACACTCAAGGGGCCAAAGAGCCGCATGTGACTCGCGAGCCGCAGTTTGCCGAACATGGACATATGCATATAAAGACAGTAATTCTACCATAGTTTCATTAAAATAAACACATGAGGTAAAATAACCAGTCCTGTCAGCTACACAAAACCTACAGCATCTGCAAAGAAAATGATATTCATATCACCCCATATGAGTAAGGGAGTGAGTAGGACAAGAAAAAGGCTTCTTGCCCTGGCCAGTGTGGCTCAGTAGGTTGTGCACCATTTCTTGCACAAAAAGTTTGCTGATTTGGTTAGGACCCATGCCCAGCTTGCAGGCTCAACCCCAGATAACAAGCCTGTACAAGGCAGCCCAGTGATGTTTTTCAATCTCTCTCTTCCTCTCCCTTCCTTTCTCTCTAAAAAATCAATAATATACTAGTAGAAATTCATTTTTTAAAGAAAATGGCTTATTTATCTTTTAGCAAAATAATAAAATATGTGCAGCTGTGTTGTTTATATTTAGGCAGGTTCAAATTAATACAGTCACAATTGAAAATTACTCTTAATGCTTCTGAATCACTTTGGCCTTGATATCTGCGGATTTAGAGCAAAATCAGAATGTGGCTCTAAATTGTTTCAGTACTAGCATTGTTCTGCACCAATTTACTTTTAGCCCCTTAATGGAACATAGCCTCACATCAAGGTCAGCTGATGAAAGAGAAGAGTTTGGGCATTGGTGTGTTGTCACGGCTGCCTCACAGACCCATAGCGGTAGCCTCATGTGTCTGTTTCCTCCATCCCTCTCAGGCCTATTGTGAAGACCAAATAACCAAATATTTAAGAAGAATTGCATTACAGACTTAACTCACTGTTAATCACTATACACTAAACTACATTTTATAATCAAAATTATCAACTGAAAATCTCAACATGAGATCAGCCTAGATTCGTTAACAAGGCTCAGAAAATCTCATCTCATTGCAATTTTTTTGGACTGAGATAACCAATTATTTAGCTATTACCACTGAACTAAGAATGAATCTACTTGTTCTTAAAATTTAGTTTTAGCTTCTGTGTACAAATAGTGTACAAATGCAATGGTCTGGTGCCTTGATATGGGCACCAGCAATATTGGCACCACCTGAGAGTGTGTTAGAAAATGCAGATGCCTTAGCTCCAATGCAGATCTACTGAGTTAGAATCTACTTTGTAGCAAGGCCTCTAATTGATATAGATGCACATTAAAGACCCAGATGCTCTGTGGTTTAGGCATTGCAGAGCCCTCATAAGAATTTCATGTTTAAGATTGTGGTTTGTAGCTTCAAAATTTCCATTAATTACTTTAGTGTCCTCAGAAATGTTACTGACATTGAGGCTTCTCATTTTCCTTATCTGTACTATCTATCCCTTGGGATTAAATGAGATTATGAAGATTAAATGGGCCAATACTTAGCCAGTACTCAGAACAGTGATATTCAATACTTAACCAGTTGTATTAAGAGTCTTATACAAAGATGAGACCATTTACATATAATGTAATATCTGAATGTCACTTGTTAATGATTAGAACAACCAAAAATGTAAAATCTCACAAGATAAAAAAGTGATTAACTTTGCCTTGTTTCTCCTTGGATAACTACAATCACAAAAACTACTTTGAGCTGCACATACCATGTGAACCAATTAAATCTCTGAGCTGGCTTCATCCTCAAAATACATATCCTGGCCTTTATTTCCTCCTCCCACTGCTAGTAAATGATGTTTCATTTCTTTCTATGGCTGACATAATATCTTAATGTCTCGTGCTAAGAATTACCCATTTGAGTCAGGACCAGTCTTCCCTATCTAAGCAATGGATATTAGAACACATTTTTTTCAAACTCAAAATACATGGATCATAATGCTTACATTTGACAAAGTCTTATGCTGTACCTAAAGATATTGAAAATTCCAATAAATATTAAATAGCTGCTATAGACACTGAAGTTATTCAGAACACAGACGTAAGATTCCAAAAAAAACATTGAGCATATGCAAGATTCTTAGCATTATCATATTTAAACATAACCACACTGTGAACAAATGCTTTACTTTCCTTTTACAGATGAAGAAACTGAAATGCAAAGAAGTAACTTGGGAACTCTAGTACTCTATTTTGAGTTCAAAGTTGTAGGTACACTTGTTATTGCAGGGGTCCTCAAACTACGGCCCACGGGCCACATGCGGCCCGCCAAGGACATTTATCCGGCCCGCCGGGTGTTTTTGCCGCCACTGCCTGTCCTGCTTAGCAGCTGACTTAGCAGTGTGCATAGGAATTTGTTCATAGTTGTTTTTTTAAACTATAGTCCAGCCCTCCAATGATCTGAGGGACACTGAACTAGCCCCCTGTTTAAAAAGTTTGAGGACCCCTGTGTTATTGGAACATATCCCTCTGTTGCCTTATTTAAGACACTCTGTTCAGGAACAAAATTTTTTTCATAAGCTTGACCTGAGTTCCAAGGAGGGTTGGAAAGAGGAAATAGACAGTGTCTGCAATGTGGGGTTGATAATAGGGACACCTAAGGGACTGGTATTTCTGTCTCCATTATAATTCCTAGTAGTAGTTTTGAAATGGATATAAATCATATGATGATAATCTGACAACTTGTTGTTTAATATTTTTTGTATATGTGGGCCAATATGCATATATTAGGTGGGGAGAAAATTGAAGTACAATAAATTAATCTAAGATATAGTTGTGTTGCTTCTTATCTTTAATTAAGGTGAAATAAAAAGTTTACTTTAGAAAAATATTCATAAGAATTTTTAGGTAATTTTATAAGTGTGTATTATAATTGGATATCATTCAGAATGATACCTCATTATTGAAGGTTCTGTCTTATGCTATACCTAAAAATAATATATTGGCATCTTCTGATGCTTTCATATGGCATTTGAACTTTTTAGAGTGATTTACATTTCTGTTATAAAATATTGAGTAGTCTCTCCTATGAATACATTTAGATTTTTAGCATACCACTTTTAGTTCTTGTTGTGGTATTAATTAATTACCAGCTCTCACAAAAGCCACTATTAGATTAGACATTTCATATGACATTTACCATTAAATAGCACTACCAAAAGCAAAATTACAATGCTGCTCTATATAATTGTACCTATAGAATCTAGTATAGATTGTAGCATTCTCATGATCTGAGAAGGTTATATGTAAAATGACAAGTTGAGGTCAAGAACAAGTGACTATATTTTTTTCCTCCAGTGGATTTTCCAACATCAATGTTCATCTTTATTTTTTTTCTTAAAAGAGGAATATTTAATGCTTTTTTTTTTCTTAAAAAAGTTTTGTGAATTCCATACTATTCCCTGCAATAAACCCATGATCTCAAGTTATTTACTGGCACAAATATTTAAGTAAAATCAAAGTTAATAAAACTATTAACTATTTATCTCATTTACTTTATATTTTGCCTTCTTAAGCAGAACCATATGCTGTACAACTAATAATGTATAGGTGCCACCTAGTGGCAGAGGTAAAACATTTAAATATGAACTACTGATCCTGGTGTTCCTGTTGTATGTGCAGATGCATTTTTGGGGACATTTATATGTATATATTAATATATATACGGGTACTGTAAAGGTGTTGGTACAACCACCATATTAAGATATTTATATTATTTATTTGAATGTGTTGCCATATACCTTGGCTTTTAATATATTTTTGACCTCTGAGACTAAGCCATAATTATAAACTATCAAAGTTTGCAAAGAAAAGAGGGAAAACAGACGCACAAGTGTCCTTGTATTTCTATGAATTATTATTTTATGTAATTATAATAATTTAATACTGTTACTTATAGGTTATCTAAAGGCATACTTATACTAAATCTATTTTGAATTTTGACATTAAGGCCACTAACATCAGCAATCTGCACAGACAATATATTTGTATGTCCTTTAATAGAGATAGCAGAGAAGACAACACTTAAACTTTATCTTTAATGCTTAAATTTTAAATCCAAATTGCTAAATGAAATAATGCTTAATACTTTAATCCTGAGAAACAAAAATGAGAATATTTGTTCATTGGCCATTACCTAGTTTTAAATGCAGGACTTGTGATAGTCACTTCCTTTCTGGCACTTGAGCATCACTTAATTTATTAATGATAACAGCCACCAATTACAGCACAACTTGTTAGGGAAAGAGACAAACCAGCTTATTTGTTTGTCTGACATCCAGAGGATAATTAATATCTTCATTACTGCCCCATTTCCAGCTCTTTCCAGCTGCTTAACCACTTCTATTGGGTGCATAAATCAGTGGTAAGTATTGGCTCTGCCTTAGCCTGAGAGGCACTTTCCACATTCACAACTTTGTTAGTAATACATTCATCAATTGCCCCAGAGCACCTTTGGAAAGGGGAGGTATCCCTGCTTTGTAATTCCTTCACACTCACTTCATTGACAATCCCATTAGCCTTTTGAAATTATAGTTAGTTGTCTGTGGTTCTCTTCTACCTAAGAATCCTATAGGGCAAGGAACTAATTTTCTATTTTCCATGCACCTAAGGAGACCTCAATAAACATTTTTAATATTATGAAAAAAATTAATGAAACTATGAAATGAATAAAATAAATCTATGAAATGAACTATGATTACTAGGTAGTTCTAACAAGGAAGCACAGTGACTTATTCATGATGTGTGACCTAAAACTAGTTTCAGTAGAAAAGCCTAGACAAGAGTGAACAAGGAAGGAACCCAACCACAGCCCTTGCACTCTGAACTCTGTTACACAAGACACAGGTCCTTGTTGACAGATGGATCATCATAGGAACTCAACAAACAATTATTTACTGTAACATGATAGCTCTTGGCTTCCACTTGTTGGACCATGAATATGAACCGACTTAATAGTGCTCACAACAATGATTCTCCTCCTAAAGTGCCCCTGAACATACATTTTTAAGTTTATTATAATTCCACAATTTAAAGTACCTGATTTAGAAATTTATGACAACCAACATTTGTTTTATTCCATGTTTAAATGAGCATTTGCAGACACCTGTGTCAGGGCCTATGCTAAGCACATATGCTTCGTTTACCAGTGAGAAAGCTGATGCCAGCAGCCCTTGAACATCTTACCCACAGTTGCGCAGCTAATGGGTGAAAGAGGTTGGAAACCACACAGTCTGTTTCCTTAAATCATTGACTCTGCTCTGTGAAATGAAGGGGAGAATAATGAAATTTTAAATTCAGTTCAGATTATTCAAGGACATAACTCTGAGTCAATATCTAAGTCAAACTTTTGCAGCCATACTGCATATGATAATACTGTCCTGGAAAAATGCTGAGTCTCAGTAATTGGCGTCCAAAGGCTTGTGATAAATTATTTATGAGATGAGAAGTTTTAAAGGGAGAAAAGGAGCAGAGTGAAAAACTGTGCTAGAATATTCACATCATTAGAGCACTTTCTTGGCCCCTGGCCCCATTCTTCTAAGGTGAAAGTATAAAGCTTATTCTGATTGCAGCATTCTTAATTATCTAAATGAGGAATCAGCTGTCACTAATGGAAGGTGGGTGAAAATGGAAAATTACTCACTACTGGCAGGAGAAGAGCCCGAGGGCTGCCACATGGCTGTCAGTTAGAAAAATATTAAATACTGTATAAAAAAACAAAAGCAGTAGCCAATATCAGGAGGTCATGGGTATAATGGAGAGTCCAAGTGTAAAGCTGAGAAAAGTTTACTATAAGGAAAGTACCTGGAATTTAGTAAGAATCTAAATTGGAAATAAGAACATGTAATGTATTACAACTCCTATGTCACTAAGATTACTATCAGACCCAGCCATAAGTATGGACAAAAACGGGGAGTTGAATTCCAGTGCACCTTAAAGCCCTACTTTCTTCACAATACTTTCCACTTGTCAATGGCATGGTCATGTTCTCTCTAGCTTAAGCCTCTCCAATGTTAAGTCTCACCACTCCTTTAGTTTAAGACAATATGTTTTCCTTATAAATCAACTGTTAAATTTTACATATATTAGAAGATATTTGGCAATTAATAATGCCCAATAAATATTTTAGCATGTATTTGTTTATGCAGTTTAGCAAAATTGTTGACTTAGAGAAAAAAAGGACCCATAAGGAATAGAACAGGAAGAGATTTGATGGGAATTCAATGTGGTGACTCATTATTGATAATGACAGATCAAAACACATGCATGCGATTGGTTCCAGCGAGAGCTTTATATGTATCGCGCATGCGCAAGTCAACTTATTAGCCTTTTATAGATATAGAACAAACTTGCTTAATTAGACCTGCTTTCTGATTTAGCTAAACTTTTTCCAGCCCAGTGAAATACCCCAACTTCTCTTTCAGGTAATTGTCAGCAACACAGCAGTAAATATCAACATGAAGCAGATCATTATTGTAGATCATGCAGGGAGAATAAAGGGTAAAATATTTAACTGCAGCAGTGTTTGACTATATTCTGCGCAGTGAAAAAACCTGAAGTCATTTTCAAGATCCACCATTTCTTACTTATTTTCAGTGGGGTCAAGTTTCTAAGCTTTCTAAGACTCCGTTTTCCAGCTAATGAAAAGAAAATAGGATTCCACTGAGTCTCCTATCTACCTACTCCAGAACTTTTGTGAGGATCAAATAAGATGAGGCATGGGAAAATGCTTCACAGACATTTAATTAAAGTGTGAAGTATTTGCACCTGGCTATAAAGCGCGACCCACAGGTTGAGAACCGCTGCTGTAGAGCCTAAGACCATCGGAAAACACAGATATTTACATTATGATTCATTAACAGTAGCAAAATTACAGTTATGAAGTAGCAACAAAAATAATTTTATGGTTGGGGGTCACCACAACATGAGGAACTGTAATAAAGGGTCGCGGCATTAGAAAGGTTGAGAACCACTGCTATAAAGCAAGTTGTGTTCCTGGGCTGAAGAAACTGCAAGGAGGCTAGTCGCAAGGGAGAGGAAGCTGGGCGTTGCTATGTGATGTCATTACCCAGAACCCACAGTGACCGTTTCCAGGCTGGGCTGGGCTGGGCTGGGCTGTGGGCTGCATTTTACACCATGGGGTCTCGGCAGCGTCGGCTCCGATTTGGTGGGGTGTCGCTCAGGGGTGGTGGTGGGGCCTGTGTCCCACTTGGGGGAAGCCGAGTGTTGCTTTGTCAGTGCCAGATTTGCAGTGCCATTTCTCTGTAAATGGCCAGTGTGCGTCCCGGCAGCTCCTGTGTTGAGCATCTGCCCCCTGGTGGTCCATGTGCATCATAGTGACCAATCGGATGGTCGGACACTTAGTATATTAGCCTTTTATATATATACTATACTAGTATAGATACTTTCTATGGTAAATTAACTTCTTATTTTTTTTTTCTCTTTTTCTGTGAGAGAGTAGTACATTCCATAAAATTCACTTAACGCAGGGAGCAGACTGATTTGTGAGGCCATTCATTCATTCACTCACTCACTCATGGTGTTTTATGTTCCTACTAAATACCAGGCATTATTTTAAGTACTATAGATACATCTAAGAATTATATTCAAAGTATTAAACCATGGATACTTTGGGCACCAGTTAATCAGAACAAACACTGACCAAACAGCACCCTGGAAATGACTGCATATAAACACAGCCTATTCTCCCATGGGGTTTACCATTTACTGGGGCAGATTGATGTGTTAATAGGCAGTCACCAAACAGCATGAAAACTATTCTAAAAAGGTAAACACAGGACAATAAAACTTGTTCAAATAACCCATAAAGTTGTTTTCTCCCTGTTTATGGTCTATTCCATAATTCTTGATGCATTAGGAAGTCCTAATCCAGAGGCACCTAATTAACAAAAAATTTTTATCTTCAGACCATGTGATTTAATTTTAGATAAATTTTAAGAACTTATTAAGAGTAAGCTTTTGAAGTTAATAACTTTTTAATAAAGGATATAATTTTTTTCTAGCTGCTCAATTATTCATTTAAACTACCTTAAAGATTAGTTGTTTTCTTTCAAGTTTCCATATTTTTCACATAGTATGTAAAAGTTACTACATGAATTATATTTTATGTTAACTATGTTTTCAGAAAATGAAGTGATTCTCTAAGGCATTTATCAAATATATTAGAAATTAAAGCAAAGAAAAATAGCCATTTTTACCTCAATAAACCAAATAAATTATCTCTGACTCTTGCTCTGATGTGAAGACCTGGCCAGAAATTCTCAGAGATAAATCAGTGAGTTTAAGGAGAAATGTTTTTCTACTTATTTCTAAGACTTAAGTGGAAATTCCTTTACATGTTAAGCTCTCAAATACTTTCAGGGTACTAATTAAAGTTACTGATTATATTTTAATTAAATAATTTGCCAAAAAAGGTAATTTTTATTTCTGTAATAAAATGTCAGGATTTGTATTTTCTAAAAATATTTCTAAACATGAAGGAAAAAATTAGAAGTCAAGCCTTAATTCATAAACAAAAGCTATATGCCTTTCTAATGATACATAGAAATAAAAATAAAATTATGCACAAACACACATTCTAGGCCCACTAGTTAGTGTGTGTTTCCTAGGTGGCCCACCTCATTTGCTGAACATTTTATGAGAACATTTTACATGTTTTTCTTCTTAAATGTATCATTATGTATTATGCAACATGTGTGGTGCATTGCAGATGTTGCTTTGACTTGCAATTTCCCCTAGGTGGCAATGTTTTCAAAGAAGAGATGCCAGCACCTCCACCAAAGAGAATTGAGCTAGTATGGGCACTGAATATTTATATCCTACTCTAACTACTATTTTCTTGGGGGCAAGGGATATGGAGACAATATGATTTTAAATTCTGTCTCCAAAATATCACAGAATTGAAGAGATGGATATCTACTTTAAAACTGTAACTACATGTTTGAGAAAAGAAACTTCAAAAACATTGGTTTGAAATAAGCTGGGGTTTTGGTTAATTATAGAGAGACTAAAATATTTTACTCAAATTTCAGCTTCTGGATTGTCAATACCTCCTTTTCTAAATCCCTGACATTATAATTTAATGAAATGCTTCATTAATCTCTTCAGATTAATGTAATTTTTTTCACACTGTGCACAGATGCTCTTTTGTGGGTATTCACTGGTAAATGTCGGGTGAAGCCCACTTACATTTTAGATGCTTCCATAATACATTTTAAAAGAGAAACAGGCATTGACATAAAAAATAGACTACTTAGTTGTAGGTAAATGATATGGAGTGAAAAATATTCTAACATTCACAAAGATACAACCTTCTCTTTCTCTGCCACATTCTTTTTATCCTAATATCTATCTTCTAAGACACTCACCATCCACACCTGACATTTGCATATATAAACTTAGCTTTCTTCTGCTTTGGAATTGTTTCGTTTGTGTTTACATTTTCCATTATTTCACCCTAAGTTTCAACCTTCAAGAGAGGTGGGGCTGGCAGTTATTAAGCAGGCCTCCAGCGTTTCTCTCCTAAATGCCATTGCAGAGTAATTTGTAGCATCCTGTAATCCTTCAAAGAAAACAGATATAGAATGAAAGGACCAATTAATATTTAGTTATTTGGAGGCAATTTCATGTTTATTGTATACTTTGACAACCCTGGTCAGTCAGAAAGCAGGAATTACATCATCCCCATTTACAGGTAAATCTCAAAGAATGAAGGTCTTTAATTACAGTAAATTGGTAACTGAAAAGTCAGGACTCAAAGCCTTTTCTTTTTCCTTTGTAAGCTTGATAGGTTTTGACTACGTCCAACTCTAAGACCCAAATTCTATCCCCACGGACTCACCCTTGGCCTCTACCTGCCCACACATACCATGAATGCAAGGCTGTTTTCAACAAGAGGAGCTGTTTCAAAATTAAAGTGAAGTTCTCTGACTAAATAGCTTCTGGGAAAGGATTTATTGAACCAGCTTATAAAAACCTCTCACTTTCTGTTTGGTACGCTGAGCAGAGGCCATCAGCAATAAAGTTAAGCATTGGAGTCCAGTGCACTCACACTAAAACTTTTGCCGGAATCCATTTGGATCTTTGACAGAGTAATTTCACGTCTCTCACAACCTTAACCTTGGCCACTGCTCCAAATGCAAAGTCCATTGGCCCTTGTTATCTCAGATGATCTATCCATCCTCCCCTAAAGTCTCACTGGTGTCCCCTCTCTCTAATCGCTTTTCACACTTACCTCTCCTCCTACAATCCTTCCCCTGTTACTTTTGGAAACCTCCAGTCAAGGCCAGCTACACAATTGGTAGGGCCCAGCACAGCAAAATGTAAATGTGGGTCCTCTTGTGTAAAACGCAGGTGTGTGTGTGTACGCTCACGGGGCGTGTGCTTTTTCCTTTCTTTTCTGGTCTCTTTTTAAAACAGTCACAGTGGTTTTTAAAGAATTATTTAATGGCATGCTCCCTCAGGGAAAAAAAGGTAAGTACATTCCCTCACAGGAGCCCAGTCTGCCCTGCAAATTCCAGTGTGGGATTTGCATTCCTTACTCTTCACTGCCCCCTCTCCCCCAACTCTTTGCCTAGTGCCCTGCTGGGGCCAGCAGCAGTTGCTGGCAGTGGGGGCAAGCGGAGGGCCCCGGGGGGTGTGAGGCAGAGGTGACCAATGTCTTGTCCAGGGAAACAGTGGGAAGGCAGGGCAACAGGTGAAGCAAAAAGCAAGGTTCTCAGTCCCCATGCATTCTCCATCATCCCAATAGATTTCACTTATACAACACAAATTCAAAGATAAAATTAATAAGAATTTCAAGGTGATGTGCACAGAACATAAAGCCCCAACTCCTCGTTTGAGAGTGAGTCCCTCTTTGAGAACTGGAGGAGCACACAGGAATCTGGGCCTGCCCCACCACGGGAAACAGCTTTCCCAGCATCCTCCACCTTTTCCCAGACAGAGCCTTCTGGCTTCAGAGAATCTGGTGCTCCTCCAAGGAACTTAACTTTTTTTGAAGCTGCCTGAGCATGCACTGCTTATTCTCTCATGTTCAGGGGAACTGGGTAGGGCTGGGAAGTGTAACTCCAGCTACATAATGTGGCCCACTTATATACCATTATTCTTTCAAACTTATATAAATGAAATGTACATTTTCACCATGACCTTAGCCCCTCTGCACTTACTTTTTTCATCCGCCAGCCTGCTCTACATTATCTACCTTTCCCTGATCATTTTATTGCCTCTACAGTACAAACTTCCTCTCCATCCCCAAATCCTGCCATCCTCCCAGCTATGTTGGAAACTCAAAAGACAAATTGCTATATCACAGGCACTTGACTTCAACCCCATTAACCTTCAATTTTACATTAGTTATTTAATTTTGTCACCACACCCTTGTTCTTCTCAGAAACCACTAGAACAATGAAATCTTAAATTTTAACTCCCTGTTCTTTGGCAACTTCCTTCTCTTAATTCTATTCTCTAGCCTCTTATTCTCATAGAGTGACACAGCTATTTAGGAGAGAAGAAAAGATTCTTCGGATGCAGTAGAAATAAGTTTCTGATTTTGTCTTGAGGGTTTTAAATTGTCCCATATCAAATTGTCCCATACCTTATGTTTTACAACTTTTGTTTTGATGTCATGTACTTTTGATAGTACATATCACATTTGATAGTACATACACACACACACACACACACACACACACACACACATGCATTCTAAAAATTTGAGGAAGGGGAACACACTTTCTTTTCCATTCTCCACCCTGCCAACTCTCCATGTAGGCTTACTATACATTTTTCTTTGACCTCATTGAGACTCTCAGACTCTCCAACACATTTTTCCTTTATTCTGCCAAGTTCTTTCTTGGCTTCATTTAAATCTGTAATATGTCTAAATTTCATGATTACTTGACTTGCTTTTTGAAACTATTCTCACACCCTTAGTTTTTCCATTAAACCAGCCCAGAAAACCACAAACTCTGAGTCAATAACAATGATCAAAATAGTACTGATCATTGCATGCTTCACATGTTGCCTCTAATGTAACCTTCACAGAGATCTTATGACGTGAATATAATTACCTCCAATTTACAGATAAGGAAACTGAGGATCAGCAAGTTTCACTAACTTTTTCTGAAGTTAGAAACTGTGATTTTTAAACTTTAGTATGTGAAAATAACTAATTATGCTTTCTGGGTTTCACCTCATGGATTCTGACTTGGGAGAATTTGCAAGTGGGATGGTAATCTGAATGTTTAACAATCTCCTAAGATGATTCTGTGAGGCTTATTTGAGGCTCCCATAACCGTCCCTTCAGTTCGCCTTTATTTGTACTTTCCCTGGAAGAGGGAGATTTTCTGGATGGGGAAGGCAGCTGGGGAAGCCCTTATTTTCCTTTTGGACTCTTGCAGTTCTATTATTATTGCCCTCTTACAAACAAAGTAAGATAACAATCATCTGTGCCCAAAACAAAATTTATTTTGAAAAATAAATCATACAATGACAAACATGGAATATCAGTTAATTATATAAAAATAGTTGTATTTAAGTTATTGTCTCCATTTGGAAGCTCAGGATTAGTTATTAGCAAGTCTAATCATTTTTTCTTTTATTTTATTGATTTTTTTTTTAAAACTTATTTGGACCATTGTGACTTTCAATAAAAATCTCCAACAATACCATAACCTACTGCCATACCTCCAGTTCTGACCATGAGAAAATAAAACATGTGGAGACATTCACTGACTCTCTGTATAATTATCCACATAGTGGCTATGAGTTAGAAGAACATTATAAAACTTGTTATAATGAAATCTGTATATATAAAAGGCTAAGTGTCCCTCCGACTGTCCAACTAGTAGCTATGACATGCACTGACCACCAAGGAGCAGACACTCAATGCAGGAGCTGCCATGACGCACACTGGCCAGCACCATGGACCTGGCTCTGGCAAACCAATACTCAGCTTCCCCCAAGTGGGACACAGTCCCCACCACCACCCCTGAGCAACACTCCACCAAATCGCAGCCAACACTGCCAAGACCCTATGGTGCAAAATGCAGCCCACAGCCCAGCCCAGAAATGGTCTCTGTGGGTTCTGGGTAATGACATCACATAACAACACCCAGCTTCCTCTCCCTAGCGACTAGTCTTCTTGCAGTTTCTTCAGCCCAGGAACACGACCTGCTTTATAGCCAGGTGCAAACACTTTACACTTTAATCAAATGTCTGTGAAGCATTTTTCCATGCCTCATCTCATTTGATCCTACAGAAGTTCTGGAGTAGGTAGATGGGAGACTTGGTGGAATCCTATTTTCTTTTCATTAGCCAGAAAACAGAGATTTAGAAAGTTTAGAACTTGCCCCAACTAAAAAGAAGAAATGGTAGAACTTGAAAATGATTTCAGGTTTTCTCCCTGTGCAGAATATAGTCAAACACTGCTGCAGTTAAATATTTTACTCTTTATTCTCCCTGCGTGATCTACAATAATAACCTGCTTCGTTGATATTTACTGCTGTGTTGCTGACAATTACCTGAAAGAGAAGTTGGGGAGCTTCACTGGGCTGGTAAAAGTTTAGCTAAATCAGAAAGCAGGTTTAATTAAATAATTTTATTCTATATATATATATAAATGGCTAAGTTGACTCGCACATATACAATACATATACTGCTCTCACTTGCGCCAATCGCATGCGTGTGTTTCAATTTGTCATTGTGGATCGTGAATTTGGTTGACACTTCTATTATAGAGAAAGGGTGAATATTGATATTAAAATATTTCTTCTAATTAATTTCCTTTCAATGTGCACGAATTTGTGCACTGGGCCTCTAGTCTTACATAAAAATAATATAAGTAGATACGTGATTTTAAATATATCAATAGAAGAAACAGCTGGCATTTTTTAATTTAATAACCTGTGATTTTTCTGGCTTATTAATAATCAATGTATTATAGTGACTATTGCCTTTTGTTTGTTTGTTTGTTTTTGAGACTATTGCCTTTGAAAGTCTGATAGTCTACATTCATTACAGGGAGTTTCACTCTTCCACAATTCTTATACTTGCATGTTAACTTGATTTAATTGCATTCATAGTATTCAAAAGTCTTGAGTGTATCTGAAATGTTATATTCCATTCCTTATTTTCTTCTTATGTCAGTGGCTGCTTTGCCCAATGTAGACAGCTGGGATAGCATATGTTTCTTCAAAAGAAACCTTTAAAATTTAAAATTTGGAGAGCACATTTTTAAAATGCATCAGAAAGTGGGGTGCATTTTGTTTCTTACGAGACTTATGAAATATGTGGAAGAATTCAAACATCAACATGTAGGAAACCTCATTATATACTTGAAGGTACACTGTAATAGTGAAACTATTGTAATAACCTGGTTATCAGTAACAAGAAAGAGGTAAAGGGGAGGCCAGATAATATAGGTATACCATTTGTACAGCTTTGCCAGGAAGCTACAGTTTAACATTCTCCAAGTCTGTTCCCCACAAATCGATGTGGGAAGGGACTGGACAGAGGCAGTTTAGATGCATGCTCAATAAGGTCTGTTTGATGTGGGAAGGTACCTGCCTATCAATCAAATCTGGGAACTAATCATAGGCCAGAATAGGTATGGCCACTGCAAGGAGGCAAAACCTGAGATACATAAGTTCCTAAACAAGGGGACTTCTTGCTTTGGCCCTCTTGCACTCCTGGTTGTCTTGTTGTAGGAGGCATGCTCCCCCAAATTCACTCATGTGGCCCACAGCCACGTAGACCCCACTCACAATAAACTGTGGACTGGAATCAGCCTGGTGCTGTGCCAGACTCAACTCCACCAGGGAATGGAAACTTTGGACACTGGCTTTGCTTCTAGCTGTACTGAACCCCCAGCTCAACATTTTCCAGGACTGGTTTAATGGAAATGGGACTTTGCAAACCAAGGGCTATAACTGTACACAAATAATAACCACTCATTCTCCCACGAGAATCTTAGAAATTTCTTTTTATCAAGATATTGTGAGAAACCCACTCCCACTAGCAATGGAGAAATTCAACCTGTGCACTTTTCTGATAACAATAGGACTAAGTCCAGAGATGTTTCATTACATTTTAGCACAATTTTACATAAATCATTTAAACTGATGGCATTATATGTCCTCATTTATAAATAAAAGTTAATAATGCTTGCCTTAGAGTATATTTTTTTAAGACCAAGTGAAGTGATGAAAGTAAAAACACACTGATGAAGGTGGAAGGCAAGAGAAGGAAGAAGTATTTCTTAGCCATCCATTGTGTCCTAGTCCCTTTGCCAAGCACATCATTTATAAATATACATATATATTCACTTAATCTTCACAATCCACTCAGTAGAGTAGGTATATTGACCCATATGTTATGGAAAGTATGCTAAGGCTCTTAAGAAATTAATAGGTTGCTTAAGGCCATGCAGTAAGTTGTGGAGCTTTGATAAGCAAATTATGTGGGTCCACCTTCCAAATCCAACCAAGTCTTATCACCTCTACTATTATCACCCTGGTGCTAGCAATCACCAGTTCTTCCCAGGGCTATTGCAATAGCTTAACTCTACCCTATTTTTGCCTTTGTCTTCCTATAGTCTGCTATTCACACATAAGAGGGAAACCTTTTAGAATTTATCAGATCATTCACACTTCTACTCAAAACGCTCAAATAACATTTTAACTCATTTAGAATAAATGCCAATGGCCTTAAGGAGTCATTGAGCCCCTTGCATTTTCTGGCCTCCTATCTCCTATTATTTCTTTGGCTTTGATCTCTTATCATTCTGCCCTTTGTAGGCTGCTATCCAGCCACACTGGCCAGTTGCATCCCTTCCCCTCACAGTTCCTCAAACATTGCAGTCATGCTCCTTCTTGGAAACTTTTGCATGGCATTGTTCTCTACAAAAATATTTCTTTCTCTTGCTGGTGTTGTGCATCTCTTCCTCATCTCTTTCAAATCTTTGCTCAAATGTCACCTTCTTAATGAAGCTTTACCTAAATTGCCTCATATCCAACCCTCATCTTGGAATTCCTTCTCCCTTGCTTTATTTAATTTTTTCTTATATTTATTACCATTTGCTTCAGAAAAATATCATTTGCATAGTTTATCCCATTTCTCACTAGTAGAAGAGCATCTTGAGTATTCATACTCCTAATGTGTTTTCATGCTGTTATATCCCACTTGGGAGAAGCCCAAAGTTGAGTCACTATCCTGTAATTGCCCTTGATTGAAGGGGATCTTCCTCACCAAGGTAAGTACCATCCCTGGGGGAAGCCCCCACTATAACTGGTAGATGAGACTATGAAGGCTCAGACCCCTTGCCACAATCTGAAACAACTCTGAAGGGCCATCCAGCTTAAGAGCTCCCAGGAGTCATGCTGAGAATTTTTTGCAACCCTGTTACAATTTATCATTTCCCCTCTGCCCAATTTTGCTTTTTTCACTTCTTTCAAAATGTTGTTCCTAGGAGTATGCCCTATAAATCTCCTGCAAGCAAATTTTCATTTCAGACTTTCTTTCCTTGGGGCCCCAATCTAACACCAACAAAAATCATGGCATACAATAAATAGGTGTTTCAATAAATAAAATATATTTTGAATTAAAAAAAAATGAAGGGAGGAATAGAATAGAGTAGATCCGGATAGGATAGAACAGAATAGGATAATGGTTAAGAATTTGTGATCTAGACTCAGAAAGATCTGCATTTGAATCACCACTCCGACTTTTAATTCCTATGACTTAGAATTATAGTTAAAAATTAATTTTACTCACCCATGAAAGATAATATAATATTACCTTTCTCAGAGAATGTTGGTTAGGAGTAAATGAGATCAACCATATAAAATCCCCATTTTAGTGCAAGGAACATTTAAGTCCTTAATAGATACTATTAAAATAATTATTACACTTACTATTTATGCAAAAGATGTAGTCAATTTTATAAATCAAGAGTTCTTTCTTTGTGTGACTTCATTCAAATCTTTTACCAGGTCAGAATAAAAAGAAGGAAATAAATAATCTCCATCATCTCCAAGAAAATATATTTGAGAGCGAAAGTGAGAAATATGAAAATAGTAATGATGGACACAGGGGAAATAGATTAAATAAAACTATAGTCACAGACTTCTAGAGCAGAAACAAATGTAATGTACCAGTAAGTATTATAATTCTGTTAGAGTGCTTAAAAGGGCAAGTAGTCCAGCCTCTGTTTCTCGGCTGGACTTAGTTAAGTCATTCAAAGCAGTGTCATCTAAATGAGTCTAATAAATAGTATGAAGAAATATTTCAAGATCTCTCACTGGGTTTATTCCAATGTTTAGTCACCTGATACCATCAGAGTCTCCTTCAAATAACCTTTAATCTATTTCTAGAATTTTAATCTATTTCATGCAGTTTTGGCCACTATATTAATGCAGGACAAAAAAATCTCTCTTCTTTGAGCCTCAACGTCAGTACTTTAATTAATCGAGTTATTTATAGAGTCTTGTGCCAAGTATTAGGTTGGGCTTGATGACAAGTTTTAATTCATGATCCTCCTTATTGTTCTATGACCCCCTTGGAGTCCCCGAGTCCCTTTCATCTTTTCTAATAGTCTTATTATTCATTTTTAATAGTCTTATTTTCATTTTTGTTGATCTTTGAAAGAGCTCCAATTTCTCTACTACTCTTATAAATACTTTAGGAAAGGCTTGATTATTGCCAAATATGGGAGAAAGATTACTATCCATAAAAAGCTTGTCATACTGCTATTAATATACTCCAGCATAATGTTATCTTTTTAAATAATTGCTTCATGCTGCTGAATCATTCAATTTGTGTTATATGATAAATCTTAAGCCATTTCCTCCACTCAGTATTTGAGCACACAGAGTCTTTCTTAAATCAATGGATTTTTTTGTTCCTTTTTGTACCATCTTTCATTTAAACTTATTAAAAGCAGTCCTAGTTTGCTTTTTAACATGGTAACACGTGTTTATTAGTAGAACTTTGAGGCATCAGAGAGAAAACACATGGGAAGAAAATATTTTTATATAGAAGAAGACTGGATTATTGAAACGTGGGGTTCGGGTTGCAGACTTCTTCTCGTGGGTCCTTGTCCGACAAAGATGAAGAATAAATTCATGGACTAAAAGATTTCTTTAATAAAAATGTAGAAGTTTATTGGAAGCATATAGAAACTCCATCTGGGCAGGGTATCCCTGGAGAGGGCCCCCCAAAAATAATCTGTCTCGTGTCCCTTTGTCTCAGGTTTATATATCTTGTAGCTCTTTGTCTCTTCATGCTCCTTTCTAATTGGACCCCTTCCCTATTTTATGACCCTGTGCTCTCCTAATTAGTCACTCTTGTTTCAAAGTCCAAAACCCACATGGTGCCCACCCCCTCGCTCTCCCCTTATCTTGCAACATTCCTCTATCTTCTGTGAAAGTATGTTTCCTTCTCCCCGGTACTCTGTGGATTTTCTTTATCCTCTGTGAATGTATGCCTTCCTCCCCCCTTAATCTGTGGCATTTTCTATTTTCTGTGAATGTATGCCTCTGGTGGCTCCAAGACCTCACCTACACATTCCTCCCCCATGGACTGTCTTCATTCCCTAAACCTGCCTATTCCATCTCTAGAATTCCTTTCAGTATGTTAATCTATTGGTCTGCTCATTCAATTCTGTCTGTGGATTTTAGGCAGACAATCATATTCAAGTTAAATTCTCATCTTTTTAAAAATTATCAATTCTTATACTCTTTCTAATATAGTTCAATTTAACCCAATATTTGGCACCTATTATGTGTCAGGTATTGTGCTAGATATTCACCCTACAAAAAGAATAAACATGGGCCTTATTAACAAGTTCTAAACATAGAGGTGGCAAAATATTCCAAGTGCCAAATAGAGGAATATATACAGTCAGAGAAAGGCCAGTTGATAGACTCCCTGGTAGAGATATGCTAGCCTGAGCTGAAATATATTTTATATTAACACTTTAAATATATATATATATATATATATATATATATATATATATATACACACACATATACATATATATATATATATATATATATATATATATATATATATATATATATATATATGTCAGATCAAGTCCATCCCACTTTTCTGTATCATTCTTTTAGTATTACTATTGGCAGTATCCTCTTACTTGTTTTTCCTTCAGCCTGTTCATTGCGTCAATTTGACCTATTTTAG
Organism: Ia io; assembly: GCA_025583905.1. NCBI lineage: Eukaryota > Metazoa > Chordata > Mammalia > Chiroptera > Vespertilionidae > Ia > Ia io. Next base: position 24,241,826 of record JAJQQW010000007.1, read on the forward strand.
CACTCAAGTTCTTTAAAACTGTGTAACCCCCACAGAACTGCCTTTTTCATGCCTCATCATACTGGAAGTAACCATTACAAAGTGTTACATCTTCTCTGAAATCTGCTTCTTAGCATCTTCTCTCTTTTACCACAGACTACTTTCAATTTTATACCCTCACTCAGCTGCTCTGTCAACTAATAAGTAAACGTATAATGAAAGTGTTTTAAATCATAGAATAACAGAGGTTTCTGCAGCAGTGACCCCTTTTCCTCTTTTAAATTTTGGGCCCAATTACTTCAATACTAGCACTATTAATACCCTCCCTTCCTAAAACATTTCAAGCCATCTATGTCAATCTGAAGTCAGAATTCTTTCCTGGTAACCACAGCCTAATCTCCCCTAACAAGCCCACAGAGTAATACTTAGAGGAATTACAAAACCTTGTGGCACTGAACAATTACTGATTCGTGCTTTCTATTTTCAGGCGGTCTTCTTCACTGCCTGGTACTGTTTTTATTCATGTCTTATTAATTATCCAGTGAATTTTCCATACTTGCCCTTCTCTATCTGCAGAAGGGTTACTGGAAGTTCTCAATACCATGATTCCTTCATTCCTTACAGTTGACATTTAGATTAATTTTATAGAGATGAGATATCAGAAGCAATCAATTTGGGACACTACTATACAAAATTAAAGGAGGGTGAGGCTGAAAAGTAATTCACATCAGAAGATTCTAACATGTGATCAGAGTGTGGGCCAAAAAGGGTTATAATTAGTGCAGTCAATAAAGACAAAGAGTTTGAGAACTTTCCACTCTGGGAGTAAGAGAAGTATTCTCTAGTCTTTCAGTACAAGGAGGGAGGTTTAGGGGAGCAGAACAGATCCACCTTTAGAAATTGGTTGAGGATCTGAAAACTCATAGCATAGGATCTAAATGTAGGCTGGGGAACATGGGATAGGGACCAAGGAAAAGCAGCTTAAGGACTCAGTTCCAAAGAAAGTGAGTACATTATTAAGCACAGCTTGAGCAGTGGATACAGAGCCCAGAGGCAAGAATGATCTTGATGCCAGATAATGTCTATTGAGGGCAGGAGCCTAAAGCAAAACCTGTCCCAGGAGGCAGGGGGTGAACTAGATTCACAATAGAGTAGAATTAATCCTATGGTGGGAGCAAATAGGATAGATGATAAGCATGAAGAAGTGAACACAATGGAGCCAAACAGCATGTTAGCACAGATTGCTATCCCCGCTTTCCCCTATGTCTTTGTACTAACATATACAGTGTGTCCCAAAAAAATGTATGCACACTTTGAATAATTATAAAGACACTGTTTATTAAAATACTAGTGTCCCAATGCACGAATGAAGATTCGTGCAAGAATGGGCCTTCATTCTCCTGGCTGCCGGCACCACCTTCTCTCTGGCTGGAGCAGCCTTTCTGCCTTCCCATGTTGCCCAGAGGCCTGGAGTGACTGGGGTGTTGCAGAAAGCCTGCGTCGTCGCCATGGTGATGATGCAAGCATCCTGCACCATGCTCAGCACCTGCATATGCAAATTAACCCGACATCTTTGTTGGGTTAATTTGCATACTCACTCCTGATAGGCTGGTGGGCGTTGTGAAGCTACGGTCAAATGGCATGTTACTCTTTTATTAGGTAGATGTTTCATTTTCAAAATGTAATAGAATCTGCTATTAAAGTGTGTATACATTTTTGGGACACTGTGTATTTGTATTTTTTTTTAAACTTTTCTTCAGATTCACAAGAGAAAATTCCTGTAAACATAACTAGCTGTTTTGGCAGAAATGATATTTGATATTGAAGGATTTCTCAAAATATTTCACTTTTCTCTGCTTAAGATATATGCCTTACATCAGCACAGACTCACAATTTCAGCCACCTATGCATATGGAATTTTAAGGGTCATATTTCAAAGAGAAATACCACAGACATTTATTATGATATTGTCATTTTATTGACCTTAGATGAATGAATGATGGTCTCAACTTGATTTATTGGATAGCTTTTATCCTGAGAACAGTTGTGGTTTCATAAGAGTTCCTCTTTTTGTTTGATTTTTTTTAAAACTTCACACCATTCACCTGGAATAGAATATTGAAATCACTCTACATTTCAATATTTTAGACTGATTTCAATATTGGCTTATTGGAAGGTAATTAATAGCAAAAAAAATGAATCAAATTATAGGATGTTATTGTGTCTCTAGCAACTGTGGCCCCAACAGCCAGTACTTAATTTATCCTTATTTGCAAAGCCCACAATGTTTTATTAAGAAACATGAAGGTAACCATTCCACATGTAAAGGTGAACATTTCTTTCTACTTCCTTGTAGAACATGTTTTATAGTGCACTTTCTGGTAGTCTCATACGGGTTTCTGACCGTCCACCTTCAATTTCCTCCATACTATGTGGAGGAAAAAAATTCCATCCAAAAAATTAAGAAAATCATTTTTTAAACTTGTCTGTGTTTTCATTTTAATTCTCTTCTTCTTTTTTCTGGCATCTTTTAAGTAAGTACCTGCCATTGTCAGATTAATCTGAAGAAATCATACTAACTCCTTTGGATCTCTATCTTTAACATAAAAAAGTGAGGCTAAATGTGTTCTTGTAACAAAGGTCTATAATTCTAAAAATATAACTTTTTAAAGAGTTATGATTCTAAAAAATCTTTAGAGCTAAAAGCTCTATATTAGATAACTTGAACTCCCTATTTCACAAAAAATAATTATTGTTTAGGACAGTTATTTTTTACCTTTTTCATCTCATGGCACACATAAATTAATTACTAAAATTCTTCTACACACCAAAATTTATATTTTTTGCTGATCTGACAAAAATAGGTATAATTTAGATTCATTCACACTGGATTGCTATTGTTGTGTTGGCTATTGTCATTTTTTTTTTTTTAATTTGATAGTCTAAGGCAGTGGTCTGCAAACTCATTAGTCAACAGAGCCAAATATCAACAGTACAACGATTGAAATTTCTTTTGAGAGCCAAATTTTTTAAACTTAAACTTCTTCTAATGCCACTTCTTCAAAATAGACTCGCCCAGGCCGTGGTATTTTTGTGGAAGAGCCACACTCAAGGGGCTCGCGAGCCGCAGTTTGCCGACCCCGGTTTAAGGGAAAAGAGGTCAGTACTTCTGACTAGTCAGGTTTTGCATGTTTTAAAAATTCTTGTGGCACACTGTTTAAAAAATCACTGGTTTAAAATACAGCATATGATTGAATAATATAGTTTTATTCTCCTTGATTTATACCTTCTTAATTTATAATATTAATATGAATTAGTAAATAGAGGTCAGTAGCTGTTATTTTTATAAAAATGAAGTACAGTTCTATAAATATATATGATAAAATACCACTCTACCAATATATACTTTTTTTCCCCAGGGCATCTGCCCTTTAATATACCTGGTAATTGTTGCACTAACATTTCAGTTTGAAACGGGGATATCTGTGGTGCAAATTAATTATGATAGTAGCAGGTGTAAGCTATTTTGACCTATTTATTTACTTTAGCAGCTAAAATTGGGGACTAAAAATGTCATAAAAATATTCAACATATATACAACATTTACACTGTCCTAAGCAATAATTATATATATTTATGCACACATACAGGCTGGGAAATGTGAATAGGAATTAAGGAAAAAATACATATATACATAGGTTGGGGTAAAAGTAGATATACAGCTGTCAATACATGAAACTCACAGTTAATAAAGCTATTGTAATAATCATAACATACATGTCTTTTTCCATATGAACAACTGTATATTCACTTTTTCCCCACAGTGTGTGTATGTGTGTGCATATATATATATATCAACTCATTCAGTCCCGACAAGCACCCTAGAAGATACCCATTTTAGAGAAGAATAAAGTGAGGTTCAAAGAAGTCAAGTAGCTTGCCCAAGATCCATGGACATTTTGGAATTGAAATACAGGCAGTGTAGCCCACATTTTTGCTTCTAAGGCTGCTTCATTCTTCCTCTCATTGAAAATCTCTATTTCTGTCCATATCCCATTTTTGCTTATCTCTTATTTACTTGATTAACATGCTATCTCTTCCATTTCAATAACATGGACTCTGTCAGTCCTGATGAAAAGATGCAAACTTTCCTCTTGCCTCCAGATGGAAAGTTCCAGGAGGGGAGGTATTCAGTTTAGTCCAATCACTGTAATCAAGGAAAATGGGGTAGGATTGGATAGGATTCAGTCACATGACAACCCTTTATCCAGAAGTGATATCCCACTAAAACCACTTCAAGATAGATTATTAGAGTCACCCCATAATTTTAAATAGGTAGGTAAGTTTGGGGGGAGTCAAAGTTATAGTGAATTGTTTTACTGCATGGGGGATGATTGTCCATAACACATGAGTTGTCAACTATATAGCAACTCTTGAATTGGGCGAAATGAGAATTGAGGGCTCAGGCAAAAACTCACCCAATTCACTGGGATCTTTTTTGTTCTGCTGAATGTAACTCAAACCCATATTTTCAGAGGCAAAGAGAAACTTAGCCATCTTCCTCAGGTTCTCAGTTAATCTGGCTGACAAACGTTCTTTTGGTCTAATTCCAGGAGTTCCTGTAGCCTCAAATGTTTCATATCCCCAAGGAAGAATCTTCTATTGTATATATGCCTCTGAAAGATACTGAAAGGGAAAGACCTTAAAAGAAAAGATTGTGGGTATGCCTTATGAATGTTTTTCACCTTTTGGTGTGTGTGTGTGTTTTCAATCTGGTATATTGTTTTAAGCCCTCCCCCCAATTATTTTAGATATCAAACTAATGTTTTAAATGAAATATGATAAAAGAGCCACAGGATACTTGGAATTTATACATCTATTGTTTATATATTATTAGGTTACTGAACTGTGTTTGTTCCAGAATAAGTTATTTTCTTATAGGGTTAGAGATGAGTATAAGGAAAATCAGTTATCAGCATTCCTTTTTTTTTTTTTTAACTTTCTAAGTTGTATGTAACTGCCATCCTTATTTCCAAATTATATTCTAAAACATAGTAAGTTCAGAATGGGATGCTGCAGGACAGTGGTTTGCAAAATGTGGTTTCCCAGATCAACATCATCGGCATTCTGGGAACTTACAAATGCAAATTCTGGGGCCCCAATCTTTATTAATTAGTACTGAGATAGACATTTATGTCAGAGGTTTAATACAGACAATCCCATTAGTTTCTCTTCGCAAACACAGAATATATTCCCAGCTCTTCCACACAGAGTTGGGGAAATATTTCTTGGCTGAGCTATTTTGTGTTTGCCAATGGCACTCTAATTTGACATCAATACAATTTTCCCTGGATCTTGCTTAGAGTATAAAGTTTTGTCCCTTTGGGGAATGCTATAGTCTGCTTCAGTGGCTGATCCATAAATTCAATGGCTTCTTTTTTTACAGTTTTATTTCTTATTGGGTGAAGCTCCCAGAGTCTCTCCTTGTACTACTCATGTAAAATATAGACATTAAAAAAGTGAAATAGGTTATTGGTAGTCATTTTTAGTGTCTACTCTGGACAAATTTCAAGAATGCCCTATGAAAGCACTGGTTATCATTCTCTGACAATATGTCTCCAACATATTACTCATAAATGTTTGACTTTCACAGGCTAGAAATCTAGTAGATGATATAAAGTATCATGAGCTTGTACCAACAAGCTGAGTCACCACCAACAAAAACTAGTTTGCACTCTTCCATTTTCACAGTGTTCTCTGCTTAGAATCAATATACCACAAAATGCTGTGGTAGACAAGCAGACCTTCTTGGTTTTGGTAGGATTAGCGTGGTTATAGCTTGTTGAAGTGATGTATCACTGTGCATTTGCTCCCTGGTTTTAAGAGCGAATCTACATTTACTCACCTAAGTAACTTAATAGCTTAGAGGGATAAAATAGAGGGATAAAAAGGAAGTGTGTATAGGATGCCAAAAAATCTGGGAAGAAAGGAAGAGCAAGGAGGAAAGCCTTAATGCCAGGAGCCCCACGCTTGGAGAACAAACATGCATGAAGGTGCAACCCGGCAGGTACAGGGAATAAAAAAGTTGTTTAATAGCAAGAATCTATATTTACTCACCTAAGTAACTTAATAGCTTGACAAATTTTAGGTAAGCTGTTTAACATGATATACATTTCTGCTATAAAGGAAAAGCATATGCCTCATATTTGTATTGGATCTACTAGTACTAGTGTATAGTGAGGCCTACCTACATCCAGCTATTTTGGCTGCAAACAATACTCAGTTGACTCACTAAAATAATTGTCTCAAGTCTAGCATAGGAATAAATGTTTCAATGTCTTAGTTAAGAGGCCACAGTATTTTATTGTATTTTTCAAATATTCGTGTGCAAGTTTCTTTCAATCATCTACTTAGGGTCTAGATGTCCCTGTTGATGTTACAGTTTGTGAAAGCAGATTTGAGCACTTAATTATGTTCCAGGCATTGCTTTTAGAGCTGAGGAAATATTGTGAGGAAGCATTCCATGAGAAATCTTGGAGGGGGCATGGGTTTGGCATTACATTGAACACATAATTGGGTACAAGTGGTTTGAAGTCTGAAATTGTTGAAAATGGATGATGCTGAGTATGGCATTCCCATCAGACAGTCTTAATGAGGATTTTTGCTCCTACACAGCTCTTGCCATTAAACAACTTTTTTATTCCCTGTACCTGCCGGGTTGCACCTTCACGCATGTTTGTTCTCCAAGTGTGGGGCTCCTGGCATTAAGGCTTTCCTCCTTGCTCTTCCTTTCTTCCCAGATTTTTTTTTGGCATCCTACACACACTTCCTTTTTATCCCTCCAGACAAAACTATCTTCTCTTCTTCTCGTTCACAGTGGTTCTTTTTGTACAACATGGTGGATCCTACTTATCCATCCAAACTTAAGCCCCAATTATTACTAGTAGCAAACAGCCTCCTCCACTTCCACTAGAGGGCAGTGAAAGTTCAATCTTGATACCCTACAGAGAATCCAGGGGTTTCCAGGTGGTTTTAATCGGATGGCATTCTAGAAAGGGTCCCAGAAGAGGTGAGGAGGGTATTTGGGAGTAAGGAACAGACACAATAAAACCACTTCCCTGTTTGGTGAAATACTTTATTCCTAAGATCTAGCCAATGGGGTTTTCCACCTGCGATGCCCAGTGTATGAACAAAGGAAGCTATAGATGGCCTGGGTGTACTATCAAAGGGTTCTGAACACATTATAGTAGTCCCCTTTATCTGCAGGGCATATGTTCCAAGACCCTCAGTGGATTCCTGAAACTGCAGATAGTACCGAACCCAATATATACTATGTTTTTCCAACACATAAATACTGTTGATAAAGTTTACACTATAAATTAGATTCAGAAAGAAATGAATAACAAGAACTAATAATAAAGTAGAATAATTATAACAATATATTCTACAATAGAACTATTATAACAATATATATAATAAGTGATTAATAATAGTAACTAATAATATAGAAAAGATATAACAATAAACCGTAATAATAGGTATGTGAATGTGATCTCTCTCTTTCTCTGTTTCTCTCTCAAAATATCTTATTGCACTGCACTCACCCTTCTTGGGATGATGTGTTCACTGTGGATAACTGAAACCATAGGAAGCAAAACCATGAAGAAGGGGGACTATCTGTATATGAAAACTCCAGCTAGTGTATTATAAAAATACTAGGGGCCCAGTGCATGAATTTGTGCTCCTTGAAAGGAACTATGGGCCTAGAGGCTGCGGTAGGCACAGGGGCGGGTCTTGGCCCATCCTCCGCATCCCGCCTGGCCCCTCCCTCCATGGCCCCCCATCCCCTGTCTGCTGGAAGCCCCACTCCTGCCACTGTTCCCATGCATTGACGGCGTCAGCCCTGCTTGCACCCGCTGAAGGCGCCAAGTGATGGTGCCGGGCACCAGCAGCAGGTGCAAGCGGGGCAGGTGCTGGCATTGGTTGTGAATGGCAGCTCCGGTGCCAGAAGCGGGTGTGAGCAGGGCTGACACCGACAGCAGGTGTAGCGCCGGGCAGGACCACAGTGCACAGGAGCAAAGAATTTTCAGTAATCACCAGAGGCTTGCCCCAATGACAGCAACCAGCACCCCACTTTGGTCTGGCACACCTGCTCACCTGCTCCACCATCCTGCCATGGCCGATTACCACCATGTTCCGCACATGCCCCTTGGTGGTCAGCGCATGTCATAGAGACCAGTTGTTCATTTGTTCGGTTGTTCCGGTTGTTCCGCCATTGGGTCTATTTGCATATTAGCCTTTTATTATATAAGATTGATAAACACACCTTCTTGGTTTACACTCATTTCTAAAAGAAACTGCCTCTGTGACAGTACTAGCTGCCTGAGTTGTAATGTATGTAACAAATGGTTCCTTGACTATACGTTGGCCAGGCAACAATGACTTCTGTTGCCTGGCTTAAAAAGATGACTTAGGTATGTCCAACTCTTGCTTCTATAAACTTAGATTTTGAATAGGAGATGTGTGAAATGTTTTCTAGTTAGCAGTGGAAGTTTAAGGTGAAAATTTATGATATAGATAAAAGGCCCAAGGAATCCATGTGTAAACTGAAGTTATGAGGGAACACAAAATAATGAGAAATCTGTTGTGGTGTAGAGAAGCAGACAGACTCTGAGGAAGGAGAAATCATTTATTTCCATAATGAGCTTTTTATGGCTTTCCACTTACAGTATATACATGTCATTATGTAGCAGGATATGTATTCTCAAACAGTTTTAATTTAAAAAATGCAACTACTTTTTGATATATTTCAAATTGTTATTTGATTCTTTTTTTATATATTTTTATTGTTTTTAGAGAGGAAGGGAGAGGGAGAGAGAGAGAGAAACATCAATGATGAGAATCATTGATTGGCTGCATCTTGCACGCCCCCTACTGGGGATTGAGCCCACAACCCCTGGAATGTGCCCTTGACCAGAATCGAACCTGGGACCCTTTGGTCCACAGGCTGACGCTCTATTCACTGAGCCAAACCAGCTACGGCTCATTTGATTCTTTTTGAGCCATTCTCTACTAGGTTACTCTTCTTTCTAACAGTATTCAGAGATTTATCAGTGTTCTCATCCTGCCAGGGCTTTACCTTGATAATTAGAGTTTAAAGCCTTTGAAGACTTCTGTTTTGCTTCTGGTAGCAGCACCACTGCTCCAGCACTGATGAATGCTCTTGTCAAATGGTCCTTAATTCAAGTCCGAGGACTCTTCTTACCACTGAGGTAAAGAATTTGGTTGACCAATTTCAAGATGCTCCTCTTAACTGGTGATTCCCAAATGGGGAATCTCGTAGTTCTTTTCCCTCTTTGATTCCAGCTCCTGGAATGATCTCTTTAAGGCTGGCTTGCTCTGAGGAGTCCATCAGCACTCCAACTCTATCTTCTCAGATCTTTCATGAACTAGCAAAGAATTATAGACTATCCTGATACCCCACTTATTTCCACAGGAAGAGAGATTAGCTCACTTGTCCCTGTGGGATTAAGATTAACAACATATCCCTCCTTCTTAACTTTGAATATACTAGGTAAACTCAGGATGGCTAGTTCTGTTGTCACGTTTCCTTAAAACCACTTTGTCATTCACTAGGGAGAAATCATAGACAGTACCGAGACATATGTCATGATTTCTTTATATCCTTTGTCCCAAAGGTCAGGTGCATAGAATTCAATCTTCCTCATCCAATAGAGGTCTCAGATTAAAATAATATTGAAGTTCACAATTCAATTATATGCTTCTTGACTTCTGATTGCATCATGTCTGATTTATAGGGTTCTTTCCATGGAACACTAGGATAGAGCCATATGCTGTGCATTTGGCTCCTTCTATTATCTTTCCAGATTTACCCTGTAGTATCAAGTGGTGTGAGATGAAGAATAAGATTCTAACTGCTAGAGTGTGCCATGCTAAGAATATGAAGAAGCACATATTGAGATAAAGAATAGTTCCCTTAGCTCTGGCTGGGTAATTCAGTTGGTTAGAGCATATTCCCATACACCCCCCCCCCCAAAAAAAAAAAAAAAAAAGAAGAAGGTTGTGGATTCGATTTCCTGTCAAAGCACATATCTAAATTGAGGGTTCAATCCCTGGACAGGGCACACATGAGAGGCAACTGATCGATGTTTCTCTCTCACACTGAGGTCTTTCTCTCTCTCTCATCAAAAAAAAGTTAATAAACATATCCTCAAGTGAATATTAAAAAAATAGTTCACTTAATAAGCAAAATCTCAAGTAAGGGAAAAGTGGAAAGGGGACCAGCAATTTGAAATAAATTCATTTGAGTTTAGAGAAGCAAATCTATTTAATCTTCAAATTTGCAGTATAGGATTTTCTTCTTTAGCAACAGATTATCTGATAGGAATTCTATCTGCACTATTTTAATAGCTTTCTAACTGATTTCCCTGCATCCATTTTCTTGTCCCATGATTCACTTACCACCAATGCCTTTTGCTTTCTACCAAAACATAGAGGAGATCAAGTCAGTTTCCTCTTAAGAAACCTACACTGTTTTTTGTTTGTTTGTTTTTGTCAAGCAAGGTCATTATGTGCATACAAGGTAATTGTAAGCACTTTGATTAATCCATTCTGTAGACTGTGCTTACCAGGTATCTTTAAAATGCAAACCTCACCAACCTCACCATATACTACCAGCTTAAATTAACCTTCTAGCGACCCCCAACACCTACTGAGTAGTGAAGTTAATGCCCATGCAAAACTATCCACAATCTGAGCTACCGGAGGGTTTTGCTATGTCGCTGTTTGTCATGATGACCTTTTTGTCTGGAATATTCTTCCTTTTCTTTGTGAATAATTTCTTCTCATCTCTTAACACTTAGCTTGGGATGACCTCCCACTGTGTGTTTTCTTTACTCATCACTATGATGTGGCAAAACAATGTGCATCTTTCTACCAAAAAGCCTGGAATTTCTTATCCATCATTGTGTCCCCAGCAAACAGAGCTTTATGCTTCATTGAAGGACTTGTATTGAAGAAAGAGAGGAAGACAGTATTCAGCTGTCAGCCCTTTCAGGGATTAATCTCAGCAGTGGAAAAACACTTTGGCCAAGGTTCTTCATTCAATCCCTATTCAATAAAAGGGCATAAAGGCCTGGACATCTTGCTTCATCTTCGGACAACTATAAAGGCCTGTTTAGCTGTTGAGGCTTTCTGTGGGATTGGCCAGAGCTGTTGTTGAGCATGAAATCTTCTTGATTTTTCCCTTAGTCTAATCCCTCCTTTTTGCCCTCTCTTCACCAGGTATTGCTAGCAAGGCACTACCTTACCATCTGCATGAGATACTCCATTTTAAAATGTATTTCCTGGGAACTCAACCTGAAACAATTGCTATCAGGAGTGATCCAGGGAAGGAGGAGATAAATTGGAGTTTGAAAACTGAACCATCCACCACATTCACCACACAATTAGCAATAGAACCCCAGTACCAGTATTTTGAGGGCACAGATAGCCTCTGGCACAAAGTTGTAATATAGTTGTTAAAACTTCCACCTGTGTCCATCCATGCTTTTGCATATGGTAACAGTTCTTTCTTTTTAACAGTTCTTTCTTTTTATTCCATTGTATAGATCAGGCATCCTCAAACTACGGCCCGTGGGCCACATGCAGGTGTTTTTCCATTTTGTTTTTTTACTTCAAAATAAGATATGTGCAGTGTGCATAGGAATTTGTTCATAGTTTTTTTTAAACTATAGTCCGGCCCTCCAACGGTCTGAGGGACAGTGAACTGGCTCCCTGTTTAAAAAGTTTGAGGACCCCTGGTATAGATGTACCACAGTTTGTGGTTTTTTTTTAATTCACTCATCTGCTAATGGGCACTTAGGTTATTTCTAAATCTTAGCTATTGTAAATTGTGCTGTTATGAACATAGGGGTGCATAGATTCTTTCTGATTGGTGTTTCTGATTTCTTAGGATATATTCCTAGAAGTGGTATCACTGGGTCAAATGGGAGTTTCATTTTTAATTTTCTGAGGACACTCCATACTGTCTTCCACAGAGGCTGTACCAGTCTGCATTCCCACCAGCAGTGCACGAGGGTTCCCTTCTCTCCACATCCTAGCCAGCATTTGTCATTTGTTGATTTGTTGATGATAGCTATTCTGACAGGTGTGAGGTGGTACCTCATTGTCATTTTGATTTACATCACTCAAATGATTAATGACTTTGATCATGTTTTCATATGCTTCTTGGCCTTATGTATATCCACTTTTTTTAAAAAAATATATTTTATTGATTTTTTACAGAGAGGAAGGGAGAGAGATAGAGAGTCAGAAACATCGATGAGAGAGAAACATCGATCAGCTGCCTCCTGCACACCCCCTACTGGGATTGTGCCCGCAACCAAGGTACATGCCCTTGACTGGAATCAAACCTGGGACCTTTCAGTCCACAGGCTGACGCTCTATCCACTGAGCCAAACCGGTTTCGGCTGTATATCCACTTTTGAGAAGTGTCTATTTAGGTCCTTTGCCCATTTTTTTTTTTTTTAAATATATTTTATTGATTTTTTACAGAGAGGAAGAGAGAGGGATAGAGAGTTAGAAACATCGATGAGAGAGAAACATCGATCAGCTGCCTCTTGCACATCCCCTACTGGAGATGTGCCCGCAACCAAGGTACATGCCCTTGACCGGAATCGAACCCGGGACCCTTCAGTCCGCAGGCCGACGCTCTATCCACTGAGCCAAACCGGTTTCGGCTGTATATCCACTTTTGAGAAGTGTCTATTTAGGTCCTTTGCCCATTTTTTAATTGGATTGTTTACTTCCTTTTGTAAGTTGTATGCTTTCCCTATAAATTTTGATCTGTATGTGGAATCTAATGAACAAAAATGGATCCAGAGACATAGAAGCATTGAACAGACTGTCAAACTTCAGAGGGAAGGCAAGGGAGGGTGGGTGGGTGGGAAGAGATCGACCAATGAACTTGTATGGATATATACATAACCCATGGACACAGACAATTGGGTGGTGAAGGCCTGGGGTGGGTGGGGGCGGGAGCGAGCTGGAAAGGTCAATGGGAGAAAAAGGGGGCATATGTAATATTTTCAACAATAAAGATTAAAAAATACTTTCACCTGTCTGAATTGAAATGGTATACTAATATAGTAGTAGAAGAAAATGCACTAGTAGTAGAAGAAAATGCACTAGTAGTATGTAGCTGGTTGGAGAAATATGGAGAAAATAGCTCATTATACCAATCAAATTTGGTCTCTTGCTAAACTTAATTGACTTTCTGGAAAATAATAATAAACTGAGCGTGATTACTAGTAATCACTAATTAGAAGCTAATAAAAAGTCAGAGAGCCTCTTTAGTAGTAAACAAAGAAGTTTTCAATTCCTATAGAAGGAGGGCAGAGAACACTGAGGACCAGGCTAGAGAATTAATCAATAGAATAACCATGTTATAAGAAGTTTAAACTCCCACAAGGGGCAGGCCTGCTATAAAGATCAGGGCTTTCATTGGGGAAGAGTGAGATCCTAACATATGAATCAGGGAAATCTGAGTTGTTGCCCTGACTAAATATTAAAACTCTAGATTCCCCTAATATCTCTGAGCCCACAGAAATGACCTACCACTCCTTATCAAAAGCTAGATCTCCTTACTCTCTGGAAGACACTGTAGAGTCTTTTCCACATCTTCCTTCTTAGCCACTAAGCCTATTACCAGTGTTAATATCAGAATATTCCAGCAAGAAACCTATTGGGCCTGATAACAGAGGAAAGAAACTATATTCTAAAAATGCTTTAAGACCTAGCAATAGCTGTAGTGTACATGTGGGACTAGGGTTTTGGTGTGTTGGATCAAGGGGGCTGGAAGATCAAGTTTGATAAGAGAGAGTTTATGATGTGGGATTATTACATCTTGACTTTCCATCACAAAGAAGGAAGCACAATGATATTTAAGCTGCTAGTTTTGAATTGCTACACGGCCCAATAGACATTATAGTATTAGAAATGTCAGTGATGGGGAAAAAAAATATTGTTCAGCTTAGGGCAAGCACCAATGGGAGAGTCACAACACAGACCTCTTGGATTCTGAAGCAAAGTCATGCCATCTACCTGGAGAATTATATACCATTTGAAATGGAGTGTCTCTAGAGTGTTACTTGGTTCTGATAAAGGTGGAAGACTTGATCATAGGATAGCAGGTAACCATAAGCTGGATTCCATCATAAATTTAGGCAGGCCCAGCAGTAGTTCATTCACTGGAAGGGTGAAAGTGATATATCCAACATCAAGTATACACAAGAATAGGTCACAAGCGCATTACACAAGCAGGTAGCCCAGACTATAATTTCATTCACCAACTTTGTATCAATACTTCTTTCTCAGCTTATAAATATGGTCCTATGAGGGGTCCTTTATTAACAGATGATGGTTATCTATTGGTTGTTAGGCTCAGTAAGCGAGTACAAGCTAGAAATGAATGGCACTCAATGGTGGCTTTTATAGACAGAAGCATGGGGAAATCTTTCCAGGGGCAGAGTTAGCCATTGCATCTGGTTGTCTACTCTGTGTGGAAAGAAAACTCTTCTGATGTTAGACCAGCAATTTTCAACCTTTTTCATCTTATGGCACAGAGTAATTTTCAATTTTTTTCATCTCATGGAAAACACTTCATTACTGAAATTCTGCTACACACCAAAAAATATATTGTTTTGCTGATGTGAAAAAAAATAGGTATAATTTTGATTCATTTACAATGGATGGCTATTGTGTTGTCAGTTGTCATTTTTTTTTAATTTGACAATCTAAGGGGAAAGAGGTCAGTGCCCCTGCCTACCTAAATAGTCAGATATTGTGTGTTTTTTAAAGTTCTTGTGGCACACCTATGTGCCTCTTGCAGCATGCCAGTTGAAAATCTCTGGGTTAGACTATAGTTGGCTCATGGCTTGTCTGTTTAGTCACAATATTGAAGTTATAGGGACAAGGGGGCCAGGGGTAAAAGGCAAGTGAATGGACATATGATAATGGACACAAAGTTTAAAGGTCTTTGTATTGTGTTTTAATGCCCTCCAGAGAGCATCCACTATTGAAATAGCACAACAAAGATAAAATAACCTCATCACATCAGGATATCAATTTCTTATACAATTTATGCCCAAATTCTGGCCATAGTAGCAGTGATGGAGGCCATGCTAGCAAACACTATCACTGAATACTCAACCTGCCAGCAATATAAATTGATGCTGAATGCCTGATGTGAAACCATCCCTTGAGAAGACCAACAAGCCACTTTGAGGAAAATTGATTTTGGCATTCAATCTTTTGTTACTTTACCCTGAAAGGACAAGGTATTCATTCTGATGGGAATAGACACTTATTTTGGGTATGGATTTTCCTTTTTTACCAATAGAATCTCAGTCAAAAGTTCACAGAGCATTTGATAAGTCATCACAAGTTCCCATATACATTAAATCAAACCAGGGTGATGCACTTTATATAAAAAAAGTGGGAGTGGGCCCATGACCATGGGAACTACTACTCACATTAAATACCAGGCCATTGAGAACTGCAGCCTGATGGAGCACTGGAAAAGATAAAGCTGAAGCTCCACCTTTCACAGGTAGAGAGCCCATGGGATGGATGTTCTAATCATCCTGAACCCTAACTACCTCAGTGTCTGCCTGTCAGACAAACCAACCTGCTACACGTATACTAGCTACTCAACCAACATCTGTTGAGATGCACATAATGAAAGTTCCTTCATAATCTGATACTAATATACTCTGTAGCAGACATTAGGCTTGACTCCTCCCTGATCAGTTTAAACAATCAGACTTCATCCACTCTGCTGGCTAGGAGCCAATCCTTTCACTATCTTCACATTATATTCTCAATCCAACCACTTCTTTTTTTAAAAATTTATTGTTGAAAGTATTACAGATGTTACCTATCCTTCCTTATTGACCCCCTCCACCCTGCTCCTGCCTTCCCACCCCCTCCTCAGGCCTTCATCACACTATTGACTGTACCCATGGGTTGTCACATAGGTTGAAAATTGCTGGTCTTTGGTTAAATCTCTTCACTTGTAATCTTAACCAATATCATCCTTCTCCAAGCCACACTATTTTTTTTACCTGTACATTTGCTTTAGTCTCATCTCCGCTTCTGCACTTGCCCCCTACATTGTATTCTGTGTAGGTAGAGTAGTCTTTTTCAAAATGTAAATCAGATCACACCACTCTTCTCTTCAAAATCATTCTATGCCTTCCTAAGCAAAATCCAGCATCCTTACCAAGGCCTGCACAACCTTTCATGATCTGATCTCCCTACTAGCTTTCTGACCTCAGCTCCTTACATACTTTCCTTTTCGTAATGAGTTCTGGCCACTTTGACTTCCACAGTGTTTCTTGATCATGCCAAGCTCATTCTTGGCTCAGGGCTCCAGACTTGATGATCTCTCTATATAGAAGCAGCTCTCCTAAGGTATTCACATGGCCCTTTCCCTAGGTTTACTTGAGTGCCTGCTTAAAAGTCATTTCCTCAAAGACTCCTTCTCTGCCAGACCAACCTAAAATTCCTCCTTTGTGATGCACCTATTCTTTTTTCTCTTTTACTCTATTGTGTTTTTATTCATAGAACTTGGCATAATATGACATTATGTTTTGATAATTTGTATATTTTCAGTTTTCCCAACCAGAATATAAACTCCACAAGGGCAAGGCTTTTATTTGCTTTAATGCTGTCACATTTCAAATTGCTAGAATAGTGCTTGGCAACATTGGATGGGCTTACTAAGTATTCGTTAAATAAATGTTGATCAGAAATGGGCAAGTGGTCCAACTCTGGTCTGTGACATGTGAGGGGAAGTATGTTAAGTGGCTCCTGAGAAAGGTTCGTCATTTCTTTCTTTTTTTTCAGAGAGGAAGGCAGAGGGAGAAAGAGATAGAAACATCAGTGATGAGAGAGAACCATTGATCAGCTGCCCACCCCCACCCGCACTGGAGATTGAGTCTGCAACCTGGACATGTGCCCTGACCAGAAATTGAACCATGATGTCCTGTTATATAGGTTGATGCTGAGCCACATGGCCAGGTTGTTCATCATTTCTATGACAGACACACAAGAAGAGACAGAACATCTCTTCTTCCTCTGAATGTGTTTATGTTGAAAATGAAATTTCAGCAGTTGTCTTTGAATTAACCTGAGGACCAAGAATTAACCTATGCAAAGACTGAAAGATGTGGAGTGAGGGAAAGAACCCAGATCTCTGATGATATTTTTGAGCCTTCACTACAAGGAGCATACAATTATGAGAGGGAGTAGATGTCTAAATGATTAGGCCAGAGTTCTAAAAAATATAATTTCATTCATGGTTTCCTTCCTCACAGTCAGAAGCAATCTAGCTAATGCAAGTACCTTTTCTAGCCCTTCCTACTACATAGCTTCATACATCTGATTCTTTAAAGACATAAAAACTCCCGATGTCCAGCTACCTGATCATTGGTGATTTGCTCAAGTATTCTCTCAATTCATTGCTTCTACACTTGTAAAATTCTACCCACCCTAACACTTCTTATGTGGTCCAATTCAGAAGTCTCTTTCCCTGTAATGCCTTCCTGACACCTCTCTGCTGCATTGCAATCATTCTTTCCGCTACAGCCCCACAACTTATTATTTATCTTCTTCCTGGCTCCTGTTAATTCAGGCTTCATGCTACAGTTATATTCCTAGAGTTGCACCTACATTCATTCATTTTATCATCTACTAATTCATTCATTCACTCATCCATTCATTCATTCACTAACCAATGTTTATTGAGCATTTATTGCCAGGCTGTACATAATACTAGTAAAAAAAAAAAAAGATGAAAATGTAAGCTCTATTAATTGTGTTTTTTAAAATCTCCACTCAAGGATATGTTTTTATTAATTTTAGAGAGCGATGAAGAGAGAGGGAGAGAGAGAAAAAAACATCAATCTGTTGCCTCTTCTATGCTCCCCTACCAGGGGTCAAACCTGTAACATAGATATGTGCCCAGACTGGGAATTAAATGACCCTTCAGTGCATGCCATGACACTTTAACCAACTGAGTCACACTGGCCAGGGATAGCTCTATTAATTATTGATGAGAGTGGAGGTTTCCATTCAATAAATAAATTAATTAAATAATATATTCAAGAGTAAGTGTTATGAAGCTAAATAAAGCAACCGAGGGGTGGATAAGGAATACTAGGCTGTGTAAGGGAGGACTGATTTAACAGGTGATAGTTCAGGAAGGTAGTTCTGCAAGGTAATTCACCACATGCAGAAGATGACACATGAGCAAAGATTTGAATGAGATAAAAGATCAAACCATCTATCTGGGGCAGAGTGCTCCAGGTAAAAGCAATAGGCCCTATGAGTTTGAGGAACAGTAAAAAATCTTTTACTCCCAGAGTGAATGAGTGCAGTAGTAAAAAAAAAAAGAAGAAGAAGAAGAAGAAGAAAAAGGAAAAAGCATCTTTAATACCTCACTCTGCTCCAAGAACCAAGCACATTTAACTACTGAACCTTCAATAATGATTCTTGAAAGGACACTGGGCCAGGTATCGAATAGTTCTTTCTATTGACTGGATTTAAGATTATATACATCATCTGAGTATTAAAGTAATCCTCATTTAACATTTTAGTAGGATACAGTATGGCCCAGGTTTGTTTTCCACCATTCAGAGAACTTTTCTAAGATGATTACAGGTCCTCATATTCAGATTCACATACTTCAGTCTTAATTTCTCCCACCTCAACATTAGTTCTAGGTCACAGATTCATCAACCTGAAGCTATCAGATGTTACAATTATAATTAGAAGTAACATAAACCACAGTTGTAAGATTGACTGTCCAAAGAGATACTCCATTTGCTGATGCTTTGATTTCTGCTCTTGCTTCTGGACTAACACACTGCTGTTCATATCAAAGATTTAGTCTTGGCCGCTCCAATGTACCTCTTGGAGAAAGACCAACTCAGCTTCTACTAAATCATCATACTACACCATATTCATTGCTCTTTTCCAGTTGCATCACTCCAGGCATCTGGCCAAGAACTGGGTAATGTTCTGTCACTGCTTCAGAGAGAACTATATTATTTCCATTTTCTATTGTGAAGACTGGAGCAGAGTTGTCATAAGATATTTCCAGGATTACCCACCCACCCAAGACAATCTAGGCCTTCACAGTTCAGTCTGCATCATAAGTCTAGGCATCTGTGCCTTGGACATTCTTTCCTTTAAGTCAGGATTATCTCAGTCCTTCAGGAATAGTCTAATAATGTTCTACCCAAAAATGTTTAGATCCTATGATGTTCCAGGGCTACCTATGCACATGTACATGCATTAGCCAAGCACGCATTACACGTTCCGCAGGAAAAATGGCTATTTTACATCCTCATAATTAAGAAATCATTCAAGAAAATGTTCTCAAAGTCTGTTTCAAGATGTTTTGCTTTTATTAAGCTAAATAGAGAAGCTGGCCACCTTTAGATAGCAGCTTCTCTATTAATCAAGTTATATATACTAACTTGATTCCCTTTATATAATGCATATATATATATATATATATGTGTATATATATATATATATATATATATTCTAATTAAAAATTTTAAAACTAGTCCATAGAAACATCTTAGACTAAAGTAGGTAAGCTCATCAAGAAGAATATAAAACAAATGTTTGTAAAAAGTCGTATTAATGATTATATCTGTAAGAAATTACATGCATTATTATGAGGAAAGTGCATAATAATATTCAAAATTGTGATTGTGGGGGCCAAGAGTCAAGAATAACCAATAAGTCTTGGCTGGTTTGGTTAGTGCAGTGGTCGGCAAACTCATTAGTCAACAGAGCCAAATATCAACAGTACAACAATTTAAATTTCTTTTTTTTTAAATTACTTTATTGATTAAGGTATCACATATTTGTCCTCAACTTCTCCCCCATTCCCATCCCAAACCCCTCCATACGCATGCCCCCACCCCCTGTTGTCCGTGATCACTGGTTAGGCTCATATGCAAGTACACAAGTCCTTTGGTTGATCTTTCTCCTTTATCCCCACTCTCCCCTACCTTCCCTCTGAGGTCTGACAGTCTGATCGATGCTGTTCTTGTTATTCAGTCTATGTTGTTCATCGTTTCCCCTAGATGAGTGAGCTCATGTGATACTAGGAATACATTTATAGGAACCGAAAATGAGACAAGCAATAATGGTTATGCTGAGAGGCAAATGAATCAGTCTATAGTGAGTTTCTTTCTGGGCCAAGAGTTCTTTTGAGTCCCAATTTCTATGTCCAACAGTTCTTTATGTGTACATAACTGCAATGATATTTCAGTTCTGGATGGTGGACACCTGGTGGTAATGCAGGTCCGACCCTCTCTGGTTTGGTCCTGGGCAATCTGCAGTGACGCACATCTGCTGACTGCTAGTATGGCAAGGCATCTTCAGTGCCTTCCATCTCTGGACTGTTTCTCTTCTGTCTTCATGGCTGGAGCACTCCTGTCAATTCCTCTCTGTTGCAGGAATCCACATGGTCTCGGAGTTGTTTTCTGAAAATATACAAACATATTCTCAACCAAAAGTTAATAAAGGAATCTTTTCTATAAATTTGATTTGCGATCCTTTTTCATTTTTTGCCCAAACGATTTTCCTTTGGCTTGTTTTGACACCATGTATGTTTTACCTGGGTGTCTTGCTGTTAGCATTACAAATGCAAGTTAATTTTCTAAAGTAAAAATTTTCTAGATATAATTTATTTACAGGATATTTTTCCTTACATGATATTCTTCTATTATCCCCCCTTTTTTGGTTTAAATATTAGGAGGCTTTTCGAAATTTTATGCTGTAATCTTGATAGCTTTTAAATTTTACTTTTTTGCACTAAAATGTGACTGCTTTAGGTTCATTATATGTTACAAACTAATTCTTTGAATGTCTGGCAGCAATTTAAAAAGGATATGAAAGGATTTAATCCCTTCCATTGTGTAGAGGGCCCCCTGGGAAGGCACCTGAGCATTCTAAATTGGCCCCTCTTGCCCTTTTGGCCAAGAGGGACCCTCTTCTCACAATCCAGTTGTCCACAGCTGTTGCCTGAGCTTCTGTTCATGCCAAGGTTGAAGCCTTGTGATGGCTGGTACCATGGATCTGTCTCTCGTCCAGTGGGGTGATCTGGGCTTCCTTGGAGAAGAAACCTGGGTTCCACAAGATATATGATCAGTGCTGAGACCCTGCCAGCAGGTGAGGGGATCCCAAGGCAGGTGCTGGGCGGGGAGGCCATTGGGCCGTAGGCGACCAAGGAGACAGAACTAAACCTCACATCACCCTGCTTGGCCCCGGAGGATGGCTGGTTAGCCAGAGACGGGTAAGATTCCTCAGGGAAGGAACAACCTAAGACAGGCACAGTCACAAAGGGGCCATCAGGAGAGAACTTGGGGGTCAACAGAGGTGGGGCACAGACCTTCACCCCCCAAGTTTGCAGGGGCCTGAACCCTCACCCTTGCTGAGGGAGGTCTCCTGCCCCCATGGCTGCCTTGCTTCCATGCCCAGCTCAAATCGGGACCCAGGTAACACAGACTTAGCCGACAGCAGATGCCCTCTCACTGCAACAAGACTTGATGGAGATGTCTTGCACCCATGATGCGGGGAACTCGGGTTTTTGATATCTAAATCCAGCCTAGCACCAGAAATGCTCAGGGCCTACTCAAGAAGGCAAATAATCCTCTCCACTAATATTTACAGGGTAAAATAAGATGGTTGTTAGAGTATTAAATTTGACAGTAAAATAGTAGTCAAGTTTTCAGACTAATTTAAATTGGCCAATTGAAATAAGCGAATATTCTAGAAAAATCAATTGAACTGGACAAAAAAGCTGTTCCTAAAGTGTTAACTAAAATTTTTATTGGTAGTTCATCTCATGGTAAATTTCTTTTGAGAGCCAAATTTTTTTAAACTTAAACTTCTTCTAACGCCACTTCTTCAAAATAAACTCGCCCAGGCTGTGGTATTTTGTGGGAGAGCCACACTCAAGGGGCCAAAGAGCCGCATGTGGCTCGCAAGCCACAGTTTGCCGACCACGGGGTTAGTGGATAGAGCATCATCCTGCAGACTGAAGGGTCCTGGGTTTGATTCCGGTCAAGGGAACATGCCTGGGTTGTGGGCTTGATCCCCAATGTGGGACATGCAGGAGGCAGCCGATCAATGAGTATCTCTCATCATTGATGTTTCTACCTCTCTCTTTCTCTCTCAAATCAATAAAAATATGTTAAAAAGAGAATAATCAATAAAACGCCATATTAAAGTCACCCTGCTTGAACAATTGTACTGTTTTTATCATCAGAACATTGTGCTAGTTCAAAGTTGTTGCAGGAGATTTTATTTTAATGAGATCATTATCATTAACTTTTTAGCAAAACTCTCTAAATATAAATAACTGATAGATAAATCTAGAAACAAATATAGATGATATACATAAATATATAGACATATATATTTTTAATTTTATCAACATTTATTTGAGTACTTAATATTGGCCAAACACTGTTCTAAGTACAAGGGACATGGTGTTGAACATGACAAAACTCATTTCTTCATAGAGCTTCTATTTCACTCAGAAAGAAAAGCAACCTATATATATAAAAACCAAGTGACTAGAACGACCAGAACTGGTTGCTATGACGCGCACTGTGGCTGGCCAACTGGCCCGATCGGGGACAGGGCAGGCCAGCCAACCTCCTGTGGCCCCTTCCCCCTGCTGGCCAAGCCCCGATTGGCCCCAATCAGGGTGGGCCAGCCAGACCCCACCTGTGCACGAATTCGTACACCAGGCCTCTAGTCTGTATGTAAATAACTAACTTAAGACAGTGACAAGAGAATGATAAATGAGAATGATGCTACTTTAGTTAATGTGGTCAGGCAAGTACTATACACTATATGGAGGCAACACTTGAATTCAGACCTAAATGTTGAAAAGATTCAGTCACATGATGATTCCAAGAGCAATGATTCCAGAAAAGAGAAAGCAAACAACATAGAATGCAGTTATAGCTATCAATGCATTGAGGAAACTTCAGCTGTCAAAATGCTTTCAAATTCTTTAAGTAAATATACAGAATCAAATTTAACCTTAGTTCTATCTCTCAAGAAAACACATTCTCAGTTATGATTATAATACTCTTAGTAAAATATATATTTGGAGGTGACAATATGACACACCCCTGATCAATAAAATGTTAAAGGAAACAAACTGAATGGGGTTATCTAGAAAACTTTGCTTTTCTGATTAAACTTGTGTTCATTTGCCTTGTACTTTTAGGCAGATAGCTAAAGCCTCAGGTTACATGAAATGAGGAACATGGAAAAAAACTAGATAAATCATTTAAATTCTGGTTATTGTTGAACTGAGAAATCATCACCAGTAACTGCTGACCTTCAAATTTTATTCTGTATAAACAGATAAACCTTTACTTAAACTATTATTTTTTGTGTGTTCTGTTCTTTGCAGCTGAAACATTCCTAACTGATTCATATGCTATGCTTTGACCTTGATCACTTTCTTATGACTTCCATTCATTCACTGCTTCTTGGTTATGATCTCACTTCCATCAAACAATTTCTTCTTCAGTGATATGGAACTAAATTTTAGTGAATAATATTTAACCTTATACTTCTTATGAATACTTAGATTTTTTACTGTTTATAAATAATTTTAAAAATTGTACTTGTTATATTATTTTCTTAATGTCCTTTATTTACAAAGAAAAATAAAAATCATGTTTTAGATATTTTTATAGGTTAGCATTGATTAACTCCTAGAAGTAAAACATACAAATTTGTCATCTTTCAAAAATTCATAGATGATAAAATTGGAGCTGAGAAAAATCTTTCTCTGTATTCATGTAAGAATGCTTTAGATTGGGTTTCTTGTTTTTCTTGAGATGATTATGCTTTCACACAAATTGTTGTTAAGAAGAATGAATGAATCTAGAAAGGAAAAGAGGGAGGTGAGTCATTCTTTCCATCCCTGCATAGAATAAATAAGTCACTGAATTTAGCATCTTGATTTGGTTTTCTCAAAGCATTGACTTTCTTAGATTTTTCTAATACTTACATTTGAGAATAAAACCAAATAACAAATGATATTTAAAAAGTTATTAACTTCATGTTATATTATTTTTAAATTTTTGAAAATCTTCCCAGTTTATCATGTCTAATTATTTCATATTTATATTTATGTCATATAAGGATACATTATTAATAAAGTTTACTGAAAACAAATATTTTAAAAATATTTGTATATTCTAAGTTTAAGTAAGAGGAGACCAAAGGTGAGAGAATATGTATTGGTCAGGCAGAAATTTGAAGGTCAGACTCTTTCTGGTTTTTTAAAACTAGAGGCCTGGTACATGAATATATGCATGGGTGGGATCCCTTGGGGTGGTCTGTGGAGATTGAGCCCCAGCTCACACCTCCAGCCTACCAGCCCCGTAGCTCCTCCTGGCACCCTGCTTTGGCCTGGAGCTGCCCCCTCACCTGCTCCACCTTCCCACCTGCAGGACGATAGACCAGGGCTGGGCCCCTCCACCTGGCTCCCTCAGTGCCTGGGAGCCCAGTGGCGGCTCCATCCCCCACCGCCACCGCTGGTCGCTGTCTGCAGGGTGATCGCAGGGCTATTGGGCCCCTGCTCACACCTGCCTTTACCTGGCACTGCCCGCTCACCTGCTTCACCACCCTGCCATGGTCCCGCTCTCATTGGGGCCCATTGGGGCTGGCAGTGCCTCCACTGCTGCCAGCTGTCAGCGCCCCTTCGCTGACCCCGCCATGTTCTCCGCCGCCCCCTGGTGGTCAGTGCACGTCATAGCAAGCGGTCTAACTCCAGGTAGAATGACTGCCTGAGGGGACAATTTGCATAGTAGGCTTTTATTATATAGGATAACCTCAGATAAATGGTTTCACTTTCTATTTAACTTGTGTTAAACGTAGTCATTTGACTTGTCTTCTGCTACCAGGTATCCTCATTCAATGACTTATTTTTCTTGGACCTATAAAAACACAATTCCAGCCTCAGTAGAAGAAAATTATACGTATCACCAGTCTTTTAAACATTTTGCAATCTAGCTGAGTCAATAAATAAGGTAGTGTAAGGCACTCGGTACTGTTTCATGAGTAGTACTTACCAAAATAACTATAGAAAACCATAGAGATATCTGTCATGGAGGTGATCCCTAGGAAAGATCACAGGAGGGGTATATTTTGAAGAAATCAAGAGCATGAATTTTTACAGTAACACTGCTCTGTTCAAATTTCACTTGTCTGGAATGAACCCTTATTTATCTGCAGACATAACAATACCTATTTTATAAGGCCTATAAAGTATTTACAGAATTTAATGTGAAAAGTCTTACAACAGTGTTTCTTGTGTTGTATGAACTTAACAATATTCAGTATCATTTTAGTAGGTGGTGAGATAAAGTAAGCATCCCAAGCAAGGGGAACCACAGGAGCAGACAGCTTTAGGAGGTCTCAGTTGACCTATTGTGGCAGTTTCCTAGGGCTTCTACAACTTATCAACACAAACTGGGTAACTTAAAACAAGAGACATTTATTCCCCTACAGCTCTGGAGGCCATAAGTCTGAAAACAAGGTGTCAACCAGGATACAGTCCCTCAAAAAGATTTAGGGAGAATCCTTTCTTACTTCTTTCAGCCTCTAGTGACTCCTGGTGTTTCATGGCTTGGATAACTTCAACCTCTATCAGCATCTTCACACAACCTTCTCTTCTGTGTCTTCTTCCCTTTTCTTCTCTTATAAAGACAGATGTCACTAGATTTAGGGCCCACCCTAATCTAGGATGACTTTATCTTGATATCCTTAACTTAATTGTATCTGCAAAGACTCCTTTTTCCATTAAGGTCATGTTTGCAGGTTCGAGGTAGACATATCTTTTAGGGGGCCACCCCTCAAGCTAATTTAAAAGTATTTAAAGGGGAGCTTTAGAATAGATTTCAAAAAAGAAAAAGTGGTTTTCAATACCTTGGCACAATGTTAGCAAGTTATTTCATTGACATTGCCAAGCCATTGAAAATTTGAGTGACAAGATGAAAGCTGTGATTTTGAAAGATTGATCTGGTGGCAGAGTCCAGAATTTGCTAAATAGGGAAGAAAATGGAGACAAAGACTAGTTAGGAGGTATGTGTGGGAAGTTCCTCGTGAAATTAAGACTTGGTCCAGGGTCATGATGCTGGAAATCAGAAAAATATTTTGAGGCAAAAATTTAAAGAACTTGATAAAAAAAAAAAATTGGTTAGAAGTACTTAAGAATTTGGGACAAGTGAAGGGCTTCTCTTAGATTTTAAGCATCAGTTACTCATAGAATGCTAGTTGTTTTTCAAAAGTAGAATTAAGATCTTAGAGGAAGCTATTGTGAGGATAAGGTGATTCATTTTTGTGTGTGGCATATTGAATCTGTGTTAGGTATTCAGGACTATATCCTAGAAAAAGATAGGACTTGAGATACAGAGTTGAGAGCAATTTTTATAATTATGATTCATAAAACAATAATGTTCTTGATAGGGTTTGTAGCCAAAGGCTTTGAGACACTCTGTTCAGAAAGAGTTCTTAAAATACCACCATATATGGTAATGTTGTTATTTGGGAACTTGGCTAACAAAAGAGGAAAACTATAAATTAACTTTTCTTCAACCATTCTGCCAAAACTCACTCATATAAGATAAAATAAATATAACAACTTGTTTCCAGTTCCATCTTTATTAGGGAAATGGCCTAACTTCTATCAACTTTGTTTCTGAGCTATAATTACTTCAGTGCCTGTACTATCTGGTCATATCATCAAAGCATTCTGTGAACACTTTGGGTCATTTTAATCTGTCATCTTGATAAAGGGCAAGCCTGACCCCCAAAACATATTTTTTTTTGTTTTCTTTGCCAACGTACTTACTTTATGTTTCTTGCAGATTGAAAATATTGATTTGCCATACTAATATGACAGCTTATACCAACTTTAAAACCTCTTACAATATTAATAGCATGGGCATATACTTTACCAAGAGAGTTATACTTCTAATAAAAAAAATCTACTCTCCTATCTACTACATTGTTGTCAAGAGCTGTATCATCAGAGATAAAATATAAGTAGTTATATAATCTATAAAGAGGAAAGGCAAATAATCAATAAAAATAATAAATAATACATTAATAACAAAAGTAATGTCAATAGTTTGTCAAAAGAGGGGAAAGAAAAGTTGGGAAAAGTTTGGGACAGATGCTGAGCAATCTGCATGAAAAACACACACTTCACACTTACCAGCAGGTCGACATTCAGAAAGGGCTGTCTCTAAGCTAGCATTTATTAAAGTCAGATCCTTGGGCCACCATTACCAAAATCAACTTAGGGGCTTAATAAAAAGACAGAGATTTGGACTTTAATTCTGAGGATTATTAATTTTTTATGAGAGATTCTTATCTGCTCTGCGATTGTGGAAACATTACTCTAAAGCCTGTTGGAAGATGCCAGCGAAGTACAAATCCTGGCTGGCCAATGGCCAGTAGGGGAATAACAAGAGCAGGTGCAGCCTCTCCTCCCGCAGGTCATTCTCCACTGAGGAGAAGCACAGCCTGATAGGAAGCAGGGACCTCCTTTCAGGCTATAGCCACCCTTGAAAAACAGTTAAGGAGCTTTACCTGCAAAACTAACCAACTGATCCTAATGTGGCTCTCCAATTCCCCACAGCTCATCTGAAGCCAGGAATTTCTTTAGTAAAATGGAATTCTTTAACTTTTTCAGGTCACGAGGAGATAGGGAACTGCTTCAAGTTGATATGTCTTGTTTCAGGCAACCAATTGTTGTGAAGTCATTTCAGTCTAATTATGAATTTAAAAAAATAGGAAATGAAAAAATGTAAGCTCATATTTTGACTGAGACCCAGAAGGCAATAGGGACTAACATGGTATATTAGGGAGATAATGAACATTAGAAGGGATTTAACTGGAAACTTTATAATGTAGAAAAGACATTGATTCTTCTGTACTGTTTCCTAACCTGTGAAATGGAGATTATTGTCAACAGTATCAGGTTGTTATAAAGATTAAATGTGACAATATTATCCTGGCACAGTCAAGGCGCACAGTGAAAAATATTCTTTTTTTCTTTTCTGGATTTGAGAAATGGTTTATCCCTAAAAGAGGACAAATGTCTTAGGAAATAGAGAAGAATAGGATGTAATCACACTTCGAAGTTTTCACATTTTGCTCACAATGTGCCATAAGACTACAACATGGAAAACATGCAGCAGGTAGGGATGATATGATTGATACTTTAAATATAATTTACTTCCATTTGTTATTTTTGTGTGTCACACAATGGGAAATATGGGATGTCGATTTTAGGAAGAAGGTCCTGACTTAGGCATTTTTACTACTAAAGGCCAGACTCAACATTTTTTTTATTCCTGTCCCACTTACTTTTTGATTCATTGACTTTTAAATCATGTACCTCACCTAGGATATCCGACTAGATGAAATTTTCTGTACCCAGACCTATTGATTTCCTTGGCCTTTCCTGTCAGTTTTTAATAACTGCTTTTTCCATCTGCCTCGAAGTCCACACCCCTCTCCCTAGGTACAGGAGGTGCATTGCTATCAAGTAAAATATTTTATAAATCAAATGTCCTACAATTCAGTCAATAAACAAAATCTTGACAACGAATGTGTTGGTTTTCTTCTTAAATTTTTAAAGCCTGAAACATTTTTATCATATGCTTTATGCTTAATTTTTAACAAGACTGGTTTTATGGAGGTAAATTTTGGATCCAGAAGTATCTGCAAACTGTTGAGATACCCAACTTTTGCTCTTGTCCCCGGTCACATGCAGTAGTTGAGATCAAATATTTTAACCACTGGAGCCCATTAAATGTAATAAAAGTTTTAAAAGACTTTAGGTATTTGTGAATGTAATACACCAACATGACTTCTCATGTTTTTTTGTGTTGCTTTTTTTTTTTTTTTTTAATCCTCACTGGAGGATATTTTTTCCATTGATTTTCAGACAGAGTGGAAGGGAAGAAGGGGGTAGGGGAAAGAGAAACATAGATGTGAGAGAGACACATCACTTGGTTGCCTCCTGCATGCACCCTTAACAATGCCAAGGATCAAACTCCTATTTCTAGGAGTTATATAAGCCTTCTCAAGGCTTGATTGAATGAAGATCTGAAACATGAGTCAACTCAAGATATGGGGTTCAAAGCTTTCAGTGAAGTAATAGCAGCATGTACATGGTCCTGAGTTCGAAACAGGCATGGTGTATGCTAATTGGCCTGAAAGAAGAAAGAATTTGGACAGAGGAGTAATAACAGTGGTGACACTAGAAAGATAGGGAAGAAAAACCAGCAAATGCACCTTTGGAGTCATATTATAGATTTTGCTCCTTCTCTTAAGAGCAAATGGAAGTCAGTGAAAGGTTTTAAGCAGGAAATTGACATAATCAGATTTGTATTTTAAATATATTACTCTAAGTTATTTAAAGAGGATTGATTGAAAAAGCAAAAGTCAATAGAGGGAGAGCAGGTAGGAAGTCTTTGCAAGGTCCTTGAGCAAGAAGCTGGTATCAAGGGTGGATGTGAGAGTAGTCTTAAATAGGGGCAGTAGTAAGAGTCATGCCTTGGATGTAAAGAAGTGAGAGATTTTTAGAAGCATTTATAAATAATGTGACTTGAAAACTATTTACCTTTAGAACTGTGAGAGAGATAAATATTTCAAGGATAACAGACAAATTTTGGCTTTTAGTTTGGTCACCTGCTGAATGGATGAATAAGGGTTTTGACACTAGTATACACATATGAGGATATATAAATAAATGATAAATAGGTAGATAAGTTTTACATTTTGGGTAATATTGTTCTAAACATGCTAACAGGAAAGAACATAGTATTTGCATGTTCACACAGACTTTAGCCACCCTGGAATCAAGAATTTTCCCTCCCGGTCATAAGGAGTTAATCTTTTTTCAGCAAGTCCCAAAATATGTTAAAATAATAGTATTGTCACATAACATGCTCCTGCCAATAGTGGTGCTTATCAACCACAACATATAAGAAGAACTTTTTTTCCTTATGCAATCCTCTCATCCAAATACACTCAAAGTTCAAACCAACACTCATGTCAGTGAGACAGTATAAAAAATAATTATTATGTAGATTTTTGGGTATATGTTATTGATGGAAATCCTTGTTTTGGTGTTAGGACCTTGGACAATTTATGTACGTTTTTGTATAGCAGTTTCCCATAAAATATATAATCCTATCTAATAAAAAGGGACTATGCTAATTGACCCTCACACCATCGCAAAGATGGCAGCACCCACAGCCAATAAAGAGGGACTATGCCAATTGACTGCCCCACCCTCAAAGATGACAGCACCCACAGCCAATAAGGAGGGAATATGCTAATTGACTGCCCCTCCCTCAAAGATGGCGGTGCCCACAAGATGGTGGCGCCCAGTCCCCTCAGCCCTGCCGGGGCGGAAGGTGCATGGCAAGGCCAGTCTCATCACCAAGTGGGCCTGGCCACTCCACGTGCCTGCCTCTGGAGTCCCCCAGTCCTCTCAGCCCCCCAGCCACCCAGGGCTGGCCCGAGGTGCAGGCAAGCCTTGGATGGTGGCTGCCCAGCCACTCAGAGCTGCCCAAAGCTCAGGTAACCAGGGCTGGCCAAGGCTTGCGCTGCCAGCAGTGGCAGCAGCAGAGGTGTGATGGGGTGTCGCCTTCCCCTGATCGCCAGGTTGCCTCCTGCCCCTGAGGGCTTCTGGATGGTGAGAGGGGGCAGGCCAAGTGAGGGACCCCCCCCCACCTCCAGTGCATGAATTTTCATGCACTGGGCCTCTAGTATTATAATAAAACTTCATAGAGTTGCTGTAAGAAGCACTGAGTTAATATAGATAAAATGTTTAGGAAAATGACTTACATTAGACCTTCTGACTTCTACTTATCTCCTCAGTGTCATAGTGGCCATATTAGTATCTTGTACATGATACTAAGATCTTGAAAAACTCTGGACTAAAGGTATTTTCTTAGAATAGATATGCTACACTAAACAGAGCTGAAGCACAAAGTTTCAGAACAGAAATCATGATCTTTATTTTTGGCATGTTTATTTTTAGCTGTCTGTGAAGTATCCAAGTGACTGTTATGAAATATATTGTCTGGTGTTTAGAGAAAGTCTGGAATATAAATAGAAATTAATGATTGTCAGCATATAGAAGGACAAGGAAACCATTTATGTAGATGAAATCACCTATGTAGAGAGTATATAATTATGTTACAATTTGAGTTTCATGGCAATCAGACTCTGAGATGGGAATTAGTACTTAGGGAGTTTAATAGAGACTTTTCTTAGGATCAAAAAATATAAAAGAGGAAAAGTCAGGATGGGCAGTGGGAGAAGTTGGACGATGATGATATATAAAAGGGTTCTGGTGACACCACAGGGAAACTGAAACCAGAACGTAAGTTCAGAATTTTCCAAATTTAAGGGATGGTTTTGGGCTTTTATAGTCCTGGATTGACTAATCATTGAATGAAGGCTCTTGAAATAGATAAGGGCTTTCTGCCACATATTCAGCATCTGGGATATTGGGTCCTTCCATGTTAAATTTGAGAAGAAAGTGAACATCCACCATAATTGGGAAAAAAGGTGTTAAGACAAAGTCCTTGAAAATATTAAACTTTTAAAGATCCAGGAGGTGAGGATCAGCCAAAAAAGTAGAATTAGAAGAGAAGGGGAGGCCAATTAAATAAAAAGATAAATGATATGTTGGGTAGGAGATGCTACTAAGAAAGAGAATATATTATAAAGGATAAAATATTATACAGTGTCAAAGTTTGTTGTATATTAAACATAGAAATCTATTATAAAGCAAAACTAAACTCAAAGGAAGAAGATAGCTGCATATATCAAATATAAGGGAGAGATAAAGAAAATGCAGAAAAGAAAATTAATCAAACCAAATTTATTTATTTGAAACAAATAAAAATGGCAAATTATAAACAATATTGACCCAATAAAAAACAGAAAAGACTCAAATAACTTAAACCAAGAAGAATAAAGGAGACATAACTACTGATCTTATATACCGAATAAGGCTTATAAGTGAATATTATAAACAACTGAGAAATTAGATATTGTAAATAAAATGAACAAATTTCTAGAAGGATACAAACTACCATAACTGATTCAGAATACATAGAATGCAGAATGGAACAATAATACATAAAAACATCTAAAAATCTTTCCACAAAGAAAAGCCCAGGATCTCATGGTTTTACCAGTGAATTCTACTAAAAATTTAAAGAAGAATTAATATCAATTTTTCCAAACTATCCTATATAATAAAGAGCTAATATACTAATTGGATCAAACAGCCGAATGACCTTCTGGACGACTGTCTGGACAACCTTCTGGACGAAGCCGGTGCTGCGAGGGCCAAGGCAGCAGCTGGGACTGCGAGGGCCGAGCCCCTTGCACAATTTCATGCACCGGGCCTCTAGTTATTTATAAAATGGTTGGGGAAGAGGTCACTAACTTTTCCAGGGCTCAACTCTAAATGGTTATTTTAAAAGGTGACCCAGGACAAGCAGAACAGAAACTTGTGATAGACATCCTAAGCTTAGGTTCTTATCTAAATGTCCAGATTCTGGGTGTGAGCAGAGTTGTAATACTGTAATATATCTAGGCAGTGAATCAAAATAGGTGTATTCTCCTCACAGTTGGTTTTGAGGTATTTGTTGGACATTCGTATGAAGATATTGCCTACCAGGTAAATTACTAGCTTGCATTCAGGAGGAATAGGAAAGATAAAAGTGTAAACACAGGCAATAAGGGAGTAAAGACATGGGGGGTTGGGTAGGGACTAGAAAGAGGGAGTAAAGGGGGGGATGGGAAATTTCTGTAATACTATCCTACCTAATAAAAGAGTAATATGCAAATTGACCCTAACTCCACTACACCCACAAGCCACACATGCAAGCCACGCCCACCAGCTAATCAGGAGTAACTATGCAAATAAACCCAACCAAGATGGCTACAGCCACAGAGCGCAGGAGGGAGGCTTGGGTTTCCCCGGTAACAAAGGAAGCCAAGCTTTCTGCCTGCTTGTTGCCAGCCTAAGCCTCCACTCAAGGCTACAAAGTTTCAATTATAGAATGTAAACAAATCCAAACAGAAATGGCAGCAGCCACTGAGCTGGAAAGAGCAGGAGGCAAGGGTTGCCCCTGGCAATGGAGGAAGCAAAGCTTCTGCAGCCCTGGCTGGCCTAGGCCTCTGCTCCAGGCTACAAAGTTTCAATTATAGAAGATACACAAACCCCAAAAGAAATGGCTGCTGGCCACGGAGCAAGCAGGAGGCTTGGCTCCGCTCCAGGCTACAAAGTTTCAATTGTAGAATATACATAAATCCCAGATACCAGGGCCTCTGCTTGGGTTGCCAAGGGGGCATGGCCGGCCTGCAAAACACCACAGGCCCTTCACCCAGGCCACTCACACCGCAAGGGAACCACCACCCTGATCCAGGACACCCTTCAGGGCAAACCAGCTGGCCCCCACCCATGCACCAGGCCTCTATCCTATCTAATAAAAGAATAATATGCAGATTGACCATCACTCCAACACACAAGATGGCTGCCCCCATGTGGTCAAAGATCCTGCCCCCATGTGGACACAAGATGGCCAGCAGGGGAGGGCAGTTGGGAGGGACCAGGCCAGCAGAGGAGGGAAGTTGGGGGTGACAGGGCCTGCAGGGAAGGGCAGTTGGGTGGGACTCATGCCTGCAGGGGAGGGCAGTTAGGGGTGACCAGGCCTGTAGGGGAGGGCAGTTAGGGGCAAACACGCTGGCAGGGGAGCAGTTAGGCATCAATCAGGCTGGCAGGGGTGTGGTTAGGGGGTGATCAGGCTGGCAGACAGAAGCGGTTAAGGGCAATCAGGAAGGCAGGCAGGTGAGCAGTTGGGAACCAGCAGTCCTGGATTGTGAGAGGGATGTCTGACTGCCCGTTTAGGCCCGATTGGGCCTAAACGGGCAGGCCTAAACGGGCAGTCAGACATCCCTCGAGGGGTCCCAGATTGGAGAGGGTGCAGGCTGACCTGAGGGACAGCACCCCCATGCACAAATTTCGTGCACCGGGCCTCTAGTCTTACCTAATAATAGACAAAAATGTAAATGGAACATACCTCTGCTATGTCACCAGCCAATCAGGAGTGATATGCAAATTAACTCAACAAAGGTGGCAGTTAATTTGCATACACAGGCGCCGAGTGATGGGGGCAGGACACTTGCATCATCACCATGGCGATGACACAGGCATTCTGCCCCACCAACCAGTCTTTCAGGGCCTCTGGGCAGTGTGGGGAGGCGGGGCCAGAGCAGAAAGAGGTGGCTCCCGAAGCGGAAAGAGGTGGCTCCCAGAGTGAAAAGAGGTGGCTCTGGGGCCTGAGCAGAAAGGGGATGGGCCAGAGTGTAAAGGCGGTGCTGTCAGCCAGGGAAAGGAAAACCCATTCTAGCACAAACTTCGTGCATCGGGCTTCTAGTCAACAATAAAAGGTATTTAAAAAATAAAGTGAGATGTCATCTCAGAATGTTCCATATTGCTCACTGACACTTGCAAATAAAATTCTAATAAGTAAAAAAAATAAAAAATAAAATAAAGTGAAAAAAGTATATATTTTGTGTTCATTAGCGTATACATTATTTTTTACAACTAGAGGACTAAATGTAATGTAAATTGAACATTACAGAATTAATGAAAATGATATTCTTTTCATAGGATGAATGATATACTTTTCATTAATGCCTTATTAGCTATAGGTGTTCCAAAGATAAGAGTGCTTTGAAGTATAAGTAAGCTATGATGACAAAAATACTAAGGAAAACATTGAAATTTGTAGGAGGGCTCATTTGAAGGATAATTAATGACTTTGATATCAGCTATGTTGAATTTTATAAGATATAAAATAAGTCTTATAGAAATGACTTGGAGAAGAGAACAATTTGAAAGAGAGGAAAGAAAGCTGGAACTGTAAAGATGGTGTTCTCAATCACGCAATGATATCTAACGTTAAGAGATAGGGTATAATGTCATAATATCAAAGGAGAGACTAAGGAGGGAATTCCAGATTCATAATTGATTGTGGTTGAATAACAGCACTCCAAAAGATATCTATGCCCTAAACTCTGGAACCTGTAAATGTTACCTTACCTGGCATGGTTCTTTAGATAATGGACTTAAGCATCTCCAGATGGGAAACTATCTTGGATTATCCAGGTAGACCACAGGTATCCTCAGAAAAGGAAAGAAAGTAGATGGGAAATATAGATTCTTTGAATAACAATTTTTATATTTAAATCTCTAATAATTATTCTTATTTGTATATAAATATATAGAGTATAAATGTGACACATTTCATCAATAAGTTATTAATAGTTCCAGGAATGATTATGGGACGAAATTAAAAGTTAATATACATGAGCATTATAGAGATGCATCTAAAATAAATAGCTATATAGAAAAAAACAATAATAAAACTATGAAGAGAAGCTTGGAAAACACTAATGAGCAAGGAAAATAGATGTCAGTGTCATAAATAGAGATATAACTGAAATATATTTACCAATGACAAATTAAATCAAGTCAGCAAAAATTTTACTTGCTGGTTGCCTGCTACACACACCTGATGCCTAGAGCTACAGTAATGAACAAAAAGCTTCTACCCTCAAAAATTCACAAATTAGGGCAGTGTTCCTCCAAATGTATTTATGGACCAGAGGAATCAGAATCATCAGTAGTCCTTCAGACCGCTTACATAGACTCTTATAGAAGGTCCCAGAATCTACATTTCTCCCTAAAAATCGACTTTATTTATAAAAAACTGTTTCAGGTATACAGAAAACTTGTAAAGATTGTGCAAATAGCCCACATATATCTCTCACATATTTTCTCCTATTATTAACATCTTACATTAGTACACTATGATTACTACTAATATCGATGCAATATTGTTAACTAAAGTCCACTTTTATTCAGATTTCTTCAGTTTTTTTCCTCATATCCTTTATCTGTTCCAGGATCCAGCAGTACATTTAATTGTCACAGCTCCTTAGACCCCACTTGCCTGTGAATGTTTCTCAGAATTTATTTTTTGATGACCTTTACAATTTTGAGGAGTACTGGTAGATGATTATGTATAATGCAACAACACTGGCTCATTTGGAATTTCTCTGATGTTGTTCCCATAAATAGATGAAGGTTATAGGTTTGGGAGAAGAATATGGGAGAGATGTTTCCATTTATATCATAGTAGAGGCTCAATGCATGAAATTTGTGCACTGGTAAGGTCCCTAGTGGCTGCCAGATGCTGGCCAGGGCCTCCCTCCCTTCCCCTGGCCAGCCCCGCCCCCTGGTCAAACTCCCAGATGAACTCTTGGTCAAGGGGACAATTTGCATACTACACTTTTATCATATAGGACGAGTAACCCTGAGCATGAATCCGTGGGCCAGTAGCTCTCTGAGGGGCCTGGCCGTGCCACGCCCGCTGCCCAGAGGCTCTCTGCGGCCCAGATGCCCATCTGCGGCCGGGCATGGAACAGGCGACAAAGCAAGCATTCTGCCAGGCCACTCACACTGCCTGCTCTCAGTGGCCACCCCCCCTGCCCCCGGGGACTGGGGGACTCCGGCGGGGCTGAGAGTACTGGACACTGTCATCTTGTGGCTATGGGCGCTGCCATCTTTGTGATGGAGTGATGGTTAATTTGCATATTACCCTTTTATTAAATAGGATATCAAGGGTACATGCTATCAACATAATTTATGACTGTTGATGTTAACCTTGATCACCTGGTTGAGGTAGTGTTTATCAGATTTCTTCACTGTAAAGTTATTTTTTTCCCCCTTAGTTACTATGCTCATGCCACTTAAGCCCATATCTCCCTTAGGGCAGAGCATTCATATAAATTATTTTGAATTCTTATGCATGAGGGACTTTTCTGTTCTCTCCTATTTTAAGACTTTATTCAATTACTTATTTATATCAGTATGCACTCATGGGTATTTATTTCATACTTTAGGGTGTAATCTAATGCTACTTGATTCTGTTTGCTCAAATTAGTGTTCCAGCTTTGGCCATTGGAATATCTTTGAGTTGTCTTTTATGCTTCTATGATATTTTCCATTAAGGTAGGTTTTTTTAGAGATTGTTTGTTTGTTTGTTAGCACATCCTTATCTTCTGGCACTATGAGATGCTCTGAGCTCACCTTCCTGTCCCAGCCATTTGTCTTAGGAGATATGTTTGCTGTTATTACAGAAAGGCATTAGATACCAAGACCTCTGTTCTAGGTGTGCTCATTGTTTCTAGGGTGTCATTTCTTTTAGGTACTCCCAGCTGACATAGGAAGAACATACATATGTTTATACTAACTTATGTATATACACATATTTATAAGTAATTAATATGTAATCTGTAAACTATTAAAGTAAATACCTTAAACTAAATGGGAGCTCTTATTGATGTCTCTCGCCAGTGCTGTTCCATCACCACATGAGTCATTCTAGCCTCTTCCCCTTCTTACCCATAAAATCCCACTCCAATAGTGAGAAACCTGGCTCCTATCATCCACCATCACTTATTTAATTGTTCAACTCCAGTATACATGGATGCTTCAATCAATGACCACAGATACAATGGTGGTCCACAGAAATTCTTATCATCTAGTGACATCATAGCCATTGAAACATCATAGTGCAACACATTGCTCACATGTTTGTGGTGATGCTGGTGTAAAACAAGCCTACTGTGCTAGCAGTCATATAAGAGTATAACATACAGTTATGCACAGTAGATAATATTTGATACTGATAAATGACTATGTAACTGGTTATGTATTTGCTACGCTTTTATCATTATTTTACAGTACTATTTCTACATATTAAAATAAAGATTTTGTAAAACAGTATGCCCTGTTAAGCTGGAAGCAACTTCACACTTTCCATGTTTACCGCATCTATCAATTGCATCATTTTCCTTGTGCTTGATTTAATTTCATATTGGTTTGTGCAATAACATGCTGTACAGGCTTATATCCTGGGAGTAATAGGCTATACCATATAGCCTAAATGTGTAGTTGGCTATACTATCTGTGATGTTCACACAATCACAGAATTGCCTGAAACATTTCTCAGAATATATCCCCCATCCTGAAGTTTCAGGATTGTTAACCTGTACCCATCCCCTACATTATCTTAGCAAGCTTCCTAGTGCTTCTTCTACATATCAAAGTGATATGATGGGTTAACCACGTTAAATAGATAATTACCAAGTCTAATTATATACACATCTTTCTTACTTTAAAGATTAAAATAATCTGTCTTCTTAAAAGGATAACTTTGCTTTTTTGTATTTTAAGTATTTAATACTAAGTATTCAAATAAATGTAGTTTATAGTAACTTTAATTTTGAGACTAAACAGCAAAAAGGGAAGTAAATAGCCATAGCAACAATCACAATGATTTTTTTCTGCATTTCTTCTCTTTTTGTTAATAACAAGTAATAGATTTCTCATTTTGAATGTAACTAGGTGATACTGTCTACCTCTGCAGACTCTACTAATTAATAGAAGTAAATGAAATTCATTAGAAAATGTAAAAATGTAAGCAGTTCACTGCCTAATAGAAGAAATATTTGAGTCAAGCTTTAGGATTTTCTAACAGTGGCCTACATTAACTAGCTTAAGGCGGGGGGAAAAGATGTAGGTGGAATACATTAGGGCTCTCACATAGGAACCCACGGGAAGAAGACAGGCAGGTCCCCGAAGTATGCTAAAATGAGGGACTCCATGCCATCTTGACTTTTGTTTTCATATCTCTGCTCTCTGTGTGTCATCTTGTCCTCTCTGGTTCATATTTCTGATTCAAAAATGTATCCTGTACTTCCTGGACTTGTGCTTTACTGGTTCAGCCACTCAAAACAATGATCTTTTCCATGTACACATTTCCAGTCAGTGACTCTGAGAGGCTTCTGATTTAATCCGCCAAGGCTCTAAGCAAAATGAATGCCCAAGGTGATTATTGTAGAAGAGCCAGGGTAAGGAAATAATGGTTATGACTGAGCAGAATCTCCAAAAGTGTTCACTGTAAAGCCTTACAAGGCATTGAATTTGGAGTTCTGATCACCAAAAAAGTTGCACTTCTACTTAGGCTGACTTCTACCTCTTAAAGGTTAGCAGGTCTATTGTCTGAATAATTTATCTGAATATTATTTTGCTTAATATCTTTTTGTTTAATTCCTGCAACATTACACTCATTTATTCTTAATCAGTCATATCCAGGATCATCCTCTCTACATTCATTGAATTGCTACTTTCTTTTTAAACTTTGTATTGATTTTTAGATAGAGAGAAAGGGAGAGAGAGAGAAATATCAATATGAGAGCAAAATATTGATTGGTCCCCTCTGGCATATCCTCACTTGGGATTGAACCTGCAACACAGGCATGTGCCTCAACCAGAATCAAACTAACAACACCCCCCTTCTCCCCTCCCCACCATGACGCCCAATCAACTGAGCCACACCATTACAGTGGAACTGCTACTTTCAAACATCTAACTGGGAGTGAGAATTTTTCCTCTTAGAGTTACAGAGATTACAAGATCACCCAGTGTGATTCCTCATTATATGCTTTATCCCAAAGGAAAACAAAAACAAAAACATCCCAGTCTTCCCATACTTCCCCAAACTTACATTGTCTACTTTTGGAACATTCACTGATCATGAAATTGGCATTATTTTAATAACTTGGGGTTCCAAAGAGCCCGCTAAACTCAGTGAATATTTTAAAAAAGTAAAATGAAGGTCAATACTGGCACAGCACTGTACCTATGCAAATGCACCTTTAGAATTACTTTTCTCACTTGAGGCAACATTTTACCACTGAATCCTTCAAGTGAGAGAAAACTATTACCTTGAGTGGTTTATGACTTAAAGTATACACTTCAGTTAATGAAATATGAGGTACATGCACACTTTTCCATAAGAAGATGAAAATAAAACTACATTGTTTAGTCTCTTCAAAAGATAATGGAAACATTTTTTCCTATCTCCCACTTGACTTAAAAAATGGAGTGCTATGGAAGTTACATAATGTGTTTTTATATGCCTAAAAAATGATCTCACTCTTCATCACCTTTCCTTTCTTTAATTTCTAGAGTTTACCCAGTTCCAAGTCAAGTAAAGTGGCATGTTTACTACTGGACAACAGAGCTGTACTGTTAAATCTCAAATGTCCTGTTTCTTAATGTGAGACACACTGTGATACAAAGAGCAGGTTGGCTCTAAGAACGTTCACCATTAAGCCTTCCCAACTCGCTAACATTCCTTTTGAGCCCTTGGTACCATCAAAACTCATCCATTTGGTGTCAAATTAATTTATTAAATTCACAATTTTATTCTTAAGTGCAGGACTCCTCAAAGATGCTGCTCTCTTAGGCTAATACATAAATATGTGGCCACCAAAATGGGAACAATTTAAAACCAACTAGAAACATTCTGCAGAGAGAGAGAGAGAGAGAGAGAGAGAGAGAGAGAGAGAGAGAGAGAGAAAGTGAAGAGAGAGAGAGAGAAGAGAGAGAGAAAGAGAAGAGAGAGAGAGAGAAGAGAGAGAGAGATAAAGAGAAGAGAGAGAAGAGAGAGAGAGAGAGAGAGAGAGAGAGAGAGAGAGAGAGAGAGAGAGAGAGAGAGAGAGAGAGAGAGAGAGAGAAAGAGAAGAGAGAGAGAGAGAGAGATGCAATTTACTTTCTGAAATAACAGGAGATAAAAATCTGTGTAACTGCACATGGAATATATTACTTGCATCCGTTTTTAAGACTGGATCACATGGATGGACAGTTTTGCTCACAGCAAATACAGAGAAGCATTAAGGCAGCAAGTATATGCTAACGATTAGGTCCCATAGGAGCATAGTCAGAATTACATATGGGCACTAGTCTTACGAATGATCAATACCACTAAAAGCAATATCAATTTCTTTAATTAGCCCTTTTTAATTGAATGTATTTCACAAACTATTACTTTAATGTGAGCCAAAATATTATGTATTAATTGGTATTGGCAACCATGACAAGAGACAATTTTAAAACAAAAATGGTAGCAAAAGGAAATAAAGATAAAAATGTATTTTAACTGTATTTATAGGGTTCCTGAACATTAAACAAACAAAGAGTGATGAAAAGTGGGAAAATCTCTATTTTAGGTATACATGAATACATTATGAATTTCCTGCAGCACTGAAATTTTAAAATTTTTGTACAGTGTCACTTGCCAGAAGCAGATATTTTATGCATAACCACAGATGGGCGCTGAGAGCTAGGATGTTGTCTTTAGTTTATCATTATTATATATTAATTGGAATGGATGGCTACCTACCTGCAGTCTTTCACAAGAAGAAGAAAAGGGCAAAGGTAATCTGTTTGCAGATCACAGCTCAATAGGGTATAAGGAGAACATCACAGATTATGGAAATATTCGGCATATATTTTCTTAAATTAAATTGGTTATACCTAATTGCAGAATGCTTAAAAATAAAATCTGATACTCTAAGAAGCCAAAGTCAGGAATGTACAAGTCAGGAGAGTTCACATCATGTTTTACTAGTTCTGGGATAATTCCCCTGAAAACCTACCAAAATGGAGGAAAAAGAGAAAAATGTCCCTGACATTTCAAAACTAAGATCACTCCCTCTGAATTGTACCAATCTTGGAAATGTATGTATTAACAAAACGCATATTGTTCATGTTACAGTATATTATATATATTCATTTTATTCCCAGAACAGAGGACATGAAGCCTTTTTTTAAAAGACTTCTCTGTGTCTCAGTTTTTATTTCAGTGTTTAGTGTCTCCTATTTATTATCTTACATTTAAACAACCTCAGTGTAATGGAAAGAAGATTTAAGAACAAAATTAAATGAAAAGGAAGAAAAATAAGACACAGCAAGTGGAGAAGGAAGAGGCATAACTATTATATGGCATTTTCTGATTTGATATTGCTGCTTGGAGGAATTTCCTGAAGAGGCCTAGATTCTGACCTCCACTCCATAATGCTCATTCACTCCAATGCTCAATTTCCTCACTGTGCACCACTCAGATGCCAAATTCTAAACTTCACAGAGGTTCTTTGGAGAATCAAATGAAACCATAAAGTGCCATTCAGACTGCATATTAAAAATTATTTCTCAAGCCTTATATGGGGGTGAGGGAAGAGATAGGAGAGAAAGATGCACTTAGAATGAGGAGGTGGTACGGGGGAGAAGAGGTGACATAAGAAGAAAATACTCACACACCATTTGTCATCAAACTGCCATTTTCCCCAGCTGGTTTCTTCTTTCTTCTTTCTTCTTCTGGCCAGGGTGAGCATTTACTGGTGGTCTAAATTTCACTTATTTATTTCATTGAGAGTAGACATGGGTAAATGTAACTCTTAAAGAGGGGAGGCAGAGAGGCATGACTGACATATTTAGGAAGTTCCTATGGTCAAGGGTGTCTACTGGGAGAAAGCAATAGGAAGTTTGGACAGTTCTACATACCTCTTAAGTATCAGTTCTTTGGTAAAGCAATGGATTTCTTTTATACACTAATTATTAGCAACCATCGTCTAGTTGCTTCCCAAGCTTAAGTTTTTAAACATTGGCTTTATTAAATGAACCAACAAGTATCAAGTGTATTCTTGATATTACTAGTCAATAAGTGAGAGAGAGAAACTAAAGGATATTAAATATAGCCTTTTTTGAAGAATTTGCAATTAAAAAAAAAAAAAAGACAAACATAAAAAGAGACTTCAAGCTCATCATAATGTGGCTTAAGTTAGAGGGGAAGCCAGAACTGGAATTGGAGTTCTCAACATCCTAGGCACCTTATATTAAACTAAACTTGGACTTGGAAGTGAAGGATGGACAGGCTTTGGATAACCAGTGGAATGAGTATTTCAGACAAGCAGTTGAATAAACTGTAAAACAAAAACTTTTAGGAACTGCTTATATTTTGTTAGATCAATGGATCTATTCTACAAGTAGTTTTGCTAATTTATACAATTTATTATATTAACAAAGAACTTTAATACATTGCAGAGATGCCAAGTAAATATTTGCTGGATTAAAGGCATAAGATAATTTTACAATGCAAAGCAATGTGTTTTATAATTATGTCCTTTTCAACCCTTAAAAAGTAGATGACAGAAATATTAGTGCCCTTACAATCAATATTTTGAGCTAAGGAAAAAATGACTGTGAATTATACGTTTGAAGATTGAATTTCCAACAATCAATCTACCACAAATTATTTGTACAACCTCAATATCCTCATCTGAAAATTATAACTATATAATCTCAAATTCTCCTTCTCAGTCATCATTCAGACT
Source organism: Ia io (assembly GCA_025583905.1). Lineage (NCBI taxonomy): Eukaryota > Metazoa > Chordata > Mammalia > Chiroptera > Vespertilionidae > Ia > Ia io. Next base: position 24,285,299 of record JAJQQW010000007.1, read on the forward strand.
TTATATATAAAAATCTGGCTCATTGAGAAAAATCATTTGCGAGCTAATCCTATATAATAAAAGCTTAATATGCAAATCGACTGAATGGCAGACGACCAGTGGAATGACTGGTCGCTATGATGTGCACTTACCACTATGGGGCAGACGCTCAATGCAGGAGCTGCCCCCAGCCTGCAGCCCCAGGCCAGCCAAGGTGGGTGCCAGTGGGAGCCTCCCGATCTCCCCGTCAGTTGCCCCTCAGAGGGAGGCAACCAATAGTGGTAGGGGGAGGGACAGGCCAACGAGTGGGCAGTGCCAGGCTGGCCAAGGTGGGTGCCAGCGGAGGCCCCCGATTACCCCACCAGTCACCCCACTTAATGGCCCTGATTGTTGGCCAGGCCTAGGGACCCTAACCATGCACAAATTTCATGCACCGGGCCTCTAGTATTTGAAGAAAGAGCAATGTAATAAAATTCTTTAATGCCTACTTTGTATCTTCTTTATTTTTTTCCTTTAATTTCTTATTGTTTTAAATTCTTATTATTTTGATCCCATTTTCATTAATTTTCTATTGATTCAAAAAATATTTATTTAGAACACACTGTGGATCAAACACTGTACAAGGTACTAAAACTATGGAGATGGAAGGCAGTCCCTTCCTCAAATAAAGAGATAATTAAGGTACAAAAGATAAGACAACTTTTAGGATCTATTTTACCTAAAGTACTTAGATATTTTACTTATTTAATTTAATTCTTATAAAATCTATTATTATCCCATTTAGAGAAGAAAAACTGAAAATGTACCTAGTATAGAGGAAAACTTACAAAAAAACCACCAAAAAAAACACACAGTATAGTGACTGCAAGTTGAATTAGAATACAAACATTTAGCTCTGACTGGAAAACTATTAGTCATCCTTAAAGATCTATCTCAAATGTCCCCCCTCCCCAATTATCAACACATTTTATTATGAATCATTTTGCTCTGTTAGATGCTGGAAAAAAAATGAAAATATAAGGTTCTTGACTTTAAGATGCTATTGATCTGTTATTAAAGAGGCAGATATCAAGGAAATATTAAAATATAATGTAAAGTTTGCTTAAAGATCATGTATCAGTCAGTGATAAAAAAAGTCGCTATTAATCATTCAAATATAAAAATTTAATATAATAAATAAAAACTTAAAAAATTATTGAGAGATGTGGTCAACATTACCCTTCAAAGAACTTCTGTAGATCATTTCCAACTCTCAGCTTTTTAAAAATTTATTTATTTATTATTTATTTTTTAGAGAGAGAGGAAGAGAGAGAAAGAAACATTAATTTGTTGTTCAACTTATTTATGCATTCATTGTTTGATTCTTGTATGCACTCTGACCAGGGATGGAACCCACAATCTTGGCCCATGGGGAAGGTGCTCTACCCAACTGAGCTATCCTGCCAGGGCCTCCAGCTCTCAGCTTTATAAGGGTATGTTTAAGTTGCAGAGGCCCCACTCTGATCCTGCTAGGGCAGCCATATCTGCTGACTGAGCCCAGTGGTTATAACACTGGGCCATTTAACCCAATGCAGACCAACTTTAATAATCAATAATACCTCCAGAGCTCCCTTCCCCATTAATTGAAATCTGTTTCAGGTCTGCATCAGTTTGACTTTTTTTTTCCCACCTGTGTTGCTTCTTTCCTCTTCATTTCACAGTGGACACGTGATAAATATCTTGCATCCTTAATATGATCTCAGTATCAGTATCTGGAAAACTCCTATTTGGATAGAAGGCCTAGGGGATTGGAAGTCAGAAAAAATGCCACAAAAGATTTCAATAGGTAACACCAAAGTCAACTTTTCTGTCTTTATCTTCACGTTGAAACTGTTCTGACAAAAGTTATTAATGGCTTTCTTGTTGCTGAAACCAATGAGCTTCTTTCAGTTCTTTTACCTTCAGGAATGATAATGCTGACTTTTCCTTTTCTCAAAGGAAAAGGTGATATTTGAGTGCAGGAATCATAAACTCAGACTCATATCCCAGCATTAGCCCCTGAATAACTGTGAAATTTGGATCATATTACCTAGTCTCTCTGAATCTCAGTTTCCAGACTATAAAATGGTGATAGTCATTGTATCTACTTTCCAAGGCTTTTGGGATAACTAATGTCCAGAATACTGCCTATCCTATATAATAAAAGGGTAATATGCAAATTGACCCTAATAGTGGAACTTCCAGTAACGACTAGTCGCTATGACACACACTGACCACCAAGGGGCAGACACTCAACATAAGAGCTGCCCTCTGGTGGTCAGTGCGCTTCCACAGGGGGAGCGCTGCTCAGCCAGAAGCCGGCTCATGGCTGGCCAGCGTAGCAGCAGTGGCGGAGCCTCTCCCACCTCCATGGCAATGCTCAGGATGCCCAACTAACGGCTTAAGCCCGCTCCCCATGGGGACCGGGCTTAAGCCATTAGTCAGACATCCCCCATGGTCTCCCAGGCTGCCAGAGGGATGTCTGACTGCCAGCTTAGCCCCGATCCCCTGGGAAGCGGGCCTAAGGGCCTAAGCTGACAGGTGGACATCCCCTAAGGGGTCTCGGACTGCAAGAGGGTGCAGGCTGGGTTGAGGGAACCCCCCCCGAGTGCACAAATTTTCATGTACCAGGCCTCTAATCACATAATAATCACTATACAGTATATGTGACTAACCATTTTATCCTGTTACATCATTTTATCTATTTCTCCTCCTACCACTCTGACAGATTCTTCTAAGCCAATTCTTTTTTTCTGTCTTTGTGCCCCAACCATCACCTTGAATCTTAATCTTATTCTCTTTGGCTCTTTTTTGTAGCCAAAAAACAACTCTGAAATCATAACAGTCATCTTCTCAGATCACAATGGTATGAAACTAGAAATCAATTAAAACACCTCCAAACATTCAAACACATGGAGGCTAATTAGCATGTTATTAAACAATAAATGGGTTTAATGGGTGGATAAGCATACATATGTAATACCTTAAGCAATAAAGAAATTTTAAAAAATCCAATATCCATTTTTGATAAAAACTTTCAGCAAAGTGGGAATCGCAGGATCATACCTCAACATAATAAAGGCCATACGTGACAAACCAACAGCCAGCATCACACTCAATGGGCAAAAACCAAAACCATTTTCCCTAAGAACAGGACCAGGACTGGGATGCCCGCTTTCACCACTTTTATTTAATGTAGTACTGGACATTCTATCCACAGCAGTCAGATAAGAAGAAAAAATTAAAGGCCTCTAAATTGGAAAAGAGGATGTAAAACTGTCATTATTTGCAGATGACATAATACTGTACATAGAAAACCCTAAAGATTCTGCCAAAAATCTAGATTTGATAAATGGATTCAGCAATGTAGCAGGATAAAAAATGAATACCCAGAAATTGATGGCATTTTTATAAAACAATAATGAACTATCAGAAAAAGAAACTAAAAAAAAACAAAACTCATTTACCGTCTTAACAAAAAAAAAATTAAGATACTTAGGAATAAATTCAACCAAGGAGGTAAAAGACCTATACTCAGAAAACTACAGATCATTGAAAAAACAGAAGATATAAGCAAGTGGAAGAATATACTGTGTTCATGAATTGGTAGAATTAACATCATTAAAATGTCCATACTACCCAAAGCAATCTATAGATTTAATGCAATCCCTATTAAAGTACCAATGGCATATTTCACGGATCTAGAACAAATACTCCAAAAATTTATATGGAACTAAAAAAGACTCTGAATAGCTGAATAGTCGAGAAAGAGGAACAAACCTGGATGGATCACAATACCAGATATCAAGCTATACTACAAAGCCACTGTAATTAAAACAACCTGGTACTGGCATAAGAACAGGCATAATGATCAATGGAACAAAACAGAGAACTCAGAAATCAATCCAAGCCGTTAGGCTCAATGAATACTTGACCAAGGAGGCAAGCGCATACAATGGATTAAAGACAATCTTTTCAATAAATGGTGTTGGGATAATTGGACAAGTACATGCACAGAAATAAAACTAGACCACCAACTTACACCATACACAACAATACACTCAAAATGGATAAAAGACTTAAATGTAAGATGTGAAACCATAAAAATCCTAGAAGGAAACATAGGCAGCAAAATATCAGACATCTCACGCAGCAGAATTTTCACTGTTACAACGCCTAGTGCAAGAAAAAAATGAATGAAAAAATAAATGGGACTATATCAAATTAAAATGCTTCTGCACAGCAAAATGAATCAGCATCAAAATTAAAAGGGAACTCACTATATGGGAGAACATATTTGCCAATGATACATCTAATAAGGATTTAATTTCCAAAATATATAAAGTACTTATACACCCAACAAAAGAAAGACAAACAATCTAATTAAAAAATGGCCAGACAACCTAAATAGACACTTCTCCAAAGAGGACATACAAATGGCCAAGGAACATATGAAAAAATGCATAAAGTCACTAGTCATTAAATAAATGCAAATTTAAACGACAATGAGGTATCACCTCACACCTGTCAGAATGGCTACCATCAACAAATCAACAAATGACAAGCACTGGCCAGGATGTGGAGAAAATGGAACTCTAGTACACTAATGGTGAAAATGCAGACTGGTGCAGCCACTTTAGAAAACAGAATGGAGTTTCATCAAATAATTAAATGTGGATCTGCCATTTGACCCAGTGATCCGACTTCTAGGAATATATCCTAAGAAACCCAAACACCAATCAGAAAGAAAGTATGCACCTTATATTCATAGCAGCACAATTTACAATAGTCAAGCTCTGAAAACAGCCCAAGTGCCCATCAGTAGATGAGTAAATAAAAAGAGCTGTGGTACATTTACACAATGGAATAGTATGCAGCTGTAAAAAAAATAGAAGGATCTCTTAGCCTATGAGACAACATGGAGGGTCCTGGAGAGTATTATACTAAATGAAATAAGCCAGTAAAAAAAAGACAAATGTCACATTATCTCACTTATATGCGGAATCTAATGAACAAAGTAAACTGACAAACAAAATAGATTGAGAGACAAGGAAACATGCAACAGACCAATGATTCTCAGAGGGACAAGGGGAGGGGGAGATTAACACAAGAACGTATTTGCATGTACACATAACCCATGGACACACTGTAGTGTGATGAAGGCCTGGGGAGGGGCGTGAGTTTGGAGGAGGGGGTCAATAGGAGAAAAAAGGGGACATCTGTAATACTTTCAACAATAAAGATAAATTAAAAATAAATAAAAACAACTTAGTCATGAAAAAGAAAGAAAAGATGAGTGCATTGAGCCTTTCATTAGCACCGAGGAAGTGTGGCAACCTCCTCCTTATGAAACACTCTTTGTTTTGACCAAGAACCAAATGATGTCCTCTAGACGGAGTAAAATGTATTCTTTGTAATACATTTAATGTTGTGAGGGCTTTTTCAGGAGCGATTCTGTTCAGAAAGATTAGGAAAAAGGTAATGCAGAAGGTGACTGCACTTGCCTTTCAGCCTGAAACCTTAGTCATTTCTGTACATTTTAGAAACATGAAAACAATTGGACGAACTTTTGAAGAAAATGCCAGAGGTCCACAAGAGGAGGTTTGCTGAAAGAATTAAGGTGCAATAGAGAGATATGTGGCGTCTCTTGCAGAACTTTTTGCTCTGACTCATCTGCAACCTTTTGGAAAATTTTATGTGGCAAAAGTACTGTGTTATTATGCTGTATAATGTGATATCCAGATTTGTCAGCTCACTTGACATATCTTTTATTGAGGGGTACAAGAAGAAACCCCACACTAGCTGAGGAAAATTTTTCTACTTACATCCCACACGGAGATTTAAAAATATATTCCTAGAATTTGGCATTTACAGGAACATGTTTCACTTTGGTAGTCCAAAAGAATACAGCTTTTTATCCAGTGTTAAGAATCTGTAACCGTAACACATCACCACTAGAGGGCCAGTGGAGCTCACATTAACTTGTAAGTGGTGCCGGAAGGAGAACAGAATACACATTTGTGTTTACTTTGCAAATTCTTCTTTTACAGTGTTAACTGGTTTGTTATTTAAAAATATTTTATGAATATTTTGCCTTTCCATTTTGTTTATTGTTTTGCAATTTCATAAACATAATGCTCATTTTCTAATGCACTGAGTCAGGTCCAAATTAGAATCTTTTCTTCCATAGAGATAACATCATTGCATTGGAAGACTATTCCATCCCAACCCTATAATTTTTCCAGATAGTTATTTAAATTATTTTACAATAGTTGTTATAATGGCACTTGATGTGTGAAGTTGAGCAGGAAAAATGTAAAAGCCTGTGTAACAGTGATTGGAGAAAGGTATCATATTCTTTTCATTGCGAGGAATAGAGACATTTTCATGGGATGAAAATGCCTTGTAATGAAGTTCTTGTGGCATGGGCAGAACTTAAACTTTACAGAGATGAGCATAAACATAGGATAAATGTCTACTCAAAACAATCAGTAGCAAATATTCTTATGCATTTGTTACTATGCTAATTCTAGGTAATAATGGTCTACTTTGAAAAACATAAGACAATGGAATTTTTGCTTTCATGGACTAATTCATATTAATAATATTTAGAGATGAGATGAATGTTGGATCATTTTCTAATGTAAACTTTGCAAGTCAAATCCGTGTTTTTAATATTAGGGAATACTATTCATCTTTTCTCAGTGTAATAAGTATGTCAGAGATAAGCATGAGACAAAAGATGCAGATTACTTTCCAGATTGTATCCAATTTTCTTGGTTTGATTTTTAACTGAACACCTGGGTAATGTAAAGTAATCATTACTTGACGTTCTGATGGTCTAACTTGAAAGCATGCTTCAAGTGAATAAATGAATAAGTAAAGAAGTACCTTCTGCTATATATATATTTTTATAGTTATTCTTTGATTTCTGGAAGAATTAATCAGTTATATATTATCCCACCATCCTTATACCTATTTCAATATAATTGCCACATTGCATAAGTTTATTTGTTTCTATGATAGTTTCTCCTCTGCACCCATGAGCTTCTCAAGAGAGAAGACAGTTTATTATTAATCTCTAAGTCTCCATGACCATTTATGGTATGGCCCTTAACTTAGTGAAATTAATTAGAATTTGTTTAGTGATGGTAAATTTTATACAAATGCTATCAACTTTATTTTGTCCCCAGTCTCCTTGAAGGATGCCTGTTTTCAAGTCACCTAGAAATTCACCTTCTCAGATGAAGAACAGGCCATTTATCTATCATAGGCTGGTGATGTGAACCCCAGTGATACTGCAGTATGTCAGGGCTGCTCTCTGCTAAGCAGCCAGCATGTCTTTTCTGCTGTCTTTCTTCACCCTACTTACTAAAGAAGCTTAAAGGGCATTTATTCAGGCGCTTCCACTTGTGCATAGATATTTACTATTCTTAGCAGTACAAAATGCAGAGCACTGTTTATTTATAATGATGTATGGTGTAGAATGTACTCTGTGTCTGACAGAACATGTTCTAATCTTTTCTTCACTACTGAGTAGCAAGAGCGATGTTAATAAGAGCTGACACTGAACAGTTACTGTGTGTCAGGTGCTCCTGGGCACCCTTTATGCATGCTTTAACTCACTTAATGTCTTGCTAATTTGGAGCCAATGCTCATTCCTTATCTGTAAACTGGAGATGCGTCTATGTCATTTACTGGAGTTAATGATGTACTGAATATAGAGAACCTGTCACAATTTATAAAGCATGAGTCACAAGATTTCCTACTGAAAACAGTTTTCCTCCTCCCTTTCCATTAACAAAACTCTTCTTGTTCAATAACGGTCATGATTCCAACACTCACTGCTTCTACCACTGCCTAAGCACGTGCATTGAGCCAGGAGCTGCCAGGTGTTTTATGTAATATTTGTCATTTCCTTCTTACAATAAACACATGTGGTTGCTGTATTTTCTCCATTTAATAGCTCTTATAAATATTCAAGTACCTTTTATAAGCCATTGCACACAATTTGAATCAAAATGGTCACTTAAATTTAGTTCATAAAAATTAATTTTGTATATGTATTTTAATGTATGATAATGATAATTATTATTTATGAGAGTTTGAATGTTGGCCTTTAATGTGATGTGTAAAATAATTTGTGCTGAAATATGGATAAAAATGCTTAGGGCTTGGTCAATTTTGGTTATCTTAGAATGTTATGAGATTCTTTTGAAAAATGTAATTTGGATAATTAAAAGCCCAGTAGTAACTGTGGGTCACATATACAGCCAGAAAAAAATTAAGGATTCTGTTCTCAAAACCCAGGTGGTTCAAATCTCAATTCTGCCATGCAATACTCCTCTAACAATGAGCAAATTCATTAAACTCATTCTGTCTCAACTGCCTTATTTTAAAATTAAAATAATAACTATATTTACAGTTTTTTAAATTGAACTTTTTTTATTTTGAGATAACTGCACATTGACATGCAGTTATAAGAAATAACACAGAGAGATCCTACATACTCTTTGCTCAGTGTCCTCCAATGATAATGTCTTGAAAAACATAGTGCATGCCCTGGCCCATTTGACTCAGTGGATAGAACATCGGCCTGTGGACTGAAGGGTCCCAGTTTCAATTCCGGTCAAGAGCACATGCCCAGGTTGTGGGCTTGATTTCCAGTGTGTGGCGTGAAGGAGGCACCTGATCAATGATTCTCTTTCACATTGATGTTTCTATCTCTCTCTCTCCCTCTCCCTTCCTCTCTGAAATCAATCAATACACACACACACACACATATACACATAGTGCACTACTATAACCAGGTTATTGGTATTGATGAAGTCAAGATGCAGAACATTTTATCAGGATCCCTCATGTTACACATTTATAGCCACATTCATTTTCTTCTCACATCCACTCCTTCTTTAATCCCTGTAGATCACTAATCTAATGTTCATTTCTGTAATTTTGTCATTTCAGGAATGATATACAATAAAATTATACAATACTAGAGGCCCAGTGCACGTCATTCATGCACTGGGGGTGGGAAGACCCTCAGCCCAGCCTGAGCCCTCTTGCAGTCTGAGACCCCTTGTGGGGGCATGTCCGCCAAGGGGTCCTTAGTGCTGTCATGGAAGCTGGAGAGGCTCCTGCCACCACCGCTGTGCTTGCCAGCCGTGAGCTCGGCTTTTGGCTGAGCAGCACTCCCCCTGTGGGAGCACACTGACCACCAGGGGGCAGCTCCTGCGTTGAGCGTCTGCCCCTGGTGGTCAGTGTGCATCATAGGACCGGACATTCCGCCGATCAGTCGATTTGCATATTGGGATTTTATTATATAGGATGTAATCTTTTTGGATTGTTTTTTTTCCACTCAGAATAATTTTGGTATCAATAATCAACTTTATTTTGTCCCCAGTCTCCTTGAAGATTGATTTAGGTAGCTGACTATCAATAGTCATTCCCTTTTGTTGCTTAGTAGTATTCTGTGCTATAAAGACACTGCAGTTTAACCATTTGTCTATTGAAAGATATCTGCATTGTTTCTAGTTCAGGGCTATTACAAATAAAGCTGCTGTAAACATTTGTAGGCAAGTTTTTGTATGAATATAAATTTTATTTATCTAGGATAAGTGCTTGAAATAAAATTGCCAAACTGCTTTCCACAGCAGCCATTATATTTCCAGCAGAAATTTGTAACTCAGTTTTTTTTGGCATCTTCACCAGCCTTTAGTGTTGTCGTTGTTGTTTGTGTAATCATTCTGATATGCGTGTGGTAGTATCTCATGGTGGTTTTAAGTTGCATTTTCCGGATGGTTAATGATGTTGAAAATCTTTTTATGTGCTAATTTGCCATTTGTGTATATTATTTGATGGACTGTCTTTTCATATATTTGCCTATTTCCTAATTGAATGTTTTTTCACTGTTGAGTTTTGAGAGCTCTTTGTATTTTTAGATACTAGTCTTTTGCCATATATATGATCTGCAAGTATTTTCTCCAACTCTAGCTCATCTTTTCACACTCATAACAAATGTTTCACAAAGCAAAAGTTTCAAATTGTGATAAGGTCCAATTTTATAAATTATTCTCTTAGGAATCATGTTTTTGGTGTCAGCTTTAATAACTGTTTGCCTTGTCCTAGATTGCAAAGGACTTATTTACAAATTTTTGTAGGTTTACATTTTATATTACTTAATTTCATAATCCATTTTGTGATTCATATGTTTTTTCCCCTTGACACTTCCTCTTTGACTCATGCACTATTTAGAAATGTTTTTGTTTACTTTCAAAGAATTTAAACATTTTCCTATTTTCTTTGTATCATTAATTTCTATCTGATGCCAGTGTTTGGAGGGCACTGTAAGACTTCGTTTTTTTATGTTTATTGAGGATCCTAGAGGACAAAACCACCTTACTGTATACAATAGGTACATTGGAAGGGGGATATGAAAAGATAATCAGAAGAGAAAAAATATGAGCATAAATATAAATAATTAAATTTAACCTCTGCTTTTCTCATATTTCTTTTTCCACAGTATATTCTCATAATCTTATCTTGCCTGGGATATATTAGATATATTCATGTCTTTCTCAAGCAGGTTTTCCTGAAATGTTCTTCCTTTAAAATTCCAAAAATATTTATCTAAGTTTAGGACATTTGATGTCAAACTGCAGAAGATTTCCTTCAAACAGTGAAAGAAATTTTAATTTCAACTTCTATGTTTACTTGTTTATAACATTCCAAGAAATTTGTTTAGATTTGAAACTTTACAGCCTTAGTCTTATGAGAGATGTCCTTTTTCATTTGTTCCACATCTGTCTCTACCATTCCTCTCCCAGACCCCCACTTTAGAAAGAGTAAATTAAATTGGCTCAGTTATTTTTGAGTTATGAGACAGCAAAAAATATATTTTTTCCCTCCTCATAAAAATTGCTCCAAGCTTTATTTGTCCTGGTTTAGCTCAAAAGTAGATTTAAACTTCACACTTGGCAATATTTTAAGAGGAAAGAAAAATCAAGCCAAAATTTTAAAAACATCTTATACAATCTAAGGCTTAAAAGATAATAAGTATTTGCTCTAAATTTATCTTATCCAAATGTGTTTTGTCCATATTAATGTAAAAGTATAGGTGCACAAGGAGAATATTATAATTTTGTCTACTTTGATTAAATGAAGTTATCACTGACTACCTGGTTTCAAGTGTCCAGAAACCAGGAGGAAATCAGAGGCTTGGTTTTGTCCCTGCTATCTAGAGTCTAAAATTGGCATACAGGATTATTGTAGTGCAAGGCAGGAGTATAAACAGAATTTTATGGGAGTTTGGAGGAGAAACAGATCCTAGTCCGTCGGAAATTCTACCCAACCATCCTCTTCCAAACAGCCACCATTTATTATATGGACCAAAGCAATAGTCTCTGACTCATCACTCAGATTCCACTCCTATTCCCCTTTAATCCAGTCTTTCCAAATGTCCCAAATGATTTGTATTTAAAGATAAGTCCAATCATAGCATTCCTTTGCTTAAAAAATTCTAGTTGCTTCTATGTTTTGACCACCATGAATAGTGCTGCAATAAACATAGAGGTACACATATCTTTGCAAACAAATGTTTTCAAAATTTTCAGGTATATACCCAGAAGAGGAGTTGCTAGGTCTTATGGGTAACAACTGAAATGTCCTTCAATAGATGATTGGATAAAGAAGATATGGTACATATATACAATGGAATACTACTCAGTCCTAAGAAAAAAATGAAATATGTTATTTGAAATTACATGGATAAATCTTGAGAATATGCTAAGTGAAATAAGTCAGAAAAAAATTAAGAACCATATGATTTTACTCATATGTGGGAAATAAAACTGAGAGCAACAAATAAATAAGTAAAACAAACAAGGAAAACTCATAGACACAGATAACAGTATGATGGTTAGGAGAGGGAAGGGGGTTGGAGGGTAGTAAAGAGTAAAAGGGGTTAGAGTTATATTATTCAAAATAAAAGGTGAAATTGATGTGTGGTTTGATTAACTCAAAGTGTAGCAATTTAAGGTGATTTTTACAAAATATTGCTAAGCAGATGTCAGTCAGGGGATGAAATAACATTCAGAGCTTCTATTTGTCAGACTGTGCCAAGGGTGGTATACATAGAACCAGACAGTATCTTGGAATGATAATGCTTTGCTTTTTCTTATTGTATTGTATAAAACCTTTTCTTTATTGAGACAGAAATATCCACATAGCCTGGCAGAGAAGTAGAATTATAATAGGAATGAAAAGATGAAGAAACAGTCAATAATTTTTCACATCTAAAATAGGCTTTTGAGAATCAAAAGGGATGGCTAGATGAAAGAAGAACATCAATTTTACACCAAAATAATGCCACTGGAAGAAGATGAGAAAGCAGGATGTACTTACTCCTTACTGTGGGAGATGTTGACCTGGGCTAGGGAGCTGGGGATTGGAATGGGCAGCAGGAGTAAAGGCATGATCTTAAGAGAAGGTCAGAGCAGTGGATGAGAGGCAGAGTAGCAGAATTAACATCAATGATTGCTCGACACTGTGGTTGACTGTGCTAGCAAACTTGGAGGAGATAAGCCAGTGTCTGCAGATGATTTGTTACCAACTAAGGGACTAGTGTGTTACTCAACAATGTGTAATAAGCCAGATTTTGAATTATATTAAGGATAAATCATTTGGGCTATTGGGCTCTTCGTGCCTTCTCTCTGGATGTGGTTTTCTACTGAAAGTTGCCTGGGGGAATGTCCACCACATGGATACCTCATTATATCTTGAGACTTTTTGAAGCCTCTTTTAACTGCCCCATAGAGACTATCTACTATTTTTCCAATAGCCAAAGACACTAAAAAGCTTCCAGAATGAGTGATTTGGTCCTTGTTGCAGAGGACTGTTGTGGGTGTAGAAAATAATGCCTGTAGCATGTACACTTGATTTGGAGTGTATAGTGTTAAAACCTACCTCTAATATACACCCATAATCTCATATCCAGTTAGAACTCTAGGATTTGTTATTTTGAATAGCTCTATGATTTTAGACAAGTCACTTTAACCTTCTGAGTCACAGTTTTCTTATTTATAAAATGTAGGTAATATCTATCATCAGGTTTATTATTATGAATAAATGAGATGCCTTTTGTAAAATAACTGGCATATAACAAGTTCTTAATAAACTAATATTTCTATCACAAAAAATTAACAACTGGTTCATACTATCTCAAAATGACCCTGTTCAAAAAACAATCAATAGCTGGTGCCATACTTTTCTACTACTATTGTTAAAACATTTATATTGAATTCATCTAATCTTTCTTTCATTTATCAGATAGTTATTATCATTGTGTGATAGACATTGTGGTAAGTACTTGGGACACAATGGAATAAAATTAAATATGATCCTAATTCTGTGGTCCTTGCAGTATAGCAGGATAACAGAAATTAAAGAGTGAATTAATAGCCATTTAATTACAATTGTAAGAAGTGTTGCAAAATAGTTAGGTAAGGCTTTCATTTTTCTACCTGAATCTCTTGGAGCATTTTCTCTTGCAACTTGGACTTCCCGGTGGGAAGTCTGAGATTCTGAGACCACATAAAAAGAAAAAAGCACCCTGCTGAACCCAAGTTCCCACCTGTCTCCAGCAAGGTAGCAGGATTTCACTAAAGCCATCTCTACCCTGCAGACCAGACCACATTAACTGGACATGTATTCCCAACCAATGTCCTTTGGTATCAACCTACCTAGTCAGGCCTAATCAAACTCCTCCTCTAAATAGTGATATATGATGAAATGGTTGTACTAGATTTTCCATTGAGAACTGGACTAGTGTGTTATGTAACAATATATAAAGGACAGATTTTGAATTCTATTAAAAATAAGAAGTGTCCAGCCTGGCTAGTGTGGCTCAGTGGTTGAGCGTCAACCTATGAACTAGGAGGTCACTGTTAGATTCCTGATCAGGGCACATACCTGGGTTTTGGGCTCAATCCCCAGTGGGAGGGCATGTAGGAGGCATCTGATAGATGATTCTCTATCATCATTGGTGTTTCTATCTCTCTCTCCCTCTTCTTTCCTCTCTGAAATTTATACACACACACACATACACACACACACACACACACAGAGTTTATTTAATTTTTAATTTATTTTTATCTTTATTGTTGTTGAAAGTGTTAGTTCTCATGTATAGACACAATAAGAAAAATAAATAAATACATAGACAATCAAGACAATTTACATGAGTGAGAAATTTGATTTATTGGGAACAGCTGAACAGTCTGTGTCAGACCAGGGCCACTGTTTTAAGTTTTTTGAGATGAGTGGAACAACCCTGTTAAATGTTGAGTTTCCTATCATTGAGCAAGGCCTGCTATATTTCTGGCAGAGGTCACTTTTAAGTAAATACTGTCAAACAGAGAGTCTGTGAAGCAGGCGTGTTTATACAGGGCAGGTTTTCTTTCACTGGCTCTGTGCAGGGCTTGAACTGCTGACTTCAAATAACACTCTTGTTGACAGGCCTGAAGAAGAAACATATTGTAACACACAAAAATGTGTCAATAGCCTCACTCTCTAACATCAGGCAACGGAATGTTAATCTTCACAATTTGGTTCACTAGGTTCTCTGTTTATCACAGGGCTTCATGTTCTGACATTGTGACTCATTTTTAGATTATATAGAGGGATGCTCGGCATAGTGACAAAGAAGCAGGGGCATCAGGAGCCAGGAGGGCTTAACTGGTGATCTAGCTCTGCTACTTACCAGCTGTGTGGCTTTGGAAAAGTTACTACAACTCTTTTATCTATGCACTTCTCAATTGTAAAGAGGGAAAAATGGTACCTGTCTCAGAGATGGCGGTCAAGCGAATTATTCTGCATGTACATATATATTGAAAGAAAGTCAGGTAACATTCTTTTTTTTTTCAATATCCCAAAGTTCATTCACATTTTATCTTGTGCATAATATGTTAGCAGTGCTTTCAGAAAGTCATTCTAAAATATAATAACTTATCTATACAGTATATATAAAAAGCCAGTGTCCATGATGACCATGATGACCAAACAACTGGTCACCATAAGGTGCATTGAGCACCTCTTGGTCCCTCCCCCCCCAGCCTGCGAGTGGGGCAGGGCGGGACTGGGGACTGGCGAGCGGGCTGAATGGCTGACCTCTTGGTCCCTGCCCCCGGTCTGCAGGCTCAGATGGATCAGCGATGTTGAACGGGGGAACTGGGGTGGGTGGTGGGAGGACCAGGCTGGCCGTCAGGCTGTTGGGATCACCAGCTCATCCCCGGCTGCTCAGGGGCTCAGGCCTGTAGGAAAGCAGGCACCAGTGACTTCACCTCCATCGCATGCACTGGGCTGGCCACTGATGGAACACGCTACCCGTTCCAGGCCTCTCACGCCAGGGCAGGTAGATCACGGGCGCACCCTGCAGCTTCCATCAGCGCCTCAAGCCCCAGCAGCAGGGCAGCAACAGCGGTGGTGGCGGTGGGGGTGCACACGTGAGCAGCCCCAAGAGGGCAGCGCGTTCCATCAGCAGCCTGCCCAGCACATGTGCATGCAGGTGAAGTCGCCAGTGCCTGCTTTCCTGCAGGCCTGAGCCCCCAAGGAGCCGGGGATGAGCTGGTGATCCCAATGGCCTGACAGCCCTGGAGCAGAGGCGGCATTTGGCTTGGGGACTGGCGAACCAGCAGAAAATGCCCTGATTGCAGGAGGCTAGGCTCTAAGGACCCTACCCGCATGATTTCCTGCACTGAGCCTCTAGTATTTAATAAATAGCAATTTTGTAATAACCCCTTTGCTTCTGAATGCTCATCTTGATTGGTGGCTTTGCTTGCTTTTGAATTGTATGAGTGTCTGTTAAAGTGAGGAAAAAGCATTTTGCTTTTGAAAAATAAAGAACCTCAGTTTTTCCAAAGCTATTCAGCAGTTTAAAAATCCATGTCAATATTCACTAAGCAAAGTAAAAAGAGTCAAATGCTCATGGCACTTCATTGAGATACTTTCAAATCAAGTTCACAGAGTCACAGCTGTTTTGTAGCCATTTGTGCACTAAGGTTTTTAATATAGATTTTGAGTTCTAAGGGGCAGTAAAATTGACAGCATGGGGAAGTATTATTTCTAGAAAAACATTTGGCTTATGTATGTATAAGACACATAAGATTAACTATTTGGCTTATGGCTAATCTTAATGTGTAATTATGTAATAAGGCTTAAAAGGGTTGAAGTTGCTAGTAGTTATACAGTTTATTTTCTCAACTACTGTACTTATGAAATAAGGTCTGTGGTAAAAGTTCGCTATAATTTGACTGAAAGATAATGATTTTGCCAGTTCTGGGTAAAGACAACTTTTTAAAAAACAACAATTCAATTATTTGTAGACAATTTTTGTTATTCTTTTAAGATAAAGTGTCTGGTGTTGATATTAACACTTTTTTCTTGTACCCCAGAAATAGAAACATAGCTATTCCATCAAATAATACATTTGATAGTCATGAAGGATAAGGCTATGTGTCATATTTTAGTAAACTTTATAAGCAATCAATAACAGAGTGTTATTAAAAATTGAAGGTAAGGATGATTATTGGACGTTATAGTTTAAGTTCTTTTGAGAAGGGGGAAAAGGGTAAGTTAATCATAAGACATTTAATTATACTATTTTAATATTAAAGAAAAGAGAACAAAATTACAGATGTTAAAAATACTCCAGATTTTCTGGTTAAGTTTGTAAAATTATCAAATCTGTTTTTAAGATGCCCTTATTAATATTTGTCTCATGGAACAGGGCACTCTGACATTTAATAGTTAAATCATTCTAGGAATATTTATATTAAGACTTTCATTCATTTTGCCTATTTATTGTGCTATGTTCATTGAATGTTTATGTTCCTTGTGCAGGAGCGGTTAAAGGGACAGAGTTCCAAAAGTTTGAGTTAGAAGTAATTCATGGACTAAAGCTGGAACAAAAAGTTACTTGGGACTTTAGGAAAAGAGTCATGATTATAAGTTGGTTATTTCTGACCTGGGTATCAAGTTCAATGCCTGTGATGAAACAAATGCTTTTTCCATCTTGCCACATGCTCCTTCCTTCTCATTTCTTTTCAGCTCCAAGAGTATATTGTATTTGTGAAGAATCTGGTGGCAAAAAAATTTATACAAAATTGCTTGCAGTACCTTAGTTGCTCAAAAGTCTGATAGAAACAATTTGTCAGAGAAGAAAATAATTTCCAAGTAATATTGATTTCACTCAAAATTTCCAATTTCTTTGGACTGTATAAATATTTTCAAAAGAAGCAAGAAAAAAGATAACTATACATGGCATATACTACAATACACTTTATATTTTATTTCAAGTTAAATGTGTAATCTGATGTGGGGATTTTCTTCTATCCCATATTCCTTCCTGAACATAAAATATTATCACATCAAGATTAAGAACAGAGAATATTAGGCTCCTATCCTAAAGTGGTATATACACAGCTAAGTATAAATTTAAAATCAATAATGTAATCTCTTATGGCTCAAGTAATTAAAAAAAATCAATCAATGAACAATATTGAGCATCTTCTCTTTGTAAAATACTGTAATTTGGTTAACCAAGTATGATAACCTTAAAAGAAAGAATCCCCCCCTCAGAAAACATGAATCTATTTACAGAGAAAACCAGACATAAATACATGCAGAATTTAAAAGATAATATAATAGGCAAAACATACATAGCACAAAGTAGTGCATCATTGAATCGACAATTACTCTTACCCCAATGAGCAGCCCCCAAACTCCCGAGTATTTCTCTGTCAGGTCTAAATGTTTAACCCTGTCTAGACATCAAAACTAAATGCCTCTGTCACATTCCCATATGTAATGGCCCCTACAAGAGATCGTCTGCCAGGCTGGTGTGGCTTAGTGATTGAGCATCAACCTATGAACCAGGAGGTCACACTTTGATTCCCAGTAAAATGCCTGAATTGCGGCTATCCCCGGTGGAGGTGGGGGCATCCAGGAGGCAGCCAATCAATGATTCTCTCTCATCTTTGATGTTTTTATCTCTTTCCCTCTCCTTTCCTCTCTAAAATTAATAAAAATATATTTTAAAAAATAACAACAAAAAAAGAGAGAGATCCTCGCTGTCTTAGTCCATTTTACCCCATACCCCAGTGTTCTGATCTGAACTCACAGTCTCAGAAAGAGCAAGAAAGTCCTTCTCTTAAAACGTGACTATATGTCCTTTTAAGCTCTAAATTCATAATCAGTGAACTTCTTTAATTTCTTAGTCTTTTCCCTGTTTGTTCCCTTCACATCTATGTTTTTATTGAAACTGAACTGTCTCTTGAGGAAACTGCTTCTCTTCAAACAGAATCAAAGTTGTTTTTCTTTTCTATCTCAGATCCTGTTCCTCAGGGCCAGGAGGGGAAGTGGGCATCCTCCTTGCCCCACATCCAGATTTTCCAAACATGACCACCTCTTCCTTCTGCAAGCGCCTTGCTCGTCTGAGGCATGTGGCATTAGGTTATTTCACCACTCCTTGACTCACTGCTTTAACCACTCATTTCTCATCAAACCCTCCATTCAATCAAAGTTTCAGCTCTGGCTTATCTGCTCAGAGTCCTCACATAATTATTTTCTGTTCTCACCAAAACTGATAATCAGTTGCTATGTTACTTTACTTTCTTCATTGTTCAGTAGAGACTTTATAATCCATGATAATGTGATAGTGGCAATGCTTACTGTTTATTGAGTACTTTCTGAGTGCCAGGCTGTTCAAAATCTTTTACTTGCTTTATATTGACTTCACCACAACCTTCTGAGATAGGGTCTATTATCATTCCCATTACACAAATGAGGAAACCCAAGGTTACTTGTTTAAATCACTTTTTTCCCCCCTCAAATGATCCTCAGTTCCCTTACCTGCCTCCTTATCTCCAGACTTTGGAGTAACCCAGCCCTATGTCTTCCCCTCATTGCATTCAAAGAGTGCTAGAATAGGTAACACAACTATTTAGACTGATTTTATTTAAAATTCATGTTATCAAACCCTAGCTGGCTTGGCTCAGTGGATAGAGCGTCGGCCTGCGGACTGAAGGGTTCCAGGTTCAATTCTAGTCAAGGGCACATGCCTGGGTTGTGGACTTGATCCCCAGTAGGGGGCGTGGAGGAGGCAGCTGATCAATGATTCTCTCTCATCATTGATATTTCTGTCTCTCTCTCCCCTCTCCCTTCCTCTCTGAAATCAATAAAAATATATACTTTTTAAAAGTCATGTTCTCAACCGGGTACTCAGGACTGCTAACAAGCCTATTATGTGTTTCTTAAGGGCTCATTTCCACTCTTCAGGGTACCTATTTTATCTCCCACACCTCCTTGCCCACTTGTCTGATATGTTCACTTCAAACATTTAGAAGTAAGGTGTCATCCAGAAGGGAAACTTCCTTCTTTTCATACACCTAAATCTGGAAACATATCTGTCCCTGAGGCCTTCCAATCTGCCCCGATCGACTCCTTATTCTAACTATCAAAGGTGGAGGTTGGGCCCTGCACTTCTGAGATGAATTCCAGCCCCCCTCAACTTCTCAAAGATTTTAATCCCTTCTCTCCTTGGAATAATCAACATTTCATCAAACCTAAAATGTCATAAATTATAGGCTGCAACATTATTTTATATTCATTTTATATCATTTTGTTTAATTGTGAGAAAATATACATAACCTAAAATTTACCATTTAACCATTTTTAAGTGTACAGTTTAGTACATTCACATTGTTGTGCAATCACCGCCATCATCTTAGAACTCTTTTTATGTTTCCAAATGAAACAATAGTTCCTCATTCTCCCCTCCCTCTAGCTCCAGCAACCACCATTCTGTTTTCTGTCTCTATGAATTTTACTATTCTAAGGACCTCATATAAATGAAATCATACAATATTTATTATTTTTTAGTTGGCTTATTTCTCTTAGTATAATGTCTTCTAGATTCATCCACATCACAGCTAGGGTCAAAATTTCCTTCCTTTTTAAGACTAAATAATAGTTCATTGCACATATGTACCACATTTGGTTTATTCATTTATCTATTGATGGACTTAAGTTGATTCCACCATTTGATTTTTGTGAATAATCCTGCTATGAATATGGGTGTACAAATATCTATTCAATTCTCTGCTTTCAATTATTTGGGGAACATACCCAGAAATGGAATTGCTGGACTATAAAGTAATTCTGTTTAACTCTTTGAGGAACCACTGTATTACTTTCCATAGCTGCTGCACCATTTTACATATCCACTAGCAATGCACAAGGGTTTTAATTTCTTCACATCCTCACCAACACTTATTATTCTTTTTTTGTAATAAAATTTATGTATATTTTAAGAAGAAATAATGTATTCTAAGAAATATCATATATTGGACAAGAAAGCTAATCAGAAACCTTCAAATGCTGAGCTATCACAGGGCCTTAAACTTCAGTGCAAATCAGGCAGAAGGGTATATCAATGGAATGAGTCAATCTCAGCCTTGACACAGAATGAAAAAGAGGGAAAACAAAAACATGAGCCCATGAATTGAACACAAGCCAGTCCTCAAGCAGGTTACCAGTCTGAATTCATGCTGCCAGTGCGATTCTAAGACCTCCAGTGGAAAATTTAACCTAAAGAGGACTTCAGTGAATACTGTCTTATGATGACTCATCAATGTGAATGCAAATTGCTCATACTTCCAATCAAATCATTAAAATGTGATAAAACCTGTATGTTAGAATTGAAGAAATGTTTCTGTTTAGTAAATCATTGCCAACTAATATAAAACATGTTTAACCTCCATCTTTAAAAAAAATTTTAGAACCTCAATTCCCTGTCACAAACCATTTTCTTTGATACTTTTTTCCCCAAAGTAATATGTTTAAGGCTGTATTCACTTTTTCCATCACCATTCACTGTTTTTTCACTTTTGTTTTCTTAATAACAGACATAATATGTAAATGCATTACGATTGTAAAAGACTCCGACAGTAAAGAGGATATAGTTCAAGTACTTCCAATACCACCTTCCCTTCTTGGAGGTTTGCCTCCTTCCAGTTTCTCTTCTATACATTTACAAGATATATATTTTTGGAAAATTTTAAATATAACTGAAATACAGTGTATGCATTTGGACCACTGTCCATGTCAATGCATTTATATCCTCCACAGTGTTTTTATTGACTTTCTGGTACCATAAGTCATCACTTAGCATTGTCAATAGGTTCTGCAACTTTAAGTGAAATGATGTGTAACAAAACCAATTTTATCATAGGCAAATTGCTAATTGCTATGCACAAGTGTTAGGTTCCATGTGGTCACTGGTTTAATTCTCGGTCAGGGCACATGCCTGGGTTGCAGGCTTGATCCCTGATTAGTGGTGTACAGGAGGCAGCCGATCAATGATTCTCTCTCATCATTGATGTTTCTATCTCTCTCTCCCTCTCCCTTCCTCTCTGAAATCAATAAAAATATATTTTTTAAAAAGAAGAGTTAATTTCCTATGGCATCTCATCAACATTAAAACAAAATGACTTTATTTGAGAACCTGCTGCATTCTGTGGCATAGATGAACACTTCCATTACTGACAGAAATTTGTCATTTCTAATTTTCATGATTTCCATGCTGCCAAGCATAGATTCCTAGAAGTAGAATTGATGGCTCTAAAGGGTATATGTGTTTTACATTTGACAGACATCAGTAAATGGCTTTACAGAAAAAAAACAAAAAGAAAAAAAAAACTTCCATGATTACACTTCAAATGAGATTTCAGTAGGAAACTGTTTTTTTCACCTTACCAACACTGCTCTTGTTAGCACTTCAAGTTGCCAGATCCACAAGCACTATTCTACCCTCCTTTCACCTGATGCCTGTGATATCTTTACTGCAACCAACCACTTCCTTCCTGCACAAACAAGTTGGGCTGGATTTCTCTAAGTACATGGAGAAAACCCAGCAAACTGTCCCCAGAATTCCTTAATTTCACTAGCCAGGACTGTGTTTCATGGTCACTTTAGCTTCAAGGGAGTCTGGAAAACTGAGCAGCAGGATTTCCATGCTGGTTTAGATGAATCATAATTGCTGTCCTTCTATAGCTTTACTTAAATGAGTGTTAAATTCTTAAAGATAACTGAAATATTTTACCAAGGAAGAGCTATTAATGAGATGTCTTATTATCCTATCTAATAAAAGGGTAATATGCAAATTAACCATCACTCCACGACAAAATGGCAGCACCCATGGACACAAGATGGCAGCGCCCAGTCCTCTTAGCCCTGAGCCCCAGCGGAGTCCCCAAGTCTGACCAGCAGCAGCAGTCCAGGGTGTCTAGCTGGGAGGACCCTGCCCCACACACAGCAATCCCGGCCCAGTGGCGGCAGTCCGGGGTGTCCAGCTGGTTGCCCCCGAGCCGCGTGGGTTCCGGGGCAAAGCGGGCCATGGGGCTTGGGGCCAGGGTGTCAGGCCGGCAGCACAGTGCACACCCAATGCGCGATCTTTAGGTCAGGGAAGGCACCCACTGGGCTATCGGCAGCCAGCCTGAGATGGCAGCCTTGGGCTGGGGTGTCAGCCTGGCCAGGGCCCAAACCCCTCCAGCGGTGGCAGCCTGGGGTCTCAACCATTGAGTCACACCAGCCAGGCAGATATGGAGGAATCTTAAATGTTTCTTTTTTTATAATATATATTTTATTGATTTTTTACAGAGAGGAAGGGAAAGGGATAGAGAGCTAGAAACATCTATGAGAAACAAACATTGATCAACTGCCTCCTGCAAACTCCCGACTGGGTACGTGCCCCCAACCAAGGTACATGCCCTTGACCAGAATTGTACCTAGGACCCTTGAATCTACAGGCCAATGCTCCATCCACTGAGCCAAACCAGTTAGGACTGTCCAATATGCTAAAGAAAAAACCCTATGTAATAAAGAGGGAATATGCAAGGGAGGGCATTTGGTGGTGACCAGGGTATCAGGGGAGGGCAGTTAGGCATTGATTGGGCTGGCAGTGGAGTGGTTATGGGGTGATCAGGCTGGCAGGCAGAGTGGTTAGGAGCAATCAGGGAAGGCAGGCAGGCTAGTAGTTGGAACCAGCAGTCCTAGATTGTGAAAGGGATGTCTGACTGCCTGTTTAGGCCTGATCCCATGGATCGGGCCTAAACAGGCAGTCAGACATCCCCCAAGGGGTCCCAGATTGGAGAGGGTGCAGGTTGGGATGAGAGAAACCCCTTCTCCCCCCATGCACAAATTTCGTGCACCGGGCCTCTAGTATTATTATAATACTAGAGGCCCAGTGCAGTAATTTTTGGCCTGTGATCAGGGCTGATTGGGACCAGGCCAATCAGGGCTGGGCCAGAGAGGAGGCGATGGTTGCCGGGCCGGGCACGGGAGGAACAGACACCAGACACCACCGCCGCCATCATCGGCACCTTAACCTGTCTCCCCCCTCCTCCTTCCCTCACTGCCGTGCCACCACTGTGGCAGGCAGACAGTGAGTCAATTGGAGCCTGTCGGCAAGGGGAAAGGATGGGGCATGAGAGGTTGGCTGCTGGTCCCAAGGAGGAAGCTGGCCCTTGGCTCCCCTGGGAAAGGGGCCATATCCACTGCCACCCACTCCCAGTTCCCTGTCCCAGTCTGGGGCACAAAGGCTCTGGTGGGGTGGGGAGAGGAGGCAATGACTGCCAGGCCAGGCACAGAAGAAACAGACGCTGGACATTGACACCGCCATCATTGACACTCTACAACCACGCAGTTTCCCGCCTCGCCCCCTCCTCCTTCCCTTGCTACTATGCCACAACTGTGGTGGGCAGGCAGTGGGCTGATTGGGGCCTGCCAGCTGGGGGGAGAGACAGGGCATGGGAGGTTGGCTGCAGGTCCCAAGGAGGGATCTGGCCCTTGCCCCCCACCCTCGGGAAAGGGTCCGCATCTGCTACCTCTCACCCTCAGTTCCCCATCCCAGCCTGGGGCCTGCTGGCCAGCGGGAGGAAACACAGGAGGTTGGCCAGTGGGGAGGGAGGGACCAAGGGAGGTTGGCTGGCTGGCCAGGGGAGGTTGGCTGTGGGAGCACACTGACCACCAGGGGGCAGCTCCTGCATTGAGCATCTGCCCCATGGTGATCAGTGCACATCATAGTGACCAGTCGTTCTTGTCATTCTGGTCGTTCAGTTGTTCCGGTCGCTTAGAATTTTATGTATATAGATTGATAGAAGAGAAGTATATATATATATACCGTACTTTCTGGCATATAAGATGACTGGGCGTATAAGATTTTCCTGAGTTAAAAAGTTGTTTTATAAGCCAGAAAATATGGTATATTGGACTATATTTATGGGATTAGATATAATGGATTAAATATATTGGACTACTGTATTTTCCGGCATATAAAATGACTTTTTAAACCAGGAAAATCTCATATGCCCAGTCGTCTTATACGCCGGAAAATACGATATATATGTAACTAGAGGCCCGGTGCATGAAATTCATGTACAGCGGGGGTGGGGGCTGTCCCTCAGGCCAGTCTGCACCCTCTCTAATCTGGGACCCCTCGAGAGATGTCCGACTGCCCGTGGGACATCCCTCTCACAATCCAGGACTGCTGGCTCCCAACTGCTCGCCTGCCTGCCTTCCTGATTGCCCTTAACTGCTTCTGCCTGCCAACCTGATCACCCCCTAACCACTCCCCTGCCAGCCTGATTGATGTTTAACTGCTCCCTGTGTTTTCCCCTAACTGCCCTCCCCTGCAGGCCTGGTCACCTCTAACTGTCCTCCCCTGCAGGCCTGGTCCCCTCCAACTGCTCTCCCCTGCAGTCCTGGGTCCCAACCAACTGTCTTTCCCTGCAGGCCTGGTCACCCCAAACTTCCCTCCTCTGCCAGCCTGGTCACCCCTAACTGCCCTCCCCTGTGGGCTTGATTGCCCCCAACTGCCCTCCCTTGCAAGCCTGGTCCCTCCCAACTGCCCTCCCCTGCTGGCCATCTTGTGGTGGCCATCTTGTGTCCACATGGGGGCAGGATCTTTGACCACATGGGGGCAGCCATCTTATGTGTTGGAGTGATGGTCAATTTGCATATTACTCTTTTATTAGATAGGATAGAGGCCTGGTACATGGGTGGGGGCCAGCTGATTTGCCCTGAAGGGTATCCCAGATCAGGGTGGGGGTTCCCTTGGGGTGTGGGGCAGCCTGGGTGAAGGCCTGTGGTGGTTTGTAGGCCAGCCATGCCCCCTGGCAACCCAAGAAGAGGCCCTGGTATCTGGGATTTATGTATCTTCTACAATTGAAGCTTTGTAGCCTGGAGCGGAGCCAAGCCTCCTGCTTGCTCTGTGGTGGCAGGCATTTCTGTTGGAATTTATGTATATCTATAATTAAAACTTTGTAGCGTGGAGCAGAGGCCTAGGCCAGCCAGGGCTGCAGAAGCTTTGCTTCCTCCATTGCCGGGGGCAACCCTTGCCTCCTGCTCTTTCCAGCTCCATAGCTGCCGCCATTTCTGTTTGGATATGTTTACCTTCTATAATTGAAACTTTGTAGCCTTGAGTGGAGGCTTAGGATGGCAAGGGCAGGTGGAAAGCTTGGCTTCCTCTGTTGCCAGGGAAACCCAAGCCTCCCTCCTGCTCTCTGTGGCTGTAGCCATCTTGGTTGGGTTTATTTGCATATTTGCTCCTGATTGGCTGGTGGGCGTGGCTTGTGGGTGTAGCCAAGTTAGGGTAAATTTGCATATTACTCTTTTATTAGGTAGGATATGCAAATTAGCCAGGATGCTGTAATAGTCACGACCGGCTCAGGAGAAGGCTGTGCACGCAGATGGGTGGGAGGGGACTGTGCACGGTGAGGCAAGCCACGGATGGAGCAGGTCCAGAGTAGACACACACAGGGGGGCCTTCCCAAACTGCCACGGTGGGCCACCAGTCCTGCCTCTGACCGCTCATTGGCTAAGCTCCCTGTATGCCACTCGCAGTGTTCTTGGTAACTTGGGTAATAAGAATCGAAGAAGGTGATCTAGGGTTTTTCCACCTCACTCTTGGAGGAAAAAATGAAGGTCTGCTGCTGGAGGGGCTAAGAAATGTCATATCCTGCCCTAGCCAGTTTGGCTCAGTGGATAGAGCCTCAGCCTGCGGACCGTAGGGTCTGGGTTCGATTCTGATCAAGGGCATGTACCTAGGTTACAGGCTCCTCCCTGGCCGGGTCCTAGGTCAGGGCTCATGCAGGAGTCAACCAATCAAAGTGTCCCTCTCACACTGATGTTTCTCTCTGTTTTTCACTCTCTCTTCCATGCTCTCTAAAACTCAATGGAAAAATATCCTCAGTGAAGATTAAAAAAGAAAGAAAGAAAGAAATGTCATATTCTATGAAAGAGACATCTTGAAAATGCCTAAAGAAAGTTGTCATTTTTTAATGGTGAAGGGACTGGAGTCTGTGTTGATGAAATTATCTTCGTGGCTGCGGCAGCCAGCAGTGGCAGCAGCAGCGGGGTGATGGGGGTGGTGACTTCCCCTGATCAGCCCAGTCACTTCCCGCAGAGGGAGGCCAGACTGAGACATAGGCCTGCTCCCCATGGGGAATGGGCCTAAACCATCAGTAGGACATCCCCTGAGTGTTCCTGGTCTATGAGAGGGGCAGGCTGGGCTGAAGGACCCCCCCTCCGGTGCACGAATTTCGTGCACTGGACCTCTAGTACTAGTATAAAACTGCCACATGGCATAAAATTATTCATGAGGTTATAAAAATTACACTGACTTGATATCAGAAAGTCTGGGTTTTGTCTTAGTTCTATCAGTTAGCTATGTGATCGTGAATAAGTAAGTAAGCTTCTGATTTTCTCATCTGTTAAATGAGGTTAATAGTAACCACCTTAAACACTCTTCAGAAGTGCTGCAAAAATAAAAATGAAATAATAGATGTGGAAGTCACTCTCAAATACCAACGTATCATGTAGATTGGTTTTTATTACATATATGTAATAAGTTAATGTGTATTAACTTTAATTTGTTGATGGAGAATGAAAGTATATTAAATAAGCCAAAAGAAGTGTCTTTCTATCTAGCACACTCATTTCCTGAGCCATATCTCTGGCATATCCCTCAAGTCTGTATTTCCTCTGAAATGAAGAAACTACATGTTTCTATTTGTTCTTTGTAAATATTGATGCCATTATTACCTTTACTTTCAGCTACACAATTTAAGTAAAGAAATGAGAAAAAGCCAACAGGTAGGAACCTTTAACTTCCCATTTATTTATATTTTATTGTGTGTGGGGGGAAAGCTCCTTTAAAAAAAGGTCATTTCTGGGACTACAGAATAAGAAGAAAGGTCCAAGATTGTTTGTGGCACCAGCAACAAGCCAGAGAAGGAGACAATAACAACAACAACATAGAAAGAAAATAAAAGTAGTGTCTGCTGTGCTTCATGTTGAATGATAGGGAGGCAGAACTTCCTGGGATTCACCTTAGGAGGTCACATTAGCAGAAGCCCAGGCTTTCCATGCACCTACATTCCAAAGTTTGTTTGAACCTTTTGTGCAAACAAGTTTATGGTTTAGTAAATGTCTACATACATTGTACTGCTTTTGTATGTGGTGAACATGTTTCTGTTTTGAAAGAGTTGCTAGAATATGTTAAAAGGTCACTTGCATAGTGGGAGTAGAAAGGTGGAGTTGGAAGAGATGTCAATCATAGGTAGGAACCTTGAAAAGCATGCAGAGAAAGTAGGTCAAGTACAGAGGGCTTGGTTATTTACTGGGTTCAAAGCCCATAAACAGGAACTCAGATGGAGGTCTTACAGGAGTCCTTGAAACAAATTCTGTCTGCTTCAGGATGTTGGAAACTTCTGATAAAAAGCAAATGGGTTCCAGGTATGATGGTCCCTGCTATATGATCTTAAGTGAGAAGAGATACAGATGCTGGGAAAAAAAATAGATGAAGAAATCAAGTTGCATCTAAAGAAAAAAATAAGCATTATTCTAGCTAGTGACTGTGCTTCACACAAATTCAACAGATTCAAGACACAGAGACAAAAAATGAGTTTCAGGGCCCCAGTCTTTTAACCCTCCTAGACAGGAACAAGAAGTTATGGATATATAAATATGGAAGTTTACATTTCTAATTTAGAGACAGATGGATACCATACAGATAAATACCTTTCCCATTGATGATGCACTAACTTATACACCTCTTGACAATTTTACCCAACCCCATAGACACTAGCTGGAATCCTGACCACTAAGATTTGTGTTGCTCATAACCATTTTTGATATTTTACTTCACTTATTGACTTGACCCCTCCATTTTCCTATTCATAAATGGGTGCCATGACTGAATCATACTTATGAACACTGTATATTAGATAATCCACTTGCCTTCTTTTTAGTCAGCATCTGCTAAACATGTTGCTAGCATCTAAGCATTACCAAACATGATTTTAATAAGTTCCATGAAGGCAGGAATGAGGCCTATCTTGTTAGTCACATTATCCCCACCTGTAACATATTAGGTTCTCAATGAATGACTGAGTGCAAGAATCAATGAATGGATCAGACTGACAGCAGGCATGATGCATATCTGATTACCTTGTCAACAGACATACTGATATAAGTGATGGATTCAATGTCATTTGCATACTAAATATGTTAGGAACATTCATGCTTTAATAGGATTGTATGGCCTAATCTGAGAACACAACTGACAAGTAAAACATTAAGCATTGTTTCTATGGAGAAATATATTCCTAACAATTGGTGCACAAATGAACTTTAAGAACACAAACCATGTGTGTCTTGAGGACTGACGATTTTTAAATGTATTTATTGAGTCATTTTTTCCCCATCTCAAAATGTTTGCCTCACAGGATGTGTCTTAACATGTTGCTTTGAGCTTTTTCTTTCCTCCTGTTCCTTTTTTCCCTTTAAAAATGAATCCTCTGAAAGTCTTGGCCATGTGTCAATGCTATATCCAGGAGGATTAAGGATCAGCAGGGCTGCTGTGCAGCAATTCAGAAATTGAGTACATCCTGTGGATTGGCAGCACATAGCCTGCTTTGTGCAGGAGGCACCCGTGTTCCAGTAAAGGCATGTTAAATTTAGCAGCTGTCTTGTACTGTATTTGTCATTGGGGACGGGGTGGAGGAGGTTGGCTATAATCTAGATTCATTTGCAAGTTTTACTTGAAAGTTTACTTTAAAGGATTCATCTAAAGGGGAAGACCAGTCACATAGCCTTATTTTCTGTAAATTGTAACAACTTTGTAGTAAACACACACACACACTCACACAAACACTCATGCTTGTACTGTATAACTTGTATTCTTTATGGTTAATATTTCCTTTGTTGTAAGAATTCTATTTAATTTCATATAAACTTTCAGGCTAATCAAAGATGACCTATGGAGGCCACCTGCCTGGTTACTATTATTCATAATATAGCTATGTTTATAAGAAGAAATAAATAATTTTGGAAGAAGTGAGAGAGATACCCAAAGGAACTAACAGTGAAGCATTTGTTGTGATGACACAAAGAAGGTTGATTTTTACCTAATAGACATTCATGAAGGTGGGTGATGACAACTACACTCATCTATTGTATATTCTCTTCTTATCCCTTCTATAATCTCTGATAACCATGATAGAATAAAACAAAATGAAACTTTCAAGAAAGAATGAGACTTGGAAATTATATCAAGTCCCTATTTTACAGCAAAGAAGAACTGAGGTACAAAGAGAGGATGAACAAGTTAGAACAGTGGTTCTCAACCTTTCTAATGCCGCGACCCTTTAATACAGTTCCTCATGTTGTGGTGACCCCCAACCATAAAATTGTTTTCGTTGCTACTTCATAACTGTAATTTTGCTACTGTTATGAATCGTAATGTAAATATCTGTGTTTTCCAATGGTCTTAGGCGACCCTGCTTGACCGCTAATAAGCACTAAACTCAAAGTCAAGTGTGCTGTTGCTCATTTATGTCGCGGCATTAGAAAGGTTGAGAACCACTGAGTTAGAATAAAACAATAATGGCATGGCATGGCCAGAATGGCTCTGTGGTTGAGAGTCAACCTATGAACCAAGATGTCACAGTTTGATTCCCAATCAGGGCAAATGCCCAGGTTGTGGGCTTGGTCCCCAGTGGGGGGCATGCAGGAGGCAACCAATCCATGATTCTCTCTCATCATTTATGTTGTTTCTATCTCTCCCTTTCCCTTCCTCTCTAAAATCAATAAAAATATATTTTAAAAAAACACAATGATGACATAAATGAGCAACAGCACACTTGACTTTGAGTTTAGTGCTTATTTCACTGTATTGATTAATTTCTCACCACACAGATGTCATATAAAAGTCTTCTCCACACCCAGCTCTTAGGCTTGGGTCTCCTTATTATTGAAAATCTGCAGATACGTAGGAGTATTTCCAGAATTGGAAAATTAATATAATATAATATAATATAATATAATATAATATAATATAATATAATATAATATAATATAATATCCTATATAATAAAAGGGTGATATGCAAATTGACCCTAATGGCAGAAAGACCAGGAACGACCGGTTGCTATGATGCGCACTGACCACCAGGGGGCAGATGCTCAATGCAGGAGCTCCCCCTGGTGGTCAGTGCACTTCCACAGGGAGAGCGTTGCTCAGCCAGAAGCCAGCTCATGGCTAGCCAGCACAGCGGTGGTGGCGGGAGCCTCTCCCACCTCTGCAGCAGCTCTAAGGATGTCCAACTAATGGTTTAGGCCCCACTCCCAGCAGGCCTAAGCCATTAGTCGGACATCCCCTGAGTGCTCCCGGGCTGCCAGAGGGATTTCTGACTGCCAGCTTAGGCCTGATCACCCCAGGAGCGGGCCTAAGCCGGCAGGTGGACATCCCACAAAAGGTCCCAGACTGCAAGAGGGTGCAGGCCGGGTGAGGGACCCCCTCCCCGAGTGCACAAATTTTTGTGCACCAGGCCTCTAGTCCTATCTAATAAAAGAGTAATATGCAAATTAACCATCACTCCGCTACAAAATGGCTGCGCCCATAGCCACAAGATGGCGGCACCCAGTCCTCTTAGCCCCAGTGGAGTCCGCCCAGTAGCAGCAGTCCAGGATGTCCGACTGGGAAGCACCAGCGCCCAGCGTGAGCCGCGGGATCGCTGGCAAGTGGCAGTGGTTTGGGTGCGGGGGGTCTCAGCCGCCCCCAAGCCTCAGGATCCCCTGGCAAACCAGGGCGGTTTGGGGGTGGGGGTCTCAGCTGCCCCCAAGCCGCAGGATCCCCTGGCAAAGCTGGGCGGCTTGGGGACAGGGGTCTCAGCTGCCCCCAAGCCACAGGATCCCCTGGCAAGCCGGGGCAGCTGGGGGGTGGGGGTCTCAGCTGCCCCCAAGCTGCAGGATCCCCTGGCAAGCAGGGCTGAGACCCCCGCTACCAAGCTACAGGACCCCCTGGCAAGCCCGGCTGAGACTCCCACCCCAAAGCCTCGCGATCCCCTGGCAAGCCGGGGTGGCTTCGGTGGGGGAGGGTGTCTCAGCTGCCCCCAAGCCGCAGGATCCCCTGGCAAGCCCAGCTGAGACCCCACCCCAAATCCTCATGATCCACTGGCAAGCCGGGGCAGCTTGGGGGCAGGGGTCTCAGCCATCCCCACGCTGCAGGATCCCCTGGCAAGCTGGGCTGAGACCCCTGCTACCAAGCCACAGGATCCCCCAGCAAGCTGGGCTGAGACCCCTGCCCCCAAGCTGCAGGATCCCCTGGAAAAGCGGGGCGGCTTGGGGGCAAGGGTCTCAGCCACCCCCAAGCCGCAGGATCCCCTGGCAAGCCGCAGGATCCACTGGCAAGCCGGGGCGGCTTGGGGACGGAGGTCTCAGCCGCCCCCAAGCCGCAGGATCCCCTGGCTGTGAGGACAGTTTGGGCTGGGGTCTCATGCCTGCAGGGCCGGGCACCCCCACTGCATGATCACCCAGCCAGTGGCAGCAGCCTGGGCTGGGGTCTCAGGCCGGGAGGGCGGTGCACCCCAACCGTGCTATCTTCAGGCTAGCGAAGGCAGCCTGGGCTGGAGCCGTGCACCCCCACCGGGCTATCCCCAGCCAGGCTGAGATGGCAGCCTGGGCAGGGATCTCAGCCTGGCTTGGCTGAGGTGGCAGCCTGGGCTGGGGTCTCAGCCTGGCCAGGGCTTGATCCCCTTCCAGTGGTGGCAGCCTGGGTCTCAGCCATTGAGTCACACCAGCCAGGCAGATATGGAGGAATCTTAAATGTTTGTTTTTTTTTTAATAATATATATTTTATTGATTTTTTGCAGAGAGGAAGGGAAAGGGATAGAGAGCTAGAAACA
This sequence comes from Ia io, assembly GCA_025583905.1. Taxonomy (NCBI): domain Eukaryota; kingdom Metazoa; phylum Chordata; class Mammalia; order Chiroptera; family Vespertilionidae; genus Ia; species Ia io. The sequence goes on from JAJQQW010000007.1 coordinate 24,317,595, forward strand.
TCTATGAGAGAGAAATATCGATCAGCTGCCTCCTGCACACTCCCCACTGGGTATTTGCCCCCAACCAAGGTACATGCCCTTGACCAAAATCGAACCTGGGACCCTTGATTCTGCAGGCCAATGCTCCATCCACTGAGCCAAACCAGTTAGGACTGTCCAATATGCTAAAGAAAAAACCCTATCTAATAAAGAGGGAATATGCAAGGGAGGGCATTTGGGAGTGACTGGGGTATCAGGGGAGGGCAGTTAGGCATTGATTGGGCTGGCAGTGGAGTGGTTATGGGGTGATCAGGCTGGCAGGCAGAGTGGTTTGGGGGCAATCAGGAAGGCAGGCAGGAAAGTAGTAGTTGGGAGACAGCAGTCCTAAATTGTGAAAGGGATATCCGACTGCCTGTTTACAGGCAGTCGGACATCCCCCAAGGGGTCCCAGATTGGAGAGGGTGCAGGTTGGGCTGAGAGACACCCCCCCATGCACGAATTTCGTGCACCGGGCCTCTAGTATACTAATAATATAGGAATATGCAAATTGTTTGGGATGCCGTAACATAACGAACGCTCAGCAGGCTGTGCACGCAGCATGCCCCAGTAAGGCTGCTGAGGCTTTCATCTGTCCCTTTCTACACTGAAGATGACAGGGTTCAAGGAGGAAGGGCTCTAGTTTCGTTTTCTCACACCCAGCTAGGAGGCCTCCCTGGGGTGATTCTCCCCTCCGAGCCCTGCACAGGACAGGCACTCCGGCTCAGGAGCCCTGAAGGTAGGCAGAGCAAAGTGATTTCCCTCTGGGACCCCACTCTCCTTGGTACTCCAGCACAGAGGGCGCTCTCCCTGGGAACCTGGAAATCTGCCTCCCAGGACAACTGAGCAGCAGCTGGGCTGGGCGATCCATAGAAAGGTTGACCTACCCATGCGGTTGTGTATGCTGGCGGAGGCCACGCAGCTGCCATAGTTGAAGTTTCCCTTGATGGAGGACCGGGGATAGTGGGGATCAGAGTTGGCCATGTTGGCAATGGAACCTCAGCTCCCCGCTAAATGACTAGAGCACACAGACCTCAGTGGTCCTCAGTCACTTCCTGAGCAGCAGTCAGCCCCGACCAGGGATCAAACCCAAAACCTAAGTAGGTGCCCTAACAGAATGGAACCCAAACCTTTGCCATGTCAGAGAAGCTCAGGCCCACATCAGGGGCCAGGGCATGCCAGAGGGGTTTTGTTGGGGGGCCCTGAGTGATAGGCAGCCTGCAGCGCAGTGGATTAGAACCTCCTCCTGATACAGCAAGGTTTCGGGTTGGATCCCTGGTCAGGGCACAGACAAGAAGCAACCAAAGAGAGCATAGTAAGTGGAACAACACACTGGTGTTTCTCTTGCTCCCTTCCTCTCTCTAAAATAATCAATCAATAAAAATTAAAATAAAAAATAAACCCTCTGGCTTGCAGAGTTGCTAAAACAGTTAGAACGTGAAGTCCCATCCCTCCGGTTCATTCAAAAATTACTTCATATGATCCTTCAATAATCATACTGGGGATGGGTGTTTTTTTTTGTTTGTTTGTTTGTTTGTTTGTTTTGGTTAATCCTCACCTGAGGATATTTTTGCATTGATTTTTTTTTTTTTTTTTTTTTTACTGAGAGTGGAAGGGAGGGATAAAGACAAACTAATGAGAGAAATCAATTGGTTGCCTCTTGCTGAATCCCCAACCAGGGCCCTGGATTAAGCCTGCAACCCAGATACGTGCCCTTGATCAGAATCCAACCCAGTACTCTTCAGTCCGCCTGCAGAAGCACTATCCACTGAACCAAACCAGCATTTTTTTCTTTTTAAGTCCTCCTCTAAAGATATGTTCTTTTCATTGATTCTAGAGAGAGAGGGAGAGAGATAGAGAAAGAGAAACAATCGATCAGTTGCCCAAGCAATCTGACAGTTATGGAACCCACAACCTGTGTATGTGCCCTCACCTGGAATCAAACCCATGACCCTTTGGTGCGTGGGAGGACACTCTAACTACTGATCCACACCGAACAGGGCCTGGAGGTACATTTAAAAAAAAATTTTAAGTTCTTCCCTGGCCAGGTGGCTCAATTGGTTGGAGTCTCAACCTGTACACCAAAGGATTTCCTGTTGGATTCTAGGTTAGGGCACATACATAGGTTTAGGTTAGATCCCGGTGGGTCAGCAGGTGCAGAGGCAGCCTACCAGTATTTCTCTGTCACATGGATGTTTTTCTCTCTAAAAATCAATTTTAAAAACATCCTCAGGTGAGAATTAAAAATATATATATTAAAAAATTTTCAGATCTAAAATTTTATTTGGTTCTTTTTTAAATTTTATTTTTCATTTACAGTTCACAATCAATATCCTATCCTATATAATAAAACCCTAATATGTTAATCAACTGAACAGTGGAATGACTGGTAACTGATCACAGAGGGCAGATGCTCAATGAAGGAGCTGCCCCCTGGGAGCTGGCCTAAGCTGGAAGGCGGACATCCCCTGAGGGGTCCCGGACTGCAAGAGGGCACAGGCTGAGCTGAGGGACCCCCCTTACCCCCAGTGCACGAATTTCCTGCACCGGGCCTCTAGTATAATATAATAGTCTCTTGTCAACCTTTCCAAAGGGATAGGTAAAATTGTCAATCTATAACATCTTATTATTCAATGCTTGGCATTCAACCCTATGTACAGAATAAGGAAGGGCAAATGCCGAGGTAAAGAAGGAAGTACAGACCCATAACCCTAACAAAAAACCCAAGTATTAAACCTACATTTCATTTTGTATACAATGTCATTGAAAAGGTATTTAGGAGATATAACTATTTGGAAACTTGCGGTTTAGTCTAATCCATGGGTCTTTAATAGGGTGAGCAGGCATTCTACAGAGGAAACTTGTGTCTTCAGATGTGCAGAGGGATATAAGGGTAAAGCTGTTAGTGATGGAAATAGTTAACACCTTCCACACACTTTATAGATCACAAATCTATTTTATCTATATAAAAGCCTAAATGACTGTTACAACTGAACGACTGGTCAACCAGTCGCTATGACATGCACTGACCACCAGGGGGAAGATGATCAATTCAGGAGCTGCCCCTGGTGGCCAATGCGCTCCCATAGCCAACCTCCCACGGCCAGCCAACCTTCCCCGGTCCCTCCTCCAGACCGTCAAACCTCCCGCAGTCCCTCCCCTACCCCTACCCCTGTCTGGCAGCCAGCAGGCCCCAGCTGCCCTGGCTCCAATCGAGACTGGGAGAGATGGCCCAATAGGTCCTGATTGCCGGCCTGGCCAAGGGACTCCACCCGTGCATGAATTTCTTGCACCGGGCCTCTAGTTCACTTATAAAAATCATTGAGAATCATAAGATCTTCTTTTAAAATACATTTGTTTCTGAAGAACTATTTTCATAAATTGAACATTTCACCCTTTAGGGTAAATTTTTAAAATCATATCATCTTCCTCCAATGAGACAAAATAGTATTTGAAGAAATGCAATAAGCATGTGCTAATTATGAAGCCCAAAGAACAATAAGACACATTCATTGTTCTTATGAGACACAGACTTTCCTTTTCCATCTGTGGTATCCATAGTTTTATTTACTTTGGGTTTTTCTTTGAATCCAATTTAAATCACTTCATTTTCCTTGACTTAGTTTAATCCTAAGTAATACTGTCTGTCAAGTCATGGATTTCAAGTATGTATTTTATTTTTCTTATCATACATTAAAATACATACACAACTATTAATATAAAGTGGGGCATTTATTAATGTCTCACCTGGAATCACTCATATATTACCAGTGTTATACATGCAATGGTTAGGGAAACATGCTCCTAGAAGCACAAATCTATGAACAAATACTATATTGCCTCTATTTCCTAACATCACTGGAAAAAACACAATTGATACAGTAACATCATTTAGAGAAGCAAAACAAAACATTACCAAATCAATTATACATGCCAAATATCTATATATATAAAAGCCTAAGCGACCATTGCAACCGAATGGATGACTGAACAGGCTGCGTGGGGCAACTAGGCTGGCAGAGGGTTAGTGAGGGGCAACCAAACAACAGAGCAGCAGGCTGTGTGGGGTGACTAGGCCCGCAGCGGGGGCAGTTGGGGGAGACCAGGCTTGCAAGGGGGCAGTGATGGGCAACTAGGCCGGCAGAGGGGGGCAGTGAAGAGTGACCAGGCTGGGGGGGGGGGCAGTTAGGAGCGATCAGGCAGGCAGACAGGTGAGCAGTTAGGAGTCAGTGGTCTTGTATTGTGAGAGGGATGTCCGACTGCCGGTTTAGCCCAAGGATCGGGCCTAAACCGGCAGTCGGACATCCCCCAAGGGGTCCCAGATTGGACAGTGTTCAGGCTGGGTTGAGGGGACGTGCCCCCCTGCCCCATGCATGAATTTCATGCACCGGGCCTCTAGTAAGACATAAATTCAGAAACCAGTAAATGGAAAAAAAAGTGCATTTTAGAATCAGTGAGATCGAATGATAGAAAATGCCTGGATCAAGTATAAGACAGAATGGATTATTTAGAAAACTAGCATTTTCATTTTAAAGAGAAGTAGAGAGGAGGAATAATTTTGAAATAAGAAATGTGTAGAGCAGGGACATACTAGGTGATAACTTGCCTTGAGAAGAAAGGCAGGAGAGCAGATAGAGAGTAATGAGTACATGTAAGAATGTTACAGAATGTTGGGCAGGTGAAAAGGAAGTTTCATCCAGGACCTTATACATCTGTACCCAAGAGCCAGTAATAAAAATCATCTGCTGTGTCACTACTGTCACTAGTTCTGTGGAATTGCTGAAGTTGGTTGAATAACTAGGAATTTGGAGGGCTCCAAGTACATTTTCAGAAATGGAAAAAAATATACATTTTTCTTGTTCTTAATTTTTTAAATTTTGTAGCTAACTTTTTCCTAATCGTTAAAATATTTGCATCAATGATATCAAAGTTAGGTATTCAGTTATGACCCCAGATTATGACCCCAGATTATAAAATGTATAAGGAAAAATAGTCTAGAAATAATCATCATCCTTAAGACTTTATACCTGAGTCAAACACTTGTCTAAAATATATTATTACCTATTTAATAGTATCTCTGTGGTGATGTTTTATTTTGTTTTTGCTTTTGCATTTTAAGATTTTCCATTTCAAAAGTAATTTGATGATGAAAAATAGAAAACTCTAATGTGTTTTCCATAACTGAAAATGTTAGTAGTCTTTAAGCTGGAAAACATTAGAAAAAGCAAGCAAATTTAATTTATTATTTGAGTAAAAATTGTATACATCTAAATAAATCAAAAATTCAAAAATCATAGCTGAAAGAACAGATTCTTATTTTAGTCCTAACCCTGAGCCAAGTCATTATTATCAGTTCCAAAGGACATTTATTTAAAACTCTAATTTATTTTACAGAATTTCCACTTGGAGTTACCTTTACTTCATTTTAGAAAAATACTTAGCAATTATTTTGAAAGAAAAATGGGATATCATAAAATTCAGGAATCGTGGGTCGTGATATTAAAATATATAACATTATAATGACTTTCAAAGAATGTATGGCCTATTTTCATTCATGTTGCTCTATCTAGTAAAGTGTGAATTACAGGATTTTTGAAGACAGTTTAAAACATTTGTTCTGATACTTGTCATAGGTGGCAGCAGTAGATTGTCATTTGTTAATCTGGCCTTCCTTTCTATTGTTATAATGCATATTAAATGAGTTGGGGTAGGATTTGACTTGGTGCAAGACTCTCAAAGATATACAATTAGAATCTCAAAGAATAAATGTGATATGTAATCAATTTGAAAATTCCTCTATAAAATAAATTAGAATAATCATAAATTTAATATAACAAACTATTGGCAGGAAATTATTTAAGAGGTTATTTAATGGTGATTATGTTTAATCAGATTTTTTTCTCTGACTCAAAAAGATCATTTTAAAGTTGAAGACCTTGAATTATAATGGAGATTATTAAAATAACATTTGAGATTCAACTACTTTGGAATTACATATAAAATATCAAGACTAAATAGTTTTTACTTAGCTGTTAGTCTGCTTAGTGGCAAATATATTTTTTGGTTAGTCTTTGAAAACTTGGTCTTTATCTTTATTATGCACTAAAAATTAAAGCATTTGACTAACCTTAGTTTTGGGAAAATGACATTCATTTTGTGCATTTCCCAGATGTACTTATATCCACTGATGCATTGTTTGATTTGTGACCTGTTGTCTTCCTCACTTATGGTGTGGAATAATGGATTATATCTTTAACATCCTATCTAATAAAAGAGGAATATGCAAATTGACTGTCACTCCAACACACAAGATGGGTGCCCCCATGTGGTCAAAGATGGCTGCCCCCATGTGGGCACAAGATGGCCACCACAAGATGGCCAGCAGGGGAGGGCAGTTGGGAGGGACCAGGCCTGCAAGGGAGGGCAGTTGGGGGCAATCAAGCCCGCAGGGGAGGGCAGTTAGGGGTGACCAGGCTGGCCGAGGAGGGAGGTTGGTGGCAATCAGCCTGCAGGGAAGGACAGTTGGGGGGGACCCAGGCCTGTAGGGGAGAGCAGTTGGGGGGGACCAGGCCTGCAGGAGAGGGAAGTTGGGGGCAACCGAGCTTGCAGGGAAGGGCAGTTGGGAGGGACACAGGCCTGCAGGGTAGAGCAGTTGGGGGTACCAGGCCTGCAGGGGAGGGCAGTTGGGGGGGACCCATGCCTGTAAGGGAGTGCAATTGGGGAGGGGAACCAGACCAGCAGCAGAGAGCAGTTAGGGGCGATGAAGCTGGAAGGGGAGGGCAGTTAGGGGTGACCAGGTCAGCAAGGGAGGTCAGTTAGGGATGACTGGGTTGGCAGGGGAGGGCAGTTAGGGGCAACCAGGCTGGCAGGGGAGGGCAGATAGGAGCAATCAGGGTGACAGGGGAGCAGTTAGGCATCAATCAGGCTGGCAGAGGAGTGTTTAGGGCAGTGATGGGCAACTTTTTGAGCTTGGTGTGTCAAACTTCGCCAAAAAACTGAGCATAACTTGGGTAGTGTGTCACTTTGAGGAAAAAACTAACTCCAAGACTCTAGTCGCAAATGTTTCATCCTCAGGAGCAGCAAATGTTTCATCCTCAGCATGTGGCTGCGTGTCATCAGAAATGGCTACACGTGTCAGTGCTGACACGCGTGTCATAGGTTTGCCATCACTGGGTTAGGGGGTGATCAGGCTGACAGGCAGAAGCGGTTAGGGGCAATCAGGAAGGCAGGCAGATGAGCAGTAGGGAGCCAGCAGTCCCGGATTGTGAGAGGGATGTCCCAATTTGGAGGGGGTGCAGGCTGGGCTGAGGGACACACTCCCCCATGCAAGAATTTCGTGCACCAGGCCTCTAGTGTATTTATAATATTGTAGCTGATTTTCACTCATGCAAATGGGAATATACATGGAGACAAAGAAGGCTGGAAAGTAATAAGATTTTGAAAGCATATAGTCAAAAGAATTTGTATGCAAGGCTGTTTCACTTATCGTCTTCAATTTTCAGTGCAAATAAGAATATGCAATTCAGTTAACTGTGCCATGAATATTCATGCTGGATTGTCTGTATTTAGAATCCAGAGAACTATGAGCATATTTTCACATAATGTCACATTAACATATGTTTGTTTATATAATTTTGTTTTGCTTTGAATAAAAATAAATAAGTGAATATATTACAAGATTGGCAACATGGGAATAGCAATGGGTCCTTTGCAGAGTGTGTATAGTTCTCAAACCTGGTTAATAATTAGGATGACCCTAAAAACCATTAAAAGGAAGAATTTCCACTTGTACCTAGTAGAGAATAACAAAAGGACAGTAGAGATTTTTCTTTTCTGCTCCAGCCACCTATCCCTACTATGTGTAAGATAGCCCATAAATCCCGAGAAGGTATACAAGGCTCTCTTTTTCTCATCAGCAAAACTGCTTTCAGGTAGTCAGAATCTCACCATCCTTGTTGAATTGAATCTTGACAATTAAATCACAGTGTCAGAATAAGATTGTCCCAATAGGTTGTACACAGATAGCAAGTAAAGAGGAGCACATGCAGTAATGAAAAACACTGGTGTCACATAGATTTACAGTGTTAAAGTATGAACATTCTAATCCTACCTAATAATAGAATAACATGCAAATTGACCGCACCTTCGCTATGGCCAAGCCACACCCATCAGCCAATCAGGGCGAGTATGCAAATTAACCCAACCAAGATGGCGGATAATTTGCATATCAAGACAGCGTAGAAAGAAGCAAAGCTGCAAAGAAGCAAGCAGGCGGGGTGGGGCAGCGGAGAAGGGAGGCAAGCTGGTGCTGCCTGACTTAGCCCAAACGGTCCAGGCCTGGTGTGCAGCACCTGATGTCACCCACAAGGTCCAGGCCATGATCCTGACCGGGCAGACTCAGCAGGCAGCACCTGACACTGTCTGTGGAGTCCAGGCGGTAAACGGACCGGGCAGGCCCAGCAGACAGCACCCAACATCACCCACGGGACTGGGAAGCCATCGGGACTAAACATGGCAGCTGTCCGCGGGGTCCAGGGAGCGATCCGGTAGGGAAGGCAGCATGGACAGTGCCTGATGTCACCTGCGGGGTCCAGGTGGAGATGGGGACTGGGCTGGCCTGGAAAATAGCGGCCTGACATCATCCAGCAGAGTCCAGGTGACGATCAGGACTGGGCAGTTCCAGCAGGCATTGCCTGACGCTGCTCGTGGGGTCCAGGGGGCGATGGAGACCTGGCAAGTGGCATGGACAGTGCCTGACGCTGCCCGTGGGGTCCAGGGGACGATCGGGACCTGGCAGGCGGCATGGATAGCAGCTGACATCACCCGCGGGGTGCAGGCGGTGACTGGGACTAGGCAGTTCTAGCAGGCAGCCCCTAATGCTATCTGTGGGATCCAGGGAGCTATCGGGACCAGGCAGGCGGCATGGACAGCGCCTGACACTGCGCACGGGGTCCAGGCAGCGATCAGGACTGGGCAGGCGGCATGGATAGCACCTGATGTCACCTGCAGGGTCCAGGGTGCAATCGGGACTGGGCAGGTAGTGTGGTCAGTGCCTGACTTTGCCTGCGGGCTCCGTAGGCAGGGGTGGCCAGGGTCTCTGGGATCACTGTCTGCTCCCGGGCCACCTGAGGACACCGGTGGAGCAGGCCAGGGTTGAACATTTTAATGAAAATGCGATGCCTGTGCCCTGCCCCACCGTGCCCTGTCCCTGGAGAGGAGAGGGAAGTGGACAGTTAGGAGGCACCGGGACTCTGAAATGGCTGGGAACACCTGCAGGCGAGCTACCAGGAAGAGGTGCTAAACCATGAGGATGCAGAGGGCTGGCTGATGCAGGTGAGCAAAGGTGCAGATGAGGCGGCTCTTGCCAGCACTGAGCTGGAAAAGTGCATCGAAAGCCTGATGGACAAAATCGCCTTTCTGAAGAAGGTGCATGTCCAGTATGCTCAGATCTCCGTGGAAATGGACGTGTTCTCCAAATCTGACCTCTCCACTATGCTCAAGGACATCCGCACCCAGTATGAGAAGCTGGCTGCCAAGAACATGCAGAATGCCGAAGAATGGTACAGGAGCCGCTTCACTGTGCTGACAGAGAGCGCTGCCAACAGCACCTACGTGGTGCGGGCCAACGACTGTTCAAGGCCAAGACCCTGGAGATTGAAGCAAGCTGGGGCATGAACAAAGCGCTGGGAAAGCAGCTGCAAGAGCTGGAGGATAAGCAGAACTCTGATGTTAGTGCTATGCAGGACACAATCAACAAATTAGAAAATGAGTTGAGAACCACAAAGAGTGAAATGGCAGGATATTTAAAAGAATACCAGACCTCTTCAATGTGAAGATAGTTTTGGATATTGACATTGCACCTTACAGGAAACTCTTGGTAGGCGAGGAGACCCGGCTCAGTTTCACCAGCATGGGAAGCATAGCCAGCAGCTACAACCAGAGTTCCCAGGTCTTTGGTGATCTGCCTACGGTTGTCTACAGACTAGCTCCTACTTGATGTCTGCTCACTCCTTCCCTTCTTAATACACCAGCCACATCCAGGAGGAGCAGATCGAGGTGGAGGAGACCATTGAGGCTGCAAAAGCCGAGGAAGCTAAGGATGAACCCCCTTCTGAAGGAGAAGATGAAGAGGAGGAAAAGGAGAAGGAAGAGGCTGAGGAAGAGGAAGGAGAGGAAAAGGTAGAAGGTTCCAAGGAAGAATTTGAGGATGCAAAGGAGTAAGAAGGAGGTGAAGGTGAAGGAGAAGATGCCCAAGAAGCTGAGGACGAGAAGAAAGATGAAGGTGCTAGGGAGGAGCAAGCAACCAAGAAGAAAGATTGAGCCCTCCTTTCCTTAATTATTTCAGGAATAATCCTCCCAAAACCAGGTCAACCCCACCACCAACCAAGTAGTTGAGTTCCCAATACTATATGAATTAAGAAGTCAATATATATAACATTCTGTGATGACTCAGGTTGGACATTAACTGTTATGCTATGACTTTTCTCCTTATGCAAAGTATCTGTTTGCTTGCAGAGTGGCTTCCTGGCTTGCTGCCAGCCTGTGCATGGTCCACGCTTATGAGTTCAGGATCTATGACAATGTGAATAATTCAGATGTTTACAATAAAAACACATGAATACATGAATTCACTAATTTTAATGTTAAATTTCATGGAAAAAATAATCCTTTGAATCTTTGGTGGTTAGAAATTAAAGACCTCAAATCATGTGCAATAAACAGTAAATAAAGTTACACGGAATGACAAAAAAAATACATTAGGGGCCAGGAAACGTCAAAAGAACTGGGGAACCATTCCCAGATCAGGAAGGGAAGTCACAGGGTATATATTATTGCTACGAATACAGTATTCCCTACTACTTACAACATATACATTGTAATGTATTAGATGCCTTCCTATTGGATGAAGTATGTATTCTCATAGAGTAATACTGGTAGATATGTTATAGTTATGGCAGTATGTCATATCCTATCTATATTAATAAAAGGGTAATATGCTAATTAGACCATGAGACCTTCCAGATGTCCTTCTGGACAAAGCCATGGTGGCGGGACTGAGGCAGAAGTGGTTATGGGTGATCAGACCAGGAGGGGAGGGCAGTTGGGGGTGATCAGGCTGGCGGGGGGGTGTAGTTGGGGGCAAGCAGGCCAGCAGGCAGAGTGTTTAAGAGAGATCAAGCAGGCAGGCAGGTGAGCGGTTAGGAGCCAGTAGTCCCACATTGTGAGGGGTTTGTCCAACTGCAGGTTTAGGCCTGATCCCACAGAGGTCCCAGATTGGAGAGGATGCAGGCCAGGCTGAGGGACCACCCACTCCCCATGCACGAATTTCGTGCACCGGGCCACTAGTATATTTCATATTGGAAGAAAATGGCAAAATTTTGGTTTTCATAAACTATATATATTTTTATACCATTTAAGAATTTTCTTAGTTTTTTTTTTTTTTTTTTTTTTTTTTAATGAAGTATCAATGCCTTTAAAAAAATTATTGAGCTCTAGCTGGTTTGGCTCAGTGGATAGAGTGTTGGCCTGCAGACTCAAGGGTCCTGGGTTCAATTCCAGTCAAGGACACATGCCCAAGTTGTGGGCTTGATCTTCATTAGGGGTGTGCAGGAGGCAGCCAATCAATGATTCTCTCTAATCATTGATATTTCTATCTCCCTCTCCCTTCCTGTCTGAAATCAATAAAAAATTTTAAAAATATTATTGAATTTATTGGGGTGACATTGGCTAATAAAATTACATAGGTTTCAGGTGTAGAATTCTATAAAACATCATCTGTATATTGTAGTGTGTGTTCACCATCCAAAGTCAAGTTTCTTCCTGTCACCGTTTTTCCACCATTTACCCTCTTCTACCTCCCCCCACCCTCCACCCCTTTACCTCTGGCAGTCACTATACTATTGTCTGTCTATGGGTTTATTTGTTTTTTGCTTAATCTCTTCACTTTTTTTCACCCAGACTCCCAAACTCCCTTCTCTCTGACAGCTATCAGTCTTACCTCGCTATTCACTGTTTGTGTCTGGGTCTACTGGACCTGGCTGTGTGTGGGAAGGGCCAAGCTGTGTACAAAGGTCAGCTTTCTCTAGCTCTGAGCTGGGTTTGACCAATCAAAGGTCCAAGGCCTTCACCTGTCAGCTACTCTGCCAACCCCTGAAGTCAGTTGGTCTTTCTCCAGAGCCTTCTCTAGACACATTGTAGAGTGGGACCAGGCTGGCCATAAACCAGTGTCTTTTATAAGGTTTGAGTTGGATAACATATTGTGGGGTGACCAGAGTCGGGATTCCTGGGCTAGTGAGTCTCCTGCTTGGGGGCAATGTGATTGGGCACTCAATAAGGGAAAAGTGGCCCCTACTCTAGAGACATACCAATCTGTCTGCCCCACTCTCTGACCCTAGATGCCCCAGAGATGCTCACTGCAGGCTCAGGTTGGGTGCAGCCATCTGGCCCCTCTGCAAGAGCAAGCTCAGCAGAGGAGGGCCACCAAAAGTCACACAGGTCAAGTGAGTATCTTGTCGGGAGGAGTGGTGCTGATTGTGCTCTTAGGGTAGGGATAAGGATGGTCCACCAGCATCACTGCCCCACAACTCAGCACCCATCTGAGCCCCTGACAAGAGGCTCCCAGCGAGAAGCACTCCACAGGTCCCAGCTATGCACACTCCTCTTACCTTCTTGGGGGCTGAGTTCAGCAGGACTGGACTAATGCACAACCCAGTGTCCTTATAAGTTCTGGACAAGAGTCTCTGAGGGAGACTTGCTCTGAAAGTCCCAGTTCTGAGCAGAACTCCCTTTCTTCTGGGGAACTGAGCTCAGCAGGGCAGGGTCACTGGGATTTAGGAGGACAGATCAAAACAGTCTTCTGTTGGAGGGGGTGCCTTATGAGCCTGCAGGAGGGTGGCAAGTCCGGTCCCCATTTCAAATCCACAGAGCTCAATGACTCCGAATGTCTTCCTAGAGCCTCTCCAGTAAAACAGTACATCAAAGGTTCATGCTGGGTGCAGCAAATAGACCTTTCTGCAGGACCAGCTTGGCGGGGGAGCGGGGAGGTGGGGGGATGTCACCAGTAGCTGAAGGTCTGGTTTAGAGCACTCCCCTGGCTAGTAGGCTGGGGGTGTAACAATGGGAGTGCTCAACCCTGGGAAGATGGTGCCTGTGGGAGGTGTAAAATAAGGACTCAGGGCAGGGACCTCGGTGGCTGACCCTCCAGATTTCTCCTTGGGGCCACACCACCCAGATCTTCTCTTTATGTCCTATATGTCCTGAGTCTCCTGCCCTCTACTAGAATCCCAGTGAGTGTCTGAGAGCAAGTGTGCATTGGCCCTTTAAGAGAGCACCTGGATTTCTATCAGACTTCTTCTTCCAGGCAAAGTCCTCACTGGTTTTCATTTCTAGATGCTATGCAAGCTCCTCTTCCTGGCTCTGGTGCCATGGGTTGGGGATCCCAGTGTGGGGTTGAGACCTCATGCTCCTCAGAGAAGACTTTTTCAGCTGAGATATCCCTCTAGCTTCTCAACTGCTGCATGTAGGTGCAGGGGGCAGCCCTCTTGGCATCTCTGCTCTTCTTACCAGTCTCTATATGGCTTCTTCTGTAAATCCTTTGTTATAATACTCCTGTTCAGCTGCCTTTCAGTTGGCTATTCAGGTTGATTGTACCAATTTAGCTGTAAATCTGGTTTAGCACTGGGAAGAGGTGAGTATAGCTTCCATCTATTCCACACCCATCTTGGAATATCCCCTCTTTCATTGTCCGCTACTGGTAGTTTGAGTCATTTTTATGTCAGTCTAATTAAGAGATATTTGCAAATATAAATATATGAAGTATATTTATTGCAAGAAATACAACTTTTTCTAAATAACTTAAGGATGAGTATATATGTTAATGATATATATGCTCATATAGATAGATAATGTACATATAGATATAGATTGATTAATAGATATAATTGAGGCAAAACATAAAAAATTGGCAAATCTAGTCTTTGTACCAATTTTGTAACTTTTCTTTAAATTTGAAAGTATCATCAAAATAAAAAAATATGTAATACTTTCAACAATAAAGATTTTACAAATAAAATAAATAAATAAAAGGTACCAAAATAAGTCAACCAGTAGAAACACTAAATATGGAAAAACAAGATAAAGAGAATCAGAATACTATGCAATCACCAAGGCATTTTAGATATTATGAAGGAGTAGTGAAAGATGGAACTTATTTAGTTGTGTTTTTTGAAGCATTATATACAATGGTAAATGTTAATTACCATTAATTAAACTCTACACAGAAAAATTTAAATTAAGAATTTTAAAATTACTAAGTATATTTTTTTAAAACGAAGAAAGAAAAAGTAGAATGTGTGTTTTGTTTATGCAAGACTGAATTCTGATCATCCAAACCTAATGGACATTGGCTACTTTAATTTAGTTGAGTGAATCTTCTGTCTATATTTTCTCTCTCTCTCTCTCTCTCTCTCTCTCTCTCTCTCTCTCTCTCTCTCTCCATTTGCTATATATTTAGTATATATTATAGCATATATGTGGAATATACATATTTCCCTAGATCAGTGACTTTTGTGATGAAAGTACTATCTCAATTGCTAAATTGTTTCCAGCCGAACTACATGTTTAATCCTAACTTAAAGATTCCATGAATTTAAAGTGTCTTTGTATAAATTTAACTTTACACTCAAAAAGAGATGGAACATTGTCTATTTTTAACAAATGTATTCTCAACACTAATAATTTCTATTAGCTTCAAAGCATCCTTTACAGTTTTTTTTCATAACTAAGGGACTACACCATATCCACCAAATTCCACTAGAACATTTAATTTTTTCAGGCTCGTGAATATGATTCCTACATAGCATAATGCAATGTATTTAATGATTAGTCTTTTCAGGAACTGAGAAATGACCTTAACTAACATTTTATATTAATTATCAATCTATGTACATTAGTATGAATAAAAGCTTAAGCTCATAATGATCGATTTTAATTACTATATATTGAAGTTCAATTTAGACAATATGAAAAGATACAGGGTTATACACTGAGAATACAATATTAAATTTAATGTTAAATGTAGTAAAAAATAATAATATTGTCATCATCCTTATTTTCCATTATGGCTGGAGATTAATTTGTGCATGTGATCAAGGTTGCCAGGATATAGAAAGTACAAGAAGAATTCTAAATAATTCCTTTAAAAATCTCATTTGAAGCTTTGATTCAGAATAAATGCATATGTATCTTGTAAAAAAGGAGACTAATTAGTTTTGAAATATTGCTCATCTAAGCAGACCAGGCATTCTTTCAGGGGCAGGAAGAGAGTGATGGCAAAATTTATCTTACATTTCATTACGCAAATATATGTATTATGATTGCTACGATTAATCACTTGTCATCAGTGAAGCTTAGAAAATTATCCATTTCTATCTAGAAAAGAATAAATTGGAATATTTTGGTAAGTTACTCTATATCTTATATATATATATATATATATATATATATATATATATATATATATATATATATATATATATATATATATATGTTATTTGTAAAACAAGTAATTCCTTCCAAAATTTATTTTTATGTCTAGAAAGCATTAAAATGTGCCCTTTAAAAAGATTACTTGCTTCAAGTCCATCAAATATCATGAGAGTGGCACTTTACATATTGAAAAATAAACAAAATATCTCAGCAGATTTTTTTCCTCCTCTATTGTATAAACAAATTTCTCCTTGTTAAAAGTTGTTTTATTCTCAAGTTTTCTTGTGAGAAATGATAAAAAAATAAGAATGGATTTTATACTTTAAATTAGTCTAGCTTTAGGTAAAATATATTTTAAGGCCCACTGTTGCCTTCTTTCCTGCTATTAAAGGTTACTGGTAATATGGAGATACATTAAAGCACCACTTTTATAATATTTAAGAAATTGGGATAAAGAATGCCTAAAGTAGTAATGTATATACTAAGTAGAATTTATAAATCATGGAAGATGTTACTTATTCTTTTAGCATAAATATTAGTAATAAAGTATATGTAAGCTATAAGTAAAATAATTTTGTTTAGGCCATCAATAGGGTATTGAATTATAACTGTAATTTCTTTCTCAATATAAGTCTTAACCAAAATTATATGTTCATCAGGGCCAGGAGGGGAAGTGGGCATCCTCCTTGCCCCACATCCAGGTTTTCCAAGCATGACCACGGGCCATGGTGTGCAGCGAGGCGCTGGGCCACCCACCTGAGGGGAAGTGAGCCAGGAGGGCAAGGCCCCTCACCAGCCAGAGCCCCCAGCAAGCGGCGTGGGCAGGGCGGGAACTGGAAACCCTGGCATAGTGGGTGGGGCTGAAGCCCTGCGCCTTTTTGGCCTTGGCCTTGGAATTCGGTGGGAAACCAGTGTACTGGGTACCAGCACGTCAGAGGTCAGCCCGCTTCAAGAGAGAGGGCATGGCAGAAAGTGGCAAGGCCACAGGAGGGATGGGAAATGTTGTGGCCATCTTCGGGAAACACAGCTGCCACGGTCTTCAGTAACTATGAACAGATAATCTTTGGTCTCGGTTCTACAGAAGTGGAAGCTGAGACTCAAAGAAGGGAGCCTTCCGCAACACCTCACCCACTGCTCATACCTGACCCTGTGCAGCATTGTTTTTGTTGAAAGTAGAGGATCCAAAATGTTTTTAGATCTTAGCTATTTTAGGCAGGAAAGAATTTAGCACAAGGGAATTGGTGCTTGGGAAATCATCGGAAAGCTGGAGGAGTGGGTATTAGGCTGGGTCCACAGGAAACACTCCCTGCCCAGCGGGAGGAACTGCCCCCTCAGACACAACTGAATTCTAGGACACTCTGGCACCGCTGTGACCTGGGGATCAGGAAACTGCTGCCCCTGCAAGTGCCCTCCAGCTCCCACAAAACAGGTCACTGGGCACTGCCTCTGCCACAACTGCCTGTGCACAGCCTGGATTCCGCTGCAGAAAACCTCCACATCTTTGCAAACATGATCACCAGCAGTAAACAGCCCAAACTGTGGGAAGATGCCTCTGCCCCACTTCTGCCTTCAAAATATTGTGCAAGTGCATCCAATTGGCAGAAACAAATTCAGATCCAAAAACCTAGATTCAAAGGAATTTGGGCAATTTCAGACTTTCATCTAGGAGTGAGATCTTGACAATGTACCTCATGTGCCTAATATTGATAAAAATGGGTCTTGGGCTGGTGGGGCTCAGTGGTTGAGCATTGATCTATGAACCAGGAGGTCACGATATGATTCCTGGTCAGGTTTTGGGCTTGATCCTCAGTAAGGGAGTCCAGGAAGCAGCTGACCAATGATTCTCATCATTGATGTTTCTATCATTCCCTCTCCTTTCCTCTGAAATCAATAATTTTTTTTAAAAAATGGGGTCATGCTGTATATATGTGTTATAACAAGTTTTTCTTCATAGATCACTAATGTCTTTCCTGTTAAAACCATACTTATAGAACATTATTTATTTATCATTCATTTTAATTGATCTCAGAGAGAAGGGGGAAAGATAAACATTGTTCCATTGTTTCCTGCACTCACTGGACTGAGTATTGAATCTGCAACCTAGGCATGTGCCCTGACTGGCTCTCGATCCACCACTTTCTGGTGTATGGGATGATGCTATGCTGGTACCCTGGCCCCAAATTCCAGCCTCCATAACTGTGAGAAAAATACATTTCTGTTGTTTAAGCCACACAAATTTATGATATTTTGTTATGGCTGTCTGAGCTGACTAATCCTATAAAATAAAAGGCTAATATGCAAATTGACCAAACAGCAGAATGAATGGTAGCTATGACACACACTGACCACCAGGGGGCAGATGCTCAATGCAGGAGCTGTCCCCTGGTGGTCAGTGTTCTCCCACAGGGGGAGCACCACTCAGCCAGAAGCCAGGAAAATGGCTGGCTAGTGCAGCAGCGGTGGTGGAAGCCTCTCCTGCCTCCACGGCAGCACTAAGGATGTCCTATGGGGAGCGGGCCTAAGCCATCAGTTGGGCATCCCCTGAGGGCTCCCAGACTGCGATAGGGTGCAGTCTGGGCTGAGGGAACCCCCACTGTGAGCACACAAATTTCATGCACCGGGCCTCTAGTCCTACCTAATAATAGACAAATATGCAAATTGACCATACCTTCGCTATGCCCACGATTGGCCAGGAGGCGCGGGGGGGGGGCGGGACTCTGGGTGGCTGGGGTGGCCGATTGGGCCGGCAGGATGCTGAGCTCACGTCACCAGTGGCAGCGCGAGCTCAGTGTCTGCGCCATGGCTGTGCTGTGGCACAGAAGGGGCCTCTGGGCAGTGAGCTCACATCCCGCCGCGGACCATCAAAAGTGGGGGAGCTGGGTGCCTGTCCGCTCTGGCACCAGGCCTTTCAGAAGCCTCTGGCGAGGCGGAGGCTTCTGAAAAGCCTGGTGCACCAGCGGACAGGCACCCAGCTCCCCCGTGATCGAAAGCGAAAGCGTGTAGGGGACCATACACGTGCATGATTTAATCATGTACTGGGCCTCTAGTCCTATGTAATAAAAGCCCAGCAATTGAATGGCAGAACGACCAGAACAACCACGGCCCCTTGCCCTGGCCGGCCCTTCCCCTGATTGGCCCCCATCGGAGCAGCCGACAGGACCCCACCAGTGCACAAATTCGTTCTCTGGGCCTCTAGTAAGTTATAAGAATTTGTCTACCAGTGGAAAATATAATAAGATATTTAGAAACATTGTATATTAGCAACATTGAAATTTTAATATATATTAATAAAGACCTCTATTTTGTGGTAATTTGACTGGTTTTTTCTATTTACAAAATATTTTTAGTAGAATGCAATGCTATTTTACTTTTTTATTGTTAGTTTAATGTTAATATGATATTTCTCTAGCATATTTAACATTTTCTTATTATACCTAAAATAAAATATTGTCTTATGCAGATTTATTTTCTAAAAATATATTTTACATTTGCCATGACCTATCTGGCTCTCAGTTGGTAAGGTGTCATCCCATGCACCTAAAGGTTGAAAGGTTGCTGGTTTGATTCCTGGTCAGGGCACATGCCCTGGTTGAGGGCTTGATGTTTCTCTCACATCGATTTTCTTTCTCTCTCTCTCACCCATCCTCTCTCTCTAAAAATAAATAAAATTTTTAAAATGATAAATAAATAAAGTAAAATATATTTTACATTTGAATAATAAGTGTTCTATAAATACATATTTTCCCAATATTTTACAGACTTTATTAATATTGTCTAGAACTTCAAACCTAAACATGTTATAAATCATGATCATGATTGGCTTTATAAATATGTAATTTGACCATAAACTGATATGACTCAGCAAACTAACAATTTGACTAGTGGAAAGATAATGGGCACCCTGAGAACTGGTTCAACTGTGAAGGCCTCTGAGAAAGGCTGAGTCACTTAGTTCATGGAGAAAATGCTGTATGCTTGCATAGGATAGCAATAGAAAAAGGCAGTTAGTGGAGGGAGTGGAGAAACATATTGGATAGAAGATAGCAACTATGAGAAATAAAAAGATTCTTAAGGTGACATTTCTTTTTCCAGCAAAACCAAAATGTGTTCAAACTATGATATTTAGGTTTCTTTATAATCCAAGATAGAAGTCAACACATAGTTGAAACTACCTACTGATCACTAAATGGCTTCAACAGCTCAGCCATAATTATTTCATTTTTCTGTTCGCTGGTGAGAACTTGGAAGTAAGGTGAGTGAGGTCAACCTAGTACTATAAACGAAGCCAGTGCAGAAGGTATGCTCTACCTACAAGTACAGGTGCTGTTGGCAGCAAGAGAGTGCATGATATCAAGAGTCAAGCTGGGCAGAGAATGAACACATAATATTCATAAACAACAACAACAAAAATGCCAGTGAAATTGTAAGAAAATATAAAGTGCTTTATACAGATATAAGAACCTGGAGTGCAAAGCTACAATATTGACTAAATCAAACAGACAAATAGGACACCTTCAGAATATCTAAGAACTTCAATTGTTCTTAACAATTCCATGAACCATGATATTGGGCTTGTCAATTAAGTTTAAAGAGCTAGAAAAGATATGGATAACACCAAAGTTCTTTAACCTCCCAGGCCTGAGATCTTCATGAGCATAGGAATGTTTTGAAATGGGAACCTTCACCAGGCTTAGTCCTTCCCCAGTGAAGAAAGCACCAGCACTGACTATAATATCAGTATGAATCCAAAGGACTTTATGGCTGCCCTAATCACCTCATTTAAGGTCATGAAGATGGAACACTGGTTTTATGAAAGGAGGGTGAAGTCAGTTTCCATTGACATAACTTGTTGTGACTTCTGAGAGATTGACTGATGGGTTAATGGTTTGGGAAAATAATGAATAATCCCAGTGGTTGAGAAATGAGGCATCTGGATGCCAGGTTTCAGTTTTTGTTTTGTTTTTCTTTTTACTTTAAATTCAGCCCTGATCAAGTAGATGAAAACGTTGTATTGACTATGGAAGGCATAAAAAAAAAAAGAGGTACACATGAACAAATTTCTTATCAGGTACAGTGTGTATAACTAAGCTGTGAGTGTTCGTAGTCATTCATGTATTCTGATAATTAGCTAAATCATCCATCTAGTCATTGATCTGTGGGTGTACAGTGGTAAATTTAGATGTGAAAACCTCAGAATCTTTGAATATTCAAGGATATTTAGAGATTCTTGGAGTTTTTATATTTAAATCAGACAGACAAATATCCTTAAATATTCTGAGATTTTGGGGGTTTTCCCATCTAAATGGGCTTTCCAAATGGAATCATCAGGATTGTGCTGATACCTTGGTTAAGTAGAAATTTATCCTATTGACTTTCAGTACACACCAATAAATGTTTCCTGGGCTGGGCTAAAGATGGGGCTACAGCAATAGTACCTCGCCAGATCAGGGATTAATGAGAGATCTAGTAAGTACATTTGAATGCAACTTCCATTCAGGAGATAATATATGAATGCAATCATTAACTACTCCTAAGTCTGAGTTATATGAACAATTTCCTCAAAGGAGACATTCATAATCTCTCAAAGCAAGCCTTAGGGAATCCTTATACAATGTTAATAATTGAGTTTTAATGTGAAATAAAGTGACTACTTATTGATATAATTGATATATTTTAAACTGTAAAGTCACATTATTAAAATAAAAGGATGTTCTGCTGGAGTGGCTCAGTGGTTGAGCATTGACCCATGAACCAAGAGGTCCCTGGTTCATTTCCCAGTCAGGGCACATGCCCGGGTTGTGGGCTCGATTCCCAGTCGGAGGCATTCTGGCGGCAGATAAATGATGTTTCTCTCTCATTGATGTTTCTATCTTTCTATTGCTTACTCTCTCTCTAAAATCAATAAAGACATATTTTTCAAAAAGAAATAAAATAACAAATAATATTATATCCCTTTTTAAATCTCATAATTTATCCCTTTTATTTATTTTTTTATTTTTTTTAATATATTTTATTGATTTTTCACAGAGAGGAAGAGAGAGGGATAGAGAGTCAGAAACATCGATGAGAGAGAAACATCGATCAGCTGCCTCCTGCACACCCCCCACCGGGGATGTGCCCACAACCAAGGTACATGCCCTTGACCGGAATCGAACCTGGGACCCTTTAGTCTGCAGGCCAACGCTCTATCCACTGAGCCAAACCGGTTTCGGCAATTTATCCCTTTTAATTAAATTTAAAGTCTGTGTGTTTTAATTTTGTAGCAAAAGAAGGGATGTGTTTGGTATTTTGAAAAGTTGGTTGTAAATACAGTATACTGGATTTTATAGGATAACTAAAGGCCCGGTGCATGAAAATTCATGCACTGGAGAGGGGGGTCCCTCAGCCTGGCCTGCCCCCTCTTACAGTCTGGGATCCCTCAGGGGCAGAAGCTGACCCAGGAATCAGGGAAAGGAACGCCCCATCACACCTCTGCTGCTTCCACTGCCAGCAGTGCAAGCCTAGACCAGCCCTGGCTACCTGAGCCTTGGGTGGCCCTGGGCAACTGGGTAGCTGCCATCTGAGTCTTGCCTGTGCCTCGGGCCAGCCCTGGGCAGCTGGGGGTCTGAAGAGACTGGGGGACTCCAGAGGCAGGCGCAAGGAGTGGCCAGGTGCCTGCCACCCCAGCAGGGCAGAGGGGACTGGGCACCACCATCTTGTGGATGTGGGCTCTGCCACCTTTGAGGGCATGACAGTCAATTAGCATATTCTCTTCTTATTGGCTGTGGATGCCACCATCTTTGCGATGGTGTAAGGGTCAATTAGCATATTCACTCTTTATTAGTAGGATATCCTATATAATAAAAGTGTAGTATACAAATTGTCCCTTCAACCAGGAGTTCATCCGGGAGTTCAACCAGGGGATGGAGCTGGCCAGGGAAAGGGAGGGAGGCCCCGGCCAGCAGCCAGCAGCCGCTAGAGACCCTACCAGTGCATGAATTTCATGCGCTGGGCCTCTAGTAACATATAAAAGGCCTTTGTTAGTGCATGGCCTCCATAGCCCTGCAATTATACATTTAAGTATTTATACATTACCCACTCTTCAAAAACTGTAAGACATCTTGTGGTTTATGCACATATTTTAATACTTAGCTATTTAATGGACTAACAGCATGGATCTTTCATATTCACTTCACTAAGTGGGCAATCAATACATTTTATCAAAAGCATCATAGTATGGAAGAGCTAAACTTACTGGTATACTACCTGGTGAAACATCACATGGTGGCAGTTCACACAAATTATAGACAAATACTTAGGTGAAAACAAACAGGCTCTTCATTCTTAAATTTGAAAAGGCAAACCTATTGAATGAAAATTAATTTTATAGAAATGTTCATTTTATAAGTTATTTTAATAAATGACACAGGTGGAAAAGAACTATTAACAGGACTACATAAGTCAAATAAAGTACAGCAGTGTTAAGGTCAAGCCTAACTAGAACATGAGGAGATGTACATAATTTATGGGGATATGGTTAGATATATAAATGAAGTGTGATAATGAGATATATCAAAAGATAGGCAATTAGAGAACTATATGAACTGTAAGCATTATAATGAGATGCCTAAGGCTTAGAAAAGTTAGTTTTTAAGAAAGAACAGCAGTCAGGCATAGGGAGTACATTTTGATCCCTGTTATGTTTTGTAAGCACTTAGGGTCAGGCTCTTCCTACCCTACAAACCACAGCATGCTCTTTGCTTTGCCCCCAGCAAATCACTTTATGATCTTCTTAATTTGGAAAATTATTTATATTTCTGTAATAGCACCTCCCAGTAGAGTAAGGTGATTTGGTCAAGAGGTGGCTGATGCAATCGAATTAATTAAGACTGTACTTTAGGTAATTCTGTAAGAATTTTTTTTTTTTGTGCTTAAAGACAAATGGATCCAAAGTCATAGTCAATAATGGAAAACAAAATAAAAATAGCAAGCTCCTTCTATTGAATCAAATTAAGAATAAGAATTTTATTTAACAAAAACACTATTTTAAAAATTACAATAGCAAAATCTAAAATGATAACACACCAATTATGCCAATAAAATCTAATTTATCAACTTTAAAACTGTTTATATAATTTTTAATTTAAAAAAAAAGCAAATTTACAGAGTCACTTGCAATTCTTTCAGCTAGCCTAAATAAATAAAATAACAACTTTGTATGTGTAATTTTTGCTTATTACTACAGAGAGGAGGCAAAACTTTATCTCAATCCATCTTAGGTTTTCAGCTGGGATTCTCATACAAAAATACATTAACAAAAAGAAAACCATGTATTAATGTGTGTAGGGCATATCATGTGGGAGAAATCTAAACCCAAAGTAAATCAAATAGCAGCTTAGAATCCCAGTTTGTACACAGTATCTTCAACAAAGGACAAGACTTTTATAGTGATACTAGAGGCCCAGTGCATGAAATTTGTGCACTTGGGGGAGGTCCCTCAGCCCGGCCTGCACCCTCTCACAGTCTGGGAGCCATCAGGGGATGTCCAACTGATGGATTAGGCCCACTCCCTGTAAGCCAGCAGTTGGTGATCCTTAGCGCTGCTGCGGTGGCGGGAGAGACTCCCGCACTGCCGCTGTGCTCGCCAGCTGTGAGCCCGGCTTCTGGCTGAGCGGTGCTCCCCCTGTGAGAGCACACTGACCACCAGGGGGCAGCTCCTATATTGAGCGTCTGCCCCCTGGTGGTCAGTGTGCATCATAGCGACTGGTTGTTCCGCTGTTCGGTCAATTTCCATATTGGCCTTTTATTATTTAGGACAACAGGATGGAGGAATACAGTTTTAAGCTTCCAAGAGCCACAAACTGTGGTAAGGTAAACATATAGGAGGAAACTATTGGAGTAAGGTTTGTTTGCAGATTCCTATAGTCCCATTTTTGAGCTGATGAGTATCTGACTCCAGTTAAAGGAGAATTTATACCCTACCTTTAGGTATGAAAGGGAGAACTTTTTCTGAGTTTGCTGTTTCTTCATTGTCTTCAGCTCAAAGTAATCTTTATGCCAAAAAAGCATATTTTGGGGTGACATAGTCTGGTTTCTTTCAATTAGAAAAAAATAAAAATATAGATAACTAAAAAGAGGAAAATAAAAATCACATTCAACTTCAACACATAATGAAAATGGTTGTTAAAACTTTGGTATAGATCTTTAATTTGATTCAAGCTCACTTCCTGAATATTTATAATATTAACTTTATTGTATTGCTCTATTAAATGAATTATATTCTTTGATATGCTAGATGCAAAGCCTTTTGTGTCAGAATAAAATTCAAATTTTAAAGTAGTTATATAACTCATATTATTACTTGGTTTTGTGATATTTTTCATTTTCTTGTTAATTTTTTCCCTGTGAAACAGTTTAAAATGTGTTTTGTTATAAATTTGATTGATATTGTAATTTTCATTCTAAAATTTCTACTTGATACTTTTATTATATTGTCTAGTTTTCAGGTGAGACTATTTGTTTTAACTCATTAGGAGTATATTTTTCAATCTAATTGAGCATAGGTATACTGACTAGAGGCCCGGTGCACAAATTCATATATGGGTGGAGTCCCTCAGCTTGGCTGGCAATTGGGGCTGATCAGGGCTGATCAGGGCTGGCCAGCCAGCAGGGATAGGGGGTCACAGGAGGTTCCAGCTTGGGGGAAGGGCTATAGAGATTGGCCAGCCACAGGAGGTTGGCTGTGGGAGTGCACTGACCACCAGGGGGAAGCTCTTGCATTGAGCGTCTGCCCCCTGGTTGTCAGCACAGGTCATAGCTACTGGTCGACTGGTCGTTCCAGTCATTCTGGTTGTTCAGTCCTAATGGTCGCTTAGGGTTTTATATATATACTAGAGGCCTGGTGCATGAAAATTCATGCACTGGAGGGGGTCCCTCAGCCCGGCCTGCCCCCTCTCACAGTCTGGGAGCCCTCAGGGGCAGGAGGTGGCCTGACTATCAGGGGAAGGCGATGCCCCCATTGCACCTCTGCTGCTGCCACTGCTGGCAGCACAAGCCTTGGCCTGCCCTGGTTACCTGAGCCTCAGGCGGCCCTGGGCAGCTGGGCAGCTGCCATCCGAGGCCTGCCTGCACCTTGGGCCTGCCCTGGGCAGCTGGGAAGCCACCATCCGAGGCTTGCCTGTGCCTTGGGTTGGCCCTGGGTGGCTAGGAGGCTGAGGGGACTGGGGGACTCCCTTGCCACACGCCTACCATCTTGTAGCTATGGGCGCTGCCATCTTTGAGGGTGTGGCAGTCAATTAGCATATTGCCTCCTTATTGGCTGTGGGCACCACCATCTTTGTGGCAGTGTGAGGGTCAATTAGCATATTCCCTCTTTATTAGATAGGATATAGATACTTTAAGGTCCTTATCTGATAATTTCAGCATCTGTATCAGCTTGGGGTTGTCTCTATCAATTATCTTATATTTTGAGAATGGGATAAATTTTCGTTGCTGTTCATCTATCAAGTAATTTTGCACTGAATGCTAAACATTTTGAATGCCATGTTGGGGATATTCTGGATCCTGTTATATTGCTCTGAAGAATGTTGATTTTTTTAAAGCAGGCAATTTGATTGGATTCAAACTATAAATTTGGGTGGCGGCTTAAATCACAGTGTAGTCCTTCCTATCCCTAGCCCATAGTTTTGCTCAATCTGCCTCAAGTTTATGTGGTTCAGGATTTAGCCAAAATGTTGGAAAGAATTTATACCCCAAAATTGGGACACCTCCTCTTTGTATATGTGTTTTCCTCTCACTTTCCAATAGATGTGGTTGTCCTAAATCCTTTTCTTCTTCAAAGTGGAAAGACTGGCTTATCAGTTTTAACCATATGGAGGTTCAGAACAAGCCACCCTAAGATGTGCCTCTTATGTAGATTACTAGGGGTTCAGTGCATGAATTTGTGCACTTTGAAAGGCACTGTGGGCTCGAGGCTGCGGTGGGCACAGGAGCGGGTCTCAGCCCATCCTCTGAGCCTGAGCCTCTACCTCCGCCCAGCCTCTCCCATCACTGCCCCCAGTCCCCTGTCTGCTGGTAGCCCTGCTCCTGCTGCCACCGCTCGCATCAGCTGATGGCACAGAGCTATCCGGGCCAGTGCCAGCAGTGGGTGCAAGTGGGGCTGGTGCCGTCAGCAGGTGTGAGTGGCAGCTGCTATCCTGATCGCCCCTGAGGGTTTCTTCACCTTCCCCTGCTCCTGAGGGGTGATTGGGGCAGCCGCCGCCACTTGATGACATCACTGAGCAATCGGGACCAGTGCCGGGTGCTGACAGCGGGTGCAAGTGGCAGCTCCAGCACCAGCAGAGGGTATGAGCAGCGGCTTTGGCACTGGCAGAGGGAGCAAAGAATTTTCAGTAACCAACAGAGACTCACCCCAGTGACAGCAACCAGTGCCCTGCCTTGGTCTGGTGCTCCCACTCACCTGCTCTACCATCCTGCTGCTGTTGCCGCCTGCCATGTCCCACCTTCTGCCAATGACTGCCATGTTCTGCATGTGCCCCTGGTGGTCAGCACAAGTCATAGCAACCGGTTGTTCAGTTGTTCTGCTGTTTGGTCTATTTGCATATTAGCCTTTTATTATATAGTATTTTAAGCTAAAGGCCATTTTTGCTTTAGGCTCAAGAGAAGCTTCTTCCCCTTTCTTTAACTACCTAGAAGAACTTGAATTAGGGGCCTTGTCTATAATAAAAGATTATCAGTAATAATCTTTTTGTGAACCACGTACATGGCAGGGTAAATTTTTACTTACTAGACATCTGTTCTTATCACCCTGCAATGAGCCTTTGAAGCCTTCAAGGTGTAACCTCTACCCTAGCTCAGGATGTATTATATATCCCAATACCCCTATCTATCGCTGAACCTCCCCTGTGTGTGGGGTTCTGTGACTCTCTCATATATGCAGGGTTCACACACAAATGTGTGTATTGAATTTGGTTATTTCCTCTTGCCAATCTGTCTTATATCTGATTATTAGGACAGCCAAAAGAACCTTAGGAATAGAGAATTGTTTGTTCCTTCCCTACAACCACATCTGAGGCACCATGACTTCCTTCCCTAAGGGTAAAATTAGGGGGAAAATAGCTCAGAAAAGTCACACCTTGTATTCCCTATGTTGTTTTCTTCCAAGCTTCAACTCTCCTCTAGAATTTGACTGGTTTTGTGTACTATCCAAAGCCTTCCAGTATTTATTTTTGATGACCTTTTTTTCAGTTTATAACTATTATCTGTGCTAGTGCCAGTTAGTTAAGGGCTTGCATAACTACATAAAATAGATTTATATACAGGGATGGGCAAAAGAAGGTTAATAATAATAATACAATAATACAATAATTAATAAGTATAGATCAATATATGAATAAACTTTGTGTTTTGTGTACTCACACTATAAACCTACATTTTATAGTTTATTGATTATTTTAGAGAGAGAGAGACAAACATCAATGTGAGAACACATCAATCAGCTGCCTTCTGCATGCTCCCAACTGGGGATTGAGCCTGCAATTTGGGCACCTGCCCTTGACCTGGACCCTTCTGGTGCACAGGACAAAAGCTACTTTTTGTCCACCCCTCCATATATATAATCTAACATCTATCTATCTATCTATCTATCTATCTATCTATCTATCTATCTATCTATCTATCTATCGTCTATCTATATCTATCTATTTATCTAATCGATCTATCTATATCTATATATTAGATCAATATAGAGATAGATAGATAGATAGATAAACATATAGATATATATTGAATATATAGACTATGTAGAATATTCATATACTAGAGGCCCAGTGCATGAATTCATGCACCAGTGGGGTCCTTGGCCTGGCCTGCAGGATTGGACAAAAACTGGCTCTTTGACATCCCTTGAGGGGTCCCAGATTGCAAGAGGGTTCAGGCCAGGCCAAGGGACCCCATTGGTGCATGATCAGGACCAGGGAGGGACATGGGAGGTTGACCAGCATGGAGGGACCATGGGAGGGCTCCAGGGCATGTGTGGCCTGTCTCGCTCAGTCCAGATTGACCAGACCCCAGCAGCAAGCTAACCTATCTGTTGTAGTGTCTGCCCCCTGGTGGTCAGTACACATTATAGCGAGCAGTTGAGCCGCCTTAGCATTCATTAACATATTACGCTTTGATTGATTGAACAGCCAGCCAGATGGCCGGACACTTAGCATATTAGGATTTTATTATGTAGGATATGGAGAGAGAGAGAGAGAAATATTACTAATTTTGTTGTAATGAGTGAACCTGCTTTGGGTACCTGGACCATGAATTATTCTAGGACATCTTGCCCAAAATGAGTCATGTTACAAACTGCAGAAAACTGTCAAGATAGATATCTGGTTGGTCAAGCATTTCTTTTACTGCATTTAGCTTTTGTAGATTTAACAAGTTGTATGTGATTTCACCATGTTCTTTAGTGCTACAGACTGTAGAAGGGGCCCTCAAACCACACTCTGGTCTAAATCCCATTGATGGACTCTTTAATATGGTTTCTTCCTCAGAGGTCACAGGTCCAGGGGATCCTATTGGTCTAAGCTCAGTCTGGCTAATCCATTGCCTGATGGAGTCAATGAAGTTCTGCTCTGCTTATCTTAGGAAATAGTCCTAGTCTTTTTTCCCTTTTCTTTTACCTTTCTTTTTCCCTAGGTAATTTCCTCTATTCTCAGAACTTTAATTACCATCTATATGCTAATGACTACCCAACTTATATTAGCAACCCACTTCTCTCCCTTGAGAGAACACCCAATTCTCTCCCAAATTAGAACACCCAACTGCCTAATTTACATCTACTTTGAATGTCTCACAGATAATTCAAATTTAACATGTCAAAAATCAAACTCTTAATACGACTTCCCTCGTATTCAAATTGTCATCTTCCTTAAACTTTCTCTAATGACAGGTTCAAGCCAAAGACCTGGGCTAGTCTCATTGGAAAACTAGGCATAGAATATAAATAAATAGTTTATTGGACAAAGTTATGAAAATATATCAAATTTACTTATATTAAGTGGAACACCCTTATTCTAAAATACTATTTTTCAAATATCTAATAAAAATTATCCCAAATTTAAAAATTACCATATCTGTGAAACCAGCACACACAAAATAAAATGGTCTTTGGAAGGCGGTAAATATCTGGAAATATCTAAGAAAATTATAGTGTCATTTACCCTTTGACCCAGAAATCTCACCTATGTAATATTAAAACAGTTATTTAAACATATATATATATATATATATATATATATATATATATATACACATATATATATGTGTATATGTATATATATATATATATACATATACACATATATATATATATATATATATATATATATATATACACACAAAGTTGTTAAGTGTGACATTCTTCAGAATAATAAATGATTAAAACAACTTAAGTATCCATCAATAAGGATCTGGTAAAATAAATTATCTATTATCTTTCAAAGTAAAACAGTCAAAAACAGCCACTGGAATAAAGAGATATATTTTTGAGGGTATTTTTCTAAAGAGAAAAAAAGTGCATAATCATGTATATTTTAAGACACATTTCATAAAATAAGGTGATAAGTATAAGTACATTTGCTTTTATTTACATAAAAACTTAAAGAATGAATGAGAAAGTAATAAATATGGAGTGAGGTAGAGGGACAGAGCTGGCAGTGAGGTTTCTCAGTTTATACATATAAATATATTTTAAAAGACTTTTTTTTTATTGAGAGAAGAAAGGTGAGGGAGAGAGAGAGAGGGAGAAAAAAAACACATTGATGTGAAAGTGAAATATCAATCAGCTGTCTCCCACATGCCCCCTACTGGGGATTGAGCCTACAACCTGGGCATGTGCCTGACTGGGAATTGAACCAGCAACTTTTCGATGTACAGGAAGGTGCCCAACCAACTGAGCCACACCAGTCAGGGCTGTCAGTTTATATTTTAAATATATTTTTGCCTTTGAATCACATAAATATACTAATCCAAAACTTTATATAAATTGAACTAATAAAACTCAATAGAATAATTTTTTAAAGTGTAGCAACACATTATAGTCAAGAAGAGTTCATCAAGAAATAATTTAACATTAGAAAACTGTATTAATGCAAATTACAACATTAACATTTTAAAAAAGAAAATGTGCTTTAATGTTCACATTTTCAAAAATAAAGAAGGGTGTGTTAGAATTTGATATGTATTTTATAATACATCTCATCATTTTCTTCTTCCTCCATGTTATCCTAAGAACTCACAAAGTATGTTTTTCTAACTCTAGTAAATTAATAGTTCAGAATCCAGTGCCTGACTGATAACCCTACCTGTTAATTTAGCAAAGGTAATACTAAAGAATGACAAGAAATTAGTAATTATGTATAAGAACCTCTGAATATACATTTTTAAATCAATGCTTTATTTATTTTAAGAGGTGTAAAAATGGCTGACGATATGTAAGAAATCTTAAAAATCATAGAAAGATGCTAAAGAAGTAGAAGTTTTTACAAAACAGTGAACATGCATAAGAATAAATAGGAGCTTGTTAAAACACTGATTCTCGGCCTCATCCTCAAATGATCTGATTCAGTGGGTCTCGAGTGCAGCCTGAAATTTGTGTTTCTAACAGGCTACCAAGTGATGCTGAGGGTGCCTGCCAGAAAATGACATTGGACTGAACTGGACTGAATGAAAGCGTGGCACTGAGATAAAGCTATACAGAAAGGAATAATCAGAGGACACTGGAAAAAGAAAAAAATGAATTACTAGTATATTAGTAAATAATAAAGATAGAGAATGTTATTAATTGGATAAATATGCATCAGACCTCATAGTAATACACAAGAATTGGAGACCTCTTCAATACCATACTTTATTTTTAACTTTCTGCATCTTTGAACATCATATACTTTTCTGTGTGATAGAGCCTCCTCTATCTGTCAAAACTGTGAAAGGTATTATAGATAATGTGACTGTATCATGGACTTATTCTGTGGGGAATAAGGAATCACTGAAGGATTGTAAGTATGAAAACGGTGTGCGCAGGGAAGGCAAGTCTTCTCTCTACCTTCCTAGTTTCTGTGGCTGGTCTAAGAATTAAACTGACATAAAATAGATCAATAGGAGAAAATATACACATTTTATTTAATATTGTTATGGGAGTCTTCAAAAGGAAAATGGAGACCCAAAGAAGATGGTAGGTCCAAAAACTTATATGCATTTTTTTTTAAGAAAAATAATTGTGGGGATGTAATAAGACAAAGGGGCTTGCATTAGGGGAAGTAAATTGTGGAACAGTGACTAGAAAAAATATATAAGGAGAAAGGTAATAATAAATGATGAATTATTTTAACAAGTTTGCTTACATAGGGCCATTCTGGCATTAACTCCCAGTCTCTGATGATAAGAATATTCTTTCTTTCTTGGGAAGGTACAGCAACAAGGTCATAAAATTTCCCATGAGAATCTTTAAGACTCTATTTTAGGTAGAAAGAGAGAGGTCAGGTCAGAGAGCCCTTCCTGCAGCTGTTGTTTCTCAAGTACCTTTGGCTCAAAATAATCAAAATGCCAAAAAGGTATATTATAGGGTGGCATGTTCTAAAACCTCTTCACATGATAATTCTGCATTTTATTTGTATCAGTATAACAGTACTGTAGAGAATGGATTGTGAAGGTCAAGTAAAAAAAAATTACAATGATAGACCACACTTAAGTGGTCAATTAATTTTTGACAAATGTGCAAAGATAATTCATTAAGGAAAAGATTGTCTTTTTAAAAAATGGGGCTCAAACAATTGGGTATCTCTGTAGAAAATAATGAACATATACTCTATTTACTACCACACATAAAAAATTAACTTGAGGAGGGTAGAGGAGGTAGGGGGGAGGTCAGTGGTGGAAAAGGGAGACATATGTACTACTATTTATAATATTTTAAACAATAAAAATAAATAGATTTTAAAAATTAACTTGAAATAGATTATATTCTTAATATAAAACTCACAACTATTACATTTCCAAAAGACAATATGGTAGGAAATAATTGTGCTATTGAATGAAACACAAATGTCTTAAGCAGGACATAAAAAAAACCATAAAATGTAAAACATTTGATAAGATGGATTTCATTAAAATTTAAAACTTATGCTCTTCAAAAGATACAGTTAAGAAAATTAAAATGTGTGCCAGATATTATGAGAAAATAAGTAATGGAAAATCCATATTTGACAGATGGTTTGCATACAGAATATTTAAAAAACTCATAAATCAATAATTAAACAAACAGCCCATTTCAAAGGAGAAAATTATTGGAACAGGCACTTTATAAAATATATAAATCTGAATCGCCAATAAACTTATGAAAAGATACCCACATCACTAGTTATCAGAGAAATGCAAATTGAAACCATGATGAGATCCCCCTTTCTACCCACAAGAATTGCTCCTTAAAGTAAAATCAAGACACCTTATAGTGGCATGTGCTGGAGATTATGTAGAGTACTGAAAATTCTTGCATTTTTGGTGAAATACAAAGCATTCAGACACTTGGGAAACAATATGGTAGTTTCTTTTAAAGTTAAACATATACTTTCCATATGACTTAGGCACACTCTCATTGTTTTCCCACTCGAAATAAAAACATATGCCCACACAAAGACTTGTATGTAAATGTTAATAACAAGATTGTGAATAATAGCTGAAGTTGCAAATAAATTAAATGCCCATCAACTTACTAGTAAATAAAATGTGCTAATATCTATACCGTAGAATATTACTTTGTAATTGTAGGGGATTTGAGGGATTTGGGGATTGATCAAGAGAAAAAAATAGGACCACAGGAGAGAGTAACACACAACAAGTTTTAACGGGTGGCTCTTAGTCGATGAGAAGGAAAGTCCTTCCGCATGATATTGTCCTGAGGTATGCAAAGAGGGGCCTACCACCCAGAGGAGAGGAGCACAGGGAACTGTCAGGAGACCAGGATCAGAGGACATGCTTACAGGTCTAGTGATGTTGCTCAACAACACAATGGGGAGTCTGGATCAATGACCAATGACCTCTGGATGGCAATAGAGGTTGGGTTCTTATATCCAACCATAAGCCTCTGTCTTATTAATGGCCAGCAGATGCTGGGGGTAGTTTTGCACAGCAATCAAGGCAGGCAGACCTTAAATGGCTAAAACCTGATTATTTGGCTATTTTTAAAACAATTGGATATGTAAAAATTTGAGTTTGGTGCCATCCTGCTTTTGAGCCAGTGGATTTCAGTGTGCTACACAGAAACAAACAACTCAGGGGGCAATATACAGGGTCCATCTTTGGCTCATTAATACAACAGTACTGAAAAAGAGAAAAATATTAATACATTCAACATCATGCATAAATCCCCAAAGCATTGTCATAAATAAGTTAAATACAAGAGAACATAAGCTATTTTATTTCATTTATATGAAATACTAGAAAAGACAAAACTGAAATGATAGAAAACACATTGGTGGTGTCCAAGGCCAGTGACTGAGGACAGACATTAAAGGCAATGGTGGAGAGATAAGGAATGCTGGAGAGAGAAAACTGTTCTATATGTTGACTGTGGTAGAGGTTTCACAATTGTTATGTGTTGACTGTGGTAGAGGTTACACAATTGTATACAATTGCCAAAACTCATAAAGCTGTACCTTTAAATGGGAGAATTTTATTGTTTGTATATAAAAAAGCTGAAAAATAAAGAAATCTCCTTTAATGAAGACTTTTTATCTCCAGCAGAAATATGAATTAAAACTAATTTTGATCCATTTCATATTTTGATCTTCTAGTGGTAAGAATTGTTTGCCATGAGGACTGAGAGTGAAATATCATAAGAGATGATAGTAATGTCATAAGAGATGGGATGTAGGACAGGTAAATTTCAAAAAGGTTAACAGGAAAAGTCGGCTTATTTATAGGAAAGAGTACTTTACTCTGGCAATGTAACAGGGCTTTCTGAGCAAATGGAGAGCTAGGCATTTCTGGGTACACAGGTTGGTGCCTTAATTGATGGATTGTCTCAAAATGAGCAGTATAGCATACCACAGATTATACAATTAATTAAGTGGGAATTTTTAGAATACCATAAAGAAATGTATTACTTTATAACTCCTCAGCTGACCTTTGAGATGTTGAAGTTTACTTGTTATTATTCTTCACGTATGTCTTATGATGCAACTAGAAGGGTAGATGATATAGATTACTAATATTCCAAAGAGCCTTTACATTGTCTTTGGAATACAACTTTCAATGCAATTTGTTTATCTAGAAAATTTCATTCTACTAAAATTATGAGGCTAAATTAAAAAACAAATAGCCCAGCCAGTGTGGCTCAGTGATTGAGCATTGACCTATGAACTAGGAGGTCACAGTTCAATCCCTGGTTGGGGCACATGCCCTGGTTGTGGGCTTGATTCCTAGTACCTAGTGTACAGCCAATCAGTGATTCTCTCTCATCATTGATGTTTCTATCTCTCTCCCTCTCCCTTCCTCTCTGAAATAAAAAAAAATATTTTTTAAAAAACAAAACATAAAAACAAATAAGAGCAACAGCTCTCTCATCTTCCTATTCTGAAATCCACCCTTTCCCCAGCAGCTCAGTCTTTGCACTCAAAGCTCTTATTTACCACCAATTTATCCTGACTTATGTCTTTCAAAAGTCCTCTGGAGCAGGTGTTTAAATTGTGTGGGTTCAAATTTTCTCCGGAGCAAGGATTTTAAATTATGTGGATCATGAGAGACAAACAGGATAAGGCTTAATGTAATCTGAGATATGAACATAAAATCTCATAGATTTAATGTACTTCTATCCCACTTTAGAAGTAGTTCTTTTAAAGCAACAAGTAATTTGTGGAGGATGAAGCAAATATGGAAGCTTAAATGATTTTCTGAAGGCACATTGCCCACAGATAATAGAGTATTCCAAAAAGTTTAAAATTTATCCTTTTAAAAAATCACCATTATATTTACAAATTGAGTCATATTATTTTGTATTTCTTTTTTTCTCTCTTGTGAATTCAAGATGAATAGTTCTCTTTACCTCATAGTACACAACTTAATTTACCTTTGTCCATATTTGATAGATAATAGAAACTATAAAGTCACTTTAAATTATGTGATTCATGAAGTTAGGAAATCTGAGTTCTGGTCTAGTTTTATTTCATCTCAGGTTAGTGTCTTTTTGCTCTGAAAAACCAATGCCCTCGTCTCTAAAATGAGACAAATGATATCAGCTCTGTCTGCCTAAAAGTGAGGTTATGAATATCAAGTGCTGTTGAAACAGCTTTAAGCACTGTAAACATCTATTAACAGAAGATGTGCTCAGTTCCAAAATGGAACAAGAGTAAACATACTGTACAAGGTCATTTTTATTAATTTATGCATTCAGTAATTTAATATTTTTCCTACTATACAAATACTAAGTATCTTTAATATTCCAGGCATTATCCAATATGCTGGAGATGAGGAGCTATACAAGATACAGAGTTTATTTTTCAGGATCTCAAATTCTATCTAGGCTGAGAGACAGATATGTAAGCCACTAATTAAAATAGAAAATCATAATTGCCATAATAGACATAATAACAAAATATTGAAGGAAAAGAGGAGTCCAATAACTCTGCCAAAGAGAAATACTTTGTAACAAAGGTAATTAGACATGAGTTGTGGCAGATTGGTTTGATTAGAAGTTTGATTTGGGGTAAGAGAATAGAAGTGAACTGTCAAGACTTAGGTTGGAGTCTGGGGTGCAAGGCCTGGTAGATGATTCTTCACACTGAGGTTGTGGATCTTAGTCAAGATTGCTACAAAGTATCTAAACTGGGTAAACCAGTAACAGTCATCAATAGTAGACCCCTGAATGGTTCAGAATACTTAATTTTATGCTTTTAGAATATAATTGACAGCCAGGCTAAGTTTAAGCGCCATAGGAAATAGCTCTGGGGTTATTGGAAAGATAAATGCATGTGCTCTCCATCAAGAAGAATTTTCATGCCTAATTGCAGTCTTACAAAAATTCCAACCCAATCTGACAGGAATTAACAGGGAGGTTTGGCAGCAAGGTATAAGAATTCCTGAATGATGGATGTGGGAAGATTTAGATCATGCCACCAAAAATGTATCTCTTTGGTATGTTGATTACTTTGAGCTGAACACACTTGAGAAAGAGCAGATGCAGAAAGGGCTAGCTTTCTGATTTCCTCCTTTTTGTCTAAAGGTAATTTCCTATAATAAAGGTGTCCTCCTTGTATCAGGAAGAAAAGAATATACTTATCCCCAGAGACGGGCATCAGAGCTGGAATGGACCTGCTCAAACTTACTAAAATAATCTTTATTGTCCATTAGTTGCCTCCTTCTGTTTATTTCCTAGTCACTGTCCCACAGTTCACTGCCCCTCACTCAGGCTCTTTTGTCTGGTCACATCCCTGCAATTTATCTTTCTTTGTGTAAAAAGGTATAAAAATATTTAAGCCTAATGTTTTCTCTGGGTCTTCATTTTCCCACTGAAAAGTCCTGGGAACACATTAAAAAATTAAATTAAATATGTATATGTTTCTCTATGAATCTGTCTCATGTTAATTTAATTTGTATGCCAGACACAGAAATTAAGAGGGTAGAATGAAAATTTCCTCCCGTACAGAGGTGTAAGTGGAATAGTCTACAGACTTCCTTAGGTTGTCTAAATTTTGGTAGACTATGGAGATGCTTTGTAGTCTACTCTTTCTTACAGGTTTAGATCAAATGGGAAAATAAGTTGTGTGTGTCTTTTCTGGAATATTAGCATCATTGAACTCAAATGCTAATATTTTCTCTAAGCTATGAGAAATATTAAGCATGAAAAGTGATCTTAGCATTAATAGTTGATAAAGATCTTGCATTTTATCATGTAGGCAATGTGGATAATTATAGAAAAAAGTGACAGTTAAATTAGTTTTTGCAAATGATTATTCTGGCAGCATCAAAGTCCACAGATGGCAACGCTGCTGAGGCTGCAGCTGACAGGAGAAAAGGAGAACAGTTGAGAGTAATTTACTGACTTGGAAGTATTATCTTCCATGGAGGAAGTGGTGGTCGTGGTGGTAAAACAGTGATAGTGACAAAAGAAGGCCTGTCCTTAGAAATACTTCTAAATAGCATTGACAGTATGTGATGAGATGGGTGTGCTGAGGAATGAGGAGGAGGAGTTCCAGAGTCTGGTTTTAAAAATTTTGTAGTTAGCAGCATCATTAACTAAGACCTAGCATATAAGTGGAGTGGGTATGGTAGGGAAGATAATAATGTAATTTGGACGTGTTCATTTTCAAGGCACTTATGGGATATACAGGTTTAAACACTGACATGACAGTTATAAATATAACTTGGATGCTCAAGAGAAAGAAACTGAATATTTGAAAGCATCAACTTGGTTCAAGTCATGAAAGAAGATGTAATGATTCAAAAAGACCATTTTAACTGAAAAGTAGAAAGCATTAGCAGCTAGACTAAAGATGAGACATCATCAAAGGATTCTGAATAGAAATGTTTCAGAATAAAAAAATAGTGTTAAAATTAATGAAAAGACAATTTTAAGGAAGAGAGGGAAACTGGGTGCAGACAACAGAGCTGAATGTCTCAGTGATATTGGTAGATGAATAAAATGAGAAAGATTTCCAAAGTAGAAAAATAAAAGGAACTGTTAACCTTAACATAGTATCTTGGCATTGTGATTGAAGCAAATTCAAGATTTAATGGGTTGAATAGTGAAGAGATACTGAGAAAGAGTACAGACAGATAATGTGTGCCAGTGTTTCAGAGGGTTTGTTTCAAAATAATACAAGGAAGATTGAAAAGTGTGGATGAAAAAGGGGCCACATACTAAATGTGACAAGCTCAAGGGAGGCCTGCATGGCAGCCTTACAAACTCAGAGACTTAAAGTAACCACACAGGATGATCTGAACATAAAATTTGCTAACTAAAAGCAAATCACAGAGGGTAGTCATGTCCTATGTCTGTATTTTCCTTAACAAAGGTCAATCTTTAACTGAGCCTGTTTATTGTCTTTTTGCATCTATGATAACATATTTTTGGAGTGTCATAGTAATCCCTTTTTTCCAGACCCCTTAGGGCACAATTTCTCACCAGAACCCCTCATTGTTATCCTGTTGCCCACATACCATCTCTATGTGCTGTAAATGCTGTTAACTATCTTATACGCACCTATGTAAAACAAGTATGTGTCTATTTGTTTTACTTTTTATTCAATGGAAGAGATTTCCCCAATTTGCTTTGTCCCACCTCCCTAATCTATCATAAATAGATTTCAAGTAGCTCCTTTAGGTCCTCCCTAATGATTCTGATGTATAAAATAGGTGGTAAAATTGCCATTTTTTCAGAGCATTTTCTCAATCCATTGAAATTTTGTTTCCTAGTAATTGTCACCTGTTTGGCTCGAATAAAACTCATAAAAATTCTTTCTCCAAAGGTTTGGATGTTTGTTATGTCAATAAAGGAAATTGGAGTGAAAGGAAAGGGATTTTTATAATTGATTAATCAATTATAAATTGATTTTATTTTACAGAGAAGGTTTATTGCTAATAATAGAGGCTATCAATGCTACATTCTGAATCTAGGTTTACTGTTGTTGAGGAAGGCATTGTATTATAATGGTCAAAGGTGTGAATTTTGAAATTAGGCATCTTGTGTTCAAATCTCATTTAACCAATTGGTATCTCAATTTATTTACATATAAAGTAAAGGAAATGACTATTCTTATCTCATAAGTTTGTTGTAACTGGCACATAACAAGTACTTACTAGGGTTAATTATTTTATTATTAGATTATTATTACATAATTCATTCTATATAAGCATAGAGAACTTTTTTTAATATATTTTTATTGTTTTTAGAGAGGAAGGGAGAGGGAGAGAGAGATAGAAACATCAATGATGAGAGAGAATCACTGCTCGGCTGCCTCCTGTATGTCCCCACTGCAGACTGAGCCTGCAACGTGGGCATGTGCCAGACCGGGAATCAAACCTTGACCTCCTGGTTCATAGGTCAATGCTCAACCACTGAGCCATGCCAGCTGGGCTAGAGAACTTTTGAAATAAATACATATGTATTTATTAACTAAGATTTTGGTTCCAAATCAATCCCTGGTTAAGATGGTATGCTAATGCAAATGCTGTTCTCCCCCTATATGAAAGGATTACTTTTTCTAGGATTAGTGGACACCTGTTAGAGCACAGAATTATCAATCAGGCCTCCTTTAACTTCCAAGACAAATCTTATCACGTTAATATCAGAATACCACTAGCAATAAAGATATTTCTCAGTAATAAAGACATGCTCTGAGCACAGGGTAAATGTTCTTTTACTTTAAGGTTTCTGCAAATCCAGTTCCTCCTGTGGTAGGCAGTTAGACAGACATGAGCAGAGCAAGAGCAATGGGCCAGGTACAGAAGGTCACCAAGGTGGAAAACCCAGGGTGCCTAGAAAAGGGTAAAACTGACCAAGGGCCATCATCAAGAAAAGCAACCTTCATTCCTTACTGGAAAGACTTCCATGAACCATGTGAATAAGTAAGGTACCAGACCATTTTTTCCAAGAGGCATTTATAGGCTTCAAAGTCAATCTCAATTCCTTAATTCTTTCTGGTGACATCCAGAGTCCTAGTATGTCTCTCTTGATCATGACATTCCAGTCAAAAACGTGGTTACTAAAACCACAATTGCAACCTAGTTTTATGTGTATTATTATAAAGATAACAGATTCTTATTGGATTTATGCAGATAAGCATATTGTAATGAAAAAAAATTCACTTATTGAGAGTTGCCAAATTCTGGAGGGATTAGATCGGGAGAAAAATATAAAATGTTTCAATATTGTTTTAGAGGGTATAGTTTACCAAATTGTTTTAGGAAAAAAGAAATCAAGTTGCCTTATATCTGGAAAACAAAATTTATTTTTAAAAAATCAGCATTATTTTTAACAGTCTTAAGAATAATTATTATTCTCAGTTCATTCAGTCCTGATAATTTGACTGTATTTCCATGAATCCTGCTATTTCTAAGAGTTATATACATCTTCATCCACTTCAAAGATATGGCCTGTTTCGAAACCTGTCTCCAATCTAAGAAATTAAGCAACAGGAGAGCAAAACAACCAGCATTCCTTAGATAGACGTTTATGAACACATTTTAAACATTCCCTTACTTTTTAAGAAGCACACCTTCAACAAAGCCAAGACATTACAACAACAGTTTCAAATCCACTTTACAGACTTTATGAAATAAAAAGTCAAAAGCAAGTGAAATTAAAACTTGTCTAGCAATTAATGATTCAGCATTTAATATCTATATCTGTTTTGGTAAGACTTACCTTCCAGAGATTCTTATTTTTCAAAAAAATGGCCCAGATAAGAGTTCATGGTGAAGTCCAGGTATTTGCATTTCAAAGTTCCTGGAACTTTGGTTTCATTATCTATAAGCCTCTTGAGATTAGTAGGCAAGGTTTGGGGAAGGTAAAAGGATTTGGTGGGCTTTCAGTGGTTTCTGGGGCCACACCTCTGGCCCTGTGAAGACTTCTTTTGTAAAACAAGGACAGTTTTTTAATAACCCAACAATTGGTATGTCACCCAAATGTTGGCAAAGGACTGACAAATTCATCTATCATTTTTAGAGTGTTTCTTTCTATTTGGATACATTTTTCTAGTTTACAGGCAGCTCATAGCTTAGGGTCTCCTTTGAGAGCCATAACGGCTTAGACATATGGAACCTCTGTCAATTTACCTAGGGAACAGCAAAACAGGTCCTAGCTGCAAGATAGTATTATTCCATAACATTTCCTAGTTGGAAGGGAACAGGCTCTCATTTAAAGTTAGACATTTTGTCTCTAAAGTTTTCCATTTTAAGTATCACATGATTTCACACATATGTGGAATCTAATGAACAGCATAAACTGATGAACAAAAATAGATCCAGAGACATAGAAGCATCGAGCAGACTGTCAAACCTCAGAGGGAAGGCAGGGGAGGGTGGGTGGGGAAGGTGGAAGAGATCAACCAATGAATTTGTATGCATGCATATAAGCATAACCCATGGACACAGAAAATAGAGTAGTGAAGGCCTGGGGTAGAAGGTGGGAGTGGGCTGGGAGTGGTCAATGGGGGAGAAATGGGACATATGTAGCACTTTCAACATTAAAGATTTAAAATAAAATAAAGTTAAATATTTCTACCATTTATATAGATGCTTCACTCTGAAGGAGAAGGCAACTTAAGTTGGGTGTGGTTAGGAACAGATAAAGTAGCCCCAATATCTACAAGGTCCTGAGTGATTTTCCTTTTTGTGACAATTTTAACTTCTCCCAAACTGTTAAGATGAAAGGGCAATACCCTTGGAGCATCCCTATGCTTGCTTCTGGTTTCTTTTCTCTTCCTAAGTCCCATTTTGGTTTTCTACAATTCTTTTTAAAGTGACCTGGCTTCCTATAATAGAAACAGATTTCTTCACAGTTTCCTAGCAGAGCCCATTTAGGAATTCTGTTGCCTTGCTCTCAGAAACCAGTAGCTATATTAATTGGAATAGGTTGGAATAGCCAGGATTACATGTTCTAACAGTTAAACTTCTTTGCAAACCCATCATGTCCCGGAGATAATCAGGAACAGTTCCTGGTTCCTCTCTGGCTGAGACCAGCTTTTCTCCAAAGGGAGCTGTTAGAATTCCTAGTCTCATTTCCCCTTAAGTCAGTAGGGAGTAGTGGAGGAGTTAGAAGGGGAAGGAAGAAGGGAGGATAAGGGCAGACAAGGAAGCTCAGAAAGCAAAGGATATAGTAGAGGAGTGACAGAAGGTGGAGGAATGGGATGTAGGCATTTATTAACTTCAGAAGAATTCAGTATCTGACAAAGTTTGTCCCAGGATTACCATTATGTTCTTCCATGTTAATTCATACTAAAGATATATGTTGGAAGGCGTCAACATAGTGATTGGAGTTATCAGAGTAACTCCATAGATCTGCCCTAATTTGTTTTAATTCTACAAGTGCGAAGGGTTTATGGACAAGCAGTGGGCCTTATTCTCCCAGAGCCTCCACCAGGGGGCAGACCCTGGCAGGAGAGGATAGGAGAGGTTTTGGCCTTTAAGGTTCCTGTGAAGGGGTATTATTTTTCCAGATATAGAGGCAGTGCTGGATAGAGAGAAGGTTTAGGTTATGGAATAGGGGTGCAACTGGGGGGCCATTAGCACAGGGTTGCAGAGAGGGTCTTTGACAAGCAGTCCATTTAAATTGCCAGAAGAGATCCTCCAGTTTTCTTAATAGAAAAATCTCTGGACATAAGGAATTTTTGACCATTTTCCCTGTCTCTTGTAGAAAAGATCTAATTGAAGGATGATGTTGTGACTAATGCTCAATTTTGAGGCCATAACTCCCCATTGGTGAGTTTATATTGTGGCCAGATTGAATTACAATAGAAAATTAGTCTTTTCCTTTTAAGGGCTGGGGGTCAAATTGGGCACAGTTAGCCAAAATACAGGCTGGGGAACTCCCATTTGGCATGGAAGGTTGATTCCCCATCTGAATGTTAGGAATTAGAAAGCTCAGCATCCTAGGGTCAATTTCTGAGCCGGGGGTCTCAGTGCTCGAGAGCTAAAGTCTGACATGTCAGGGGTCTAGCAGGGATGAGACCATGTAATCTCACCATAATCTCAGAGGGTGGGAATTCAAACCTTACTGCGTTCCAGGTGTCTCCACAGACCTGGTTGGGGTGGGAGATGCCTAGGAATCTGGGAGCAAGCAAGTGGTTTGTGCAATCCAAGTCACGGCACCAAAGAGATGTTACCAATTGGGGTTACCAGCTGGAATCTTGGTTCTTCTGGTCGACACAGAAAAGATTTTAAAGTCAATGTAAATGAAAGTAAAGCAAAGTAAGATTTATTGAAGGTACACTCCAAGTGAGAAGTGGGCCAGTCAGAGATGTTAGGTAGGAAGTTAGACATGAGTGGCTGGTGTGAGGCCTGCCCTAGGGTCCTGAACAGGGGCGGAACCAACATTGCCTCAAGACTGCCTCTCTATGGGTGGCCCAGCAACCAGTAGACAGCCAGCAGGCAGGATCAGAACCAGCCGGTAACCTATGGTTGGATCCAAGTTCCTCTGCCAGGGACTTGACTTCTTTGGATGCCGGCATTGGAAGAAGATATGAGTAGCTGCAGAGAGCTGAGAGAGACTTTATGTAGACTAAGTAGCCATTGTACATGCAGTAGTCTTCAGTGAACACAGCAGCTACACAAAGCAGTCCCTTGCTAACATAGTAGCAAATACAGGAGCCAACCACCTGCTGGTCAACAGCACATTGTATACTAACTCGAGGCTTCTTGCCAAATAGTGACATCAGTGTTATATAAGGTAAAGGTGCGCCTGCACAGTGCATATAGTAAAACTGCTGTGTCATTGTCTTTGCACATGCGTATGGCAAATGAGCCTTTAAAATCTGTCATACTCTAGTCAGGGCCTCCACACCATCCTCCCCTAGCATATCACTGATCATGCAGTTTGAACCTCTGACTTTTTTCTCCCTACAGATAACATCTAGGCCTTAGTTGTATTTCAGCTCCAGGCCCAGAAAAGCAGCAAAATCAGATAGGTGATGCTGTGTCTGCCTCAGGACCAGCTACATTAACTAATGACCCCCTGCCCTGGCACTGACCAATCAGTAGAGACCACAACCCTGAAAGAGCACACCTGGAATGCTGATGAATATTCTATTAAGAAATTTCCACCTGCAAAAGAGAGATAAATATGTTTAGGACAAAGGACCCAGTGCACATTCCCCCTCTAAGGAACATTCCCCCATGGGCATGTACCCCCACCCCCAACCTGTAAGGGACCCCATAACACTTGCAACAAGGGGAGTAAGGGTAGCGGCAGCTCATTCAGTGTTTACTCCCTGAACCTTAT
This sequence comes from Ia io, assembly GCA_025583905.1. Lineage (NCBI taxonomy): Eukaryota > Metazoa > Chordata > Mammalia > Chiroptera > Vespertilionidae > Ia > Ia io. The sequence goes on from JAJQQW010000007.1 coordinate 24,362,059, forward strand.
CTCCAAAGCCCCCTTTTCTCTGATTTCCCAGTGATCTAAAGCCCTGGCCATTTCTTCTCTCTCTCTCTCTCTCTCTCTCTCTCTCTCTCTCTCTCTCTCTCCTGGCCTGCTCCTTGTTTGGAGTATATCTTCAATAAACCCCACTTTGCTTTACTTTCATTTTCGTTGACCTTAAAATCTTTTCTTCATCAACGAGAAGAATCAAGGTCCCAGCCAGTAACCGCAATCGGTAACAGAGAGACAAGGACCCCGAACTCCTTGGTTATATGGTTTAAATGAGGGATTTTCTGGGTGGAGACTTTCATTTGCAATCAGCAATGATTGACAGAAAAGGGTTATATAACTATAGTTCTTCTGCGCATGCATGCCCTTTCCCATAATGCATACAGAAAACCCTCGTAAGTTCCCATTGAGGTCATGTCATTTTCCTCTGAGTTTGCACCAAGAACCTCCTGCTGGTGGTCTCTTGGCTGCGAGGCCACCCACAGAGAGGCAGTCTGAAGGCAATGTTGGCCTGACCCCTGTCAGAACCCCAGCTGCTCATAGCTAACTTCCTTCCTAACACTACACTTAAAAAACATATATCCTAGGGCCATAGCCCAAATGGATGTATCTCATGACTCCAGTCTGCTTTTGCCCACATCAGAACTCTTTTGCCTGGTGGTTGAGTGAGGAGCAACAGAAACCTCTAATGAGACACTGAAGAAAGAAGGAGACTTCTAAATTTAACATGTGGATTGAAGAGAAGAACGAGGATTGACATAAACATGGAATAAGGAGCTGCCCTTCCTATGGCCTCTGATTCTCTGAAAAGTGTGAGGAAACCTTTTGTACTCAAGTGAGAGGGCTTGGAAATATTTAAAATTGCTTGCAAAAAAACATGGGGAATACAAAGGTTTGGATCAGTGGTCAGCAAACTCATTAGTCAACAGAGCCAAATATCAACAGTACAACGATTGAAATTTCTTTTGAGAGGCAAATTTTTTAAACTTAAACTTCTTCTATCACCACTTCTTCAAATAGACTCACCCAGGCCGTGGTATTTTGTGCAAGAGCCACACTCAAGAGGCCAAAGAGCCGCATGTGGCTCGCGAGCCGCAGCTTGCCGACCACGGGTTTGGATGATCTCAAAGGACTGCAGTATAGCATCCAGAAGTGGGCAGAGATGATGAGACTCTTGGGACTAGTACCTCTCTCACTAGAACTTGACTTTTTCAGAGGCAGGAAATAGGTCCTATCATCTTTGGAAACTCAGTGCCTAGCACAGTGCCTAGCACAGTTCTGTGATGAAAGTAAAATACATGTGAAAATGTTTTGTAATTTATTATTGTGAACCCAACAAGAAACTTATTTACCCAGACAAATTCTCTGTGGTTAAATGGGCCTAAATTTAAACTGGAGTAGTGATTTGCTTACATGTGCCTCTCACATATTCTGCACGTTTATACCCTGGGAAGAAAAAGACTAAGCTTCTAACCTCCTGATCTATCTCCTGCTCGTTTATACCCTCTGATTCAACCACTGCAAGGAAGTTCTTTTTTTTTCTCTATTACCAAACTAGGGCCTGCCCTGACCAATCAGAACTGCACAATTTAGAAACTCCATTTGAATTTGTACTGACCAACCAAAACTCTATGATATGAAAATCTCAATTACACAGAACAGACAAAAAATAGGAAATATGGGTGGGAAGTGTCTCTACAAAAGAGAGTTCTCCTTTGTCTATTTGAAGAGCACTTTCCATTTCCACCAGAGGTTGCATTTCCTCCATTTGCAAACTATTCACTTGATGAAAGTCTCCTATTCTTTTAATATTCTTTTTGGGAACTTTTGTCAACATCATGTATTAGACAGATATCAGCTCAGTTTCCATTATTTTTATCTTTAACAACATCTGTATATATAAACTTTCTCTAATTTTTAAAACTGGTATGAAAAAGCAATGGAAATATTTGAAAACAAATTATTAGGGGTAATAAACTATTCTTTATTACATTTCAAAACTCTTCTTACAGTATAAAGTCCTTTTTATTAATTTAAAACTATGAAAGATGATCTGAATAACTTTATGTGCTCATATGATCCCGTGTGATATGTTAAATGATTGATTATAATTTGCATGTTAAGTACAAATTTCTTTCTTTTTTAAAAATATATTTATTGATTTCAGAGAAGGGAGAGGGAGAGAAAAATGGAAACATCAAAGATGAGAGAGAATCAATGCAACCCGGGCATGCACCCTTGACCGGAATTGAACCCGGGACCCTTCAGTCCACAGGCCAAGACTCTATCCACTGAGCAAAACTAGCTAGGGCACAAACTTATTAAGTAGCTGAACATCTATGCCAAAGAAAACTCCAATATTTTAGCAAAACAAAGAAAATTAATACATTATATTTTTAATGAATTGTCTTCCATAATGACAAGCAGATATCAAAACACTGACTTCTAGAAACAAAAACTATGATTGATCCAAACTTTGTAAATCTTCATGAAACTTTTTCTAAACAGTCACATTTGGAAATACATATTTCCCTTGGCAGATTTTATACATTACTTTTCTCCACTCCTCAGGATAACAGAGGGAGAACTGCTTCCATATGCTACAAGATAGTTTCCTCATTTTTTTGAGTGATTGTTGAAGGTGAGGGTGGGAAGTGAGGAAATGTATCAGTGTGGCAAGGCATGAAAGTTGAGGAAAGGCTAGGTAAAAAAATATATATATATCCCTTACCACTTAAGTGGTAAATTAAAATAATTTTCATGCTTTTCAGTCTCAAGCCACAGTTACATGGAGTGTTGATTTTGCTGGAAAACATAAAACTAAAATAATAATTTAATTATTTTATTATTATTCCCATCACTGAAAAATGTGCCAGTGCTGCTGATATTTAATAGTTTAAGTCCTGATCATGGATACTTCTCCTTTTCAATGAAAAGTGTATTTGCAGCATCTCTGGAAACATCAAAGCCAAAAGACTAGAAGGAATCAGAATCACAATGGTTTCCAATTTAGAAATTCTTGAAGTATTTATGTCCTTCCACTATAGCTAATTTTGTGTGTGTGTGTGTGTGTGTGTGTGTGTGTGTGTTATCTGTTTTAAGAAAAGGGACAATGAACACTGAATTCTAATCCTACTAGAACTAACATGTATGTAAATGGCAGCAGCCCCTGTCCTCCGCATTCCACTCTGTTTATCAAGACATAGTAAACAGGAAGGAAATGTGGCCTTTCACTATAAGCTCAAAACTTGGTTACATTTAAGCAAAGAAGTGTTTGGGATACATCATTTCTTACGAGAAAAAATTATTGGCTTCTTCAAATTGCAGTGCAATTTACTCTTGCATCATAAATATAGTTTTATGCATATATTTACCTATGTTATAATTTTTAGAAAAATGTTTTTGTGGTGTCAATATTTAATAGTTTATCTTAAATATTTTATTCATAAAATAATGTAATCCTTGTTTCTGTTAGCATTCTTTATAGTGAGCTAAAGAATAACTCTGGGTTACTTATAAGCACAAAGGCATGATTTATTGGAAGAGCAGATGGTAGCCTGGGTAGCCTGAAAAATCTAATTGATGGAAAACCAGGTGTCAGAAAGGATATGAAACAGGACAGCTCTAAGCTAGAAATAAAGGAGAGTTTCCTCAAGCTCCCACCACCACCCATGTTTTCTTTTCTTTTTTTCTTTTTAATCAAGCCTTTTTTGGGGGAGTAATGTATTTCAAAATTATATCAATTGGGAGGAAAAGTAATGTTTAATTTGGTCTTTTCAAATCATACAAAAAACATAATCTTACTTTAGTTTAAAATTAAGTTCCAGTTGAAATCTATACCTGAAGGGAAGAACAAAAGACACATAATGCTCAATTGTACTTCATGTAAATAATGTATAGAAAAAGTAAACAATTCTAATTTAGCATGAGAACAGAGAACTGTCAAACAGGATTTATTCTGCAAATAAGAATTGAAGCAGAATAACCACCTGTGTGCAAAGCAATTTTTTGAGGCAAATGTTCTGTCTTGCAAAGTGTTTTTCAAAGTTTGGTCCATAGGAGCCAAATTGAAAAACTTCCTCTGATACTTCTGATTATAAAATATTTGTGCTAGTAATATACATTAAATAAAAATAAGGGAATGTTGCTTTGTTTTCCATACCCATGTAACATGATTTGAAATATCTTTGGCTCTAAAAATATTTGAAGTCTATTGTAAAGACAGAAAAGTATATTGGTTTCATTTTTCTAGTAAAATACACAAGCTCAAGGAATGTATACTTTGAACTGACATTATGTTAATTTTTTTTTTTTTTTTTTTTTTTTTTTTTTTTTTGCTTAGTACATAAGTAGATGTGCCTTCTCTTGGGAGATGTTGGTCCTTCCTATAAAAGAAGTAAATACAGAAAAGTGAAAAGGGCACACATTTTGATGTTGGGATACTTAGGTTCCAGACTCAACTTTGCTCTATAACCTTGTGTGATTTATTCATTGAATCTGTGTTTTTTTCCTTCCTCCCTAGGTGATGCCCAAATGTTTCATAAGATTTTAATCATTACACTAACACCCCACAAGATAAGATATACTTTATAATTGGGGCAAACATTCTGGTGATCACTCAGTAAAAAAAAAAAAAAAAATTGGTCAATTAAAGCAGCGGTAACAATTGTAAAGGACATGAGCTAATTTTACCTATGAACCTGAACTTGAAGGAAATCCTATCTAATAAAAGAGTAATATACAAATTGATCATACCTCCACTACACACACAAGCCACACCCACCAGCCAATCAGGAGCGAGTATGCAAATTAACCCAACCAAGATGGCTGCTGCCAGAGAGAGCAGGAGGCTTGGGTTTCCCCTGCAATGGAGGAAGCCAAGCTTTCTCTACACCCTGGCAGACCCAGGCCTCCACTCAAGGCTACTAAGTTTCAATTATAGAAGATAAATAAGTCCCAACAAAAATGGCAGCAGCCACGGACCTGGAGAGAGCAGGAGGCTTGAGTTGCTCCTGGCGATGGAGGAAGCCAAGTTTCCCTAGCCCTGGCCTGCCTTGGCCTCCGCTTAAGGCAACAAAGTTTCAATTATAGAAGATAAATAAATCGCAACAAAAATGGCTGCAGCCATGGAGCAAGCAGGAGGCTTGGCTCTGTTTAAGGCTATAAAGTTTCAGTTATAGAAGCTAGATAAATCCCAGATACCAGGGCCTCTGCTTGGGTCACCAGGGGGCGTGGCCAGCCTGCAAACCACCACAGGCCCCTAGCCCAGGCTGCCCCATGCACCAAGGGAACCCCCACCCTGATCCAGGACACCCTTCAGGGCAAACCAGCTGGCCCCCACCCATGCACCAGGCCTTTATCCTATCTAATAAAAGAATAATATGCAAATTGACCATCACGCCAACACACAAGATGGCTGCCCCCATGTGGTCAAAGATGACTGCTCCCATATGGACAGAAGATGGCCACCACAAGATGGCCAGCAGGGGAAGGCAGTTGGGAGGGACCAGGCCTACAAGGGAGGGCAGTTGGGGGTGATCAAGCCTGCAGGGGAGGGCAGTTAGGGGTGACCAGGCCGGCAGAGGAGGGAAGTTGGGGGTGACCGGGCCTGCAGGGAAGGGCAGTTGGGGGGGACACAGGCCTGCAGGGGAGAGCAGTTGGGGAGGCCCAGGCCTGCAGGGGAGGGCAGTTAGGGGCAAACAGGCTGGCAGGGGAGCAGTTAGGCATCAATCAGGCTGGCAGGGGAATGGTTAGGGGTGATTAGGCTGGCAGGCAGAAGCAGTTAGGGGCAATCAGGAAGGCATGCATGCGAGCAGTTGGGAGCCAGCAGTCCTGGATTGTGAGAGGGATTTCTGACTGCCCATTTAGGCTTGATACTACTGGGATCGGGCCTAAACGGGCAGTGGGACATCCCTCAAGGGGTCCCAGATTAGAGAAGGTGCAGGCTGGGCTGAGGGACACCCCTCCCATGCACGAATTTCATGCACCGGGCCTCTAGTAAAATATAAGCACCACTTTTCTGTCACTTTGCAAATCTTTAAAGCTAAGCCTGTTTCTCATGTTCAAAAAGACACTAGACTACAGGCATTGCCACATCCTATATAATAAAGAGGTAATATGCAAATTGACCATCACTCCAACACACAAGATGGCTGCCCCCATGAGGTCAAAGATGGATGCCCACATATGGACACAAGATGGCCACCACAAGATGGCCAGCAGGGGAGGGTAGTTTTGGGTGATCAGGCCAGCAGGGGAGGGCAGTTGGGAGGAACCAGGCCTGCAGGGGAGGGTAGTTAGGGGTGACTGGGCCGGCAGAGGAGGGCAGTTAGGGGCAACCAGGCTGGCAGGGGAGGAAGTTAGGGGTGACCAGGCTGGCAGGGGAGGACAGTTAAGGGTGACCAGGTCATCAGGGGAGGATAGTTAGGGGTGACCAGGCCAGTAGTGGAGGGCTGTTAGGGGCAATTGGGCCAGCAGGGGAGCAGTTAGGCATCAATCACGCTGGCAGGGGAGTGGTTAGGATGTGATCAGGCTGGCCGGCAGAAGCAGTTAGGGACAATCAGGCAGGCAGGCAGGCAGGCAGGCAGGCGAGCGGTTGGGAGTCAGCAGTCCTGGATTGTGAGAGGGATATCCCAGATTGGAGAGGGTGCAGGCAGGGCTGAGGGACACACACCCGCATGCACCAGGGCTCTAGTTCATATATAATCATGATTGCTCTCCTTCTTTAAAGTATTTCTGTTTTGAGAAGTATTTTGGTGGGATAAATCCTTAATGTTTTATGATATGTGAAACAAATCAAAATAGTAATATTACTGACAAGAACTTTCAAGTAAATAGGTTTGCTAAGCAGCTCTGCATTAAGTATTTAATTCAAATAATCAAGTTACATTTATGCCTATGCATGTGACTAGTAAAATAACTTGGAAAAAGAAAATAAACCAAAACATTGGCAGGTACTGGAATTTGTGAATTTTTCTTTTCTTCTTTATGCTCTTCAATATTTTCCAGGTTTCCTATAAGTATCACTTCTATAAGTAGTAAAGACATCTGCTAGACTGGCAAGTCTGGGTGTTTCTGGAATGTTTTGATAAATCAGAAGACTTAAAAATACTGCTGAGTGTCTCTTCTCCATTCCTGATTTGGAAAATATGAATTTTCTAAAGTTCTAGACAGGGAAATTCTTTTATAGATAAAAATTTTCTGAATATGCAGATATTAAAAATAAAAATTGGGTGACTAGAAAACAAAGTTCTCTTACTTTTATTGTTTTTAGATTATATTTTTGCCTTGGGGGAATTTAATATTAGTATGTTCATCTGGTAATGTTTGGTGATTTGGTTTGAAGATTTTCTCCAATTCAGCTAATTTCTGTGTAATTTCTTTTAAAAATAGAACATGACATTAACATATTTTCAAAATAATGTTACCTTAAAAACAAAACAGACTAACTTTCTAAAGTACACGTACACAGTTACTAACTTTTCCATTATCTGGGATTTGAAACAGTCAAATCCCAGACAATGGGGGAAAAGCTACATTTATCATGCAAGGATTCATTGCAAAATGATTCTTTATGAATTCTTTTCAGATGGCAAAATGAGGCTGTCATACAGCAGAAAGATCAAAGGTGTACAAAGTAACACAAATTAGATTTTAAATGCAAGAGTGCCACTAATTTGAACTTCCAGTAAAAATAGTCAATAAAATCTTTTTTTAAAAAACATATTCTAGACGATTGGTTCTTGCCATGAAGCCAACTTCTTTCTTTTTTTAAATTTCAAAATCAATGAACAACATGCGAAGCAGCTGCAATTTCGTTAGTAAGAGGGAACTGAAGTTACTTGGGTTGAAATGGAGGCTGCCTGTCTCTGGGTTTCTGCTCGTCCTAAACACACTAGAAATAGGATTCTTAAGCATTCTTAAAATTTCTCAAAGTCAAATAAGAAAACGTATCTTATAGTCCAATATTTATGACAGTGTCCTAACTTTAGACACATAGTTTTGGTTATTTATTTATTTTTTTTGGAGGGGAAGGGGGTTGAGAGGCAACAACTGAAAAAAAGGAAGTAAGCAACTATTTGATCTGTAACATCCACATTTGTCCCCATTCTTCGCTATTCTCAATTTTCATTTCATTCTAATAAACCTCAAAAATGCTACTTTATCAGTTACCAGTACCTGATAGAATGGGATCAATCAACCAAACCTCATCCTGTCACTCTCTCAGCAAGTGAGTAAACTCATAAACAAATTAGTTACTGCAAGTTTCCATTTCAGGGACAGGCTTTTGTGGGAGCTCTCAGTTAATCAGGCAATTAAGAAACGGGGCAGACTATTACTTGGCTGAAATTAACAGACATTTAAGTATATTTTTTAAGAACGCAAAAGATAATGGAGCTAGTTTTCACCCTGAGGAAGAGATCTGAGGATAAGGATGGGATGTACTCAACTATCACTGAATTAAATATTATCAAAATTAAGAATTTGATCCCAAATTAGAATTTTTTGAGACTGCCACAGTGGTTACTCAACAAAAATGCAACAGTAATCACCACCACAATAATAACAAAAACTTTTTTTTTTTTTACTAAAATCTATGAGACTACTTTTCTGCGGGGTCCCATTCTCATTCTCTACTGAAGACTGAATCAGTGGGATTAAGCGTAATATCCAGAATGGTCATGGACTTCATTTAAAATAAAGACTTTTATGGCACTGTGAAATTTAAAATATTGACATGACATATAGAGCCTATAAAAGAGCCTTTTCTGGGGGAGTCTCTGTGATCTGTAGCATTTGTGTAAATGACAATACTTCTTAACAACCACCCACCGTCACTATTCTACCCTAGGAAACGGATAATGGCAGCACATTCTCATTTCTGAGGCAACAAATGCATATTTGTTTCTGTATGTTTTCTAAGATTGGAGTGGTTGAAGGACATTTTTCTTGCTCATAAGCATAACACTGAGAAGAAGCTGTATTAAAAGTGACATTGGTGCGAGTACTACTCCTTTTAAATAGACTACTTTGGGGAAAAAAATGTATTGATGTACGTGTTTGACCACCAGTTTTACAAATGAGGGAGGAAAATTCCACTTAATGGCATTGTTATATATCAGCTTTATTAGTCAAGCTCCCAAACTCCAAATACAAGCCTAATATTATAGTAAGTAGTAGGACTGTTCTTCCTCAAGTATATTCAAAGAGGAAAGTAAATACATTTACTTTATCTATTTTTACTTAAAAATGTTCATTTCATAATTTATAGCCAATAATTCAGAGAATATTGCAATAAATTATAAATGTCCATCTTATATTCATGAATGTTTTTTTCAATGACTTGATCTTCTTTCTGGTGTTGACTGGTTTCATGGGCTTTGTCAGTTTTTATATTGACAATAGACTTTTACTGTTAAAAATCATAAATAAGATTTTATTCACATGCAGTATTATTTGTTTACTAAAGCCAATATTAACATTATTTAGCAACAACTTCAACATTTTTCACATGAAAAAATGAGCTTATTACATAACATCCATAACTTTATCATTAATTTTTAAAATATATTTTTATTGATTTCAGAGATGAAGGAAGATGGAAAGAGATAGAAACATCAATAATGAGAGAGAATCATTGATCGGCTGCTTCCTGCACACCCCCTATTGGGGGTCTAGCCCACAACCTGGGCATGTGCCCTGACCAGAAATAGAACTGTAATAGGTTCACAGGTTGATGTTTAACCACTGAGCCTCACCCGCTGGACAATGCTCTTATCATTTAGAAAAATAATCTCAGCAATTTCTCTTTATATTTTATTCCCTGAAAGGGCTTTTTAAAAGCTCTGGATTTTGAGGCAAAACAATGGGCATTGTCTATTACACCTGGATAAATGTTTGTACTTTAGAGCAGTTTCCTAGCATTCTCTTTTTAAACAATGCCTCCTCTCAGAATCAACATTGCACTCAGTGATGCTATTTTTGTTTTCCTTGATCAGTACCAGGGGAAGAAGAACATAACGGGCCCTTCAGAAAGCCTGTTCAGGGTGCCATGGAACTCAAGGGAAAGCTAATCATCCAATGACTTCAAGGCAGTTTAAATTCTTGCTATTCAATTCATTTCTGTAAACGATCGGTGCCTGATGAGTGCCCAAAGGGCTAAAACATTGCACATTTCTGCTGCATTTACAAGAATAAAGCAGTACACGTGTACAAAGCATGTGAGACAAGAACTGCCCAGTGCTTTTTACAGAGCTCAGCTCAAAAAACAAGACCAAATGAAACAGAATGTAAAACAGGTTATAAATATGAGTGAGTATATGTGTTAGCTTAATTTTTTAAATATGAGCTATCCAAAAGAATTATATGCAATTGTGTTGAATACAAATATATTTTGAAATTGAAATGTAGAAAAAACAGAATGGGGATTTGGAATTGCTTAATATGTATTTAACTTAAAGGAAATATAAATTAAAATAACTCAATTCTTATGAAACCAAGTTTGTACAGAAAAAAATCCAAAGATTGAATAGGAAAGCATTGGAAATAAAATGCATTTTTACCTGAAAGCATGAAAACTTGGAGGCTGAAGACTCTTTAAATGAGAAGTTATTAATGCAAATAAATAAGAAGTTACCTAAACTTTTTTATGGTCTAAACCTGTGTTTGTTACTCTTTCAGTGATCCAACATTTCAAATGAGAATTACCAGTTTCATAGTTTCCTTTTCCTTGAACCAAAATGAAACCCTTTAACAAAAGCCTTTTGGTAGTGAATCACTAGCAGTTATAGCTCCAGGCCTTGCTTAAAGAATCTCAGTAACACCAAAAAGCAAAGAGGATATGAAAAGAAAGAAAATCTGGTCTAAGTATGGTCTAAAAATTAATTTAAGACATTCTTTTCCCCCTTGCTTCTTCCAACAAAGTAATAACAGTTGGGAGTCTTTCACATAGACTTGGCCTCAAGGAGTCCATGAAATAAAGAGATGCAGAGACAGAGAATTGGAGCTGAAATTGTTTCAAAGAACTCAAACTGTTACATATCCTCAAAAACTCAAATAGGAAAAGAAAAGTCTGATTGTTGGGGGAGAGAAATGGAATTCCATGTTAATACTCAGACTTGGGAATGAAAACATACTTTAGATTATAAGATTAAAAACACCTAACATATCAAACATATGACTGTGGTAAAAATCAGATATCATTAATGGAATCTTACTGAAGTGATCATAAATAATGAATTTATTTTGAAAAACATTACAATTTCTAAATTTATCATTTATTTGCACAAAGAAATTACATAAAAAGATTGCACTATAGCCTTGGCTGGTATGCTCAGTTGGTTGAATGTTGCCCCATGCACCAATAGGTTGAGGGCACCAAGTAGGGGCCATGCAGGAGGCAGCCGATAGATGTTTCTCTCTGTCCCTCTCCCTTCTTCTCTCTCTAAAAAATCAATAAAAACGTATTTTTAAAAATATTGTACTATATGTACTACTAAAAGCTACATAGTTGACATATAAATACATAAATATGGGTTATAAATAAATGTAAATGTACAATATAGTTATATTCCAAATCATGTTCTCTCACACCACACACACAATGTATATGCATATATATACATTATATATGTGCATAAATTGTATTTATAATATGTACTATGTAAGTTTGCTATATATGTATAAATAGGTTATATAAATGTATAAAAATATATATTTTTTGCTAACAGATGTCAACTTCTTTCAGTTTAAGATACAAAACAATTTCTTCATATGATGGCATGAATTATGAGGCAGAAAGAACTAAGACAGTGTGGGAACCCTAATCAAAATATGCTGGAAGTTCAAGGACAATTGGAGTATGGGGGCCCTGTCCAGATCGGATGTTCAAGGCCAATCTGAGCAAGGACATAGCAATTATACTTTAAATACTGCACAGGTGGCCTTTCTGTAACCCAAGTATTAATGTCACTATTTGGCAAGAAGCCTTTTTTGTATAAATTGGTATAAAGATGTGTTGCTGACCAGCCAGTGCACAGCTGCTTTTGTGGCTCCTAGGTTTGCAACTACTTTGTGAGGCTACTTTGAAGAGCTGTTTTGTATAATGGCTCCTTGTTAGCAATGGCTGCTTGGTCTATAATATAGACTTATCTTCTATGCCTATGACTTCTCACGTCTTCTCCGTCCAATACCCAGCACCCATGAAGGTCCAGTTCCTGGCAGAGAACCTGTACACCTCACAGATAGTCATAAAATTAAATAACATCCTATCTAATAAAAGAGAAACATGCAAATTGACTGTACCTCCGATAGGCCCACAAGCCATGCCCACCAGCCAATCAGGAGAGAGTATGCAAATTAACCCAACAAATATGGTGGCGGCCACAGAGCTGGAGCCAGCCAGAGGCTTAGGTTGCCCCCGGCGATGGAGGAAGCCAAGCTTCCCACCCACCCTGGCCTGCCCTGGCCTCTGTTCAAATCTACAAAGTTTCAATTATAGAAGATAAATAAATCCCAACAAAGATGGCGGCAGTCATGGAGCTAGAGCCAGCTGGAGGCTTGGGTTGCCCCCAGCGATGGAGAAAGCCAAGCTTCCCATCTGCCCTGGCCTGCCTTGGCCTCTGCTCAAGGCTACAAAGTTTAAATTATAGAAGATAGATAAATCCCAGATAACAGGGCCTCCGCTTGGGTCACTGGGAGGCATGCCCGGCCTGAAAACCACCACAGGTGCCTCGCCCAGGCCACCCCATGTCCCAAGGGAACACCCATCCAGATCCGGGACAACCTTCAGGGCAAACAAGCCGGCCCCCACCCGTGCACCAGGCCTCTATCCTATCTAATAAAATAGTAATATGCAAATTGACAATCACTCCAACACACAAGATGGCTGCCCCCATGTGGACACAAGATGGCCACCACAAGATGGCCATCAGGGGAGGGAAGTTGGGGGGAACCAGGCCTGCAAGGGAGGGCAGTTGGGGGGTAAACAGGCCTGCAGGGGAGGGCAGTTAGGGGTGACCAGGTCTGTAGGGGAGGGCAGTTAGGGGCAATCAGGCTGGCAGGGGAGCAGTTAGGCATCAATCAGGCTGGCAGGGGAGTGGTTAGGGGGTGATCAGGCTGGCAGGCAGAAGTGGTTAGGGGCAATCAGGAAGGCAGGCAGGCAAACAGTTGGGAACCAGCAGCCCTGGATTGTGAGAGGGATGTTTGACTGCCCGTTAGGCGTGATCCTACCGGGATCAGGCCTAAACGGGTAGTTGGACATCCCTCGAGGGGTCCCAGATTGGAGAGGGTGCAGGCTGGGCTGAGGGACACACACTCCCGTGCACGAATTTTGTGCACTGGGCCTCTAGTAAATAGATATAAATTAAGATCAAAATTAAGATATCAAAAGTCCCAAGATAAGAAAATACATATATCATTTTTTGAAAGTATGTTTTAGTTGATTTTAGAAGTAGAGAGGAAGGGGGAAGGAGAGAGAAATATTGATCGCTGCCTCCTGCATGCCTCCTCCTGGGGATTGAGCCCACAACCTGGTATGTGTCCTGACTAAGAATAGAACTGGCCACCACTTAGTGCACAGGATGACACTCAACCAACTGAACCATACCGGCCAGGGCACATATGTCACTTTTGTAAAGTGAGTTCAGGATCTCATACCCCACAGTAGAGTTCCAGGATCTAATTTTTACTTTGCTTATATTTGAATATGACATAAAACATAATAAGTAAACATTTAGTGAAATGTTTAGGGGCTAGAATTATGCTATTAAATGATTAAATATAAAGTAATTTTTATAGTCTTCCAAAATACACACTATTATCTAAAGTTCCCAGTAATAATATAGCTGGAAACATATGACATTTGTTATGTGTCAGGCAATGTTCTAAAAAGCTATATTGATTTATAACTCATAATGACCTGTGAGATTTTACAGTTGGCATCAATAATAGTTTTGTCTCCTTTCAACTTTGATCATGTCTACTGGGAGACAATATAGTATGGTGCAGAGTCTGTCCTGTTCTCTTCCCAGGGAAAATAATTCTCAGATACTCCTTATTATATTGACTTAATTTTTAAAAATTATAATTTCAAATAAATATGGTCAAACATACTATTATGAAGTCTTTATATTTACAAATAGAGTGATACTATTAAACTCAGTAGATTTTCAAATTAAAAGTGAACAAATCTATAAAATTGTCAAAGTTTTAATGTTCCTTTTATATGATGGATAATTTTTAAATCTAATAATTGCTATTTTGACAGGTCCATCAGCCTAATAGTGTGCCCCAAAATGTAACTCTGGAAAATGTAAAAGTTATTACTTAATAAAAAAATACTTCCTTGAAGCAAATAAAAATACAACACACAAAATATTTTTGTGATAACAAATCACATTTTTATTTTATTAAATAAATTAAGAAATGAATGTTACACTATATAAATGTCTTCTATCAGGCTTGGAAGCTGTCCTTGGACTGAAATTGCTTAGTGTATTGTCTAGTTACCCCCAAATTGTACATACTATAGTCAGTTGTTAGTCCTGATCATATTTAGCAAGCAGCAGCATCTGACACTGTTGATTACTGTTCTTGGCTTTTAATATACTATACTTTTGTTACTATAGTATATACTTTTAGTATACTATAATTTTGTTACTTGGCTTTTAGTATACTATACTTTTCTGTTTTTTCCTCCCACCTCCCTTGCTGCTCCTTTAAAAACTCCCACCTTGATTTCTACTCATTTCCCTGATCTTTAAAATTAGAGCTCTGAGGCTCAGTTCTATCTGTACTTATTTATATCAACTACTATACCCCTTAACTAGAATTTTCTTCCATATTTATGCCATCATACATGGCCAACAGTCTCTCATAGTTAGGTTGTTGCAATTGCCTAACTTATTCATTGCTTCCTATCTTGGACCCTTTTTATCTTTTGTTTATTTGTTAATCCTCACCTAAGGAATTGTTTGTAGAGAGGGGGAAAGAGAGAGAGAGAGAGAGCCTGACCCGGGATGGAACCTGAAATGTGGGCATGTGCCCTAACCCCTGAAATCAACTGGCAATGTTTTGGTGTATAGGTGATGCTCAACCAACAGAGCCACTACGACAGGACCATTTTAAAATCTACTTTTGGTGATGCAACCAGAGTGATTTTTCTCCCCCTAAAATGCCGCATCACTTTAATCCTCTGCTCAGATTCCCAACTTCCATTATACTCAGAATAAACTAAATCATTATGGGGTGCTCCAGGTCCCTACCCAATCAGATTCCATTCTTCCTCTGCTCTATTGCTTTCACCTTGCTCATTTTGCCCAGCACATTGATTTCCTTGCTATTCCTTGGATATAGCAGGGACCCTGAAGTGCAAGCTCTACTTAGAATGCCCCTACCTAGATGGCTCTTTTTTGGAATAATCTCAAGGCATTTTCTGTTCTATTTCATTACTCTATCAGGTCTTGGATTTAATATCACATTTGTTATGAGGTCTTCACTGACCACCTTCTTTTCAGTTGTAACCTATTACCTCATAGATCTCATTATAGTCTCATAATTTGATATTCATTCAGTGCAGTGAGTTTGTAGATGAATGATTCTGAAAAGCTGATGTTTCTCATACGACCCCTTGGACCCAGTTTCTTAATTTATATTAATATGTAAGGACTATTGAATTAATATGTAAAAGTTGAAATGTCTCAAGTGGACATTTGTTTTCCTTTGTACTTAATTTGTTTGTGCTTCTGATTTGTTTGTGCAGTTTTAAGATATATCAAGTAGATCCTGGGATTGTTTTGTTTGTTTGTTTTTTTCAGCTTTGTTGAGGCAAATTGAAAAGTAAAACTGTAAGATATTTAAACTGTACAATATGATGAAAGAGTGTACCACATTGAGTTAATTAACACATCCATCATCTCACATATTTACCCTTTTTTGTGTGTGATTTTTTTTGGGGGCGTTGGAAGATTTAGCAAATTTTAATTATATAATACTATGTTAGCAACTGCAGTCATCATGTTATATATTAGATCCTCACTTATTCATCTTACTAGAGGCCCAGTGCACAAAATCTGTGCATGGGCGGGGGGGGGGGGGTGTCTCCTCAGCCCAGCCTGCACCCTCTCCAATCCGGTACCCCTTGGGGTATGTCCGACTGCTGGTTTAGGCCCAGTCAGTCAGACATCCCTCTCACAATCCTGGACTGCTGGTTCCTAATCACTCACCTGCCTGCCTGCCTAGTTGCCCCTAACTGCTCCCTCCTGCTGGCATGATCACCCCTCACTGCCACCCCACCAGCCTAATTGCCCCCAACTACCCCCCCTGCTGGCCTGGTTGCCCCCAACTACCCACCCCCACCAGCCTGGTCGCCCTTAACTTTCCCCTCTGCTGGCCTAGTTGCCTCTTACTGCTCCCCCTGCTGGCCTAGTCACCCCCAACTGCCTCCCTCTGCCAGCTTGATTGCCCCTAACTGCCCCCTCCCGCCGGCCTGGTTGCCTCTACTGCCCCCCTGCTGGCCTTTTTGCCCCCAAATGCCCCCCCTGCCGGCCTGGTCACCCCACACAGTTGCTGTTCAGTCATTTGGTCATCCCTCACTAACTCTCCTGCTGACCTGTCGTAGGCAGCCATCTTGTGAGGGCGTGAGGGTCAATTTGCTTATTACCTCTTTATTATATAGGATAACAAAGTTTGTACCCTTTGATGGAGGAGGTCACCAAGAGGACATGATCACCAGCTAACTCTTCAGCTGGACCCAGAACATTTTAATGCTTCTCAGCCCCTCCTCTCCTATCCTTGGAATGCACATTCTGCCCACCATCCCCAAGGTGGGAGCTATTTGCAAGGATGCAGCAATGGGACAGTAAAGTGATACTGAACCATCTGAAGGTATATGTGACTAAACCCACTCATAGTGTCTATATAAATTTTAAGATTCAGAAGGGCAAATGTAAAGATCTTATCATGCAGTTGCCCAAGACAAACCTAATATATCAGTTGCTATGTGAATTAAAATTGCCAAGTACCACTTAGTAGTGGTTTTCCTCTTTTTTTTGGTCTCTCCTTGCCTTCAGCATATGGGGGTTAGTTTCAGATTTCCACCCAAAATCCAGAGCTTGCAAACTAACACCTTTTCCAGTCTCTCCTTATCTCATCCTCAACCCATGGCAACCACAATACTACTCTGTTTCTATGAGTTCAACTTTCTTTCTTTTTATTCCATGTACAAGTGTCATCAGACAGGTAGGTATTTGTCTTTATCTAGTTTGTTTCACTTTGCTTTATGTCTTTGAGGTACATCATTGTGTCTCAAATGACAGAATTTCCTTTTTTATTTTCTCTCTCTGTTTTTAAATATTATAGCTTTTCTAGATATTGCAGTCAAAACAATGAAAAGTTATTTTAGTTAATTGTCTTGATCAAAAACCAAAATTTAATATATCTATCTTTCCTAAGTATAGTTTTGATCTTTGCATACCTACTAGACATTTGAGAGTTATGGTTTATTTTCAGGATAAGTGTCTCAAAGGTTAATATATTTTGCTTGTGTGTGTGTGTGGATGATCTTTCTTTTTAATTTAAGTTTTTTATTGCTTAATGTATTACATAAGTCTCCTTTTTCCCCCATTGACCTCTCCCTGGCCACCCCCAACGCCCAACACATGCCCTCACCTCCCTCCCCACTTTTTGTGTCCATTGATTATGCTCATAATGCATGGATACAAGTCCTTTGGTTGATCTCTTACCTCCTCAACCCCATCTTCCCTCATTGAACAGTCTGTTCGATGCTTCTATGACTCTGGTTCTATTTTGTTCATCTGTTTATGCTGTTCATCATATTCCGCAAATGAGTGAGATCATGTGATATTTATCTTTCTCTGACTGGCTTATTTAACTTAGCATAATGCTCTCCAGTTCCATCCATTCTGTTGCAAATTGTAAGAATTCCTTCTTTTTTACAGCAGCTTAGTATTCCATTGATAAATGTAACACAGTTTTCTAATCCACTCATCTGCTTATGGACACTTGGAGGCTGTTTCCAAATCTTGGCTATGGTAAATTGTGCTGTGATGAACATAAGGGTGCATATATCCTTTCTGATTGGTGTTTCTGGTTTCTGGGGATATATTCCTAGAAGTGGGATTACTGGGTCAAATGGGAGTTCCATTTTTAACTTTTTGAGGAAACTCTATACTGTTCTCCACAGTGGCTGCACCAGTCTGCATTCCCACCAGCAGTGCACAAGGGTTCCTTTTTCTCGGCATCCTCACCAGCACTTGTCATTTGTTGATTTGTTGATGATAGCCATTCTGACAGGTGTGAGATGGTACCGCATTGTTGTTTTGATTTGCATCTCTCCGATGATTAGTGACTTTGAGCAGGTTTTCATATGTCTCTTGACCTTCTGTATGTCCTCTTTAGAAAGGTATCTCCTTAGGTCCATTGCCCATTTTTTCATTGGATTGTTTATCTTCCTTTTGTTAAGTTGTATGAGTTCCCTATAAATGTTGGAGATTAAGCCCTTATCGGAGGTAACATTGGCAAATATGTTTTCCCATGCAGTGGGCTTTCTTCTTGTTTTGTTGATGGCTTCTTTTGCTGTGCAGAAGCTTTTTATTGTGATGTAGTCCCATTTGTTTATTTGCTCCTTAGTTTCCATTGCCCTAGGAGCTGTATTGGTAAAGATATTGCTAAAACAAATGTCTGCTATTTTGCTGCCGCTGGCTTCTTCTAATATATTTAGGGTTTCCTCCCTTACATTTAAATCCTTTTTCCATTATAAGTGTATTTTTGTGTAAGGTGTAACTTAGTGGTCGAGTTTCATTTTTTTGGATGTATCTGTCCAGTTTTCTCAAAACTATTTTTTTGAAGAAACTGTCTTGACTCCATTGTATGCTCCTGCCTCCTTTGTCAAATATTAATGGAGCGTAATGGCTTGGGTTGATTTCTGGGTTCTCTGTTCTGTTCCATTGGTCTGTATGTCTGTTCTTGTGCCAGTACCAGGCAGTTTTGAGAACAGTGGCTTTGTAACACAGCTTGATATCTGGTACTGTGTTCCCTCCAACTTTGTTCTTCTTTATCAAGATTTCTGCAGCTATTCAGGGTTTTTTTTTATTCCAGATGAATTTTTGGAGAGTTTTACTAGATCTTTAAAGTATG
Source organism: Ia io (assembly GCA_025583905.1). NCBI lineage: Eukaryota > Metazoa > Chordata > Mammalia > Chiroptera > Vespertilionidae > Ia > Ia io. Next base: position 24,381,217 of record JAJQQW010000007.1, read on the forward strand.
CCATTGGTATTTTAATGGGGATTGCATTGAATCTATAGTTTTCTATGGACATTTTAATGATATTGATTCTACCAATCCATGAACAAGGTATATTCTTCCATTTGTTTATGTCTTCCTCTATCTCTTTTTTCAGCATCCTGTAATTTTCTGAGTACAGATGCTTTACCTCCTTGGTTAAATTTATTCCTAGGTACCTTAATTTTTGTGTTGCAATGGTAAATGGGATTATTTTTTTAGTTTCTCTTTTTGTGAGTTCATTATTGGTGTATAAAAAAGCCATAGATTTCTGGGTGTTAATTTTGTATCCTGCTACATTGTCAAATTCATTTATTAAGTCTAGTAGTTTTTTGATGGAGTCTTTAGGGTTCTCTAAGTACTAGTACAATAACATGTTAACTGCAAATAATGACATTTCACTTCTTTTTTTCCAATTCAGATGCCTTTTATTTCTTCTTCTTGTCTGATCACTATGGCTAGCACTTCCAGTACTGTGTCAAACAAGAGTGGTGAAAGCAGGCATCCCTGTCTCATTCCTGTCTTAGAGGAAATGGTTTTAGTTTTAGCCCATTGAGTATGATGTTTGCTGTAGGTTTGTCATATAAGGCTTTTATTATGTTAAGGTACGATCCCTCTATTCCCACTTTGCTGAGAGTTTTTATCAGGAAAGTATGTTGGATTTTGTCAAATGCCTTTTCTGCATCAATTGATATGATTATGTGATTTTTGTCTCTCAATTTGCTTATGTGATGTGTCACATTTATTGATTTGTGGATATTTACCAGTCTTGTATCCCTGGGATACATCCTACTTGGTCATGGTGTATGATCTTTCTAATGTAATGCTAAATCTGATTTGCTAGGATTTTGTTGAGGATTTTAGCATCTATGTTCATCAGGGATATTGGCCTGTAATTCTCTTCCTTTGTAGTGTCTTTATCTAGTTTTGGAATTAGGGTAATGTTGAATTCATAGAAGGAGATAGGAAGTGCGCATTCCTCTTGAATTTTGGGGAATAGTCTGAGAAGGACAGGTTTTAGTTCTTCTTTGAATGTTTGATAAAAGTCCCCTGTGAAGCCATCTGGCCCTCGGCTTTTGTGTACTGGAAGTTTTTTGATGACTGCTTCAATTTCCTCCTTAGTTATTGGCCTGTTGAGATTTTTTTATTCTCTTGATTTAGTTTGGAAGGTCACATTTTTCTAGGAATATGTCCATTTCCTCTAGGTTGTTTAGTTTGTTGGAATAGAGTTGTTCATAGTATTTTTTTTACAATCCTTTGTATTTCTGAAGGGTCTGTTGTTATTTCACCACTTTCATTTCTGATTTTGTTTATTTGGGTCCTCTCTCTTTGTTTATTGGTGAGCCTGGCTATATGTTCAGCAATCTTGTTTATCCTTTCAAAGAACTAGCTCTTGGTTTCATTGATCTTTTTTATTATTTTTTGGTCTCTATATCATTTATTTCTGCTCTGATTTCTATTTTCTCTTTCCTTCTGCTCACTCTGGGCCTTTCTTGTTACTCTCTTTCTAATTCTTTAAACTGTAGAGTTAAATAATTTATTACCATTTTTTCTTGTTTTTTTGAGGTAGGCCTGTAGAGCTATAAACTTCCCTCTCAGGACTGTTTTCACTGCGTTCCATAGGTTTTGGATTGTTGTGTTTTCATTGTCATTCATTTCCAGGATGTTTTTAATGTCTTCTTTGTTCTCTTTGGTAACACAATCATTGTTTAATAGCATGCTATTCAGCCTCTGTTTCAATTTTTTAATTGTTTTTATTGTAGTTGATTTCTAATATTATGCCATTGTGAGCTGAGAAGATGCTTGATATAATTTCATTCTTCTTGTATTTGTCTGTGTCCCAATACGTGGTCTATATTTGAAAATGTCCCATGTGCACTTGAGAAGAATATATATTCTGTAGCTTTGGGGTGGAATGTTCTGAAGATGTCAATTAATTCCATCTGATATATTGAGTTATTTAGGATAGCTGTTTCCTTGCTGATTTTTTTGTCTAGAGGATTTATCCAGTGATGTCAGTGAGGTATTAAAGTTCCCTACTGTGATCGTATTGCTGTCAATATCTCTCTTGATATCTTCCAGAAGTCTTTTTATGTATTTGGGTGCTCCTGCATTGGCTGCATATATGTTTACCAGAGTTATATCCTCTTATTGTATGGATCCCTTTAGTACTATGAAGTGTCCTTCCTTATCTCTTGTTATGGCCTTCACTCTGTGGTCTATTTTGTCAGATATAAGTATTGATACCCCAGCTTTTTTTTCCCTTTCCATTTCCATTTGCCTGAAAGATATTTTCCTATCCCTTCACTTTCAATCTGTATGAGTCTCTTGTTCTGAGGTGGGTCTCTTGTAGACAGCAAACATAAGGGTCATGTTTTCTTATCCATTCAGCCACTCAATATCTTCTGATTGTAGCATTTAGTCCATTTATGTTTAAAGTTATTATTGACTAGAGGCCTGGTGCACGAATTCATGAATGGGTGGGGTCCCTCTGGGTGGCCTGCAGGGATAGGGCTGAAACCCACATTCCTAAACTGCCAGCAGCTCCTACTTGCTAATTCCGCTCATCCCAGCCCCACTGTGCCTGCCTTGGACTCAAGCCCGATCAGTCCCAATTGGCAGACGCATGCATGGCCACAGCAGTGCTAGCCAGCCATAAGCCCTGTGTCTGGTGCCCTCCCAAGGGGAGTGGCCTGCAGGATCAGGCTGAAACCAGCTCTTTGACATCCCTTGAGAGCTCCTGGATTGTGAGAGGGCACAAGCCAGGCTGAAGGACCCCACCAGTGCTCCATCGGGCGGGGGAGGGACCGCAGGAGGGCTCAAAGGCATGTCTGTCCCATTTCACTCAATCCCAATCGGCCAGACCCCAGCAGCAAGCTAATCTACCGGTTGGAGGAACTGCCCCCTGGTGGTCAGTGCACATCATAGCGACTGGTCGACTAGTTGACTGTCTGCCCCCTGATGGTCATTGTACATCATAGCAAGTGGTTGAGCATCTTTAGCATATCATTAGCATATTTTGATTTGATTGGTTGTTTGGTTGTTCTGCCGTTCAGTCTATTTGCGTATTACCCTTTTATTATATAGGATAGGTACTTATTTGTAGCCATTTTTATTTTTTGTGCCTGAGTTCCTTCTTTCCCCCCCCCAACACTTTCTTTCTTCTTCTTCTTTTTTTTTTTTATATTTTATTGATTTTTTTACAGAGAGGAAGGGAGAGAGATAGAGAGTTAGAAACATCGATGAGAGAGAAACATCGACCAGCTGCCTCCTGCACACCCTGCACTGGGGATGTGCCCGCAACCAATGTACATGCCCTTGACCAGAATCGAACCTGGGACCCTTGAGTCCACAGACCGACGCTCTATCCACCGAGCCAACCCGGTTTCGGCTTCTTTCTTCTTTTTACAACAGTCCCTTTAGCATTTCTTGCATTTATGGCTTGGTAGTGATAAAATCCTTTAGCCTTCCTTTGTCTGTGAAGCTCCTGATTTCCCCTTCAATTTTGAATGATAGCCTTGCTGAATAGAGTATTCTTGGATTCAGTACTTTGTTTTGCATTATTTTGTATACTTCCTTCCATTCTTTTCTGGCCTATTGTTCTCCTGTTGAAAAATCATTTGGTAATCTAATGGGAGATCCCTTGTACGTAACTTTCTGTCTCTCTCTTACAGCCATTAAGATTCTCTCTTTGTCATTAACATTTGCCATTGTAATTACATGTCTTGGTGTGGGTCTTTGGGGGTTTATCTTGTTTGGGACTCTCTGTGCTTGTGTGACTTTTTATTTTTTTTCTTCCCAAATCAGGGAAGTATTCTGACATTATTTCTTCAAATAGGTTTTCTAAATCTTGCTCCTCTTTTTGTCCTTCTAGCGCCCCTATTATACGCATGTTACCTTGTTTCATGTTGTCCCATAGTTCCTTGAGGCTCTCCTCCTGTCTTTTGACATTTTTCTCCAATTGCAGTTCAGATTCGATGTGTTTTGCTTCCCTGTCTTCTAATTTGCTAATTCAGTCCTCCACTTCTCCTAGTCTACTGTTGAAAGCTTACATATTGTTTTTTATTGGAGCTATATCACTCTTTATTTCTTCTTGATTCTTACATAGGTTGTTGATTTTCTCATCCATCCAGTTTATGAACTGTATGACCCTTAGTCTGAATTCCTTTTCTGACATATTGTTTGCCTCTGTTTCATTTAGTTCCTTTTCTGTTGCTTCCTCTTTTCCCTTTGGGGGTTGTTCTTCTGTCTCCCCATTTTTGCTCTCACTGAAGGATCTAGGTATTGAATTGCATGGGACCTATGGCTGCAGTGGAGGACCTGGTGGCGGATAATGCTGTCACAGGCTCGCGGCTGCTCCCTGGGGTTTGCAGAGCGGCTGCTGGCTCCCTGAATGGTTGCAGGCTGCAGCCCTCCACGTGGTCACCGGCTGCTCCCAGGGGGTCATTGGCGGCTGCTGGCTCCCCTTGTGTGCACTGTCGCAGGTGGCTGCTAGCTCCAGGTTTGGCCATGGGCAGCGACTACTGGCTCTCTGTGTGGTCCCAGGCAGCAGCTGTTTGCACATGTGGTTGCGGTGCCTGATGCTAAAGCATCTGGCTGGTGGGAGTGAGCACCCTCCAAAACTCACAGTAGCTTTCAGCTGGGGAGGCTAGAATCTGGTGTTCATAGGTCAGCAGCCAAGGCAGCAGCTCCCTGGCTGGAGTGGCTATAGGTTCTCGGGTGGTGTCTGAGAGCACCCTGGGTGGAAGTGAGGTTGGGCTCCCAGTCACAGCAGTTCTCCCCTTCAGGATAGCATGACCTCTGTGGCAGAGCCCACTGTCTGGGAGAGAATTCAGCAGTAGCAAAGGCTGCCCAGCTATGCAGACTTGGTCCACCAGCCCCCAAAGGTCCTGTGAGATCTAGCTGTCCCTCCCTCAGACACACACACACACACACACACACACACACAATACATCCACACACTTCCCTTTCACTCCCTCACTCATACTCTCTCCTTCACTGCCATCCTCCTGGCTGCCATTTTGGAATCTCTTCGAAGGTTAATATTCTGTGATTCTATTTAAAGACAATCCATGAACTTTAGCATTTGCTTAGACCATGGGTTAGATTTTGGATGGTTTATAAAATGAAGACATGATTGATGGCATCATTCATACTTCTATGGAGGAAGGGCTGCAAAGATAAACAGACCCACAGTGAAATGGGAGAATAGTATAATTCAATACAATAATACTTCAAACAAACATACCTGAAAAGGATACCTCCTTTTTATTTATCAAGCCACCATCATTGAAAGACTTTTTATGTACCAGGCACAGAGAATGCAATGATGAAATAGAATAGTCCCTGCTTCCAGCAAGCACAGTGTTATACTCCATCTTGAAAACCTCTTCTCCCAGGAAGAAAAGAGCAAAGAAATGGCTCCTAATGACTTGCACAGGAAGCAATTTTAGTCCTTCAACTTTCACAAGGAAAAGCAAAATCAAGGATCACATGGACTGTCTTTATTCTCATTTAATGAAAAAAGCAAGCAAATCTTTTAAAACATTGTTGTTTGTCTGCAATAATAGTTATGTTATATACATAGATCTCCTAATCATTTAAGTACATTGCAGGCGCATGCAATCTGCAATGCAATGAACAAATGAAAACTTGGCAGGTCAATTCTAAAAGGCTGATTTAATTGTTGGATGCTAAAAGTGGTGTGTACCAGATATGCAGTGAAAAAAATAGATAAACATCTGGAGCAAATACTTTGATAAATTAATTATTTCTTTATTCTTATGAACAAAGAATACTTTCCTCTGTAAAAAACAAAACATCTCATTAGTATTTCAAAGACAGTCAAGTGGTTTCTTGATCAAACTGTCCCCGGAGGATAAATTGTCAAATATATAAATGCTCTTCATCTGTGAACACCTTTGTTTTCTCCCCTTGAGAAACAGAGATTCTCATGATTTTCTCAGACAGGGGATTAAGAATAGGACACTGTGAAAATCACCATTCCCCTAGTGACGTTTTCCTTATTGGGCACCCCAGGGCCTCAGAGTTCTGCTGATGTTGGTGCCTTCTGATTTTCCTGATGCAGCTTGTTCTGACAGAGAACTCAATTTTTATTTGCCTATTTAGAATTCAGATGGCAATGAGAGGTAGGTCATGAATTTCTTAAACTGCTTGCCAAAATCTCCCTTTCATGGCTATAATTCAAATTCTTTAATTCACTGAAAATTTTATTTAACATCTTCTAAATCACACAATCATGACATGGCAACCAAAAGTGCTCTGTTGTAAAACATATTATTTATAATAAACAATATTATAAATAATCTTTGTGTATATATTATATACACTATATATATATATATATATATGTGTATATATATATATATATATATATATATATATATATATATATATATATATATATATAACATTTTATAATCTAAAATTGGCTTGAGGTCAAAAATTTCTAATAGATGTTCACTTGACCCTCTTACACAAGATCAACTGAGGAATCATAAAAGGCAAAAAATGCTTAATCTTTTAAAGTAATTTGTAATCAAAGGTATATCTAATTCAGTATATTCAGGGACCCTGCTGGATGCCACTTTGTCTAGGGTTTTCATTTTTTCATTCTACCCTCCCTCCCCGCCACATTGGTATTGTTCCTGGATCACACCCAAGACATCTGCTCAGCTGTGCTCGAGTCTTTAAACAGGATGATGCTGTGATGAGTGAGAAAGATGCTTAGTATTGAGACTGGGTTGTATAATACAGTCCACCATTACTTACTCTGTCTCTTCCACACATTTGATACACAGATGGTCAGGGTTTGGAGCACATCTGTGACCATGAAAGAAATGTATTTTCAGTGCAGCCCCAACTGGCTTAATAGGGAATGAACTCCTGATCCTCACCTTGTTTGATACTTAGTCTAACCTAACAAGATAAGCAGTCCAGGTGCTACGTCAATAAACCAAGGAAACACTAATTTATGCCCAAGGAGAAATTAATCAGGTTCAGGATGGTATTTTGTTGTGGCAATATTTATTCAGGCCAATATCCCAGAAAGGAAAAACTAAAGGTTTCAGAAGTAAAGGACAAAAGACAAGTCAGATCGCACAAAGAATACACAATGAAGAAGAGCTGAAATTCTTTAGGCAATTAACACAGAATGGCAAAGAAAGAGGGAGTGACAGAATTTGGAACTCAAGAAGCAGCTGCACACTGAAATATAAACACCAGATATTTACCATGTCCAGGATGCTGACCATTATCCTAAGTGCCTTATTATACACATTCCTTAACTTCATTATCACACTATGCCTCCAAAGTAAATAAATCTCTATCATATTTTACAGGCTGAGGAAACTGGGATTCAGGCAACTTAAGTGACTCTCTCAAGATAACAAATATTTCCTCAGGTCAACATTCTTAAGAATGAAAAGAGAATAAAGCTGATTCATTTGCCTCTCAGCATAACTATTATTGCTTGTCTCATTTTCGGTTCCTATAAGTGTATTCCTAGTATCGCATGAGCTCACTCATCTAGGGGAAAAGATGAACATCATAGACTGAAGAACAAGAACAGCATTGATCAGACTGTCAGACCTCAGAGGGAAGGTAGGGGAGGGTGGGGACAAGGGAGATAGATCAACCAAGGGACTTGTGTGTTTGCATATGAGCCTAACCAGTGATCACGGACAACAGGGGGAGGGGGGCATGCATGTGGGGGGGTTTGGGAAGGGAACGGGGCGGGGGTTGATGACAAATATGTGATACCTTAATCAATAAAGTAATTAAAAAAAAAGAGAATAAAATAGAGATAAAGTCAGCAATTAAAAAAGAATAGTATTGCTAAAGTGTTCACATAAATATGACATCTAGTTTTATTTTTTTAATATGTCTGTATTGATTTTAGAGAGAGAAAGGGAGAGGAATAGAGACAGAAACATTGATCACAGAGAAACATGGATCACTGCCTCCTGCACACTCCCTTCCAAGGTCAAGCCAACAACCCTGGCATGTGCCGTGACTGGGAATTGAACCAGTTACTTCTTGCTTCATGGGTCGATGCTCAACACTGAACTACACCAGCTGGGCTAAAGTGTCTATATTTTAAAAGAATAAAGGGCAGGTATATATTAGAAATATTATCAAATAAGTAACTTCAAGAAATATGAGGTGATATGGAACCAGTAGACCTGTTCTGCCAAACATTTATATTTATTGATAAACTGCATGCAAGAGTGACAGCTTACATAGTGTTGATGTCTGTGTTTGAAAACATGCAGGACACCTTCTAAAGGTAAGCAACATATGCTGAAACAGTGGGTTCTAAAATATACAATAAAGCAAGCAATTTAGTGGGTTACTAATGATAAAAGGAACACAAAGCGATGCCTTGAGATCTTGTATAGGAATATCTTGATTAAGAATCAGATTATTGTTGAGGTCTGGGTATTAAATATTTCAATTTGGGTAAAAGAGAGAAATGTGTTTTTACACCAGAAAACATTCATATGCAGGTAAAGCTAAATGTCCTAATAAATTTCACAATTTAGACTAAATTAACATTATATGTATATATACTGTATATATGTATTTTATTTCACACAAACATGTAATACATACATATAGGACATTATTTATTATATTGCATATGTAACACATACATATAGCTATATATACAATTATCTATCTTATAAATGTAATAAATATTCATATAAATTAATTTAGCTATCGTATCATTTATATAAAACTACTAGTGGCCTGGTGCATGAAATTGGTGCACAGGGTGGGGGGGGTGTTCCTCAGCCTGGCCTGCACCCTCTCCAATCTGGGACCCCTTGAAGGATGTCCTACTGCCAGTTTACAGGGATTGGACCAAAACCAGCAGTTGGACATCCCTCTCACAATCTGGAACTGCGGGCTCCAGCTGCTCACCTGCCTGCCTGCCTGCCTGATTGCCCCTAACCACTCTGCCTGCTGGCCTGATCATCCCCAACTGCCCCTCCTGCTGGCCTGCTCACCCCCATCTTCCCTCCCCACTGGCCTGCTCGTCCCAACTGCCCCCCTGCTGGCCTGCTCACTCCAAACTGCCCCCCCCCTGCTGTCCTGGTCACCTCCAACTGACCCCCACTGATGGCCTGCTCACCCCCAACTGGCCCCCCTGCTGGTCTGCTTACCCCCAATAGCCCCTGCCATCCCATCCTGGCCTGATCACCCCCTGGCGACCCAAGGTCCCAGCCCCTCCTTTTTTTTCTTCTTTTTTTCAGTACCTCCTTGAGTGGAGGCCAGAGCTGGCAGGAAGCAAGTATCTGGGATTTATTTATCTTCTATAATTGAAACTTTGTAGCCTTGAACGAAGGCCAGGGCTACCAGCGCTACCAGCCCCTCCTTGAGTGGAAGCCAGGGCCAACTGGAAGCAGGTATCTGGGATTTATTTATCTTCTATAATTGAAACTTTGAAACCTTGAGCAGAGACCAGGGCTGGCCAGAGCGGGCAGGAAGCTTAGCTTCCTGCATCACTGGGGGCAACCCAAGCATCCTGCTCACTCCAGCTCCATGGCCGCCACCATCTTGGTTGGGTTAATTTGCATACTCACTCTTGATTGGCTGGTGGGCATGGCTTATGGGCATAGTGGAGGTAGAGTCAATTTGCATGTTTCTCTTTTATTAGTGTAGATCATATTTATATTATAGTTATTTACATATGTAAATTATTTTAAGTATTACATATCATATGTGTTATGTTGTAGTTAACAGTTTGTATGTTTTCCTTATCACCTTTTTAGGAGATTAAAGAGAAAAATTTTGTTATTTCTTTTCTTTAATTATTCAATATAAATAGGATTGTATTATTATGCTATTAATATCTGTCTCTCCTACTAGACAAGTCCATGAGGTCTAAGACATAATTTTCATGTGCTGTTGATTTCCTGCACCTATCACTGAAGCACAAATATTGAATCTGAAAAAAAAGAAGGCTAAACCATGAAATATCTAAAACTAAAATATTAGAGAAGCATGGTAACAAAATAGTGCCATTTTGGCTTATTAAGAGTTATTAAAAGTTAATACAGCAAGAATTTGTTGTGAGAGACCTAATGTCAATGAATGAAAAAATAATTAAGGACTTGGAATGGAATAGCAAGTTGAAAATTTAAAATAAAATTTCAAATAGCAGAGACCTTTTGACTAACTTATCACATCACTTCATAGATGCTGAACTTCTTTGTAAGAAAAAATTCATAATAAGTTCTTTTTGAAATAAAGATCTAAAACTATTTATATCTTATAGTTTTGTCAGTTTGATGATTGGGAATATTTTACCAGTCTGTTTTAGAAAAATTGATTCATTGAGAATTACCAGATAGCAACAATTTCATATTTGAAAGTCTGTAGTTCATAAAATAAACTACATGTGAAAAGCTTAATAAACATTAATACAGATAGACACCAACATGAAAACTTTAAGTACTGGATATTTAAGAACAATTTAGATGAGTGCAAGAGGTCATTTATAACTTAATTTAACATGGCTAACACAAATATGATGTGCTACTTTTGTCTGGGTTAAATATCCAATGTAAATAATGAAGCTTCAGTCTCTTGGCCTTTCAGAGGAGTTTTAATAATATTATCATATGTTAATTATTTCTGTGTGCATGAGATATTTACATAAAATAAAATGCACGGATTTTAAGTGTAAAATTCAATGAATGCAACATATTTAGTCAACACCCCAATTAAGATTTAGAACATTTTCACCCTGGCAGGTTTGTTAGGAGGTTAGAGCGTTGGCCCATGGACAGAAGGGTTGAATGTTCAATTCCCAGTCAAGGGCATGTACCTAGGTTGCAGGTTTAATCCCTGGTCCCAGTCAGGGCACCAGTGGGAGGCAACAACCAATCGATGTATCTCTCTCAGGTCAATGTGTCTTTCTCTCTCTATCTCACCTCCCTTGCCTTCCCTTCCAATCTCTCTAAAAAATCAATGGAAAAAATATCCTTGGGTGAGGATTAAGAAAATATATATATATATATATATATATATATATATATAGAATTTCAATACACCAGCAATTTTTCCTGAGCCCTTTCCAGTCAATACCCGATCCTCAGTGGCAACCCTTTTATATAAATAAAATTTGCAGTGTATATTATTTTGTATTTGGCTTCTTTTTCTCAACTTTTAAAAAAAGATTCATTCATGTAGCTACATATTTCAGTAGTTCATTACTTTGTATTGTTGAAATATACTCAATTACTTCATTTCTCTATATTTCCCTCTCAATGGATATTATGGCTTCCAGATTCTGGCTGTTATAAATACAGGTGCTATGAGCACTAATATTCAAGCCAATGTGTATGTTGTTGTTTTCATTTCACCAGAATAAATATTTTGCAGTGGAATTTCTGGACAGAAGGGTGGTTATATACTTAATTTTATATGAAAATATAAAAAAAATTACTCCAAAAATGGTTGTACCATTATATGTTCCTATAAGCAATGTATGTGCCTTCAAGTTGCTCCATGTTTTGCCTTATAGCTAATGTATGAGGCTATTTGGTGCTTTTAAAGTGCCTTGAACTCAAATATTTTAAGAACCTAAAGTGTAGGCATATTTTGGCATTAATGGTATATGTTCTTAGGACCCAGAGTGTATAGCCCAGCAATAGTTACATTGAAATTTAGTAAATTACTGAAATTACATTGGGAGAAATGAGGTGAGTCAGCTTTAAAAGTGAGCCATTAAAATAATGGTAAGTAGAAAGCATTTTTTTTTATAGACAAGCATAGGAAAAATAAGCAATTTCCTTTTAAATAAAATAAGAGAAAATATAATTTTGAAATGTATCTTAACAAAACAAATTTAGAAGTGTTTTTATATGATTTATGAAAAGAAGCTGGTAACAATATGACCATTAGTTTAGTAACTTTTTATTTTATCTTACAACTAGAAGCCTGGTGCACGAAATTCGTGCATGGAGGGGGGTTGTCCCTCAGCCCAGCCTGTACCCTCTCCAATCTGGGACTCCTGGAGGGATGTCTGACTGCCTGTTTAGGCCCGATCCCCCAGGACCAGGCCTAAACGGGCAGTCGGACATCCCTCTCACAATCCAGGGCTGCTGGCTCCCAACTGCTTGCCTGCCTGCCTTCCTGATTGCCCCTAACCGCTTCTATGTGCCAGCCTGATCACCCCCTAACCACTCCGCTGCCAGCCTGGTTTATGCTGAACTGCTCCCCTGCCAGCCTGTTTGCCCCCAACTTCCCTCCTCTGCTGGCCTGGTCACCCCTAACTGCCCTCCCCTGCAGGGTTGATCGCCTCCAACTGCCCTCCCTTGCAGGCCGGGTGCCTCCCAACTGCCCTCTCCTGTTGGCCATCTTGTGGTGGCCATCTTGTGTCCACATGGGGGCAGGATCTTTGACCACATGGGAGCAGCTATATTGTGTGTTGCAGTGATGATCAATCTGCATATTACTCTTTTATTAGATAGGATAGAGGCCTGGTACAGGGGTGGGGGCCAGCTGGTTTGCCCTGAAGGGTGTCCCGGATCAGGATGGGGTTCCCTTGGGGCGTGGGGTGGCCTGAGCGAGGGGCCTGTGGTGGTTTGCAGGCTGACCACGCCCCCTGGCGACCCAAGAGGAGGCCCTGGTATCTGGAATTTATTTTCCTTCTACAATTGAAACTTTGTAGCCTGGAGCGGAGCCAAGCCTTCTGCTCCCTCCGGGGCGGCAGCCATTTCTGTGGCAGTTAATTCACCTTCTACAATTGAAACTTTGTAGCCTTAAGCGGGTGGTCCCAGCCAGGATGTGCGGAAAGTTTTGCTTCCCCTGTTGCCACCGGCAACCTTGGCTTGCTCTCTCAAGCTCCGATCTGACGCCATTTGTTTGAATTTGTTTACCTTCTATAATTGAAACTTTGTAGCTTGAGTGGAGGCTTAGGCCTGGCCAGGGCAGGTGGAAAGCTTGGCTTCCTCTGTTACCTGGGAAACCTTGCTCTCTGTGGCTGTAGCCATCTTGGCTAGGGTTAATTTGCATACTTTCCCTGATTGGATGGTGGGCGTGGCTTGGCTGGTGGGCATGGCTTATGTAGTGGAGTGATGGTTAATTTGCATATTACCATTTTATTAGAGAGGATAAACAAGTATGCTGCTTTCTTATTTAGTCTTACTTTGTATAATAGCACCTTTGTGAAATAGTGTCCACTGGTCTAAAGAGCTTAAAAAGATCAATACCCTAAATGATAATCTTATAAAGACAAAGACAAAATGTGTTGGAAATTACTACACTAACTAAAACTATATATACTTTACAATCATTATATTTATGACTATATACAATGTTATAATATCCACATATAATTTTATAATAACAAGGTGTCTTTCAAAACAATCCCCAAGTTGGATTCATTTTAAATGCTTGCATTGTCGTAAACTAGAAAGGTGCAAAACACTGCAGCTCTAGTCCCCTACGTATACATGATATGAAATAACTTCTATCTCATCAATTTAATGGAGGGAAAACTTAATTGTTCTTTTGAAGTTTATTTTATGAATCTCCCACAAGAACAACTTTTCTCTGTCATCTTCAATTTTTTCATTCTCCTTTGACCTGTCTTTCATTAGATGACACAAGATGTTACTTCCAGATATAAGTTGTCTGACATGAATTCAGCATTTTTCCACATCGTCAATTTGACTGTTTTCTCTCCTTACCAATCCCTGCACTTTCCTCATTAGCTCTAGGAAGAAGAAAGTTCTGTCTAGATCGAATGCTTCACTTTATTTTTGTATTTCACTTCTTCCTCATTTTTTGTGGGTCTGAGTACCATTCATAAGTCCTCTTCCCAGCACATTTTTTTCCCAACTAAATCCAAATTTTGTTTGTTTTGTTTTCTCTTTAAACCCAATTTCCCAAGAAGTATACCACCTTCTGTTCTTATTTTTAAAATCTCTAAGTCTTGTCTATTCCTGTGTAGGAATTTGCACCAGTACAAGAAAAACACAAATGTAATTTACAATGGAGAGGGCTAGCATAATACATGTTTGAGGACCCCCTACCTATTGATTAGATTCTTGCTGGAAAGTTATCTTACATTATCTTTAACCTCAATCTCTGAGACTTCTTGTAGTAATAATCTGATCTATCAGCACTTGGCTCAAGATCCCAAATCTGTGTCAACAATGACTCTTACCATGGCCCTTACCCACTGTGTTACCTAATGTTTTACTGCATTCCTAAATTTTAACCAACTTCTTGATCTTGAACTCTCATAATCAAATTCAATTTATTTCAACAGATGCTTTTGGTATTCCCACTAAATGCCAGGGACTGCGATAGGCCCTGAGAACCCAAACTTGAAAAATTATTCACATTTCTCCAAGGATTCATGCCTTTGTTTTCTCTCCACTCCCCTATTGCCTTAACCTCTGCCAGCTGGCTTCCATCATTACGGCTCCACTAAAACTCTTTTCTCAAAGGTTGCCAATAGTTTCCTTGTTCCAAATTTAAATAGTTTTTTTTAAATTAATATTCTCTTTCTTCTTGACTTTTCTCCTATTTTGGCTCTCTTCAGCACCCACTTTCAACTCTGTTGCCTCATCTTGTCTACTAAAATGTATTAGCTATAATCCAACCTCTACAAGTGCTTCATTTTATTTTCCTTGATATCATTTTACTGACTCATCCAACTAAGTTTGCCTAATATTAGGTCTTGATTTTCTGTTCTCACTTTGCACTGTCTTCCTAAAACAAAACACACAACAACGATGATGATGATGATGATGATGATGATGACGATGATAATAATAATAATAATAAAAACATTGAACTTCAGCTACTGAGTTAAACTACTGAGGAGCTATCTTGTTTTGTTCATCTAGAAAACATGTTTTATTTTTCTCTAAGTCTACTGTATACCTAAACCTTGTACCTGTAAAGTGGGGAGGTAGATTCAATCTTTATGTAAGGCTTGACTTTACAATTTTTATGGCAGTGAAATAGAAAATCCAACTTATCTTTGAAGTCTTTCAATTTATAGTTTCTTGCTTGACTTAAACATTTCTATTTCTACTGAAATGTTCTAAGCACAAAGTGTTATTAATTTTAAACATCAAGATTTTAATGAATGGTCTGTCTCATCTAATATAACCTATCTACATATATCTACATTTTTATTAGTATTGCCTTGAACTTAGACTTGAATGCAAAAGTAAGCAAAGCCTATTTGGCAAATAGGTGAAAAGTCCTGTCTTTCTTTGACATATTATCACTGTTTCACTCATCCAGAGATGGAATTGTGAAATAATATTTGTTACTATTTTTTTACTTTTAGATAAAAGTTGGCAAATTCTCTGTATTTAGCTTCAGCAATAAAAGTAATAATAACTAATTCCTGATATTAAAATATAACTTGGAAGTTTATAACACTTCCACATATTTTTTTCCACTAAATGGTGAGGAGGTGGATATGCATAAATATCAATTTTAACTCATTATAATCCTGTGAGCTTGATGTAATTGTCCCATTTAACAGATGGGTATGTTGAGGCTAAGTTAAGTAATTTATAATTTAATATTTATGCTAACTCTATTATGCCATATGACACTACTTCATGATATACAGTGACTCCCAAACTTGTTTTTTCCTTTCCAGATCTACAACTTACATAATTTAGGTATAATTCTCTCCAACCTAAATAGCAATACCTTTGCAATTCCTCCACACTATATATTCTAGTCATTTTTATCATTCTCTGTTGTATTACATTCTATTTAAAAGTCTTTTTTTTAAATTATAAAATGGACAAAGAGATTCACAAATGCCAAAAGATGTTTTACATGCTGTCTTTTGGTATTTATTACTATGGAATAATATCCAAGGTTCTGTTAAATTTGGTTTTGTTTGAAGGTGTCTTTTTCTACTTGTATATTTGTAGAAATTCATCTACATTTGTATGAGTCTATGTCTAATCATTGAAATTTTTTTGTCTGTTTTCAGTTATTTGTTGTGTTTGTTTATATTTCTCTTCTCTCCTTCCAAAACTCATATAACAAGTTTATTTTAACTACTGCATTTGCTTCTATTTTGCTAGTGTTTTCTCATTTTAATTTATGAAAAGTGGCAAAAGGAGAGAATGAGGTAACGTAAAATTAATAAAGTAAGAATTTATCTTAAGAAATGAGAAAAATATTAATAAATATAAAGTAAAAGAAAAAACATAATAAGGTTTTGAATATAACTCAATGAAATAGAAAGCAAAAGTACAATAGAGGGTTTTAACAAAGCCAAAAGTTGGCTTGTTAAAAAACAATATCAGAGGGAAAGAATATGTTTGTATATTTTCAGAAAACAACTCCGAGACCATGTGGATTTCGGCAACAGAGAGGAATCGACAGGACTATTCCAGCCATGAAGACAGAAAAGAAGCAGTCCAGAGATGGAAGACGCTGACGTCGCCTTGCCATACTAGCAGTCAGCAGCTGTGCGTCACTGCAGGTTGCCCAGGACCAAACCAGAGAGGGTTGGACCTGCATTACCACCATTTGTCCACCATCCAGATCTGAAATATCATTGCTGACATGTGCACATAAGGAACTGTTTGACATTGAAACTGGGTCTCAAAAGAACTGTTGACCCAGAAAGAAACTCACTACAGACTGATTCATTTGCCTTTCAGCATAACCATTATTGCTTGTCTAATTTTTGGTTCTTATAAGTGTATTTCTAGTAGCACATGGTCTCACTCATCTAGGGGAAATGATGAACAACATAGACTGATGAACAAGAACAGACCCAGAAACAAGGAGGAATGGATCAGACTGTCGGGCCTCAGCGGGAGGGTAGGGGAGGGTGAGGATATAGGGGAGAGATCAACCAAAGGACTTGTGTGCATGCATATGAGCCTAACCAGTGGTTAAGGACAACAGGGGGGTGGGGGAAAGCGTGGGGAGGAGGGTGGGATGGGAATGGGGGGATGAGGACAAATATATGATACCTTAATCAATAAAGAAATTTAATTAAAAACAAAAAAAATAATATCAACAAACCTTTGGCAAGAGTAATAAAAACAAAATCAACCTAAATTTTAGGAAACAGATTCAAATAATGCACTAGTCTTTACTAACTAATGTTTGACTTCTTTCAATTCTTCCCTTAAGATGGAAACATTTAACAACTATTTCTGCTCAATAAAATGTAACTATACTATAGGGTCTACATTTATTCCTAATTTAAACATATAATTGAGACTAACAATATGGAAGCTAAACATTGTAGAATAAAATTTGTCAAATAAAGAAGGAAAAACAAAGGTCTTCTAGTTTCTGCTTTAAAACGATCTGGAGGAAAATGCATTTATTTAGGAGATACAAAATTTCAGAACAATAAACCTTTGTTGAGTGTACCAGATATAGTGAAACCCCTGAAAACCTTCTCTCTCAAGTTTCTAAAGAGAAGTTTCTGGTCAAGCTTCAGGAAAGATTGAAACCATTTATTTGTTTATTAAGTAAGATTCATATTACAATTTTATGAGTCAAAACATCTAAGAACTAGATAAAGAAAAGATTTTATGGATGAAGATGTTGTTCTGTATATGTGTACAGCTGTGTGTGTGTGTTTGGGTATGAGTACAGAGCAGCAAGACAAAGCAAAGACTATGCCATGCCATGCATTAGTACAAACAAAGGATGCTGGTATCTGTGAATTCTCTATTTTCAGATTTTGAAAAGGTAATGTGTGTATCAGAATTTTTAGGATATATTCCTAGTAGTGGGTTCACTAGCAATTCCATTTTTAATTTTTTTGAGGAAACTTCATACTGTTTTCCACAGTGGCTGCACCAATCTATATTCCCAACAACAGTGCATTAGGGTTCCCTTTTCTCCACATCCTCACCTGCACTTGTCATTTGTTGATTTGTTGATGGTAGCCATTCTGACAGGTGTGAGGTGGTACCTCATTGTCGTTTTAATTTGCATCTTTCTGATGATTAGTGACTTTGAGGATTTTTTCATATGTCTCTTGGCCATCTGTATGTCCTCTTTGGAGAAGTGTCTATATAGTAGGTCCTTTTCTCATTTTTAAATTGGATTGTTTGTCTTCCTTTTGTTAAGTTGTATGAGTTCTTTACATATTTTTGGAAATTAACCTCTTATCAGATGTATCATTGGAAAATTTGTTCTCCCATACAGAGGGCTCCCTTTTCATTTTTTTTTTGATGGTTTCTTTTGTTTGCAGAAGATTTTTATTTTGATGTAGTCCCATTTGTTTATTTTATCCTTAGTTTCCCTTACCCTAGGAGATGTATCAGCAAACATTGCTATGAAAGATATCTGAAATTTTGCTGCCTATGATTTCTTCTGGGATGTTTCTAGTTCCATGACTTATATTTAAGTTTTTTATCCATTTTCTGTTTATTCTTATGTATGGTGTAAGTTGGTGGTCCATTTCACTATTTTTATGTGAATTTTCCCAGCACCATTTATTAAAGGGACTGTCTTTACTCCATTGTATGATCTTGCTTCCTTTGTCAAATATTAATTGAGTGTAATGGCTTGGGTCAATTTCTGGGTTCTCTGTCCTGTTTCATTGATCTGTATGCCAGTATCAGGTTGTTTTGATTACAGTGGCTTTTTAGTATAACTTGATATCTGGTACTGTGATCCCTCCAACTTTGTTCTTTCTCAAGATTGCTGTGGCTATTCAGGGTAATTTTTTTTTTTTTGTTCCATATAAATTTTTGGAGTATTTGTTCTAGATCTGTAAAATATATTGTTGGTATTTTAATAGGGATTGCATTGAATCTATATATTGCTTTGTATGGACATTTTAATGATGTTTATTCTATCAATCAATGAACATGGTATATTCTTCTACTTATTTATATCTTTCTCTATCTCTTTTTCCAATGTTCTTTAGTTTGCCAAGAAAAGGATTGTAGAATCTCAGAGGAAAAGTGGGTGTGGGGTGGGAAAAGATTAACCAAATAATTTATATGCATATATGCATAACCCATGGACACAGACAATAGTATGGTAAAGGCCTGGGGGAGTGGGAGCAGGTTGCAGGGGGTCAATGAGGAAGAAGGGAGACCTATATAATACTTCCAACAATAAAATAAATTAAAAAACAAGACTGTTATAAACATTCACGCACAAAAAGAGTAATGTGTGTGTGTAATTCTTTCTTTACCTCAACAACAATATACTCACTAGTTACCCCTTTCTTCCATGATATCTTTGGCACACTTAAGACAACATCCAGTTACTTAAAATAAACAATTTCATTTAATTGCATTTGGAATGTTCATGGGGAAAACTTTGTAATAACTTGCTTAATTTCACCTTTGACAGCGGTGAACATAGCCATTTTCATGCTTACTACTCATCATTGCACATAAAGTTTAGCATTTGCATGCACCATTAAAGAAGGAAGGTGAAAAATGTTTCACATTTTATAGGCACCAAAGTCATGATTTTCAGTTGTCCTTGCACCAATGAAATCTGTGCTGTTTAAGCAATACAACCTTCTGGGGGAATCTTGTTTATATGAAGACTTCTGCCCTATGAAGACAACAGTGCGTGCTTATTTTACTGAGGTTCTTTTCTCCTGTGCCATCTAAAGGTGAAGAACATATTAGACTGACTTTTGTTAAAGCTGATATTTATATTTTGTGTGTATGTACATATGCATGCGTGTGTATATGTGTTTGTGTGTATGTGTGTGTGTGTGTGTGAGAGAGAGAGAGAGAGAGAGAGAGAGAGAGAGGGAGAGAGATTGATTAACAGAGATTGATATAAAATGTGTCACCCCCTAGCACATTAATATTCCAGAGCATAGGTGATGAATTCAAAATGACATTTCAATGGTATAGAAACATTACCTCCTTTACTCTTTTTTCTGTTACTTTTTTTTTTTTTTTTTTTTTTGCCACATTGGATCTGAAAGAGCTAGATTCTGCAAAGAGGAAAAAAAAGAAAAACAAAAAAGGTTTGGGGGTGGTATATGCAATGTATCCTAAAAATACAATGATTAACCATTCCCTTCACTTTATGAACCATGTATTCTTCTTTCCTGTTTAGGGGATATATAACACAATTACATTTGGAAGGCTTTTCCTGCCTTTATTTTTTTAAAGTACCTAACTTAAATAAAGCTGAAGTATTAGCAGAAGTGATATGAGCATATAAATTTATGTACTAAATATTTTAATATAAAAAACATTTATTTTATATTTCATATGGAATTTACTCAGTATAAGGGAGTTTTGGAGCCTGGGCATTAAGCAGAGCTCAATTAAATGTGCTTGCAAAAGTAGACATTCATTTCTTAAGAAAGACATTTTTCTTCCGTAAAAAAACAAAATAAAGGGAAACACTCATTAATTCCCCTAAGTCAGAAATTCGAAATAGAAATTTGGAAAAATAAAAATGTACTTGATAGCTAAATTTGTCATAAATCTTGCTTACTTGTTTAATGAACATGGTTATTTCAATTGGAAAGCATGCTGGATATCATGATGTAACCATGACCCAGATATGTGAGGCTGATTTTTAAATGCCTCCAGCTGTCTCTAATTAATGCACATCCTTCACCTTGAAATCTGAAAACAAGTGTAGCAACAAGTGTGTCATTAGTGTTAAGAGTATAAATATAGCATCATTAAATGGTACATGAGGAAAATCTAGTCTAAATGTCACTTACCTTAAAAGGTTTTAAAAAATCAAATAATTATATGTATATAATCTCATCAAATGATATAAAATTCCATATATGAGGATTATAAAAGTTTTTACAATAAATCTGCCATACCATAAATCAAGATTCTTATGTCAGCTTCTTATATAAATGAAAAGATTTTAATATAGGTAATTAATGCTCTAACATCAATTTTATAATTAATGTCAAATTATAAGAACTTAGATTCAAAATTTGCTTTAAGTATTGTTGGAAGTTTTTCCCACTTTAAAAGTTACATTCTGTTTCATACTTAACCTTTTGCACTTGGATGTCGAGTGTGACTCGACACCGTTAGCATCGGTAGCAGGAATCGAGAAAAAAGCAAGCAAGTGCAAAGGGTTAATATGGGTCATCGAGTAGTATATAAAATGTGCTTCTGCCCAGGAGTATATAGAATAGTTACAGCTTCTAAGACTTGTGCTACATCAGTAGTCACTAACCACAGGTGGATATTTATATTTCAATTAATTAAAAAACCCAGTCCCTAGTTTCTCACATTCAAGTGCTTATTTTGCACATATGGTTATTGTATTGGACAGGACAAATATAGAACATTTAGTTCTAACAGACAATGCTGCATAGAGTCTTGCTAAGGATTGGCTGATAGTTCTAACAGACAATGCTGCATAGAGTCTTGCTAAGGATTTCAGAGTTAGGCATTCAGAACTTCAGGAAGTATTAAAATGGCACAATTATTTATCCTGGAAAGAAGAAAGAGGTCTGGCTTCTTGATGGTCTTTGAATGACAGAAAGGCCACAAAGAGAGGCATCCTGCTGTTTTTCATATACTAGGCAGAGAAAGGAAAAACTCATTTAAAATACAGTGGAGGGATTTAGGTTAAACAAAAAATGTCAGGGTTATAAAAAAATTGAATGATTTATAGAAATGTTTCTTTCATGGCTTTCTCTAAGAAAGACATATATCTAGTGAAATCTGTGAATATTTATCACTGATAATTAAAGCAAATTCTTAGATATTCTTTCCAAACTCAGAGAGATTAAGTTATCAATTAATCAACATTTATTGTGTGGGTACTTCTTTCCTGTTTAGGGGAGATATAACACAATTACATCTGGAAGGCACTATACGAGAGAGATTATATACAGCAGAAACACTGAACACTATTTACCCAATTCTTCCCCTTACAATATTACATTCCAGGAATCAGAGAAATAAGGAATGAATGAAAAATAAATAAATAAATAAATAAATAAATAAATAAATAAATAAGTTCCAGGTAATAAAAAAGGAGTCATGAGAAACATGAAATAGCAAAATATGGAGGAAGTGACTGTGGATAGTACTAGTACATGAATTTGGGCTCCTCTGAGGAGTTCATATTTGTGCTGAGATTTCCATAGGAGGGAAGAGCCCAACCATAACAAATTTGGATAATCTAGGGGAAAATTGCTCCATGTAGTAAAATGAGGGAGTACCAAACCCTCAAAGTTCACATATTAAGGGGAAAACAAAAATCACTATGTCTAGAGAATGATGAAGGAGGGAAAGAGTGGTTTGAGGTGAATTGGAGAAATATGCAGGGCCCAGTTCATGTAGGGCCCTCTGGAGTTAAATGTGTTCTGGTTGCAATAGGAAGATGAGTAGGATTTAACAAGACATCTGGCTCTTCTTTGATAGCTGGATGTGAAGCCATGAGGGAAGGGTGGGGCAATGAGGGCAGTCAGTGGAAAGTATCAGGTCCAACTTCAGATTTATCAGTAGAGATGTTAGTGACCTGTCAGACTTAATGGGTTTGGATGGGTTGGCAGTAAGCTGTAAGATAGAAAAGGATTATTCTTAGTGGCTGATGTGAGCAAAAAGATAAATGGTGGTGGAACATGGTGAAATAGTGGAGTCTTGGTGGGGGCCAGTTTGGGCAGAGTTCCTGTTAAGTCTGAAATATATTTTAGACATTGAAGTTAACATGTATAGCATACATTTGGATATAAGAGTCTTTGAATCAGGGGAATGTCCACTAGAAAAAATAAGCAAGAATTTAGATAATTTATACATGACTGTCAAACATCTTGATCTAATTGGCAGTATTAGAATACTACCATAAGGGCAGAATTAAGCTTTCCATGTACATTTGAAAGTTTCCCCAAGATCACCCAGCCGGTGTGTTCAATGGGTGACTTATGAACCAAGAGGTCACCTTTCAATTCCTGGTCAGGGCACATTCCCAGGTTGCAGTCTTGATCCTCAGCAGGTACTGTGCAGGAGGCAGCCATGTTTCTCTCTCACCAATGTTTCTAGCTCTCTTTTCCTCCCTCTTTCTCTAAAATTAATAAAAAAAGATTTATAAAATGAAAGACTCCCTAAGATTAATCATCTGTTTAGTCATAAAATAAGTCAAATTCAAAGATTAAATCATATAAATTCTGACTGAAAAATAACATAGAATTAAACTAGAACTCAATAATCAAATATGCAAGTATTTGGAAATTAAGTAATACACTTATAAGTAAACCATGGATTTTTTAAAAATAACAAAAAGCCCTGGTCTGGTGGCTCAGTTGGTTGGAGTGTCGTCCCATTTCCCTAAGGTCACAGGTTTGATTCCTGGTCAGGGCATATATTCAGGTTTCGGGATGCATACAAGAGGCAACAGATCAATATGTCTCTCTGACATATATGTTTCTTTCTCCCCCCATCCCTTTCTCTTTCTCTAAAATAAATAAAAACATATCTTGGGTGAGGATTAATTTTTTTTTTAAATCACCCAAAGTAGGAAAATATTTTCATTGTATAATAACTAAACACAATAAAGTTTAGTGAATACAGCTAAAGAATTTCTTAGGATTCTGTACTTTTAAATGTCTCTATTGAACAAACATCTTCTTTAGCCATTTGGTAGGAAACCAGATACCAATCACACACACACACACACACACACACACACACACACACACACCACAAAAAAATAAATAAATAAACACAAAAAAACTGAAAAGCACACAAAGACATGGAGGCTTAATAACATGTTACTATACAATGAATGTCTTAACAATGAGAACAAGGAAGAAATCAAACACACCTTGAAATAATGAAAATGATATAAAAAAAATATGTGGGACACAGCAAAAGCAGTTTTAAAAGGGAAATTCATAACATTACAGTCCTACCTCAAGACACAAGAAAAATCGCAAATAACCTACCTTTACACTTAAAGTATCAAGAAAAAGAACAGAAATTTAAAAAAATAACAACAACAAAATAAAATATAAATGATCAATGAAACCAAGAGCTGGTTCTTTGAAAAGATAAACAGTGACAAATATTAAACCAGACTTATTAAGAAAAAAAAAAAAAGAGAGGACCCAAACAAATAAAATCAGAAATGAATGAAGAGAAGAAACAATTGACACCAAAGAAATAGAAAGGATTATAAGAAAATATTATAACAACTATATGTCAACAAATTGGTCAACCTAGAAGAAATGGATAAATTCCTGAATCAATAATCAGACAATCTAAAAAGACCAATTACAACTAATGAAATAGAAGCAGTGTTCAAAAAGCTTTCAGCAAACACGTCCAGAAACAGATGGCTTCACAGACAAATTTTAGCAAACATTCAAAAAACTAAAACTTAATTTTCTCAAACTATTCCAAAAGGAGGAGTGACTCCTAAGCTCATTTTATGAGGCCAGCATTATCCTAATCTCAAAACCAGATAAAGACACTACAAAGAAAAAAAATTATAGGCCAATATCCTGGATGAACATAGATGTTAAAATCCTCAACAAAATTTTAGCAAAACAGATCCAGCAATACATTAGAAAGATCATAAACCATGATCAAGTGGAATTTATTATGGGGATGCAAGGTTGGTACAATACACTCAAATCAATAAATGGTATATATCACAGAAACAAAATGAAGACTAAAAATCACATGATCATATTAATAGATGCAGAAAAAGCATTTGATACAATCCAGCACCCATTTATGATAAAAGCTCTTAGCAAAGTGAGAAGAGATGGAACATACCTCAACATAATAATGTCCATGTATGACAAACTCACAGCCAACATTATACTCAATGGGCAAAAACTAAAAGTGTTTCCCTTAAGATCAGGAACAAGACAGAGATGTCTGCTTTCACCACTCTTATTCAACACTAGTGCCTCTGTGCACAGATTCATGCACATTGAAAGGAAATTAATTAGAAGGTGGCGAACAGGGCAGGACTGGGCAAGGTGTTGCGGCATCTGAGAGTGACTTGGCCTTGCCTGTGGGGATTGGGCTGAAACTGGCTCTCTGACATCCCCAAGGGTCCTAGATTGTGAGAGGGTGGTTCCCGGGTGACACACCCCAGAATCGGGCTCCCTCCTCTCTGGTTCCGGGGTGCATCACCCGAGAACCATCGCTGCCAAGTCACCGCAGCTCGGCAGTTCCTGTATTGCACGTCTGCCCCCTGATGGTCATTGCACATCATAGCTACTGGTTGGATGGTCAGACAGTTGCTTAGTCTTTTATATATATATAGATAGTACTGGAATTCCTAGTCACCCCAATCAGACAAGAAGAAATAAAAAGCATTCAAATTGAAAAGGAAGAAGTAAAGGTAATTTTTTTCAGATAATATGATACTGTATGTATAGAACCCTACAGATTCCACCAAAAAAAACTACTGGAACTGATAAATGAATTCAGAAAAGTAGAGGTATATACAAAATAAGTATCTAGAAATCAGTTGCATTTTTATACACCAATATTGATCTATCAGAAAGAGAAACTAAAAAGAAAAAATCAATTTGCAATTGCATAAAAAAAATGAAAGTACCTAGGAATAAATTGAACCAATCCTATCTAATAAAAGAGTAATATTCAAATTGACTGTACCTCCACTACACCCACAAACCACACCCACCAGCCAATCAGGAGCGAGTATTCAAATTAACCCAACCAAGATGGCTGCGGCCACGGAGAGAGCAGGAGGCCTGGGTTGCCCCCGGCAATGGAGGAAGCCAAGCTTTGCACCTGCCCTGGCCTGCCTTGGCCTCCACTTAAGGATACAAAGTTTCAATTATAGAAGATAAATAAATCCCAACAAAAATGGCTGCAGCCACGGAGAGAGCAGGATTCTTGGCTCTGCTCAAGGCTACAAAGTTTCAATTATAGAAGATAAATAAATCCCAGATACCAGGGCTTCCGCTGGGGTCACCGGGGTGTGTGGCCAGCCTGGAAACCACCACAGGCCCCTCGCCCAGGCCACCCCTTGCCCCAAGGGAACCCCCACCCTGATTTGGGACACCCTTCAGGGCAAACCAGCTGGCCCCCACCCATGCACCAGGCCTCTATCCTATTTAATCTTATCTAATAAAAGAATAATAAATTGACCATCACATCAACACACAATATGGCTGCCCCCATGTGGTCAAAGATGACTGCTCCCATGTGGACACAAGATGGCTGCCACAAGATGGCCAGCAGGGGAGGGCAGTTAGGAGGGACCAGGCCTGCAAGGGAGGGCAATTGAGGGCGATCAACTCTGCAGGGGAGGGCAGTTAGGGATGACCAGGCCTGCAGGGGAGGACAGTTAGGGACAAACAGGATGGCAGGGGAGCAGTTAGGCATCAATCAGGCTGGCAGAGGAGTGGTTAGGGCAGTGATGGGCAACCTTTTGAGCTTGGTGTGTCAAACTTCGCCAAAAAACTGAGCATAATTCGGGTAGTGTGTCACTTTGAGGAAAAAACTAACTCCAAGACTCTAGTCGCAAATGTTTCAGCCTCAGGAGCCGCAAATGTTTCATCCTTGGCATGCGGCCACGTGTCATCAGAAATGGCTATGCGTGTCAGTGCTGACACGCATGTCATAGGTTCACCATCACTGGGTTAGGGGATGATCAGGCTGGCAGGCAGAAGCAGTTAGGGGCAATCAGGAAGGCAGGGAGGCGAGCATGTGGGAGCCAGCAGTCCTGGATTGTGAGAGGGATGTCCGACTGCCCGTTTAGGCCCGATCCTACCTAGATTAGGCCTAAATGGGCAGTCGGACATCCCTCAACTGGTTCCAGATTGGAGAGGGTGCAGGTGGGCTGAGGGAAACCTCCCCCGTGCCTGAATTTTGTGCACCAGGCCTCTAGTGATATATAAGGACTGTACTTGGAAAATTATAAGACACTGAAGAAGTAAATAGAATAAATACAAATACATGGAAGCATATACCATGTTCATAGATAGGAAGAATTAACATCTTTAAAATGTCCATACTACCTTAAGGAATCTTTAGATTCTACATAATTCCTATCAAGAAACTGATAGCATATTTCACAAAACTAGAACAAATATTCCAAAAATGTATATGGGACCACAAAATACCCCAAAGAGCTAGAGCAATATTGAGAAAAAAGAACAAACTTGGAAGAATCACATCACTTGATACTACAAGATCATGGTAATCAAAATACCATGGTACTGGCATAAAAACAGACTTATAGATCAAAGGAACAGAAAAGAGAGCCCAGCAATAAATTAATATTTGTTAAAGGAGGCAAGAACATACAATGGGTTAAAGATAGTCTACATAATAAATGGTGTTGGAAAAATTGGACATATACATGCAAAAAATGAAATTAGACCACCTCCTTACACCAATAAAGAAGAATAAACTCTAAATTGATTAAATACTTAAATGTTAGACTCAAAACCATAAAAATCCTAGAAGAAAACATAGGCAATAAAATCTCAGACATTTCTTGAACAATTTATTTTGTGATATAACTCCTCAGGAGAGGGAAACAAAAGAAAAATAAGAAAATGGGACTACATCAAACTAAAAAGTTTTTGCACAGCAAAGGAAATCATCAACAAAATGAAAAATGAACCCACTGATTGGAAGATACATTTGATAAAGATTAATATCTAGAATATATAATAAAATTTCAAAACTCAATACCAAAAAAAATCAATTTAAAAATGGGCAAAGGACTTGAATAAACACTTCTTCAAAGAGGACATACATATGGCCAATAGACACATTGTTATTGGACAAAATAGGATTCTTTTATGGTATTGCAGAAAATGCATTTCCAAGATATCCACATAGGAGGATGAAGTGTAGTGGAAAGATTTAATGACGTGCAAGCAAAGAAATGACCCCAGCTGCCAGACGTATCATCCATGACCAGGTGACCTGTTCAGCTCCCTCTTGCTGTGGTAGAAGCCCAGCCTCTGGGGTCACAGGCCTACACACCCGTGCTATCAGACCCAGGAGGGCCAGGACCCAGAGATGCAGAACTTCTCTGTATCTCATTTTCACATCTGCTGGCTCTCAAGGCTCAATGGCTCCAGGCCATGACCATTGCTACACTTTGGCCCACAGGGCTGCCATAGCCAGGCCCACAAAGCTGCTACAAAGAGAGAGGCATTGAGCAAATTCAGATCTTTATTAAGCTTGATTATATTAACTTGGGTTCAGGAGAGTAGGCTTTCTTTCAAACTACCCAATCTCTTTCCTGATTCTTCCCAGGGCTGTGCTGTGCCCTCTCCCTGTCCAATTCCTTTTCTAGATTATCTGGGTTCTCTGCCTTTATCTTTTCTAATCTTTTTCCCAGGCTAGACTACTCCCCTTTATGGTTGCCATTTTGGTTCCTACTGTGCCTGTGTCAATGTTTTGCTTCATCACCTGGCTTCTACTGCACTTAGTAAGAAGGACCTCCCTCTGTGCCATCATGACTTTTATTGCACATGGGCCCAGCAAAGGAGTTTTCCCCTTGCTGGTTCTTCCTCCTACTGGTAGTCTGTAGGAACTGGAACAGAGTGGTTGCTCCCCAGGAGATTGGAAAGCCATTTTTTCTGTCCACTTGGGGATTACCATTCCTTTTACAGAAGATGTGGCTGTCTCCTGGGGTATCTATGAAGCTGTAGTTTCCTAGTTAATCAGGCTTAATTAGATGTCTGGCTCCCTTCTCTTTCATTAATATCTAACTTCCTACACTAACAATATGAAAAGATGATCAACATCACTAATCATCAGAGAAATGAAAATTAAAACAACAATGTGATATCAACTCACATCTGTCAAAATGGCTATCATCAATAAATCAGCAAACAACAAGTGTTGCTGAAGATGAGGAAAAAAGAGAACTCTCATGCACTGTCAGTGGGAATTCAGATTGGTGCAGCCACTGTGGAAAGCAGTATGGAGTCAATTCAAACAAAAATAGAACTGCCTTTATGACCCAGTTATTCCACTTCTGAGAATATACCTAGAGAAACTTGAAACACTAATTCAAAAAAATATATGCACCCTTATGTTCGTTGCAGTGTTATTTACAATAGCCAGGTTTTGGAAGCAACTAAAGTGTCCATCAGTAGATAAGTGGATAAAAAAGCTGTGGTACATTTACAAAATGGAATACTACTTTGCCATAAAAAAGCAGAAAAATCTTACCTTTGAAGCAGTATGGATGAACTTGGAGAGTACTATGCTAAGTGAAATAATTCAATCAGAAAAAGATAAGTACCATATGATTTCACTTATATGTGGAATCTAAGGAACAAAATAAACTAACAAACAAAACAGAAACAGACTCATAAATACAGAGAACAGATTGACAGCTGTCAGAGGAGAGAAGGGTTGGAGTACTGGGTAAAAAAGATGAGGGTATTAAGCAAAAAAAAACAAACCCTAATAGATAGAGACAACAGTATGGTGATTACCAGAGGGAAATGGGAATGGGGAGAGAGAGAGAAGGTAAAGAGGGTATAAATAGTGATGGAAGGAGACTTGACTTGGAGTAGTGAACACACATTACAATATATAGATGATGTATTTTAGGATTGTATATCTGAAACCTATATAATTTTATTAACCAAAATCACCCCAATACATTCAATTAGAATAAGAAATAAATTAATTAAATTAAAAAACATATGTCCACAAAAAGTTTTATTAGATATTATTTGTAACTTTACTAATAAGAGCCAAACATTGGAAACAATCCAAATCTCTAACAATAGGAAAATATATACAAAATACATTAAAGTCAAAATATGGGATACTTCACAACATGAAAGGAATACAGTACTGATACACACAACAGAGTAGATAAATTTCAATCTCTTTTGTCTGATAAAAAGAAATACTAGACCCAAAAGAATATATACTGTATGAGTCCCTTTACATGAAGTTGGATAAAAGGTACTACTAATCTAGTATAATCTACACTAATAAAAGAGAAAGATGCTAATTGATCATACCTCTACAATGCCCACCAGCCAATCAGGAGTGAGTATGCAAATTAACCCAACAAAGATGCCAGGTTAATTTGCATATGCAGGTGCCAAGAGGCAGGGGGCGGGGCGGTGCCAAGTGGCCTGGGTCCCAGACGGGCACCAGGTCCCTCCCACAGGGTCCCGGGTCCATCAGGAGCTGGGGGAGGTGGGGCGGGCAGCACCAGGCCCCACCTGAGGGGTCCCAGGTCCCACGAGCAGCCAGCGCACAGCAGGGTCTGCTTTGCCCTGGCCGGAAGCAACCCGGGAGAGCTGAGTGGAGCCAGGGCTGCAGGGAGCCAAGCTTCAGCGAAGCGTAGGAGGTAGGTGGCCCAAGGGGCACAGAGCTGCACCAAGGCGGGATGCACTGGAGGGGGCTTGAGCTGGGGCAGGAGGCAGGCGGGCAGGGATCTGCCTCACCTGAGAAGAGCGAGGTTCTGTGGTGGACCCAAGATGCAGGAAATACGAGGCGATGACTGCGGGTGTGGAAGGACAGGGACCCACAGCCCTGAGGCAGGGGTTAAGGGGCGGTGCCACCTCAGTTGAAGGGCATCCCACTGCCAGGTACCCCATTGTGACAGTTTGGTGAAGCTCCCAGCACTAACTGGGCCTCGCCATGACCTGTGGACTTGAGAGGCTGTGACTCCTACTCTCGCCTTGACCCAAAAGCAAGCCCATGCCCACCCGCCCCACTGTGGTGCACACCTGCACGGTGAGTGTGAAGCCTACCTCCTGCCCCCCAGAAGAGGGACAGTAAAGAATAGGGGAGGGTGGTTAGGAGAGGAAAGAATGTGGAGCATCCATGATGAAGAGGTGCTTGAGAATGAGTCTTGGAAGCCTCACAGAGAAGTTTGTTCTGTTTGCCCGTGGCTGTCCCTTAAGAAAGGTGGAGAGCGCAGTTGTGAGGGCTCCCTTCGTGCTGAGTCAAGTTCCACAGCCAAATAGAATTAGCCTCAGTTTCCTGTTCTGTTTTTATGGATTAAGCGTGTCCCAGTGCCTTCACTGAGCATTGAGGGCCAATTGAGATACTATATAAGGAAAATGAGGGAAGAAGTGAGAAAGAAAAGGAAGGGCGAGCAACACAAAAGAAAGATTGGAAGGAACCTGTAAACCTATTGTCACTCAAATAGGGAATATAGTCAACAGTGTTGTAATGATGGTATGATGCCGGGTGGGTACTAGAAATATCGGTGAACACTTTGTAAAGTATATGATTGTCTAACCACTATTCTGTAACTAATATAAAACCTGAAACCAATACAAAATAATATTGAATGTAAAGAAATGAAAATAGGAAATTTTTATAAATTTCAAAGTTTAAATACAGGCTGTAAAGGAAGGAAGGGGGAGAATAAAAATAGTGTTTTTCATTTTACCACTTTATTGTCTTTTAAGTACATGAAAAAGACAGTTGTCTTTATATGGTGCTTTTATACTTTTCTGAGTCATTATCTCATTTGATGTTCAGTGCAACTTAAAGACAAGAAAATTATTCCCTCCACTATTCAAAGAAAGGAAATCTTGGTGTCTGGCCCCAATGATTCAATCATCAAGCCCTTATTGTAAAGCAGGGTTAGTGAAATTTTCTGTAAAGGGTCATATCTATACTAATAAAAGCCTTGGGGGTGATCAGGCCAGCCTGGGAGGGCAGTTGGGGGTGATCAGGCTGGCAGGCAGGTGAGTAGTTAGGAGCCAGTGGTCCCAGATTGTGAGAGGGATGTCCAACTGCAGGTTTAGGCCCAATCCCACAGGCCTAACAGTCGGACATCCCCCAAAGGGTCTGAGATTGGAGAGGGTGCAGGCTGGGCTGAGAGACTCCTCCTGCCCCCATGCATGAATTTCATGCACCAGGCCACTAGTAATATAAAAATAGTGGAAATGATGCTTACAGAGTTTTGAGATTGACTGAAAGGGCACACAGTTATAAGTTTTTGTTGGTGACTGAGGCTAATATGACTGTGAGACAATGGTAAGACTCATTGTAGAAATCTTGTTACTTGGTGCTTATATTCTTGCAAACAGCTACTCTGTCCTATGATGCAGAAGCTGACACTGACAAGCCTTAGCTATCAATGATCTTAGTAAGCTGATCCTGAAATTTAAAGCACTGATTTTACACAGGTGATGGAACAGCCTTGGCAGCCAGGAGGAAGTATAAATAGAAGAGTTTGATGCTAGAGATCTTGGGAAAGAATGGATGAATCTTAACTTTTCATTTCTTATTCACATGGAAAATGCATTTCTCTACTAAGCATTTGGTGTTGAATTCTAAGTTCTTACATAAGGCATTCTCATTTTTTTTTCACTTTTCTAAAAAGATTCATTGATAACTTTGAACCCATTTTCATTTTTAATATTGTTAGCACATACTTCTGTTATAAGTCTTTGGTATTTATAAATTAATCCCCTAGAACCATACAAAAGGAGTTGACTATAAATTTAAACAAATGTGGTCTGTGTGCTAAGTGCTAATGTAATTGTAGTTTTGTTACACAATGAAAGCTATATTATGTTAAAAACAATTCAAAATAGTAAAAATTCAAATCAATGTAATAAATTACTGTGTAGCTATAAAATAGGGAATGGTTTCTTGGCTACTCATACTCAGTTTATTTCATCTTCAGAGCTTCAGGGTTCCTGTTAATCCTTAGGTAGAAATAGTCCAGAAATTATTTTCAAGTGAATCAAGAAACTGGAGCTTTATACTGTAGTGGATAGGACACATTGTCTCAAGGAATATTGGAATCATCTGTCAAAGAATAATTTAATTTCTGTATTTTGCAGGGAGGGTGGGGGATGAGACTCATTATAAGCAGCTCATTATATGTGCTAACACTTGCCCTAGATAATTTAATATTATTATGTAATAAAATCATCACAATTCCAGATTTTGTATTCCTGTTTTCACAGTTAACTGAGATTTGGGCATTTTGAAGGTTGTCCAATTTCAACTAGCTACTGCAAATCTTAGTCTATCTCTTGCACTTTTCATTTGTGCACATTTAGAATCATTCTGAAGACATGTTAGAATGTTTCAAACAGAAATGATTACAGCACTTTAATGTGTATTTTACTTTAAAGTTTGTAAAATGTGTTTTTTTTTTTTATATATTATCTCATGTTATCCTTAAAATGATTCTTGTTCTTTGTATTCAATTTGATAAAGGTGTTTTGGGAAGAATGATGCACTGGAAGAATCTTTCTGATGTCTCCTCAATAGAGTTAGATTAATGTAATTAGGTTTATTTGAGAGGCAGAAAATAAAGCCAGGATTTTAGAGCTTAGTTAAGGAAACACACCCCATAATATTTGAGTAATATGTCCTGAACACCTGGTTGTTTTCTAGAGCTAAACACAGCCAGAGATAACTCAAGTAGTTTTCCAGGCACATCATTTCACTCCTACTTCTAGCTCAATTAATTACAGTATTGATGGGGAAATCTGGCTGTTCCAAAGAGGCAGATGTATGTTTTAAAAATCACAAATATTACAATGAGTCATGATCTGATTTCTAAATGTGGATTAAGTCATTGTAGGGGTAAAATATTGAATTTCAAGTATACTACCTTTCTACCACATTAACGTTGAAAACAAAACATTTTTATTCTGAAATATTAAACTCTCCATGGAAGTTGATAAAATAATAGAGAGCCCTATATACTCTTCATGTATCTTTCCTTAATAATAACATTTTACAGGACTATGATACAATGCTCAAAATCAGGTTATTTGTACAATACTACTAACTAAACTATGACTTATACTCATATTTCACCTGTTTAATTTTAAGTTTTATTTATATTAATTTATATTTCTAGTCATTTATTTATTCATGATGCTTTCTTAGAAGTTTTAACTTATGCTTCTGCTGATATTTTAAGAGGGGTCAATCTTTATATTTACATTCACAGATTTAGAATGAAACAGAAGACATCCTTCTGGGAGTAAGAGAAAATTATATGAAATATCCTAAGGGGAAAAAAGATATCTTGTCTTCCCTTTTGTAAACATAACTAATACAGAAACATTCTTCTATAGTCTGGCTCACCCTATTAAAAATAATAGGAGAAATAAAATCTACATTGAATATAAATTAGTTTATAAGCAATGAAATATATTAAACATAAAATATATACTTATAATGTAAAAAAATCATTAATAATCAAGCAAGAACTTTTTTTTGGAAATTGAAATACCTAAAAGCTGCTGATAAAGGCACAGGCAATTAGGCAATGAGGCCAGGTTATTTATTTTAAGAGAACTTCAGGACAGACATTTGGGAAGGCCAGGTTTCCTTGGCAGTTCCCTGGTTGGAATACTTGGGTCAGAAAACACTTAACTGGTGCCAGGAGCTTGTGCTATTGCAATTTAAATGCCCAGAATTAACTGTAAAACCACCTTTAGATCATGTTTGTTTTCAAAACTCCCTTTCCTGTATTTTGAACTTTTATTTTATTTTTGATCATTATTCTTTTATATTTTTCAATACTATAAACTATTTAATCTGCATAAAGTATAGTATTATAAAACAGTTATTCTTATTGAAGCCATTCAGTTCCCATCAATATATCCAATAAAATGTAGACCTTTCTGTATACTAAAATATTTTCTTCATTCTGGTACATAGACAAACAATGATTTATTTCTGTAAAAATAAGATCCATCAAATCCATATTTTGGCATCAGAGTCCTTAGGCCAAGTAACAATAATTTTTAGTAGAAACCATTTACATATACTGGAAGGTTAAATCTATACAACTACTTTATTCATCAATAAACTAAATGACTTTTTAGTTTTATTCATTCCACATTACTTTAAATTTTATTCAAACTTGAAGGAAGTTATTTATATTTCTAAATTAGAGAAAAATAATCCCTATTAAGTGTATACTACATGATAGGAATTATTCTAAGTATTTTGTATAAATTTAATCACTGTAAAATTGCTTATGTATTATGTTCTCATTTTTTAATGTGAAGAAACTAAGGCAATAGAGATTAAAGAGAGAATGCTCATGTTGCTTAAAAGATTGGATGGTGACTCTTATGAAGGTTTTCATCTCTAAAATTCTGCAATGTTGCTAAAAATATTAACAACTATAAATAAAGGCTCTAAGGGTTACTAAATGGCACTAAATCCTTATCTTGTTAGAAACAGATCATCAATTACAGTTACTAATTTACTTGCAAGAATTTGGAATTACTTCTAGTCCAGCAGTTACTAACCTTTCGGACCTCATGGACCACCAGTGGTCTGCGGACTACTGGTTGGTGACCACTGCTTCAAAGGTTTCCTTAAAATCTACATTTTGGGGAATGTGATTTTTGGTAAAAGTAGTCTTTCTAATAACATCTTCTAGAATTAAGGAAAAGGATCTGGTATCTTAAACAATTACGATCATAGAGTAGAAAAAGTAGACTTTAAATGTCCACATCCTGAAAATTATCTATAGATTCAATGCAATCCCTACCAAAATCCCCAATGGCATTTTTAACAGAAAAAAAGAAAGCTAAAATTTGTATGGAACCACAGAAGAACTCAGAAGAACTCAAATAGCCAAAGCAATCATGAGAAAGAACAAAGTTAGAGGCATCACACATTGTGATTTCAAACTATGCCACAAAGCTGTCAAACCTTGGTTCTTGAACATCACTCAGCTCAAACAATTCAGTTCTAGAGCAAGTTGTTCATGGATAAATGTCTTGCATGTCAGTTGTTGAACAAAATTTTGGTTATTGCCCTGATGAATTCATGTTGATATATGTATGATCAGTCAGAAGTCTCTCAGGTGACAAACAAAGGAAAGAATGCCCTAGTATGAGTCAGTTTTACCACAAAACCTCATGTTGTTAATATCTCAGGAAATTGTGCTGTGAAAATTTTTGTGTTCTTTTGTACTGTATATAAGAACAGTTAAAACAAGGAATCATTTGAACATCTGGAATGGATTAATTCAATTTACATTATTTGTAATGGGAAAAAAATGATTCAGTTTTCCAACAAATAATTTCTCAAACAGGCTTCTGAAATGAATTATGTTCAAGAACCGAGGTTCCAGTATAATTAAAACTGTATGATACTGGCAAAAATAAATAGACATATAGACCAATGATACAAAACTGACAATCCAGAAAGAAACCTCCATATTATAGTCAACTAATATTGGCAAAGGGAGCCAGGAATACACAATCAGGAAATGACATTCTCTTTAAGATAGTGTTGGGAAAACTGGGTAACTACATGCAGAAAAATGAATTTAGAACTTTATTTTATACCACTTAGGAAAACTAACTCAAAATGAATTAAAAAATTAAACAAAATCTGACACTGTAAAACTGAAAAGAAAACATAGGGGAAAAGCTCCTTAACATTGACAGCAATTTTTTAAGGTTATGACACCAAAGGTATAGGCAATAAAAGCAAAAATAAACAAGTGGTACTACATCACACTAAAAATTCTGCACAATAAAAGAATCAACCATATAAAAAAGGCAACATGTGGATGTTGGAAAATATTTGCAAAACATGTATCTGATAAGGGATTGTAGGACCCTGTTAAGAGGATAAAGGATTGTAGAACACTGTTAAGAGTACGCTGAGGTTCAAGGCCAATTAGAGTGTGAAAGCCCTATTCAGAGTACACCAGATGACCAAGACCACTCTGAGTGTGGGAAACTTAATCAGAATGTTCAAGGTTAAGATGCTATATGCAGTTGCCAGGATGCAGCAATCCAGACTGAGCAAACATGTCATTCTATAACCCAAAAGACAGAGGTCAATATCTGTCAAAAGTTTCTTTTGTCTAAGTAATATAAAATACTAGAGGCCCGGTGCACAAAATTCGTGCAAGGGGGTGTGTGTCTCTCAGCCCAGCCTGTACCCTCTCCAATCTGGGACCCCTCAGGAGGATGTCCGACTGCCCGTTTAGGCCCGATCCTGGATCAGGCCTAAACGAGCAGTCGGACATCCCTTTCACAATGCAGGACTGCTGGCTCCCAACTGCTCACCTGCCTGCCTTCCTGATTGCCCCTAATTGCTTCTGCCTGCCAGCCTGATCACCCCCTAACCACTCCCCTGCCAGCCTGTTTGCCCCTAACTGCCCTCCCCTGCAGGCCTGGTCACCCCTAACTGCCCTCCCCTGCAGACCTGGTCCCCTCAACTGCTCTCCCCTTCAGGCATGGGTCCCCCACAACTGCCCTTCCCTGCAGGCCCGGTCACCCCCAACTTCCCTCCTCTGCCAGCCTGGTCACCCCTAACTGCCCTACCCTGAAGGCTTGATTGCTCCCAACTGCCCTCCCTTGCAGGCCTGGTCTGTCCCAACTGCCCTCCCCTGCTGGCCTGATTGCCCACAACTGCCCTCCCTTGCAGGCCTGGTCTGTCCCAACTGCCCTCACCTTCTGGCCATCTTGTGGTGGCCATCTTGTGTCCACATTAGGGCAGCCATATTTGACCACATGGAGAAAGCCATCTTGTGTGTTGGAGTGATTGTCAATCTGCATATTACTCTTTTATTAGATAGCATAGAAGCCTGGTGCACGGGTGGGGGCCAGCTGGTTTGCCTTGAAGGTTGTCCCGGATCAGGGTGGGGGTTCCCTTGGGGCATGGGGCGGCCTGGGCAAGGGGCCTGTGGTGGTTTGCAGGCCAGCCATGCTCCCCGGTGACCCAAGCAGAGGCCCTGGTATCTGGGATTTATTTATCTTCTATAATTGAAACTTTATAGCCTTGAGCGGAGGCCTGGGCCCACCAGGGCAGGCAGAAAGCTTGGCTTCCTCCATTGCCGGGCGCATCCCAAGCTTCCTGCTCTCTCTGTGGCCGCAGCCATCTTGGTTGGGTTAATTTGCATACTCACTCCTGATTGGCTGGTGGGCGTGGCTTGTGGGTATATCAGAGGTATGGTCAATTTGCATATTACTCTTTTATTAGATAGGACTAGAGGCCTGGTGCACAAAATTCATGCACGGGGGTGTGTGTTTCAGCCCAAACTGCACCCTCTCCAATCTGGGACCCCTTGGGGGATGTCCATAGGATCGGACCTAAACAGGCAGTCAGACATCCCTTTCACAATCTAGGGCTGCTGGCTCCCAACTACTCGCCTGTTTGCCTTCCTGATTGCCCCTAACTGCTCTGCCTGCCAACCTGATCACCTCCTAACCACTCCCTTGCCAGCCCCTGATACCCTGGTCACCCCCAAATGCCCTCCCTTGCATATTCCCTCTTTATTAGGTAGGGTTTTTTCTTTAGCGTATTGGATAGTCCTAACTGGTTTGGCTCAGTGGATGGATGGAACATTGGCTGTAGAATCAACGGTCCCAGGTTTGATTCTGGTCAAGGGCATGTACCTTGGTTGGGGGCACATACCCAGTGGGGAGTGTGCAGGAGGCAGCTGATCGATGTTTCTCTCTCATAGATGTTTCTAGCTCTCTATCCCTTTCCCTTCCTCTCTGTAAAAAACCAATAAAATATATATTATAAAAAAAAGAAACATTTAAGATTCCTCCATATCTGCCTGGCTGGTGTGACTCAATGGTTGAGACCCCAGGCTGCCACCACTGGCAGGGGATGGGGCCCTGGCCAGGCTGAGACCCAAGCCCAGGCTGCCACCTCAGAACAGCCAAGCTGAGACCCCTGCCCAGGCTGCCATCTCAGCCTGGCTGTGGATAGCCTGGTGGGGGTGCACGGCTCCAGCCCAGGCTGCCTTCGCTGGCCTGAAGATAGCTTGGTGGGGGTGCTGCCTCTGGCTGGATGATCATGCAGTAAGGGTGCCTGGCCCTGCAGGCATGAGACCCCAGCCCAGGCAGCCGCCTCGGACAGGGGATCATGCAGCTTGGGTGCCAGGCCCTGCAGGTCTGAGACCCCATCCCAAGCTGTTCTCATAGCCAGGGGATCCTGTGGCTTGGGTGCAGGGCCCTGGCGGCCTGAGACCCCCAGCCCAAGCTGGCACGGCTTGCCAGGGATCACTCGCGAGTCCCCGCCCCCCCGCTCCTTCCACCGGCCCAATAGGCCACCCTGAGTCCTGCCCCCGCGCCTCCTGCTGGCCCAATCATGGGCATAGTGGAGTGATGGTTAATTTGCATATTACCCTTTTATTATGTAGGATGATACCAACCAGCAAGTAGCTAGCTCAGATGATGGCTGGTGCAGCTGCTTGGTGAGGCTGTAGCTCTAAGCATGGCTCCTGTATAACTATCTCTTATGTAGGAGGCTACTGCTACATAAGATGTGTGGGAAAGATGTATTGTTACCTAGCCGGTGTGAGGCTGCCTTTATAGGACTTCACTTTGAATAACTGTTTTGTCTAGTGGCTCCTTGTTAGGGATGGCTCCTTGGCCACTGGCTCCTACAATAAAGATTCTCTCATATACCCACAATTTCTCATGGCTTCACTATCTATCTCCCAGCATCCAAGAAGTTCCAGCCCCTGGCAGAGGGGCTTGGACCCAACAGTTGCTGTGGTTGAGCAGGATAAAGGAACTGAGTTCACATACCTGGCACTGTGAGCCCGATTCAGAAGTGTGTGCAGGTTCAAGGAGAGTGTTCTCCCACACTTGGCATAGTTGGCAGGATGGAGAAGTAAGCGTTCCTGAGAGCATTAATATTCAAAATATATAAAGAACTTATACATTTCAATAACAAAGAAGCAATCATAAAAATGGACAAATAAATTAGATATTTTTCTAAAGAAGACATACAAATGGCCAACAGGTACATGGAAAGGTGTTCAACATCACTAATCATCAGGGAAATGCAAATGAAAACCTCAATGAGGCATCACCTCACACCTATTAGATTGGTTATCATCAAGAGGACAGGAGAAAACAAGTATTGGACAGAATGTGTGGAAAAGAAAGCCCTGGCACACAGTTGGTAGGAATGTAAATTGGTACAGCTAGCATGGAGAATAGTATGGATGTTCCTCAAAAATTTGTAAATAAAACTATCATATTATCTAGCAGTCCCACTTCTTGCTATATATCCAAAGAAAATGGAAACAGCACATTGAAGAGATAATGAGGAGGAATATAGGGGGCCACCTGGGGGGCGAGGGGGCTAGCAATCTGAATCTGTGTCAGTGACTGGTGTCCTAGTGCACATTCTTGTTAGCCTATAATTAAGTCACTGCCCCTTCCTTAGCCAATAATCTGTTTTCCTAAATACTCCCAGTTTACAAGAGCCACAAACCAAGAATTAACAGCTTAGCCAAAGGGGAGGTCACTAGCACCAACCAGGCCAGGACTTTAGCTGTAATCTTACTTCCTCATTTTAATGAACTTAGGTAGGGCTTCAAAGGCCGCCCAGAAGTAAGGAAACAAAGAATTTAGAAATATGTATAAGGAGTAATCTCATTGTATAAGTTGTTCAGGCTTTGGATCTTCGAATTCCCTGAGCCAGCAGCGCTGCTTTAAATAAAGGGTTTTTCCTGAATCTCTGAGTACTCCTTGTATATTTGCCAGTCCCCTGGTAAATTCTGCAACAATATCTGCACTCCTATGTTCATTGCAGCCTTATTCACAATTGTCAAGATATGGAAACAACCTAAAAATTTACCAGTGGATGAATGGATAAAGAACATGTAATTCTCTCTCTCTCTCTCTCTGTCTCTCTCTCTCTTTTTCTCTCTCTCTCACACACACACACACACACAGACGCACACACACAGAGACACACACAGACATACACACAAGAATATTATTAAACCATGAGAAAGAAGGAAATCCTGCTGTTTGAGATAACATGAATGGGCCTTGAGGGCATTACACTAAGTGAAATAAGTCAGACAGAGAAAGACAAATAGGGTATGATTCTACTTTTACATGAAATCTAAAAAATTCAAACTCATAGAAGTGGAGAATAAAATAGAAATTACTAGGGGCTGTGGTATGAGGAAATGAAAAAGTATTGGTAAAGGGCACAAACTTCCAATTAGAAGATTAATAAGTTCTGGGGATCAAGTATATAGCATTGTAAACACAGTTAACAAAACTGTATTGTATACTTGGAAGCTGTTAAAGAGTATATCTCTAAAGTTCTCACCACAAAAAAAAGACATAAGATTAGGTGTTATCTAAAGCTATGTTGATAATTATATTGAAATATGTATTAAATTAACATATTATATCTCATACGTACACAATTTTGTGTCAATTATATCTCACTAAAACTAGAATAAAAAAGAAAATACACATCTTATAAATACTAGATCATTTGTTTTTTACTATACTAAAACAATCAAATAAAGGTTATAAAATTAATATATTCATAATAATTAAATTTTAATTTAAAGCACACACCTGAGGAAAGAAGGGGTATAGGCATGCTCAAGGGAGGATACAAATTGGCATCCTTTCTCTTAAGGGTTTTTATCTGTTTTCTAAAGGTGGGAGTTTTAGGAGAGGTCTCAGGGAAACATCTCAGTAGAATATTCAACAGCTTTCCAGGTGTGTTCTTTAATATGTTGATGCATCTAAATGAGTGTATAGGAGGATTTGGGATCATTCTCTGGTTAACTTCAGTGTTTTACTTTTATCTTGGATTTTTCTACCTCTGTTTTTTTCTCTCTTATTTATTTCTGTTCTGCAGTTTGGTTGACATTAATGGCATTTATTGGGTCTCTGTTATCTATCTCCTTGGCTAGGGTGATTTAAGCTACTTGCAGTCTAGTTGGGGAGAACAGGTATAAAGGATTTGCTCCTTGGTTACTGAAAATAAGATCTTGGGATTTATTAGCAGACTGTTAATTGCTCTGTCTTGTTTAGCTCTCTGTATGAGTTTCCCTCATTCCACTTGCAGAGGAATTTGTTACTTTCCTGCCTCAAATTCAAATTGGCATTTAATCACCATGAAAAAAATGTATATATTTAGAATTCATCTTAAAATCCAGAAACTTAGAAAAGTGGAGGGAATTCTCTACTTTGTGATATTCCCTTCAAACAGTCGTACCTCTTATGATTGTCTCTGTATAATCCTCTTTAGAGTTTAAATATTTTAACTTGGTTTATAATTTTTACTTTTACAGAAATGTTGTAGAGAGAGCTACATTTTAAGAAAATAATGTTTTGCTTATGGGAGGAGTTTCTACATAAGAAACACAGGTGATCTTGTACAAAAGAATGCCTCATGAAACATTATCTCGTGTTATAATGAATAGAGCAAGAGACTTTTTTTCCGATTTTTTTTTTTTTTTAATTTAGGGAAAGGTTTTATCTAGTAGACTCTATAAATCAGCCTGAAGAGAATTTAATTTATCTCTAAGTGGGATAAAAAACAAACTAACTGCCTTCTCTATCTTCCCATGTAATATCCAATATTCTAATAAGCAGTTCCAGAGTAGTATTTCAAACCAGGATTTTGGCAACAAGAGGTACTGTCAATGCCGTTAGGATTTTAAGAAAAAAAGTTTGTAAATTGGTTGCATAATATTCCCTATTTTACTCTTGGCTTTCTCATCT
The DNA here is from genome assembly GCA_025583905.1 of Ia io. Classification (NCBI taxonomy): domain Eukaryota; kingdom Metazoa; phylum Chordata; class Mammalia; order Chiroptera; family Vespertilionidae; genus Ia; species Ia io. Next base: position 24,423,647 of record JAJQQW010000007.1, read on the forward strand.
AAAAGAATTTCCTATTTTCGTTCACTGACATTTTGCAGTTTTAACCTTGAAGATTATTTATTCTCGACATTTTTCAATCATTACCATGTTGCGAATGCATGTAATACATACCTCTAGAACACAAATCTTCACGAATCATTGTAATAGTCAGCATTTTTATTGCTATGTTACAAAAGTGATGGTCATTTATAATTTTGACTGAATTTAGTTGCTGCAAAGACCGTGTGAGGACTAAACATAAAAATTCAAGAAGCATTTCCAAGACAGTGTTATTTGGTGGGAAGCTATGTGCAAGAATTTTGCAAAGACAGTGCAACCTCTGTAGAAGGTGGGACCGGGAAAAACATTGGACTGTAAGTGTAGAGAAACAAGTTTTATTTTTAGTTACATTACCGGAAAGGGGACCTGGCCCTTGGCAGGTCTGCCTAGGGCCAGCAGTAGTGTGTGGGTTCTTGTTTCATGCAGGAAAAATTTCACAATATGAGTCCAGGTGAATTTTAGAAGACATTTATTAAATAAAGCTGGGGACAAGGAAACAAGAAAAAGCTGGGCAATGAGCCTAGGCTGGTCTGCTTTGGCTCACTAGGAAGTCAGAGAAAAGGCGACCTTGGGGACAGGTTCAAGGGGGTTTGCCCAGGATGATCTGCCACTGCCCACTGCTGCCCTGGTTTCAAGACTTCTGGTTTTGGAGATGCAGGCCTGTGGGGGAAGGAAGTGGGAAGTGGGAAGTGGGGTGATGCTCAGACCTTTGTTTTGAGGGATTTTAAAGGCTGGGAATTTAGGGGAGGTCTTAGGGGAGAATTTCAATAGAATATTCATCAGCTTTATGCTGATGCACCAAAATGAGATTTATTCTTTTAACTTCATCTGTCCTTGGGTGTGGTTGGCACTATTTGGAATTCTGCTGTCTCTCTGAGAAGAGTGATTTAAACTATTTATCCTCTGGTTGGAGAGGAGAAATGCTAACCACTTACTCTTATGTGGCCCTGGTTAGATAGGATTTACTAGATGGCTGCAAACTGCTGTTTAATATTTGTCACAGTTTCCCTATTTCACTTGTCCTGGCTTACTGGCCTGTCTCAGTTACACTACCGGTGACACTGGACACGTTACTTAACTATCATATATGTCATATATGACAGGATGTATTTGGACTCAGAACCTCAAAAACATTTACACTAAAACTATAATCTCTTTGTTTTAATGCTTCATTAATGGACATTTAAATTATATAGTGCTTTTGCACATGAAAAGGAAGAAAAGAAATTCAATCCTGATTTTTGCTATATATTGGTTGATTTGTTTTATCCTCATTGCCAGGTAATTTTTAGAGATGATCATCTTATAACTTTTTCAAGATCACACAGCTAGTAAATTAAGAAAAACTGTCAGTCAGAAATTGGTTCCCATCTCCATTCTCTTTCTGCTATTTGGCAGTTACTCTCTGTTTTCCAGCAGAAATTAAAATATGCTTCACTGTTTTTATCCATGTTAGAGGGATGTGTTTACATATTCAGGAACTAAAAGTCTTTAGTTATTCTTTGCATATTACATTTCTTAAATATTAAAAAGTATGTCCTTACCAATTAATGCTTTTAAATGGTTTAACCTTGGTAAGCATTAACAATTTTACTACATATTGCACTTAGAGTAGTAATTTTCTCATTTTAAGAAAGTGTAATAATAGAAATTGCATGAGGGTCTAGTTACAGCCCAGTTGCACAGAAATAATTTCCTAGAATTATTTGATACCAAGTTATTCTATATTCAGATAATAGCTCAATAACTAGATATATTTTGTAAAAATAAAAGCCTTTTCAAGTTTTAAATAATTATATAGTTGATTTGAGCCTGAAAAAGTTAATGTAGATTAAATATAGCTTCTAAGAAGAATATTATTTTGTTTTAGGGAAAAATTTATTGTAACTCTAGATGTGAGGTTTTTACATCATGCAATGGGGGATTCGTCCAGGAATGTTTCTGATTAAGGTTACTTTATTTGCAGTGTGCCATCCTTGTTTCTGTTCCCTGAATCTTGTTAGGAAATTCTTTGGGGGCATGCATCACGTCCTAAAGCATTTAACATTTGTAACCTATTTTCTTAGAACTTGCTTTTCATTTCCTGTGCTGAACAAGCTAGTGAGTTTGCCCTTTGATATATAAAATGCACTTTAAGAAAGATGGAGCAAAGAGAATTATGATGCTTGTCATATTTTATACATTGAAAAAGATTTTTTTAAAAAACATTGTGAGCATGCATACAATTGAATAAAATATATGTTTAATTTCATAACACATCTTTCTAGCAGATATATTTATGGATTTATAGTTCATGACAAATACATTTTTCTGGTGACTGCAATGAAAATATAATTATTTTGCATTCTTATTGTTTTAATATATTCTTTTAGTCATCTTAATTATTATTTAGAAGGCAAGAACATTAAGCAAGTGACATTGTTGCTATGTACTTCTAATATATTTAGTTTATTCTTTAGACTGAATATATAAATTTTGCATGTATGCATTTAAATCTCCTAATTGAAGAGAACTCCAAGTCATTTTAATAATAAATATGTTTTTATGTAAAATCTCTTAAGAAAGTTCTCTCTTAATCTAGCAAAATGTCTGGCCATTTATCATCTTTTTTCAAAGATATTCAATACAAACAAAAAAAATGAAGGGCTACGTAATGAAGTAGTAATATTTACTATAGTTTTATTTTGCTGTATAAGAGCAAAATTTAAATTTTGCATTTGGTGCAAAATTACTTGAATTGCACTGGATATGTTTTCTAAGATAGAACTTTTATAAACTGCTTTTACAAATACATACTTAAATATTTCATTCATTCAACACATTTATTGTGTATTTATTAATGCTGAACCTATTATGCTAGATGTTGGAGATATATTAATAAGACAAAATCTTATCTTCAAGACAATATATAAGTAAATAGGAAATTAATTGACTGATAATTTCTGTGATGAAAGAGAGTACAAGATGCTACTGGAGCACATAAGAAGCACACTAATTTTACTTGGGAGTGATCGAGGAGTCAAAGGTGAAGAAATGGTATTTTAGCTAAGACCTGGAGGTTGAGAAAAAAGCCAGATAAAGAGGACTTTTATTAGGTGGAAGAAACACTCTAAGGGTTTCAGAGTTTCTTGGGCTATACTAGTATATCAATGCCTCTGTTGATAAATGTGAAATTGGAATTTACCTTGGATAGTGTTGCCAACCCCTCATTTTATGGTTGGGACTCAGGGTCTTGATTACATTTACCTCAAGTTCTAGGATAATCTGAATTTTGACCTATAGCTTTTATGAACATCTATTCCCCTGAAATTTCCCAGTAAATCTTGTTGCATGACTCTTTCAGAAATTTCTCAAAAAACCTTTAGCAATTTAGATAGTGAGTAAGACTACCTAAATCTTTAAGAATAGATGATACTTAATGTAGTAATTTTTTAAAAAAAAGTATGGGTCCTAGTCAGTATTCTAGCTGAAAAAAAAAGTAATTAACTGAGCTTGTGAATTATTTTTTTCATCTTAGTAGCTATATTGCATTGAATAAACTAAATTATTATGTGCTCATCAGCCAATATTATTGCTGTTGTTACAATACAAAATACTCAATTATTCACAGTTCAATTTGGTCATGTCACAATGACAGCCATGAAAAAAAAAATAAGAAAAATAAAGGAAGATGCAAAATATTTTTTGGTTTAATTGCTTAAATTAATTTCAGTAGGGAACATATATGGAGAGGACCAGCATAAGGAAATGAGAGCAATAACCAACGATTGTCTGAAATGTGAAATTTTTCTTATTATAGTTTGAACTTGTTTATTTTGGGAATTAGGTTTGTTTTTCCTACAGATGAAAATATAACACAATTTTTGTTAATTTGTAATATTTTAGGATATTATAAGGACATTTTTATGGGCCCTGAAATATAATAATTTATTATCACTTTTAAGAAAAAGGCTTTTATTACTGATAAATTTTGTTGAGGTCACAAGGGGATAATCATAATTGATGGTTGAGTCATTTTATTGGAATACAATTATTTCTTTCCACATGCCTACTTTACTGAATACACATTCAGATTTATTAAGATGTCAGAGGGTTGTTGGCTATATTGACCCCACAAATCAGATACTGGAGATATATTCAGGGTATTATACTGTAGAATTTTCCTAGGCAACATGTCTGTGAAATTGAATACCAAATATTAAATTAATAGAAAAGCTTCCACCTCCAAGTGGAGACCAAAGAATAATTGAATTACCACCCATAAAAGCAGTCTTATGAACTATTTAAAAACAGTGAAGGATATTAATTTGTTGTCAATTTTAATAACATAAAGCAATGTGGCATTTATTAGCCCAATGGAAAAAAGTAATATAAGTTCCAGCCTTTCAATTACCCTACCACCCACATAGACTTGGCCAGCTGGAAGACTGCTCCTCTTGTGTTTCTTCAGGCACTGCTTTTTGTTTTTTGCAAGTGTATTTAATTTTCTTTTACTTCCATATTGAACAGCACTGTGAAAGAATAACAACTTACCAGACTATCTAAAAGTGAAATTTCTAGGGATGATGGGAAACATTTTAGTCTGTAACTTCTATTTTTTTAATCAGAAAAAGCTTTATTCTTTCAGAAATAATAATGTGTATTCCAACATAGAAACTTTCAAGAGTTCTTTTTTTTAAAATATATTTTATTGATTTTTTACAGAGAGGAAGGAGAGAGATAGAGAGTCAGAAACATCAATGAGAGAGAAACACCGACCAGCTGCCTCCTGCACACCCGCTACTGGGATTGTGCCCACAACCAAGGTACATGCCCTTGACCGGAATCGAACCTGGGACCTTTCAGTCCACAGGCCAACGCTCTATCCACTGAGCCAAACTGGTTTCGGCAAGAGTTCTTAACTTGACATCTGGTGACCCAGGATCTCATGCACTTTAGCACATGTCTCTGAGTTTTTATTTTTCGGTGAAATATCATCATTACTTGTATTAAAATAAGACAGAATGTGTAATGTAGACCAACAATTTATACTTCCAGCTTTGGTCATGGTCTGATCTAGAGGCATGAGGTACATGTGCAGTGAGCAAAGTTCTTATTTTAGCTAGGTAAATCTGAAAGATCACCAGATAAACTTTTCTAAATTAGAGAAAAATAAGGTCACTAACATCTCCTTTTCAAGACAGTGTTCAGGGTGTTAGTTGGTAAGTAAAGTGCTCTCAGAATTAAGTGGCTAGATAAAATTAACTCCTTCCAGTCTAGGTGGGATTAGGAAACTTTGGCCCTATTTTACCTGCCATGTATCAACCTATTTTTCTGTGGCCTATGTTGTACTATAAGAGATGCACTAAATCACTTGACCATTAGTGAGTAGAGCCAATGAAAAATGGAGAAAATTATACTTTTGAATTATATACAAAATATATGTGGAGATTAGAGTTTGAGCAATCCTATCCTAAATTATATGGATATCCTCACTACAGTGATTTTACTCAATTTTTCTTAATTTACAAATATTTATTTTTGGTTTGTAACATATTCTTTACTTTATAATAAACTTAGCAACAATAAATGCAAAGTAATCAAAAGTCAACGTCTAGTGAAATGTCTACTGCATTCAATTTCCCTAGAAAGTTCATGATAAACATGTAACCACAAAATGCTGATATTTACTGTGGGATCCACAGTGATATTACTGAACATAAGAAGAACAAAGACTGCTGTAAAGTCTTAACAGCTACTTCAAAAGTTAGGAGTTATTTTAAGAACTCAGACTGTAGCAAGTATGTGTAAAATTAACTTTGTGAATATTGAGTTTGCATGTAGTTCAAAGTGCTTGCTTTCATTTTCCAATTTCTTGTGCAGATACAGAAAGTATCTTATGCTAAATCCATTAACAGAAGAATTTCACAAACACTTAAATAACACAAATTTTATGTGTCATTAGATACTTCAAATTGAATACCAAAAAGTTAATTGTGCCCGGCTAGTGTGGCTCACTGGTTGAACATCGACCCATGAACCAGGTCAGGGTTCGATTCCCGGTCAGGGCACATGCTCGGGTTGCAGGCTTGATCCCTAGTTGGGGACATCCAGGAGGCAGCCAATCAATGATTCTCTCTCATCATTGATGTTTCCCTCTCTCTCTCTCTCTCTCTCTCTCTCTCTCTCTCTCTCTCTCTCTCTCCCCCTTTCTCTGTGAAATCAATAAAAATATGTTCTTTAAAAAGTTAATTCTGAGAAATGTGATTTAGTTTCATCCAATTCATGTAATCCAAAGTTTTAGTAAACTCATTAGATCATAGAGAAAATACCTGACCGTCTTTTTAAATGCTAGTATAAACTCAATTAATGTTCAAATTAAAAATTGCTTTGAGGTGACAGTGTGAATACAAATTTTGGTGAAACACTTCCTGGAGGCAAAACCAGGTTCTTACTAAGAAAATCTAAGAAGTAGAAATGCAATTGGTTGTGATGAACACCTAATGTATAATTGTGTAGAAACTGGCTGTAATATTATACCAATCCAAATAGAAATTGAACTGTCAGAATACATACAACTACTTTTATACATGCAGAGTGAAACTAACTTCTTTGAAGTGACAGTGATGTTGAATAGCACAATACTTCAGCTTTGTAGTGCAGGCTTTCTGACATATTCCTTTTATCAATTTGATTTTAAACATATATGAGCTTTTGAAATTTAATTTGTAAATCAAGCTACACATACGGCAAGAATTTTTAATTTTTGGTATATCACGCACATTCTGTTTAAAATTTCTTTGAAATCTTTAATCAAGGTTTTTAACAAATAGGGCATAAAATAACTTTGGCTTTTAAAGCTTTTATTCAATCAAAGTTTTATTTAAAATAAAATATGCAACTGAAAAACATTAAAATTTATGTTCACAGAAGCAAGAGAGGAACTGAACAAATTAGAGGATGAGAGCTTACATAGTGTTTCAGATTTACTTTATTTTAAAAAATTTTTGTTAATCCTCACCTGAGGATATTTTTTCCATGGCTTTTTCAAAGAGTGGAAAGAAGGGAGAAAGAGAAAGAAACATTGAAGTGAGAGTCACATGGACCGGCTGCCTCCCGCATGTGCATGCCGAATGGGGGCAGGGAGTGAACCAGAATCCAGGTATGTGCCTTTGACCAGGAATCAAACCCATGACCCTTTGGTCGCTGGACAGCCACTCTAACCACCTGGAAACACTGGCCAGGGCTTGATTTATGTTAATAATTGTGCTGTAGAATAGTTCTACTTATATAAGGCTCTTTTAGTTATTCCCATTTTTAATTTGGTAAGTTTGTATTCTGTAAAGAAGGAAATTGAAATGAATCAACCTTACAATTTCACAGCACCCGTGTTTGGAAAAGTCAATAAAAAATCATAAATAGAGATATTATTTTATAAATTTTATCTTGAAAAAATATTTGTCTAAGAAAGGTATTTAGTAGGCAAAAGTACAGTAACCTTGAAAACTCTGGTTAAAATGTTAACACAATTTTTTTAAAAAGTAACTCAAAGTGAGAAGAATTTTCATTTCACATAATTTGCTCTGATTTCGTTAGGTAGCTCAGTACCTATAGAGAAAGTGTTTTGTCAATCTACACTAATAAAAAATGCTAATTGACCGTACCTCCACTATGCCCACAGCCAATCAGGAGTGATATGCAAATTAACCCAGCAAAGATGGTGGGTAAATTTGCATATGCAGGTGGCGCAGGCAGCGCCCTATGCCACCAGTGGGATCCAAACTGCAGTCAGGGACCTGGGCAGGCAGCAAGGAGCAGCGCCCAAAGCCGCCGGCCGGATCCAAGCCGAGATGGGGACCCAGGCAGGTGGTGGGGGCAACGCCCAACACTGCCTGCCCGGGTCCAAGCTGCCCCGCCGCCTGCACGGGTCCAAGCCGCCTGCGATCATGGGGCAAAGAACCCAGGCCGAGCCACCCCATGATCACGGGGCAAAGAGCCTAGGCCGAGCCACCCCGCGATCACGGGGAGAACAGGCCAGGCCGAGCTGCCCTGCGATCACGGGGCGAAGAGCCCAGGCTGAGCCGTCCCGCAATCATGGGGCGAACAGGCCAGGCCCAGCCACCCCGAGATCATGAGATGAACAGGCCAGGCCAAGCTGACTTGTGATCATGGGGTGAACAGGCCAGGCAGAGCCTGGCCAAGCCGCCCCACAATCCCAGGCGAAGAAGCCGTTCTGCTGACCAACCTGCACTAGGGACCTGTTGGGGTGGGTGTTGTAGAGTCTGGGGCCTCTAGCCTGCAGCCATGGGAAGTCTTCCTCTCCCAAGAGTTAGGAGCACCAGCCCAGGTCTACCCAGCGGCCTGGTCCTGACTGCAGGGGTGAGTTCCTGCAGGCTGGGGTTTGATCCCCATGCATTAGCAGTAAGAGACCAGTGCCTTTGTTATTGCTGTGTGTCCGGGTTTTAATTAGACAAATGCTTGGCTGTCCTGGGCACCAGCTTAGCAAAATCTTTTAGGAGGAGAATTCTGTCTGGGTTTCCTCAAATTCCCTCAGCCCCTACTCACCCCTCTGTAAAGGCACAGAACAAGTGAGGCCCTTAAATAAAAATCAGAGGTCTCCAGCAACGGTGGGCCTCTCTCATCACAGTCATTTGGACTGGATGGCATTTGAGTATTTATCTAGGCACCATGACAGAGAAACACAAGCTCAAGTCATGATCTCTGCCCTTAAAATATTCACAATCTTAATAGAGCGAGTGGATGATAAAAGTGCAGTAATAACATCAGAATGTAAGGCAACAATACAGAGAGGAACAGAGGCAATTGCTAGGACGATTTTCCAATAATTAGTACAAAGAGTATGTGCTATGAATTAAATAAAAAAAATATGTGTGGAAGTAGCTGCTTCATGAGTATGGCATCCCTTCCTATTTTAAAGGAAGCTGAGTTCTATATGAACTGTGAACTATGCTATGATATCTGAGTCACAGGACAAAGGAGGCCCTAAGTGTACAATGCTTTGATATTTGAGTCATTCTTTATTGTTCAATGTGATTTATTTCTGTATGCCTCAGTTTTGTAATAGTTAAATTACTAGAATAATACATTTTGCTATAAAATATTACTAGAAGATCAAATGATCAGGTGACATTTATTGTTATTTTCTATAAATGAACACAATCTCTGGTATGCTAAAGTGATAGGTATTATAGAAATATTCAGATAGAGAGACCTACAGGCTTGATTACAAGTGAGGCTTACTATCACAACCCAAATTTGCTTAAAAAAAAACAGGGAGCCAACTAGAAACTGAAGCAAATATAAGCCCTTGAAGGGCAAATGTAAATTGGATAAGCTTTGCTATTACAAGAGCAAGAAGAAAAAATTCAGATGCAAGAATGAAAACCACATTGCATGCACTCTAAGTAGTTAAAGGAAAAGAATGGTATACTATGAAAATATTTAATACAGATTGTAAAGGCATTTGTTCAAAGAGGATTTCCTAGAGTAGGTGATACTTCAGTTAATTATTTTAAATGTGAAGAGGTTAGCTAGATAAGAAAAAGGTGTAAGGGTCCCGAATTATAGAGGGTGCAGGCAGGGCTGAGGGAACCACCCCTCCATGCACGAATTTCATGCACTGCGCCTCTAGGTAAAATATAATCTTCAGAGAGGAGTCAGTTGAAGATGTCAATTTTTTTAAGATGTCAACTCATCCTAGTGTAGATAATAAAATGTACAACCATACTATTCTGAACATGTGAAGTCCAGGACATTCCAGGTTTTCTAAAGGCAATAATGCATATTATACTGTTTTAGTGAGAAGCATTGAAAAACCTACACTTTATCTTTTTATTTTGGAGTATTTTTATTACAGTCATAGAGAAAAAATGCACAACTTATATAGTTACAGCTAAGGGAATTTCCATAAAGTGAATACCTCTTTGTAAACAGCACCAGATTATGAAGAAATCATACCTAACATCCTGGAAACTTCCTCCTGTTCCCCCTCACTTACTGCACTCTCACCCTCAGGGTAACCTGTATGATAACTGCGTACATTTCTAATGCATAGTATCATGTGCAGGTTTTTTAATTTTATATAAGTGGAATAACTTCCTTAGGCTTTTTCTATTTGATTTATTTTAATAAGTATTATTTTCACAAGACTCATTCACATTGTTTTAAATATTGGTAGATTTTAATATTTTTGTTCCTGGAGGATATAACATTGTACAAGTAAACTGCAATTTGTTACTTTTCTTTTTAAATTCTCACTTTAGGTTATATTTTTATAAAGAGGAAGGGAGAGAGGGAGAGAAACATCGATGTGTGAGAGAAACATTGATTGGTTGCCTGCCATACTTGCACCCACCAGGGATCAAATCCACAGCCTTTTGGTGTACAGAACAACACTCGAACCAACTGAGCCATCTGGCAAGATCTATAATTTATTACTCTTGGTGAACATTTAGGCTGTTTCTAGTGTGGGGCCATCATGCATAATGTTATGAACATTCTTGTACATATGTTTTAGGAGTTATACTTTTTTCTAATACAGACTTTTAAAACCTCATTTCACTTTTAAAGTTTATTTTAAATAACTTAATTCCTTTATTGAAACAACTTCTTTTTACTTCCATATGAATAACAATGCAGTTTAATCTTTGAGTAGATCAGTAAACATTTGATACATTTTACTGTTTTCATACACATCCATGTATTCACTCATTTTATTTTATTTTCAAATGTGGCATCCATCCAGTGATAGTCACCTTTACAGATGAGAGCCCATTATAGGAACATCATTGTATTACTCTTATTCTTTACTGATTGCTTTCATAATCTTGCAAAAAAGACAAATCTATCAGTGCAAAGCTCAGCAACAGTACTTTAGTTTCTACTTACTGTAACAATGTAAGTTATAAGTAAATTAATTAATCATACAAGTAGGCTGTCCTAAAAATTTTCATTATATTTTCTCTGCAAATGCCAAAAATAGTTTACTAGTAGGTGGACTATAGACTTGATTTTAGAGAATCTTCAGGAAAGAGTAGTCATTCTCACATAAAATATATGCCAGTATAGATTGGATATTGAACACCTGGTGTGGGATTAATTTGTTTTTGGAAGATTTTTTTTCTTTCGTCTTCTGAGCCACAAGAAATTTGGTTCAAATGAGATCACTTGGTTTGATGTGACACTTTAGCATTATATACTTTAGTATATTTATCTCAATTACTTGTTTGAAATCACACGAACTCCTTGGGAAAGTCAAGGCCTGGAAAAGAAGTTGGGTTTCTCTAAATATTTGTGTTTAAGAGTCATGTTAAGGCATATATAGAGATTAGAGACAAACTATCAGTAATTGATTCAGTTTAGCGGGAATTCAGCCAATTCAATGTTGCTTACCTATCATTTTATATGCCTGAGTTGCTGTATACTTTGTGATATTGTTCCTACCTTCTTAGTGAATTCATTTCAAACTCTATATTATTGAATAACTTTCAACTAAATTCAGACATATTTAGCCATTTTAATGTAAGTATAGTTTATGAAATAAAATAGGGTTACACAAAATATTGGTTCCCAATATTTGAACAAAAATGGTGGAGTGTCTCCAAATATTTTTCTAGAATATAGTTGAAAAACTTCAAATCAAATCAAATAGATTTGGACCTGGCATATAATATTAAAAACAAGAGCAACAGCAGTAACAAAACAATGACAATACCAATGTTTGTTTGGGGCTTGTTATCTATGTGCTGGACATGGTGTGAAGTCCTGTTTTCACATTGACTCATTTTATCCCAGCAGGAACTGAAACTAAGGAGGTTAAGTATGTGCACCATATTTAGTAGCTGCCAAGAGGGAGACCTAGAACTGGGGCCAAGACTATCTAATTTCAATGTCTATCCTTTGAACCAAACTAATGGTTCTCGTGAGAATCAAGAGGGATATTTGATGAGAAATAATAAAGAGAATATAGTGTTTTTTTCTGTAGCATGATGCTTCACCTTCCTTAAATAATTTTACATTTTGTAAATTGCCCATAATACAAGAACTAATGGCCCTAAATTACAACTGCAGACAAATTCTCCATGACCACTTGGAGGTGACCAGGTGTACAGAAGCTCTCACTGAGCTAGGAACAAGGCCACTGCTTTTTCAATGTGCATTTGGCTTCCTTGGCTCTACAGTAAAATATATTTTAAAACTCAGTTTTCTCCCAAGTACCTCTTATTATTATCCCTCTGACACATTATTCATGGTTTTCTCCTTACCACCCAACTCAGGTCAAATACCTCTCTTTCCCACTGTGATGCTTGTGCTCCTGCCTACAGCGTTTCACTCATTCCTCCTACCTGCTTTCCTAATGTCTCCTTTCAGTTTAAACATGTGCGTCTCCCACCCACTTGCATGAATATCTGAAGATTCCCTTAGATTCTAGCTACTGGTATTTAAATAGATACACTTTTCCCAGGCAAAGTTATTCTGAAAAAATGATGTTTGCTTTTCCATTCAAGTGTATGCCTAAGATTCTATATATACTTTTCTAAATGCAAGTATTAAATGAATATACTTCCTTGATGAGTCTTAAAATAAATTATGAAACTTTTCTTTGTAATATTTTATATAATGATGATTTGAAAGTTCATTCTTCATTATTTGTAATTGAGAATAACAATTCTATATGATAATTTGTGAGATTTGCATTATCCTCTTGTTCAGTAACAATTTAAAAATTGTGAAATTTACTCATAGATATGTCATTCTATATTATTTTTAAATTTTTTAAAAAGTTTTAATACAAATAAATAAAAAGTGGAGTATAACTGTGGTGGGATAGGTAGAAGTGTTTGATGCTTAATTTAATATGTAATACTTAGAATTTTAGATTATTTTAAGAACCCGCCAAAGCACTGCTACATGTGACAATGTCAACCAGCATTTCAATGCACATTCACTCCTATACTTGCTGCGTTACTTATTTCAGAGACTGTGTTTTTGGCCTTTCAGCACTGGAATTAGAGTGGGAAGAGTAGGCTTTCTTTCCCATCATGTCCCATACATGGACAAATTCTTAGGATGGAAACTGTTTCTTATGCATAACATGAGGGATATGGATAAGGGTTTTTTTTAAACCAGGGATCCATAGACTTCTAAGAAATTTTTGAGTAAAATTATTGAAAGGTATAAAATTAAGTGAGAAAAAATATCTTAAATTTCAAAAACCTCTAACTGAAATTTAGAATGTCCTGCAATTATGAGTAAAATGTAATTGTATCAGCACTACCTGTGAGTTTTTCACCAAGAGAATTCATAGATAATTTTTTATTATTCTACAGTCATTATGAATATCTCAAGTTGCCATTTAATTCCATCACTATTGAGAAATTATGATAATTATTAGATCCACAGTAAAATCATGCCATTAAATACATTAATAAGAAAGCACATATATTACTATAACAAATTTGCTTTTAAATACCATAATGGATTCATCCTACCTAATAAAAGAGTAATATGTAAATTGCCCTTACCTTCGCTACACCTATAAGCCACGCCCACAAGCCATGCCCATAAGCCAATCAGGAGAAAATATGCAAATGAACCCAACCAAGATGGCTGCAGCCACAGAGAGCAGAAGGGAGGCTTGGGTTTCCCCGGCAACAGAGGAAGACAAGCTTTCCACCTGCCCTTGCCGGCCTAGGCCTCCACTCAAGGCTACAAAGTTTCAATTATAGAAGGTAAACAAATCCAAACAGAAATGGTGGCAGCCAAGGACCTGGAAAGAGCAGGAGGCAAGGGTTGCCCCCGGCAATGGAGGAAGCTAAGCTTCTGCAGCCCTGGCCAGCCCAGGCCTCCGCTTAAGGCTACAAAGTTTCAATTATATTAGATACATGAGTCCCAACAGAAATGGCTGCATCCAAGGAGTGAGCAGAAGGCTTGGCTCTGCTTCAGGCTACAAAGTTTCAATTGTAGAAGGTAAATAAACCCCAGATACCTGGGTCGCCAGGGGGCATGGTTGCCCTGCAAACCACCACAGGCCCCTCGCCCAGACTGCCCCACGCCCCAAAGGAACCCCCACACTGATCCAGGACACCCTTCAGAGCAAACCAGCTGGCCCCCACCCATGCACCAGTCCTCTATCCTACCTAATAAAAGAGTAATATGCAGATTGACCATCACTCCAACACACAAGATGGCTGCCTCCATGTGGTCAAAGATCCTGCCCCCATGTGGGCACAAGATGGCCACCACAAGATGGCCAGCAGGGGAGGGCAGTTGGGGGTGACCCAGGCCTGCAGGGGAGAGCAGTTGGGGGAGACCAGGCCTGCAGGGGAGGGCAGTTAGGGGTGACCAGGCCTGAAGGGGAGGGAAGTTAGGGGCAAACAGGCTGGCAGGGGAGCAGTTAGGCATCAATCAGTCTGGCAGGGGAGTGGTTAGGGGGTGATCAGGCTGGCAGGCAGAAGCAGTTAGGGACAATCAGGAAGGCAGGCAGGCGAGCAGTTGGGAGCCAGCAGTTCTGGATTGTGAGAGCGATCCTTCGAGGGATCCCAGATTGGAGAGGGTGCAGGCTGGGCTGAGGGACACCATCTCCCCGCCATGCACGAATTTTGTGCACCAGGCCTCTAGTTTTAATATAATTTGTTTCCTTTATAATCCTATGTATTTTATTTCATGATATAAAAGAACAGAGAGGATGAGAGAGAATGATGATATGAAATGAAAATACATCAATATAAAATAGAATATACATATTCAGTTTTAAAATAACAGTAAAATAGGGGCTCTGTAGGAAATGATAGTTGAACTGAGAGCTAAGCATGAGGATCATAGAGTCATAGGAAAAAAAGTGAGGTAGGAGACTCCAGGGCAAGGGAACAGCCTAGAGGTAGGAGACTCCAGGGCAAGGGAATAGCCAAAATAAGAAAGAACTTAGTGAATGTTACAGAATACAGGAACAAATTATGTGCATGGTAAGAGTGAGAGTTGTATGTTTATTTCCTGCTATTCTCAGCTGCATGGGTGCACAAGCAGAGATGGTGAATAAATGAACTTTAACCAGGGTTGTGATTTAGCCAAGAGTGTTTGACAAATCAGGAAAAGAGTGGTGAGAATATATGCTGGAAATGATGACTATGGAAATTAAGAAAAATAAGGAGAATTATGAATATCGGAGAAGGAGAGATAGAAAAGAAATGGTGAAAGGATTATAGAATTAATAAATTGTAAGATCTAGTAAGGTCTGAGAATTTATGGAGCTGATGTTAGGAGTAATACATTCGAAGGCTGCTTTAGTACTACAAGTAAGAGATGACAATGGCCTGCTTTAACAAAGCATATATAGGGTGACTTTAACAACAGAAATCTATTCCTCACATTTCAGGAGGCTACAAGTTCAAGATCAGGCTATTAGAATTTCAGTAAGAACCGTGTTCCTACTTTGTAGATGAATGTCTTCTTGCTTTATCTTCATGGGTCAATGAGAAAGATCAGGTCATTTTTTCTTTTTATAAGGGTACTAACCCCATTTATAGTGACTGGGCCCTGAGGGCTAGTTACCTCACAAAGGCCCCACATCTAAGTACCATCAAATTAGGTATTAGGACTTCAACATATAAATTTGGGGAGACACAAATTTTCAATCTACACCAACTATGAAGATGCAGAGAAGATTATACTTTAAGATACTTTAAAATTATTATTGCTAGATACTGGAAAATCAACACAGTGAGGTAAGGAGTGTTTTCTTCATTATTTTATTTCTGGCTCTTAGAATTGTGCCTTGCACACAGAAGATGTTTAATAAATATTAACAAATTGAATGAATGGATTGTATATGTAAGCAAGATGTAAAATGACTGCCGGGTTTCTGAGTAGATGCAATCCTATCTAATAAAAGAGTAATATGCAAATTAACCATCACTCCACTACACCCACCAGCCATGCCCACCAGCCAATCAGAACGAGTATGCAAATTAACCCCAACCAAGATGGCTGTGGCCACAGAGAGCAGGAGGGAGGCTTGGGTTTCCCTGGCAATGGAGGAAGCCAAGCTTTCCACACACCCTGGCAGGCCCAGGCCTCCACTCAAGGGTACAAAGTTTCAATTATAGAAGGTAAATAAATTCCAACAGAAATGGTGGCAGCCACTGAGCTGGAAGAGCAGGAGACTAGGGTTGCCCCGGGCAATGGAGGAAGCCAAGCTTCTGCAGCCCTGGCCGGCTCAGGCCTTCACTTCAGGCTCTAAAGTTTCAATTATAGAAGATACATAAATTCCTACAGAAATGGCTGCAGGAAGCTTGGCTCTGCTCCAGGCTACAAAGTTTCAATTGTAAAAGATAAATAAATTCTAGATACCAGGGCCTCTGCTTGGGTCACCAGGGGGCATGGCCGGCCTGCAAACCACCACAGGCCTCTTGCCCAGGCCGCCCCATGCCCCAAGGAAACCCCCACTCTGATCCAGGACAACCTTCAGGGCAAACCAGCTGGCCTCCACCCATACACCAGGCTTCTATCCAATCTAATAAAAGAGTAATATGCAACACACAAGATGGCTGCCCCCATGTGGTCAAAGATCCTGCCCCCATGTGGACACAAGATGGCCACCACAAGATGGCCAGCAGGAGAGGGCAGTTGGGAGGGACCAGGCCTGCAAGGGAGGGCAGTTGAGAGGGACCAGGCCTGCAAGGGAGGGCAGTTGGGGGCGATCAACCCGACAGGGGAGGGCAGTTAAGGGTGACCAGGCTGGCAGAGGAGGGAAGTTGGGGGCAAACAGACTGGCAGGGGAGCAGTTAGACATCAATCAGACTGGCATGGGAGTGGTTAGGGGATGATCAGGCTGGCAGGCAGAAGCGGTTAGGGGCAATCAGGAAGGCAGGCAGGTGAGCAGTTGGGAGCCAGCAGTCCTGGTTTGTGAGAGGGATCCCAGATTGGAGAGGTGCAGGCTGGGCTGAGGGACACACACCATCTCCCCCCCGTGCACGAATTTCGTGCACCAGGCCTCTAGTTTTTAAATACGATAGTAGGGTATGGAGAAAAAAATTGTGGTTATTTATTTGTTTATTTTAATCTTCTCTGAGGATATGTTCTTTTATTGGTTTTTTAGAGAGAGAGAAAAAAAAACACATCAATATGAGAGAGGAACATTTATTGGTTGCCTCCCATAGGCACATGACCGAGATCCAATCCACAACCCAGGTATATGCCCAGACTGGGAATTGAACTTGCAACATTTTATGGTTTATGTGATAATGTTCCAATCAACTGAACCGCCTGGCCAAGGCTATGGTTATTTATTAAGCATTGATATGAAATCAGAACTTGGATTATCATCATCTTCTTATCAATAATAATCTTTCTGGAGCACCTATTACAGTAAAAATACTATATTAGACACCGAAAAAAAATGTATGAGATATATGATTCCTTCTTTTCTAGACATGAAAGTATGTGGCAGATTTAGATAAAATATAGGCATTTCTGGTAGAAAAGGGCAAGAGATTTTTCTCCAGAAACCCTGAAAATTTAACAAAAGTGCAGAAATACTTTCAGTATCTGTTAAAAATGGCTTTAAATCTTGAATTCTGTTTCCAGCTAAACTATCAATCAGGTGTGAATAAAATAACAGCAAACTAAGAGAATCTGTACTCTTTCCAAAATGTATTATTTCCAGATCTACTTTCTCAAAGCTGAAAATAAATCAAGTAACCAATAAATTGTAGAAAGACCTCAAAAGTGAAATGAAATAAAGTCTCTGGATTATAAACTTACTAAAGCCTAAGACATCTATCCAATATTGTCCTTTCAACAAATATATTATTATGCGATGGGTCAACTTAGTAATTTGTTCAAGACAATTACCACTTATTCTATAAATTGTTAGGAAACAAAATAAGGTGAAGGCAAATTGGAAATTACAAAAAAAATAGACAGCTATTCTAGAAAGTTATAATCCAAATAAGCAGTAAACAACATGTAACATTATTTAGAACAAATTAATTAATGGGAAAGATCATACATTTGTTTTTGATGATTAAATGTTTCATTTAAGTAACACAGAAGTACCAATGTAAACTTCCTTTTCTCTTCAAATCCATTACTTTTGCAGAATTTCAATATTTTATTCACTTGGTATTGCAAAAACTGTTTATTTTCAGATCCAATAATCAAATTATTCCCAGCATGAAGGACTTAAATGTCAAACTGGAGGAAGAGGGCAGTTTCACTGTCTTATTCACTGTCATATGAATAGCCCCAGGGGCAGTGCCTACCCTGGCATACAGTAAATATTCCTTGAAATAATGATAGGATAGAGCATGTATGTTATTTACTATAATAGAAGTTTGGGGCAGGGGAGACAGAGAGAAATATAAAAAAATAATTGTTGTAAGTATTCTTTGGTAATAACAGTAACAGCTGTAATAAATATACCTAGTTGGATTAGAGACCAAATATAAATAATTGAAGAAAATAAAATGTGACAGGTTCTATGAAGTTGGCATTAACAAAATATAAAAGCAAGAAAGAAAAAGGCAAAGATTAGTGTGCTTGAGAAGGCTGAGGGGCCTGAGGAAGAAAGGCAAGTGATGAACCTTGAACATGAGTATGAATCATCAAGAAAATTGGGGAGTGGAGCCCTAGCTGGTTTGGCTCAGTGGATAGAGCATTGGCCAGAGGATTGAAGGGTTGCAGGTTTGATTCTGGTCAAGGGCATATACCTCAGCTGCAGTTTGTATCCCTGGCCCTGGTCAGGATCCTTGCGTGCAGGGGGCAACCAATCGATGTGTCTCTCTCACACTGATGTTTCTCTCTCTCTCTGTTTCTCCCCCTCCCTTCCACTCTCTCTAAAAAAATGAAAAAGAAAATTTGGGATGGAGCATGGCAAAGAAAGTAGCCTATCAAAAGGAATATCCCAAGCAAACAGTACTATCTAGTCCAGTTTGGTGTAGAAAAAGAGCTGGACACAGGGTTGAAGAGGCGAATAGAGACTGAGCCAGCACATGTAAGTAGTTTAACTTTGCTTTGTACCTTCTGCACAGATACTAATTTTTCCCTAAAAATCTGTGAACTTACTCATTTTAAAAATGGTTATGGGAGTGTTTCTGTAAAAAGGGAAATTGATGAAGTTAAAGCTCAGTTAGAATAAGAGTAAGAATGAAAGATACTTAAGACTATCATGAAAAGCAGGATCATCTTTCTCAAATTAGTGACTCTAAATGATCCTTCGAATAGTAAGTCCTATATAAAACAATCAGCTTCTCTTCTTCCAGCAAGACACAAACAAAATATCACAATACAAATTATTTAAGGAAGTTGCTCACAGGGCCTAATGGTTTTTGAAGCACAATTTTATTGTATGCATTTTTCTTAAATTTCTCTGTGAATAAAGAACTGTAATGCATCCATGAATAATATCTGTCTCTTCTAACTGCCCTTGTATTGTGAATGTAGAAGCCATCACTAAAGCAAAAGAAATAAAGGAAGGGAGGAAAGAAGGAAAAAGTAAAAGACACAATATAAAAAAAGAAAGAAAAAATCAAACTTATTAATATTCCAGGAATTCCTGCTCATTGCTATATTTCAGCATTTATTGGCAGAAGGGCAAACATGCTTCTTGCTTGCTTTTCTTTCCCCAAAGCACAGCTCAATTAATGCTGTCATATAGCTCCTGGTAACAGACTCACACCAGAACAGTCCCCCCATGCCACAAGATCAATGGGACCCTGGAAGCTACAACAGAAAGAAATTAGAACGTGCATCAAATTGGGAAGCTCATAAAGAAAACACATTTGCCCTTCATGTATTTTTAAACAGATTCTTGTTTCATTATATCTTGTAAATGGTTTCTCTGTTCAGTACAGCTGATAGAATTGAACTTTTGTGGTATCCCATTTTTCAGAAGGACAGAATGAAATTCAGTTTTAATAAAGATTTTAGTGGTGATTTTATTATATTTAGGTACCCAGTTAATCAATAGAGGCT
Source organism: Ia io (assembly GCA_025583905.1). Lineage (NCBI taxonomy): Eukaryota > Metazoa > Chordata > Mammalia > Chiroptera > Vespertilionidae > Ia > Ia io. The sequence goes on from JAJQQW010000007.1 coordinate 24,443,657, forward strand.
TTATAATGTCTGAGAAAAAAGGTTGGCATACAAGATCATTTATTTGCTTGATTTCCTTCTTTCCTTACTCTTTAGCACTCAAGAATTGTCTTATTTCCAACTTTGAAAGATTAACGTTTTGATCAGCTATGCCTCATGCTTTGTTTTCAGTAACATATTGGATTACATAACAGGAAAAATAAGCCTGATAATTTTGAACAGTATTTAGAAATATACTTTAATTTAGATAGATTTGTCTTTAGGTCATATAATTTTTAGATGAAAATGCTAGTTTATAATTTATGACCTGTTTAATTAATTAATAAAATACATGAAGGGCAAATGTGTTTTCTTTATGAGCTTCACAAATTTGATCCATGTTCTAATTTCTTCCAGGACCAAAGTTATCAGTACTGATGTAATGGAGTTGCATTTTAAAATAGTTTCATAAAAAAAAAAAAACAAACCTGCATCTCTCTCATTCCATATGTAGTTATTTATTGCAGCAACATATTTCTTTTGATTTTCCATGGCAGGTATATTCTATTTGTTTTTTCAACACAAAGTCATTCCTAATGGAATAATTCATTGAAAACTGAATAATTAGTTGCAAAATTCTATTTTTTGGTTGATTTTAACATTTTATGGTATGGAGAGCAAATATTATGTGAGAAAAACAGATTTAACTTACTTCAGTTCCTATATTTTCAGTCCTTGAAAAATACGTTGGGTCCGATGTTTGTTGACTTATTGAAAAGGTTTTTGATTAAAATAATTTTTTTAAACAGTATATAATTTGTGATGTCTAAAACTGTTGATAATTTCGACAACTATTCTACAGAGATATGATATGCCTATTATGTCCATTGATGTAAGATTTGTTGCATTGGTTAATGATCTATTATTAGATTAAGGTCCCTCCGTACATATTTTAATATTTCCAAGTAGTAATAGAAATTGAACCATATGCTCTTTGTTGTTGTTGTTGACCACTGCCAGATTTGTAAACCTTGGTTTCCTTATTCAATGACTGATTTTACTGAGCTATAGGATTTTAATAATAGATTTTATGACTTATTGTATCAATGTATTGTGCACAGACTATTAAATTAGTTTTAATTCATGTTGTCAGTATAATTTAGAAAAGAAAGAGGGTTGTTAACTTTCTTACTACCAATTTAAGATTAAGTTCCTTATTTTCCTTCTATTACAAGTAATGATACACATCTTCAAGATTGTTTGCTAAAGCTATTTTAGTTATTTTGGAGCAACATTTTATGACTTTAATATTAGCAATGCATTTATAATATTTCTAGCATCTCTGGAATATGGATGAAAATATTGACTTTCTTGGCAGGAATCTAAAAGAATCACTATTAAAAATGATCAGAAAATGTATGTGCTTTTGACTGATACTAGCTACTGTTAATTTAATATATGAAATCAATATTTTGTCAGAGCAATGAAATTCAAGTTTTTGTACTTGAGTATAAATAGAAAATATATCAATAATGTAATGAAAAACTACATTGCGTTAAGGCATTGCACAATTGCATTATTGCATTACTTCATTACTGCATGCAATTTTAAAAAAGTAATGCTCAAGGGTCTGCCATGCTCCTGGGGGAAGCCTCCCCTTGGCTCTGGCAGCCACCATCCCAGCACCTCCACACCAAGCATCTAGCTCTGCCCTGGGCCCCAGATCCCAGCCCCAGTGCCCCATCCAGCCCTGACTGTATGGTCACACATTGCATGACATCTGAAGAAGTAATTGATATGGATGAGATAACTACGTTGATACTCTGAAGAGCTACTTAGTAAAAGAAGGTTGGATAGATAAAGAAATTGCACTTAGAATTAATTATCAGTGAGGGTGCTGACATTTTTTTTAGAGAGAAAAAATCATGAGAGAAATAGCGACTCCAATTATAGCATGTGGTGACATGGACAATTGTTTGATCTGATGAAAAAAAATTTTTTTTATCCTCACTGGAGGATATTTTTCCATTGATCTTTTAGAGAGTGGGGAGGAGAGAGAGAGGAGAGGGAAAAAGAGCCATCGATGTGAGAGAGACACATTGAATGGTTGCCTCCCACATGTGCCCAGACAGGGGCCAGGGACAAACCTGCAACCAAGGTAAGAGAGTTATATGCCCTTGGCGAGGAATCAAATCTGTGACCCTGTGGTCCATGGGCTGATGCTCTAACCACTGCAAAAAATCCATCCAGGGCCTGATGAAACTTTTTGAAATAGGAGGATCACCTGCTAATACACAATACTTTCTTCTTGGTGAATATATGGACAGAATTATTTTAATACTAGAGGCCCGGTGCATGAAATTCATGCACGGGGGAGAGGGGGTCCTTAGCCCGGCCTGCACCCTCTCCAATCTGGGACATCCCTCTCACAATCCAGGACTGCTGGCTCTTAACCACTCGCCTGCCTGTCTGCCTGATTGCCCCTAACCGCTTCTGCTTACCAGCCTGATCACCCCCTAACCGCTCCCCTGCTGGCCCGATCGCCCCCAACTGCCTTCCCCTGCCAGCCCAATCACCCCCAACTGCCCTCCCCTGCCAGCCTGGTCACCCTCAACTGCCCTCCCCTGCCAGTCTGTGGCCATCTTGTGACAATGTGAGAGTGTCCATCTCGTGGTGGCCATCTTGTGATGACGTTGCACAAGGGCATGACACCACCTAGGCTTTTATTATATAGGATAGAGTGAGTCTTATATTTATGTGTCCTGAAGATTCTATACTCAAGTACATTATTTCCTCTGAGAGGCAATCATGAATGCAGACACCTTCCTGAATATTTTACCTTTAAGCAGAAATGTAAAATTAAATATTCAGAAAGAGTTTATGAAGCTTTTATGGAAGCTTTTGATAGACTTCCTCTTGCTCCTCTTTTAAATCTCTTCGTGTTCGTGGTGGACTTTTAGCAGAAGTACATACACTGGATGATATTGGCAGGTTAAATAACTTCAAAGAGACACCTGAATCTGGACCAATCCGTGATATGTTATGGTCCAATCTTTCTGAAGATTTTGGAAATAAGAAATCAAAAACTTGGTGGATACAAGTGCCCGTTTTCTGTTTTCCTACTTTGCCAAACTTTTCATATGATATCTTAACATTTGACTAAAAAATGGACCAGTTTAGGGTAACCTAGAAGAACTAAATGTATGGCATATAACTGAAGCTGTAGAGTAAAGAATGAATTACTTTTGAGGTTATTTGTAGGCTACCCAAAATCTTAGCACTAGTTTAAAATTTATCAAGAAAACTCAACCTATATAATAAAGAAGTAATATGCAAATTAACCCTCACACCCTCACAAGATGGCTGCCTACGACCAGGCCGGCAGGGGGGTTAGTGAGGGACAACCAAACAACTGAACAGCAGGCTGCATGGGGCGACCAGGCTGGTGGGGGGGGGAGCAATTAGGGGTGATTAGGTTGGTGGGGGGGAAGTGAGGGGCAACCAGGCTGGTGGGGGGACAGTTAGGAGTGACCAGGCTGGCAGAGGGGGCAGTTGGGGGCAATCAGGCTGGCAGGGAGGGCAGTAATGGGTGACCAGCCAGGCAGGCAGGTGAGCGATTAGGAGCCAGTGGTTCAGGATTGCGAGGAGATGTCTGAGTGCCCAAGGGGTCCCGGATTGGAGATTGGGCCTAAACCTGCAGTCAAACATCCCCCAAGGGGTCCCGGATTGGAGAGGGTGCAGGCTGGGCTGAGGGGACCCTCCTCCCCTTGTGTACGAATTTCATGCACCAGGCCTCTAGTATCTGTATAAGCAGTATAATTTAGGTGGAATACACTGCTAGTATTGGTATTAGGGGCCATTTTCACCTCATATGAGTCCTCTACTATCATGTCAATTTATGTTATTTTTGGCTAAAAGTGTTTCTAAGCAAGTGTGTGTGTGTGTGTGTGTGTGTGTGTGTGTGTGTGTGTGTGTGTGTACCTACACATGTCAAGGATTTAGATTAGGAATTATATATTTCCCTATTATTTCATATATACCAAAGAATGTTGCCATAACTTAGACTTATCATGGCAAGTATAGTTAATGTGGAAGGTGCATAAAAGACAGGATGGTGCTTTGTGAAACCACATAAAATGACATTCATAATGCCTGTTTGAGTCACTATTCATGTCTGCTCTCACCTTGGAAATTCAGAGAGAAGCCTTTTCCATGAAACATTATAATGAGTAAGGAGGAAGTAAAGGCTAGAGATTGTGTGGAGTCAAATTGGGAAGTGTTGAGGTCGATGGTATATATTTATTTTACTAATGGGAACCACTTACTAATAACACTTCACAAGTAAACACATACTATATTCCAAGCAATTTAGGGACCTGGAGAGAATTATGCTAAGTGAAGTAAACTAGTCAGAGAAAGACAAGTATCACATGATCTCACTTATATTTAGAATCTAATGAACAAAATAAACTGATGAACAAAATAGATCCAGCAATATGGAAGCATGTAACAGACTGCTGAATCTCAGAGGGATGGGGCAGGGGTGGGGAGGTGGAGGAGTGGGGACAGGAAGAGATGAACCAAAGAATTTATATGCATATATGCATGGTCCATGGACACAGACATTGTGAAGTGAAGGTCTGGGGAGGGGGTGAGAGCAGGCTGGAGGGGGTCAATGGGGGAAAAAGAAGGACATCTATAATACTTTCAATAATAAAGATAAATTGAAAAATAATAATAAACTCCTCACATGTATTACCTCACTTAATCCTCACAGTAACCTCACAGGATAAGTATTATTATATGCACTTTAAAGTTGAGAATAATGAAACACAGTGCAGGTAAACATCACTCACTTATGATGCCTGGAAGCACCATATGCATTATTAAGAATACAATATTTAATAAAATACAAATTTAGTCCTCTGGTATTATGCAAGGAACAGTTCTACCAAGATGACAGCTTGTAAGAAAAAGAAGCTGGAGTTGAATTTGTATAAACAGAGTTTCGAGTTTGTGTTTTCAAATATTTTGCTAATCTTAGAAAATACTGCTCTTCTATTAATCCAATTTTATTTTTTAACCTACTTATTTTTATTTAAAATTCTATCAGTCATATGCAGTCTATTAATAAGGGTACAAATCTCCTAGTGTTGGTGAAGATTACTACAGTTCCTTCCACTGTGATGATTGAATTGAAGGATCCCATGACCTTTCATTTGAGCTGTCAGTTCATTACGTTTATTCTAGTAAATTATAGCTCACCCTCCATACTATTTTGGGCACCTCTTCCCCCCCCCCAAATTTTTAAATATTGGGAAATATTAGTGATTATTTGTTTCCTAAATTTTAGAAAGCTTCATAGAAAATGCTAAGCAGTTCAAAAATTCATAGTTTAATATACAGGATTTTCATAACCAGTTCTATGATTTTGTACATCAGACCTTGGCCAGGAACAGCAATAACTTTTAAATATATAGTTTTTCATGAAAAAGTAATTTATGTTTAATTATTTTCACTTATGCTCCCCTTTCATGGAGTTTTGTCTGCTGCATTTTAGAGAGCTGATGAGACACATCCTATCTATTAATAGAGTAACATGTAAATTACCATCACTCCGCTACGCCCACGATTGGGTGGCAGGAGGCTGGGGGGCGGGACTCGGGGTGGCCTATCTGGCCATTGAGAGGCACGGATCCGCTGCCACTGAGGCGGGCTACCCTGCTGTTGAGAGGCGCAGGGGGCGGGACTCCTGGCGGGACTCCCGCCCCCTGTGCCTCTCAACGGCCAGATCCGCGGCTGCTGAGGGGGCCTGCCGCAGGCACCCAGCTGTGCCTCTCAACAGCAGGGTAGCCCCCCTCAGCGGCCGTGGACCATCAAAAGTGGGGGAGCTGGGTGCCTGTCTGCTCTGGCAGCAGGCCTTTCAGAAGCCTCGACCGAGCCGGAGGCTTCTGAAAGGCCTGGTGCACCAGCGGACAGGCACCCAGCTCCACCGCGAAAAGCGAAAGCGTGTAGGGGACCCTACATGTGCATGATTCAATCATGCACTGGGCCTCTAGTGATATCATAAGGACAAAAATAACTCTTTATGAAAAATCATTTTAAGATAGTGCTCAAGGAAGCTGTTCTCTGAGGTCTCTATTGGCCATTTTTCTGTGCTTGTTAATTTATTAAAAACATTTTTTTAGGAGAACCCTTGTCTTTGGAGATAATTTCATCTTACTTTTTCACTTGTTCAGTCACGTACTCATTAAGCATTTCAAATTCTACAATAAAATGTTAATTATAACCCCAAATCTAGTTGTTATTAAGGCATAAATATATATTTATTTAAAATTATATAGGGTTATTAAAGTCTAACTACTTTCCAGAGAATATGTCAATACCTTGTTGATACTTACTTTTATCAATCATTTGATAAAAACAATATTAAGGGAGATAGCCAAAAATAAAAGTTTTTTTCAAAGACTGAAATATCCTAATATTGCTATAATAATCTTGTTGAAAAAAATACAGTTCTAGCTTACAATATAGTTAAAGTTCACCTTGATATCCATAAGACTTTAATAAATAGACATTAGCATGAGTAGATTGATTCAACTATGGCACTCGTTTGGCCTAGAAGAGCATGACTAATTTACAAGAACATATACAAAATCTCTATCATTACAGGGTATTATTTGTCAATCACTGATACTTGAGAAGAGATCAATATGATTATTAATAGAATCTTGAATTTAAAAGGAAAAGATTATATGAATTATTATAAAGTGGGCAAAAAATGTAACAAAGCTGTTTTATTCTTTGAAGATGACACAAATAATGCATCCTATTAATTTAACTTCTCTTGACTATAGCTACAAATATTCATTCATATCAAAATTAATGCAAATGTACATGTGGGGCAGATACTGACAGTCACTCAATATCTACTAAACACAAGTTGTCCCATAATGGATTGAATTTGGCTTAATAAGTCAATGTCCTGTTTATAGTAAAAAACCAAAAAAAAAAAACAAAAAAAACTAACTCCCTTGTGAATAGGAGTGGCCATATAATCTATTTCTGGATTATTAAGACATAAGTGATTTATTCCAAGCAAACACCACCTCTTCCTAGTACTCTTTCTTCTTCATGTATGACTATGGGTTAAGTGCCAGGCTTACAGTTGAAACAACCATTTTGTGATCTTAAGAATAAAAAAGCAGCATGTTTTCATATGCTCTTTTTTTTTGAAAACATGTTCTTTTTTTCAAAATGACAATGAGGTACCATCTCACATCTGTCAGAATGGCTATCATCAACAAATCAACAAATGACAAGTGCTGGCGAGGATGTGGAGAAAAAGGAACCCTCGTGCACTGCTGGTGGGAATGCAGACTGGTGCAGCCACTGTGGAGAACAGTATGGAGTTTCCACAAAACACTAAAAATGGAACTTCCCATTTGACCCAGTGATCCCTTTTCTAGGAATATATCCCAAGAAAACAGAAACACCAATCAGAAAGGATATATGCACCCCTATGTTCATAGCATCACAATTTACTATAGCTAAGATTTGGAAACAGCCTAAGTTCCCATCAGCAGATGAATGGATTAGAAAACTGTGGTACATCTACACAATGGAATACTACGCTGCAGTAAAAAGGAAGGAACTCCTACCATTTGCAACAGCATGAATGGACCTGGAGACCATTATGCTAAGCTAAATAAGCCAGTCAGAGAAAGATAAATATCACATGATCTCACTAATTTGTGGAATATAATGAACAACAGAAACTGATGAACAAAAACAGATCCAGAGACAGAGAAGCATCGATCAGACTGTCAAACCTCAGAGGGAAGTTAGGAGAGGGTGAGGGTAAGGGGGAGAGAACAACCAAAGGACTTGTATGCATGCATGTAAGCATAACCAATGGACACAGACACCAGGAGTGTGAGGGCATGAGCAGAGGGGTGGGGGGGGGGGCAATGGGGAGATAAGGACACATATGTAATACCTTAATCAATAAAGAAAAAAAAAAAGAGATAAGGGTAGCAGAGCAGCTCAATACAGTCCTAACAAAGGAAAGCCAGAAAAGAGTAGAGTTCTGATTGAATGTCAATTTGAGGCCCTGTATTGCTAGGCTGCATAATATTGTGCAAAAGCTGAGTTAGGGCCTGGGGTCTTCCATTTATAATTAGTGCAACCTGTGACGAGATGGTATAGTTCTCTAAGATTTTACTCTGTCTAAAATCAAGAGGTTAATCTAAATAATTTATTTTTAACTGAGGGGATGGAATGCCAAAATTTATAGGCTGTAGTTTTATATTGCATATTTAATAATATGTTCTTATAGTTACAAAGATAAATTATGTATATTAAAACTTGATGGCCCCCACATCAATTTGAATAGGAAAACATTTTCTAGTGATTATCAATAAATAGTGACAAATGTCTGATGGAAGAGCTATCATATTCTGTAAGGGGCATCACACTTTTAAATTTTTCAAAAGAAGATGCAGTTTATAGTCCATTGAATCATCCTTCCAATTGATTCTTTTTTACTTTTTTATTTATTGTCTAAAGTTTTACATATGTCTCCTTCACCCCCCACCCCCGATTAACTCCCCGCCCCCAGCCATTCCCACCCTGGGCAAGCCTCCATCCCCCCAGTGACTGTGTCCATTGGTTATGCTAATATGCATGCATACAAGTCCTTTTGTGGCTCTCTAACCCCCCCCCCCCCCCACCTCCCCTGCCATTTGTCTCTGGATCTATTTTTGTTCATCAAATTATGTTGATCATTATATCCCACATATGAGTGAGATCATGTGATATTTATCTTTCTCCGACTGGCTTACTTTGCATCCATGCTGTTGCAAATACTAAAAATTCCTTCTTTTTTATAGCGGTGTAGTATTCCATTGTGTAGATGTACCACAGCTCCTAGGGCAATGGAGACTAAGGAGAAAATAAACAAATGGGACTACATCAAAATAAAAAGCTTCTGCACAGCAAAAAAACCATCAACAAAACAACAAGAAAGCCCACTGCATGAGAGAACATATTTGCCAATGTTATCCCCAATAAGGGTTTAATCTCCAAAATTTACAGAGAAATCATACAACTTAACAAAAGGAAGATAAACAATCCAATCAAAAAATGGGCAAAGGACCTAAATAGAGACTTTTCAAAAGAGGACATACAGAAGACTGAGAGACATATGAAAACATGCTCAAAGTTACTAATCATCGTAGAGATGCAAATCAAAACAACAGTGAGATACCATCTCACACCTGTCAGAATGGCTGTCATCAACAAAACAACAAACGACAAGTTCTGGCGAGGATGTGGAGAAAAAGGAACCCTCATGGACTGCTGGTGGGAATGCAAACTGGTGCAGCCACTGTGGAAGACAGTATGGAGTTTCCTCAAAAAGTTAAAAATGGAACTCCCATGACCCAGTAATCCCACTTCTAGAACTATATCCCAAGAAATCAGATACACCAATCAGAAAGGATATCTGCACCCCTATATTCATAGCAGCACAACTTACAATAGCTAAGATTTGGAAACAACCTAAGTGCCCATCAGCAGATGAGTGGATTAAAAAACTGTGGTGCGTCCAATTGATTCATAAGGGGGTTTTAAAATCCCATCATTTCATGATTAATGATTAATATACAATATAGTTGTTGATGGATCTGAAAAATTCTTGATTTCAAGTTCAAAGTTCTTCCCTAAGTCTAGTCCATTTATGTATTTATTTATAATCAATATAAGCCTTTATGTACAATTGGATACAAGATATAATATAAATATATGAAAATTTGGAAATTATTTCTTGAAAATGTAAATAGGTAATTTCTCTGATTGTCATTGCCTTTTAAATTTTATAGAGCTGGAAGAACTTAAAAGTAGACTAATAATAAAAGTTGAGACTCTGGATTCTTTATAGCTATGACTTATCATTTCTCTATGAAAGTGCTTCTTTATGTGTTTTCAATATACTCTCAAATTTTTACAGTTCAATCTAATAACTGTCACAGAAGGCTTAGAGGAAATATGGGCATATATAACTAGCAATCTGAAATAATGGCTTTGATTTTAGATGAGCTTCAAAAGCTCTTTGCTTCACATGTAGATATTCTGTAGTGAGTGATGGGCCTCTTCTCAACCTCACAGTCAATATCCATGAAAACATTCAACAAAACTAGATGTCAAAAGCTGAAAATGGCAGAGTAAACTAAATGTAAGAGCCCTATTTGTTGAAGTCCAGGGCCATTCCCACTTAGTGCCTTTCCTTGGTGATGTGTTGAGAAACGCATCCCTAAAATACCCAGCACACCTCCACACTCGAATTAGAGCACTGCAGAGAAACACCTTTTCCCTACGTCCCCTATTTCCCCCTTTTTTTTTTAAGAGAGCTTGAAAAAAGATACTGATCTCAGCACGATCCTGCTGCTCCCCTCTAATTCCATGATACACAAAATCGCCATTCATACTCCCCAATACCGGGCCACTATCTTTGGTGACAGAGTCAGTCACCCACTCCACTCTTATTAGTTATTTTTTCTGTATGGATCCTCTCAATGATACAACACACGGTAGTTGACATGGCAGGAACTAGGATGTGACACAGAAGCTTATTGTAATGTGTGATGCTAAGTTGCCAAGGGAAAAACGTGTCAGAAAAGAAAGATAAGAAGAGCACCGGAAGCACTGCATGCTTTGAGGTGTAGTGTTTCATATCATTATTCTTAGTGTAAAAATAAAGGATAAACCCTGACAGCTGGGTTTTCTTTTCTGTAATCAAGTGCTGGCTTTGATGGCTGAGGCATCCACTTCAAGGAGGCCACATTGCCAGCCACACAAGTAGATGAAGAGGGCCAATACTCCTCATTGCTTTGTTTTAGAGATTTTGATAAGTGACCATTTGGGCCAATTGTTTTTTCTCTTCTTCATTTTATTATTATTATTTTAAATGTATTTCTATTGATTTCAGAGAGGAGGGAAGAGGGAGAGAGAAAGAGAAACATCAATGGTCAGAGAGAATCATTGATTGGCCGCCTCCTAAATGCCCCCTGCTGGGGATGATGCCCACAACCTGGGCATGTGCCCTTGAACAGAATGGAACCTGGGACCCTACAGTATGCAAGGCCAACGCTCCATCCACGGAGCCAAACCATCTAGGGCTCTCTTCTTCATTTTAAATTCCAAGTCTTATGTTTTAAATTCACCAATAAAGAATGAGCCTGCAGCCCAGCCAGTGTGGCTCAGATGTTGAGCGTCCACCCAGGAACCATGAGGTCACCAGTTCAATTCCTGGTCAGGGTACATGCCCAGGTTTTGAACTTGATCCCTGATAGGGGGCATGCAAGAGGCAGCTGATTTGATGTTTCTATATCTCTATCCCTCTCCCTTCCTCTCTCTCTAAAAATCAATATGAACATATTAAAAAGTAAATAGAGAGAATGAGCCTGCAAAATCCTAGACTCCTTGACCTCAATGAAAATAGAACCAGACCATAAAAAAGAATGAGCCTGCAACAATAACCCACCCTTGACCTCAACGAAACTAGAATCTCAGGCCTATTTTTCTCATTCTTTCTCTTTCTCTCCCTGTGACTTTGCTGTTTGACCACATATGTCCATGTAATTTCCAGGTCTTATATGTAATAAACTATGTCTCTTTCAAAGTTTCCTGATTGTTATTGCTAAGGACATCTTGCAATCATAATAAGAGCCACAAGAGCTGGTCCATCCACAACATTGATTCTCCAGAGGCTGAGAAAAGAACATAGACACTCCCAAATAAGAGAACTTGCAGGAAAGTGAGCCTCAGTCCACCAGCCCAGCATTTGATTCATCACTACTGGATATCACTGAGTGAGTTAGGATCCTTGTGCATCAACCTGACCTCCTGGTCTAGATCCCAGTGGGGACTTTTATAGTACCCTAGAGGAGAATAAGCACAGTGAAGGTTGGACAATCTGATATCCACCTAAGGCTAAGCCAGACTCATCATGCCCCAGCCTAGGATACATGAATATTCAACAAACAGAGTAAACAAGCAAACAAATAAAATAAAGCACTAGAAAAGGCAAGAACTATCATGAAGCACAAAAGCAAGAGCATAACTTTGGAAATTGTTTTCAGAAAGAAAGAGGACATTTATAATATCAACTGAAACATCAATTACATGTTCTCAGCAAGATACAAATAAAATTGACATCTATAAAAAAGAAACATGAGTCAACAAGATGTGACAGGGTTGAAAGTCAATCATTCAACAAATGTTTGTTGTAATGCAGGAGATACACACATAAAACTTATTTTAAAAAATTCCACTCATTTCCAAAAATAATATAAGAAAGTAAAATATGTAATTGTTGTTAAAGAGCATAATTGATGCTGCAGAAAATCAATTCAGAGAGAGTGTAAGGAAAAGACAAATAGAAATGAAAAGAAAAAGAATGCAAACTAAAATAAGTTTTACCCTAAATATTGGCAAAGCATAATCAGAAAACAAATATAAATCCTCGGAAGAAACAGAACAAATTTAAAGAGAAATCATCTCTGTAGGAAAAGAAAGAAAAGGGAAAAAAATATACCAAAGATAATTATAATTCTTAAAAATAGAAACAAAGCTCACATATCCTGGTAATTTCCTCTCTTAATTTCAGAGGAAACATTCTGTACTTACCCACAAAGGGATGCTCCAAATGAATGGGTTTCTGATCTAGAAGTTGCATCCCAGCATCCCATTGCCTTGTTCTCCTGTAAGCACATAGCCTTGGTTTGCTTTTTTCATTTTGCAAAGAGGGGAACAGAGAGCATAGGAACCTAAAAGACAAGATTAATTAGTAGTAGAGCCAAAACTACATGCCTGGTCTTGTTACCATAGTTAGCTAAACATTAATGAGAAGCAAGCAAAAGGGGAGTCAGACATTGTCAAGCACGGTCAGCTGGGAAGCAGAGGCATGCTTGATTCTCCAGGAAGTTACAGCTTTACACGCCCCGCCTCTCCCCCAGAGAACCCCCAGTCCATTCCCCACAGATCACTGGGGAAGGGGTAGAACAAAAGGGAGAATAAGCACATACACAATAGAAGTCAAACTGGTGAAGGGGCAGGTGCTTAACCATAGAGGCCTGTCAGTCTAACCTGAGAAAGGAATCATTGGTTAGGGTGTGGACCCATCAGAATCCTGCAAAAGCTTGGAAAGCTGAGTGAGTTTGTTGAAAAAGTTCCTAGTTAAAATACCAAGTGAACAAAGAATCTCTCTCTCTCTCTCTCTCTCTCTCTCTCTCTCTCTCTCTCTCTCTCCCCCTCCCCCCTTTCTCTCTGCTCGCTCTGAGACCCACACTCACCCAATTCTTTAGCGTTCTCCCCTCCTCCCTAGCAGGGACCATGTGGGTCTACCAGCAACTGCAGGCCACGTGGGCTCCAAAGAACTAGGCATTAATATGGAACAGAAACTCTGGACATTGGCCTTTCTCTTGGCCTTGTGAAACCACAGTAGGACCTTTTCTGTGCAGGTGGGAGGAAGATGGGGAATTGAAAACCCAGAGAACTTCTTTGATTTTTGCATCACAAAGAAATCATCTTGCCACACCACAATATCCCACGCATGAATGAATCTGTGAAACTTTTCTAGTCATCCCTGGAAGAACCTAATTTCAATAGACAACATTCTGAGTGAATGTCAGCTTGGAAATCATTTCACAACATAAAATCTTTTCTTAGTTGTTTACTACAGATCTATACAGTGATAAATGATTTTTGGACTAGAACGTGCAGTGTTCCGCTGGGCAGGATGGTTCTCCGGATTCTTTGTTCATAGGAGTCGAAGAATGAATGATGGTATAGCAAAGGTGGAGATTTATTGAAGAACAAGTACAGACTCCCACGTGGGGAAGGGGAAAGAATTTCACAGCACAGACTCCCACCTGGGAAGGGGGAAAGAGTCCCACTGACTTTCTGTTTGCACTGTTTATAAAGGCTGCAGTACTTGTGTCCTGATATCCCCTCTGATTGGTCAATATTTCCTTTTGAATTGGTTACTATAGTAATTCCTGAGCTCAAAGGTCAAACATCACAGGGGACATGTGTGGCCCTCCTCCCTCTTTGTTCTCCTATTCCCTCTGGGCTTTCTTCCTCCTTTATTTTGCAAATATAGACTTTTGGCTACTCCCAGTTCCCTTGTCTCATGTAAATGTAACTGTGGCCTCTCTCTTGTCTTATGAAAATGTAACTGTTGCTGCTCCCTTGTCTTATTGAAATGTAACTTCTCAGAGTCTCCCTTATCATATGTAAATGTAACTGCACCTGTCTCCCTTGTGTTATGGAAATGCACCTTCTCCCAGTCTGTAGCCCTGTGTTTTTTTCATGGACCCCCAATTCTAAAAATTTCCTTAACCTGCCTATATCCCCCTAAAATTCCTATTTCATCAGGAAGCACTGTTGCACATGAAATCGACTTCAATCCAGCTGATTTTTAAAAATTAACAATATGGATGGAAAAATGCAATGGCATTTAATAGAGTAGTTGAGGAAGGCAAAAGGACTACCAGTTTGCTCTGTTACTTTTATTCAGTAAAAGTTTCATACAAGCATTCTGAAGGTTGTTTTTATATTTATTGTAAATACTCATAAATTTTAAAATGACATGTCTAATATGTTATAACACTTTGATCATAAGAACTATTGATTGACAAATTGTGTTTGCCAGTGTACTTACTTTCAATTAACAGAGTGCTTAATGTATGCACTATAACAATTTTGTTATTCTTTTCTACACAATTCCTTTTATTGACTATTTCTATAAATTCCACTCTGAACACCAGTGAGTGATCTGAAACATTACAGAAAGTATAAACTGCTGTATGCAGTCAATGTTCAATAATTATTTATTTGATTTTCACTTATGGTTTAGTAGATGAAATATCCTGTGATACAGCTAATTTACTGTTTAAAAGTGCCTCATTCGGAAGAAATCTGAGAGCATTGAGAAGAGTCTTTCAGGGACACTCGACTCATATCTTCTACAGAACGCCTTCAATTCATTCAATGTTTTCCAGATGGAGTGAAATAATGTACCATATTGTTGCTGCCTGAAAGTGCTAATTGTAACACATTGTAACTGCTGTAAATTTATTTATTTTCCATCTCTCCTATCTAATGAAAATCTAGGAGCTCCCTCATAGGTGACTTTGTCTTTGTGAAACAGACAGATGTGAGACTCTTAGAAACACAGTACTTTACCTCTGGTAAGAAGAAGCAGAAAATGTCAGCTGTTTCTTAATTTTATTTCATAAAATTTCTGTTCTATTCAAAGCTAGTTCCTTCTAATAAAAAAGAATCAGTATCCAATGAAATGTATGAATTGAAATAGTTAGAAACAAGAATTTGATATTTGTTTTGTTTTGTTTTGATACGGGATTTTTGGACTGGAACAGGCGGGGTTCCTCTGGGCAGGATGGCTTCCCTGGATTCTTTGTCCATGGGAGTCAAAGAATGAAACCATGGATGGAAAATGGTATAGAAAAGGTGGAAAGTTATTGAAGAACAAGCACAAACTCCCACGTGGGGAGGGGGAAAGAGTCCCACCGAGTTCCTTTTTCCCCGGTTTATAAAGGCTGCAGCTTTTGTGCCTCCATATTCCCTCTGATTGGTCACTATTCCCCTTTGATTTGGTCACTATAGCAACTCCTGAGCTCAAAGGTCAAACTTCACATGGGACATGTGGGACCCTCCTTTTTATTTTGAAAATATAGACCTTTGGCTACTCCCAGTTCCCTTATCTTATGGAAATATAACTTCTGCCTTTCCCTTGTCTTATGGAAATGTAACTTCTGCCTCCCCCATTCCCTTGTCTTATGGAAATGTACCTTTTTGCAACTCTGTAGCCTTGTGTTTTTTCCATGGACGCCCCCTTAATTTTAAAAATTCCATAAACCTGCCTATTTTCACCCCTAAAAATTCCTATTTCAGTTTCTACTCCTTTATTTCTTGGTTTGGTTTTTCTTTGGTTTCTTAATTTTGCAAATTAAACTAAATAGAAGAGAGCAAGTGTTACTTTAAATACTCACAGTCAACATTTTCATTGTACTGTGCTTTTTTAAAAAACAAAAGTTCATCATGATACTTTGTTTTAATAATGCTAGAAAGTACAAAATTTAAAAATAAAATATCTTATGAGTAAAGATGATATAAAAATTTCTTCCATGATAAATTAATTTTTAAAAGCAGATTTTAGATTAGGTATAGGATAATCTCATTTTATTAAATGAAAATGTCTCTGCATAAACATACACACCTGCATACATATACATCCACATATTTGATCATGGGTATATGACCCTATATAATGATAGGATAATCTTTTTACTCACTTTTTAGTCTAAGTTTACAAGCCATTATATTCATCTAGTTTTGCCCCTATATCTCTGGTTTTTTACTCTTATTTTCCTTTGCTAGTTTTGCTACTCCTTAAGTCACATAAGCTTCATAGTCAGCTAAAGATATGCTCTTAACTCTATTCTCATTACATCTACAATCACTTTCTTAGTGATTGCAACCACTCTCTATCTTTATATAGCATCACTTAGCTTATATTTCCTTTCTGGATCTCTTCCCTGGATCCAAACTCATGTCCATCTGCTCATTTAACATCTCCACTTGAATGACATACAATCACCTCAAACTTAATATGTCTAAAATTGAATTTCTGATCCTTAAACCCTCCCAAACTTGTTTAATAGTCTCGCCATCGCACCTTATGAAAACTCTGTCTTTCCAGTTTCATGGGCTTAAACATTGGGTGGCATCCTTGTTCCATACCCCCCAAACCTCACCCCCATCTAAAACAGTACCAGCTGTTGGGTTTACCTTCAAATTTTACACTAAATTTAATCACTACAGTAATTTCTGGGACCACACATTAGTCCAAATTCTTTTCCTGCCTGAGTTATTGCAAATCTTTCTTGTCTCCCTTATTCATCCTTTGTCTTCAGTCTTTCTCAACATAGCCAGCATCACTATTTAAAACTAGACTGAAATAATTTCTCTTTTGCTAAAAATCCTCCAATATTTATTTTTTATCTGCCTCAGAGTGAAAATCAAAATACTTACTTAGACATATATCCTTGGACTTCCCTACCGGGTAATACTAATATTTCCTTTTTTACCCTTTCCCTCCAATTCATTCACATATGTCCTTGTTGCCTTTTGACATTCTAGTCAACTCTCATTTCAGAGTGTTTGCTCTTCTATCTGCCTGGAAGTCCTTTTCCAGAGGTCTGAATGGGTTGACTTATCCATTCCTCTGTGCAATTTTCCCAGCCAGGTAATCTAAAATTTCAGTATATATTCCCCTAACACTTCCTAATTTTATTTTTCTCTTCAATACATATCATTATTTTTTACTTGCTTTTTCCTAATATATAATCAAAATGTAAGCTTCATGAAGGAATATATTATTTTATTGTTCAATTCTGTATCTTCAGGGCCTACAACAGTACCTGGCACATGGTAAGTACTTAATGAAGTCACTCTTTCCAGGTTTATAAGGAAAAATAAGAGAAGGGAAAACCTTTAGTTCTTTTTTCACATCTTTCTAAACAGGTAAATTTTCTTTCTTTTTTGTTCTTGTTTTAAAAATAGTATGATGCAAACTTTTTGTGGTAAAATTGGAAATTCTAACAACATTTTTCTAACTGATTGATAATTTCTAAGTTTAGGTTCTAAATGCCATGGTATTTGTTGTTCTCATACATCCAAATATGGAAAGCATTGCTAATTGCTTCCATAGGTAAAACCAATGACATTATTATTATAGTGCAGAACAACTTGGCAGATGTCATAATTTATTTATACCAGGATAGGAAAGCTGAAGGCTGGCTTACCTATGTCAGTCTCATTGGTAAGTGAACATTCCATCAGAAGAGAAAGGCAGCTCATCTGAATGGGAAGTATCTTCAAAAAGAGCCACAGGACAGAGAAGCCACATGGGCAATATTCAAAATTCCGGGTAAATAACACATATATTTGATGGAGGAAACTGGTACCAGGGATAAGAGGACCTTGCTTTGAACTGAGTTTTAGGTGAAGATTCTCATATATAATTATGGGAATTTGAAACAGCTATTTGGGCCCCAAACTACAACTGGGACATGTTACACTCATAATAACGGGGAGAGAGTAGACACAGGTTCTGAAACAAGGCATTCAAGACTATTGTTAGCAAAGAGGATAAATTTTGGCTAATGCAGAAACCTAATGGTCAGCACTGGAATTAATTTTTTCTATTCAGTAACTGTAGCTCCAATGCAGAAATACAGTGGTCAGTCATAGCACAGTGCCTCAGGTTGTCTAGATTTTGAGGAAGAAAATGCATTGTTTATGTCTACCCTGCTTACAGTCTGCATTGGTCGGTGCCCTTGCAAAGGGGAGGTGACATGGGATCAGAGGAAACTAGTACAGGAGTTGTCGGAGCACCACAAGTTCTAATACTTGGAGTACTTATTCCTAAATCCTGCTTACAGCGCTAATTGTGATAGCAAGTTCCTCCTTGAACCCTGCCCGCTGCTCCAAGTGTTGGAAGCACTCACTGCTGTATCCTGCCGACTGGCCAAGTGTGGGAGCACAGGTCCTGATCCTTCCCTACTATGCCAACTGTCAAGTCCAAGCCCCCCTGCCAGGGACTGGACCTTCTTGGATGCTGGGTAGTAGACAGAGAAGCCATGAGAAGTAGTGGGTATATGAAAGAGTCTTCACTGTAGAAGTTAGTGACCCTGTAGCCATTGCTAACAAGGAACCATTAGACAAAACAGTCCTTCAAAGCAAAGTCCCATACTGTAGGTAGCTGCACACCAGGTAGGTAACAATACATCTTTCCCACATAGTAGCAGCTTCTGTACCCACAGCTAGTATCAGAGCAGTCACATGCTGCCTCTGGACCCACAGCTTCACATAGTAGCTGTATCTGAGCTTTCTCTGTCCTAGTAGCCTCTCTCTAGCACTTATAGCCCCTCTCTCTAGCACACTGGCTGGTCAGTAACATGTATTATACTACTTAGACAAAAGAGGCTTCTTGCCAAATAGTAAAATTATATTTGAGTTATAGAAGGGCACAGTGTACTGTGAGATTGCTGTGTCCTTGCACCTGTGTCCTTAATCCTTGGACACTGTGATTAAGATTCCCATGCTCAAGTGGCCTTGGCCATCTGGCATACTGTAGATAGGGCCTTTCACACTCTAATTGGCCTTGAGCATCTGGAGACTCTGGTATGATTCCCACAGGAGTTTATTTTGATTTTTAACAAACATGTTTTCACTGTAAATAAGTTTACTTGTTCATTCATTCATTCATTCATTCATTCATTTATGCAACCAATAGTTATTTGATTGCTTCTTAAATGTCACTTTGAGATAGGTACTGACAATAGAGCAACAAATACGACAGATTCAGTCCTTGACTTTATGGATTTTGCTTTAGTCATAACTTTTCTATTTAATGTATTGTCATATGTGAAATAAATGTTTAAAATGTTTTTTTTAGCTTTATGTCTTGTTCTATCTTAAAACATCTTTACCTTTCAGTCTAATATAAAATGCTATTTCACAATGGACCAAGGAACTGCTCAATGATCAGAAGTATCTTTCCTTCAGTTAATGACAATCTAGCATCATTTCCAACTCTAAGTAGTCATAGATGATTAAAATGGAGAAGGGATGCTAAATATTTCCTAGTCCAAACTTGTTATTTTAAGTATCTGAGGCCTAGAGAAGATATAATGCATGCCAAAATTTATGTAGAAAATAGTCAAATCATCTGGGATAAGAGTGGGTATCTTCTGATACCATAGATGACTGCATTTCTCTCTGTGATGCTAACAGGCTTCATGTTAAAACCACATCTTAGAGTAGACTTTGTATTTGCCAATTATTTCCATATATACCTTGATCTTCTCTTCAAATTAGAACATTCATGTTATTTCTCTTAGGGGGAAAAACTGGTTTTAATTTGTCTGTATTTCCATTCTATATAACAAATAGAAGAGATTGTTGCAGGGAGGGGGAGCTATTGAAAGTCATTAAAAATAAAGAAATAATTATGCTATAAATTTCAACCTAAGAAATCAAAGTTTGCAGTTAAAAAGGTATATTAAACAAAAATGTTAACATTGGATTTCTTTATAGAAAAATTGAGCAAAAGGTCAATTGTGTTCACAGGTGCATCCATTATCATTTTTTTCCTTTCTATTTTCATTAATCAAGAACATTTTTATGCATGAATTGAACTTGAGGAAAATCAGAGTTAAGAAATGAGTGGGGGAGAGGCAGGCACATCTTATCTTAACTGTTTATTGGTATAGTCCCCCCTCCCCTGTTGGTTGGTTGGTATTGTTGCTATAGCCAGTGACTAGGCATGGGTAGCACTTCAAAGCAGGTGAATGATCACTGGCTTCTATCAGGCCTGAAGTTTCTCCTGATCTCATCTGGAGGTGACCATCAGTCTCTGTGACTACCTCATTTATATGCCACTAGAGGCCCAGTGCACAAAATTCATGCATGGGGGTGGGGGGAGAGGGGCAGGGGGCAGTGTGTGTCCCTCAGCCCAGCCTGCACCCTCTCCAATCTGGAACCCCTCGAGGGATTTCCGACTGCCAAATTAGGCCTGATAGATGGGCAGTCAGACATCCCTCTCACAATCCAGGACTGCTGTGTCCCAACCGCTCGCTTCCTGCCTGCCTGATTGCCCCTAATGTCTTCTGCCTGCCAGCCTGATCACCCCCTAACCACTCCCCTGCCAGCCTGATAGATGCTTAACTGCTTCTCTGCCAGCCCGATTGCCCCTAACTGCCCTCCCCTGCTGGCCTGGTTGCCCCTAACTGTCCTCCCCTGCAGGCCTGGTCACCCTCAACTGCCCTCCCTGCAGGCCTTGTCCCTCCCAACTGCTCTCTCCTGCAGGCCTGGTAACTTCTAACTGCCCTCCCCTACTGGCCCAGTCACCCCTAACTGCCCTCCCCTGCTGGCCTGGTCCCCTCCCAACTTCCCTCTCCTGCAGGCCTGGTTGCCCCCAACCGCCTTCCCCTGAAGGCCTGGTCGCCCCCAACTGCCCTCCTCTGCCGGCCCAATCACCCCCAACTGTCCTCCCTTGCAGGCCATCTTGTGGTGTCCATCTTGTGTCCACATGGGGGTGGCCATCTTTGACCACATGGGGCAGCCATCTTGTGTTGGAGTGATGGTCAATTTGCATGTTACTTCTTTATTATATAGGATTATTTCCTTTTGCCTCACATTTCCATCCAGGATAACTCAGTTCGACACACAGCTCAAGAACAGTCTGGAAGGTACAGAAGGCACCAAAACTATAACATATGTATGTCACTGCCTTGTGTCTCTTTGAGCTTTATGTTTTATATAGCACCTTGGTTGGTCCTTCTTCAGAATGTTCCTCTGCCAATCATTTTAAGGAAGGAGCGCCTTGGTCTTACAGAACTCTCCCTCAAACCACCTGAGCAGCAGGGTTGTTTTCGAAGCTGATTGCTCCTCATCACAACCCAGTTTCAGCATGGAAGCCTGAGATCTCCAAACCAGCAGAGGCTGCTGTTGATTCCATCAGAGAGAAGCATCCTCAATACTGGTCAATTCTTCAAGTATTTATGCTGAGAACTCTTGGGACTACAAGGAGCACTTTTTTCTGAGAACATTATTTGGGACTTGAGTGGACTGCAGACCCATGGACATGGATTCATCACATCAGGTTTTAAACATTTGGGTTTTCGTCTAAATATGCTTAGAACATCAAAACTAGAATCTCTCTCTATTCTTTCCATTTTCATTATTCTCCACTACCTCCCTGTATCTTCATATAGTCTTCCCACTATGCCTTTCTATATCCAAGTTTTTTATTTTTATAAGGAAATGGTCATATAGGATTAGAGCTAACCCTAATTATAATTTAACTTAATTATCTCCTTCCAAATACAGTTAGATTCTGAGATTCTGGGGATTAGGACATTAACATACAAACTTTTAGGAGACAAAATTCAGCCCCTAACATTGTTGTTGATTTGTACACATTTCTATGGGAGAAAATGAAAAAAATCAAGAACTCTGTTTTAAAAATTACTTTAGGACATTTAAAAGGAGAATAGGGGAAGGCAGTCATCTTAAATGGATACTTTATACAGCACATGTGTAGTGTTGGCATTTCTCTATTTTCCCCAGTATCAGCAGACAACGTAAAAGCTCTTTATGTGTGGTTATGCCAGCAGTCTATGATAATCTCCATGCTAATGCTTTTTTGTGATTTGGGTTCATACTTTTTTCTCTCCTGAAAAATTTGACGACTGTTTCACAATTCTTCTCTCCTATTTGAATATTGCTATCACTATGAATGTGATTTCAACATTGATGAGGACAAACTTACCAATATAATAGTCACATTACTCTTAAGCATTTGGACTCTTACAACTGTTTTCTTTTCTTTTCTTTTCTTTTCTTTTCTTTTCTTTTCTTTTCTTTTCTTTTCTTTTCTTTTCTTTTTTCTTTTCTTTTCTTTTCTTTTCTTTTCTTTTCCTTTTCTTTTCTCTTCTTTTCTTTTCTTTTCTCTTCTTTTCTTTTCTTTTCTTTTTCCATCACTATCTCCTCTATGCCCTCTTCACCTCCACCACCCCTTCTCTGCAATGACCTATCTATGAGTTCTCTCTCTTTTCTCTTTTTTGCTTAATCCCACCCTCCCTCCCCCAACACACACACACACACACACACACACACACACACACACACACACACACACACACACACACACACACACACGACACTCCTGCCCCCCTTGAGCTTGTTTGCTCCCTACCTATGAGTCTGTCTCTATTTTGCCCGGTAGTTCAGTTTGTCTTACAACTCTTTTTTATTTATTTTTATTTTTATTGATTTCAGGGAAGAAGGGAGAGGGAGAGATACAAACATCAATGATGAGAGATAATCATTGATCAGCTGCCTCCTGCAGCGCCCCTACTGGGGATCGAGTTCACAACCCAGGCATGTGCCCTTGACCTGAATTGAACCCAGTACCCTTCAGTCCACAGGCTGATGCTCTATCCACTTAGCCAAACTGGCTATGGCTGTCTTACAACTCTTAAACTCTACTTCATTTTACTCCTTATCTTTCGTTACCTCAACTTTCTTTTATTCAGCATGTAGTCATTGTAGGCATACAATGTAACATCTTCCTGGAAAGTACTGAGGATATATAAAGATGAGTATTACCTGCTCTCTGCCCTTAAGAAGTGTCAATCTTGAGGAGAAAGAATATAAGAAAAAAATTGTATTACACAGAAAATGTATTATTTTAAAAAATTATTTACTTACTCTACAAATATAAAATAATAATAGGTAACACTGTTGAGAGCTATCATTGTTCTATATGTTTAACATATCTTAATTCATTTTAATTCTCACAAAAAAGCATATAAGGCAGGTCTTATAATCTCTGCTTTATGTTGAAAAAAACTGAGATACTAAGTCAAATAAGTGATTCAAGGGCATACAGTTTATAAATATCAAAGCTGGGACTTGAACCTAAGCAGTCTGGCTCCAGAGTCCTTTCAATAACTATACCGTGCTGCCTTTTTTGTAAGTGCAGTTATGCAATGAATCTAAATTGACATCCTTGAAGTAATAGTACCTACATGCCTGAGGTTGCCCAGCTGGAAATGGTAGTCATCCTACCAGGTCAGGCCAGCCAAGGGTCCAGAGCAGCCCTCCTCCCCACACCAGCCTGACAACTCAGCAGTCCTCACGCTGCCAATAATATATCAGAGAGACAAAAATGAGTTTGGGTGTCATAAGGTTAGGATTTTGGATAAAGGTGTCAGAATGACATGCAATAAACTTGGCTGAATCCACTAGCTTCCCATGAAGAGCTCTCCTTTGTATCATGGTCAAGCCAGGTCTTGCCCCAAGAGTATGAACCAGAATCTAAGGGTAAAGGGAGCAGGAACAAGGGAGAGGACAAGCCAGAAGAGGAGTGGAGCCGCCATTCCTGCGGATGGGTGCAACCTCACAATAGTTCCCTTCTTTGCCTTCAGTTAAATGGGTCCTGTTTCTCTGTAAGGAAAATTCCTGCTCTGGCTCTATATTGCTTGTATTGGGCAGCAGCACTTGAAGTTAAAATTAAATTTGGAAGCTCTTACAAGAAAAATTGGACACAGACTAAGGGACCTCCAAATGGGGATAAATTTTTTTGAAAATGTTGGTGATGAAAAATCTGGCACAGGAAATATGTCTGGCATTAAACCTATCTTTTGTAACAAGGAATCAAATGTGTATGACAACATTCTTAATTGTATAATGGAACTACTATAATGGTCTTTACTATTAATGCTTTCAGGAAATACATTTATTGAGAGATAATCACCTTTGTGTCTACACTAGGCACATGGAAATGCCCGTAAATTTTAGACCTGAGGTATATGCATTTGAGGTGGAAAGCTGTTGGGGGAGAAGACATGTGCCACACACCTTGAACGAGGAGGGGTATTTGGCTGATGAAGGACACACCTGGAGAGAGGAAACAGCATGAAACTAAGGCACTGAGAAAAGAGTAAGTCATTGTTAAGTACTCGTGAAAGTGTCTGGTCTGATTCATGTAAAGAGAGTGGAGATGAGGTGTTGAAGAGTGTTGCAATAGTGTGAAGTTTGTAGCATACAATGGAAGGTTAAGAACAATGGTTCTGAATCATATAACTTGGGTTTGGCTCAGCTTTGCAACACAGGCACAATAAGACTGAAGCCCAGTTAGGTTACCTCTCACAGCCTGTTTTCTTTCCCCCCCGTCCCTTTTTTTTTTTTACCTTTGTGAATTAAATGAGATAATGCAATGCAGTTAGCACAATGCATAGGGAAAATATTAGCTTTTATTGTTTTCACTTTTACCATTATTCTAAAAGTAGCAAAGGCTTGTATGTGAAGGCCTTGAAAATGTATAAGGTTGGATTTAATGTTGTGGAAAGTGCTAAATTCTTGAGCAGAATAAAGTGATAGATTCTGAATAAAGTGATAAGATTTCATCTGATAGTACATTGAAGCTAAATTGGAAAAGAATAATAAGAATATATAACTTGGATCTCTTGCCAAGGATAAGAATCTTTATATAAAATAGACTTTCTCATTGAAAGTTAGAAAATCCACCTCTTAGATTTCTAGAACTACTCTATTTAAAATGTTCAATTTTTCAATAATCTAGGCACCTAAGCTGCTCCCCTTTTCCTTTTCCTGACTGTTGGGGCCATTTATTAATTAGATATTTATACTTGCCTGAAGTCATGTAACACTATTGACCAACATAGGACTTTTTTTTTGGCTCTCATTGTTTCTTAATATTCCCTTTTCTCTGAATGTATTTTACAAATTACTCCCCCATGCTTTGGCTGAGGGACAGTTAAGGTAATGACCACACAATGGACAATTGTGCAATTTCAAAGCGCAACTCTCTGGTACACATTAAGTACTTATATTTAATTAGTAACTTAATAGATCAAATTGCATATTATTCTAATTATTCAAAGCTGTTTTAAAAATAAATGATGCATGTATATCATTCTTTTTATAAGAACACTGGTAATTACTAAATAAAAATTTAATGATTTACAACTGGCTTAACCACATACATGGCATATTATAATATACCACTTTTATATCAATCCCAGACAGTAAATAATCAAATATAACCTTTAAATGCATACATTTAATACAGAATCATGATCTTCACTAGTTAGAAAATAAAATTATCTGATTATACTCTCATTTCAGTTAAAAAGAAAATTCTGTTACAACCTAAGTAACTAAATTTTGCTTTAGCCAGTTCAATTTATTTGTGTACTTTTTTTTTTGCCTTAAATGTTGATTCCCTACTTGCAAGATTTGAAAAGATTTCATATCATGAAATGATTTGATAATAAAAACTTAATATGAGCTTTATGATGACAATTATGGAAAAATTAAGCCTCTAGCCTAACTTAAGTGAATCTATTTGTCTTTATATTGCTATAATGGCATAGCAATCGGGCAGGATAGCAACTTAATTTTTTCTTTGTAGTTCATTTATTTGTGCAAGATTTATATTCAAACCCATGCTGTTGGAGTCAGAGTCATTGTCAGTCTTATGGAAGACTTCCTTCAATTATTCCTTACAATCTTATTGGGGTCACATTTTGAATACACACTCCAGGTCTATCATTCAAAAAATTCACTGCATTTTGATTTGCACAGATGAAATGAAAATGAGTAACTAAGACACTGGTTGGAAAATAAAATATATCTGTCTCTTCAAAATATGTTAAAAGATCAGAATATAAAGACCTACAAGGATTTCTCTTACCTTTCTCCACTCTGCAGTGTGACAATGGGCACTTACACTCCTAGATGACATCAGTATAGAATGCGAGCATCTCTTTGAAATCAGGTATTTCTGTGGCTTGTCAGATTCTAGGGAGGGTGAAAAATGAGCTGGCTGGGTGGAATGAATGTAGTGAAGAATTATGGGAAATGTAGTAGGAAATTGTAACTCAATAACAGTGGTAAAAGTAAAAGAGAAGGAATAATAACATTTGAAATGAAGACATGCTAATACATTAACTGACTTGGCTGTGCCATTGTAGTTCACCTAGGAGAGTTGAATATAGGCAACATATTAAAGATTATAAAATTATTATATAGAAGTCATTGTCACCAGGCTTCTGAACGCAATTCCTTGGTAACTGGATGTGAATATGCTTGTGCCTCCATCTGAAATATTGAAACAGGCTGGCATGAAACTAAACTTTGTCAGTCCTACAAAGACCACTTCAGAGGGTTTAAATACTCTTGTGGTCTCTGTTTCAGATTCACACAGTGTGTTTTGGTAGCTTTTTTTGGCTCACAGTTTTTCTTTTAAGCCAACATGTTAAAACTATATGTCATGTAAATATTCAATTGCCTACTTTTCTTAGAAATTTGTACATCTAGCAATACTGACCTCAGATTTCCATTGTGACAATAGACTTGAGAGAGGTATATCTTTAGCCAGTAAACATATTTCTCATAGTACACATTGTGCCCTTTTGTCTCCTTGATACTGTGACCAACTATTGATTGGGGTTTATCATCAGCCTTATAGCATATCATTTAGCCTTTCTTTTTATACTGGAAATTATATACATACTAGAGGCCCGGTGCACAAGATTCGTGCACTTGGAGGAGGGGGCGTCCCTCAGGCCGGACTGCACCCTCTCGCAGTCCTGGAGCCCTCAGGGGGCTTAGCCATCAGTCAGACATTCTTAGCGCTGCTGCGGAGGTGGGAGAGGCTCCCACCACTGCTGCTGCACTAGCCAGCCATGAGCCTGGCTTCTGGCTGAGTGGTGCTCCCCCTGGGGGAGCACACTGACCACCACAGGACAGCTTCTGCATTGAGCATCTGCCCCCTGGTGGTCAGTGCATGTCATAGTGACTGGTCATTCTGCTGTTCGGTCGATTTGCATATTAGCCTTTTATTATATAGGATAATATCTTATTATGGGTAAGGCCTCTAATTCAATTTTTTTTAGATAGTTAAAGAGAGGGGCAGAATTTTCACTGAGCCTGAAGCTAAAATTGCCCTTAGCTAAAAAATCTGCATACCACTGAGACACATCTTGGTGAGGCTCATTCTGAACCCCCACACTATTTTATTATTTGTGTAAGTATTGGGAACCATCTTATCTCTTTAGTGAAAGGAACCTTTTGTTATGTTACAATGACTAACTTTATCTCATGAGTTGTGTTTTGGCTTCAAGCCTGTATCCGGTATTCATGCAGCAACTTCAGCTCTTCTGTTCAATATTTACCTGACATATCTTTTATTTTATTTTCTCTAAATCTTACTAGATTTTTATGTATTAGATAGGAATAGCCCATGGACATAGACAATAGTCTGGAGAAGGCCTGGAAGGGGCAGGTGCAGGGTGGAGGAGATCAATGGGAAAAAAAATTAAAACAAAGGGACATCTGTAATACTTTCAACAATAAAGATACATTTTAAATAAAGGAAAATATCTTAGTTGAAAAGAGTTTTATGTGAAATAATATAAGTAATTGCTCTACACTGTACTTTATATTCTCAACTCCTCTCAAAGAGATATTAATTGACCCTATGTATTCACTTAATATTAATTGACCCTATGTTCACTGACTGCAAGACCGACTTCCGCCATGCTGACCCTGCACTGACTGATACGGGGGCTGCGAGCAGACCCTACTTTTCTCTCCGGGCCTCTGTCCGGGCCTGATCGCAGTCCCCTCGGCAGTCAGTGCTGGGTCGCTGTGGCGCCTGCAGTGCAGCAGTCAGCCATGGCAACCCAGCAGTGACTGCAGGACTGACTTCCGGTGTTCGGTCGAGCCTTTGGTCGTTTTGGACATTATGGACCCTGGCTCTTTATACAGTATATATAGATATTTTTACCTGTTACATTTTTGTCACCTTTTTGGGAACCTACTAGCAATTTGAATTTGTGACACCTGCTTGTTTGTCTCCCTATTGCCACAGTACATGATTAAACTACTCAGTCTGGTATACATTCAATGTTCTGTGATTGGGGCTCTGTAATTTATTCAGTGTGTGTTTATTGAATGCTTACCATAGTGTTACATACTGTAACAGTGGTGGTGGCACTAGTGGATTAAAAAGGACAGTTTCTGCTCTCAAGGATCCCTGAGTCTATGAGGACAAATTTCATAGAATTTTAATTCAATGGAGTGGTGAGTACTGTAAAGGGGTGCATTCATTAAATAATTTGTTACAGAAATACATAGGAGCCATCACAACTTTCACTAAGGCGAGAGATCTGGGAAGCTTTGACAGAGGAGATGACACCTGGACTATACTCTGAAGACTATGAATTTAATGTTTATGAAAATAATAATAATGCTCACAATTCTTTGATACTCCCTTTTTTTAAAAAAAACTACTCCTTCCCTTTGTTATGGAAGCAACCAGACACTCTGGGATCTCTCCCTTCTCCATCTTCTTCTTCAGGAAGAAGTCTTCTTCAGGATAAAATCTCTGGAAGTTCAGCATTGCTTCCATCTTCCCTCTGCTCCCAAGAGCCTTCAGAGCTCAAACAGGCTCTATGGTCCTCAACTAATTTTAGTTTATTTCATGGATAAAATATTCCTGTGTTACACAGTCTAAAACAATTATAGTTTGCATAAGTATATGTTTGCCGAGTTTTGAACAACTGCTTTAAATAATTTGGTGTGTGTGTGTGTGTGTGTGTGTGTGTGTGTGTGTGTGTGTGTGTGTGTGTGAGTGTTTAGAAGGCATAGACAATGATGGATCATTTTCTGAACTCTTAGGGTAATTTAAGATTTAAAAACACTGACATCGACAAATCATTTCTTAACACCTACAGTTATCATTAATATCTCTTACAGCAGAATCAAATTTTGTGTTTTCATGTATTCTATTTTTCTTAGTTAATTTAAAAAGAGTAGTTATCTTTATTAATTTATAATGTACAAGACACAATTAATACATTTTCATTTATTTTGGTTTAAAATTATTTGTAAATTCTAAAAGAACTCATTTATAAACATAATTGAGAAAAAAATGAATAGTCAATGTTAAAAACTGTCGCAGGTCTGACCAAAGTATAGTGCATAGCCTGGAAAATGGATTTGTTGCCTTTTGATCAGAAAAGAAAAATGTTACTTGTTTGTCAAAGTGTAAACTTACTTATTATATTTAACCAAATATTGAATTATTCATAGTTTGAAAACTATATTCTTTATGTGTGTATCTCTAAATAATCAATATAAGTAAAATATACTTTTCCATATAACGTATAAGTGAAATTATATAATGTTTGTCTTCTTCCTCTGACTGATGTTTCACTTAGCATAATAACCTATAGGTCCATCCATGCTGTTGCAAATGGAAAATTGTCAATTTTTATGACCAAGTGACATCCCAATGTATATATGCACCACAACATTTTTATCCTCTTGTATATCGATGGATATAAATAAATCAATAAACAGTGTTGGCAAGGATGTAGAGAAAAGTGAACCCTTACACACTGTTGGTAGGATTTGCAAATTGGTACAGCCACTATGAAAAATAGTATGCAAGGTCCTCAAAAACATTAAAAATGGAACTTCTTATGACTCAGCAATTCCACTTCTGGGTATATAACCAAAGAAATCCAAAACATAATTTGAAAGAATATATGCACCCCTATGTTCATCATAACATTATTTACAACTAGAGGCCCAGTGCACGAAATTTGTGCACTGGAGGGGGGTGTCCCTCAACCCAGCCTGCACCCTCTCCAATCTGGGACCCCTTGGGGGATGTCTGACACAGGGTCAGGCCTAAACGGGCAGTCAGACATCCCTCTCACAATCCGGGACTGCTGGCTCCCAACCGCTCACCTGCCTGCCAGCCTGATCACCCCCTAACCACTCCCCTGCTAGCCTGATTGACACCTAACTGCTCCCCTGCTGGCCCGATTGCCCCCAACTGCTCTCCTCTGCTGGCCCGGTCACCCCTAACTGCTCTCCCCTGCAGGCCCGGTTGCCCTCCCCTGCAGGCCTGCCCTCCCCTGCAGGCCCGGTTGCCCCCAACTGCCCTCCCCTGCAGGCCTGGTCCCTCCCCAACTGCCCTGCCCTGCCAGCCATCTTATGGCAACCATCTTGTGTCCACATGGGGGTGGCCATCTTTGACCACATGGGGGCAGCCATCTTGTGTGTTGGAGTGATGGTCGATTTGCATATTACCCCCTTATTAGTTAGGATAGCCAAAATGGCAGGAACCCAAATGCCAATCAATAGATGAGTGGATAAAAAAAAGTGGTGGTACATATATACAATGGAGTATTACTTGGCCATAAAAAGCATAAAATTTTACCATTTGTGACAACATGGCCCTAAATGGTATTATGCTAAGTGAAATATGTCAGTCAGAAAAATATGTATACCATATGATTTCACTTATATGTGGAATCTAAAGAACAAAATTGAAACAGACTCATAGACACAGACAAAGACTGATGGTTGCCAGAGAGGAGTGAAGTTGGAGGACTGGATGAAAAAGTTGAAGGAATTAAGAAGTACAAATTGGTAATTACAAAATAGTCATGGGGATATAAAGTATAGCATAAGGAATGTAGTTAATAGTACTGTAATAACTATGTATGGTGCCAGGTGAGTACTAGAAATATCTGGAGGAATACTTTGTAAAGTGTATGATTATCTAAGCACTACATTGTACACCTAAATCTAATATAAAATAATATTAAATATAAACTGTAATTGAAAAAATATATACTATATATTTAAGTCTTCAAAGACATATAAGAGGTAATATATGTATATATATAATATTTATCATATATCTATAGCATATATATAACTTTGGTTTTTTATTTTTGTCTATTAAAATCAGCTCTCAAATAAACTGCAAAAATATCCCCTTAAAAGCAAATAAAAAAGGAAATAATAGTTTTTAAAAATATTATTAAATTTAAACATTGTAATGCTTTCTATTCTTTCTTTACTTATTAAAAAAGATACCAAGTTATACTTCAAATTCAGGAATTCTACATACTCAGCCTATAAAGAGTATTTATTGAAACATCCACGCATTTTAAGTTTTATACTGTGTTCCTTTTCCCTAATAATTTAACTTAATTCAATGCCCCTAATTAATGAAAATCAATCTACATTTTATAACGCAAAGTACAGCATTAGTACTTCATAAAAATAAAAATAAAATAAAAAGCCTTGGTTCTACCATTTTTGAAATGAGACCAAAACTTAATAGAGAAGGATTGAGTGGAGAGTACTTTCCACTCAATTTTGGTCTGCTTCCTAAAATAAGTTCGGAGTTGGCACCAAAGATTTCAAATTCAGAGAAGAATAGGAAATTATACTATACTGTTGCTTCAATTGAATTTCTTTGTACTGTTTTGTACTATTATCATGGCTACACTCTTGATCCCACTGCATAGCAGAAATGTCCATATTTCAAGTGCCTATTGTTATAATTATGGAACAGCCTTGGTTGTGAGACAATCTGGTTACTTCAATGAACACAGAGTGATAACTGAGATTACAAGCATGAATCTATTCTACAAGGCAGTTATGGGCTGCAAGACAGTGACTTGGTTTAAGGGACCAATCTAGAAACCTTAGAAGGGTTTCCCTGGGCTAATAACCTAGTGCCCAAGTGTCATATGAAACTAATGTGATGCCAGGGTATCCAATTATATGGGCCGGATAATAAAGTGGGAACTTTATTTGAGAAATAATTATTATCTTGTTACCTGGCCATACAAAATCAAACTTTAGCCAGTGAATTTGGGAAAATCAAGAACTAGTCCCATGGAAGAAAATGGCAAGATATAAGTTGTGTACAAGGAACACAGGCAGAGAAATTGAATTTCAAGATAAGACTACTTAGGAGCAGTTCACTCATTTGGCACATATTTATAGACTAGTGGCCAGGTGCACAAAATTCATGCACATTAAAAGGGAATTAATTAGAGGAAATATTTTAATACTGCTATTTGCCCTTTCTCTATAATAGAAGTGTCAGAGATGAAAGTAAATTAGTAAAATGTGTATGAAAATCTCCTTCCTGTCAGAGTCTGGGGCACGCTGTGGGACAGAGTCAATTCCCCACCCACCCGCGCACGCCTCGAAATTGTGAAAGACCCAGACCCAGCTGGCCCCACCCCTGTCAAGCCCGCAGGGCTGGGGGCCCAGCCTCAGGTCCCCCGTCAAGCCCCACTGGGCAGAAGGCTCGGCCTCAGGTCCCCCAGCCCCAGCACCAGAGCGAGGAGTGTGGCCTCAGCCCTGGTGCAAGGGCATGAGGGTGCGAGAGCACGATGACCATTTGCACATTAGCTCTTTGTTATATAGGGTAAATAGAGGCCCAGTGCACCAAATTCATGCACAGAGAAGCGGGTGTTCCTCAGCGTGGCCTGCACCCTCTCCAATCCGGGACATCCCTCTCGCAATCTGGGACCACTGGCTCCTAACCGCTCACCTGCTTGCCTGCCTGATCACCCATAACCCCTCTGCCTGCCTGCCTGATGCCCCTAACTGCTACCCTGCCTGATCACCCCTAACCACTCTGCCTGCCTGCCTGATCACCCCTAACCACCTCTGCCTGCCTTCCAGATCACCCCTAACCATTGCCTGCCTACCTGATCACCCTTAACTGCTTGCTAGGGGGCAAGGCCAGCCCTGCAAGGGGCTGTCTGCCTACCTGATCAACCCTAACCGCAGGCCTGCCTACCTGGTCAGCCCTAACCATTCTGCCTGCCTGCCTGATCACCCCTAACTGCTTTTTGGGGGGCAGGGCCATCCCTGCGAGGGGCTGTCTGCCTACTTTTTAAAAAAATATATTTTATTGACTTTTTTACAGAGAGGAAGGGAGAGGGATAGAGAGTTAGAAACAAAGATGAGAGAGAAACATCGATCAGCTACTTCCTGCACACCCCCTACTGGGGATGTGCCCACAACCAAGGTACATGCCCTTGATTGGAATTGAACCTGGGACCCTTCAGTCCTCAGGCCGACACTCTATCCACTGAGGCAAAAATGTTAGGGCCCATTTGCCTACCTGATCGCCCCTAACCACTGGTCTGCCTACCTGATTGCCCCTAATCACTTGCCTGCCTACCTTATCATCCCTAAGCACTGGTCTGCATGCCTGATCACACCTAACCACTTGCCTGCCTACCTGATCACTCCTAACCACTGGCCTGCCTACCTGAACACCCCTAACCACTCTTCCTGACTGCCTGATCGCCCCTAACTGCTTGCTTGGGGGCGGGGACAGCCCAGTGAGGGCCATGGTGATTCTGGTCTAATGGTTGTTATGGTCGTTTGTCAGGTCCAGCCTGACGGGTTGAACCAGCTGAGGTAGGGAGGTGGGACTGAGAAAAGAAAGAAAGACAGGACAGCAGGAATCGGGAGGACTACAGGTCTTCTTCGAGAGTCTGTAGCAAGTTTATTAACTACGCAATGCCTTTTATACACAAAACACTGAATAGGAGGTCTGTCAAGAGGAATGTCTTTGTTCCTCTTAATCACTAAGGGAGGGACAGAGCAGAAGGACAAATTCTTGGTACAGAAAATCTCAGTAAAATAGTTACAGACTTCTTGATAAGCCATGAAAGGCTGTTCTCATTCTACAAAGGTTGCTCTCATTCTACAGATAACCGCCATCCAAACAAGTCTGGGAAAGCTGTGTGGGTAAGGGTCCCGTCCTTGCTAGCCCCTTCAGGTGCAAGGACCGTGTCACCTTACACCTGGTCTCCAACAGTCGTGATGCCATTACGGTCTCTGGCTTTTTATTATATAGGATTGCTAAGTGCTATGTACCTGCCGAGAAATAGATATGAAATGTAAGACAGAGCCCCTATTCTCAAGGATATCATAGTTTAATGAATTATTTAGGCCCCTGCACTGATTGTTATATACAATAGTGGCCCAGTGCACAAAATTCGTGCACGGGGGTGTGTGTCCCTCAGCCTGGCCTGCACCCTCTCCAATCTGGGACCCCTAGGTGAATGTCCAAATGCCGGACTGATTGCCCTAACTGCTTCTGCCTGCCAGCATGATCACCCCCTAACCGCTCCCCTGCCAGCCTGATAGACACTTAACTGCTCCCCTGCCAGCCCAATCACCCCCACCTGCCCTCCCCTGCTAGCCCGATTGCCCACAACTCTCCTCCCCTGCTTTCCCAATAGCCCACAACCTCCCTCCCCTGTCGCGACCCTCCTCCTCCTCTGAGACCAGCCTTCTCCATGCCATGCAGAGCAACGGGACCCCCAGGCCTCACCATGTGGAGCGGCCGCTGAGCCCTGCCTCCACTGTGCACATGGCCATCTTGTGGCAGCCATCTTGTGACGACATTGCATACAAGGGCCATCTAGGCTTTTACTAGTATAGACTAGTGGCCAGGTACACGAAATTTGTGCATGGGGGGGAGTGGTGTCCCTCAGCCCAGCCTGCACCCTCTCCAATCTGGGACCTCTCAGGGGATATCTGACTGCTGGTTTAGGCACGATCTCTGTGGGATCAGACCTAAACTGGCAGTCAGACATCCCTCTCACAATCCAGGACTGCTGGCTTCTAACTGCTCACCTGCCTGCCAGCCTGATCGCCCCCAACTGCCCCCCACCGGCCTGCTCATCCCCAACTGCCCCCCTCTGCTGGCCTGATTGCCCTAAACCACCTCTACCTCAGCCCTGCCACCATGGCTTTGTCCAGAAGGATGTCCGGAAGGTCTCCTGGAAGGTGTCCCAGTCTAATCAGCATATTACCCTTTTATTAGTATAGAAGATAGAGGCCTGGTGCATGGGTGGGGGTCCAGCTGGTCTGCCCTGAAGGGGGTCCCAGATCAGGGTGGGAGTCCCCTTGGGGGCCGGGGCCAGCCTGGGCAAGGGGCCTGGGGCCATTTTCAGGCCATTCACACCCCAATCTAGGTGGGGGGTCCCTGCTGGGGGACAGGGCCAGCCTGAGGGAGGGGCTGAGGGCCGTTTGCAGGCTGGACATGCCCCCATTGGGGTGGGGGTCCCCGTTGGGGGTCATGGCCAGCCTGGGTGAGGGGCTGAGGGCTGTTTGCAGTCTGGCCACACCCCCATCGGGTGGGGGTCCCCACTGGGGGGGGCATGGCCAGCCTGGGCAAGGGGCTGATGGCCGTTTGCATGTCACCACACCCCCATTGGGGTGAGGGTCCCCGCTGGGGGCGGGGTGGGCCTGGGCAAGAAGCTGATGGCCGTTTGCAGGCTGGCCATGCCCCCATTGGGATGAGGGTCCCCACTGGGGGCAAGGCCTGCCTGGTTGAGGGGCTGAGGGCCATTTGCAGGTTGGCCACATCCCCATCAGGGTGGAGGTCTCTGCTTGGGGCAGGCCAGCCTGGGCGAGGGACTGAGGGCTGTTTGCAGGCCATCAACGCCCCCATTAGGGTCTCTGTTGGGGGTGGGGCCAGCCTGGGTGAGGGGCTGAGGACTGTTTGCAGGCTGGCCACACCCTCATCGGGGTGGGGGTCCCTCCTGGGAGCGGGGCGACCTGGGCCGGGGGCGGGGTGGCCTGGGCAAGGGCCTGGGGGCAGTTTGCAGGCCGGCTAAGCCCCCAGCTTTGTCCAGAAGGACGTCAAGAAGGTCCCTGGAAGGTCTCCCGGTCTAATTAGCATGTTACTTTTTTATTAGTATAGATTATTGTGTTATTTATTTTTATTGGAACTGTAAACCTACTTTTGCCCACCCCTGTATAAGAACTACAAGGAGCTATAATGTTGGAGAGAAAGTCAAGGTCAAATCAAGAAGTATCTGACTTTCCCTTTTAAGGTGTCAGAAGTTTTTCTGTTCAAATGATGGAACTCTGATTGAATTAATCAGGAGAGTGATAATGATAAGATTCACATTTTAATTCGATTACTGGTAGCTCAGGAGATTATATGTGTGGGCCTAAAAGATTAAAGAAGAATTGAGAGGCTACGTCAGTAGCTACATGAAGACGTCTTGGAAACAAAGTAAGTAAAGCTTCAAGGATAGAAAATACATTTAATGGAGAGGGTAATCTAAGGTGTCAAATACAGGAAAGAAGGGGACTTTTGCCATCTGTGATGGAGTGAGGCATGACCAGAAGTGAGGAAACAGAGCCTGCAAAAGTGGACAATCTTTGTGAGAATGTAATGGAAGCAACTGCATTGTAGCCAGAGGCATGCATTTAGAATTAAGTGATTTTTTTATTGCTGATTATTGTTAGGGTGGAAAAGATGTAAACATGTTTCCCTGCTAAAGGGAAACATTCAGAAGAGAAAGATTCTGCAGGTGGAAAGATAGCAGAGATGGTTAAGTCCCAGGAGTAGGAGAGGGAGTGAAATCAAAGTCCAAATTAGTGGTGGATTTAAACCTGAATAATTCATGAGGGAAATCTTATCATCAGAGATTAAAGGAAAAGAAGTGAGGAGCTTTAATGTAGTGTAGATAACTGAAAGATGAGATTGTTCATACCTGATTTTCTCTATCTTCTCTAGAAGAGATGAGCAAAATTGATGAACAAGGTGCTGGAGAATTCATGTATAGAATGGCCATTGGGGACATCAGAACATTGTAACCAGGACAAATACGTCTACAACTGATGCTAAAATTATTTTTACTCTAGAAATTTTGAAGCCAGGACAATAACAGGTATGAAATCACCTAATTTTCATTATAACGATTAATTCAAGTGTTAGATTTCAGTTTCTAAAACCAATTATTTTGCAGTGATTTGGGGATTTAAATGCAGTGACATTTTGTGATGAATGCTGTCATTGTTGAACTACTATTTCTATTGATCGTGTATATAAAAAACTTACTATATAATTTAAAAATAAAATTGCATAAACTGTATACTCACTTACATAGGCCTGCCCTCATATTCATTTATTAAGCCTATCTGCGCATACAGGTAGACAAGAGTTCATTCCATAAGTAATTCCACTTCTCAATCCTCAGTTCTCACTTCTCATCCTAAAACATAAATATAGGACAAGAAAAAATAATTGTCCTGAAATAAAAATCAATTGTATCAACCACTTAAATTTCATGGAATGAGATTACCTATAAAATAAGCCTCAGGTTGTGTTAATGACAAAATCAATACAATTATGGAAATGCCAAACACCGGTTCTTTTGAGACACTTTTCCTGACATCCTCAGGTTAAGTTGGGAGCTTTTCCTCAGTGCTCTCTTATTAAACCAAACATGCCTCTGGTGTAGTACTCCATGAGACAGGATTAGGTTCTCCTATCTACCTCCCATAATATATGCAGTCCTTTAAAAATCAGGAATGTAGTTTGTTTGTTTATATTTCTAGCACTTTGAAGACTGCTTGGTACATTGTAGGCAATCACTAACTGGTAACTGAATACAACATTAAAAATAAGTGCATATTTTTTGAGGTGCAATATGCAGATCTTCTAACAGAAATTCACACATGAAACCTATATGTTCATGTTGACCAATGTAACCCCAATCAATTTAATAAATAAAGTTTTAAAAAAGAAGTGAATCATTGAATAAATAAGTGGGTAAATATTCTCATATTCAGAGAAGATATGTAGATTTCTTCAAATTACTGCCAAAAACATAGGTAATGCTACCATGTATTTCCTCAAAACAAAAAGATAAACTTTTTATTGTTGGCAGAAAAAATATGCCAAAAAATACCTAATTTATACACACAATAGCTGTTGTCCTTTCTTATTTGTTTAGAAATGCTATATAAAACTAGGAGAATTGCCAAGGAGTAAATGTGTGCTTTTGCATTCAAGAATAACGTTGCATTACACAATACAACTGGCAAAAGGCTTTCTGGCCTCATATGCTATTGCTCAGTAAGAGCAACTTCAGTTAACAGTGAAAGTCACCGCACTGCAACAGGAATGTGAATCGCAGAGTAGACAGTGTTCTTTTATTGCTTTTTTGGGGTTTGCTAAGCAAAGACACACGGACAAGCTTTCTGCAGATTCTTTAATTTTTTTTTTTTTAATTAAAAGTATTAGGGTGGCATTGGTTAATACAATTATGTAAGTTTCATATGTGCATTTCTATGATGCATGATCTATATGTCGCTTTGTGTGCTCCAAAGTCAAATCATGTTCTGAGCAGATTCTTAATTTTACCAAATTTTTACTTTGTGTCCATTCTTTTAATCCTTATTTTGAATTCAGTTCATTTTTGTGATAAAAGAAAATAAGGTAATTAAGTGTTCATTTTATAACACAGCCATTAGGCCTAGGAATGAAATTTTCATTTTAGAAAATGTATTGCTTTGTAGTTTTAATAAAGAAAATACAACTTCCAGTATTGTTATTATTACATGCACTTAAACACTTATTAAAAGAGTTCACAGTGAATAATTTCTTACAGAATCAAATATTCGGAGGCTATATTCAAATTTGAAAGTTGCAACTTTTCCAAAAATGGTAGTTTTAGTTCAGGTTTAAAACGATTGACAATTTTAATGCTCTGTTATTAATTTTGAATTGTTTTAGAATTATTTCCTGTCTTCTCAAGTGAATTCATAGTATTAGTACTGCTAAATTTAGCTGTCACAAAAAAGATGTTATAAGTGCAAAGAACATTAGAGACACAGATATTAAGGGAGCTACAGCACTCTGTCATCTGAGGCAAGTCACCAGACTACTCTGAGCTTCACTTTTTTATCTATAAAATTACCATATTCTCACTTATCTTAATTGGAGAGTTTTTGTGATGATCAAGGTATATAACTAAAACTTAACCCACATGGAAATTATTTTGAAACACTAGATGATTACATTTTGCCTCATATTTAGAGTAATTTGAGACTACTGGTCAATTACTTGAATGTTGGCCACAATTTGTTGTCTTCCATTATGTTTTTGGGGTTTTCTTTGTAATTGAAAACATCAGTAAATATGGCAATAGCCAGAGGGAAAGGGACTTGAGAGAGGTGGAAGTGGGCAAAAGGGGATAAATGGAGATGGAAAGAAAGTTCCAATAAAGAGTGCATGATGCAATGTGCACATGATGTTTTATTGAGTTGTACACTTGAAATCTGTATGGTTTTCTTAACCAATGTCACCCCAATAAAGTCAATAAATATGTGAGAAAAAAGAAAACATC
This sequence comes from Ia io, assembly GCA_025583905.1. Classification (NCBI taxonomy): domain Eukaryota; kingdom Metazoa; phylum Chordata; class Mammalia; order Chiroptera; family Vespertilionidae; genus Ia; species Ia io. The sequence goes on from JAJQQW010000007.1 coordinate 24,483,292, forward strand.
AGTAAATAGAAATAATATATGTGCACATGAGATTCTTTGTTTTTTGCTCCAGTCAAATTTGGTTATTTTTTTTTTCCTTAATTACTAATTATATTATGAGAAAATTAAAGAAAGAAGTAGTTAGATATTTCTGAGAGTGGTACCAGGTTGCTCTGGAGCTAGACTAAAATATTCCTGATTTTTTATCAGTTCAAGGAGTGGGAACTGAAATTTATCTTTGAAATAGACTCCTTACTTTATCCTCGTAGAGGCTGATTTATTAAGCCTAAAAGTACAGCACATTTACTTGAAAATACATGAATCAATAAAATAGTCCAAGTACAGTGTTTCAGATTAGTAAATTCTATATGATGATTTTTGTAGCTCCTTTTATTGGTAGAAGGGTAACTCTGAAGAGATTACTATCATGCAAACTTTTTGTTTCTTCTGTTTTGTTCATTTGTTTGTTTTTTATCTCTTTTATAATCAAAGAGATAAATCTGAGCTGCAGTAATAGAAGTTAAAGAATATATCAGAAGAGCATAGATTCATTTAACATCCCTCAAATATATGTTGACCCTCTGTTGTTGGGTAGCACAGGATCTCTGTAATATATGTCAGCATGTAGACTAAGGAGAAAAATTATCTATATATATAAAAGTCAAGCAACCAGAATGCCAGAAAGACTGGAATGACCAGAATGACAGGAATGGCCAGTTTCTTTGCTGCACACTGAGGCTCTGATCGCCCCCCCCCCCCCCCATTTGAGGGCGGAACTGGCTGGCCAACCACCTGCGGCCCCTCCCCTGTGCCACGCCCACCCCCTATCAGCCCCAACACCCCTATTGGAGTGGGGCTGGCCGACCAACCTCCCGTGACCCCCCCACCCTGTCCCAACCCCCATCTGCCCCAATGGGGAGGGCCAACTTGACCCCACCCACGCACAAATTTATGCACTGGGCCTCTAGTCAATAATAAATGTCCTATGAATGGACGTACCAAATGGCCAATAAGTATAGATATCTGAAGTTAAGTTTTCCCTTATTTCATTAACTTTACAATTTTTAAGTCTTAGTAAAATTAACAAGAAAACCTCTCTCTGTTCATTTCATGTGGTTACTGTATTAAATTCCCACAACTGGATGGCTTAAAAGAACAGAAATGTATTCTCTTACAGTTCTGTAGGCCAGCCCAATTGGTATAACTGGGTCAAAATCAAAGTGTCAGCAGGAGTGCACTTCTCTAGAGGCTCTAGGGGAAGGCTGCTCCTGGCTTTTCAGCTTCTGGAGGCTGGTAGCATTCTTTGATTGTGACATTCCTTGGAAGATCTCCCCTGCCTCTCATAAGGAAACTTGGGATTAGATTTAGGACCCACCATATAATCCACAATAATCTCTCCACCACACAATTCATAATTTAATCACATATGCAAAACCATTATTTCCTTACAAGGAAACAATTACAGGTTCTAGGGATTAAAACATACTTTTATTTGTGTGGTTTTTGTTGTTGTTGTTTTTTTTGGGGGGAAGGAGGTTGGCAAAGCATATTCTGACTACCAACTCTTCTTTATACCTTTATAACTGGTAGCTAAAGTAATGCTGACAATATAATTGATATCTCCCAGCATACCCTTCAAAAATGATGATGATGAAGAAGAAATGAAGCAAGATCCATACCCACATCATAATGAAAAGAAAGACAACAATCAATCTTCAAATTACCTGTAAGCATACAATTCACTCTCCTGCTGCATGGAGAGACAATATAGCTCAGAAAAAAACAGCACAGAGGAGAGAAGAGGAGGGTTAGCCTAAGATTGACCTAAAATAGCTACCAAATATGAAAGTGTATCTTAAGTAAAATAATACTGAAAAGGAGTCATAGAAGATTAGAGCACTTATTTTGAAAAGGGAGGTAAATTTCATATGTCTATACAAAAAAAAACTTGTTCATGAATGTTAATAGCAGTTTTATTTATAACTAGAGGCCCGGTGCATGAAATTCGTGCACGGGGGTGGGGGAGTTGTCCCTCAGCCCAGCCTGCACCCTCTCCAATCTGGGACCCCTTGAGGGATGTCTGACTGCCTGTTTAGGCTGGATCCCACCAGGATTGGGCCTAAACAGGCAGTTGGACATCCCTCTCACAATCCAGGACTGCTGGCTCCCAACTGCTCTCCTGCCTCTGCCTGATTGCCGCTAACTGCTTCTGCCTGCCAGCCTGATCACCCCCTAACCACTCCCCTGCCAGCCTGATCGATGCCTAACTGTGCCCCGACTAGCCTGATTGCCCCTAACTGCCCTCCCCTGTCAGTCTGGTCACCCCCAATTGCCCTCTCTTGCTGGCCCAGTCACCCCTAACTGCCCTTACCTGCAGGCTTGGTCTGTTTCCAACTGTCCTCCCCTGAAAGCCTGGTCCCCTCCAACTGCCCTCCCCTGCAGGCCTGGTCCCCCACAATGGCCCTCCCCTGCTGACCTGGTCCCCCTCAACTGCCTTACCCTCCAGGCCTGGGTCCCCCCAACTGTCCTCCCCTGCAGGCCTCGGTCCCCCCCAATTGTCCTCCCCTTCTGTCCTGGTCCCCCCCAACTGCCCTCCCCTGCAGGTCTGGTCTCCTGAACTGCCCTACCCTGCTGGCCTGGTACCCCCCAAATGCCCTCTCCTGCAGGCCTGGGTCCCCCGCAACTATCCTCCACTGCAGGCCTGGTCCCTCCCCAACTGCCCTCCACTGCAGGCCTGGTTCCCCCCAACTGCCCTCCCCTGCAGGCCTTGTCTCCCCCAATTGCTCTCCCCTGCAGGCCTGGTCCCCCCCAACTGCCCTCCCCTGCAGGCCTGGTCACCCCCAACTTCCCTCCTCTGCTGGCCTGGTCACCCCTAACTGCCCACAACTGCCCTCACCTGCAGGACATCTTGTGGTGGCCATCTTGTGTCCACATAGGGGCAGCCATTTTTGACCACATAGGGGCAGCCATCTTGTGTCTTGGAGTGATGGTCAATTTGCATATTTCTCTTTTATTAGATAGGATGTTAAAAATTAAGTGCCATCAATTTCTATCATATAATGAATTGGTAATCAAATTATAGTATATCCGTACAATGTCATATTTAGCTATAAAAGGAAATGTCCTTCACTTAAATGTGGTTCTGCTTCTTCTAAGTTCAAACTCACATCTACTTCATGCCATTGCTCTCTGCCTCACACACACAAAGAAGTGGGCAAAGAGAAACTGAGAGGATCATAGAATCAAAATTAACCTTCATATCTCCTGCTCAATTATGCTGCTAAAACTTGCCAATAAAGAGCATTAAAATTTATCCACATTTTAAATTAGCTGCCTTTTGGGATATCTATTGTCACTCAGATCTTAACGATTTAATGCTGTGCTTCTCTGGAATTACTCTGTATTGTTCACCTAACAATGGCTCTTGTAGACTTCTCCTAGTAAGCTATAATTTGACTTTTGTCATTCTTGATGCAAAAGCATCCAAATCCAATCACTTCTTAAGACCTCTACTGCTACAACTCTGATTCAAAACACGATAAGCTCTCACCTACATAATTGCAAAATTATTTCCCTGCTTCTGTATTTGCTACTCTATGGTTCATTCTCCATTTTAAAATTCAAGTCATATTATATCTCTCTGTTGTTAAAACTTTCCAATGACCACATCTCATTCAGAGAAAGAGCCCACAATCTTAGAGTAGTTGACTACCAGGCCCTTAGATAATATAAAGGATTAAATTGTTATATCAGACTCATGTGAATCAGAGGACTTACTCAGTATTAAGTTTTACTAATAATTTCAAAAATAAAAGTGATTAGGAAGCACAGGCAAAGCAGGGGAAATCTAGGTCATAGCTCCCCTGGGTTTTCCTCCCTGCATCAGTACTTGCTCTGTTGCAGGTTAATACATGGCATCTCTGATTAATAGAGACAGATATATTACTTACTCAAAGGCTTGTGTTTGGTAATTAAATATCTCTATGTTATTCTCAGGTCCATGACATTTTCCGTAGGACTATGTCCTAGAAACCCATCAAACCCAAGTGTCTATTATATGCAATCCTAGATAGATCAGGTATATCCTGCCAAAAACATTCTATAAACACGGACTCTCCCACTAGCAGATGCAAATTGTTTGTTTGCCAGAAGGCTTGTTATTGGCATTTTACAAACATATTTGATTGGTTCATCTTTTTTTTCTTTCCCACAGATATTCCTATGTAGAGGGCCCAACAAGATTATGACCAACACTACTACAGAGTACCTGGTATATACAGGCATTTCACCATATTCTAGAATTCAGGGTTGGAAAGGGTGTGATCCTTCTCACTATTTTTTTTTACAGATACTAGACTCATCAATAAAACATTGCAATTCAATTTAAGTGCTATATTTGTAATATATACAAAATTGCTATGGAAGCTCAAAGCAAGAACTTAATTTTCTTGGGCTAATTATTGTTATTTAGTCATTCAGTCCAAATTAGAAATAGTAGTGGGATTCTATCTTACACCTTACTTATTTTTTGAAAAAGTATAATAAGAAAGTATAATATATACTAGAGGCCTGATGCACAAAATTTGTGCAAGAGTAGGCCTTCCTTCCACCAGCTGCCGGCACCGGCTTCCCTCTGGCATCTGGGACCCGGGCTTCCCTCCAGCCACCAGCAGGCACCTGGGACCCGGGCTTCCCTCAGCCCCGGCTTCATCTGGAAGGACATTTAGAAGGACAGGACATCTGGTCTAATCAGCATATTACACTTTTATTATTATAGATATTACATTATAATTTTTTTAAAAATAACATATTAACTTTAAAAATTAATAATATACATATATTATTGATTTCAGAGAGAGGAAGGAAGAGAGAGAGAAAAATATAAACATCAATGATGAGAGAGAATCATTGATCAGCTGCGTTCTGTACACCTCTTACTGAGGATCAAGCCTGCAACTCGGCATGTGCCCTAACAGGGAATCGAACCGTGACCTTCTTGTTCATAGATCAACAATCAACCACTGAGCCACACTGGCTAGGCTCTTGCTTCATTTTTTATCTCTATGTGGGCATAGAATGATGGCTATATCTTCCATGGTTTTTCTATGCTACATGTGAGGTTCATAGCCTATCTAACATGCTTTATGTCATGAAAGAAATAGCCTGTATTCAATTTCCTCTTCTATAAAATTATGTTAGCCATGTGCAATTGGCAGAGTTGTGAGCATTAAATAAGAGAATATTGTTGAAATATGGGGCACAATCTCTGGCCAGGAAGGGCTGCTTGAAAAATCTGCACAACATTGTGAATAGCTGCCCAGGTTGTAGAGTCAAGTATTTTTATTTTTAAAAATATATTTTATTGATATTTTACAGAGAGGAAGGGAGAGAGAGTTAGAAACATCGATGAGAGAGAAACATCCATCAGCTGCCTCCTATACACCCCCTACTGGGGATGTGCCCACAACCAAGGTACATGCCCTTGACCAGAATTGAACCTGGGACCCTTGAGTCTGCAGGCCAATGCTCTATCCACTGAGCCAAACCAGTTAGGGCGAGTCAAGTATTTTTAGTTCAAATTCATGTTCTACCATTTACTATCTGTGTGACATTGAGCAAATAGTTTAACCTCTCTGTGCCTAAATTTCTTTATGTATAAAAGTAGAGGTCCAATGCATGAAAAATCATGCAAGGGGTTCGGCCCCTGCCGCCGCAGCTTCGTCTGGAAGGACGTCCAGTCTAATTAGCATATTATGCTTTTATTATTATAGACTAGGATAATAGTAGTACCCTTTTCATAGAGAAGTTTGAAGTTTTAACATGGTAACTGCTCGCAAATCACCATAAATAGTGCTTGACACATAGCAACTAAGAATAACAGTACTGTTTGCTATTTTCTTTGTTTAGGAGTACTATGTAAATAATGATCAAAAAAATGCCACCTAACAATACAATGTGAATAGGTTACTATGTACAAATAGTCTGTTTTTGTTCTACTTTTCAGTTATAAACACTTTTATTCTTAATGCTTAATCTTCCCACCTCATCAATAAGTTCTTGCCTTTTTATGTTTATTTCAATTCTTGCCATATACTTTAACTTAGCATTGAATTCATTGTTCTGTAATTTTTCATTATTTCCCTCTCTGCTTATTTGGTTGTCTGTTAATAACTAACTAATTAACACTTCCAAATATATCTATAAGTGCAAACATTGAAATTATTTGAAAAGCTGAAAAGTGCCACAAATTAAAAGCACAATACTGTAATATATTTTCACTAAAAAAATACTAGTATATTTTATTTGAAAATTAATTTACATTAAAGCATTATTGTTTTGTACTTTGTTCTATATTTGTTTTCTTTTAAACAACTCTGTAAGCATAGCATAATGTATTTCTGACATCAATTAGTACTGTCTCATTCCCAATATTAGCTTCATAGGAATCCAGAAGAAACCATGGGCATTCTTAGATAAGTAGATGATGGCATTTGGGATATTTAAATAATCCCACAGTTTTATTAAGGCATAAAATAAAGATGGAAGTAGTCTTATGGGTCAGTTCAATCTGTCTAGAAAAAATTTATCTTAAAATTATTTAGAATTATCTCACAGAAAAATCCATGTTTTCACAAAATATATGCTAAGTGCCTTGAACTTATTGTATTTTCTGATTTGCACTGGTTATGGGGAATCTCAAAAGCAAGCATATAGCTTAGTCCCAAAAAGCATGTCAATTGTTTTCACATCTACACAATTTATATATATATCTTAATCTTCCCACGTCATCAATATGTTCTATATAATAAAAGCCTAATATGCAAATTGACCAAATGACAGAACGACTGGTCACTATGATGTGCACTGACCACCAGAGGGCAGACATTCAATGCATGAGCTGCCTCCTGGTGGTCAGTGTGCCCCCACAGGGGGAACGCTGCTCATCCAGAAGCTGGGCTCATAGTTGGTGAGTGCAGCAGTGGTGGCAGGAGCCTATCCCACCCCCGCAGCAGCGCTAAAGATGTCTAACTGCCAACTAGGCCTGCTCCCCTCAACTTCCCTCAGTCGAACATCCCCCGAGGGCTCCCAGACTATGAGAAGGCACAGGCTAGGCTGAGAGACCATCCCCCCCAATGAGTGCACAAATTTCATGCACTGGGCCTCTAGTTTATATATATATTTAGAGAAGAAGGGAGAGGGAGAGAGAGATAGAAACATCAATGATGAGAGAGGATCAGTGATTAGCTGCCTCCCGCATGCCCCACACTGGGGATTGAGCCTGCAACTCAGGCATGTGCCCTGACCAGGAATCAAACCATGACCTCCTGGTTTATAGGTGGATGCTCAACTACTGAGCCACCCTGGTCATGGCTGTAACACAATTTTAAAAACATTAACCTTATTATTATACTTTGCTATAAATGGACTCATCTCCTTGGAGAGAAGGGAAAGACGAATATAGTGCATTTAGTAAATGAATAACAAAATCAATCTGGAGAATTTCATGAGTGAGTGAAGGGACTTATGTCTCTTTTCTACATTAGTAAGCTAATAGTTCCTGTTCACATCAATAAAAACTGCAGGTAAGACATTGAAACAAGAGATATACCACAAAAAATATAAAATGTCTTCACACTCTCATATTGAGCTTTCAATTGTTAATTGCATTTTGAAAGATTTAGACTGAGGTCTACTTTACAGAACAAATTACTCTGGCACTCATTTAAAAAAGTATGCTAATAATGCTTTTCTCTTTATATATGTAAAAAACTGAATTTCTTTTCCACATTAATTATTCATTTTGAGAAGACTTCAACATTATTTTTCTAGGCATACGATTATACCATTAATGAAGTTTAAATTGGTGTCATTCAGTGACATGAAAATTTTATTGTACTCAATCATGTAGACAAGAGTTATGCTAAATCACTTAGAGATATCTATAGCTGGAATCCAACTGATAAAGAAATTACCTAAAATATTCATATTAGATATTCTTTCTCAGTATTCCCGTTCTATACATTCATAATCATAAATAAAGAAACACAATAAACTAGGACACAATATGTACAACTTTTAAAGCAATCAGACTGTGTTAATATTAATAATACCAAATTATAAGAAAAACCCAATGTAAATGTGAATAGAGAAGAAATGTGAATAGTCAGTAAACCGGTCAACACCATGTACAAATTTAAAAAATAAGATGCCTATAGTCTTTATTTAGATTAGTAAAACTGAAAATATCACAAAGAGTTAGAACATTCTCATGCATTGCTATGAGATTATGAATTCCTACACCTTGGGAAAGAAACTTGGCATTATCTCTTTAAAAACATAGAGAAAGAATATATTTTAATACCTCCCACCCCCAACCCTAAATTGGAGAATCAATCATGCATAAATGAATAAGAATCCTCATTGCAACATTTTATTCATCCTATATAATAAGAGTGAAATATGCAAATTAAGCAGGGACTCTGTAATAGTCACGGCCCCTCGGTGGAGCAGGGGAACATAAGCCTGTGGTGCCTCCTCTGGAGTTGGGGAGCTAATGATTGACAGGCTCCAGTCCTCCTCCAACAGCCCTTTCCAGCAGGCATGGGGCAATCAGACAGGCAGGCAGGTAGGTGAGCCGTTAGAAGCCAGCGATCCTAGATTGTGAGAGGAATGTCTGACTGCCAGCTCAGGGATTGGGTCTAAAACGGCAGTTGGACATCCACTGAGGGGTCCCAGATTGGAGAGGGTGCAGCCCGGGCTGAGGGGCCCCCCCCCCCGCTGTGCACAAATGTTGTGCACCAGGCCACTAGTTTCTATATAATGAAGAAAAAAGTTAAGGACTAAATGGCCATTGTGCCATGTGAACATCAGTGCCATTTTCCATTCTTTTTGCTCTGTGCCTTAGGAGTTTAATCTGCAAGAACTGCATCAGGGGTTCCCTTGTATCTTGAGAGATCCCTCCAGTGGGTTAGACATTGAAGGAAAGGAAAAAGGGAACAAAATTTCAGGGTATTTATTCCCCACACTCATTCCTGTCTAGGTTTCCATGAATTAGTTATGTCTCCCAACTAAAGACCACTGCTCCTGTCAAGAGTTACTCTTCCTGTTCAGCTGCAGTGGCTCAGTGGTTGAGTGTCAACCCATGAACCAAGAGGTCGCTGTTCCATTCCTGACCAGAGCATATGCCAAGGTTGCAGGCTAGATCCCTGATCAGATTGTGCAGGAGGAAGTCAATCAATGATTTTCTCTCATCATTGATGTTTCTATCTTTCTCTCCATCTCCCTTCCTCTCTGAAATCAATATATATATATACTATACACACACACACACACACACACACACACACACACACACTAGAGGCCTGGTGCACAAAATTCATAATTCATGCATGGGGGCAGGGCGGTGTGTCCCTCAGCCCAGCCTGCACCCTTTCTAATCTGGGACCCCTCGAGGGGTGTCCAACTGCCCATTTAGGCCCGATCCTATCGGGATCGGGCCTAAACGGGCAGTCGGACATCCCTTTCACAATCCTGGACTGCTGGCTCCCAATTGCTCGCCTGCCTGCCTTCCTGATTGCCCCTAACCGCTTCTGCCTGCCAGCCTGATCACCCCCTAACCACTTCCCTGCCAGGCTGATTGATGCCTAACTGCTCCCCTGCCAGCCTGATTGCCCCTAACAGCCCTCCCCTGCAGGCCTGGTCACCCATAACTGCCCTCCCCTGCAGGCCTGGTCCCCCCAAACTGTTATACCCTGCAGCCTGGGTCCCTCCCAACTGCCCTTCCCTACAGGCCCAGTCTCCCCCAACTTCCCTCCTCTGCCGGCCTGGTCACCCCTAACTGCCCTCCCCTGCAGGCTTGATCACCCCCAACTGCCCTCCCTTGCAGACCTGGTCCCTCCCAACTGCCCTCCCCTGCTGGCCATCTTATGGTGGCCATCTTGTGTCCACATGGGGGCAGCCATCTTGTGTGTTGGAGTGATGGTCAATTTGCATATTACTCTTTTATTAGATAGGAGATATATATATATATATGAAGTGCTCTTCCTGCTGCTCTCTTTCTGAATTCTGCTATCTGCTCCCTTCTCTTATCCATCCAGGCTTCTTGGTGTTAGTGTTTCCCTGGTGTTGCTAGCCCCTTGCTGTTGTTGTGTGGGGTTTTTTTCTAACTTCTTTATAAAGAGTGCTTTATTGCCCCGCCAGTATTGCTCAGTAGTTCAGCATTGACCCATGAACCAGGAGGTCATGGTTCAATTCCTGGTCAAGGCACATGCCAGGGTTGCCAGCTGGATCCCCAGGAGACTATTTAATCTCATCATTGACATTTCTATATCTCTCTCTACCTCTCCCTTCCTCTCTGAAATCAATAAAAACATCTCTTGGGATTGAGTTGTCGATATGGTTCCAGCTGGGATCTTTACTGATCCATCAATAAGAAAATGGTTCAAAAAATTCTAACATAGCTATACCCGTAAAGTGCATTAGCTCTATATATTTGACTTAGTGGAATGTGTATAATATTATATAGAGTAAAACTCAACCTAACAGTAAAATTTGTCATTAACAAAAAGAAAATACAGCACAGTAAGAAAAATCATATGTAACACAAATAACTGAATACATATTAGTATCCAAATTATACAAGAAGTCTCACAAATCAATTAAAAAAGAGAAAATCTCAGTTTTAAAAATATGTAACAAATAATATGGACAAATAATTCACATAAAAGAAGACTTCAATAAACTAATATATAAAACAAATATACGACAGTTCCATGTATGGAAAATGCTTTGTTACTTATAATCAGAAAATGAAATGTCATTTCACATATGCTGGGTTGGGAATTTCTTAAAAATATGAAAATGCTAGTTGTTGCTCATGCTATGGAGCAATGGGGGCCACTCGTATTTTTTTTTTAATATATTTTATTGATTTTTTACAGAGAGGAAGAGAGAGGGATAGAGAGTTAGAAACATCAATGAGAGAGAAACATTGATCAGCTGCCTCTTGCACACCCCCTACTGGGGATGTGCCCGCAACCAAGGTACATGCCCTTGACCGGAATCGAACCCAGGACCCTTGAGTCTGCAGGCCGACGCTCTCTCCACTGAGCCAAACCGGTTTCGGCGGGGGCCACTCGTATTAATTGCTTAGAGTATAAATAGGTAGCACCAGTAAGTAAAGAACTACATATGTTTGAAAAAATGAGTACGTGTATATTGTTCAATACAGTGATTTTACACTTACATATATTCTCCCAAGCATGAATCAGCAAACTTTAACCTGTATAAGAATCAACTAGGGCATGCTGACACAGAGATTGCTGCTCCTGCCATCAGAGAATCTGTGTTTCTAAAAAAGTTCACAAATGATACTGATGCTCCTGGTGCAGGACCCATACGGTAAGAACCACTGCTCTAGAGACACTCTTACCCATGTGCACAATGAGATATGTAAGAGTGTTCATTGCAGCACTGTTTGCAATAGTGAAAAATTGGAAATTATTTTAAAACTCATTTATATAATGGGTATATAACTTGTAGTATATTTATACAATTAAATAATACAGACTGATTCAAATAAATGAACAAAACTACCTGTATAAATATTAAAACTCACCAACATAATAGTAGGTAAAAAAATCTATTGCCTGAGATCAAGGAGAATAAATTCTGGGGAAGAATAGAAAGGAGAGATTACAAGGAGTATACTAAACCTTCTTGATATGATGAATATGTGTGTTTTTTAATTATGATAATAGCTTACTGATGTATACAGACGTTAAAACATCACATTGTACAATATAATATGTGAAGTTTACTATATGCCAGATATGAATTAATAAGGATATGTGGGAAGGTAGTGGGATACAATTTCAATATATAAAAGTCAAAATTTTTCTACATACCTATATAGTTATTTTTGTATTAGCCAGTTGAGGGCATGACACAAATATGGCAAAATACACATGAATATGTCACTTTTTTTACTTATGAAATATTTCATTGTTGAAATAAATGTAGTCTTTGAAGTCACATAGTTCTGCTTTTGAAGTGTAAAGATCTTTAAGATGAACATCTTATAAAGTAAGCTCATCTTCATAGTAAATAAATTGTATATTAATTGTTTTCTCAATCATCTGAGCTGTGTTGGGACTGAATGAAGTATGCAAATTAGAAGACTTGGTATACTTTAATGTGCTATAAAATGGGATTATTATCCTATATAATAAAGAGGTAATATGCAAATTGACCCTCATGCCCTCACAAATGGCTGCCTAAGACCAGGCTGGCATGGGGGTTAGTGAGGGACGTCCAACCAGCTGAACAAGCAGGCTGCATGGGGTGACCAGGCTGGCAAGGGGGGGGGGGCAATTGGGGGAGACCAGGCCAGCAGGAGGGGCAATAAGAGGTGACCAGGCCAATAGAGGGGGGGCAGTAAGGGATGACCAGGCTGGTGGGGGTGGGGGCAGTTAGGAGTGACCAGGCTGGCAGGGAGGGGGCAGTTGGGGGCAACCTGGTTGGCAGCATGAGGCAGTTAGGGGCAACCAAGCTGGCAGGCGGGCAGTTAGGGGTGATCAGGCTGGCATGCAGAGGCAGTGAGGGGTGATCAGGCTGTGGGGGGCAGTTAAGGGCGACCAGACAGGCAGGCAGGTAAGCGATTAGGAGCCAGCAGTCCAGGATTGTGAGAGGGTTGTCTGACTGCCCCCAAGGGGTCCCGGATTGGAGAAGGTGCAGGCTGGGCTGAGGGGACACCCCACCATGCACAAATTTCATGCACTGGGCAGTGATAATATGAAAAACAACAAACAACTATGGTACTAAAAGCTACTCACAACAACACTATTGAAATGCAAAAATGTGCACAATTAATAACCATGATATAAATGGGAAGAAGTCCTCAATAATCTACACATGAAAAAATATTTCCCAAAATGAATGCCTATTAATTAACTACTTGTTTTTCTTTTCTTTTTTAATTACTCCTGGGGCTCTTTTTCCATATAGTTTTGGGGTTGTTTCTTTCCCATTGCTTACTTTCTTCACTATTTTCCACTGAATTTATTTCAATTAACAATTTTTCCGTTTCAGTGTATCACATAGCTGTTTTGGATCGTACTAATAAGGGCAGAGAACAATAGCTTTCTAACTCAAATTAAATTAACTTTTAATTTTATTTACTGAATAATTCTTACTAAATGTCTCCATGAAATGCAAATTATTTAGCAAAAGATCTTTAAATTGTTGAGGTTACACTTGTATTTAATTTTTTTTGATGCAATGAATCATCATAGACAATTGTATTGCAATATGCCTTCAATAATAAGTTTTATGAATTAATTATTCCCATCCAGATATACAAAGAATTTAATCCAAATACCAGATCCTAGTACACATAGAAAGAAAAGTAAGTTATTTAGGTGTATAGGCACAAAAAGATTTGGCTTGTTTTTTTCATTAATCAAATACCTAAGCATTTTTTATATTTTCTAACATGCACCAGACATCTAGAATACAATGCATAACAAAAAAAGATTACCTCCTTGAAGAAAGACACTAGTTTTCAAATGCAATGTTATAAAGAAAAATTTTCATGGAATGTATATTTGTCAAATATGGTAAACTTCAAAAGTAAAAAGGTGTTCCTATTGGAATTTATCTCATTGCAATTCTAAAAAGAACACTTTGTTATTTGCTTATAGATATCTGAAAAGAATATTTAGAGTTTGTTTGCAAACACTACCCTGGAGAACTATTTGCTTAACTTGGCCATATAAAAATACACAGATTTTCCCAGACAGTGTGGTTCAGTGATTGAGCATTGACCTAGGAACCAAGAGGTCACCATTCAATTTCCAGTCAGGGCACATGCCCAATGGGGGGCATGCAGGAGGTAGCTTATCCATGATGTTTCTTTCTCCTCAATGTTTCTCTCTCTCTATCCCTCTCCCTTCTCCTTTCTCTCTCTCTTTCTCTAAAATCAATAAAAACATATTCAAAAATACACAGACTCTTTTTTTTTCTCAAAGCAGGTGGTTAGATGAAATATCTTTAACCTTTCTTCTCTTATCATCTTATTCCAATTTTGTATTTAATAATTTTCAAACAGATAGTAGGTTCAAATTCCATTATTAAAATATTTGTCTCCACATCTTAAGGATGGAGATATTCAAATGCTTTAATAATTATATTGGGTACTAGTAGCCCGTTTGCATGAAGATTCGTGCAATAGACCTTCATTCACCTGGCTGCCTGCACCAGTTTTCTGCCGGCACCGGGGACCCAGGCCTTGGCTGTGGCCACCGCCTTCTGCCTTCTTTCAGGGTCGGGGCTTGGCCCCGGGTGGTGGCCTTGGGCTTAGCCGCACCCAACATCCCTGCTAAGGATCGCAGGAGCCGACCCCCAGTGGTTTCCTGCGATTCCTGCAGGCTCCCCGCTGGTGCCCAAGGCCGGGAAAGCCTCGGGCGGCTTTCCCGGCCTTGGGCTCCGCCACACCCCAACGTCCCTGCAACGGTTTCCTGGTGGGCGTGGTTGGTGGGCGTGGCTTGGTTGGTGGGCGTGGCTTGGGTGTAGCGAAGGTGCAGTCAATTTGCATATTTGTCTATTATAAGGTAAGATTTAGTGCAGTTAGTTCTTCATAAATGTGGCCTTAATAAGTGTAATTATGTAAACCATAGGAGAGCACATTAGAGTTTTCTTGGATTACTTTTTTTTTAGTTTCTTTTTAAATCTTTATTATTGAAAGTATTACAAATGTCCCCTTTGTCCCCAGGATTAACACATTTATTTTATTTTTACTTGTCAAGAATTATTTCCTGGCAACCAAGCAAAACAACATACCTTACAAAGAACATTCAACAGTACTTTTTTCAATATAACTCTATTGTTCACTTGTATTTTTTAGTGTTTTTTTATTGATTTTTTTTTTTTAGAGAGAGAGGAAGGGAGAGGGAAAGAGAGAATATCCATTGGCTGCCTCCTGCACATCCCCACTGGGAATTGAGACTGTAACAAGGGCATATGTCCTGACCAGGAATCAAACCTGTGACCACTCAGTACATAGGACTAAATTCAATGAACTGAGCCACATAAGCTAGTGCTCCTCATTTGTATTTTAAATGTTCTCGACTCTATGGCAATGGCCTTTTCCCTTTTGCCTTGAATAGCAAGAATAATGATAAATTACTTTAACTGAAAGATAGTGTGTCTCACTACAGTTAGCACATAATAAGATGATATATTCCTGAGTCACTGATTAAAAGTGATTACTACATTCTCATGCAAAATGAAACTAAATTCATAAGGTTGTTTGAAATGGACATGAACTATATGAATGGTGTGTATTCAACCAAAGGTCCCAGAAGGAGGATAATTACTGAAGCAAATGTAATTTAAATGTAATGTTTAATTATCCTTGATAATCAATCCTGTATAGACTTTTCTGACTCAATGACACATAAAATCATTTTATAAAGATGAAATTGTACCTACTACAGTATTTTTGGGATAGTCAAGTGAAAAATAACTAATAATATCCAGAAGGGAATATAAAAAATGTATATGCACCTAACAAAGCTTGGTTTCTGCCTTTGTAAAAGTTTTGATGGCATATCTATCTCACATTTCATAACACATATTATGACCACATAAATATACCTGCACCTTGCTCCAAAATATATTTTGGCAAAATATACAGAACAGACTTGTTTTATTCCCCAGTTGATAACTACTTCTTCTTATTATTAAGTATTTTTGGTTTATATGATCAGGCACCCTAATAGTGTCAATCAATGTTAAAAAATGGAAACAGCTTGCTACACAAAGTACTGTGGCAAGCTGACATCATTACCTATCTCTAGCATTAACGGAAATATTACATCATCTTTCTGGATTGACCAATATGTATTATAGGTAAGAGCAGCTTTCTATTTCTACAGAAACTACTTTTTTAAAAAAAGAAAGAGAAAATTATCAAACAAAGAAAGAGCCAGAGTGTCTAGAATCCTGGGTTATTAAGTGAATCTCAGATATTTACCATCTTTGTTTCTTTATTTTTTTTATATACCAGAAGATGGCTGCTCATACAACACCAACTATAACTATACTCTGATGTCTAGAAGGAAAACTGTTAATGGATTTTAGCCATATCCACCAAAGGATGAAAATATTTATCACTAAAATATTGTTTTATTTTTATTTTATATTGACAGTATTATAGGTGTCTCACATTTCCCCCTTTACCCATCTTCTGCCCAGCCTTTATCCACCACACCAGGTCTTCACCACCTTATTGTTCATGTTCATGGGCTATGGATACAAGTATATACAATCTTTGGTTGATCTCTCCTCATCTCCCCACCCCACATGGAGGTGTGTCAATCTGTTCCATGCCTCCATGCTTTGTGTCTTATTTTGTTGGTAATTTCATTTTGTTCATTAGATTCCACAAATAAGTGAGATCATGTGGTATTTGTCTTTCTCAGATTGTCTTATTTCACTTAGCATAATAATCATCAGATCCATCTATGCTGTCCCAAAGCATACGAGACCATTCTTTATTGACAGCTGCAAAGTATTCCATTGTGTAAATGTCTTACAGCTTTTTTATCCACTCATCCACTGATGGGCACTTGGGCTGTTTCCAAACCTTAGCTGCCATGAACAGAGTGGTGTATATATTCTTTCTGATTGGTGTTTTAGGGTTTTTAGGATATATTCCCAGAAGTGGGATTGCTGAGTCAAATGGCAGTTCCATTTTTAATTTTTTGAAGGAACTTCATACTGTTTTCCACAGTGGCTGCATCAGTCTGCATTCCCACCAGCTTTGAACTAATGTTCTTTTTCTCCACATCCTCGCTGGCACCTGTTTGTTGATTTGTTGATGGTAGCCATTCTGACAGATGTGAGGTGATATTTCATTGTGGTTTTAATTTGCATTTCTCTGATGATTAATGACTTTGAGCTTTTTTTCATATTATCTTTTGGCCATTCGTACATCCTCTTTGGAGAAGTGTCTATTCAGGTCCTGGGCCCATTTTTTTTTTTATTTTTATTTTTTATATATATTTTATTGATTTTTCACAGAGAGAAAGGGAGAGGGATAGAGAGCTAGAAACATCGATGAGAGAGATACATCGACCAGCTGCCTCCTGCACACCCCCCACCGGGGATGTGCCCGCAACCAATGTACATGCCCTTGACCAGAATCGAACCTGGGACCTTTCAGTCCACAGACCGACGCTCTATCCACTGAGCCAAACCGGTTTCGGCCTGCGCCCATTTTTTAATTGAAGTGTTTGTCTTCCTATTTTTAAAAAAAATATTTTTATTGATTCAGAGAGGAAGAGAGAGAGAGAAACATCAATGATGAGAGAGAATCATTGATAGACTGCCTTCTGCACACCCTCCACCAAGGATTGAGCCTGCAACCGGGACATGTGCCCTTGATCAGGATCAAACCTGGGACCCTTCAGTCTGCAGGCTGACGCTCTATCCACTGAGCCAAACCAGATAGGGCTGTCTTCCTTTTGTTGAGTTGTAAGCATATTTTATGTATTTTAGAGATTAATCCCTTGTCATATGTATCATTGAAAAATATGTTCTCCCATACAATAGATTCCCTTTTCATTTTGATAGTGGTTTCTTTTGCTGTGCAGGAGATTTTTATATATTCCCATTGGTTTATTTTTTCCTTTGTTTCTATTGCCCTAGGAGATGTATTGGCAAAACTTCTGCTATGTGAGATGCCTGAGATTTTAATGTCTATGCTTTCTTCTAGGAATTTATGGTTTCATGACTTACATTTAAATCTTTTATCCATTTTGAGTTAATTTTGTGTATGGTGTAAGTGGATGGTCCAGTTTCATCTTTTTACAGATGTCTGTCCAGTTTCCTTAGCACCGTTTGTTGAAGAGATGGTCTTTAGTCCATTGTATGTTTTAGTTTCCTTAGTAAAATATTAATTGACCACAATGGTGTGGGTCAATTTATGGGGTCTCTGTTCTGTTCCATTAGTCTATATGACACTTTACCAGGCTGTTTTGATTACAGTTGCTTTGTAGTATAGTTTGATACCTGGTATTATGATTCCCCCCAACTTTGTTCTTCTTTCTCAAGATTGCAGCTATTTGGGTTCTTTTATGATTCCATATAAATGTTTGGATTAATTGTTCTAGTTCTATGAAGTATGCCATTGGTATTTAATAGGGATTGTGTTGAATCTATCAATTGCTTTTGATAGTATGGACATTTTAATAATGTTAATGCCTCCAATCCATAAACATGATATACTCTCGCATTTGTTTGTATCTTCTATTTATTTATTTTTTAGGACACAAAACAAATCTATGCAAATTCAAGAAGATTTATATCATACCAAGTATATTCTCACATCACAATGGCATAAAGTTAGAAATCAATACAATAAAAGAATTCAAAAACACTTAAATATGTGGAGGCTAAATAGTATGTTATTAAACAATGAGTGGATTACCAATGAGATCAAGCAAGAAATTAAAAACTTCCTGGATACAAATGAAAATAAACACACAACCACCCAAAACCTATGGAACGCAGTGAAAGCAGTCCTGAGAGGGAAGTTCATAGCATTACTACCCCAAGAAACAAGAATAAACATGAATAAACTATTTAATCCTACAACAAAATGAATTGGAAAGATAATAGCAAGAAAACCCCAGAGGAAGTAGAAGAAAGGAAATAATAAAAATCAGAGTGGAAATAAATGACATAGAGACTAAAAAAAAAGTACAAAAGATCAGTTGATCTAAGAGCTGGTTCTTTGAAAAGATAAACAAGATTGATAAACCCTTAGTCAGACTCATCAAGAAACAAAGAGAGAGGACCCAAATAAATAAAATCAGAAATGAAAGAGACGACATAACAAGAGACACCAAGGAATACAAAGGATTCTAAGCAAATACCATAAACAACTATATGCCAATAAACTGGACAACTTGGGTGAAATGGACAAATTTCTAGAAACATACAATCTTCCAAAACTCAATTAGGAAGAACAGAAAACCTGAATAGGCCAATAAAACTAATGAAGTTGAAATGGTAATTTAAAAACTCCCTGCAACGCCGAAACCGGTTTGGCTCAGTGGATAGAGCGTCGGCCTGCGGACTGAAGGGTCCCAGGTTCGATTCCGGTCAAGGGCATGTACCTTGGTTGCGGGCACATCCCCAGTGGAGGTTGTGCAGGAGGCAGCTGATCAATGTTTCTCTATCATCGATGTTTCTAACTCTCTATCCCTCTCTCTTCCTCTCTGTAAAAAATCAATAAAATATATTAAAAAACAAAAACAAAAACAAAACTCCCTGCAAACAAAAGTCCTGGACCAGATGGACTTGCAGGAGAATTTTACCAAGCATTCAAAGAAGAACTATTCTCCTCAAACTATTCCAAAAAATCCAAGAGGAAGGAATACTTATAAGCCCCTTTAATGAAGCCAGCATTATTCTAATTGCAAAAACAGATAAAGAAAATAAATTAGAGACCAATATTCTGGTGAACATAGATGCTAAAATCCTCAACAAAATGTTAGCAAATTGGATACAGCAAAATACAGCAAAAATCATACACCATGGACAAGTGGTTTTATTCCAGAGATGCAAGGTGGGTATAGTATTTGTAAATCAATAAATGTGATAGATATATCATATAAACAAAATGAAAGCTAAACAACCACATAATCATATCAATAGATGCAGAAAAAGCATTTGACAAAATCCAGAACCCTTTTTTGATAAAAACTCTCAGTAAAGTGGGAATAGAGGGATCCTACCTCAACATAATAAATGCCATATATGACAAACCTATAGCCAACATCATACTCAATGGGCAAAAACTAAAGTGTTTCCCTTAAGAACAGGAACAAGACAGGGATGTCCACATTCACCACTCTTATTCAAAATAGTACTGGAAGTCTTAGCCACAGCGATCAGACAAGAAGAGATAAAAGGCATCCCAATTGAAAAGAAGGAAGTGAAACTGTTATTATTCAAATATGACATTACATTGTACATAGAAAACCCTAAAGACTCCACCAGGAAATTACTACACTTAGTAAGTGAATTTGACAACATCCAGAAAATTAATGGCATTTTTATTTACCAAAAATGACTTCTCAGAAAGATAAACTGAAAAAAACAATCCCATATATCATTGCAACAACAACAACAACAAAAGATACCTCAGAATAAACTTAACCAAGGAGGTAAAAGACCTGTATTTGGAAAACTATAAGACATTGAAAAAAGAAATTGGAGAAGTCATTAATATATTTCTATTGCTATAAGTGTCTTCATTGGAAATAATACATCATCTCTTGTCAAGGTTGAAGACAAATAAAGGTGTTCCTGATTAGAGTTTGGCCTTCCACATGACATTCAGAAATCTAGGTGTCTTCCTCATTATGGCCCTGCTACCTGGAAGTATGTTAGAAGAAAAATTGTTCATCTACTCTGAAGAATTTCTAATTCAACAGGTCTGGGATGAAGCCCAAGTATTTGCATTTCCAGCACTGACCCAAGTGATGTTGCTGCTCATCTGGGGACCACACTTTGAGGACCACTGAAGTGAAGAATAAACATCAGTGATCATGCTTAAAAGGATTATATGCACCAGACCTGGAAGTAGCACTTCTACTCATCCCATTAAATGTTACTCAGGCAAAGTTCTCATCTACCCACAAGGGAATGTGGTTTAATTTTATGTCTGGTAAAAAGAGGAACTGGATTTTTCAAAGTACCTATTTCTGTCCCAAGTGACAGTTACTTTACACTGTTATTTTTTGCTTTCCACAGGCTCTGAAGTGGAATCATGTACCTATCTATTTATCTATATCTATCTATTATCTATCTATCTATCTATCTATCTATCTATCTATCTATCTATCATCACCTATATTTGGATTTAATTTATTTGTATCCATACCATAACTGAAAAGGGGACATAAATTGTAGTATAACTTGAGATTTTAAAACAAACAAAAAACAGATTATTTTTACATTATTTGAAATGTAGTCTCAATTCCTGATAAGACCCATCAAATTTCAAAATTTTGAAGGAGTGTCATGTTAAAGATATCTTGAAATAATACACAACAATGTGTTTTGAAGGTTAATAATACAACCTTATTTATAGACGCAAAAGTCTGAAAACAAACCAAAGTATGGAGACTAGTTGAATAAACTATGCTCCATAAAGAATGTAGGTTAAAAAATCCCTCTGAAATTCTTCATTGGGATGGCTTTCTTATAACTCCTAGAAGCTTTGTATTAAAGCTGCTCTATAGATGAGAAGAGGCCAGTGAGGAGCAACTGGCTGGCCACACCACAATAGCATAACGATGAAGCATTCATCTTAGCTGCTTGTACTCCCCTGAACAGATTCATAATTGGTGTTTAATATTTTCCATGGTATTTTCAGTACAGGGAAGCTGACTTACAGTAATTAAAACTGAAATGTGTAACCAGAATGTCAATTAAGTGTTTCACAGAAATGTAATTTTTTCAGCAGACCAGATGTTTGGATCTACTCAATTATTACATCCTCCTCTTGAGGGCCACAGAATATTAGAATTTTTAAATTAAAATTTATAAAAACATTTGTTTATATTGTTATCTGTTTTTGTCTATTTGTATGAAGGACTGTCTTCAGCATTACAATTTTTCTGTTTGGCTCTTATATTTCTAGTAATTAAGGTTTATGATTCAAAGACATATTATTAACACTGGAAAAGTCTCTGGCAGTTCTTTCTATGTTGTGACTTTATATTATTACCAAATATTATCACAATCCTTTTTAATTTTTTGCCTTGACTTTATTTTGCCTAGTGTAACTATTGTAATCATTGTCTGATTCAATTTTGTTTATATTGGCCTTATGCAATGTCGCATGATTCCTTTTACATTTATAACTTATATGTTCTTCTTAATTAGTAGTTTGTTTTGTTTTATAATTGGAATGAAGAGACTTTAATTTAAAAAGCTTATTATATTTGCAATTTTATTATAACCAGTATAAAGTATTTAGACTATGTCCATCATCTTGTTCTGTAATAGAGGCAGCATAAAAGTATAAACTATTTAGATTTTTTGAATCCCATCTACAACACATAGTGGTGTGAAATCTTGGTCAACTAAATGAAATTCTGTCCATAGCAGTACCACTTGTAAAATGAGAAGAGTAACAACATCCACATCATACAGGTACTGTGTGATTTAAATAAATTACTATATGTAAAGCATCTGCAACAAAAGATAGAGAACATTCCCATAACCACAAGGATTCTTCATGTTGCCCAACTATAGCCATACCTACTTCTCTTTCTCCCACCCCTTTAATCTCTGAAAACCATTAATCTACTCTCTATTTCTATATTTGTCATGTCAATAACATTATATAAATGTCATCAAACATTATGTAATCTTTTGGAATTGGCTTTTTCCACTCAGCATAATTCTCTAAAGGTTAATCCTGGTTGTGGTATGGTATGGGTGTTTTTACTTGTTGAAGTACATCTAGGTTGTATTGTTTTGGTGATTATAAATAGAATTGCTCATGAACATAGATGCCAAAATCCTCAACAAAATTCTAGCAAATCGGCTCCAGCAGTACATCAGAAAGATCATACACCATGACCAAGTAGGATTTATCCCAGGAATGAAAGGATGGAACAATATCTGCAAATCAATAAACGTGATACATCACATAAACAAATTGAGAGATAAAAATCACATAGTCATATCAATTGATGCAGAAAAAGCATTTGACAAAATCCAACACCCTTTCTTGATAAAAACTCTCAACAAGGTGGGAATAGAAAGCTCATACCTCAACATAATAAAAGCTATATATGATAAACCCACAGCAAACATCATACTCAATGGACAAAAACTAAAAACATTTCCCCTAAGAACAGGAACAAGACAGGGATGCCCACTCTCACCACTCCTGTTTGACATAGTACTGGAAGTATTAGCTATTGCAATTAGACAAGAAGAAGAAATAAAAGGCATCCAAATTGGAAAAGAACAAGTAAAGCTGTCTTTATTTGCAGACGACATGATATTGTACATAAAAAATCCGAAAGACTCCGTCAAAAAACTAATAGACTTAATAAATGAATTCGGCAATGTAGCAGGATACAAAATTAATGCCAAGAAATATATGGCCTTTCTATACACCAATAGTGAAATTACAGACAGAGAGACTAAAAAGGCAATCCCATTTACCATCGCACCAAAAAAATTAAGATACCTAGGAATAAACTTAACTAAGGAGGTAAAAGACCTATACACGGAAAACTACAGGACACTGAAAAAAGAGATAGAGGAAGACGTAAACAGATGGAAGAACATACCATGTTCATGGATTGGTAGAATCAACATCATTAAAATGTCCATACTACCCAAAGCAATCTATAGATTCAATGCACTCCCCATTAAAATACCAATGGCATATTTCACAGACCTTGAAAGAACTCTCCAAAAATTCATCTAGAATAAAAAAAGACCTCGAATAGCCACAGCAATCCTGAGAAAGAAGAATAAAGTAGGAGGGATCTCAATACCAGATTTCAAGCTGTATTACAAAGCCACTATTCTCAAAACAGCCTGGTACTGGCACAAGAACAGACATATAGATCAATGGAACAGAATAGAGAATCCAGATATTGATCCAAACCACTATGCTCAACTAATATTTGACAAAGGAGGCATGAACATACAATGGAATAAAGACAGTCTCTTCAATAAATGGTGTTGGGAAAATTGGACAGACACATGCAAAAAAAATGAAGCTAGATCACCAACTTACGCCATACACAAAAATAAACTCAAAATGGATACAGGACTTAAACGTAAGACGGGAAACCATAAAAATACTAGAGGAATCCACAGGCAGCAAAATCTCAGACATATGTCAAAAGAACTTCTTCACCGATACTGCCCCTAGGGCAATGGAAGCTAAAGAGAAAATAAACAAATTGGACTACATCAAAATAAAAAGCTTTTTTACAGCAAAAGAAACTATCAACAAAACAACAAGAAAGCCCACTGCATGGGAGAACATATTTGCAAATGGCATCACTGATAAAGGATTAATCTCCAACATCTACAGGCAGCTTATACAACTTAATAAAAGGAAGATAAATGATCCAATAAAAAAATGGGCAACGGATCTAAATAGAATCTTTTCCAAAGAAGACAGAAGGAAGGCCAAGAGACACATGAAAACATGCTCAACGTCACTAATTATCCGAGAGATGCAAATCAAAACAGCAATGCGGTATCATCTCACACCTGTCAGAATGGCTATCATCAACAAATCAACAAACGACAAGTGTTGGCGAGGATGTGGAGAAAAAGGAACCCTCGTGCACTGCTGGTGGGAATGCAGACTGGTGCAGCCACTGTGGAGAACAGTATGGAGTTTCCTCAAAAAACTGAAAATGGAACCTCCATTTGATCCAGTAATCCCACTCCTAGGAATATATCCTAAGAAACTGGGAACACCAATAAGAAAGGATATATGCACCCCTATGTTCATAGCAGCACAATTTACAATAGCTAAGATCTGGAAACAGCCTAGGTGCCCATCAGCAGATGACTGGATCAGAAAACTATGGTACATCTACACAATGGAATATTACACTGCCATAAAAAAGAAGGAATTCTTACCATTTGCAGCAACCTGGATGGAATTGGAGAACATTATGTTAAGTGAAATAAGCCAGTCAATGAAAGAAAAATACCACATGATCTCACTCATTTATGGATAATAAAGAACATTAAAAACTTGAACAAAAAGATAGATACAGAGGCAGTAAAGCATCAAACAGTCTGTCAAATTACAGCAGGAAGGTTAGGGAGAGGTGGGGAAGATAAGAGATCAATCAAAGGACTTGTATGCTTGCATATAAGCATAACCAATGGACGCAAAACTCTGGGGGGTGAGGGCATATATGGGAGTGGGGTGGGGGGGCAATGGTAAGATATGTACACATATAATACCTTAATAAAAAAAATTGGAAAAAAATAAGCTTAAAGTTTGAAAATAAAAATAAATGACTACCAGTCAGAAAAAAAAAAAAAAATAGAATTGCTATACGTATTTGTGTATAGGCTTTAGTGTGAACATAAACTTTCAGTTCTCTGGGATAAATGCCCAGGATTTCAATTGCTGGTCATATGGTAGTTGTGTGTTAAGATTTTTAAGAAGCTGTCAAACTTTTCCAGAGTGTCTCTATCAGTTATATTCCCCCTCACAATATATGAGTGATCTGGTTTCTACGTACCTTGGCCAACATTTGGTGTTGTCACAATTTTCTTTTTCTTTTAGGTGTCATCAATACTAATAACTGGGTATTGATGTTTCATTGCAGTTTTAATGTGCATTTCTCTAATGGGTAATTATGTTGACTATATTTTTATGTGCTTATCTGTGTTCTCTTATATGTACAATAATGTGCCACATAATGACATTTTATTCAACCGTAGACCAAATATACAACAGTGGTCCCATAAAATTATAATGGAGCTGAAAAATTCCTTTCACCTAGTCATATCATAGCCACCCTAATGGCCATCAGAATGTATTACTGCAGTGTTTGTAATGGTGCTTGTGTAAACAAGCCTGCTGACCTGCCTGTTGTATAAAAGTACCATCTAGGTTGTGTCAGTGTTCTATACGATGTTTGTAAAATTACAAAATCAATTAATACATTTTTCAGAAAGTATCCCGTCACTAAATGAGGCATTTTTGTAGATTAAATCTCTATTTTCTCTTTGAAAAGTAAAAATCTCTTGATGTCTTTTGCCCTTTTTTTAATTTAAAAAATTTGAGTGTTAAGTTTTGAGAGATTTTATATATTCTAAATACTAGTTGTTGGATATGTGCTCTGCAATAATTTTTCCTCACTTTGCAGCTTATTTTTTCTCTATACTACTAAAGTAATTTTTCCCAGAACAAAATTTTCAATTTTGATTAAGTCCAAATTATCATTTTTTCCTGATATGCATTGTGTTATTTGGTGTCAGGTCTAAAAGCCAAGAGTACTTTGCTAGCCCTAGATTCCAAAGACCTTCTTCAAAGTGTTCTCTAAAAGTTTTATACTGTTACATTTTATAGTTAAACTAATGGCCCAGTGCATGAAATTTGTGCACATTAAAAGGGAATTAATTAGAGAAAATATTTTAATATTGCTATTTGCCCTTTCTCTATAATAGAAGTGTCAGAGATGAAAGAAAATTAGTAAAATGTATATGAAAATCTCCCTCCAGTCAGACTCCAGGCCACACCGCAGGACCCAGACTCAAGTCCCTGCCCAACTGTGTGCACCTCGAAATCGCACGAGACCCAGACCTGAATGGCCACACCTCTGTCAAGCCCCACAGGGCAGGGAGTGCAGCCTCAGGTCCCCTGGCCCAGCGTTGGGTTGGGGGGGCACAGCCTCAGGTCTCCTATCAAGCCTCACCAGGTGGGGAGGGGGAAGGGCACAGCCTCAGGTCCCCCATCAAGCCCTGCTAGGCGGGGGGCATGGCCTCAGGTCCCCGGGCCCGGCCTCAGTCCCCTGGCCCCAGTGCGAGGGCACTAGGGTGTGAGAGCATGAGGGCATGACAATCATTTGCATATTAGCTCTTTATTATATAGGATGTGTGATTCATTTGAGGTAAATTTTAATAGAATATGAGTCCTAAGTTGTGGCTCATTTTTTACCTATGGATGTCCAACTGCTCCACAACATTTGTTAAAATGACTATCCTTCCTCATTGTATTGCTTTAGCAACTTTGCCTTTAATAAGTTGGATATATTTGTGCAGCTATATTTCTGGGTCTTTATTCTAACAATTTATGTGTTAGAATAATTTATGTGTTCTAACAATTTATGTGTCTATTCCCATGCTAATTTCCATATAGTCTCAACTACTGTAGCTATAAATAGGTGTAGAAATAAGGTAGATTGATTATTCTTTATTCTTCTTTTTGAAAATTATTTTTAGCTCTTCTTGTTCCTTTGCTTTTCCATATAACATTTACAATAATCTTTTCTATGTTTACAAAAAAAAAACTTTCTGGAATTTTTATAGTAGTTATAAGTAGATCTGTGTATTAATTTAGGTGTAATAAACATCTTTACTATGTTAACTCTTCCATGAACACAGTATGACTATTTATTTAGCTCTTATTTATCAGTTATGTAGCCTTCAGCATCAAAGCACTGCACATTTTATTAAACTTACATCTAAATCTTCCTTCCTTCCTCCCTTTGGGTTCCATGTGTTCATGTCTAATATATAAAACTATACGCCCGGTGCATGAATTTCATGCACGGGGGGAAGGTGTCCTTAAGCCCAGCCTGCACCGTCTCCAATCTGGGATCCCTCTCACAATCCAGGACTGCTGGCTCCCAACCGCTCACCTGCCTGCCTGCCTGATCACCCCCTAACCACTCCCCTGCCAGCCTGATTGACATCTAACTGCTCCCCTGCTGGCCCAATTGCCCCTAATTGCCCTCCCCTGCCGGCCTGGTGGGGCCCCTAACTCTCCTCCCCTGCAGACCTGGTTGCCCCTAACTGCCCTTACTTGCAGGCCTTGTCCCTCCCAACTGCCCTCCTCTGCTGGCCCAGTCACCCCCAACTGCCCTCCCTTGCAGACCTGTTTCCCCCCAACTGCCCTCCTCTGCCAGCCTGGTCACCCCTAACTGCTCTCCCCTGCTGGACTGATCGCCCACAACTGCCCTCCCCTGCTGGCCATCTTGTGGTGGCCATCTTGTGTCCACATGGGGGTGGCCATCTTTGACCACATGGGGCAGCCATCTTGTGTGTTGGAGTGATGGTCAATTTGCATATTACTCTTTTATTAGATAGGATTGCAATTTATTTTTGTATGGTAACTTTTTAACCTGTGACCTGTTGAATTAACTTACTAATTTTAAGCAAGTTTTTGTAGATTCCTTGGAATTTTCCAGTTAAATTAGCATATCTCCTGCAAATAGGAAGAATTTTATTTCTTCTTTCTGGTTTTATTTTCTTTTCTTGCCTTGTTGCTCTGGCTAGAATTTCCAGAGGTATGTTGAATTATAGTGGTGAAAGTGTTTTCAGTCTACAAGTGGCCCTGGATGGTAAGTTAAATGGTTAGCTCATCGGCCTGCTCAATAAAGGGTTGTAGGTTTGATTCCTGGTCAAGGACATGTACTTGTGTTGCAGGCTCAATCCCCAGCCTTGGCTTTGGGCATACAGGAGGCAATCAATCCATGTGTCTTTCTCACATGGATGTTTCTCTCTCCCTCTTTCTCTCTTTCTCTCTCTCTCTCTCTCTCTCTTTCCCTCTCCCTCTCTCTCTTTCTCCCCCCTTCTCCTCCTCTAAATATCAGTGGGAAAAAATATCCTCAGGTAAGGATGAACAAAAATAAATAAAAGTGAATGAATTCATTCTTTCTCTATAAAATATAATACTACCTATAGTTTTTTACATACATTTTTTATCAAATATGAAAGTGCCCTTTTATTTCTATTTTGTCTTTCTTTTTTAATTTTTTAAAACGGGTGTTCAATTTTGTCAAATGCTTTCTCTGCATCAATTGATGTGATTATGTAATTTTTCTTCTTTAGTCTGCTAATATAGATAATATTGATTACTTTTCAAATATTATGCCAGTTTTGTTCATATCACTGGAATAATCCTCACTTGGTCATTATGTATAATTCCTTTTATATATTAATGAGTTCTATTTGCTATTTTCTCAAAAATGTTTGTGTCTATATTCATGAGAAACAATCTATTTGTTCTTGATTCTGCTTTTGATATTAGGGTTACACCAACCTTATAGAATGAATTGGAAGAGACATATTTTCTTCAAGAGTTTATGTAGAATTGGTATAAGTGTTTTCAGCCTTTGGTGGAATTCACCACTGAAAACATCTGGTCCAAGATATATTTTCTTTTCTGTTTTTTGAGGTTTAAAATTACAAATTCAATGAACTTATTTGCTATAGGGATAATCAAATTACTTATTTCAATTGAATGCATTGTGGTACTTTTTCCTAAATTTATATTGTCGGGTTGTTCATAATAATCCCTTATTATTCACTAGATGCCTGGTGCATGCAAATTAATGCACTGGAGGGGGGATCCCTCAGCCCAGCCTGCCCCCTCTCACAGTCTGGGACCCCTCAGGGGCGGGAAACAACCCAGTGATCAGGGTAAGGTGACGCCCCATCACACCTCTGCTGCTGCCACTGCTGGCAGTGCAAGTTTCAGCTGGCCCTGATTACCTGCACCTTAGGCCAGCTCTAGGTGGCTGGGCAGCTGCCATCTGAGGCTCGCCTGCACCTCCGGCCAGCCCTGGGTGGCTGGGGGGCTGAGGGACCTGGGGGACTTTGGAGTTAGGCATGCAGAGTGGCCAGACCTTCCTGGGGGCGGGCCCAGCCTTGCCACACGCCTGCTGCCCCAGTGGGGCTGAGGGGACTTGGCGCTGCCATCTTGTGGCTGTGGGCGCCTCCACCTTTGAGGGTGTGACAGTCAATTAGCATATTCCCTCCTTATTGACTGTGGGCACTGCCATCTTTGAGGGTGGGGCAGTCAATTAGCATATTCCCTCCTTATTGGCTGTGGGCACTGCCATCTTTGAGGGTGTGGCAGTCAATTAGCATATTCCCTCCTTATTGGCTGTGGGCACTGCCATATTTGAGGGGGGGACAGTCAATTAGCATGTTCCCTCCTTATTGCCTGTGGGCACTGCCGTCTTTGTGACAGCATGAAGATCAGTTAGCATATTCCCTCTTTATTAGATAGGATGTGATGTCTGTATTGTATTCATTGTTTTATTAATGAAATTCATAATTTGTGTCTTCTTTCTATTTTTTGTTATCAATGTTGATAGAAGTTTGCCAATTTTATTGATCTTTTCAAAAGAATGAGCTATTATTTTAGTAATTTTTATATTGTCTATATCTTTTCAATTTCATTAATCTCTGCTCTTATTTTTATTATTTTCTTCCTTCTACTTGGTGTGGCTTATTTTGCACTTCCTTTGCTAAGTTTTGCAATGGGAATTGGGATAACTGATTTGAGACTTTTCTTCTTTTCTAACGTATGCATTTAGTTCTATAAATACCATTATCTGTACAGCTTTAGCAGTGTCACACAAACTTTGGTATGGTATATTTTCTTGTCCTTTAATTCAATGTATTTTTAAAATTCCCTTAAGACTTCTTCTTTGGCCCAGAGATTATTTATAAGTGAGCTGTTTAGTCTGCAAGTGTTTTTTAAAAAAACTAAATATATGCAGACTTTCTCGGTTTTTCTTGAGGTAATCTTATGTTTTTTCTGCTCTTTTCCAAGAAGTAGCTCTTTTTAGCAATCAACTTTATTTTGTCTTATGGAATTTTTTTTTTTATTTTTCACCAATATTCTCACATGTGATAATATTTGTATTGTATCTTTCCAGTTATTTATGTTAAAAAATATAGGGTTTTTTCCCTCAATTTTTCTTATTTTTAAGAAATTCTAAATATTTAGATTCCATATATCCATCTGATTAGCTCTTTGACCAAATTCTGCATGTTTATAACAAACTAGAGGCCCGATGCATGAAATTTGTGCAAGGGCCTTGGCCCCTACTGCTGCTGCGGCTGTCTCTGCCTCAAACCCCACCCACCACAGCTTTGTCTGGAAGGAAGGATGTCCGAAAGGATGTCCAGTCTAATTAGTATATTATGCTTTTATTATTATAGATGTTTCTTTTATTATAATTTACTTCTAAATACTATTTTTAAAAATATATACTTTATTAATTTTTTTACAGAGAGGAAGGGAGATGGATAAAGAGTTAGAAACATTGATCAGTTGCCTCCTGCACACTCCCTACTGGGTATGTGCCCTCAACCAAGGTATATGCCCTTGACTGGAATCAAACCTGGGACTCTTGAGTTCGCAGGCCGACGCTCTATCCACTGAGCCAAACCAGTTAGTGCCTAAATACTATTTTATCAGTAACCAAAGAGCTATGTAGAATTTTTTTTTAATTTCAGTTTACAAAAATTATTTCTATCTTTTTGAGGCTTGCTTTTAATTTAATTGTATTAGATTGATGAATGTCACTTTTGTGAAGGAGCATAATTTTTGTGAGAATTATTTATATATTCATTTTTTTGTTATTGTTGCTAATCCTCACATGAGGATATTTTTCCATTGATTTTTAGAGATAATGGAAGGGAGGGGGAGAGACAGAAAGAGAGAGAAACATCAATGTGAGAGAAACACATTGATTAGTTGCCTCCTGCACATTGAGGTAGAGGATTGAGCCTGCAACCAAGATGGGTGCCCTTGACTTGATTCCAATCTAGGACCCTTCAGTTCGCAGGTTGATACTCTATTTACTGAGCCAAACTGTCTAGGACTATTTACACATTCTTGATACTTGTCCTTTGTCAGTTCCCTTTGGTAGAAACTTCTTAAATGATGATAAATATCAATCTTTTTCTGTATGTTTACACAGCAAATGTTAAGCTACAATGTAGGAGAAAATATTAGCAAATTTTATAACTTATGACATAAGCATAGTTAGGGTAATTGCTTGTTGCAGTGTCTCACCAGCAAGGTCACAGTTGCAAATGATTATGTTTGAATGACTTGGAATAACTAGATTTTCTGGAAGCATAAATCTCTTCCTCCAAACCAGGTAAGGTAAGAATACCTCTGTATCTCATCTCATGTGGATGTCTAACAGATTACCTCACATAGGCCAAGAACACTTGACGATGTGTCCTTGTACACAGTGCATATTGTAAGTTACACACACAATAAACCCAGGAAATACTAGGCTAGTATAATCCAGTATGGGAACATTCCTAAAATCTCCAGATATCTCCAGGATCCCTGTAAATAAGACCTTTGACCAGAAAATGTGTTTCCCAAAAATGTTCACTACAAATAAAGTGCAGGATTATAGAGGAAAGATGGTCATAGGAGGGTTTTGCATTATATTATTATAATTTTTACAGAAAAATATTGATTTATTATTGTAATTTTAAATGCATAACATAAAAGTAAATTAATATTTCTATTATTTAGTAGCTCTCTTGCAATTTGATATTTTTTATTTAATAATATCATTTTACCACACTCAAAAAGTACTTTTATAAAATTCTCTGTATCTTTATAAAGATGATAAATACAATGAAGTAATTAAGAGTTGAGTTCTGAAAATAGGCCATCTCCATTAAAAACAAGACTTCTATGTGTAATAACTGTAATTTAGGCAAAAATTAATCTGTAAAATGGCCATAATAATAGTACCTACAAAATTAGGAAATTTTGTGGATTAAGAAAGATTTTATACATTATGTCCTTAGTACATACCCTAATATAAAGGTAGCACTCAATAAAGGTTAGGGATTATTAGATAATAGATATAGAGAAAACAAACAGGCAATATTTTTTTAAAAAGTATAATGTTGTAATTATTCATATCCAACAACGGCAAATTTATTTTTATATCTAGTCCTGCTTGGTTCCTTGGAAAATTTTTCATTAATATGTCACAATTATGTTTTTGTTTTAAATTGTTAATATTTGTAAAGATTGTAAATGACCAAAACTTCACTTCATTTGGTAGCTTAAAAAAACTGTCTCTTAGCAACCAGGGCTGATGATAATTCTAAGCAGTGTTTTATCTGTTTTGTTCTCAAATCTCCTTTCTCATTACTGAAACAATATAGATGCAATTAAGGCCTTTTGCGTGAGATTTGAATGATATAAGAAAGTAGAATGATTACAAATTGTCCTTGGATAGGGCAACTTGCTCTTAGTGATCTTAGTGAGTACATGTGCAGAGACATGATGATCTGATCTCCTTCCCCCAATAACCTTGTATATTGAGGTAAAAATGTGCAGAAGTTGTTTCTGTACTTGATTCTTTAAGTACTTAAAAAGGAAAAATGACCCTAAAGTTTTCTGGAAGAGGCTTAGTTTGATATATAAAGCAAACTTTCTTCTTGGAATATTTAATTAAGAAAAATAAGATTGGGGGAATCAGAATATAAATTCATTTTTCAGAGAGTACAAAAATTACATGCTAAATAAATCAATGAAATTGGAGTGCTCTTTTTTCATTCAGTGTGAAAACTCATTATGAAAAAGGAAAACTAATATTCCAAAAACAATATTGGCTCAGTTCTGCAATATAAAGGCTCATGTTCAACCATCTCATTCTCATTTTTTTAAATAGTTGATGAGGAAATGAAAACTAGGAATTTTTTTTGTTCTTTTCAGTTGAAAATTCCAAGAAGGCACTCATCAAATAAAGCTCTATTTATTTTATTTCCAGTGTTCATTAAACTGTGTGAGGAGCCTGAGATCACAGTAGAATGTAGAGGAAGCAGCGACTGCAGTGGGCTTTTGAGCATGTGCCAGCCAAGCACTCTGCCTTTTCTAAGTGCAACTACTCTTTGAATTAAATTTTTTCCACAGTAATTTAACAGCATGAGCATTTAGAAAAAAATGTTCCCTAAAATAACCGTTATTATGTACATCTATAGAAATTGTGAGTCACGTTAAGGAGGCGAGGTTTTACTGAGATTTAAGGTTTAAAGTATCAATTAAATTTTAGAAGAATCATATAGGAAATAACGATTAAACTCAGAATACTGAAAGGCCTGCTTTGGTGTGGGTTTTTTGTTGTTGGTTGTTTGATTGTTTGTTTTGGGTTTTTTTTTTGCCAATTTTTCCTGAGTTAATGCCAATCTTGAGCCTATAGAATTCCCAAATTTCTAGAAAAATCTTTGACAACAATATTCTCAAACGTGGACAAAATGCCAGTGGGATTCTCTTTTTTGTTTCCCCCTAACTTCAGTCCATAATGAGAAATTCAGCTGATTGTTCTACTTGTATCCTTTTTTTTCTTTAAATATGCATTGAGAGTATAGTTCATTTCCGTGCTTTTTGATAAAATATTGTCATAGAAAATATTAGCCTTTAGATATTATATTAGATATCTCAGGTTAGATATTCTTTGTGGCTATCTTTATCATTTCTACAACTTTAAAAATTTACATCTAATACAATACCAAATATTTTATGAAGTTTATGAAACTGTGACAAGGGCTACTAATAGGTTGCAGATATTTTTAAACATCATTAAATTTGGGGAATTTGATGACAGAAGGTCCCTGAAGTATCCAAATACTATTCCTGTATCATTTGTCACCTTGATTTTCAACAAACAAGCTAGACACAATTAATTTAACTAGAAAAAATGTGTACAACATGAAATATATTTTTAACAAATAAATATGTGGTGTGTGGATAGACAGATAATGATTGATGATAGATAGATAGATAGATAGATAGATAGATAGATAGATAGATAGATAGATAGATAGATAGATGATAGATAGATAGATGATAGGTAGGCTTGTGATAGTATGATTTAAAATTTTAATCTATTTTCACCTTCAAATTATTTTTCTGGATTTCTCCTTTCCTTTCCAGTCTTTCATTAGTCCAGGCTCCCCCAAATTTAAATAATCTTCAATTTTACATTTTGTCTACTCCTTCATCCAGTGGCTTACATTGCTAATTTCCCTGCTATCAGCAGTTCTCAAATTTTATTGTCCTCAAAAATACCTGCAGAACTTGTTAAAACTTTGGTTGCTAGATCCCATCCCCACAGTTTTTGACCCAGTAGATCTGAAGTAGAGCCAGAAGATATGTATTTTAAGCAAATTTCCAGGTGATGATGAGGATGCTGGTCATACTTTGAGAACCAGTACTTTTATAAAGATGACCACTATTATAGTTTTGCCCTTATCAGCTTGCAATAATTACTTTTTCTCCCTGCCTCCCATCATCACTTCCAACCCAAGTAACTTTTTCTGCTAACTTTAGCTACACAGAATATTTTCAGTAATCCTATATAATAAAGAGGTAATATGCAAATTGACCATCACTCCAACACACAAGATGGCCGCCCCATGTGGTCAAAGATAGCAACCCCCATGTGGACACAAGACAGCTACCACAAGATAGCCAGCAGGGGAGGGCAATTGTGGGCGATCAGGCCAGCAGGGGAGGGCAGTTGGGGAGGACCAGGCCAGCAGGAGAGGACAGTTGGGGGGGACCAGGCCTGCAGGGGAGGGCAGTTGGGGGCAACTAGGCCAGCAGGGGAGGGCAGTTAGGGGCAACCAGGACAGCAAGGGAGGCCAGTTAGGGGTGACCGGGCCAGCAGAGGAGAGCAGTTAGGAATTACCAGACTGGCAGAGGAGGGCAGTTGGGGGGGACCTGAGCCTGCAGGGAGGGCAGTTGGGGGCGACCAGGCCTGCAGGGGAGGACAGTTGGGGGGTACCCAGGCCTGCAGGGGAGGGAGTTGGTGGGGAGCAGGCCTGGAGGGAAGGGCAGGTGGGGGGGACCAGGCCTGCAAGGGAGGCCAGTTAGGGGTGACTGGGCCAGCAGGGGAGGACAGTTAGGAGCAACCAGGCTGGCAGGGGAGGGCAGTTAGGGGCAATCGGGCCAGCAGGGGAACAGTTAGGCGTCGATCAGGCTGGCAGGGGAGTGGTTTGGGGTGTCCAGGTTGGCAAGCAGAAGCAGTTAGGGGCAATCAGACAGGCAGGCAGGCAAGCAGTTGGGAGCCAGCAGTCCTGGATTGTGTGAGGGATGTCTGCAGTCAGACATCCCTCGAGGGGTCCCAGATTGGAGAGGGTGCAGGCTGGACTGAGGGAGACATACCCTCGTGTACAAATTTCATACACTGGGCCTCTAGTTGCTTTATAATACTGTACACAATATTCCTATCATCATTTAGGAATCTTCAGTGATTCCTTAATTTTCATTCACTCAGAAAATACTTTCTGATGCTTAATATCTATTAACTACTACTACTTCATATAGTAAAAATAAAATAGTGAACACAAGAGAACACGATTTTGTTTTTATTAAACTTATATGTTAAGAGATAAAAAAGATGATATTAAGGAAGAGATAGAAATGATATTAAATAAATTCAATATTATAGGATGTTAGTGATGGGGTTCATAGAGGATGAGGGAAATGTTGGAATAGGGTTGAACCTTTAGGTAGAACGGCCAGAGAAGATGACACTGAGAAAGTGACATGAGTGAAAAAATAAAAGAAGATAAAATTAATGATATTGAAGGCTAAGAAAGTGAAATGGTCCTGAGGTAGAATCATGCTTAATGTTCTTGAGACAGCAAAGAGACTGGTGTGGGTGGTGAGTGTACAGAAAACAGAAGAAACTAAATATAAAAATAAATAAAATAACTCTTTAGCCCAGTTTTTAAAGTTTTCCATAGTTTTATCCCCCTATATTGACTTTGTTAATTAACACTATGCTCATGTCCAAAGACTCCATGAGCACTTTTATTTATTTTTTTTTATATTTTTTTTTTTAATATATTTTATTGATTTTTTACAGAGAGGAAGAGAGAGGGATAGAGAGTTAGAAACATCGATGAGAGAGAAACATCGATCAGCTGCCTCTTGCACACCCCCTACTGGGGATGTGCCCGCAACCAAGGTACATGCCCTTGACCGGAATCGAACCCGGGGCCCTTGAGTCCGCAGGCCGACGCTCTATCCACTGAGCCAAACCGATTTCGGCCATGAGCACTTTTATATTCAAGAGTTTGTTCTTATCTTTCTCCTTGTCTATTATATACAACTAGAGGCCCGGTGCATGAGATTCATGCACTGGGGGTGGGTGGATCCCTCAGCTCAGCCTGTGCCCTCTCGCACTCTAGGAGCCCTGGGGGATGTCTGACTGCCGGCTTAGGCCCAATCCCCCAGGGGTCCGGCAGTCAGACATCCCTCTCGTAGTCTGGGACCCCTTGCTCCTTACGGCCTGCCTGTAGCAGAGGCAAGAGATGCTCCCACCACCACTGCTGCCCTTACCAGCCATGAGCATGGCTTTTGGCTGAACGGTGCTCCTCTTGTGGGAGCATACTACCACCAGGGGGCAGCTCCTGTGTTGAGCATCTGCCCCCTGATAGTCAGTGTGCGTCATAGTGACCAGTCATTCTGCTGTTCTGTCAATTTGCATATTAGGGTTTTATTATATAGGCTGTCCTTTACCTGGGTGCACAATCTGTCCATTGCAATGAAATACTATTGCTGATGAAGCCTGTACCATTTTCCCAACCTGCGATGAATTATCTTTTCTCTTTTACACACCCACACACGTACATGTGCACACATCTTTATATGAGCATAATGTATTTATATTTTTCTATCTCCAGATCTAAAATTATAAGCTGAAAAGTGGAAAACTATCTTAATAGCTTTCTGTATCCTATGGCAACTAGAATGCCTTGCAATAGTAAGTCAATTTTTAAATGGATTTAGTCATATTTGTCTGTAGGATTGAAAGCTCTGTAAAGTGATTTAGTCTTTCATTTGACAAGTATGTATTGAATACTTACTAAATATTGCACTAAGAATAGAGGGAGGGGAAGCCCATTCCCCAGTAACAAAGAGATGGCAAACTAGGAAATGGCACGTACAATGCAGCACAATTGGTGCCTAGAGGTACATGCAGGGCTGGGTATGTGACATTCTGGGTCTGTTGAGAAGCAGATGCTAAGAAAAGATTAAACATGCAAAGAATTTCTTGGGGGAAGTGTTTCAGAGAGAACACTGGGAGGAAGTGGAGAAGTTTGAGTAGCAGTCAGATCATGATTCAAATCTCACTCTGAGTGAAAGAGAAAGGGAGGGAAGAGGAGTGCAAGTTTCCTGGACTGCTGTGTAGTCTAAGGAAGGTTCAGCAATGCAGGGGAGTCAATGAGGCAAAGCCAGAATCTGAAGAGTTCTATAACTCCCAATGTGGGTCTGCCTTCATCTCCCCATACTCAGAGTTGACTGGACATGGCCTATGAGAGATGTGGCCATAGCAGAAATGCAGCCATAAATTTCAGAGCACAGCAGCTGGGTTCTTGGTCAAAGATGCTCCCTGTAGTGGGAGGTCTGCCAGACACAGTCTCCGGGCTGCCACCCTGTGGGAACATGCTGGATCCAGAGTTTAACTGAATCACAGGAGGACCTTCCAGATAACCTAAATACTGAGCAGAGTCATGAATCTGTAGTAAGAGTTAGTTCTATAAGAAGAGAGGAAGGAAACAAACCAGGAAGGCACTGAGGCATGGGTGCACAGTACATTCAGGAAAACACAGAGTAGGTGGCTTGAGCATAGAGTATAAGGGCCATGCAGTAAAGGAGAAATGTGGCAAACACAAGGCAGGCCTATCATGGAGCCCCACAAAAGGCATGTGGGTTTTATCTTGAAGGAGAAGAATAGTCAGAAAAGGGGTTTTAATCCAGGGTAACAGCGTGACTGCATACTCTCATGTTATTAAAGAACAAAAAGTAATCCTGCTCCCATTTCAGCATGAGCCAGCTTTTGAATTTACATTAATGAATAGGTTTTGAAGAAGGCAAATTAGGTTTTTTATAATCTTCTTTTTAGTTTTTGATGTGATTTAATTATTTTGAAAGAATTCATATCCAATCAACTGTAAGAATCTAGACTTTAAAATTCAAATTTCCTAAAAGAACGCATTTAAGTTTAGGTAGCTGTGATTCTCTTGTATTAGAGGCTGTTTTGTTGAAGACAATTTTATAAAAAATCTCTGGAGGGTTTTGAAGGCTGAGAGAAGCTGATGTTTGTGGGCAAGGGCTTATTTTAGGAGAGACACTGAGCCAGCGGTTTTGTGAACCTGTTGGGCAGCCTTTGCCACTTCCCTAAAGGACTTCCAACACCTTCGGAC
Source organism: Ia io (assembly GCA_025583905.1). Taxonomy (NCBI): domain Eukaryota; kingdom Metazoa; phylum Chordata; class Mammalia; order Chiroptera; family Vespertilionidae; genus Ia; species Ia io. The sequence continues at coordinate 24,522,070 of JAJQQW010000007.1, forward strand.
TTTGTGTTCCAGAAATATCATAGAGTGGATATTTACCATCAATAAACACAATAGGATTTGTTTGGTCCTACCATAGTCTGAGGTTCCTTAAAAAGAGTTTCCTGTAATTCTGGCAATTACCATTAGATGGCAATATAAATGGTTCTGGGAATGCTACTCAAGGATTGTTTAGTGTTATTCATGGAGACACAAGAAAATATTCATGCAGTCTAAAACCTTAATTTGTTCTTTCTAATAAAAATGTTTTTCTTTAATAATTAGCCAGGTGATACTTTGAACAAACTAAAGGCAAAATCTCTTCTACTCACTACATACATACATATAAACATACATAAAATTAGGCCACCCTAAGAATAGTTTTGCCCTGCATTTGCATGATTACAGGGCAGTGATTCTGAACTGAGGGAGAGGAGAGATTTTACATTTATACCGGCAGACATTTGGCAGTGTCTCGAGACATTTTAGGTTGTTACATTAAAGGGGATTACTACTTACAATTAGTAAAGGCAGGGATGCTGCTAAACCTCAGACAATACACAGGGCAGCCCACACTTCCCAGGAAAGAATTATGGAATCCAAACTGTCAATAGTTTTCAGATTAAGAAATCCTGTTGTAGGGTGTCCAGTAAATATGACCAACCCTTGCTATATGTTATCAAGCCCTGATCTGAGAAACAAGCATAAACCAACCCAGGTTGGTAAATAGAAGATTGAGACAAGCACATTATCCTGGGTGAGAGAAGATCCTGCCTTCTTTCCACACAATGTGCAGGTCTTTTTTTTTTTCACCTGACACATATATTGGTGACTACTAAAATATTTACCTAGTTGTTTTTGGCTTTAGTAACTGAAAGGATAGGGACAGAGTGGGAGAAACTGCACTTGTACTTCTGGGGAGAAAGTGGCTGCATAAGAAATTTCATCCTTTCAAATGGCCAATAGACTCAGCTGGTCTCCACTGTGTGTCAAGCAATCAATGGACCATCTTTTATTAAATATTTACTGTAAATCTTGAACATATATTTATATAAATTATATGTATCCTCATTTTAGTATCTTTATATAATTGATGAGGAAACTGCGGAATACCAGTTTATTAGTTTAATCAAGTTCTTATAGCTTATAAGCAGGATTGCTTGCCAGCTTGTATATCCTTCAAACATTATTATTTGGTATTTTCCCCCTTGTGACTATTGTTGCAGTTTTTTTGTGTTTTTTTTAATTTTTATTTGAAGCCATTTCCCTGCACATATCTCTATTTTGGTGAATCCGTGCCTCCTTCCAATAAAATCTCCAATTATCTTTAGTCAGTTTTCATCTTCTCTGTGTGTCCTGATTCATTTGCTACTAGTGAGACTGTCCCCAGAGACGAGATAGTTGGCTGGTTCTATTGATTTCCCCACCTGACCCATCAGCCTTTACTGTTTTCTTCTTGCAGGCTATGACTATTTTTATCCTCCTGTGCTCCAAATTTGGCTATAATTTTGTCCTTGAACCTCTTCACCTCTCTTTAACGATATAGTGGGTGCTGAATAAAAACAATTGATATACAAGTTATTTCTGAAAAAAAAAAAAAAGGTAAATAGTATTTTGGTAACAAAGATAAACAAAGAGTAAAAACTAGATAGGTGGCAAAAGCATATTTATTGAAGAAGTATGGGATGGTTAATTTTATGTCAACTTGGCTAGGCCATGAAACTCAGATATTTGGTCAAACACCAATATAAATAACTTCGTGAAGTTTTTTTTTTTAGATAAGATTAACAGTTAAATCAGGCTTTGGGAATAGCAGATTATCCTCTTCTAGAGGCCCAGTGCATGAATTCATGCACAGGTGGGGTCCCTTGCCTGGCCAGCATCTGGGCCGATCAGGGCCGTCTCGCCCAGTGATTCCTCCCCACAGGAGGTTGGCTGGCTGGGGGGAGGGACCACGGGAGGTTGGCTGTGGGAGTGCACTGACCACCAGGGGGCAGCTCCTACATTGAGCGTCTGCCCCCTGGTGGTCAGTGTGCATCATAGCGACCGGTCAACCAGTCGTAATGGTCACTTAGGCTTTTTATATATATACTAGAAGCCCGTTGCACGAAGATTTGTGCAATAGGCCTTCCTTCCCCTGGCTGCCGGCACCGGTTTTCCTCTGGCAACCGGGACCCAGGCCTTCGCTCTGGCCACCGCCTTGCATCTTTGCTCCGGCCAGAGTCTTTGCTCCTGTAGCTTCCTACACCCCCTACCCTCCCCCTTAGAGCAGGTGTCACGCCCTGCCTGGCTGGTCTGCGCCTGCATGCATGCTGCCCAGAGGCCCGGAGAGGCTGGGGAGCCCGGCCACCTCCACCTTTGTTGGGTTAATTTGCATACTCACTCCTGATTGGCTGGTGGGCATCATGAAGTGACAGTCAATTTGCATGTTTCTCTTTTATTAGTGTAGATAGATAATATGGGTTAGCCTTATTCAATCAGTTGGTCTTAAAAGAAAACAGTTTGAATTCTACCTCCAGATTGCCTTCAGATTCAAGCTAAACATCACTCTCTTGAGCCTCCAGCGGCTGGCATGCTCTGTAGATTTCCAGCTTGCCAGCCCAAAACCCCACAATAGTGTGACTCAATTTCTTAAAACAAATCTCTCTCTCTCTTTCTAATATGTGTATAATTAATATAGAATATGGTAAAGAATGGCTTAAAAAGTTAATGGCAAACACCCACAAGAGATTATCTCCCAGGCCTCTGACAGTTTCAATCAGGGTTAGGTATTCAGCAATGTCAAATGCTATAGAACGCTTTACATTTTACAACAGAGAAGAAACCATTGGATAAAAATCTTTCATCAATGGTAACTTAAATAAGAGGAATCTCAGTGGCATGCTGGAATAAAATTGTAATGAGTTACAGAGTGGGTAAATATAAGGATTGGAGGCATTAGATTCAACAACTTTTTCAAGACATTTGATAATGTCACATATTTTATTTATCTGCACCTTCCATTCTCACTGCCAATCCCTGAGTTAGAGCCCTCTTCCGGTTGTGTAGTCACTCCCTGTTTTGCTTTAAATATCAGCTTTAATGATATATAATTCACACACCACACAATTTACTTTTTTTTTAAAGTAATACAAGTCAGTGGTATTTAGTACCATCACAGAGTAAGGCAACCACCCTAACTGTTTATCAAACTTGTGCTTAGTCTCCCTCTCCTTACCCTTCCCTCATTGTCTCCATAGGTGTCTTCTTAAAGTATAGAATAATTAGGTCTTTCCTGGTCCAAAAACCTATAACAATCTCTGTTTACTGAACTACTCATTATTTTTCATCTGGCTTGAAGGTCCTCCAGACTTTGGCCCCTTTCATATACTCTCCACCCACACAAAATTAGGTGATTTTTATTATCATTTTCTTTTAATTTCTGAACAGTCACTACTTTCTAGCTTGTGCTGCCCCCAAATCTGGAACACTCTACTCCCACAAACCTAGTATCACATATAATTCATATTCATTACTCAATCTTATTTCATATGTCATCAATCATAAAATGACTCTAAAACTGATTATCTAAAGGTCAGTTTGCCTGTGCATTCCAAAAATCATAGAAATTGTGCTTTATAGAGAGGAAATCTAAAATTTTCTCTTTATGAGCCGTGTCTAGGGAATGAAGGGAGACTTTTTCAGTCATGGGGTACCCAGGCTCTTTTGAGCTTCTTATTTTACTCAAACCATGGTATGACCCATGTCCCCACAGACCAAATAGACTCACACAAGATACATCCTGAGCAACAAGATGCAGAAGAGAGGACAAAGAAAGACATAATCATGTCCTTATTTATATCATAAACTCTTAGAAGGCCGAGACTGAATTAACCTTTGTATCCATTGCAGTATTCAACATATTTTTTCACATAAAAATGTATTGGTCTTTCGAGATGATAAATCATAACTTATTCCCTTCTGAATTCAGAACCAATTATGATAGAGAAACAGGAGTAAAATAGGGATAGGAAAGCTGAATTAATATATGAAAACACAGCTTGAATGAAGGCCTAAATTGTCTTCCTACAGTATACCCCAAAGGTTTATCTCAGGCAATGAAATCATACAACTATAGCTTCACACACATAGATTTTACTATGTTGCTTCCTGTATAGGAACAAAGAGGTCTTATGTTCCTTCAGGGAGACTAGTTCAAGAGGCAGGTTTTGAGAATGAAAGAAAATTAGTGAGAAAGATGAGTGATGCATTTTCAGTCCCCCTTTTATTAATTCTACCAGCTAGATAAGTGACTGATTTTTTGTTTTTGTTTTTTTATTAATTTCAGAGAGGAAGGCAGAGGGAGAGAGAGATAGAAACATCAATGATGAGAGAGAATAATTAATCAGCTGTCCTCTGCATGCCCACACTGGGGATCGAGCTTGCAATCCGGGCATGTACCCTGCCCGGGAATCAAACCATGAACTTCAACTGTTGAGCCACACGGCTGGGCCATGACTGATTTTTTTTCTTTTCTTTTCTTTTTGTAGTCTGACAAGTAAGGGGTGAAGGGAAGACCCGGAAGTGTTTTTGTTTTTTCTTCAATATTTTTATATTGGACAGTGGATTGAAATGCTACTGCAGCAAGATGAGTGGGTAATTAGTGCTTCTCTTAACAATGTGTGTAGTAGACATTTGTTGTCTCTTATCTAAGAACTTCAATACCTTTATCTCTATTGACTTCTCACATGTTGTACAGTAATTACAATAGGAACTTAGCAACATGTACAGTTATCAACTCTTCCACTTCAGACCTGAAGATCATTTTTAGAGATTTGTTTCTTTAACCATTTAAAAAAATTTCAATTGCAGTTGGCATACATTATTATATTAGTTTCAGGTGTACAACATAGTGATTAGAAATTTATACAACTTACAAAGTGAAGTTATTTCTTAAAGAAATAAGAAAAGTGTCAAGTTCACTGCTTTTATTTAAAAATACTAGAGGCACAGTGCATGAAAATCGTGCACTGTGGGTGTGTCCCTCAGCCCAACCTGCACCGTCTCCAATCTGGGACCCCTTGAGGGATGTCCAACTGTCCAACGGGCAGTTGGACATCCCTCTCACAATCTAGGACTGCTGGCTCCCAATCGCTCGCCTGACTGCCTGCCTGATTGCCCCTAACTGCTTCTGCCTGCCTGCCTGATTACTCCTTAACCACTTCCCTGCCAGCCTGATCGATGCCTAACTGCTCCCCTGCAGGCCTGGTCACCCCTAACTGCCCTCCCTTGCCAACCTGGTCGCCCCTAACTGGCCTTCCTGCATGCCTGGTCCACCCCAACTGCCCTCCCTTGCAGGCCTGGTCACTCCCAACTGCCCTCCCCTGCAGGCCTGGTCGCCCCTAACTGCCCTCCCCTGTAGGTCCAGTCACCCCTAACTGCCCTCCCCTGTAGGTCCAGTCACCCCTAACTGCCCTCCCCTCCTGGCCTGGTCACTCCTAACTTCCCTCCACTGCAGGCCTGGTTCCCCCAAACTTCCCTCCCATGCAGGCCTGCCCTCCCCACTGCCCTCCCTTGCAGGCATGGTTGCCCCCAACTGCCCTCCCCTGCTGGCCTGGTCCCCCCAACTGCCCTCCCCTGCTGGCCTGTTCCCTCTCAACTCCCCTCCCCTGCTGGACTGATCACCTGCAACTGCCCTCCCCTGCTGGCCATCTTGTGTCAGCCATCTTGTGTCCACATGGGGGGGGCCATCTTTGACCACATGGGGCCAGCCATCTTGTGTGTTGGAGTGATGGTCAATTTACATATTACCCTTTTATTAGATAGGATAATTTATCTAGCTAAAACTTGCCAAAGCAAATCAAATAAGTATTGTTTGTGTAGCAAACACATTTTTCTTCTGTATTTTATTCTTATTGACTAAAAGACTTTTATCACAAATGACTTAGTGAAAAATGAAAATTAATAGGTGTCAAGCATTAGGTGATAGAATTAATCATTTCTTTCTTATTTTTTAACTCCCTATTCTTAGTCCTTATCTGATACACTATTTTTTGAGATGAGGAAAACATTATATTTCCAATGTAAGAAGCTGTTATATCTATCTGTCTACTTATTTTTTTAAATTTATTTTTACTTATAGTTGACATGCAATATTTTATTAGTTTCATATGTATGACATAGTGATTCAATATTTATATACCTCGCAAAGTGATCACCACAAGAAGGCTAGTAACCATTTGCCACCATACATAATTATTATGATATTAATAACTCTATTCCCTATGTTTTAAATTATATCCTGTGATTTACTTTGTAACTGGAAGTTTGTACTTCTTAATCCTCCTCCCCTTTTCCACCCATTCTCCCTGGCTTCCCTCTGGTAACTACCAAGTTGTTCTCTGTATCTATGAATTTGTTTCATTTTGTTTGTTCATTTGTTTTGTTGTTTGTTTGTTTTTTAGACTACATCTAAGTGAAATCATACAATATTTGTCTTTCTTAGAATGACTTATTTCACTTAACACTCTCTACGTCTAACCATGTCACAAATGGCAAGGTGTCATTCTTTTTTATGGCTGATTAATATTCCCTGGTATACATGTACAGAATTATACTAAAATTATAGAAGCTAGTGGAAGTGGATACTTATGCATATTCAAGGAAGTACTACAGACATAAATTTAACATAGACATATGCATTTTACCAATGTCAAGAAATCCCATTATTCTAATTCACTCCAAGCATATAATGGCATTTAATGGAGTATTGTTGAGTCCACATATCTCCTTTTGGCCTTTCTCTGGGTAGGTTCCTGGTGCTGAGCATACAGTGCTAAAAAACAAAAACAAACAAAAAAACAACAACCTGCCCCCCAAAAACAATAACACAGGCTTTCAAGGAGGTTGTGTTTAGGGATAGAAGACAAATGCAGAAAGTTAATGATACATGGAGATACTAAAAAAAAATTCTGCTACTTTATAGAAAAGCTTTCTTTCCTATATAATCTATTTTTTATAGCATGGTATAAATTCAAATGTTGAGAAATTAATTATCCCACAATTTATTAAATCCTACTAAATCCACATGTACATTGTCTATAAAATATATTGTAGCTGTTTTATAAATCATCATGTTCCCAACCCTAATAAATAACCTAAGAGTAGATGGACTGTTTTTATTGATTTTTTTCCTGACTTCCTGAATTCATCATAGTTGGAAATCCTCAAATAAACCCTTAATTTATTAGGCTTTCTTAGTTTTTGAGTCAATTCTGAGCAAGACAAAAGGAAATTAGCAGCCTCTGTTCAACTAAGGGTGGGGAACCATTTTTCTGCCAAGAGCCATTTAGATATTTATAACATCATTTGCAGGCCATACAAAATTATCAACTTAAAAGTTAGCCTGCTATATTTGGTCAAACATTTAATTAACTCACCCCTAATGCTTTGGCAGGGCCAGACCAAATGATTTCATGGGCCTTATATGGCCCTCAGGCTGGACATTTCTCACCCTAGTGCAGTGATGGGCAACCTTTTGAGCTTGGTGTGTTAAACTTCGCCAAAAAACTGAGCATAACTTGGATAGTGTGTCACTTTGAGGAAAAAACATTATTTCGTGATATTTATAGTTTAAATAACATAAATGTATATTGTTATATATAATTGTATTTAATAAACCAAAAACTAAATATTTAACTTACCTGCTTAGTGACTTCTTTGTTCATCCGTCAGTCAGTTTCTTTTGTTGGTCTTGATATTATTTAGCTTGTGTGGGGTGCCGTGAACTATGATAAGTGAGGGGGAGGGGGAATTCTTTAACTAACCTGCCTATTAGTGACTTTTTTGTTGCTGAATTTCATTGGCTAAATCTTCAATTGAAGGTTGGTATTTTGTACACTTCAGGCCCAAGCAAGCGCTACTAACTTCATCTGTCAATCTGTTTCTTTTGTTGGTTTTGATATTATTTAACACTGAGAATAAGGCCTCACAAAAGTATGTAGAGGGAAAAATTGTGAGTAAAGCCATTGCTATATTTTTCAGGGTGCTAAAAGTGTCTGGTAGTCGGTTCCAGGCACTCCAAATTTCCTGTTCGTAGTGGCACGCCTCTTGATTCTCCAAGCGGCACTTTTCCAGATTCTCAAGCTTTGACCTCAAGTCGACAAACACCTGAGCCCAGATACTGTCTTGAAATTCTGCAAGTTGCATTTCCAAATCATCAATTTGCATCCATTGGAAACCATTTAATTCCAAACTACTGTAGACGACTACATCAGGATACTTAATTATTTTCATGGTCTGTTCTAGACTTCTAAATTGACTAAATCTATCACTAAACTGGTCAAGTAACGAGTCTAAAACATGCTGGTACTACATATGCAAGAGTTCCATTTCATTTTGTACAGCTGCACTGGCCTTCTCAAAATACTTTGTCACTCGAGGAAAATATTTATAAGTTTTAGTTTCTACATCTCGCTTGAAAATTTTAACTTTACTTTCAAAAGCTTTAATGTATCCAAACATAACGTCAATACTTTTGCCAAAACCTTGTAACTTTAAGTTCAGTTCATTAATATGAACAGAAAGATCTGTAAAAAACATCAGGGTGTTGACCCACTTATCATCATTAAGCTGAGGAAAGTTTCCCAGATCCTTATTGTCAAGAAATACCTTAATTTCTTCAAAGCACTCCACAAAGCACTCAAGAACTTTGCCTCGGCTCAGCCATCTTACATTATTGTACATCAGCAGTCCACTGTAGGTGGAATCAACCTCCAGTAAAAGTGCTGAAAATTCTCGCTTGTGACGGGGGTGAGCAGCTATTAAATTAACTATTTTTGTAACAACTGACATTAAGTCATTTAAGTCGGTGAATCCTGCCTTGGCACATAAAGCCTCCTGATGGATAATACAATGAAAAGGCACAATCGGATGTCCAATAGCTTCTGTAAACAATTTGACAAATCCGACTTTTTCCCCACCATATTTGGTGCCCCATCTGTTGTCACTGACAATCAATGCTTAGGTCACGAAATGTTTGTATAACAACCTCACATATTTCGCTTCCTGATTTACTTGTTGACACTAGTACTAACTTTATCAACTCTTCTCTCATTGTGAGACCATCAGAATATCGACCAATAATGGCCAACTGAGCATGTGATGTGACATCAGTAGTTTCATCAAGAGAGATTGAAAAATATTTACACTTCCTTATGTCTCTCTTTAATTGATGTTGTACGTTTGTGTTCAGTCTCATTATTCAGTCTTTTATGATATTTCTACTGAGTGGTAACTCAGATATTCTCTTAATAATTGCATCTTTATTCTGCATATCGTGAAATAGAACTGGTGCACATCTTAGGAGAGTTTCTTTAATAAATTCTCCCTCACTGAGTGCTTTTCCATGCTGAGCTATAGAGTGAGCAATGCTCAAACTTGCAGATGTTAAATTTGTAGAGCCTTTCATAAATTTAAGGATGGAATTAGATTGGCTCTTATAAAGGTGTAGCTGCCTGGAAATGTATTCCTTCCTTTCATCCTCACTTTTTTCCAAGAGCTGGGAATGATTAGTTTCAAAATGTCTATTTATATTCCACGTTCTGCTTACTACCGTTTCAGTACATAGAATGCAAAATGATCTGCCATTTTTATCTATAAAGCCATACATCTCGGTCCATGTCTCTTGAAAGGGTCAGCCACTGCTACTACCACTTCCTTTACTTAGCCTTAGTTTTTTATTTTTTGGGTTCTCCATCAGGGGGGCAGTGACAGAAGATAGAATTATAGATAGCTTGTTAGGCCTGCGGGCAATTAGGGGTTAATTAGCCTAACTCACCACAAAATGGTGCATATAACTGTCTTTTAGGAAAGGGCAGGGTTAATAAGCAGAAATAGGGGTTAATAAGGATGCACAACAGTAATAGTGGTGAAATGGAGTCTGCACTATGGAGCAAGATGGTGTTCCTTATGTGAATTAAAATGGCTGCCGCTATTTCTAATGGCGGGAAACGACACCCAGAGCATGCCACAAATCCTCGCCTCTCCCAGCCTCCCCCTCACTTATCTCAGTAATGTTGGATTAGAAATCCATGACACCCCAGAACAGTAGATAGTGGTTGCTGTGGTTAACTGTTATTTGGTTACAGGTAATGGCAGGGCCCCCAGAGATGCGTCCCCCACTGCGTTCCGCTGCTCCCTGCTCTGCCAGCGGAAGTGAGGGCAAAGATCCCGGCTTAACCGGAAGTCCCAGAACTAGACACTCTGTGCTGGACTTCTGTTGTTTTGGCCTACAGACCTCCGGCACAGAGTGTCTAATAGGGGAGGATGAAACATTTGCGAGACTCTAGTTGCAAATGTTTCATCCTCAGGAGCAGCAAATGTTTCATCCTCAGCATGCAGCCACCTCAGCGGCCATGTGTCATCAGAAATGGCTATGCGTGTCAGTGCTAACACGTGTGTCATAGGTTCACCATCACTGCCCTGGTGCCTAGGATTAGTCTTTCTTCCATACCAGACATCTTGGGTAAGTTCTAATTACCTATGGAGCTTCAGTTTAGCTTTCCAAGTATCCCAAGACATTCTCTTCCCCTTGTTCCCTCTCTTTCCTTCCCTCACCAACAGGCTGAACCCATCTATATGACAATTTTTTTTTCTTCAAATTTTCTACCAGATCCTTCAACAATATGCTAAAACCACTTGACCAGAAATAAAACTATCATTCCTAGGAACTGAGTTCTTAAAAAACTTACCACTGATTCTGGTTTTCTCCAATCTGAAAATGATTATTACTATTAAATTCTTCTTTTATGTACCAAATCCTCCTAGGACTAGGTCTGAACATTCATCCCTTTGGATATTGCTCACTGTCATACAGCCTGCCCTTCAGCAATCCAACTCTAGGGGCAAACTTTTATTTTTAGATACTATGTAAACTTAACATCCTCTCAGCTCCCCTTCCCCTCTTTATTGCTCATATTAATGAGAACTCAGCATCACTGAATAGGCTCAAATGATAATATCCAAACAAACATTTAAATATAGAATTAATATCACAAGAAAGAATAAAAATACTCATGCTGGTACAAAATGTGTTTACTGACATTGAATAGCAAAGTACAAGACAGAGCTGTTATTTATCCTTTTCAGACAAACTGCTTGAGTTAAGCAAAGTTGAATTACTTTAGCAGTATTAGTCACACTTCCAAGGATAAATTTTGCATTGTTTAATATTTTCTATTACTATCAAGGTAAACATAGTCATCAATCTAAATTCTTGGCAACAGCAATGTTTTTTTGTTAAAAAGTCGATCACCAAGACTATGGTAAATACATGTGTGCATAGGGAATTTTAATATACAGTATTTGGGAGAATGGATAAATAATGATCTTGAAACATGTTTGAATGGATGTTTATTTTGTGAATCACGACCATTTAAATAGGAAGCTTAGAGTAATATTAAAATATTTTTGAAATAGTCCAAAATATATTCACATATAATTCAAATTTATTTTCTAGCAATCATAAGCATTAAATCATCTCCTTCAGTAAAACTGTTAGAGTCACTTTTAAGAAGATATTTGAGAAAAAGCCAAATATCTAAGCCAATCCTTGTTTTTAAAGTAAAAAAAAGCAAAAAAAAAAAAAAAAAAGGTAAGTTTGGGTACATTTTTATAAATTTAATAGAGGCCCGGTGAATGAAATTTGTGCATGGTGCGGTCCCTAGGCCTGGCCAGTGATCAAAGCATGAGTGTCTGGTGTGGAAGGGCAGGTTCCAGTTGACCTCTGGGCCCCCACATGCCTCCCTCTGCCTGAGTCACGGTGCTGAGTCCCCATGCGGAGATGCAGTGAGTGTGGCTGGACACTGCGGGCTGGGGGACAGCGTGGGCCTCTGGGCAGCCCAGTGGCACCACACAGAAGCCGGGTGGGCAGTGCGCTCTCTCCAGGCTGGCCTCGCAGACCGGCTCCTGCGCAAACCCACAGTAAGCCCGACAGGCCCTTGCAGTCCCAGCAGCTGCAGCCCAGCTCACCCAGAAGAGGTGGCACTGGTGTGGGGCAGGCTCCTTGTGGGCTCCTGGCACCTGAGCGTGGGGGCTTCCCCAGCGCGCAAGCCCTGGCATCCCTGGGGAGGATAGCAGGGGGAGTGAGAGTGAGCTCGGTGCACACTCTGCATTCTCACCACACCTCCGGCCCTTTCACCCCCACCCCCAGGTAGCCAGTGAGAGGTCATAGCCCAGGAGGTTGGTTGCCACCACCCACCCCTAGTTCCCCATCCCAACGCGGGGTCTGGCCCTGATTAGGCAATCAGGGCCTGCCGGCCACTGGTTGCCATCTGTGGGGCAATTGATTGGGGCTGTCCCCCCCACCGCCCCCCGCCCAGCTCACTCAGCTCCTGGGAACATGGTGGTGGCCCCGTCCTCCGCCTCTGCCACTGGTTGCTGTCTGCTGGGCCATTGGCAGGGCGATTGGGACCCTGCTCACACCTGTCTTGGCCTGGCGCTGCCTGCTCACCTGCTCCACCATCCTGCTGTGGTCCCACTCTCATTGGGGCCCATTGGGGCTGGCAGCACCTCCACTGCCGCCTACTGCCAATACTGCGTCGCCAAAACCTGCCATGTCCCGCGCTGCCACCTAGTAGTCAACGCACATCATAGCAAGTGGTCAAACTCCCAGTCGAGGGGACTATTTACATATTAGGCTTTTATTAGATAGGACTTTTGTAAGCCATGTACCAGTAATCTTATATAATAAAAGCCACCAGTTGCCATGATGTGCACTGTCCATCAGGGGGCAGACACTCTGACCAGTAGGTTAGCTTGCTGCTGGGGTCCAGCAGATAGGGACTGGGCGAGATAGGCTGGACATACCCTGGAGCCCTCCTGTGGTCCCTCCCTGCTCTGATCAGTCCAGATGGGGACTGGGCAAGACTGGCCAGATACGCCCTGGATCCAATCTCCCACAGTTCCTCCCTGGCCTCTAAAATATTTCTTCTAATTAATTTCCTTTCAATGTGCATGAATCTGTGCACCGGCCCTCTAGTTATCAATAATTCTTTAAATAATTTTATGTGGCATGAACTGAATAATATTGTTTGCACTTTTGCCCTAGCCGGTTTGGCTCAGTGGATGGAGCGTTGGTCTGCAGACTGAAGGGTCCCAGGTTCGATTCCAGTCAAGGGCATGTACTTTGGTTATGGGCACATCCCCAGTAGGGGGTGTGCAGGAGGCAGCTGATCGATGTTTCTCTCTCATTGATGTTTCTAACTCTCTATCCCTCTCCTTTCCTCTCTGTAAAAAATCAATAAAATATATTTAAAAAATATATATTGTTTGCACTTTTAATGATTTCTAGGAAAATTTCCTATTGTTGACATTTTAAAATATGTTTTTTGAGACTATGTCTATATCTATCTATCTATCTATCTATCTATCTATCTATCTATCTACCTACCTACCAGAGAGAGAGAAAGAGAGGTTATTTGTACTTCATTTCTTTTTATCTACCTACTAGAGAGAGAGGGTTATCTGTACTTCATTTCTTTCTGTTGCTGTGCAAAGATTTATCCAGATGACCACTAATCTCAACTAATGGATGGTTGCCTGACAACACAGAAAAAAGAAACAATTTCAGGTTGTCTAGGTCCATAAACTGAAGAGTAAAAAAGAATTCCCAGTCCTAGTTCCAACTGAAATGTTTTAAAAATAGGGGATCTCCCTAATGGAACTTTATGTGGCTAATTTCCTTCTGATGAGATTGAATTGGCACATATATGCCTAAAATTCTTCAGTAAGAAACAAAGCATTTTTTAAAGCACGTATTACTCCATTTTTCTTATCTTGCTAATAAATGTCAGAGGTAGAATACAGAGCCAATTATTAAGAATAGGAAAGATTAATTGTGGCTTTAGCCTGAGTCATCTGAGTTTCCTGGCTTTTTGATATAATTGAGATTATATTTTCCATTGTGGAGGATAATGAATTTTGGGAACCTCTTAAAAATATTTACCCAGGATAAGTTGTATTATGTGGAAAGCTTTGAGAAAATAGAACGTGCTATAGCTATTACACAAAATTCACTTGGTTCTCTCATGCATCATGTATATTTAAAGTCAACTGATTTTCAATCATGTGGAAAATTAACAGCTTTTTAAAAGATTAACTCCTGGTACAATATTTTTTCAGAATTAAAACATACTAAAAGGAGGAGGAGCAAATATAAATGGAGAATCAAATGGGTGATATTCTGGTCAAAGCAACTAGAACAAATAGGCTAGGAAGCATAGAAGGAGCTATTTGCTTAAATGCAAGTCCTGACTATGTGGATGGAGACTTTGTCATATATCAGGAGAAAATGAAAAACAGAACTCCTGATAATAAAACATAAAGTGCTATATGTACCAAACATATAAAATATAATTATTATTTTGAACTCTGGGTTCTCAAGCATAACATTAAAGTACTGAGAGAAGTAAATTAATACCTAAAGTATGTGCAGGGGGAAATATTAAGTTTATATTCTAAACAAGGACAGCATTCAAATAAAAAGAAAACAGAAGGGCATTTTGAAATATATAAGAATTTTTAAAAACATAGCATCTCTTGCAAAGTCTATTTGCAGATGCAATTAAAAGCCAATATATTGAAAATAGTAGAAATATAAAAATACCCCAGAGAGTATCAAAAACTGAGAAAACTGGCCAGACAGGAAAGGTTATCCTTCATCTTTCACAGCAGGGGATCAAAGGATATTATTTACTTTCTGTAGCTGGTAATGAAAAGTGAAAAGCATAGGCAATATTATTTAAAGATATGGAGGTAATCACTCTTAGAAAAGAACAATGAACAGACTATACTCCTTCCAAATTAGCAAAGATAGAAGAGAAAGACTAACAAAAATAATTAAAATAAGTGATACACATATGATATAACAAAAAGTGTTTAGATTTAGGTACTTGAAGCAAAACAAGGCATCTGAAAAGTTAGTCAATGGGAATTTCACCAAACCCAGACAGAGTGCATCCTGGAAACTTCCAAAGAGAATACAATCCTATATAGTAAGAGCCTAATCTGCTAAGTGTCCAGTCGTCCAATCGGCCATTCAACCAATCAAAACGTAGTATGCTAATGATAGGCTAAGGCTGCTCAACCGCTCTCTATGATGTTCATTGACCACCAAGGGGCAGACAGTTGACCCGTTGACCAGTCACTATGACGTGCACTGGCCACCAGGGGGCAGACGCTCTGACCGATAGGTGAGCTTGCTGCTGGGGTCCAGTCAATCAGGACTTAGCGAGATGATCTGGTCATGCCCTGGAGCCTTCCCGCGGTTCCTCCCTGGCTGGCCAACCTCCCACAATTCTCTCTGGCCCCATTCAGGAGCTGCCTCCTGGTGGTCAGTGTGTTCCCACAGGGGGAGCATTGCTTAGCCAGAAGCCAGGCTCATGGCTGGCGCATGCAGCAAGAGCAGCAATGGTGGCAGGAGCCTCTCCCGCCTCGGCTGCAGGTGGGCGGTAAGGAGTGAGGGTTCCTGGACTTTGAGAGCTCTAGACTGTGAGAGGGTTATCTGACTGCTGGCTTTGGATGTCAGCTGGCAGGCAGACATCTGGGCTGAGGGAACCCCCCCTCCAGTGCATGATATTTGTGCACCAGGCCTCTAGTATGTTATAAAAAAATAAACAGATCAACTTCATATTTTTCATCAGTAAAACTAAATGCAAAAAAAAACTACTTTCAAAATTTGGGGTAAAATAATTTGTAATCTGGAATTATATACTCATGTGGTGAATTATATAATTACTGAAATATTCACTCCCTCTGAGTAATAAGATTAAACATTCCTGTCAATTTACCTGTGATTTGCTTATACATATGTTGCCTTGGCACTGACCACAGGTTTTTGACCAGCTGACAAGCTTTGGTAATTGGGATGTGAATGAACACGGGATTTGCCAGACCTGAGTTGGAAGCTTTCAACGTTATTGCATGATTTGATTTGACATCACCCTTGAGTCCCTACCCTCTATTGAGATAATTCACATCATAGACAGGAGCCGCTCTGTCAACATGGGGCTGGGAATGAGAACATCAGAAGCCATGCTGAGCTGCTGAGCCAACAAGCCATGCTGAGTCAAACAGAGCCAAAGCTGACCCACAGCCTTCATGTGAGGTGAGTGGGAAATAAATACATGTTTAAATTCACTGAGATTTTGGAGTGTTTATGACCAGAGCAAAACTGAAAATACAGACATAAAGGTGACGCTTACCTTCTGAAGAGGGAATGTATTGTATTCTCAGAATTAATTTCCCCTTTGTTCTAAAGTTAACAGAGATTGTCATTTGGAAACTACTTCTTTTCTAAGCTCCATTCAAATACTTCAGGTGATTTTATGTACAGTTCCTCACTCCCTGCGGGGGGGTAGGGAGGAATAAGTTTGTGATGAGACAACTCTCATTTGGCCACACTGATTGGGTCAGAAATGGGTACAAGACCCTTTCAGTCATGAGGGAAAACTCAGTACTTTTTATATAGTGGCATGGTTACTGATGTGGAAAAAATTTCTCTGGACTGAACTCTGGGCAGATATAAATTTAGATCCTTCAACAGGCATCATGAGAACATACTGCTTAAAAGAGACCAGACAGGAAAGTAAAAGTGAGACTGAGCTGTGATGATGTTATTAAAAACTTGAATACAGCTATTATATTCCTGGACTTTTCCTGAACTAATAAATATCCTTTTATGGTTTAGTTAATACAAGTTTGATTATTTTTCACTCATAACCAAAATAAAGTATATCACTTTAGTCCCATTCACTCTTTTTTTATTTGATATACTTGAGTAAACTAACTGAATCAAGAAAAAGGAAGACTCTGAAATGGAGAAGCAGCATAAAACTCAATGAAACAGTGCAATGCAGGGAAACAAATGTGCATTCTGTAAAGTACTTAGTCACATGGTGGGGGGAAAATTGCCTTCAAGAAAGTTCCAAGAAGAATTTTTCAAAAATGTGACCCAAGTAACAGAAAAAAAGTATTAAGAAACTGGAAGATATTAGTAATTGAGTAAACAATGTGCATACTTTATTTTTCTTTTTTCTCCCAGTAAGAGAAAAGAAAACAGTCAGAAACATCTACCCCTCTCACATATAACTATAGAAGAAAGTCATCGTTTGTAGTTGGTACAAACTACAAAAGGCATTATTTTGAGAAGTTGGTAGAATATAAGAGAGGAAAATCCATTTGCTAAATATGTTTCCAATATTAACACAATTTTAGGTGAAAATGACAACATTTAGAGATGAAGAACTCTTCATTTAGTAATTAAATATTTTACAAAGTTGAAAAATCAAGAAATAAAAGTTTAAGGAACTTGTAACTAAAACTGTCAATTAAAAGGTATTTAATTGTCAATTTTTGTGAATATGTTTTGTAAGTTAATTAATTCTCAACTAGCACAGTGAATAGAATAAGATAAAAAAATAAATAGGTAAGATCAAGAGGAAAGATAACTCAATAAAAATAAAGATATATCTAAATATATATCTACATGTATGGAGGGACCTCTCAGAACAACTAAAATCATAAATAAAGTAATTTAGTCTTCCAAAGACCTGAGAATTTGAGATTTAGGTAGAACAGGGGAAAGTTGCTTTTTATCACAAATAATTTTGTACAAACTTGTAACCTGAATTTACTACTCAGTTTTGTATACTACTTTTATTTTTTATAAGTAAACTAGAGGCCCTATGCACAAATTTGTGCAAGGGGCCTGGCCCTCACAGCCCAGGCTTTGTCCGGAAGGTCGTTCAGACAGTCGTTCTGCTGTTTGGTCTAATTAGCATATTAGCTCTTTATTATATAGGACTAGAGGCCCAGTGCATGAAATTTGTGCACGGGGTGTGTGTGTGTGTGTGTGTGTGTGTGTGTGTGTGTGTGTCCCTCAGCCCAGCCTGCACCCTCTCCAATCTGGGACACTTCGAGGGATGTTCGACTGCCCATTTAAGCCCAATCCCACTGGGAGTGGGCCTAAACGGGCAGTCGGACATCCCTCTCACAATCCAGGACTGCTGGCTCCCAACTGCTCGCCTGCCTGCCTTCCTAATTGCCCCTAACTGCTTCTGCCTGCCAGCCTGATCACCCCCTAACCACTCCCCTGACAGCCTGATTGATGTCTAACTGCTCCCCTGCCAGCCTGTTTGCCCCTAACTGCCCTCCCCTGTTGGCCTGGTCACCCCTAACTGCTCTCCCCTGCAGGCTTGGTCCCCCCCCAACTGCCCTCCCCTGCAAGCTTGGTCCCCCCCTCAACTGCCCTCCACTGCAGGCCTGGTCCCCTCTAACTGCCCTCCCCTGCAGGCCTGATTCCCCCCAACTGCCCTCCCCTGTAGGCCTGGTCCCCCCAACTGCCCTCCCCTGCAGGTTTTGTACCCTCCAACTGCTGTCCCCTATAGGCCTGGTCCCCCCCCAACTGCCCTCCCCTGTAGGTCTGGTCCCCCCCAACTGCCATCCCCTGCAGGCCTGGTGGCCCCCACTGCCCTCCTCTGCTGGCCTGGTCACCCCTAATTGCCTTCCCCTGCAGGCCTGATTGCCCCCAACTGCCCTCCCTTGCAGGCCTGGTCCCTCCCAACTGTCCTCCCCTGCTGTTCTGATTGCCCACAACTGCCCTCTCCTGCCAGCCATCTTGTGGTAGCCATCTTGTGTCCACATGGGGACAGCCATCTTTGACCACATGGGGGTGGCCATCTTATGTGTTGGAGTGATGGTCAATTGCATATTACTCTTTTATTAGATAGGATAGAGGCTTGGTACACAGGTGGGAGCCAGCTGGTTTGCCCTGAAGGGTGTCCTAGATCAGGGTGGAGGTTCCTTTGGGACATGGGGCAGCCTGGGAGAGGGGCTGAGGGCTGTTTGCAGGCTGGCCAAGCCCCCAAGAGGGGACCCTCACCCCATGGGAGTGTGGCCAGCCTGGGTGAGGAGCTGAGGGCTGCTTTCAGGCCGCCACCCCCACCCCCCCCGTGATCCAGGCTCCCAGCCCTCCTTTTTTTTTTTTTTTTTCAGTGGAAGCCAGGGCTGGCTGGAAGCAGGTATCTGGGATTTATTTATATTCTACTGGGATTTATTTATATTCTATAATTGAAACTTTATAACCTTGAGCGGAGGCCAGGGCAGGCCAGGGCAGGTGGGAAGCTTGGCTTCCTCCATCACCAGGGGCAACACAAGCCTCCTGCTTGCTCCAGCTCCATGGCCACTGCCATCTTTTTTTTTTGGTTAATTTGCATACTCGCTCCTGATTGGCTGGTGGGCATGGCTGGTAGGTGTAGCAGAGGTACAGTCAATTTGCATGTTTCTCTTTTATTCATGCAGATGAGCAATCTACTACCCAGCCACTGTGGCTCAGTTTGTTAAGCACTGTACCACGCACCAAGAAGTCAACAGTTGGATTTCTGGTCAGGGCACATGCCTGGGTTTGAGGCTCTTTCCACTGTGGGAGGCATGCAGGAGGCAGCAGATCAATGTTTCCTTCTCATCAATGTTTTTATCACTCTCTCCCTCTCCCTTCCTCTCTGTAAAAATCAATAAAAACATTTTTTTTAAAAAAAGCAATCTATCTAACTTAAAAACATCCAAGAACAAAAAAATAACATTCTGAACTCTAAAATATTATTAAGAAAATAAACACTCAATTAATATTAGTAAAAATAAACAAAACGTTTGAAGAGACACTTTGCCAAATATACACAGATGATAGGTAAGAAAGTGGAAAGATGCTCCACATTATTAGTCATTAGGAAATTCAAATTAAAGTCACAATGAGAGAATACTGTTTAGTAGAAAGTCAAAAATTAAAATGACTTATCATACCATTTATGAGAGATACTGTGTAGTAGCTAGAACTATTATACCCTTCTGATGGAAATGTAAAATGTTGCAAACATCTTGGAAAACAGTTTTTAAAAAAAGTTAAACACATACCTGCTGAATAACCCAGCCATTCAACTCTTAGATATTTACCCAAGGAGTAAGACTTTACCCATGCAAAAGACTCATACAATAATATTTTAGCTGCTTTATAAGTAAGTCAAAACTGGAAACAGGACTTCTGTGAACTTGCATATCAGTAAAATAGCCATAAGAGTGAAAATTACAAAAATAAAAATAAATCATTTAAAAGTGTTGGAAATTGTCCTAAGGATATACAGCAAATAAGGAAACACATATTCAATAAAATTTATTAAATCTCAGTAAGAACAATGAGCATCTGTGACTCTTGAACTACAACCTCTTTCCCCAGCTTCAGGTCAGCATGACTAAAGCTCCTGTCTGGTCAGATGGGAGCAAAATAATGGGGCTTTATCTTACCCCAGGTCTGCATCAGAAACTGTGGTATAAAGAAGGTTGCCAGCATTTTTTATCCTCCCAAGTTCTGCATGCAGAGGCTCAATTCCAAAGAAATGGAGCCAGGAAGTAAGGGGCTTCCTTCTTCCATTCAGCTTTCACTCATATGATGGAGGCATCATCCAGGCAAGGCAGGTAGAAAATAATGGTTCCCCATATGTTATAAACATGGTATTTGCCTCAGAGGCTCAATGCTGGTAGAAGAAAGCAAAAAACCCAGAGACTTCCATCCTCACCCAGCACCCAGCTCATAAAGCATAGCAGGCACTCTAAGAGAAATTGTCCTTTGTCCTCTCCCCAGCTCAGAGGCAGTGACTCAGAGATTTTGCCCATGGGGTGAGGCAGGGCAAACAAAACAAAACACAAAACAAACCAACCATGAGCTCCAAAGCTCTCCTCAGGAGAACTGACTTTATTGGGGAGAATAAGCCTAAGGAAACTCCTGAAAACAATGGGGATGTTAGATGACAGGCAATTAACAGGAGGCTGGTAGCCCTAAGAGAGCAACAGAGTAACTGTAGGCCAGTTAGTTTATAGGAGAGAAGCAGGGAAAGAAATAGCTAAAAAAACAACAACAAAACTCTTCCAGTTTCAGAACAAATCTACCAGACTGACTTCAAAAATTACTCCTGCATCCAAGACCCAGGATTCCTGGTGGTGGGGGTGTAGCAGTGACCAAAACAGAGAAAGTGCATGCTCATCTAGGGGGAAGACAGGCAATCAGTAAGGAAGCCTGAAATAAACACTCAGTGCAATGGTGTGAGTGCCATAAAGAGGATAACACCAGGGGCTATGACAGAGGCTGAAGTCCTGAAGGAGTTGGAGGGGGGGATTTGTTTTATATGGGGTGGTCAGGGATGACACCTCTGGGGTGAATGACAAGAAGCAGCCAACCATGTAAAGATTTGATAGGACCAGAGTGGAGCAAGAAGGTCAAAGACTGGAGGTGGGAACCAGCACAGCCCATTTAAGAGACCCAGCATGTTGGAACCTGAGATACAGGGAGAATGGTCAGGAGGAGAGGTGTTTTCTTGGCCCCAGGAAGGAGCTCTGATTTTATTGGAAGTGTAATGAGAAGTCACTGGGAAGTTTTAATCAAGGGGATGAGAAGACCTGATTTACTATTTAAAAAAAAGAACACAAAAAAAGCAAAACAAAAAACAAAACAAATAAATAAAACTAGCCCTTCTGATGCATGAAATCTGGTTTCATGGATCAGAAGGTAAAGCAATCTCCACCCCAGGGTATTGCCAAAAACAAGTGCAATCAGCCGGCAATTAGTAGAGCCTAACAGCTGGGTGTAATTCCAAGGAACACCTTAACAGGAAAAGAAAAACAAAAACAAAAACCAGAAGAGTCAAAGAGAGCTCTGCTAAAAACATTCCCATCCTTGGGTGACTGTGCGCATGTCCATGCCTGAACCCTTTGAGGGGTGATATCAGAGGTTTCACATTGCAGGGAAATAGACTTCACCAAAATAATCCAGCCAAATTCCTAATCAAATAAAGAAGCAAGCAATAATAAGTTCTGAACAGAACAAGGAAGATCAATATCTAGAGTTACCACAATACATTATCTACATGGCAATCTTTCAACAAAATATTACGAGGCATGCAAAGAAACAGTGATCCATACATAGAAACAGGGATCCATACCGAGGAAAATGTGATTCATACACAGGGGAGGAAGCAGGAAACAGTCTGTGAAAGCAGTGGACATCTGACTTAGCAAAGTCTTCAAAGAAGCTATGGTAAAAATGTTCAAAGTACTAAAGGAAACCATACTTTAAGAAATACAAGAAGGAATTCCACTTCTGGTTGACAGTGTGAGGCACTCCATGGACCTACTTCTCAGTGAAACTGGTGAAAATTATGAAAGCACAATCATTTAAATTAAGCACATTAAATAAATAATGCCAGACAAAATTAAGTATATACTGTCCCAGTTTATTTATGTAAACCTCTAGAAAAATGTAAGCTCGTCTATAGCGACAGGAGGCAGATCAGCAATTGCCTGGCTGTGACAGGAGTGCCTGAGGGGCAGGTTGACAGGTGTGGTGGAGGGATTACAGGAGATCACAGGAAAACTTTTGGGACTTATTGATACCAGAATTATTTTGATGGTGGTGATTCTTTTGAAATGTGGGGTTCAGGGTGCAGATTCTTCTTCCGTGGGTGCTTGTCCAATGAAGTTAAAGAATAAACTTGCAGACTAAAGGCTTCTTTAATAAAAATGTGGAAGTTTATTGGAAGCATATACAAACTTTCCCAAGGAAGGGGTCCCCAAATGAGACCCATTGGGTAGGGACCCCTAAATGGAAAAAACAAAACAAACAACAACAAAAACAATAAACAAACCCTGCTCTCTCTCTCTCTCTCTAATGGAAAAATAAAAAATCCAACATCTCCTGAGTCTCTTTGTCTCCAGGTTTATAAAGGCTCTAGTTCTTTGTCTGAACCTGACCCTTTCTAATTGGACTTTTCCTTAATTTAGGAACCCCATTGATCACTCTTCTACATAGTATCAGTTTCAAGCTCAAAGCCCATGTGGTGCTTCCCTCTTTTTTCTCCTCCTTATCTTGCAACATTCCTCTATCCTCTGTGAAAATATGTTTCCTTCTTCCCAGTATCCTGTGAATTTTCTTTATCTTCTGTGAAAGCATTTTAGTGTCTTGGAGCTATTTCTGCCCTTCATATATGCATCCCACTCTCATGGACCCTCTTTATTCCCTAACACTGCCTGTCTTGTCTCTAAAATTCCTTTCACTTTCATAAATGTATCAAAATTTACACTTTAAATATGTATGGTTTTTTAATGTCAATTATTAAGAAAGCCTCTGTAAAAGTTAGACAACCCGGCCAGCATAGCTCAGTGGTTGAGTATCAAACTGTGAATCTGGTGGTTGCAGTTCAATTCCCTGTCACCAATCGATGATTCTCTCTCATCATTGATGTTTTTGTCTTCCTCTCCCTTCCTCTCTAAAAAATCAAAAACAAAAACAAAAAACACTTGGACAAAAATATAGTAGGGAAAAACTAAGAAAAAAATGTAGGAATTACAATTCAATGGAGTTTTATCATAGGGGTATTTATTTAACTAAGATATATTTAAATGCTACCCTTCTGCAAAGTGAAATTCAGTATCACATTATAAAAGCTGTTGATTTTCAAATAAATTAACAAATAAAATAGAAACAAACTTATAGATACAGAAGACACATTGACAGCTGTTAGAGGGGAGAAGAGTTAGGGGTGGGTGAAAAAAGTGAAGGGATTAAGCAAAGAAAAAAAAAATCTCATAGACACAGACAATAATATAGTGATTACCAAAGGGAAAGGCAGGTGGGGGGCATGAGAAGAGGGTAAAGACGGGTGGGGGGCAGGGTGGTGGTGGTGTAAATAGTGTTGGAAGGAGACGTGACTTGGGGTGATGAACACACAATACAATATACAGATGTGGTATTATAGAATTGTTAACCTGAAACATATAATTTTATTAACCAATGTTATTCAATAAAAAGAAAAATCAACTGTTGATTTTTAAGAAAACTTATTTAGGATTAATACTAATGTGGCATAGAATTAATCCTGTAGGCAGAAAAGAAACATTTTGAAGCTCTCCACCCATCTTCATGCTCTTTTGCAATTTTAGGGTTATTCTAAATGCAGAATGGTTTGATTACTTGAACAGCTGCAAAGAAATACTTAGTTTGTTCCTTTCTCAGATTAGTGTTTATCAAACTTCAGTGTGCAAAAATTACTGTGCTTACTTTATATATAAAATAAAATTATGCATGTGGGATATATGGACAATTTAGGGGTATTATAAGTGTCACTTGGTTAAGGTGTGATTTTTACCTTACAAGGATGAGTGCAATCAAAATCAAATCCAAAGGCATTAAATCAGGCAAAGGGTTTTTTATCACAATGAATAAACAGTCAAAATTACAAGAGTATATTAAAAAACCTTTATGTTATCAATAAGTTATCATCAAATATATGGAAAATAATAGCAGAAAATTCAAAGAAGTAACATAAATATATTAAAAGTGGAAGACTTTTTCTCAGTCCTTCACAACTATTTGAATCATGAGGGGCAGTCAGAGCAATCAAAACGGGCAGCAAAGTAAAAAACTGGTATAAGCCCTATTTTAAAAAAGCTGATTTGTTATATAAAAGACTTCATATTTACTAATCACTTAAAAGGCATAATTCAACCATAAGAACCTTAATTTTAAAGATATGTTTAACTCAACTCTGAGAACTGCCATCTGTGTTAATTTATTAGTATTTGCATTTGTAGTCATTTGCATCGATTTTTGGAATGATTATATCAGACTATTAACTATTACTGTATAAAAATCTTGTCAAATCTCAGTTGCATACCAAAAAATGACATTTTATTATATTTCAATAATTAGTAAGTTAGTTGACTGGTAGTTCCTCTTATATTTACCTTGGCTCATCTATACAGCTGCATTTAGGTGAAGAGGTAGCTGGGAGTGAAATATGCAAGATTATCTTATTTACTTTTCAGTAAGTCAGTGCTGACAAAAATCGGTAATATTTGTCTAGACACTGAAAAGTCTCCACTATTTCTTAAGGTATCATAATGTAATCCTATATAATAAAAGCCTAATATGCTAAGTGTCCAGTTGACTGTTTAACTAATCAGAGTGTAATATGCTAATGATATGCTAAGGGCACTTAACTGCTCGCTATGATGTGCACTGACCACCAGGGGGTAGACGCTCCGACCAGTAGCTTAGCTTGCTGCTGGGGTCCGGCTGATCAGGACTAGCGAGACGGATCGGACATGCCCTGGTGCTCTACCACAGTCCCTCCCCAGACACAATTGTGCACTGGTAGGGTCCCTTGGCCTGGCTTGTGCCCTATTGCAATTCAGAACCCCTCAGGGGATTTCAGAGAGCCAGTTTCGGCCTTATCTCACAGGCCAGGCCGAGGGACACCACTGGTGCATGAATTCGTGCACTGGGCCTCTAGCTAAATATAATTGTCTTTAAGCTTATTCATTCATTGAATAAACATTGATCCAGGATTCTGCATGCTTGCATTGTGCTCATTACTGAGGATAGAGTATAAACAGGATAGTCAGTTATTCAGAGTCAGAAGACAAAAACAAATACCTCAAATGTAATTACCTTGAGTACAGTTTGAGGAGTACAACTGTTGTTATAGAATACATAATAGGATAGTTTAAGAAAACCGATGAGGTCAACTCCATTAACAACATTAGTTGACCTCATCGGTTTTCTTAAACTATCCTATTATCCTACCTAATAATAGACAAATATGCAAATTGACCATACCTCTGACACACCCACAAGCCACACCCACAATCCATGCCCACCATCCAATCAGAGCGAGCATGCAAATTAACCCAAACCAAGCTGGCTACAGCCACAGAGGGCAAGGTTTCCTAGGTAACAGAGGAAGCCAAGCTTTCCGCCTGCCCTTGCCAGGCCTAAGCCTCCACTCAAGCTACAAAGTTTCAATTATAGAAGATAAACAAATTCAAACAAATGGCGGCAGAATGGAGCTTGAGAGAGCAGGCCAGGGTTGTAGCCGGCAACAGGGGAAGCAAAGCTTTCCGCACACCCTGGCCAGGGCCACCAGCTTAAGGCAACAAAGTTTCAATTATAACCCCAACAGAAATGGCTGCCGGCCTCGGAGAGAGCCCCAGGCTTGGCTCCACTCCAGGATACAAAGTTTCAATTGTAGAAGGAAAATAAATTCCAGATACCAGGGCCTCTGCTTGGGTTGCCAGGGGGCGTGGCCAGCCTGCAAACCACCACAGGCCCCTCGCTCAGGCCGCCCCACGTCCCAAGGGAACCCCCACCTGATCTGGGACACCCTTCAGGGCAAACCAGCTGGCCCCCACCCTGGTACCAGGCCTCTATCCTATCTAATAAAAGAGTAATATGCAGATTGATCATCACTGCAACACACAATATAGCTGCCCCTATGTGGACACAAGATGGCCACCACAAGATGGCCAGCAGGAGAGGGCAGTTGGGAGGCACCCGGCCTGCAAGGGAGGGCAGTTGAGAAGGACCAGGCCTGCAAGGGAGGGCAGTTGGAGGTGATCAACCCTGCAGGAGAGGGCAGTTAGGGGTGACCAGGCCAGCAGAGGAGGGAAGTTGGGGGCAAACAGGCTGGCAGCAGAGTGGTTAGGGGGTGATCCGGCTGGCAGGCAGAAGCGGTTAGGGGAAATCAGGAAGGCAGGCAGGCAAGCAGTTGGGAGCCAGCAGTCCTGGATTGTGAGAGGGATGTCCGACTGCCCATTCAGGCCTGATCCCACCGGGCAGTCGGACATCCCTTGAGGGGTCCCATATTGGTGAGGGTACAGGCTGGGCTGAGGGACAACCCCCCGCCATGCACGAATTTCGTGCACCGGGCCTCTAGTGTATTCTATAACAACAGTTGTACTCAAACTGTTGGAGACAATAACTAAGCTGAGCCTAAGAAATAAGGTTGTTTCAAAATCACCCTGATTATCTCTAATCCCTGTGTTTGATATATATATGAGATTTGCAGATTCCACTGGAAATCTACTGAATCCAATGCATTGAGGTTGAGTGCCTGGAATATGTGTTTTTTGTTTTTTGTTTTTAATATATTTTATTGATTTTTTACAGAGAGGAAAGGAGAGGGACAGAGAGCTAGAAACATCGATGAGAGAGAAACATCGACCAGCTGCCTCCTGCACACCCCCTACCGGGGATGTGCCCGCAACCAATGTACATGCCCTTGACCGGAATCAAACCCGCAGACCGACGCTCTATCCATTGAGCCAAACAGGTTTTGGTGGAATATGTGTTTTTAATAATGAAATTTTTATATTTATTGATTTTTGGAGAGAGGAAGGGGGAGAGAAAAACATTGATCGGTTGCCTCCTATACACATCCCACACAAGACCAAACCCACAACCTAGGTATGTGCCTTGACCAGAATCAAACCCATGACCTTATGTGTATGGAAAGATGCTCCAACCAACTGAGACACACCATCAGGGAAGGAATGTGTATTTTTTTTTAAATCCTCCATATGATCAGTTGTTGAACTACTATGCTACACAGGAAAGAGGTAAAAGGCATTGCTGGCATAGAAACAGGATAGGGATGATGTGGAGGATGTCTGACTGAGCTGAGCATGCTTAGGGAATTTCGGGTAAGTCAGGTTGGCTGTCATGAAGAGTATGAGTGGGAACAGGGCGGGGAGAAAGGCCTAAAAGCTAAGCAGAAACCAGATGGGCAATACAACTGGTAAAAAGCATGACATAGTAGGTGCTGAATAAATAATTATTGGATGGCATCAATCAATGAATGAACCATTACAACTTTACATGCCTTAGTTAAAGTTTTATGTTTATCTTGAAGTTTATGAGAAACCAATGACAAATTTCAAGCAGGGCAGTGAAAAATCAAGATTAAATTAATCTAAATAAAATAATTCTAAAATGACCAAAAAAAAAAAAAAAAAAGCCCATCTATTTTGTGAGTTTCTTAAAGACTTTCTGGTTTTCCTAATTCTTATTAACTTTTTATTTGGGGTGTTTAACCTCAGTCCAAGTGCTTATAAAATTTCACTAAAACCATTGAAAGAAGAAACAGTCAAACTGGACACAGAAAGGACCAACTGCTCTAATTTTCTAACCTGTGGGGGAAAAATGATTATCTTAATATTTGTCATTTTAACAATCAATTTAAACATATAAATGATACTCTGGATGTTTTCTTTTATTTTGAAGCATGTTATTTTTTTGGTATTAACAAAATGCTTTTTTTTTAAATTCAATTTTTGAAATAATGTACATTGGAGGAGCACTTTAGCTGATTAAAAAAGAAAAAAATATATCCTAGTCCTCCTTGAATAATAGTGGTAGAAAGAAAATAGAGGAGAGGAAGGAAGAAATGCCAAAGGAAACCACAATCATCTTAAACCTTAATCTACTTTCAGCCTCTTCCAGAACTCTGATGTGAAGGAGCAGCTTGGAGGCTAAGGTACCTGATTTAGTCATCTGTTGTGACTTGGCACCCTTGGCTGAATAACTTTCAGGATGCCAGAGGAAAGAAGCCCAAAAGAGAAAATGCCAAAGAGGATAGTGAAATTAACTCAGGACCCAAAGTAAGGGAAAGAAGAGGGGACTTAGAGTCCTGAAGATCAACTAGGTTTGGGGCAGAGCAGGAGATATTGTCATCATCAAACCCTTGATTATCTTCAAGCTGGTTGTTACCTAGGAAAATAGGAGCTACCATCAGTATCAACCCATTGCTTTCAGATAAGTCCCAAACTCTTTATCTATATATATAAAAGCCTATGCAACCATTATGACCGGTGCACCACTCAACCGGTCGACCAGTCGCTATGATGCTCATTGACTACCAGGGGGAAGACGCTCAACATAGGAGCTGCCCCCTGATGGTCAGTGTGCTCCAACAATCAACCTTCTACAGTCCCTCTCCCCAACCAGATGGCCCCTGATTAGCTAGATCAGTCCCGTTGGGACTGGGCGAGACAGCCCCGATTGCTGGCCAGGTCGAGGGTCCCCACCCATGCACGAATTCATGCACCAGGCCTCTAGTTATGGTATAAAAGGACTTTATTAATCTGGCTTCAGACTCTATCCTTTAGACTTCAACTCCTCTTTTGTGCCTCTATTCTCATAGAACTTTACTATGTGTAATGCTACAACATAGTATCTACCTTGAGCTGCTATGTCTTTTTATGTGTTGTTCCCTTTGGTTAAGAAACAGTTTTTTTCTCTGTATTATCTTTTCACTGGGATAACAGTTACTTGTTTTTTAAAATTTATCTCAGTCTTCACTTATACCACAATCGGTTGGATGCCCTTCTGTATGTTCCCACAACACTCGGTAGTCTTTGCAGGTCAGTTTGTTCAGTTTGTATAATTAAACAAACACTTCCAAAACAGAGACTCTCCACTGTATTCTAAACTTGAGATCATCAGTTCAATGATTTTAGGGGGCAGAGCGGGAATACAGCTAACAGGGAATGGTGGAGAGCTATTGACTTCAATATAGCATGTCTTTCAGGAAAAGAAACACAAAAACTTTAATACCCACTTTTTTCTTATCCTTTGCATTGATAAACAAAAATACATTTGTAAGTCAAATGTAATTTGTTTTGCAACTACTATATTTTTGAGATCACATATCATGCTTTCCTTTATGTCTTCATTTTATAACACAGAGCTGCACAACAGAGAGATTCATAATATTGGCTGATTGAAGGAGAAAATGGTGACTGAATAGATTAAATGGGACTATTTCTTAACTCCAGTGATTCCTTGATTCTGCCTGTAGATGCTTCATTTAGCTGACACACTAGATGCTGCAGAAGGATGAAGACAAATGTGAGGGATGACTTTAAGTTTTTAGTATCAGATGGATAAAAGCTTCAAATCTTGGATTTACAAGCTATAAATCTTAAGGTTCTTAACTAGGACTGGCTTTTAAAAAAATTCATTTCTAGCCTTAAAATTAATAGAGTATAAGATTTCTAGTTATGAAATATCTAGTATCAGTTAAGAAGCTTTTAAAATTATCTTTCTTTACTGATTAATTTGTAATTTTTAAAGGTAATTATAGTAAAGTCAAGATACTATTTATATTTTATATCTCATATCCTCAAAAGTTAGCATTTTGGAAGAAAATGTCAATGTACTGTTAACTCTTTATTCAACTCCTGTGTATTCAACTTATTTATTTTGAATAAGATTTTGATTTGTCATTGTAAATAAAGACTAACTAGGTCATTACTAAAGTTAAAAATATATACTGAACTATAACTGGATACTGTTGTTTGATGAAGATTCAGAGCTGAGGTCTGCTTCCATTATTATAAAGAACAATTAACAAATATTAAAGAGATATTAACTACATATTCCAAAAATAAAAATAGAAAATACAAGGACAACTTATGGGGTCAACAAAAGGATTAAGAGTATAGAAAACTGAATATTCCTCACTATACAAGTCAATGCCATGTCTTTGTTACACCTCAAATTATTTCAGATACGATCAGGAATATGCATCTCACATTTTGAAAATATGGGGGCTAGATAAAAACCTCTGGTCTGATCAGGCATGGCATTTACCCTTTTGTATTTTCGCCTTGGTTCAGTATTTTCCCTTTTCTGGCAAAGGGATCTCACAGCTGAGAAAGAAAGTAAGGGTGTATGTGGGTGTGTTCCTATCCTCTTCTAAGTAGTGTCCAAACACAACAGAAGTGACAAGTTTAGGTGCCTGTGTCAAAGGAAAGAGATTATTGGATTATTTCATAATATGAATACAATTTAGAGTTTTTTCTCATTTTAACTTCCTACTTCTTTTTGAAACTGTACTCCTTTAAGCAATCATTTCACTGCAAGCATGTTTTGTATCTGCCTGTCTATTGCAGCCATTTCCAGGGCTGGCACATGAATTAATTCAAGGATTCAATAAATTACAGAAAGCAGAGTTCTACTGTTAATAGTACTACTTAATTCTACTAAAATAGATGTTTTATGAAGGCATTCAAGTCCAAGATAAACTTACTCAGAACATACTTCCCTCAAACTACTAAGTACCTTTTGATTATTTCATTGAACCTGGAGCTTCATGTTCTTCTTTTTTTTTAATCCTCACCTGAGGATATTTTTCCATTGATTTTTAGGGAGAGTGGGAGAGAGAGGGAAAGACAGAGAGAAACATCTATATGAGAGAAACACGTGCCCTTGGCCAGAATCAAACCCCGGGACCCTTTGGTCCACAGGCTGACTCTATCCACTAAGCCAAACTGGCTAGGGTTTTTTTTGTTTGTTTGTGTGTTTTTTTGTGTCTGTGTGTTGTTGTTTTTTTTAGCTTCATGTTCTTTTTAACCAAGTTCCAGAGGTAAGAAAGCATTGTAGGGAGGGGGAGAATGGAATAGATAGGATTAAGCTTAAGCTTGAAGAAAAACTTAATAGACACAGGGTCTTGTAGGCCCAAAGAGATAGAAATGTACTAGCTCTCAAGATGTATTTTTTATTTACTCAAAATAATTTTCCATTAGTTGACAACAAAAATCATCACAGCCAGAAAATGGCACATTTATTCATACTTAGGTTTTTAATAGACACAAAGGGTTTGATCAGATTTTAGCTGTAACATTTAGCTCTTACTCAAATAGCCACCATAAATGCATTGCTATGACTACAGCAAGCACTTGACACCATAGAATTTCTTTTAAAGACACATTTATTCAGCCTCATGATCAGACTATTACATTTAGCGATGAATACCATGGTTGCAAAAAAAAAAACTACATTAAAACTCTTTGTTAGAATGTTTTACACTTTCCACAGAACAGAAACTAAAATAACCTTTTATACAATTAGTCACAAATACAGTCCTTGAGTTTTTTGCCCATACACATGAGTATTACCTAACACATCTTCTTTGTTCAGCTAGACCCTGCCATCACTGTTCTTGGCTGAGTTCAGGAATCCATTATAAGCTGTAGCTTCTCTGGCTCTCCTCTCCTGCTAAGCTTTGTTTCCTGGCAGTAATTAAAACCTCCTGCCACTGCCATGGCTACTGCTACTGCTGGAGTGGCCCTAACCATTTTGGTTTTGTGGTTTGGCAAAGTATTGGCCTTCACCACCATAGGGGCCAGAGCTTCTCCCTCCAAAGTTTCCTTTTTTCATGGTCCAAAAGTTGAAGATTGATTGTTGTAATTGCCAAAATCACTGTGGCTTCCACCACCTCCAAAACTGCTTCCATCATTGCCAAATCCACTACAGCCATTCCTCACTGCCACCATATCCACCACTACTATGGCTGCCACCAAAGCCACCTTGACCACTGAAATTTCCTCCATGACTAAAGTTGTAATTCCCTCCCAAACCACCTCCATGACAATCCCTGAAGTTTCCAGAACCACTTTGACTTCTTTGACTGGATGAAGCACTAGCCATCTCTTGCTTAGCTAGGGTGTCCCTTAGTTCACAGTTGTGGCCATTCAAGTTGTGGTGTTTCTGAGTAACAATATTGTCTAGAGAGTCATGGTCATCAAGGTTACAAAAGCAAAGTCTCTTTTCTTGCTACTGTTTCAGCCATGATTTCAATCACTTCAATTTTCCCATATGTTAAAAATAATCTCTTAGATGATGTTCTTCAGTGTCCTCATTAATACCACCAACAAATATCTTTTTCACAGTTGTGGGCACCAGGCCTTTGAGAATCTTCTCTTGAGATAGCCCTCTCTTGTCCCACAACTCTTCCACCCACCTCACGTGGCCTTGCATTCATGGCTGCATCCACATCCTCCACAGTGGCACACATAGCAAACCCAAAGCCTGTTAGGATCTCTCATCACCATACAGTCTGTGGGCATTTCCATTGCTCAACATGGCCCCTCACACTCTCATTAGGTGTTTCAAAGTTCAAACTGCTGATACAAAGCTTCTATTCAAGCTCTTTAGGGAACTCTGACTTAGACACGAAGACTGCAAGAAGGGAGACTTGGTCCACTGGCAGCATGCATAGATTTTTTTTTTCAAAGTTCTGTGTACAGTAGATTTTGTAATGGAGGTGTACCTTTGAAATGCAGACTTCCAGGCAAGTGTTCTGTGTTCAGCTGCTGAACTGCATCCCTCAACGCTTTGCTCTACCAATTTTCCCACTATTCTCATACAATAAACATTTTAGGGTCTTTAAGTATATCACAAGAGATTTAATTTATTTACCACAACTTACTATACCATTTTCAAAAGGCCTTTTTAATCTTCCCCTCAAGTTATTGCAGTGATGAAGTGATTACATTTTCTTGTAGTACTTAGAGAGCTTTAATGCTTTTTCATTACCTGGAAATTTGGGTTGAAGTTCAGGAAGACATTTCAAAATTAAGTTATAAAATACAATCTAAATTTAAATAATTAAGGAGGAAAAATAGGCAGAAAATTAAGAAAATTATTTCTTAAATGTATGTTCACATCATTGTCCTTTAAAATTGAAGTTTTTATAATTTTCTTAAAATATTTCCTCAATTTTGTTACAAATGAGATAGTTCAGTCTAAAGCTATATCTTGGACAGAGTGATTTTCTATATGTAAGCTAAAATAATTTTAAAAGTCTCTATTATTGAAAGTATTACATATGTTCCTCCCACCCCACCAAAGACCCCATCTAGACCCTCCCTCCCCCCACTCCCAGGCCTCAGCCTTCACCATCCTATTGTTTGTGTCCATGGGTTATAAATATATACATACAAGTTCTTTGGTTGATTGCTTCCCACCCCACCCCCACCTTCCCTCTGAGATTCAACAGTCTGTTAAAATAATTTTATAAGTTATCCAAAATACAATTCATTAAGACTGCTGACTGATAAAACATATCTGATGGGTAAATATTTTTCTTGAAGTTGTTACCTTCAAGTTGACAAGACTGTAAGTCTCTTAATCTTTGCCACAGATGTTCAAGATGCCTAAGATTTCACCTTGAATGCTAAAATGTTAAGTCCATGTCTGATTTTTCCATTACATAAAGGTGCTCAAATAGTATATTTACACACAATAACTGTTTTAGCAATCCCTCTAATTTTTCAAAAGATCCCTGGTCATTCTTTTGAGTATGATGCATCCTGTGTGAATAATAGAAACAAGCTAAAGTTAGAGCGTGAGAATATTTTTTCAAAGTATATTTTTGTTCTCTATAAGCAAAAGCATGGTTCAGTTACTTTTTGAATTACAGTTAGAAATGTGTGTGTGTGTGTGTATGTGTGTGTGTGTATTTGAATACATGCATCTCTCTGTTTTGCTGTTCCCAAGGAGAACCATTTCTTCTCTTGGATTTTTGGTTGTTGGTGCAAAAAATATTTTTTTGGAATTCTGTCTACACTAATCTTTGAAAAGCTCTATCTTCAACTCTTGAGAAATGAGTTTGGTATTAGTATTCTTAGCCATACAGGAAAGTACTGCAAAGCATAATGGTTTTTGCAGTAACTGATTCTAGGTCAGGTAAAACTAATGTGAATAAAAGCTAATGTTATTTAGAATATTAAAACTATTTTCACATGTCTCTTCATGTTTTAATATATGGTGAGCGAATAATAGATGCTCAAGGACCATCACAAAGCATTGCCAAAGGCAACAATATAACTCAGCTTTGATGACCTTCTTTTCTAAAAGTAACTTTCAGGTAATAGGTGGCTTCTCCTTTGTGTTTCATCACTGGACAGATTTTTTTAAAAAGCCAATATATTCTTTAAAAATCTCTAAAAAATTCTAAAACACAATCCTGCATTTTTAACATTTATATTTCACATTGGATTTCAGCAGTGAAAATAATATGAAAATATCTACTAAAAATAATAAGCCACTTATTGACATTAAATTTTTAGAGTTTAATATAAGTACAATGCCACATATATTTACCTGGGGTTATCATCAAATAAATTGATAACAGTCAATTTGAACTCAACATTTAAAGAAAGATCAAATTATGTAAGTTCATAGATTTGGTAGATATAATGGTTTTGTTTTCAGTGTTCAAGTCCTCTCCTTGAAGATTGATTTGCTCACTATAATTACTGCTGACTTCCTGTCCATCATTGCTCCTTTTCTATATTTGGCATACCTATCTTGCATAAGGAATAAAGCTTATTTAAGTGAGGTTAGAGTCACTATTGAACAAGGACTCCTGGCCTCAAACTACTGAATACATACAGTGGAAGTAAGAAATAAAGTACTTCAGAAAAAGAATAATGCAATTTAGTGCTGAAAACTATAATATCTATCCATTTTAGAGGTAATCTAGCATATAAACCCTCTATTTGATTAGTGAAAGCAAAGGATTCATAAAAGTTATCTGACTTGCTCAAGATCACTAAGTAGTTTGTGGCAAGCAGTGTTAAAAATTGAGTTCTTGGCGAACAGGAGTTGGATGAACACTTGTTTGCTGTGGTCATCTACCAAAAATTAGCCATGTTTATATCCCTTTACCCATGTATCAGTCATCCAATGAACATTTATATGAATCCATTTTACTCAAGGCTGTATCACATAAATGAAAATGTACAAAACCTTTGGTTAGCCTTAGGAAAAGTTTGCAACATTATTAAATGTCAGATAGAATATGTTATTCACACAGACAGAAGACGGCCAAATTTGTACAGGAGTTTGAAAATAAACCCCTCCCCCCCACAAAAAAAAAAAACCAATTGTGAGTGATTGGATCAAAGAGTATTTTCTTCTATGTAAATCCACATTCAATTCAAATGAATTTAGTTTTCTTTTATTAAATATATTTTCATTTTCTTAAATGAAATGATCTGATACCTTAGTTTTGCTTTAAAATAATCTAGTATGTGTTATATGGGACCTGGGTAGGGTTGTAGAGCAAACAAGATTGCTGATGGTTAGATGTGAATTTATTAAAACATTTTCCTTTAGAACAATTAAAATGTTTTCATAATAATTAGTTAAAAATATATATTTCTCCATGTATTTTAAAGTTATTTGGGCAGTTTCTAACCAAGCATTAGAGATCTAAAATAGTCACAATCCCATTGCTCAGCTAATAACACATCTTCCTGACTTCCTTCCTCCAGGGCCCTTCTCCTGCATTGATCTCTTTAAAATGCCACCAGACGTAGAAACAATATCTTCTTATTTGCTACTAGAGGCCCGGTGCACGAAATTCGTGCACAGGGGTGTGTGTCCCTCAGCCCAGCCTGTACCCTCTCCAATCTGGGACCCCTCGAGGGATGTCCAACTGCCCCAGTAGGATCGGACCTAAACGGGCAGTTGGACATCCTTCTCACAATCCAGGACTGCTGGCTCCCAACTGCTCGCCTGACTGCCTTCCTGATTGCCCCTAACCGCTTCTGCCTGTCTGCCTGATCACCACCTAACCACTCCCGTGCCAGCCTGATTTCCCCTAACTGCCCTCCCCTCCAGGCCTGGTCACCCCTAACTGCCCTTCCCTGCAGGCCCGGTCATCCCCAACTTCCCTCCTCTGCCAGCCTGGTCACCCCTAACTGCCATCCCCTGCAGGCTTGATCGCCCCCAACTGCCCTCCCTTGCAGGCCTGGTCCCTCCCAACTGGCCTCCCCTGCTGGCCATCTTGTGGTGACCATCTTGGGTCCACATAAAGGCAGCCATCTTGTGTGTTGGAGTGATGGTCAATTTGCATATTACTCTTTTATTATATAGGATTGCTTTTACTTTTCTGTATTTTTAAATTATTTTCAATTCTAGGGGAATAAATAATATGGTGTACACAAGGAGATTGTGAGATGTGAGAAGTACCAAAAATGAGAGCACTTTGCCAGCTATGAAGAGTTTAAAAAATGTTGGTCATTATTATGATAAAGATGATCATAATGATGAAGACAATGACAATTGCTCTAATTGATTTTCTTTCTATTTTATCACACACAGTTGCATATGCAATTAATGTTCTTATTAAATTGGTATTGATGTTGATCAGTTCTTATAGCAATGTTGTAAATCAGTGGAATTCTAATAAAGACTCTCATTTAAAGTTATAAAAACTTTGGTAAGTTCCAAATTTACATTTGAATATTCTTTGTTATGCTAGACTAAAATTAAGAAAAAAGAAAACACCATTGTGTTAGATCTCAATTTAGAGTATGACTCATTTTAATTTTGAAACTTTTTTTTTTTTTAATCCTAGAGGGTGTTTGAATAATTGGAAGTTGGAGGCCCTCTATTAAAAGTAATCATTTACATTAATGGAAAAGCCAGCATTTATATTAATTTTATTTTCTATTTTGATTCTTGTTCTCAGAAACTCAGGTACCAATTTGTAATATGGTATTGTTGTTTTCAAGCTGTAAGGGAATTTTGTAAGCTACCTAAAGTCTATTCTCAAGGAAAAAAAGTGAAAACTTTTCCTCTATCCATTTCATTCATTCTCCAGATATTTTTCCATAATCACTTAAGGAACCTCACTGAAATAGAGCTATTCTACAATGATTCAGTGATATAATTAGTATAATCCACTTTCATCACGTTCAGTTCTATCTCACTTGATATAATATAACTTGAAGTAGAGCCTTAATATGTATATTTTATAGCAAGATAATTTATCCCTAAATTTAAAAACACTAAGCAAATTATTTTTAAAGTTCATATTTAAAATTTATGAGTTTATATTCGATAACAAAGTAACCCTATTGAGGAAGATGAAGTGGAGTCAAATAGTAAGACAGTATCAAAGTTAGATTACTCAACTCACAATTAGCACCAAATGTGAGAATTTTTTAAACCTAAATTAAATAACTGATTCTCATTTTTTTGCCTCTCCAGAAGTAACCATAGCCTGATATTAGCATGTGCCCGCTGTGCACATATTTATACTCTTATATATGTCTAGGCCATTGACAATAGTGTTGTTTTGTGATTTTAAAATTTTACATAAGTGAATTTATCTTGTACATACCACTTCATTTCTTCAATTCCCCCAAATCATAAGGAAAATCACAATAAAGTGAGATGAAATGTTTATCTAGTTGTATTCATAGAAAAAAATCTCAAAAATACCTTCTTTTTGTTAACTTTTCATAAAAAAATATTTAAGAACATAAAATAAGAAAGGTTAATATACATGTTTATCATTTGTGGTATTTAACTTGTACCAAACCTGTGGCTTTCACAATTCAGTAAACAATTTTTTACTCTGTGGCTCTGTCTCCTCTTAAGCAAAATGGAGGTGATAGAGGAACGCAGTAGTGTGAGAAATTAATAGAATCTGATATAAAAATAAGCAACCAAGTCAGTGACTTGGCATTAAATTCACCTTTCTTCTCTGAACTGGTAAAGTGAGTGTATGGAGAGATGTGGATCTGACACCTGCTTTATTCAATTTCATTATGTAATTGAAAAAAGAAATCTGGTGAGCTTACTATTACAAATTGATGTAATGCAAATGTTCTTTCGAAGTCAGTTATTTGGAATTTGTGACATATTTAGCCTTAGACATACTATTATACACAATGAGTATTATCCATTCATCACAGGAAAGACTATAGTAATTCATATAATGAGTTGGTGGTTTAGAATTGTATTCAAAGTATAAAAGGGCTACCAGAAAAAATCAGTGTGTATGTGAGGAAATAAAATATGCTATCCAATTTGAGTTTCTAGGTACATTTTCACCCCTTTGGCAATGGATCAGAAACTTCTGTCCACAGCCTTTATCTCTACCAAGCACCAGGAGTAAGATATCTCCAAATACCTAATGCTAATACTGACTAACAGCACTTGGGGTCAAAAATCCATCAAGTAACTTTATAGTTAGCAGCTAGGGTTAACATCTCTGATGAAAAAGAATTCAAGAAAAACATCAGGGCTGGAAACTCCAGAAGAAAAATCCTAAAGAATTACAGGTCTAAGGGACCCCTGATACCACGTTCCTCCATACTGAAATAGTTTACCCGTCACCACCTTTCTCTTATTTCACTTGCTTTGGGAATTGGCCTGATGTTTCCTCTTTCATTCTCCCTTTTGACAAGTGTTTCCCATTCTCTTTCACTGTACAGAAGAAATCAGTCTGATTACATGGCTCATTTTCAGAGTTGAATTCAAGGGCCATTTGACTAGGCCTTCATGAATAAAAGACCTCTAATTTTGACTTCTACTTTAAAAAAAATTTTTTTTTATTGATTTCAGAGAGGAAGGGGGAGGGAGAGAGAGATAAGAAACATCAGTGATGAGAGAGAATCATTGATTGGCTGCCTTCTGCATGTCCTGTAGTGGGGATCAAGCCCTCAACCCTGATCAGAATGAAAGCGTGACCTCCTGGTTCAGAGATTGATGCTTAACCACTGAGCAACCCTAGTTGGGCTTGACTTATACTTCTATCATCAAACATATTTATGCATATAAGCCATGGGGATACATTAAAAGAGCTGAAAGATGGTATATTCATATGTCTTCAGTTGTTAAGCACTTAAAATATATCACCATATGTATAATATTATTTTGTACTTCCTTGATTTTTAATATAATTAGATCCCAAAAGTATGCCTGAAGATTGAACCTTTCTTACCTCTGAAAAAGCATGTCCACACTCCATCATTCCTAAAGACAAAAAGAATTGCTCTTTTAAACTTTATTTTGTAGTCATAATTATTATTTTCCTATTTATTTATTTATTTATTTATTTATTTATTTATTTATTTATTTATTTATTTATTTATTTGGAAGAACATGAATCAGGAGACAAAGTCCTGTCATGAATGCCATTTTTTCCTCCTGCAACTTGGAAAGACATTCCTAATTGATGAGGGTGTTCTTTCTTGCTGAGACTACACATTGGTCTTAAAAATTTTCTAAACTTAGCATCTCAAGAAGTCACTAACAATTTATCAGTTATCAAGTAAGGTGAACTATACTCATGACCTAAAACTTACATCCTATAGAAAATATCAAACCATAAAAATTTGCTATCATGAGTTTTTGAGTATACAAAGGGTTAAGATTTAGTTATATCTAAGAAGTAAAGCAGTGACTCTCTCTCTCTAAGGCATCAAATGAACTCAGTATGAAGGAATGCAGGATGTAGAATAATATCGGGGCATATGAGTAAACTGAGAAAAATAGTATATAGGGCATTGAAACTGTTACCCTGAGACAAAAGTGGGGAAAAGAACCCTTGAGAAGATTACTTTTAAGTGTATTTTATTCTCCCCATCCTCTCTCTTGCACACCATCCCTGTTCTTCCCAAAGTAACATCCTTCTTGACCAGCTCTTTTAGTTTTGGTATGAAGGTAAGTGCTACTTAGAAGTATTAGGTGGAGAAGGGAAAGAATATCCCAAACAGCAGTGGTGGAAAGAGAAATGTAATTACTATGATCATAGGAAAAACTTTTCATAAGTAGTTTTTCATAAATAAGTGACAGGTAGAGGAGCATGAGCACCTGCAGTTCTTTGGAACCCCAAAAGTACAACATCCTTTATGAATTCTAATAAATTCTCTAAATATAATCTACTATGCATATTTATCTTACTCTACCTAAAAGTTGAAAGAGAGATACACTGAGATTTTGTAGTTTGGTCTCTGGTATCTAGGGATCTTTAAAGGATAGAACAATTCCCTGTCACAGAGGGTTCTTATTATGGCTGCAGGAATCTGCAAAGTGCCTTTGTATCTCATGAACACTAGACTTTCTGATCAGTTCCACAGTTATAAAATAGGACATACCACAATCTATACTAATAAAAGCCTAGGTGGTCATCACGTGTGATGTCGTCACAAGATGGCCACCACAAGATGGCCACCACAAGATGGCCATGCGCACAGAGGAGCCAGGGCCCGGCGACCACTCTGCATGCTGAGGCCTGGGGGTCCCGTGGCTCCGCATAGCATGGAGGAGGCCGGTCCCGGCATTTCTGCCACCTTGCGCAGAGGAGGTGGGTCCTGGCAGAGGAGGTGGGTAGTGGCAGGGGAGGGCAGTTGGGGGTCATCAGCCTGGCAGGGGAGCAGTTAGGGGGCAATCAGGCTGGCAGGCAGAAGCGGTTAGGGGCAATCAGACAGACAGGCAAGCAGGCCAGCGGTTAGGAGTCAGTGGTCCCAGATTGGAGAGGCTGCAGGCCGGGTTGAGGGACACCCACTATCCCCGTGCATGACTTTCATGCACTGGGCCGCTAGTGTTTAAATATAATTTGATGAGACTAACCCCTGGAGATTTGTATTCAGTAGTTTTGGGTTAAAGCCCAATTAAATAAATATGCGTACTCCCCAGGTGGTTCTATATATGGCCAGAATTGTGACCAGATGCTATCAGTTTTCCTGAAATCAACCAGTGAATGGGCCCTACAGGGGCACAAAAATAAGCAGTAATCAATTTCTCTCATAGGGATAAAAAATAACATCAGACCATGCCCTCTTTTATTCCATCTTTTATTAAACATGAAGAGAGCACTGAAATATTCAATAGCTTCTCAGGACAAACTGGTTACATGATAATGATGTTTGAATGGTGGCATTTATCCATATGGGAGTGAAGTGAAGAATATAGTAATTTTAAATGACAATCACTGAGCACACATAAAATAATAAGTTTGTTAAAGACAACCAGGTCATTATTCAGCTGGGTGGCATTCGAATTTGTATCCTGAAATGCTCCCAAGGTTTTTTTTCAAAGATGATTCTCTTTCTTACAACACTATGAAAATTAGCATGACTGCAAATGATAATGGTTAGACAAAATTTTCCCAATTTCTCCAAACTAA
Organism: Ia io; assembly: GCA_025583905.1. NCBI lineage: Eukaryota > Metazoa > Chordata > Mammalia > Chiroptera > Vespertilionidae > Ia > Ia io. The sequence continues at coordinate 24,563,679 of JAJQQW010000007.1, forward strand.
AAGTGTATACCGTACTTTCCATCTTCCCCTATATTATGGTTGTTCTCCTGAAAATCTTGGAAAAATGCAGAAACGTTGCTAAAGAACATTTCCTGTTTGGATCTCCTTGATATTAGTTTAATCTTCCACTGTTAACCTTCAGAGTACATATGGACTCCTAATCTAACATCATTCTGTGGCAATTCAAATAACAAATTCTTCAGGACCAATTCTGTTAGTCTTGGTGGGCTCTACAAATAAACATAAAAATTCAATGTTAGGGATTTACTAATACCACGTACAGGGGTTCAGAACAGGCCTCACCAAGATGTGCCACTTTGGCTTGAGGGTAATTTTGAACTGAAAGCACCCAAGACCTTAGGAGCTGCAGAAAAACTTTTACTTCTCCCTTAAAGAATTTAAATTGGGGGTGGAGGGTCTTGCCCATAATAAGAGCTCTCTCAAGCAATACATGTTTATGGCCTATATGTATGGCAGGGCAAACTTCTAATTTCAGAACATCTGTTCTTCTTAGTGTCCTATGAATTACCTTCCTCCCTTTGAAGTCCCAGGCTCCTATCCCATTCCTTGGCTCAAGATAGTATGTATACCTCCTTTTACCTTTCTATCTTTGAACTTCTCATGTATGTGGGGTTCCTGTACATAAGAAATTAAATGTGTGTGTTTTTCCTGTTAATCTGTCTCATATTGATTTGATTATTAGACCAGCCAAAAAACCTTTGCAAAATAGAATAAAGTTATTCTTCATTAACACATGTATATGTATATATGTATATAAATATATAGTAAGTTCTAAATTACCAAACATAAATACTCCATTGAAGAATGCAAATACCTTGAGATTGTCAGCTATTGTTTAATTCCAAATTTATTGAGCTATAAAATTCCAAAATGAGAATGATTTACATAGTTTCCTCCATTTAATTTCAAAAGGGTTCAGGAAACTTTGATGCTTGCTAAAATGCTCACTCAGCATGCACATGTGTGTGCACATTTGGGAAAAGCGTAATATAGGCCATTAATTGAAATTACAGATAGCTCACTTAATAAAAATGCAAATTCTGCTATTCTCTTTATCTTTTAAAAAATTTTTCCATGTGTTGTAATTTAGCATGGTGTAATTTGTTTGGAAAATCTATATATATAAAAACCAGGTGACCAGAACGGCGAAATGACCGGAACGACTGGTCACTAAGACGCGCACTGCGGCAGCCAACCGGCCCGATAGGGGCCCCGATCAGCCACCCCCACCCCCATTGAGAGTGGGGCCAGCTGGCCAACCATTCATAGCCCCTCCCCACTACTGGCCAAGCCCCAAACTGCCCCAATTGGGGCTGGCCAGCCAGATCCCACCCGTGCACCAATTCGTGCACTGGGCCTCTAGTTAAACTAATAAAAACTTAATTTCTTGTGTGTCTAAATGGTGGCAATAATTGTCTCTGTGAGTGCTGCCAATGTGGGGAGAAGTCATTGTCAAGATATTCTGCAGACAGAATAAATACTATTTACTGAGGGCCAATGCATAAGAATAAATAGCAGACATATTTTTGCATGAAAAAATTACATCCCTAGCCGAAGCCAGTGTGGTTCAGTGGATAGAGCATCGGCCTGCGGACTCAAGGGTCCCAGGTTCGATTCCGGTCAAGGGCATGTACCTTGGTTGCGGGCACATCCCCAGTGGGGGGTGTGCAGGAGGCAGCTGATCGATGTTTCTCTCTCATCGATGTTTCTAACTCTCTCTCCCTCCCCCTTCCTCTCTGTGAAAAATCAATAAAATATATTAAAAAAAAAAATTACATCCCTAGGAAAACTTGAACAGTTAGCTCAGGGAAGTTAGCATGCATATACTTTCCTTCTAAACCACTAAAATAGCTTACTGGAGAAAAAAAGGAATCCATAGCAGTCTTCTTTTTGTCACATTTCTGTGTTGCATTATCTGAGGTTATGTGGTAGAGTATGAAGTTAATAGCAATTACTGATGATTATAACCATTGGATTATTAATATTTTAGAAACATGATAAAATGATTATTATAATCATGTTAAACACGATGAACACAAACAATTATGATAAAGCTGGCTATTATTTAGTAATTTAGAAAATTAGTGCATAATAAGAGATTAGTTGGGGCAATTGGAGAGTAGTGTGTGAGTATGCATGTAAAAGGAACATTTATTAAGGGCAAAGCTAATCAACTGGAAAGAAACTTTCTAGAACCATTTGTTCTCTGACCTTGTTCTGCAGGGAGTTTTGTATTTTTCCAATGCAAGATACCCCTAAAAGAGCAAGATTTTGGAAAGTTCCCTTGGATCTATAACATTCTAACTGCCAAGGCACAGAAACCTTCTGTCAAGATCTAAAATGCTGAGATTTGGAACTGTTGGCATTGATCAAAGATAAAGGTGTATTTTTCTAAGTAGATCCCATATATTTTTTTTTTCTGTGATGAATTCTGTCACAACTATAAAATTTGGTCAAGATTGCTAATCATGATTCTATTGAATGGTGTATATATGAGTGTCAGATTCCTCTAACAAGCAATTTATTTGAATTTTTCAATGAATCCCACAACAACCCAATGAGATGAGTAATATTATTAAACCCATTTTACTGAAGATGAGAGACATAAATTTATTAAGTAGCTTGTCCAAGTATGCATAGTTCACAAGTAGCAAAGTTGTTACCAAACCCAGGCAAGCCGACTCCAGAATTCAAAGCCAATGCCACTTCTCTTTACTACTGCACATGGAATTTAAGAACTACATGGGCAGGAAAGCACAATGTGAGGCTCATAGTTTTCTGACGCTTCTGTTGCATAAGCTATGCAAGGTTAGTAACCGATATTATAGGCTGAATCAGAGTGAGGTACATCAAAAAATGACATAAAAATAAGATTAAAAATAATTATGTTACACTATAAGTATTAGAGACAGGACATTTGAAACATATACAAAATCTGAGATTAAAAATACAAATAAAAAAAAAAAGCCAAGAGCTAGAAGAACATAAGTATGTGTGAGCAAGATGCAAGGTGAGAACAAGGTGAAAGCATTCAGAATGGTAAGACTAAACAGGGCTAGTATGACAGGGATCATTCTTATGAGGTGTTTTCTTTAGGTGATACATAGGCAAATTAATTACAATATGTAGTAAAATAATAATTAACTAAATTGTTAAAAATAATTGGAATTTTTTGTTCATTATTCATTTGTCTCCAATATTTATTCCTAATGTTCTATACTGCAAAAAACATGATATGCTTAAATTACATAGTAAAACCCATCTATATACATAAAAGGGTAATATGCAAATTGTCCGCTAGGGAGTTCAACTAAGAGAGGGGGAGTTCGATCACTTGCTATGACATGCACTGACCACCAGGGTGCGGGGCAGGCAGCAGTGGGGGCTGAGGGACCGAGGGAAGGAGGAGGCGGGAAGGCGGGGAGGCCAGGCCTAGGGACCCTACCCTGCACAAATTTTATGCACCAGGCCTCTAGTGATTGTATAATTGCTGAATAATCATAGAAAAGTAAGACTTGGCAGGGAACTCATATGTTATTTTGGACAGCTCATACAAATCTACAAAATCATGAATAAACCAGACATGGAATTACTTTATTTTTACTTTAATTTTATTTTTCTTTACCTTTAGTATACTTTTTTCTTATTACTATTTTATAGGAAAAATGCATACTCTTCTTTATCTAATATTTATCTTCTGCACCCTTGCTTATAATCCTTTCCTTACATGAATGCTTTCCCTCTTCCTCACAGACTATCTTTGTCCCTTTTGTTTCCAGTGTCAGATCAAGTTAATGCTTTTCAGAATAAGTTTTTCTTGACTCCTTCCCCACGTGCAGACTGAATGTAAAAAGAAACATAAACTTACAATTTAGAAAATTCAGCTTTTGTGTGTTCTCAACTAAATTGTAAACCTTTGAGGGCTAGAATTGATTAGATATCTTTCTTTGTATATACAGAATGTTCCAGATTTACAAGGGTCTGACTTTATGATGTACTATCAATAATAATAAAAGCATAATATGCTAATTAGACCAGACTTCCTTCCAGACATCCTTCCGGATGAAGCCACAGCAGTAGGGACTGAGCCCCTTACACAAATTTCGTGCATTGGGCCTCCAGTTTTGTATAAAGTGCTAAACATTCTATAGAAACCATACTTCAAATTTTGATTTTTGATTTTTTTCCCAGGGCTGGTTATATAAAGTAGGACACTCTCTTGATGCTGGGCAACAGCAAGGAGTCATAGCTCCCAGTCAGCCATGCAATCAGGAGAGTAAACAACTGATACTCCACAGTGTACTTTGTCGACAGGGTCTTGGGAATATTGTGTTTTGTATTTTCAAGTTTTAGCATGTCTACAAAATGCCCATCTGTGTCTCCTGTTTCTGGTGAAAAGATGAGGAAGGCAATAACTCTTTCAGATGAAACCCATGATAATTACCCAACTGAAGACTAACCTGAGTGTTCTGAACATGTTTAAGGTAGGCTGGGCTCAACTATAATGTTCAGTAGGGTAGGTAGCTTAAGTGTATTAAATGCATTTTTTACTTATATTTTCAACTGACAATGGGTCTAATGTAACTCTATCATAATTCAAAAAACATCTGTATATTGTCTGAGGTAAAATTTATTGAATTACTTTAATCACCTATCATTTACTGAATACTCACTACATTCTAGTTTTTAGATATTAGGCTAGAGGAAATAGAGACAATACATGTCCATTAACTATCAGCTAGGCTCGGTTTTGTGATCTACATTCCAGGACCCAGGCTGACGAAACAGACTATATCTGATCACTATGGCAGAGGTAAAGAAAACAGCAAACATAGAAGCTGACTTTAAAGCTTCTCCCCAAAATCACACATAACATTCTCTCCCAAATCTTTTGGCAAAAGCAAGTTTACTTTGTACTGCTCAGTTCTGTAAGGCTGGGATATATCTTCTGAAGCTTGTGGGGAGTGGGGAGGAGGGCAGATAACTCAGAGGGGGAATGTTTAATGAGTTGTAAAACAAGTTACCTAATGGAGAAAGACATGTAATGCTGATAATTGTTGTCAGAGAGGCTTATATATACACAGTGTCCTCCAGGAAGCTATCCATAATGGACAGTGTCAAATCACCTCCCACCAGAATTGGAAAGGATGTTAAAAGCCATGCAATTTTACAAACATAATGCATAGATTGTGCACTGTGAACTCTTTTACCCACAGCATCTTGTTGGATAAATGTTAATATCTGAAATTATCTTTATAAAAGCATTAATGACCATTTGATAATTGTACAAACATATAAAAGATCATGCAACTGAATTTTAAAGGTCAGATGAGTACCTTTCTTAAAATCCATCTGTTCACTCTTTCAAAGCACATTGTGCAATCTGAGGATCTATTTTTATCAATAGTCTCTTATATAAATTTCACTATCATTCTTTTTACATAATAAAACAAACTATGTTCTTTGTATAATAATCATCTGTAATTTGTTTATGTGAATTTAGTGAATATTTTCTATTCTTTTGCTAATAGTTAGCCCATGTAATATAATATTACAATTTTCAATAGGGAAGATATTACTACTTTTTATAATATTTATTTGTTATTTTGAAAAAATCATTCAAGCAGAGCACAAGTTCGACGTGGTCATGGAAATCCTAATGATGTAAATTTCAATTACATTTTCCTATAGAACTATTGAAATTGATCTAAAATTATGATGATACAATTTTAAAAATGATGGAATATGGAAGAATAATACAGTCTGGTAGATAATGGTCTTTTTATTGATTCTTCCCTCAGACTACTTTACAAAGAAAAGGTCAGTTCACATCTATGGATGTGTGGGTCCTTCTCTAGCCACAAAAAAATGACATGGCAGAACTGGATGACAGGCCAAGGTTCTGTCACACCAAATAGGTACACATTTAAGGTTTAGATCCAGCTGTAATATTACCCCTGGGTAAGGGCGGGGGCTCTCCCAACCAATGAGGACCTCTGTGATTGAGGCCAAAGTTCTCATGGCATAATTCTGTGACCAAAAGACTTGGCTACCAGTCACCATCATGCAGCTTAAAAGCATTAGAACCCTGGGGACAGGTTTACTTGAGAAGAACCTCCTTTACAGCTCTGCTTGCCACTTGTAAATTGCCACAAAATATGATAGACATGGAAGATTATGCAACTTTTGATTCTCTCTTCCTGCAAGTTTTTATAAAATAATCTTTCTAGTTATTGAGTGATAACTATGTATACAAAACATCCCAAATAAAATATTAGCCATTTAAATCCATCAATATAAAAAAAGTTAATGTCACAAACACACTATATTTGTCTCTAGAATTTAAGATAAATATAATATTAAAGCATCAATCAATATAATTAACCATGGTAAGGGATTAAAGGGGATAAAAATCACATAATCACTTAAAACATGACAGAAAAACTATGATTCATCATTCATTCATGATAACAATTATCAGTAAGTAGAAAAAGAAAGGAGCTTAATTAGGGAGATAATATTAACAAAAATTTTATATCAAATATCACCCTCATGATAAAATGTTGAAAGCTTTCACTTTGAGATAAAAAGACAAAAATGCATGATATCACTCTTTGTATTTAACTTTGTACTATCAGTCTCAGTGCAATAAGTCAAGGAAAATAAATAAAATGCAAAAGGATTAAAAAGAATGAAATAGCTGTTATTATTTGTAATTTGCCATGACCATGATTGTCTACTTAATAATTCCATAAAGATCTATGATGATTTAGCAAAGTCAATGGTCAGTGAGGAAAAAAAAAAAAGTAAAAATAAACTATTGCATTCTGTATGCCAGCAGCAGAAAATGAAATTCTTAGGAATAGACCAGTAAGAAGAGTATGACTTTAATAACTCTAAAGTGTTATTAAGAAATATCAAAGACCTGAAAATAAGAGAGCTATACCATGTTAATGTTTGGAAAACTTACTGTTTTAAATATGCCAATTTTCCTCAAATGGATGCAGTGCAACCACAATCCCAGTCTCAGTTTGGGAGAAAAACAGTGATCTAATTCTGAAAATTACATAGAAATGCGAAAGGCAAAGACCAATAAAGACATTCTAAAAGATGAACTATGTAGATGCCCTTGTTTTCCCAGATATAACTGCTCCCAGATATTATAAAATTATAATAATTAAGTTAAGGCAGCACATAATTATGAAAAGGATGGATATATAGACTGGTAATGATGAATAAAGAATCCAGAAAAGATCTATGCATGAAAGGAAAGGTGTTTTTTTTTCTATATGAAATAAGTTGAATACTTTAGAAAAATTCAATAAAGCTAGATTTCTAAAAATATATTTTTACTGAATTAGTTGTAAGAAAGGGACATATAAAAATCAGGTAAGAAAAGATTAAAATCTGGAAGCATTCTTCAATCAGATTACTTCTTAAATTTCTTTATTCTTGCTTCTCTTTAGGAAAACCTAAACTGGAAATTATAATTTAAAAACAAAGAAATAATTTGGGTTAATAATTTAAAACAAACAGAAAAAACAGATGTGGAGCTGATGTCAGAGGATCCATACATATTCAAATCAGATCTTTGTCAGTAAGTCCAAGTTTATTTACCAAGTTTATCTACTGTAGATTAAGTTTACATTATCATGTTTGTTTTTTCCCCTTATTTTACCACCAATATTTTTTTATTAATTAACTACAAGGACAGAATACATCATAAAAGGTTTCTACTGTGCTTCTTATATGTATTTAAATGCTTATAATAAAGAAAGCATACAAGCAAAGACCAAATTTCGTGTATTTATTAGGTGACTTGTACTACAGATTTGTACTTTGTCTTGACTGCAAATTAAGTATATATTTTCTTCTGGTACAGAAAAACTGATGTGGAGAGAAATATTTTCTTAGAATGTTAGTTTTCAATAAGATGTGATTTAATTGTCTTTTAAAAAAGAGTATATTTTTAACTAAAAACTGAACACACAAACAAAGCTGTTATCTAACAAAAATTAATACCACAAAACCACTTGATTTCTCATAAAATAGAATAATCTTATGCATTCTCTAAAGCACAACTCTTCTGCCTCTTTATATTTTATCTCATGTTTAGTTAATATGCGTCATTTAATGAATAACTGATTTTCAAATAAAATATATTTCCTAATGCCTTATGAAGTCATTTTTGTTAGAAATGATGAAGTTATTATTTCTCATTCTTTAATAATTTTTAATGAAATAACATTTATTTTATTTTTATAAATAGTACACATACATGTCATATTTATAAAATTTGAAAAAATAAAATGTGCAGAAGAATATATAATGCCTAGTTATATAGCTCAAAAACAACCACATAGCATCTTTCTGTGTATATTTTAATAAGTATTATTTTTACACATTTTATAAAATTTTGCAACTTTAGTATTTTACATAACAATTTATCATAAGTGTTTTACATATAAGTTTAAATAGCAAACATAAGTTACCTTTAACTTTTAAAAAATATGTTTTTTATTGATTTTAGAGAGGAAGAAAGAGGGAAAAATTGATCTGCTGCCTCTTGCATGCCCCCTATTGGAGGTGGAACACATAACCTGGGCATGTGTCTTAACCAGAATCAAACCAGTGACTTCTCGGTGCACAGGATGATGCTCAACCAAATGAGCCACTCAGGCTAGGGCTTACCTTTAACTATTTTCAAAATAAATTTATTTTAGGGAGGCCTGAAAATAAGTATGTGTATTGAAAATAAAGCTATTTGTTATTTCAAATATTTAAACACAAGGTCAGCTTGAACATGAAAAACTACTGTTATATCTTTTCTACCAAATATTAAAGTCCTCTTGATTGATAAATTAGTCTATTTTTTTATTCTTGATTAGAAAATGATGCTTGTCTCCACAACCCCTGGCATGAAGAATATAAATCATGTCACATAGATTTTGCGAGTTGGATGCTCTACTCAAAACTTGAGTTCTAAAGCAGATGTTTCAAATCATGGAAAATGTGAAGATGATCCCAGTGGATAAATCTAGTATATTTGGTGAGGATGGTAATAGAACTGGGAGTCTAGACACAAAGATAAAAGGGCCAATAAGAGTGAATCCTGCATAACATTCTAACTATCCCTGAGATACTCCAGGGTGATAGGTCCATGGCTTGGCTATCTGGGCTCATTTTTCTCCAAGGCCATTTTCTGGGCTCTGTTTTGACTTATTTTTGTTAAGTCTGTGAGCCACCCAATTTTAAATATTTTTCATGCTGAACTTAATCGGCTTTAATTTCTGTTTTGTCAATCAAGAACTCTGACTAGTAAAAAATTACAGTGCACTAAAGTTAGACTCTATCACTGTCAAGCGCAACCTCAAACTGGCAAGATAAATGAACCACCTCTAACTTGAAATAATTATTCTCAGGTAACTAGATGTCTTATCTCCTTTTAAAAATGAGAATATAATCTCTAGAATGGCTTCAATATGTGTTTTAAATGTTTAAGTGATACAATGGGGCAGGAGAATTATTATATTTGAAATAATCCTATATAATAAAGAGGTAATATGCAAATTGACCATCACTCCAACAGACAAGATGGCTGCCCCCATGTGGTCAAAGATGGCCGCCCCCATGTGGACACAAGATGGCCACCACAAGATGGCCAGCAGGGAGGGCAGTTGTGGGCAATCAGGCCAGCAGGGGACGATAGTTGGGAGGGACCAGGCCTGCAGGGGAGGGCAGTTGGGGGGGACCAGGCCAGCAGGGGAGGGCAGTTGGGGGGGACCAGGCCTGCTGGGGAGGGCAGTTGGGGGGGACCAGGCCTGCTGGGGAGGGCAGTTAGGGGCAGTCGGGCCAGCAGGGGAGCAGTTAGGCATCGATCAGGCTGCAAGGGAGTGGTTAGGGGGTGATCAGGCTTGCAGGCAGAAGGGGTTAGGGGTAATAAGGCAGGCAGGCAGGTGAGCAGTTGGGAGCCAGCAGTCCTGGATTGTGAGAGGGATGTCCGACCCTCGAGGGGTCCCAGATTTGAGAGGTTGCAGGCTGGGCTGAGGGACACCTCCCCCACCCCCCATGCACAAATTTTTTGCACAGGGCCTCTAGTAATAAAAATAAGATTCATTCCTCTCTATATCACTAAGAGTGACTGCTGAATTTGGGGTTTCCCATTTTAATTGTACTAATGATCAAATTACATGTCTGTTCATTAATTTCCCCAGTTATTTTATCAAATTAACTACTTTTATACAGCCTTTATCTATCTATGTTCTTACACATTAAAAGTTCATGTGTTTTGAATCTTGAGAAGATTATTTTTGTTGTACCTTATTTTGTGGCCTATCATGATCTAAGACCATTGTTAGTAGTCTGTCACATACCTGACATTGAGAAAAGTATTTAATTTCTCTATGCTTATTTTATCAAAGTAAAATCATAAGGAGACTTTTAATGTATCATTTATTTATTTTAATTTATTTATTTTATTAATGTATAATTTAAAACTAAGATTAAAAGCATAAGACCATGTGTTTTTATAGTGTTCCAAATAAGGCAAACTTTCTAGAGGAAGTATTATTTGAGCTGCGCCTTAACAGGTGAGATTTAAATAAGTAGAGCTATAGAAACAGAACATTCTCAGGATTGGGAATTGCACTTAAAAGGTGGAGGTAAAAAGAGAAAGACCTTTTTTTCCCCCATGATCTGTATTATGTTTGTAAAATTATATAATAAATATAGTTTAGAGAAGTTAAAAATATAAAGAATAACACCTGATATTCCACCAACCAGATATATACACTGATAATACTTAAAATTATTCTATCTATCTTTCAGAGCACTGATATATGTGTAATATATACATACTGTTTTACACAATTGATATTTATAATTTTTTTCAGCAATATAATAAAATTTTATATTGTCAATAAGTATAAATCTGTTACAAAAACTTAATGGCTACATATTTTCAATCATAAGGGTGGATAATACTATTTTACCATCCTGTACTAAACTTGGTTTGCTTCCAATTTATCAACATTGAAAATACTGCAATGATGAAATTATGTCTTATCTTTTATCTCTCCAAATATTAACTTCTAAGTTTAATTAGAAGTTGGAATGCTATATACACAGTATACATTTTTGTATAGCCAAAATGCCTTCTAATTAGACCTTTAAAATGTGCAAGTACATCAAAAATGAAAGAAGGATTATCTTGAAGAGAAGTTGATACTTGGAAGGAGGAATTAAAACACTGAGTAATAATTACACAATAAAATATTATTGTAGCAATAAGAATTAACTTATTATTTGTTGAGAAATGTGTTTAAAAAGAAAAATATTAGCAAGAAACCAAAAATGAGCAAAAATTGAAGAGATACTTTTCAAAAGAGGATATGCAAATGGAGAGTAATGCATAAAACTATCCACAACGTCTTTGACTTCAAGGAAATTAATCTTAAAATAACATTAGAATTCCACTTCACAGCCCTCCAGACTGGCTAAAATACAAAATGTTGGTGAGGAAGTCAAGTGACTGAAATTACCATAACTGCCACTTGAAAAACTGATAGCATAGACCAGTGGTCGGCAAACTGCGGCTCGTGAGCCACATGCGGCTTGCAAGCCGCGGTTTGCCACTCTGTTGACTAATGAGTTTGCCGACCACTGGACTAGACTCTCAATTCCAATAATTACAGGCTGTTGTTGTTCCTTGTGATTAAGCCCCTATCCCAGTGGTCGGCAAACTCATTAGTCAACAGAGCGGCAAACTGTGGCTCGCAAGCCACATGTGGCTCACAAGCCGCAGTTTGCCGACCACTGGCATAGACTATATCTAGACATATGTATAACCTGTGGTATTATAATTTCACTCTGAAGAATCTATAATAATAAAAGGGTAATATGCTAATTAGACCAGATGTCCCTCCTGACATCATTCCAGATGTTCTTCCTGAGAAAGCTGGGCCGGAGGGAAACCGATGCCAGCAGTGGGGGGAAGAAAGGCCTACTCTTGCACGAATTTTTGTGCATCAGGCCTCTAGTGCAGTGGTTGGCAAACCGTAGCTCACAAGCCGCAGTTTGCTGCTCTGTTGACTAATGAGTTTGCCAACCACTGCTCTAGTGTATCATTAAAAATGCATATGTACATTTACTAATGAACATACACTTGTATGTTCATAACACTAATCTATGCAGGTTAACACTCAAATGCCCCTCAACAATGAAATAAATTTTTAAAATTTCGTTGAAAAGATTACTTAAAAAATAATGACATGTAAAATACTTTAAGTTGCACTAAAATAGGGAAACAAAACAATGGAAATAGTCAATAACGTTTTGGCAGTTTAACAAAATAATTTGAAGAATATTAAAATCAAATTAAAGGTAAAATAATATAGAAAATAATTTGTCAGTCATCAGTTTGAATCCCAGAAATGGGTTTACTCTAAATCTTAAAAATAATGGAATAATTATTTTAACCCATTTTTTCTTTTAAATTAAAGTTAACTTGATTGAAAATGGTAATTACAAACACAAAATATACAGAAAATATTGGCAACCCTAACACTACTCATCAGCATTAAAGGAACGTGAATAAAGCCAAATATTTGAAAATTTGTAATTACGTAGCGAGAATGAAAATGAATAAACTAAGCACAATTTGTTACATGTGAGGATTATCTGGGGTGCTTAAATAAAATGCAAAATCTACAGAAATCCTGATTGTTTACATTTATGTTGGGGAATAGAGATCAACCTTCTAAAAATTCTCCTGAAATTCTAATGCAGGTTATCTTTGGACTGCTTTTAGTAGCTAAGTATTCAACTCAAAATGCTTTTTACTAAATGGAAAGGAGAAAATCTAGCTTTAGGCAAAACTTTCTAAACGCCATATTGGCACAAGCATTACAACATAGCACTTTTAAGCCTTACTTGTATTACTGGAAGGTGAAACCAAAAAACCAGAAGAGGAAGAATAAATCTTTTACTTTCTTCCCTATATATTCTTTGATCTTGAGCTCTGTCTTTTAATTTAATTCATTGATGCAAAGTCATTGGGGAAAATGATAATGCCAATGTTTCTGTTGTTCTTCGAAATAAGATTCTCTGGATATGCTGCACCAATAGGGTAGCAAGCCAGAACCTCAGAAAAGAGGAGCCTGACACTGGATTCTTCTAAAGCAGGAATGCCCACAGGATGTAAAGACAATAAGCACCCATTTTGACATTAAATTATTCAGTACTTTTTCTGTCTATGATAACCCAGGAAATTTCTGCCTTAGGGAAAGAGAAGGAGCTTGTTCTCATGTTTTTGTTATTAAAACAGAACTAAGAAATGGGAGGGTCGTATGGTATATGTATTACAGCACAACAAAGCTATTAATAAAACACAAAAGGGAACCAAGACATCAGCAGCAATGCACAGATCCAATTAAAAGGAAGACTGAGGTAACTATGGACTAAGGAGCAATATGTAATAGGTAACCTACAAGAGCAAATGCTTCCTTATACCCATAGAAATATTTGGAAGGATGTTAGACTTACCAAAATTTTATGTGGGAGATTTCACACATTAATCTATATATATACTAAAGGCACAGTGCATGAAATTCATGCACCCTCTCCAATCTGGGACATTTATCACACAATTCAGGATTGCTGGCTCCCAACCGCTCACCTGCCTGCCTGCCTGATTGCCCCTAACCACTACTGCCTGCAAGCCTGATCACCCCCTAACTACTCACCTGCCAGCTTGATCGATGCCTAACTGCTCCCCTGCAGGCCCGATTTCCCCTAACCACCTTCCTCTACCTTCCCCTGCCAGCCTTCCCTCCCCTGCAGGCCTGGTCACACCCAACTGCCCTCTCCTGCTGTCCTAGTCCCCCCAACTGCCCTCCCCTGCAGCCATGGGTCCCCCTCCAACTGTCCTCCCCTTCAGGCCTGTTTTCTCCCAACTGCCCTCCCCTGCAGGCCTGGACCCCCCAACTGCCCTCCACATCAGGCCTGGTAACCCCCAACTGCCCTCCCCTGCAGGCCTGGTCACCCCAACTTCCCTCCCATGCAGGCCTGGTAACCCCCAACTGCCATCCCCTGCAGGCCTGGTCACCCTCAACTACCCTCTCTTGCTGTCCTCGTCCCCCCCACTACCCTCCCCTGTAGGCCTGGGTCACCCCTCCCCAACTATCCTCCCCTGCAGGCCTGTTCCCCCACCCCCAACTTCCCTCCCCTGCAGGCGTGGTCGCCCCTAACTGCCCTCCCCTGCTGGCCTGGTCACCCCCAACTGCCCTCCCTTGCTGGCCTGGTCCCTCCCAACTGCCCTCCCCTACTGGACTGATCGCCCACAACTGTCCTCCCCTGCCGGCCATCTTGTGGTGGCCATCTTGTGTCCACATGGGGGTGGCCATATTTGACCACATGGGGGCAGCCATCTTGTGTGTTGGAGTGATGGTCAATTTGCATATTACCTACTTATTAGATAGGATATCTACACCAATAAAAGAGAAATATGCAAATTGGCCATACCTCCATGATGCCCACAAGCCAATCAGGAGTGAGTATGCAAATTAACCCAACAAAGATGTTGAGTTCATTTGTATAGGCAGGCGTGCAGTGGCTGGGCAGGGCGGGACACCTACTATGAGGGGAATGGGGAGTGGAGGGAGCTACAGGAGTGGCATTCCACTGGGAGCGAGGACTTGCAGGCTCCCGGGCTGCTGGGAGCGAAGCCAGGGGAAGGAAGGCCTATTCTTGCACGAATCTTCATGCAATGGGGCTCTAGTATCTATACTAATAAAAGGGTAATGTGTTAATTAGACTGGATAGACCAGACGTCTTCTGGACGTCCTTCTGGATGTCCTTCTGGACAAAGCCACTTTGGCCAGGGCCAGCACAGAGTGATTAGGGGCGATCATGCCAGCAGGGGAGAGTGGTTAGGAATGATCAGGCCAGCAGGGTAGCAGTTAGGGGCATCACAAAGTCAGGCAGAGGGGTTAGGGGTGCTTAGGCAGGCAGGCAGAGTGGTTAGGGCCAATCAGGCAGGCAGGCAAAGTGGTTAGGGGCGATCAGGCAGGAAGGCAGGTAAGGGGTTAGGAGCCAGTGGTCCCGGATTGTGACAGGGATGTCCAACTGCCAGTTTAGGCCCAATCCCACAGGGTGCAGGCTGGGCTGAGGGAACCCCTCCCATGCACGAATTTCGTGCACCAAGCTTCTAGTATATATATATATAAAAGCCTTAGCAACTGGCCCACAGGCTGACCAGCCAACCAGCCAGTAGCTATGACACGCACTGACCACCAAGGGGCAGGCATTCAATGCAGGAGCAGAAACCAAAGGCATGGAATCATGGAACAGACTGATGAATCTCAGAGGGAAGTGGGGAGAGGGGAGGGCGGGAAAAGATTAACCAAAGATCTTATATGCATACTAGATGCCTGGTGCATGGATTCATGCACCAGTGGGGTCCTTTGGCCTGGCTTGCGCCCTCTCACAATCCAGGACCCTTCAGGGGATGTTGGAGAGCTGGTTTTGTCCCGATCCCCACAGACCAGGCTGAGGGACCCCACCAGTGCACGAATACATGCACCAAGCCTCTAGTTTACCTAACAATAAGAGGAAGGAGAGTTCTAGAATGCTAGATGACTTGAAGATATAACAGTTATGCTTGGGTGACGATAGAATGTAGTCAAGCTCCTCTTTTCCGAGGATCTGGCTTGATACCTATTGGTGCAGCATCTTCAGAGAATCTTACTTCAAAGAGCAATAGAAACATTGGCATTATCATTTTTCCTAATGACTTCATATCTGTGAATTAAATTACAAGGCAGAGCTCAAGACTAAAGAAAATTTTGTAATATCACATGATTGGTAAACCTTCTTTGGAACACAGTACATATTTTGGCTCGTCAGTTTCTAGAGGAGAAATAATTCATATAAAAGGGATAACAACTGTGTTAACATTAATATTAAATAAATAATATATTAATTAAATTCTAGTGTTTACTTGAAATACATCATCTAAATATGTTGGCAGAACATGAACTAACAAATTGTCAAGTAACTAAGTACTAATGTGGTTTTTAGGTTGAAATATTTTTTAAGCTAGAGGGAAAACAATTACAGATAGGACATTAGTGAAGGTAATAAAACAATAGAGAAAAATCAGCAGTCTTAAATAATTTAAAGAACTCTATAGAGAACAAGTGAATGAATGAATGAATGAATGAATATAAGTTTAAATATTTACTATGTTTTCTTCTGTAAAATTTATGTTCTGCTTTATTAATTGCAGCTTAGGATATAAGTGACTGAAAATTAGGGGGATATTTATAATCACTCTTTCAAAGGAGAAAAAAAAAAGAATATAATCTCTATTTATTTGAACAGAGTAGAAAATTGTGATATTTTTGTTAGAGAAACAAGTATTTTTACTGGTCATGCCCTTTTTTTAGAATGAATAATACTGGGCCATTGTTGTCTTCATATAGAAAGAACATATTTCCCCTCCTTTGTTTCATTGCTTTGAATACCACTACTTAACGAAGGTTTTCATATAGAAATTGTTTTTAGCATATTTATTTTTCTTACACATTATTTCCAGCTCTGTAAGGTCTGCCTCTGAATGGAGACTAAAACAATCCTAAAAAATGAATGAGTACAAAGAGAAATTTGTATATGGTATAAACAAACTGGCTGAATAGCACGGTTGTGCAGCATATCTAGTACTCTGAGTTATATTAATTAAGGCTTTACTGTGAAATCAATCATTTATTTCTAAGACAGAAGAAGAGTTAATGGGCCAGAGAGCATTTATTCACTTAAGATCTACTAATATTTAAACATCACAGCAAGGTTTCAATTAGGTACAGTATTTGTTGTTTTAAAGATGACAAAAATACATATCTGATTTTAAAGTGTATTTTATTTTAAAGCAAATATAACTTGTTCTATTGTCCATAGAATGTTAATGCAATTCTGACAAATGGCTTGCCTAGAATTTTTGACATAATTAGTGATAGGTTATTTTGGGTTTTCAAGCAAATGTCCCTCTTTTTAACACATCGCTGTATAGTTAGGCATAACAGAACAGTTTAGAAATATGATTAAAAATTAAAATGCTTAAAATTTGATGGATTGTTAAGCTATCCTCTTGTCCATTGCCATAACTCTCCTCATAAATTTAGTATGTCATGATAGTACCAAAATGAGAAAGGAAGTTGTGTGGATACAAAACTTATTTAAGGCATCTAAAGACAGTGAATAGCCTATTTAACTTAGAGAGCATAATCAGAATATGAAAAAAATTTCAAGCCGAATCAAAGTATGAAATAACTAATTTAAAATTTCTGGCCTTGCCTGGCCCGTGTGGCTCAGTGGTTGAGCATCAACCCATGAACCAGAAGGTCACTATTAGATTCCCGGTCAGGGCACAAGCCCTGGTTGCAAGTTCTATCCCCAGTAGGGGGCATGCAAGAGGCAGCCAATCAATGATTCTCTCTTATTATTGACTAGAGGCCTGGTGCATGAAATTCGTACACTGGAGGGGGTCCCTCAGCCTGGTCGGTGCCCTCTGACAGTCCAGGAGCCCTCAGGGGATGTCTGACTGATGGCTTAGTCTCGCTCCCCTCAGGGAGCGGGCCTAGGCCTACAGTCGGACATCCTTAGCACTGCTGCAGAGGCAGAAGAGGCTGCTGCCATCACCGCTGCGCTCACCAGCCGTGAGGCCGGCTTCTGACTGAGCAATGCTCCCCCAGTGGGAGCACACTGACCATCAGGGGGAAGCTTCTGCATTGAGCGTCTGCCCCCTGGTGGTCAGTGCACATCATAGTGACCGGTCGTTTCGCCATTCGGTCTATTTGCATATTAGCCTTTTATTATATAGGATGTTTCTATCTCTCCTGCTCCCTTCCTCTCTGGAAAAAAAAAATCTGAGCTTGGATGTAATATATACAGATAATTTGACCAAGTAGAATAGAAAGACCATTAAAGTAGAGGTCAGGATCCCTGGCATCTTAGCCTATTCATTATATTTTTTCCCTCAGTTTCCACAATTATAAAAACAGGGTATTGGACAAAGTCCTCAATAATCTTTCCCCTAGATTTTATGGCTTATTATTTCAACAAAAAAAATGCATTCCTTCTAGAGATTGTTATTGTCTATATCACAGAAATTACATAGCTTTTGGATATTCAGTTATTGGAAGCATGGCATTTATTGTGGCTTACTTTCAGCTAGAAAACCTCTAGTGAATATTGGAATTACACAATAGTTGTCTTCTAATCCAATCTGATAAATTTTTATCAAATATTCATATACTGAAAAGGAATTGCAATAGTAGAAATATGAAAACCTAAACTAGGTGAATGTTGGGAGATGAAATATTACATGGATTAATGCCATCCATATTGTTATATGTTGTTTTGACTATGAACAACTGAAGGGAAGCACTCTTTTGTCTCAGGAATAGTTAAGAAAGACATTGAAGAGGAAATAGTTTCTGGTAAACCTTAGATTGTTTGAATTTCAAAATGAAAGACTTTCAAGGGGTATAAATAGGAATGAGAGCGAGCAACAGACTTACAGATGAATAGTTGTAAAATTGCAGATAAAGTTCAAATTATGTAAACCATATTGGTTACATTATAATCCAACTTCTAGTTTTCTTAAGCTAAGAGTCTCTTTCAATGGAATGAGCCCTTCTCTTGCTTTTCTTTGTGATTGGTAGTCACTGATCCAGGTACATTCTTCTGTTTCTTTAAAATCTTTCATTTACATTAAAGCTTTGACATACAATATCGTATTAGTTTCAAGTGTAAAACATAGTAATTATTGCTTCTTGGCCTTTTGGCTAGGATAAAGTGTAAACATAGCAATTAGACATTTATATACCTTACAAATTGATCATCCCAATAAGCCAAGTGCCCATCTGGCACCATACGTAGTTATTACAATATTATTGACTGTATTCCCTATGCTGTACTTACATTCCTAAGACTATTTTTATAACTGGCAACTTGTACTTCTTAATTCCCCTCAATTTACTTCCCATCTGGCAACCATTAAATTGTTTTCTGTATATATTAGGTTGTTTCTGTTTAGTTTGTTCATTTATTGTGTTTTTTAGATTTCACATATAAGTGAAATCATACTATATTTGTCTTTCTTTGTCAGACTTACTTCACTTGTCATAATAACCAATAGGTTTATTCACATATGACATGAATTCATTCTTTTTTATGGCTGAGTAATGTTCCAATGTATATATGTCCCATTTTTTATCCATTCATCTATTAATGGATATTTTGCTTCCATTGCTTGGCTATTATAAACAATGCTGAAATAAACACAGGGGTGCACATATCTTTTCAAATTAATATTTTTGATTTCTTTGCATAAACTCTCAGGGGTGGAACTGCTTGCTGGGTAATAGGGTAGTTCTATTGTGAATTTTTTGAGGAACTATCATTCTGTTTTTCAAAGTGGCTGCACCAACAGTGCATGAATATTCCTTTTTCTCCACATCCTCACTAACACTTGTCATTTCTTGTTTTATTGATAACTAGAGGACTGGTGCACAAATTCGTGCACGGGTGAGGTCCCTCAGCCTGGCTGGCGATCGGGACCAATGGGGCCGTCTCACCCAGTCCCGATCAGGGCTGATCTGGACAGCTGAGGGGAGGGACCACAGGAGGTTGGCTGGCTGCAGGAAGTTGGCTGTGGGAGCACAATGACCACCAGGGGGCAGCTCTTGCATTGAGCGTCTGCCCCCTGGTGGTTAGTGCGCATCATAGCAACCAGTCAAACAGTCATTCAGTCACTTAGGCTTTTATATATATAGACTAGAGGCCTGGGGCATGAAATTCATGCACGGGGGGGGGGTGTGTGTGTGTCTCTCAGCCCAGTCTGCACCCTCTCCAATCTGGGACTGCTGGCTCCAAACTGTACTCCTGCCTGCCTTCCTGATTGCCCCTAACCGCTTCTGCCTGCCAGCCTGATCACCCCCTAGCCACTCCCCTGCCAGCCTGATTGATGTCTAACTGCTCTCCTGCCAGACTGTTTGCCCCTAACTGCTCTCCCTTGCAGGTCTGGTCACCCCTAACTGCCCTCACCTGGAGGCTTGGTCACCCCTAACTGCCCTCCCCTGCAGGCTTGATCGCCCCCAACTGCCCTCCCTTGCAGGCCTGATTCCTCCCAACTGCCCTCTCCTGCTGGCCTGATCGCCCACAACTGCCCTCCCTTGCAGGCCTGTTCCCTCCCAACTACCCTCACCTGCTGGCTATCTTGTGGCAGCCATCTTGTATCTACATTGGGGCAGCCATCTTTGACCACCTGGGGGTAGCCATCTTGTGTGTTGGAGCAATGGTCAATTTGCATATTACTCTTTGATTAGATAGGATAGAGGCCTGGTGCATGGGTGGGGTCCAGCTGGTTTGCCCTGAAGGGTGTCCCGGATCAGGGTGGGGGTTCCCTTGGGGCATGCGGCAGCCTGGGCAAGGGGCCTGTGGTGCTTTGCAGGCTGTCCCCCACCCCCAGAGACCCAAGTAGAGGCCCTGGTATCTGGGATTTATTTATCTTCTATAATTGAAACATTGTAGCCTTGAGCAGAGCCAAGTCTCCTGCTTGCTCCGTGGCCGCAGTCATTTTTGTTGGGATTTATTTATCTTCTATAATTGAAACTTTGCAGCCTTGAGTGGAGGCCTAGGCCAGCTAGGGTGTGTGGAAAGCTTTGCTTCCTCCATTACCGGGGAAACTTAAGCCTCCTGCTCGCTCTGTGGCCGCAGCCATCTTGGTTGGGTTAATTTGCATAATCGCTCCTGATTGGCTGGTGGGAGTGGCTTGTGGGTGTAGCATAGTGATGGTTAATTTCCATATTACTCTTTTATTAGGACTAGAGGTCTGGTGTATGAAATTCGTGAATGAGGGTGGGGGATCCCTCAGCCCAGCCTGCATCCTCTCACAATCTGGGACCGCTCGGGGGATGTTGGGTCTAAACTGGCAGTCAGACATCTCTCTCACAATCCAGGATGCTGCATGCACCAGTGACCATACTTTTTATACAGGTGAAAGGCATCTTGCTGTTGTATGGGCAGCTACATTTTTTTGCCCTGATTACAAAAAGTAGTACATAGCCGAAACCGGTTTGGCTCAGTGGATAGAGCATCGGCCTGTGGACTCAAGGGTCCCAGGTTCGATTCCGGTCAAGGGCATGTACCTTGGTTGCGGGCACATCCCCAGTAGGGGGCGTGCAAGCGGCAGCTGATCGATGTTTCTCTCTCATCGATGTTTCTAACTCTCTATCCCTCTCTCTTCCTCTCTGTAAAAAATCAATAAAATATATTAAAAAAAAAAAAAAAGTAGTACATAACATGATCCTTCTGAGGCAGTAGTAACATTTTCCCCATCTTATGGGTGGAAAAACTGAAGTAGAGAGAAGTTAAGTAATTGGCTTTGTCACACAGTTATAAGTGTCAGAATCAGGGCTGACTACAAAATGTGCAAGCCAGAGTCCATGCCTGTCATCGCTGCATCATCCTGTTTTTTTAGTGTTAGAGTAGCCTTTCCAGGCTTTAATTTTTAAATCTAAGAGACTGTTCCCAATATATAGGGTAGGATCCCTAGGCCTGGCTGGTGATCAGGGCCATCTGTGGGGGGCCCCCGCTGGCACCCACCTTGGCTGGCAGCCTGGTGCCACCTGCTGGCTGGCCACACCCCCTGATCACCACTGCCGGTCACCTCCCTCTCAGGGGGCAGACGCTCAACGCAGGAGCTGCTCCCGGTGGTCAGTGCAGATCAGAGTGATTGGTTGTTCCATAGGTCATTCCACTGTTCGGTCAATTTGCATATTAGGGTTTTATTATATAGGATTGCTAAACCAATGTAAAAGAGTTTATTTCTTATGTTTTCGTAGGAGATTTACGATTTCATGTATTACATTTAAGTCTTTAAGCAATTTTGAGTTAATTTTTGTGTATAATGTCTGACAGTAGTCTAATTTTATTTTTTGCATGTACCTATTCAGTTTTGTTAACACCATGTATTGCAGAAACTGTTCTTATCCAATTGTATATTCTTTCCTCTTTTGTCATAGATTAAGTGAGCATATTGGTGTGGGCTTATTTCTGGGCTCTCTATTCTATTCTATTAATCTACGTGTCTGTTTTTATGCCTAGTGCCATGCTATTTTGATTACTATACCTTTGTAGTATGGTTTGGCATCAGGTAGCATGATACCTTTAACTTTTTTTTTCTTTCTCAATATTGCTTTGAGAAATTAGGAAAACAATTCCATTTACAGTTTCATCAAAAAACATAAAATACCCAGAAATAAATGAACCGAGTAGGTAAAAGACCTTCACTCAGAAAACTATAAGATATTGAAAAAAGAAATGAAGAAGGCACAAATAAATGGAATAATATGCCGTACTCATGGATAAGAAGAATTAATATTGTTAAAATGTCCATACTACCCAAATTCAATGTAATCCCTATCAAAACATCAGTGACATTTTTCACAGAATAGAGACAAACTCATAGAGAACAGACAGACAGCTCTGGTGGGGTGGGGTGGGGTTTGGGTTGGGGGCATTGAGCAAAAAACAAAACAAAGAGAGATAACTAATGGACATGGACAACAGTGTGGTGATTGCAGGGTGGGGTGGAGGTGGGAGAGGGCATAGAGAGGACAAATGGTGATGGAAAAAATAAAATAAAAATAAAGGCTAGATCAGCAAATAATAATAATAATTCTAAAATTTATATGGAACCACAAAAGACCTCAAATAACCAGCCTGTTCCTCTTAGTCTCCATTGTAAGCAACAATATGCCTTTCAAAAGAGAAAAAAAGGATGTTTTCGTTGATTAGAGAATTATTTATGTCAAAATTAATTGCACTTAAAGGACTCTGATATTGGTTCATTTACCTCCTATGAAATCCTATATAATAAAAGCCTAATATGTAAATTGTCCCCTTGACCGGGAGTTTGGTTGGGAGTTCGACTGCTTTGACCAGTCACTATGACACACACTAACCACCAGGGGGCAGATGCTCTGACCAGTAGGTTAGCTTGCTGTGCGCGCTGGTGGGCTGGACTGGAAAGTGAGGTGTGAGGTGAGAGCTGTCAGGAAGCTCCCAGGGTTTGGCCTGAGCCCGGGGCTGAGGCGGGTGGGGGTGGGAGCCAGGAGGGACCAGGTGGCATGGGAGGTTGCTATGCGTGATCCGAGAGCCGTGGACTGCGCAGCCCTCCGCAGCCTGTGGTGTTTTCAGTGAGAAATTTATAATCTTCAGAGCTGCTTCTTTTTATTTGTTAAGTTTCACTAACTAACTACCCCAGGAGAGTGGGTAGCACCATTAAGCGGGGGAGGAGGAGGACGGGCTAGGCGTGCCTGCAGGAGGCCAAGGGGGTGGCCTCGGGCTCCCAGGGACATAGCAGAGAGGGGGGCAGGGCTGAGTCAGAGAAACCAAGTCCAAAACTTGAAAGGAAGCAGGAGGCAGCAAGGGGCAGAGGACAACAGCTGCACAGGGGCCTAGAAAAGCTGCTGGGTGGGGGCAGCTGAGGAGCCCCATGGGACAGGCTCCACGTTCCTCCTTCCTCCTCCCCATGACCCATCACCCCAGCTCTCCTCCAAGGCCCTGCCTAGGTTTTCTCCACACAGCTCCACACCAAGGCATGGCCAGCACAGCCCCACCCGCACTGCCTCACTTGCACCCCTAGCCTGCCCTCACAGCCTTTGGGGAGCTCTGCCCCCAGAGGAGAAAGGGGAGGCTGCAGACAGGAGGTTTTACAGCAGAGTGTGTGTGTGTGTGTGTGTGTGTGTGTGTGTGTGTGTGTAGGGGTGGGGGGAGCAAAGACAAAAGAGGTTGTGAGGGGATTGGATGGATGGAGAGCAGCGACATTTGATTCATGGCCTATTTATTTTTATTTTTGTTAATATATTTTTATTGACTTCAGAGAGGAAGGCAGAGGGAGAGAGAGATAGAAAATCAATGATGAGAGAGAATCGACCTGCTGCCTCCTGCACACCCGCTACTGGGAATTGAGCCCACAACCCAGAAATGTGTCCTTGACTGGAGTCAAATCCAGGACCCTTCAGTCCACAGGCTTTGGCTCTATCCACTGAGCCAAACCATCTAGGGCAACCCATGGCCTATTTAAAACCTCTGCAGTAGGCTGAGCAGGGGTCTTACCATGATGGTGTTACCTGATAATGAAGGTGTCTCTCCTTATGTTGGGGTAATCGGAACTGCAGTGAAGTAAAGACACACCCAAGGAGCCTGCAAAGGGTTTCTATGCACATGATGCAATTTACTTCATGTGGCAGTGGAAGAGGGTGAGCAGAGCCTTAGAAGGACATGAGGTCTCCAAGGAGCTGGAGGGAAAGTGCATGCCAAGCATTCCACACCATGAGTTACAATCTCTCTATATAAAAGCACTAGAGGCCTAGTGCATGAAATTTGTGCACGGGGGGTTCCCTCAGCCCAGCCTGCACCCTCTCCAATCTAGGCTCCTCGGGATCAGGCCTAAACTGACATTCAGACATCCCTCTCACAATCCTGGACTGCTGGCTCCTAATTGCTCACCTACCTGTCTGCCTGGTCACCCCTAACAGGCCCCTCTGCTGGCCTGATCACCCCTAACTGCCCCCAGCTGCCAGCCAGGTCACCCGCAACTTACCCCTCCCTGCTGGCCTGGTCGCTCCTAACTGCCCCCCCTGCCGGCCTGCCCCCCCCACCTGCTCCCCCCATTGGCCTAGTTGCCCCTCACTGCCCCCCTGCAAGCCTAATCACCCTCAACTTCCCCCCTGCTGGCCTGGTTGCCCCCAACTGCACCTCCCACCGGCCTTGTTTCCCCTAGCTGCCCCCCCCCACTGGCCTGGTCAGCTCTTACTGCTCCCCTGCCAGCCTGGTCACCCCAACTGCCCTACCTGCTGGCCTGGTCACCCCATGCAGCCTGCTTGTTCAGTTGTTTGGTCATCCCTCACTATCCCCCTGCCAGCCTGGTCATAGGCAACCAACTTGTGAGGGTGTGACGGTCAATTTGCATATTACCTCTTTATTATATAGGATAATATGCTAAGTGTCCCACCGAGCTGTCGACTGAGCGGTTGCTATGATGTGCACTGACCACCAGGGGACAGATTCTCCAACTGGTAGGTTAGCTTGCTGCTGGGGTCCGGCTGATTGGGATTGGGCGAGATGGCCCTGATTGGCCTCAATTGCCAGCCAGACAGAGGGACCCCACCAGTACACGAACTGCTCAAACACTGAGAGCAGTTCCCTGCATTCAGTTTCCTTACATTGATTTGTTTAAAACATAGGAGAAATTTTAGAAATTATCACACTGGTGACTTGCATTTAATATAAGAACATATCCCTATACTTTTACTTTGAAGTATAACCTTATTGTGTATTAATTACAACACTAATTCCCACCTACCCTATTTGGAAGAGGTAGGAGTGTTGTTTGGCTTACCAGCTCCTTAGCAAAGTCTTTTCTCAGATAAAAATTAATAGTTGAAACTTGACGTAAAAAAGTAACACTTCTCAGAGCAACTTTTGTTTTACAGAAGAAATCACTAAAGTTATTTTTCAAAGCAAATTTATATGGCTTATGATGCAACTAACTTTTGACAATCATGTATGTCTAAAAATGTATATGGATATGTGAACATGTTTTTGTTTTTCTATTTGCATCATGACTAGCCTTCTAAGACATTTAAATTAGTCTTTGTTGAATTATGTCTTTACAAAATAAGCTAATCTCATTAATAGCTTCCTTACTTAACCCTCAATGGCCTGGCTCCTGGGGTTTCCTTTGACTCATAATAAAAATGAGCAATTAATTTATGGACTTCCCAGCTCTCTTAACAAATGCTAGAAATAAAATTATCCTCAATATGTACTTATTTAAAAGACCTATTTTACAAATTTTCTGAGAATATAAATTCTAAACCTGATATTACCATTTAAATGATTCTAATTTTTATCAGATAAAATTATTTTTGCCTTTCAAATTATAATTTACACTAATTAACCCCTACCCTATTTGGACGAGATATGAGTGTTGTTTGGCTCACCAGCTCCTTAGCAAAGTATTTTCTCAGATAAAAATTAATAGTTGAAACTTGATGTCAAAAAATAAAAACTTTGATTTCTTCTCCAAAAAACATTTCATCCCAAAGTCCCTTATCCATTCTTGTAGTTACTGCATTCAAAAATCCTTGCAATAATTTTTGACTCTCTCTCATGCTCATAGCCCACATTCATTCATTCCATCAATAAATGCTGATAGCGTTAACTTCAAAATGTATCCAGAATCTTTACCCTTACTACTGTCAGATAAAACTTTAACTCTTGTAATTTATCTAAACTAATCTATCTTTTTCCACCCTTTGTCATCCTATCACTTAGACTACATAAAGCAGTGGGAGTAGGCATTTGCAATCCTGAGTCATCATGTCACTCAAAACTCTCCAAGTTTTTCTTATCTCACTCAGACTAAAATAAAAAGAATTTTCCATGGTATGTAAGGCCCTACACAAGCTGCCTTATTTACATCTCTCTTACTTTCTTATTTCTCTCCCTTTCACTTTATTCATCTCAAATTCGGTCCTTTTCTACGTCTTACGCATGATGAGCAGGCCCTTGCTTTCAGACTTTATATACATTGTTTTCCTCTTCATGGACCAATTTTAGTTCAAATATCTACATAAGCCCTCTACAATTTAGTTAGGTCTCGTGGGATAATTTTCCTACTCACCCTTTCTAAAGTAAGCATTTACTCTCCTCACACAGGCTATGCCAACTCTTTATTTCCCTACTCTGCTTTATATTTTCTTACCAGACTTTCTATAGTGTATTTGATTATTTTTAATGCTATTCACTACCGCTAGAATATAAGCTCTGTGAAATAAGACATTTTATTCACTGCTGTCAGCATCGTCCATTGATCTGGGTAAGGGAGTTTTCTGCTTTGTGCCTAGTGCCTTATAAGGTCCTGAATGTCATAAACACACATAAAACAGTTTATTAAAAAAACACATGGACACAGATAGAAAAATATTCTTGCATTGCTGCATGCTTTTTTCTGTTCTGTCTTTTCACGGATGTTTTTAGCTTTGGGAGATAGAAATAGCATCGCCCTCTGGAGATGTACTTCCTGATCTGGGTATGACAGGTAATGTTTCCCTTCTGGGAAAATGTTGGGAAGGTTTGGTAGCATCTCCCTTTTAAGAATGGGGTTTTCTAAACTTGGGGTTCTTCAACTATGATCCATTGTATACAAAGCATCCACCTGAGCTATTCTTCATCAACCCCACAGGCTAAGCAAATATGGAACTCATTTTGCTTGCTATTTCGTAAGTAACAAAATCTTCTGTCTCTGGCCTAGGAGTCTCACCTCTTCTGCAAACATCTATGTAACATATTAACAAGTAGGGTAGCCATAACCGGTTTGGCTCAGTGGATAGAGCATCCGCCTGTGGACTGAAAGGTCCCAGGTTCGATTCTGGTCAAGGGTATATACCTGGGTTTGGGGCACATCCCCAGTAGGGAGTGTGCAGGAGGCAGCTGATTGATGTTTCTAACTCTCTAACCCTCTCCCTTCCTCTCTGTAAAAAATCAATAAAATATATTTAAAAAAAGTAGAGTAAAAATCTCAGATCCTTTACATATATTGACACATAGCATCCAGCACTCAGTACTAATACTGTGCAAACCATAATCCTCAATATACAATATCAGGACTAATACAGCTTGAGACCCAGAAAAATGCTTCTACGTATCTCTTGTCCTACGTACTTGAAAAAGGACAACTGCATCCTTGTACTGTGTGAAAATGTGTGGTTTGTGCTGCTCCTTTATCAGTGAGAAGCATTGCTTTGGAATGTGGGAAAAATCTAAATGATGAAAATCCTCAGGGAGAAAGGAATTAAGAAACTCACAATTAATCAGATTAACTCATAAAATTCTTCCTCGGTGATTACATGAATGCAATACATTTTACAGTAATATTAACTGTTGCTTTTTTCTCTATTAATTTACGGTCCTAGAGGTACTCAGGAATTAGTGTGATGCTCTCAGTGACTGCACTGGGTGCTTGAGGATTATTTTATGATATTAAACAATTCTCATTACTCTTAAAATAAATATACGTTGTTCCAGATACAACATGCATAAAAACAATACCTATAATTTATATTTTTTTTTTTTAGTTCCAGATGTTGCTTCCTATATAATTGTTATATATATAATAGTTTATGTGATAAAATTTACATTTTTGTAACATATGCTCTAAAAAAGTAATTTATTTTATGCACTTTATTTCAATGTTTAAAAATAGCACATAAGCTCATGATTTATTTCCAACTTTTCTTTGAGAATTTATTTATTTATTTATTTTTAAATATATTTTATTGATTTTTTACAGAGAGGAAGGGAGAGGGATAGAGAGTCAGAAACATTGATCAGCTGCCTCCTGCACACTCCCTACTGGGGATGTGCCCGCAACCAAGGTACATGCCCCTGACCGGAATCGAACCTGGGACCCTTGAGTCCGCAGGCCGACGCTCTATCCACTGAGCCCAACCGGTTTTGGCTTCTTTGAGAATTTAAATCACAATCTTGGTTGCCTCTACTTCAATAGTCTGAAGTTGCTCTAAATTAAAACTAATTTTGAAAAATGATCAGAGAACCACAAAGAGGCAAGAAAGGTGAGTTTGTCATTAATAACAGTAGAGCTCAAGTGGTATGAAAATTGGTCATAAGAATATAATTAGTGATTTTGTTATAGTAGAGGCAAGGGAATGAATATCCTAGAATAAGTATGCAACAATTTATGAACTGTCTCTCTAAATAAAAAAAAAATCACTGGCTCAACAACACACCACCAAAATATATGGAATAGTAATTCACTCAATCGTAGTTTATATTTTACTTATTTTCAGTCATAGCATCATATATTTTTGACTAATTATGACTATATTTTTCAACCTAATTTCATTTATAAAATCTAAACATTACAAATTTGGAATCTGGGCTTCCATTTTTACCCTGCCCTGGTCTAATAATTGTTAGGAATGACACTGAATGCTTGTTTTCGGAGTATTCAGCATTTAGTAGGTTTTTTTTATATATTTCTCTTGAATGAATACATAGATATTCACCTCTGGTTTTACCAATATCCATTTCTCACTTGTAATATAAACTTTTAGCAATTTAATTGTTCATGTTTAATATATCTCCACATTCACTACCATTCCTTTTCTTCTGTAACTTGCCTAATCAAACTTTTTAACTTTTAAGAAAAGATAACTTGCTTAGCTTCAGAATTATTGGGTTACAATATTTTTTCCCCTTAAAGGTCTACAGAAATTGTTCTTTTGTCTTAAGACTTTTATTGCTTCACTGAAGTCTCTTACTAACCCTAATTTTAGTTCTTTGAGGGATAATTTATTTTCCCTGCTTGAATGCTTTCAGAATTCTTTTCTGGCTCTTTACATTTAACACTTGCAGACACGTTTCAAGGCAGATACTCCATTTATTCATTTGTTCCAGAAACATGTTAAGGCTTTTATTTTCCAGACCCAGAAACTTTTTCTTTTCCTAATATTCTGGAAAGCTTTCTTCTGAAAAATATTTATTATCTCCATTTTCTTTGTTCTGTTATCTTCTACAGAAATATTTATTAATGTATAATAACTTATGATGAAAGAGGCAATGCAAACTATATAAGGGGATATTTATATCCTCATTGGATTCCACACTAGTGATATTATATTTATAGGTTAAAAATAATACTTTATTAACATTCAAATAAATAAATTGTATAGTAAATTTACAATAAAATAAAATGTATACCAGAAAACTCAAGATGGATGCATTGAGCTTTCAGACTAGTGTTTACTGTCTTGACAATTTGATTGTTTTAGTCTCTGGATCCATTGCTATTGCAGATGGCCCCATTGAGCATTATGTGATTGGTTCCTGTCCAACCTTTTTGTCCTCATTTCCCACACACCCTCAGCAGACCTTCCACTGGAGTAAAGGGTTCACAGTCCCACAGCATCACACACTCTTTTCTATATTAAATGCCATTTTTCCTAAATCTGATGTGTTAATTTTACCTTAAGGACCTCTCAGTATTTGAAAATTTCTCTCATTATTGAAGCTACCAAGATAATTCCCTCTTAGTCTTCTATACAACAGATTGTGTTCAAAGGGCTCTGAGGCAATTACTGCCATAAATTAATGATTGTATGGAAGCCTATCAGTCAGTTTCCTCTAGCCAGAGTAGAGATGAACAAACAAATGGAATTAATGGCATTGCTGGGCAACACCATCTCAACAAGCCCTTATCAGCGTCACAGTTAAAACCTGGCTTATCCTACTGGTTCCAACCTCATCCTTCTAATATGGCCTACTTGCTATGTCATCAACCACACAAAAACATGTTGGGTGTGAAGGATGCTGCTGTTCATGCTTTTACTTCTCTTATATTCCACTTTGTTTATGCACCAATTACTATGGGCTACCATCAAAATTTCCTATTACATCCATAATGCTACTAAACAGAAGCCCTGCACTTTGTTCAGCTATTATCAATCACTTATTGCTTGCTATTGAGCACACCCTCTTTCCACAGCTTTTAAGTTTTCATCATCATAGACCCTGGTCAGAACTGAGTGCTTTGGGGCTACTTGTCCATGATTCTTTGTACAATCCTAGGGGATTATATATACCAATTCTCCAAAAGAAAGGAAATTACACACCTGCAACCAACCCAGCCCTACCTCTATCTCCACCTTTCTCTTTCATTTATTATCTATTGTCTCTTCAAATTTACACATTTTCCTCTGTTTATTTTTTTCTGAGCACCTATCCAGACATATGCTTTTCCTTCCCATCTGCTCTTCAGCTGAAGGTAGAACTACATATTTTACTCTAAGTCTTCAGTGTTGTGCTCATTTTGGAAGCATATTATTATGCTGTACTTA
Organism: Ia io; assembly: GCA_025583905.1. NCBI lineage: Eukaryota > Metazoa > Chordata > Mammalia > Chiroptera > Vespertilionidae > Ia > Ia io. The sequence goes on from JAJQQW010000007.1 coordinate 24,594,686, forward strand.
GAATTTTCTGAAAGTTTTCCTACCCTGAGAAAAACAAGCTTGTATTCAATGTTAGGATTAAAAGAACATGTTGCAAGACCCCAAATGTCTTGTCTCCTGTTTTAACTCTAAAAGGCACCTAAATCTAAATTTTATTTCATAATACAACTTGGTTTACTTCCTGAAATTTAGTATTGGTCATTAAAATCACTATGGACAGAAACAAAATAAATAGTAAACAAGTAAACTTTTAGCTCATAGTAAAAGTTTTTGTGCTAAAAGAGGAAGAGATATGAATTCAACTCTGGAGAAGGTTGTTCTCCTGCGTTGTTGAAATCATCTTAATGAAGCTTTTAGTAAAATAAAGCTACAAGCATTCTTATGAAATGGCAGTATTTCTGAAATTGTGGTGCTAAGGAGCTAATCCATACTTGGCAACATGAAAGAAAAAGCAATTATCTTTGTAGTCAGAGGTATGTCTCTGCGGATTATGTTCCCCTATTTTAAAAAGTGTGTTTTAAAATTTATATATTTAAATTTTACTTTGTCAGAAAATTATACTTCTACTTGTTATGGTTGTGTAATGTTTGAGTTCTTAATTAGTTGTTTAGGTTATTAGATGAGAATATAAAGATTGTAGAAAGAATGTTATGCATGGTCTTTATCTCACCTGGGAAGAAGGATGGTAAGTAAAACTGGAACACTGGATTTGGCAGAGTTCACCTGGCACTAAACTGGGCTACTGTTTTCTATACATGCTGTTTTTTGTTTTTTGTTTTTTTGCATACATTGTTGTCTAACTAAACATTCATTTTCAACACTCTTTTATCTTCACTGTGATTTCCCTTCTTCCCCAGCTACGAGTGGTTATATGGCACTGTTTGAGCCATTAGGACATAAGCAAAAGGGTAATAGGTAGGTTTTCTGGGGATGTATTTGCTTTCCTAATAGAAAAACAAAAACAGAGGTCCACATTCCCTATATCTTCCTGCTCTAAATGTATGTTTCTGTATCTGAGAAAACTATTAGCCACAATGAGAAAGCAGCTAAAAGAGTCACAGAAATCATGACCTAACATTTCCGAACCATTGACCCTTTAACAGCACCCTCTTACCTCTTGATACTGTATTATGTAAGAAATATAAAACCTCAACACAACTCTTAGACAATGGCACCTCCATGCATGGTAATGAGCGTAACTCTATCAAATATTGTAAGACACTGGATACTTTGAATAAAAGTTACAATTGGGGCATTGGATTTTAGATTGGAGAAAATAGAGACACTGTTCTTTCTGGTGCTTAGGGACCTTGAATCTGGAATCAAAAGACCAAATACCTCTGGTACATCCTCAGTAGTAAAAGAGCTCGTCCTTTGTACACAGAGCTGGGAAGACTCAGCAGAATATTATCCTATAGGCAATGCTGAAACTGAGCCTATGATCTTTGAGCATAGCCCTATATAACAATGGGGAATTATTTTTAGTGCTTTGTTTCTCTTCCTTTATCCATTATCCCTGAAGCTTTATTAAAATATTGCTGAATATTGAGTCTGGAGTTAGTTGGACCATGAAAAGATAAGAAAACCATTTCCATACTTGATTTGGAATGATAAAGGAGGATGAAGTTACTTCCTCTTAGTGTTCACAGCAGATAATAGTGGTGTCAACATGATGGCAGTCTCATTGCTAGAGGCATGTGGGCTTAAAGGACAGTTCAGAGGAAAATGTATATGGGACATGTTCCTGAGCACATTGGACATACTCTGAGGAACTCTCAGAAGCAACTGGAGACACTCTGAGAAGTGCTTAGCATGGAAAAGACCTTATATCTTCCCAGGTAATGCCATACATTGGGCATTCATGGAAATGCAATTTAACCACAATATTGAGAGAAAGAGAAACATTGATTTGTCACTCCACTTATTTATGCATTCATTGGTTGATTCTTGTATGTACCCTAACCAGGGGTGGAACCCACAATTTTGCCATATCAGGATGACGCTATAACCAACTGAGCTACCCAGCAAGGGCTGGAGTGTTTTTGTTTTTAATATGCTTTATTTATTTATTTTTTAGAGAGAGAGGCAGGGAGAGGGATAGAGAGATAGAAACATCGATGAGAGAGTAACATCATCGATTGGCTGCCTCCTGCACGGCCTTTACTGGGGATTGAATCGAGGTACATGCCCTTGACCAGATTCGAACCTGGGGACCCTTCAGTCTGCAGGCTGATACTCTATCCAGCCAGGCTAAAGCAGGGCTGGAGTGTTTTGTAGTTTTAAGTTGATAATGTCATAAATGTTCATTCAAAATGCACAGTGTTTGAGTCCATTTTCCTTATCATAAGAATACAAACTATGTTTTAGCAAAGCACCTAAGACTTGCCTGTGCACTGATAGATGGAATGCTTCTCATTGACCAGTTGTGGTCTTATGGTACTGTTTTCACTGTGAACAATGTTATAACTTTAATAACCACCAATGATTTGGGCTATTACAAATATCCCTTATTATCTTAAGCATTTTCATCAGGTTGCAGGCTAACAGTTTCTGTCTTTTAATAATTAATCTATGTTCTCAATTGAATACATAAATTTTAAAAGCTAACATTTGAAAAGCATATAGGCAGAATGTCATTTTAGTGGATAGTTATTAATTATTAACTATACAGCATCAACTCACTGTTCCTCAGTAAAATCTAATTTCCTTTAGGCACAGTCAAGGCACCTCCCCTCCCATTAAGAAGCCTGATAATCAGATCACTGTCACAGCCTCATCTTTTCCTTTCCTCACTGTCCTAGGGAGCAGGCCCATGAGCTGTGCTTGCAATCAGGCAGTTAAGGATTTCAACTGAAAGCCTCAGCCAGCTTCTCAGGATATCCACAAACTGCCCTCATGGCACCTTTACAAAGGTATCTTCAGTTAGGCTTCTGACATAATAGTCTAGCGGCTTGCGAGCCACATGCGGCTCGTTGGCCCCTTGAGTGTGGCTCTTCCACAAAATACCACGTGTGGGCGCACACATACATACAGTGCGATTGAAACTTCGTGGCCCATGCACAGAAGTCAGTTTTCGGCCTGGGCGAGTCTATTTTGAAGAAGTGGCGTTAGAACACTCAAGGGAACAAAGCGCCGCATGTGGCTCACAAGCCGCAGTTTGCCGACCACTGGTCTAGTCTAACAAGTTCAATGTTCTTACTTCTTTTGTAAATATCCCACTTGTTTATACTTCCATGTTTTGTCTGCTCCTCTTATTACTGCTGAAGGTTTGCTTAAAGTATGTCTTTTCCCTCTATCAATATTCTCCTAGCATAACTTATTCTTTTTTTAATCTCCCGAAATTCTTTTGGGTTTCTCCATCCCATGATAATCACTCATGTCTTAGATCTTCTATAACATTATATTTGTAGTTTTGGGTACTAGATTGTATACTATAGATTAGTGCCTTTGGGCACTAGATTACACAATGGTTTTCATTACTTTAAGGGCATTTTCTGAGTTTACATTTGTCAATATATTTATAGAATTCATAAACACAAAAACCTCTTTCAGCAACCAAAATATTATGCCTAATATAAAATAACTGCTTAAATGTGTTTGTTGAATTGAATGTTAAAAACTGTTCTAACCATTTCTGAAAATTTGTAGAGAAATATTTTAATTACTTAACTTTTATAGCTTAATGACTTTTGGAAGTTTAAGACACCAACTTTTTCAAGTTCAAGAGAAAAACTAAGGTGCCAAAAATGTTTGCACATATATAAATGAATTTAAAACAAAGTTTATTTGTCTTAACTTCTTACCCTGAAAACATGAATATCTAACTCAACTCATGAATATTACTCATCTTATTTAACTGGATGGTAATACAAGTAGACTCAAAAAGAAAGTCAAGATTATTCTGTATGTCTTTTTATTCAATAAATTAAACTAGATTTGTGACTATCTTATGTCATGATGATTACTATTAGTGGGGTCTAATAAATACTTATTAATCATGTACTCTGGGCAAGTCTCTATGCAAAGTGTTAGAAGACATAATTACTGCCTGAAGAAGCTCTCATTGTTTGAGAAAAAATATCTCATAAACATATAATCTACACTAATAAAAGAGAAACATGCAAATTGACCATACCTCCCCTATGCCCACAAGCCACACTCACCAGCCAATCAGGAGCAAGTATGCAAATTAACCCAACCAAGATGGCAGTTAATTTGCATATCCAGGCACAGAGCAAAGACTGAAGACAGCGTAGAAGAAAGCCAAGAGCTGCAGAAGGGAGCAAAGCTGCGGAGAAACAAGCAAGTGGGTCAGCGGAGACAGGAGGGAAGCAGGCAGAGCGGTGGAGATGGGAGGGAAGCTGGCGGGGAGGTGGAGAAGGCTGCAGAAAGCCCTATTCTTGCAGGAATCTTCCTGCAATGGGCCTCTAGTTAAACATAATATAAAAAGTAAAATAAAAGATAAATGTGAGATTTCTGGTAAAGATGGCAGAATAGGTAAATGCTGTGCTAGACTCCTCCCACAACACATCAAAATTACAACAAAATTATAATAACAATCCTTGAGAATCATCTAGAGACTAACTGAACAGAACTCCTATGACTAAGGATATTCAATACTGGTAGGAGGGGAAGAGACTCAAAACACGCTAGTCCCATACCAACCTATGATAGTTAAAAATCAATCAGGGGGGAGGGGGGTAGGGATATCTCAGCTTCAGAGGTCCACCTTGATGAGTGAGTGGTCCCACCTTCACATTGGGTTTCCAATCCCAGAGCACCTACATGACTCAAAAGAGGAGTCACCAAAACATCTGGCCGTGAAAACCAGTGGGCATTCATCTGGGTTAGATGGAGGGTTGCTTTAGACCCAGGTATCCTTTTAAAGGGCCCAAGCACAGATTAACTCACAAACACTCATCCTAAGCTTCAGTGAAAGGACAGCAGCTCAAAAATAATTCAGAAACATATGGGGAGGAACTGAATTGATTTGCTTTATGGTGAAGGCTTAAGGGATAGCTCTCTTTGGGATAGAACTACTAGAAGATGCTTTTGATTCTTTGTGGAGTCCTACCCCCACGCAGCTTATAGTCATAGGCAGGTGCCAAAAATGAGTCCCATTAACCTGTCTAACACTGCATGACCCCTCCCATGATACCCTGAGAGTTGGTCCCCTATCCCCGGCAACTCACACATCAGCCCAAACCTTTTTCAGTGGCTGTACCTCACAAGTGGCTGGCCTCGGCCTGCACTGAGGAGTTATCTAATGTCTCTCAAATATTCACAAATCCAAAATGAGCAGCAACTGGACTCAGGCATGCCTGTACCTCTTGATAAGTATCCCCACATTGACCAATGCTGAAATCCAGCCTCGGATTGCAGCATAGCCTCTCCTAGGTGCCTCTAAGCCCTGCACAGGCAGCTACCAACTGAAAATCACTTTGTAGCTCTAAGGGATCCCAGACTAGACACAGGCAGTGGCTGACCTAGGCCTGAACTGGAATCTCATTCAAGATGCTCCAGAAACAACACACCTGGTGGCCAGCTTCAGCCCACATCAGAGTACCACTCAATTAGTGCCACAAGTGACATATACAAAGGGTGGGTGGACATGGTAAGCACCTGAGCAAGCTAAAGCAACTCCCAACTCATGGGGTCAGTCCACACATAACAGCACATCCACTGCAGTCACAGAATGTACTCACAGCCTGTCAGCTTGAGGGTCAATCCCATCACTGATGTGCCAACAGCAATTAGTGCTCAATTACAATAGGAAGGTGCATACAACCCACACCAAGAACATCCCTGGAGAACCCAGTTCAGGTGACCAGGAAGACTGCACCACTCAGCTTACAGGACACCTACTACATAAGACCACTCTGCCAAGACCAGGAGATCTATATGGAAACAGGCACAGGGAGTCAGCCAAAATGAGGAGACAAAGAAACATGTCCCAAATGAAAGAATGAGACAATCCACCAGAAAAATGGAGGCAAGCATTCTACCAGATACAAAACACTGGTTATTAGAAAGCTCAATAAACTTAGGGGAAAAATAGGTAAGCTCAGTGAGAACTTAAAAAAAAAAAAAAAAAAGAAAACACAAGAAAGGGGAAAGAGGACAAAAAAATGTCGGAAATGAAGAATACAACCACTGAAATGAGAAATATATTAAAAAGGATCTACAGCAGATTAGATGAAGCAGAGGACTAAATTAGAAATCAAAAGACAAGGTAGTAGAACATACACAATCTGAATAAAAACATTTTTTATGAGGATAGTAACCTGTAGGTCCACCCATGCTGTTGCAAATGCTACAATTTTATTCTTTTTTTATGACAAAGTAATATTTTATTGTATTTATGTACCACACTTTATTATTATGCTAAGTGAAATAAGCCAGACAGAGAAAGACAAATACCATATGATTTCACTTACATGTGGTATCTAAATAACAAAATAAATAAACAAACAAAATAGAAACACACTTATAAATACAGAAAACAAATCGATGGATGCCAAAAGAGAGGGGCGTTGGAGCTGAATGAAACAGTTGAAGGGATTAAGGAGTACTGATTGGTAGTTACAAAATAGTCACGGGGATGTTGAAGCATAGGCCATCTTGTTTCAGTAACTTATATGTTTTAAAAACTGCTATTTGAAATTTTCCACTAAAATGGTCCTTTGTTCTTTGAATTAACTCTGCTATTCTTGGTTTCTGTAAATACGCTTGCTCGAATAATAGGGAAAATAAGCTCAATTATCTGGCCTTGCAAACTGCTCTGCTGACCTAAGGGTCCATCAGGTCAGTCCCTGCTTACTCCCATGTTATCTAAATTAGGCTCTGCTCAAGGCTACTGGATTGTGCTGTGCTCAAGGTTACAAGCTTCCTGCAAAATATCTACATAGGGCTTTTTGAAAAGCCTGCAAAAAGTCCGGAAACTCCATATTTAGGAGACAAAGAAACTGGGGGGGGGGGGGGGGGGGGGGGGCGTATAAAGGGAAAGCTTCCTCCATGCAGCTTTGCTCAGACTTTGAGAGACAACTCCTCTGAGACCACTAGCGTAATAAAGACTCCAAATTTGGCTTACTGATTGATTAAGGCATCTTCTGTTTAGCTCACTGATTTACAATATAACAATGTAAAGTAAAGCATTTGGAATATACTCAACAATATTGTAATAACTATGTATAATGCCAGGTGAGTACTTGAAATATTAAGGGGAACATTTTCTAAAGTATGTAATTATCTGTTGTACTGTACAACTGAAACATACAAAAAAATGTTAACGTAAACTGTAATTGAAAAATAAAACTTTTAAAAGACTTTCATATCATGGGGATGCCAGAAAGAGAAAAAAGCAAGGGACTGAAAAACTATTTAAAGAAATAATGATGAAAAACATTTTTAACCTGGTAAAGCAAATAGACATACAATTCCAGGAAGAGCAGAGAGTCCCAAACAAAATGAACCTCAAAAGGCCCAAGCCAGACATATCATAATTAAAATGCCAAAAGTTAAAGACAAAGAGAAAATCTCAAAAATGTTAACATCTCAGGAAATTGTGCTGTGAATATTTTTTTTTTCTTTCATTGCTGGCAAAATGGCTGATTAGCACAATTTTAAAACATAAAGAGGCCATCAAGAGTGCTAATGTTACTAATGGTGTGAAAGTAACAATGATCACAGGACATTGAAGAGGTAGAAAAACTGTTGTTGATTTGGATAAACAAAAAGCAGTTAGCCAGTGACAGCATCTCAGAGGCAGTGATATTTGAAAAAGCAAAGATGCTGCATACTGACCTCCTGAAAAACACCCCTGGAACAAGTGCTGAAAGTGATTCCTTTAAAGCTAATAGGGGGTGTTCAATAAATTTAAAAGAATAAATGTTTATTTTTATAGTAAACAGTACATTAGATATGTACTATGTATAAGAAAGGTTGAAACAGGGAATCATTTGGGGATGTGGAATGAGTTATTTCAACTTACATTATTTTTAATGGGAAAAAATGATTCAGTTTTCAAACAGTCTAGAATTCCAAACCATATAAAACTATCTTCCAAAAATGAAGGAGAAATAGGAATTTTCTCAGACAAACAAAAATTGAGGAGATTTGTTGTCAGTAGACTTGCCTTGCAACTAATGATAAAATACTAGTAAGTTCTTCAGGGAAAAGAAAATTAATATGTCATAAACTTGGGTCTATATAAAAGAAGGAAGATAATCAAAGAAAGAGTAAGTGAAGGTAAAATAAAAAAAACACACATTTTTCTTATTCTTAATTTTTGTGATAGAAAACAGTTTGTTCAAAATAATAACAACAATGTATTTATTTAAACTTGTGTATGCTTATGCCTAAGTACAATGAATCAGGGCAATGATAAAAGATTTGGAAGAGACAAATTAGGAATATCTTGTCATTATAAGGCAGACTACCTCTAAAGTGATATAGTGTTTCAGAAAGTAGACTTAGATTAATTGTAAATATACATTATAAAATTCAGAAAATAATGACATGAACAATCTGGATAGACATATATATCATAAGGAAATTGAGGTAATAGCTTTGCAAAACAGAAGCACTGAGCACAGATGGGTTTCCTGGTGAACTGAACCAAACATTTGAGGAAAATATTATACCAGTTCTCTACAATGTCTTCTAAAAAATATAAGCAGAAGGAATACTTCCTAACTAGTTCTCTGAGACCCACATTACCTTACTACTAAAACAGAAAGAAGTATTACAAGAAAGTAAAACTACAGATCAATATCTCTCATGACAGATGCAAAAATCCTCAACAAAGTATAAGCAAATTGAGTCTAACAATATATAAAAAGAATTATGTATCATGACCATGTAACATTTTCCCCAGATATACAATCCAGTTCAAAACAAATTGGTATAATCTATTATATCAACAGAATAAAGAAGAAAAATCACATGATCCTGTAAAAGATACAGAAAAGTGTTTGATAAAACCCAACAGCCATTCATAATAAAAACTCTTGAGTGAAAGAAATAGAGGGGAACTTTTTCAACTTAAAAAGAAACATGTACTAAAACTATATAGTTAATATCATACAAAATGGTCAGAAGCTCCAAGTGTTTCTGCTAAGTTCAGGAACAGAACAAGGATGTTCCCTCCTACCACTGCTTTTCGACATTGTACTGAAAGTTCTAGCTTATGTAATATAAGAAAAAGAAATATAAGGTATATGCTAGGTCTGATCAAATAATTGAATCAATATCCCTTCCCCTGGGAAACTGACTTTTAAATAATTTTGCAACCAACATCCCCTTTTGCTTAGATAACATTCCATTTGCTAAGACCAATAATTTTCCCCTCCAGTCTTGCCCAGGGTCCAGACCTGCCCAGAGAATTCCTCACCTGAAAAAGCCCTCCTAGAGTCTTTTAAAATCTCTGACTCCCTGTCCCTGGCAGCTGGCACCATTTTGGGGCTCAACCCACCTGATTTACAAATGACCTAATCCTATCTAATAAAAGAGTAATATGCAAATTGACCATCACTCCAACACACAAGATGTCCACCCCCATGTGGTCAAAGATGGCTGTCCCCATGTGGACACAAGATGGCCACCACAAGATGGCCGGCAAGGGAGAGCAGTTGTGGGTGATCAGGCTCAATAGGGGAGGGCAGTTGGGAGGGGCCAGGCCTGCAAGGGAGGGCAGTTGGAGGTGATCAGGCCTGCAGGGGAGGGCAGTTAGGGGTGACTGGGCCAGCAGAGAAAGACAGTTGGGGATGACCAGGCCTGCAGGGGAGGACAGTTGGGGGGGACCCAGGACTGCAGGGGAGGGCAGTTAGGGGCAATAGTGCTGGCAAGGGAACAGTTAGGCATCAATCAAGCTGGCAGGAGAGTGGTTAGAGGGTGATCAGGCTGGCAGGCAGGCAGGCAAGCGGTTGCGAGCCAGCAGTCCTGGATTGTGAGAGGGATGTCCGACTGCACTTGAGGGCTCCCAGACTGGAGAGGGTGCAGGCTGGGCTGAGGGACACCTCCCCCCCCATGCATGAATTTCGTGCACCAGGCCTCTAGTAAATTTATAATTCTTTACCACTTTTGACCTCGTGCATTCCTCCTTTGGTGATCCTAAAATTTGGTGCTGAAACTCATGAGAGTTCCATAGGGAAGGGGAACCATTGCCCCAACTTCAATCACCCCAAGTTTGCTACTGGTCTTATCTCCAAATCCTACTCAGGTGACATGATCACCAGCCTCCCTCCCTTATGGGCCCTCCTAAACCAGTCAAGGAGAATGTCAGATCTGGAACCTGTCCTTCTCCATTGTTGACCCTCCATTGCACACTGGCCAATCTTCTGTAGGTGAGTGACATTTCACAATTTCCCTCATCTCCAGTCTTCTTTCCACTTACTCTCACTGACTTCTTGAAAGTCCTCTTATCTTGAAAGTTGTAGCGTTAGGCAGGAGACTCCTCGGCCATTTGGCCTTGGGCCCTTCTTGGGACACCTAGTCTGGGGGGTCACCCCTCCTTTCTCATGGTGATTTGTTTTGCAGTGGGGATGCCTGCCCTAAACAGTCACCTTTGAACTTGTGGTCTATCACTCCCTCTTCCCCTCACAGGCCACACTTATTCTCCTTGTCATCGGGAACACTCCCTCTGCAACTCCTAGAACAACCCCTCTTGGCTGTACTCTTAACAATCTCAACTGCCTTAGACTCAAAGGGGAGATCATACTCGAGCGCCTCATTTTCTTTTGTAACACTGATAAGCTAGATAATAAGTCTCAGTGGCCTGAAAACAGCACTTTTGATTTTAACACATTGTGTGATTTAGATAATTGCTGTCACTGCAATGGAAAATGGTCAGAGATTCCCTATGTCCAGGCCTTTTTCACCCTCTGGTCTTGATCCTCTCTCTGTCAGGACTGTTCTACTTATCAGATCCTCTCCTTCACACAAAAATTCTGATTTTGAATCTACTTTTGACCTAGCAGAACACTGATCTCCACCCTCATACATCTCCCCTCCCTCACCTGCAGTGGATTCCAAAAACCCAGACCCTGCTAACCAGCAACCACCTTCTCCCTCTGGAACCAATTATAATAAGGTGGTAGGATACAAGGTTAATATACAAGAATCAATCACTGTTCCATATACCAGCAAAGAATAAGTAGAATTTAAAGCTAAAAACATCACCATTTACACATTAGCATTCCCTAAAATAAAATACTTAAGTATAAATATAACAATATATGTACAAGATTTATTTAAGAACTACAAAACTCTGATGAAAGAAAGCAAAGACCTAAATAGTTATTCTATACTCATGGATAAGAACACAATATTGTAATTAGTCCTTCCTATCTTTACCTATAGATTCAATGCAATCCCAAGCATACACCAGAAAGTAATTTTGATGATATTGATAAACTGATTCTAAAGTTTATGTGGAGAGGCAAAGACCTAAAATAACCACCTCAATACTGTTGGAAAATAAGTCGAGGACCAGCGGTACCCAGCTTCAAGATTTACCATAAATCATAATATAAGCTAGAGTGGTATTGATGAGAGATTAGACATAAAGATAAATGGAAGAGAATAGAGTCCAGAAATAGATACCATATTTTCTGGTGTATAAGATGAATTTTTAACCCAGGAAAATCTTCTATACGCCCAGTCATCTTATATGCCGGAAAATATGGTATTTGATATTTGACATAGGAGGAAGGACACTACAATGAAGATAAAATAGTCTTTTTAGCGAAAGTTGCTGGAATAATTGGATATTCACATGCAAAAATAAATGAATCCAAATGCAGGCCATACAAATACAGGCCTACACAAAAAAAATGAACTCAAAATGGATCATAGACTTAAAAGCAAAATACAAAACCATAAACCTCCTAGAAGATAATAGGGGGAAAAAACTAGGGACCCTGGATATGATGATACCTTTTTAGATACAATGCTAAAGGCATGACCCATCCTATCTAATAAAGAGGGAATATGCAAATTGACCATCACACCATCACAAAGATGGTGGTGCCCATAGCCACAAGATGGAAGCACCCAGTCCCCTCAGCCCCACCAGAATCCCCCAGTCCTTTCAGCTCCGCTGTGGGGTGGGAGGCGTGTGGTGTGACTGGATCCGCCCTCAGCCCCCCAGCTGCCCAGGGCCAGCCCGAGGCACAGGCAAGCCTCGGATGGTGGCTGCCCAGCTGATGCCCAAGGCTCAGGCAAGCCTTGGATATCAGCTGTCCAGCCACCCAGGGCAGGCCTGAGGCACAGGCAAGCCTCGGATGGAGGCTGCCCAGCCACCCAGGGCCGCCCAAGGCTCAGGTAACCAGGGCCAGCCGAGGCTTGCGCAGCAGAGGTGTGATGAGGTCGTCGCCTTCCCCTGAGGGCTCCCGGACTGTGAGGGGGAGCAGGCTGGGCTGAGGGACCCCCCCCCCCCCCAGTGCATGAATTTTCATGCACCCAGCCTCTAGTAAGAGAAATAATTGATAAGCTATACTTCATTGAAATTTAAAGCTTCTTCTCTGTAAAAGACATTGTGAAAAGACTAATAAGACAAACCAAAAAATGGAATAAAATATTTTCAACAGAAACATATGATTAAAGACATATGATCACAACCCAAAATACACAAAAATCTCTTAAACTCAATAATAAGAAAATAAAAAAAAACTTGATTTAAAAATGGCCAAAATACCTAAATATACATCTCACCAAAGAAAATATGCAAAGAAGGCATGCAGGTGAAAAGATGTTCATAGCTTATGTCATTACAGAATTGCAAATTAAAATATGGAGATACCACTATACACCTATTAGAATACCCAAAATCTAGAACACTAACAAATATTAAATTCTGTGACGATGTAGAGCAAGAGGAACTGCCATTCATTGCTGGTGGGAGTGCAACAGGTACAGCCACTTTGAGGGACAGCTTGATGGTTTCTTAAAATACTAAATTATCATATGATCCAGCAATTATACTTTTTATTAATTTTCCAAAATAGTTGAAAACTTAAGTCCTCACAAATAACTGCACATGAATGTTTAGAGCAACTTTATTCATAATTGTCAAAACTTGGAAGTAAACCAGATGTTCTTTAGTTGGTGAATGCATAAATAAACTCTAGAGCATCTAAATAATTGAATATTTTTCAGCACTAAACAGGAATGAGCTATCAAGCCATGAAAAGATGAGGGAGAAACTTATATGCATATTACTAAGTGAAAGAATCTGAAAAGGTTACATACTATATGATTTCAACTTTGTGACATCTAGAAAAAATAAAACTTCAAAATCAGTAAAAAGATCAGTAGTTTCTAGGGGTTGAAAGAAGAGGGGTGAATAGGCAGAGTATAGAGGACTTTTAGCACAGTGAAACCATTATCAGAGAAATTGGAGTATCCTCTTTACCACTGGGTGCTAGGGGTGAGGTCCTTATGATATCTTGAGAAAAATAATTTTCTGAGATTCACATGTAATTTTTACTTGCATGGAATTACACCCCTAGGTTTCCAAAGCCTCATTTCCCTTAGTTCAGTTATAGAAGTGCAACTGAGATTTCAGTAGAGCTAAAATCAGAGCCAAGGTCCAGAGTTTCCTTTCCATGTTGAAGCCAGGGTCCAGTATAGCATCAGGATAGTTCAGTGGTGGCAAACTCATTAGTCAGCAGAGCCAAATATCAACAGTACAACAATTGAAATTTCTTTTGAGAGCCAAATTTTTTAAACTTAAACTATATAGGTAGGTACATTGTTATTAAGTTAATTAGGGTACTCCTTCAATCGCACTGTACGTGCATGCGCGCACGTAGTATTTTGTGGAAGAGCCACACTCAAGGGGCCAAAGAGCCGTATGTGTCTCGCGAGCCACGGTTTGCCGACCACTGGTTTAGGGGATTAAATATCCCAAATTTCATGCCCTTGCAGTGGCCACACTTATTCTGGCCAATGATCTGTTCCCAAGGTGTGACTGACAACAACCACGTTCGTATGTTACCCCAACTTTACTGGGCATGAGTCTATCTTCCCTTTGCTCCTTTTACATTGTTTTTGTTTGGTTGGTTGATTGGTTGGTTCGTTTATTCGCACCTAAGGATATTTTTTTCATTGATTTTTAGAGAGAGTGGAAGGGAGGGAGGGGGATATGCAATAATAAGAGGTTACTAATGGCCCCAAATATATGTGTGAGACACACATCGATTGGTTGCCTCACCCACACAACCAGGGCTGGGGATTGAACCTTCAACCTAGGTATGTGCCCTTGACTAGAAATTGAACCCACAACGCTTCAGTGTGTGGACCAATGTTCTAAACCAGTGGTTCTCAACCTTTCTAGTGCCGCGACCCTTTAATACAGTTCCTCATGTTGTGGTGACCCCCAACCATAAAATTATTTTCGTTGCTACTTCATAACTGTAATTTTGCTACTGTTATGAATCAATGTAAATATCTGTGTTTTCCGATGGTCTTAGGCTCTACAGCAGCGGTTCTCAACCTGTGGGTCGCGACCCACAGGTTGAGAACTGCTAGCAGGGTCGCCGCTGCTGTAGAGCCTGCTGTAGAGCCTAAGACCATCGGAAAACACAGGTATTTACATTACGATTCATAACAGTAGCAAAATTACAGTTATGAAGTAGCAACGAAAATAATTTTATGGTTGGGGGTCACCACAACATGAGGAACTGTATTAAAGGGTCGCGGCATTAGAAAGGTTGAGAACCACTGTTCTAAACACTTAGCCACACCAGCCAGGACACTCCTTTTTTGTTATTAATAACTAGGTTAATTACAACAGTATAGAAACTATTCTGTATGATACTATAAAGGTGTATACATGTCATTATACATTTGTCAATACTTATAGAATGTATAACATCGGGAATAAATCCTAATGAAAACTATGGAATTTGGATGATAATGATGTACCAACATAGGCTCATTAATTATAACACATGTATCACTCTGGTGGGGAATGTTGATAGTGAAGGAGGTTTTGGGGGTCATGGGTTATATGAGAAATATCTGTACATTCCACTCAATTTTCTGAGAACCTAAAGCTGCTCAAAAATAAATTATATAAAAAATAATCCCAATTTCAAATCTTCTCTTTATTGTGTCACATTTTTCTTTTTCTCAGGACTATCTTTTAAAGGAGTTATTTAAAATACAGGGGTGGGCAAAAGTAGCTTTATAGTTGTGAGTATCCAAAACATGGTTTATTCTTATATTATAACTTATTTATTAATTATTGTATTTTTCATAAGAAAAACTGTAAACCAGCTTTTGTTCACCACTAAATATATACCTGTGGTGTGAAACTATGCTGATAAGAGCAAATAAACATTAGATAATTTCATAATCTGAATTAGTCTTTTCAATACATTAAATCTTTCTCAATTAACAATATCCAATAATAAGCGGTCACTAATGGCCCCAAATATATTTGTTTTGGTTTCAACATTACCTGGGGATTTACGATATTCCTAGGATATGTACTTTGTTTTTTTCTTTTTCTTTTTTTTTTTAATTGAATATTGTTTGGAAATAGATTGTTTCAGTGATATAGCCTCAGGATGTTGAGAGGACATAGGTAAAGCAATTGTAATGAAAATGGAATTAAAAAGGCTTAGGTTGATAGCTGTGACTTTCACTATTTATGTAAACTTGAAAAGGCCTTTAATTTCCTTAGATTCACTTTCCTCATCTAAGTGACAGGAATAAGGAAGTTCATCTTTCATCCTTACTATGATAATTACTGTGATAATTAAAAATACATCTTTACAGAGAGAACAGGAGAGGTAGCCAAGTCCAGTGACTTATAAACAGTAAGTATTTAGAAATGGTTACTATATATTGAACTCTCAATATATGCTAGCCACTGGTAAATATTTTGTGAATTTTAATTACAACACTGATATGATACAAGACATTATTATTCTCATTTAATAAATAATAAGATGGAGTTTCATAAAATATAAACAGTTTTTTCAAGGTCACATGGTTAGAAACCAACATAGTGCTCAAAATCATGTCAGTATCATTAACCCATGAACAGACCTCTTTGGGGTATTTATTACTGGATGGGAATTCATTCATGCCGACAAGTGGTAAAATAATATTATCTGCCTTTTTCCATTAGAGTCTAACTGACATGGCAGAAAAAGAGTGAAGATAAAAATGAAATAGCCTGTGGGATGTGCTGTGCATCTGACATGAATAGCAAGAGAAATAGCCATAAATTAATGTATGCAGACAAGAGAAAAGAAATGTGAATGGAAACCATGGATTGGTTGGCCCACAGCTTTTATCTTTTTTTTTTTTTTTTCATGGTCTTTTATTTATTTATTTTTGTACCAATATGTGTTAAACAATGAGAAAGAGCTGAAAAACATTCAACATTTCTAAGCAGAAATTACTAAGGAAAGTGGTTGCCTAGCACCAACAATATATTGTTGTGATATTACAGTAAGGATTGATGAAGCATTAAATAGTTCATATTAAAAGTTTAAGATTGCTTTACAAATGTAAGAACATCTGGTCTGTTTTTAGAAGTTTTTATTAAGAAGCTTTGTATTAGATTTATATGCTGTGTAACAAATTACAAAAAAAAAAATAATAACACCTTAAAACAACACTCATTTTATTATCCCACAGTGTCCAGGCACAGCTTAACTGGGGCTGCTGTTCAGGGTCTCCTGAGGTGTCAGCAGGGCTGTGTTTTTATCAGGAGGCTGGGCTAGGACAGGATCAGTTTCCAAGCTCTCCCAGGCTTGGGCAGAATTCATTCCTCTCAGCAGCTTACTTCTTCAAAACCATTAACAGAGAAAGTCTCTCATTTGGAGTGTCTGCCTTCAGGGAAGGCCTTGGCCCTCTTTTAGTACTAGGTGTAACCTGCTGCGTAGAATAATCTCCATTTTGATTACCTCAAAGTCAATTGGTTAAGGACATAATTATATCTGAAAAATCCAGTCATCTTAGTACTATAACTTAACGTAATTACAGGTATGATATCCAATCACCCTTGCCATATTTAATCTGTTAGAAGCAAATCAGTTTCCACCAACATTCAAAATGTGAATACTAGGTTTTGAAAATCATGGAAACCACCCTCGGGTGTATCTACCAAAGGAATGAATTGATAGCTCAGTTCTTATCTTCCTTACAACTAAGACAAAGAGATAAAAGAACAATATTAACCCATTGTATGCCTGTAGACGCAAGCAGCGGACTTCCCCACACACCTGTGCATCTATAAAAAAAAAAAAATGTTTTCCCTAAGTGGCAGCCCTGACCAACTTTAAAATCATTTTTCGTGAGAATTTTCAGCTGAAAATATTCAAGAACACCCGAACTGTGAGTAATATATTTATTTTTATAATATTCATTGCAAATTGATTTTTTAAATTAAATTCAAAATATTGTGTCATGTGGGGATGGTTTCCATTTTGGATGCGTGGCAGTTAATTGGTTAAAATTGTTTGGTCAGCATTCATTTACTAGAAAAATTGCCTTTATACTAATTTATAAATAAATGATTAAGCATGAGTTGCATAGAGATAATGTCTTAATTCTTAGATTAAAATACAACTTTCAGAGGATTAGCTATGGTGTATATAGATAGGAAATAAGCAATGATTCTTAAAAAATAGATGTAAGGAAGTTTTTAAACTGGTAAAGAGGCTAAAGTTATTTTACTCATTTTAATACATATTTTACCTAATCCCATCCATCCTATATAATAAAAGGCTAATATGCAAATCAACTGAACAGCAGAACGACCAGTCACTATGACATGCACTGACCACCAGGGGGCAGATGCTCAATGCAGGAGCTGCCCCTGGTGGTCAATGTGCTGCCACAGGGGGAGCACCACTCAGCCAGAAGCTGGGCTCATGGCTGGTTAGCGCAGCAGTGGTGGTGGGAGCCTCTCCCGCCTCTGCCGCAGCGCTAAGGATGTCCGACTGATGGCTTGGGAGCGGGCCTAAGCCATCAGTCAGACATCCCCTGAGGGCTCCTGGACTGCGAGAGGGTGCAGTCTGGGCTGAGGGACCCCCCTCCGAGTGCACAAATTTCTTGCACCGGACCTCTAGTTTATTATAAAAGGGTTTGTTTTATTAGATTTCCAGAATGTTTTATGTGGCAGGATAAAAAATAAAGTTAATATATGAGAAGAAACTAAACATTATTTATAAAACAAAAAATCAACTTTGATGTTTATCTAAATTATTTTTTATTAACTGACCCTATGTTGATCTTACAATGATTTTATATCAACACTAGAGGCCCAGTACATGAATATGTGCACGGGTGGGGTTCCTTGGCCTGGCTGATGATCGGGACCATCTGGCCCAGTCCCAATCGGGGCCAGCCGGCTTGGGGGAGGGATTGAGGGAGGTTGGCTGTGGGAACGCACTGACCACTAGAGGGCAGCTCCTGCATTAAGCATCTGCTCCCTGGTGGTCAGTGTGCATCATAGCATGGCCGGTTGTTTGGTCAACCAGCCATAGCAGTTACTTAGGCTTTTATATATATAGATACCAATTAATGCTTCTTATACCACATTAAATTTTAGACACAAACTATTCTAATGACTTTGGCATTTTATATTCCTTTTTTGAGCAGAATTAATTAACTGTGTAGATTCTTCCCTATTGCTCAATCCTGGATAATTTGGTAAATTAGGTTTATCTGAATAGATACCAGTGTCAAAAGATATTTCTTACTCTAGTTTTAAATGGAGGAAAAAGCACTTAAGAAAAAAAAATAATCAAAAAATCTGGCTCAATCAGTCTAATTGCTTTACTTCCACATAGTTTTTACATCATCTGCTACTCATAAGGTTTCTAGTTTCCAGATATCTTGGTTTTGATTTTGTTAAATGAGCAATGAACAGTATAATTAGACTGAATTGTCAGAAATCACTTCAATTATTCTTTTAATTATCTAACTTTGATAAGTTATACCTATTAAAATCCTGATATATGTTGATTAGAGAAATGTACTACTACTATTACTATGAACAAATCCAACCTGAGTCCTACCTATTTATGAGATGTCCTTTCTTTGAGAAACAGATAAAATGTGTTTTCTTTTCATTTCATAGGGGAAATCAATATTGTCAACATTTTTAGACTAACCAAGAATAGTGCTTTTTTAGGTGGTGGTGGTGGGGAGTTTACCTGTCACCTCTTAATTCTCATTTTATTGGCTCTACTAAAAATAATTATATTTTTATCAAAATTATTGATGCACATAGTTTAATAGGGCAAAACATTTTATAAGATAGTTATATTAAAAAATAGTATCTCCTGTATACTCAACCAAGTTGTGGCTCTCTTGTGTTCTTTCAATACTTCTAGCTTATACTTTTGGTATTTACTTGGTATATATTAGTTGAAGGCATCAATCCTATGCAGAAAGCACCACTTTATTCCAACAGGAATTTTAGACCATAAGTATACAAAAAGGGATAGTAGCAAGGAAAGTATAATTCTTCCATTTAAAAATCAGCTTACTGTTGACTACCAGAAATTGAATTATTTTTTTTGTGTGTGTGTGTTCTTACTGCCTATTGACTAGAATTCTATTTTAGAATTGATGTGTTGCATTCTAGTCATTTTTATCTGTCATTCCATTTAGACTGTGAGGTCCTTGAAGTGTTCTTAATATTCATATTTAAAGCTATATTTTCTAAGAGACTATCTATCATGTAGTGTGTTTGTAACAAATGCTTAACTGAATCAATTTTTAGTAATTTTGGGTACCACCTGGTTTGTATACATTGTGTACTTATTTGCTATTTACTGGATTTTTTTGGGGATCTATATTTCTTTTAGATTTCAGAGTCATGAAGCACTACCAGGAAAGTCACCACATTCATGTACCTTCATTGTATTATTGCTAGAACCCTGGGATCCTTGATCCTTAAGATACATCTTAAGTCCATACACTGTAAGGAGAATATACAAAATAAAACCATGGTCATTCTTGTCTCATAAAGTCCCTTAGTAGCAACATAAAACTGGAAGATGACCTCTAAGAGGAAAACTAGGTAGGGATGTTGCCATTTTCTTCCCTACAAGCATTTCAATGCCACTCTAAGGTATTATGAATCTCTAGCAACCAACAGTCTGTTTTACTGCTGGCATTTTAAGATAGACATCCAGACAGAACTCTAGTCTAGCTTTAATCATCTTCACAAAATAGTTTTATAATAACCAAATAGACATTATAAAATATAATGCAAGAAAGCATAGTGACTGCGTGCAAAGCACTGCTTGAAACATTTAAAATACATGTTATCTAATCCTTTAAAATACTTACACAGAGAATGTATTAGTTAAGACTGCCTGCGAGTAATAGAAAACAACTTGATAAGTAAAGTAAAGGCGTTAATATAAGGATATAGCACTGGCTAATGGAGCCCAAGGACAGGCAAATCATCAGAACTGAAAAAATAAACTGCAACCAGAAACATTTGTCAGAAACTATATGTTTCTTCCTTTATTTTACTCTTCCCTGTACACTTCCTGAACTCTGTTCATAAGCTTAGTCCATACAAAGGAAGTAGGGGTGCTGGTGTGGGTCAGTTTAGTAATTCCCTATGGTAAGCTACAATGACATATATTGGAATAAATATATTATAATTGATCTTAAAATCTTATCGGTCTTTATATCCAAACAAAAGTCAGAGAAAATAATTTATGTTATAGAAATATCAATATAGGAGATTATCAGGGTTGTAATCTAGAGCACTCTTCAATAATCAGCACAACTTCAATTCAGACAGAAACATTTATTATCATTATTATTATATCCAAGATGGCTGTAGATGTTTAGCAAAATATAATCACAGTTTTTCCCTAGCAGTTAAAATAATAGATTATAGCCTTTGTAAAATTAGTCTAGAGCTTGTGTTTGATTTGTCCCCTGAAGGCAGCCATTTTCCATGCAATTTCTTGAGGTTTATGATGTTTTTTCTCTTTCTAATTTTCAGAACAATCATAGTTATTGCTACTTTTATAATTTCACTTACACTGGAGCACAGAGAATCCCCTGGGCACTACTGTTTGTAAATTGAAAGGTATATTGCATTATGTTGGAGACTATATTAAACTGTATTAACTATAAAGTCAAGCAATATACCATTTCCTGAAATCAAATAAAACATTATAGAATATTATTCTTGAAAGAGTATGTTATTCAGAAAAATAATATATAAATGAATTTAGGAAAGTATATTTTAAAAGGTTTTGAATATTTTAGATTTGACATTCAGAGAACAGACAAACAATATTGAAGCTCTATTTAGTGTACTAAAACTTTGCAACTCACAAAAGTGTTTATAAATAATACATTCTAAAAGTGATCCTACAATCAATAAAATTAGGATTTATCAATTAAAGTATTGTGAGTACTTTCATTTTGACACGTATCAATATGTATTGATATGTTGATTAAACAAACTGTTTTATATTGTTTTTAATTGAACAAGAATTCATTAAAATGTCTCCTATGTGTTCAAATAATGAGAAGTTAAATATGTATGTGATATGTACTTCTTTTCACAAATCCAGTGAAATCAGAAAGATAAATATCTGGCTTTAAAATACATATGTAATAAAAACATTAGTATAGATATTAAACTAAAAATACCTTGGGGACAGAAGGAAACAATTCTTTCTTATTTTAACTCTTCATAGAAGTAAAATTACTATTTATTTTGTGTCACTATGTTTTTGTGCTTAGATATTTATTTTACTTATGTGGAAACTGAGTTTTAGATTACACAGGGAATCTTCCAAGATCCAATCACATAGGTCCAGGGTCTAAAATTAAAACCCATGTCATTTGATTTTTGCTTCTTTGTTCCTGTCATTTGTGCTCTAAAGAATTCTTTGATGAGAAAATATCATTAAACTGAGCATTAAGGAATGAGAAGGAGTTAGTATTGTGAACAGTCACTCGAGAAAGAACAGTTCTGAAAGAATGAAAAACATGTGGAAATAAACAAAGGCCTGAGCATGGTTAAAATGTAGGATCTGAAACTTGCAGAACAGTAAAGGAGGATGCAAAGAAATTTAAATTATGATTTGTCCTTAAACCATTTGGAGTATGAACTTCATGCTGAATTCTGGGTAAGATAAGGGAAAATATTAAGGAAATATATGTTAGGAAAATAATCCCAGCAATATTAATGAGAAATAATTGGATCCAGAAAGAAACAAGAAACAGTGACTGGATGGTCTGCTCTTGTTTTGAGTCCAGATTAGAAATGAAGCAAGCCAGAATAGGGAAAGCAGGAAATGGATGAATTAAAGAGATAATAAAGTCGAATCACCCCACTGGGTAAATGCAGGGAAGAGATGAATAAAAGGTGAAAAGGAAGGGGTAACACCAATAGCTCATTTTATTTATTTATAAAATATTAAATTAATACATATTTTATACTACCATTTATTAGTGTTTTATTTTAAGGGTGCTAAAACATTAAAAATTTAAATGTTAGAAAATTGTCCATTATAGCTTGATTATTTCATATTATTTTTGTGAAGAACAACCCTAAATCACTATTAAATTAAAAAAATGAAAAATTTCTCTTTCATTCACTCTTATTGCTTCACCCCCCAATATTTGGGAAGCACTTAGATCATATCCTATCTAATAAAAGGGCAATATGCAAATTAACCATCGCTCCATCACAAAGATGGCAGCACCCACAAGATGGCAGTGCCCAGTCCCCTCAGCCTCACTGGAGTCCCCCAGTCCTGAGGGGGCAGCTTCTGAGAGCAGGCCGCATAAGCGGCCTGGCGGAATGCTTACTTTGTTGCTGAGGCGACAAGGCAAGTGTCCTGCTCCAGCTGCAGAGGGCCTCTGGGCCATGGAGAGCCTCTGGGCAGCGGGCGTGGAGTGGTCAGGTCCCACAGAGAGCAGAGGACCACAGGGAGTGGGCCTAAGCTGTCATGGCTCCCAGATTGGAGAAGGCTCCCCTGAGGGCTCCCAGATTGGAGAGGGTGCAGGTCAGGCTGAGGGACCTACCCCCGTGCATGAATTTCATATACCGGGCCTCTAGTTCAATGATAAGCACACTGGACATAGTGGTTATATTCAAAAGGCTTACAGTTTAGTAGATGAAACAGATTCCACTCAAATAATAAAACAAGCAAATAAGTAAATGCTAGGAAGGATTAAATAGTTCTGTAAGATATTCAGTTGGGGGCAGTTAAAATAGACAAGTAACAGTAAACCTTTGGAAACAAATTCATGATGAATGATTTGAGTATGATAAGAATTTACCTGGGTGAAGTAAGAAGAAAAGAGCATATCCTTGCAATTATATTAGTTATTTTGACTGGAATTTGCCATTAAGAGTGAAGAATAAAAAATCCTATATAATAAAGAGGTAATATGCAAATTAAGCCTCACAAGATGGCTGCCTACGACCAGGCCTCAGGGGCGGTTAATGAGGGATGACCAAACGACTGAACAGTAGGCTGTGTGGGGTGACCAGGATGGCAGGGGGCTTAGTGAGGGACAACCAAATGACTGAACAGTAGGCTGCGTGGGGTGACCAGGCCAGCGGGGGGGCCATGAGGGGCGACCAGGCTGGCAGGGGTGCAGTTAGGGGCAATCAGGCCAGCAGAGGGAGGCAGCTGGGGGAGACCAGGCAGGCAGGCAGGTGAGCAATTAGAACAGTGGTTCTCAACCTTTCTAATGCCACAACCCTTTAATACAGTTCCTCATGTTGTGGTGACCCCCAACCATAAAATTATTTTCGTTGCTACTTCATAACTGTAGTTTTGCTACTGTTAATGAATTGTAATGTAAATATATGTGTTTTCCGATGGTCTTAGGCTCTACAGCAGCAGTTCTCAACCTGTGGCTCTATAGCAGCAGTTCTCAACCTGTGGGTTGCAACCCACAGGTTGAGAACCGCTAGCAGGGTCACCTAAGACCATTGGAAAACACAGATATTTACATTACGATTCATAACAGTAGCAAAATTACAGTTATGAAGTAGCAACGAAAATAATTTTATGGTTGGGGGTCACCACAACATGAGGAACTGTATTAAAGGGTCGTGGCATTAGAAAGGTTGAGAACCACTGAATTAGAAGCTAGCAGTCCAAGATTGTGAGAGGGATGTCTGACTGCCAGTTTAGGCCCAATCCCACAGGGGTCCTGGATTGGAGAGGGTGCAGGCTGGGCTGAGGGGATCCCCTCTCATGCATGAGTTTCATGCACCAGGCCTCTAGTAAATAAATAAAACTAAATAACATATATATACACACATATATATATATATATATATATATATATATATATATATATATATATATATATATGCCTAAGCGACCAGATGACCAAACAACCGGACGACTGGTCGACTGGTCACTATAACACTCACTGACACCAGGGGACAGATACTCAACACACAGGATCAGGCTCCCTCCTGTCTGGATTGGGCCTGTGGGGATTGGGCCTGTGGGTTTCAGGCCTGTGGGGATTGGGCTCCCTCCTGTCTGGATCAGGCCTGAAGGGATCAGGCCGAAACCGAATATCTGACATCCTCTGAGGGGTCCTGGATTGCAAGAGGATGCAAGCCAGGCCTAGGGACCGTACTGATGCACGAATCGGAGCACCGAACCTCTAGTTTATATATACTTCTTTTAATGCCCAGTTTAATAGACACACACAATAAGATTATGAATATGGATATTAATTTTTACTTTAGGCACTTGTATTTTTTTATTTTAAATTATAATGATGTTAATTATGTATTAAACATGTATTTTTCTATATGTCATTGTAAGTATGATTAGTCAGGTATGATGTTATTATTTATACTTAGTTATTATGGAAACTTGAACAACATTATAAATTTGAAAATAGGTATTTTTCCTATTTTTTAGGTAAAGTTTTAATTCACTGAAATTAACTGGGCTAATATCCATTTATTTTTCATGTGAAGCATGAATCACCTAGTAATGTAAATTTCAAAACTGACTTGACAAGCTTTTCTACACAGAATAAAAGTGATAAAAATGAAACACCTAATATTATTTCTTGCCTTTAAACAGACATAGATGTAATCATAAGATTTTACAACTGAAAGAGACCAGAAATCATTTGGTCAAATCTTCACATTTTACAAATGAGTGGCCATTCCATTTTTAAAAATCTTGTTTTTCCCCTTCATTCCCATTCTCTTATGAACTTTAGTTTTCATCAAAGGAGCAATGAATGATGTGGAAGAAACTCATGTATATCTTTTATTTTAAAGAAACATATTACCATTGCTATAACAATAAAAATATTCTAAAAAACGTTGATAGAAAAAATATTCCAATGTCACCCTCTCATTTAAACAGTTGACCCTGAAACAACAGTGGTTTGAATTGCATGGGTCCACTTACAGGCACATTTTTAAAAATAAATTCCTGTAATGCTATGGATCAGTGGTTATGAGTCATGGATGAGGAGGGCTGACTGCACAGATCTAGTCACTGTGGATTTTGGTATTCATGAGGTTCCTGGAACCAATCTCTAATGCATACCAAGGGTCAACTAAATTTTGAGGATGTCAAAATGTTTTCAACTGCATAGAGGTCAGTTCCCCTAACTCACACATTTTTCTAGGGTCAACTGCAATTTTAATTTTCTTTTTAGCCAAGCAAATGGGAGAAGAGAAAATGGAATCTGGAGGTCATTTTTTCAAAAGTTCATTTTTTTTTCTTATCAGAAGATGAAATTTAGCAATTGAATCCAAACATTGATCCAGATGTGTGGAATAAATAAGTATTGCTGTATCAAAGAGCAGCAAGAATCATCTTACTCTGGTATTTAGTTCATAAATTTTTTTATTTTACAGCTGTATCCTCACTTCAAATAAGTTTAACAATATTTCTTCAATAAAGTCTAAACTTTTACCATGAACATTAAGTGTCTTTATCAATTATTTTCTCACTTACCTAATTATTTCCCTTTTTTACTAGTAACTGATTGCCCACAGCCCAGAAATGCTGACTTGAGTATGCGAAAAAACCACATATACACATGGAGATAACAATTTCCTTACCTCCTTCATTTTAGAGAGAGGAAGGAAAAGAGAGAGAGATCAATGTGAGAGAGAAACATTGATCAGCTGCCTCCAACACACACAACGACTGGGGATCGAGCCCCATACCTGGGCATGTGCCTTGACCAGAATCAAACCAGTGACCTTTAGGTGCACAGGATGACACTCAACCAACTGAGCCTCACTGATCAGGGTTACTTCTTTTTTAAAATAATAATTTGTTTAACTTAATGAAACTTATGGCATTTTACAAAAAACAGTCTGACTGCCGTTAATATTAATTGCTTGAAGCTTTAGTGACATCATCTGCACTTAACATGCACTTAACAAGGAACATATAGCAGCATCTTATTTTTTTTTTTCTGTTTCTTTTACCTACCAAGCATTTACTCTAATATTTATTCCCCCAAATCTCCAGTTTTGTTCAGACAACTACTCTTCATGAATTGGCCATGAGGCATAGAGAATACCTACATTATCTCATTGATCTAAAGGCAATCTCATTCCCCTTGCCAACTCTTGGTTCACAAAAGAGCATGTGACCCAATTTTCACCAGTGAGATATTTGAGTAAAAAATATTGCTAGGGCATACAGGATATTTAGAATTCTTTTTAATACTAAATGTGTAACAAGTGATGGGAGTCTTTTCTTTTTCTGGGCATTATCCTATAATAAAATGCTGAAGTCATCTTGCTACCAGCCTGAAGAGGAAAGCAGGTCTGAGAGACTGAAAAACACACACATATTTTACATTATAACTGAATTTCTTAATTAGAAAACCTATATCCTAACTTATCTCTGGATTTCTGTTATGTGAGATAATACATTTCCTTGTTGTTTAAACACGTTTCAATAAAGTTTTCATTTCTTGGCAAGATTATCCTAAGTGATACAGATGGGATAATTATTATTAAACTGAGAGTTAAAGAATTTTCCTTAAACATAATTTTTTTCATATTTATTTACCCTTCTTAAGCAAATAATTCCATTATATGAATAAATAAATTTGCATTAATATTGCCTACATAAGCCAGTTGGAGAAAGATAAATATCACATGCTCTCACTCATATGTGGGATATAATGATCAACATAAACTGATGAACAAAAACAGATTCAGAGACAAATGACAGGGGAGGTGGGGAGGTGGTTTTTATTTCTGGTGATCTTAAGAAAAAATTAGTGTAGAACTGTATCAATTTCATTGCACTGATTCATTTGCCCATGCTCTTGGTGTAGGCAAAAATCTTAACACAACAAATTGGTTATTCAAAGCTTTACTGTATTATTTGGAGAGCAAACATTTGTTGTAGAGTTTGTTTCAAACAGTGTCTTGGTGATATATTAAGTAGAAACATATGGATTGAATTTTCCATAAGTTAGTGTTTAATGAAGATGATTAGAGAACATTATTTTTACCAAAAAAGGACATTCCCCAAATCACTAAAGATATTCCCAACTTTTTATTTCTGATCTCAGTCAATTCACTATTAAAATTTAAAGCAGAGTTCTAAATAGCTAAAATCAAGGTCAGAGATGTGTATAAAAAATCTTTGCAAGTTGCACCATATAAAGTAAACAAAACTTATGATAACCCTCTGACTAATAAATTTGGAATGCAGCTTTTTGGAAATGTTTGTATAAAAAGAAAGACTAATTGTTTTAACTTTTAAATGTTAAAGAACATGCTTTATTTCTCTTGGGACACATTCCAGTGGAACAATAGCTGGAGATAATATATTGCTCTCAGGATATCCTCCCAGTGCAAGTTGGCATTTTGCAGTTCATAACCCATACACGACTTAAGAACCAGACGATAGCCACACTTACAATTGCCAAAAAGGCATGATTTTCTCTTTTCATTACTATAATTTTAAAATATTTAATTAAAACATTCTTCTACTTCTTTCTTATTTTTAAAGATGTGTTTGAAATCACTTACTCCTAGGTTTCTTACATAAGATTAAAAAAAACAACTTAATATTTTTAGTGATTAATTAAAATAGATCAACATTTCACTTATTAAATTATTAAATCATTAAGCTTTAAATTTCTAAGTACTTATAATATGATACCTAGTGTTCCCATGCAGAATGCAGAATGTAGAGCAAGGTAGACACCATGTCTACCCTGTTTATATGTTCTTCTTTAGAAAGACAGAAAATAACCCCAAATATGCCTACGGCTATAATGTGAGAAATACAAAGTGCAATATAATTATAGAACAGGAGCATCAAGTTAGTTTAAAAGTGTCAAGAAAATCATTGCTAAGCATCTTTTCAAACTGTAGGTTGTAAAATTAATAAATCAAATAGAGTACAAGAGAATAGGAATTATAAGATTGCATTGCACATGGTGCAGCCACTGTGGAAGACAGTATGGAGTTTCCTCAAAAAGTTAAAAATGGAACTCCCATTTGACCCAGTAATCCCAATTCTAGGACTATATCCCAAGAAACCAGAAACACCAATCAGAAAGGATATATGCCCCCCTATGTTCATAGCAGCACAATTTACAATAGATTTGGAAACAACCTAAGTGCCCATCAGCAGATGAGTGGATTAAAAACTGTGCTATATCTACACAATGGAATACCACGCCACTATAAAAAAGAAGAAATTTTTACCATTTACAACAGCATGGATGGAACTGGAGAGCATTATGCTAAGCAAAATAAGCCAGTTGGAGAAAGATAAATATCACATGATCTCACTCATATGTGGGATATAATGATCAACATAAACTGATGAACACAAATAGATTCAGAGACAAATGACAGGGGAGGTGGGGGAGGTGGTTAGAGATCAACCAAAGGACTTGTATGCATGCATATTAGTATAACCAATGGACACAGACACTGGGGGTGTGGGGCTTGCCCTCGGGGGTGGGAGTGGGGGGGGGTCAATCAGGAAAAAAGGAGACATATGTAAAACTTTAGGAGATAAATAAAAAACCAACAAGAAATACCAGAAATAAAAATAAAGATTTCATTGGACATAAAATGTATAAGTAATGTTTCATGAAACATTTCTTTAACTTCACTAGCTTAAGGGATGAATGAAGATAAGGTAGTAAAAAATGAGGAATTAAAATTTTCCTGGAAGGATAAGAAATTTTCTGGCAGAGGAAAGCCTGTGAAAGTGCCCAGAGGTATAAAAGTTTGTGTAATTCCAGAAGCTGAAAGTTCACAAAAGCTGGAAGAGTTGGTGGGATCATAGGTATGTGAAAGAAGTAGGGTTGGGGGTTGATGTCTGAATGAAACACCAGGGATGAGACTGAATTCAGGGTAGAAAACAGACAACAGTATGGTGATGGCCAGAGGTAATGGGGTGTAGGCGCTGGGTGAAATGGGCATGGGGGGAGGCATGAGGACATATATAATAGTATCAGGAACAACAACAAAAATCTTATAAGCCATGCCATGAAGTTGGGTATTATTTTAAGAGCAATAGTTAGCTGCTAAATGGTTTTAAGCAGGAGGATATGATCATGATTGCATGTTGGAGAATAGTTCTGACTATGTTTTACAAATAGGAGAGAGGAAAATCAATATTGGAGGCAGATGGCTTGTTGTAAATTCAGATGGTCTAGCCAGGCAGAGTGATTTGGAGACTATACAGAAGTGGAAGGAAAAGCAGGAAGACTGGTGGCTGTGGAAGGAAGGGAAATGTAGTTGCCTGGAATGCCTATCAAATCACAGGCAGGAGCAACCAGATGTGTGGTGCTAATGCTGAGATGATAAACAATAGCAGAGAAACATGTTTGGTGGGTAAGGAGGAAAAAAATTTTTCAGTTTGTGACATATTGGTTGTAAAATCTGCTCATCCTCAAACCATTTACATTAAAGAAACCTCAGAGGGGGGCTAGCTAAAGGTCAATTCATGATAAGACAGGGAAATTCTAAGTGGGGAGCTAAATTTTCCAATTTCTATGCATTTCAACATAGAAATGCCACCCTGGCTTTCTTATTATAGTTAAAATAATATTAAGTGATGCCTCAAGGTACTAGTCTTTGAACTTTAGATTTTTATTTTCAAACAAAATGCAATTTTAATAAAAGTATTAAAATCAGTAACCACTATGCTTAAAAAAAGCTTCACAAAAACAAATTTTCTATATAACATATCCAATGGCCCAATACATGGCAGTATTAAAGTTTAATTTTTTTTTAATTTGCTATGTGAAATGAAGATCATATAGTGTTTATGTTGATTCATGTACTTAAAAAAAAGAAACTTAATTGTATAGATATATAAAATCTTCATTTAAAAAAATAAATGGAGTTATATTTACACACATGAGAAGTCTTGTGAATATGAGCATTTTTTAAAACCACCAAACTTATATTTATACCACACTATTGCGATAAAGAAGTTTTCTATCCCAACAATTATAACTTTTTGCTGGTTGAGCACTCACAATGTAGCAGGATTATACAGCACAACTAGAGATTCTGCCACATCTCTGGCAATTTGCTGGGAGGTGTTCATGGGATTTATTGTTAAATTAATTCCCTTTCTTCAGTTTTGGGCTATGTATACATACTATTTGATACCAGTTACTTATGTCAAAAATACAATTCAATTCAATAATATATACAAACCAATTGTCAGATGACTACCATGAGCCAGTCCTTTATACCATGTTTTCTTCTTTATTAGAGTCTGTGTTACTCTTTGGATAATAAAGGTCTCTTTGAGAAGGCGGATGGCCCAAGGAAAATGTTCCTGTGAGTCACTCGCATTCCTCCTTAAAGATAAAATTAGGTTAAAACAAAAACAAAAATAAAAATTGGATTGAAACCTGTGGAATGTAAAATAAAATAATTTGAAAAGGGCATAGAATTTAGGGGATATGAGTGAGATGGCACGCATCCTAGGCCCTGCTTGCACATATGTCTATGCAGCTTGTACATTTATGTAGAAACTGCAATGTTGTTCCAGTGTCTGAGTTTTCATATGTGTTGAGTTTTTTCCTTCTCTTAAAAAGCATGCTTCTTGAACATTAAAAGCTTTGCCTTTCAACACTACTGTTGCTGCTAGCCTTTTCTTCTGTTATTTTGAAGGGTCAATGAATCAACTCTCCTGTCATTCTCTAGCTCCAGCAACAAAAGTTTCTGAGTATATATGGGAGGAAACCTTAAAGATAACCTGGAAAATGGTTCTCAGTTTCATCCTGTCACATGAGCAAGGCCACAGTGGACACCACCAGCATTTGTGGGAAATATAGGGGAAGTGAATTGTCACTGTTTATCAGAAACTGAACAATGCCAATGGCCTCTTGCCCAGTGATTTTATTTCTTTAAATTGTCTTTCAAGTTTTCATAAGTAGAAAAGTTTATTGTACCATCATTTATAATTTTAAAAACTTACTTTAACACACTAACTGTCCAAAATAAAGACCAAATAAATTATAGCAGGGCTTCTTCATAGAAACTATAGTTATATTAAAATGTTTTATGTTTACAAAAGCAATATTTTGTGGTTTACAAAAAGTTTATATTGACATGCAAATACTTATATCACAAAACAAAGAAAAATAAGCAAGATTTATTATTGGAAATAGTTTTTCCTGCATAAATAACATATACCAAGACATTCAAAATGATAATTGACTTAAAGTAACTTTACTATAAACACACAACATTCATTTCTCAAAGATAGTATCACAAAGAAATTTATTTTATTTTCTTCTTCAATTTAAACATATTTTACTTTTTACATTTTAAAAAAGTAAAATTGATTACTTCTTAATGGAAAACATAAACTGTTAACAATTGTTTTCTTCTGCAGCTATATACTCCATACTATCACCCAAAAACCATCCATAGAAGACATTTAAGTGAAAGAATCTGTCTAACTCTGACAAACTTAAAACTATTGACCTATAGGTTGAAACAAACTAAGAAAACTTTAGGTTAAATGTATCCATTTATTACCAGACGTTTTATTTTTTATCAATAACAAGATGCTTGTCATTATGGCTATTATCATAGGTGGTATATGTTGCCTATGGGTAGGAAAAAAATTCTTCACAATAGTAAAATTCATTGCAGTAATATAATTGTAATCAATTTTCTTCCTAAAAAAATTAGCTATGTAGTACTGGATGTTTAATAGGTAGACTTTAAAAATCCAGACATAAAAATTCACGATAATAAATATTTCCATATCTGGATCCAACAACTCAATGTATTAGAATGGAGGTTGAGATAAGAAGGCACAAAGCAGTACCGACAACTATTCATCTGTTCATTTAATGCCCTAGATGTTACCTTTCTCCCACAGTGGAGAAGTATATAATCTCTTCCGCTTCCTCGCTCTTCTTATTAGCATGAGGCCAGCTTTGCAATTCCCAAAGCTGCAATCCAGTCAGACACGCAGAATAATTCCCCATTTCAACGCTTCTTCCTTTATTCTAGTTCAGAATACAAATGCAGACGATATTGCTTTCCCAGAGGCAAGTAAGGAAAAAAATATTTTCCCTTTTATAGTAGAAGCAGAGAATAAACATTTCAAGATTGAAACCCATTCATCTGTAAACAGAACTGTCATAGCAGGCATTTACTGAAGAAAAAAAAAAATAAGCAGAGATTATCATTTCATAGCCTGCAGTAGATTGAAACTAGTTAAAAAGCAAACACTTCTTTAGGCACACCATTTCCTCTGTCTGATAATGGGTGCTAATCTCTGTTTTGCAGTTCTTCTAGTTGCTTTGCTTTTGTTTTTAATGAACCCCATTTTACTTGCTCAACAGCCATATGTGGGTGAGAATGGATGGTGAGACATAATCATTTACTGGTGTACTTTTATTAAAGCTAAAAAGCTTCTGGGATTGTGGTCTTTAGAGGCAGTTAAACAATTTCATTCTTTCTTCCAACTTCTTTCAGCAGTATCCTTAAGCTTTATAAACCCTCACAGAAAAGGAAAGTTCACAATATGCATAAAATAGGAACCCCCTGAGTTAATATTATTTAATGTGTATCTATAGGCCTGGGAACTTAGCATATTGATTTGTGCCTGTGCCTCTGTGCCCTAAAAATTGGGTGGAAGCTAAAGAGAAATGTGAAGCCTGTCTGGAGTGGGGGGAAGGGTTCCATTGGTTAGAGCGTCATCCTGTGCTCCAAAAGTTGTGGGTTTGATTGTGCACCAGGGCACATTCCTATGTTGTGGGTTCCATGCCCAGTGGGGCATGTTTGGGAGGCAACCAATCGAAGTTTCCCTCTCACATTGATGTTTCTCTCTCTCTCCTTCTCTCTCTCTAAAAATCAATAAAAAGCATATCCTTGAGTGAGCATTAAAAATAATTAAAATAGTAAATAACAAATAAAATAAAAAATAAAGAGAAACGTGAAGTTTTTGGCATGTTATCACAAGTGCCTCAGTTATCTGAAATCAAAAGTTATCTGAAACTGTTGCAGAAGACCAGAGAAAAACCAAGCCACGCTTTTAGAGAAAAAGAGTTACACTGTTTAATATGCTGGTGGACTCAGCGGAATAACTTCCCAAATCTGAGTAAAGTAACATGCAGGGAGCTTCTCTTTTATATCTTTCTGGGGTATTTGTCCTGCAAATATGGATTATGCTTCTGGTCTTTTCACAGGTTTTGCAAAAAGGCCCCAGGTATTGGGGGTCTTGAGACCACATCTGATGGTCTGGCCTGGCACCAGCGTTAATAACGCCCCCCTCTGGGGCTGTGCACTACTCATCGTTTATGGCCTCTGTGAAATGTGAGCATTTAGATAACAGGTTCTGCAAGACCAGTTCCTGGGAAAGAGGCAGTGACTTCATTATAGGCTATCAGGAATGTACACTGGGCTTGCTGGCACAGATGCAGATTGCTAGCCCCCCAAAATATCAAGGCTACATTGGAATTAGCCCTTGTTAGCCTTCTCAAAACTACTTTCAGGAGAGGAAGTAGGATAATCTCTTAGCTCTAAGCTGTTTAAAAATCACACTGAGCTGAGAGATCACAGAAACAAACTGGCATGAAATAGAGCATGGGATTTGGAGTTATAAATCTGGAATACTTACTCAATTTCATGAGAGCTGCTTAACCTTAAGCAAACAATTATGAGCCTCAGTTTCTGCACATAGAAAAAAGAGGCAGCAATACTCTCTACTGAGCTTACCTCACAGTACCACAGCTAGAAGAATCTGAAAGAACATAAACGAAAACCTTCATAAACTATACTTATGGGGATATTGTATAAATAAAGGGGACATTTCACATTAGTGAAGAAAAGATGCATTAGTCAGTTAATTTCATTGAAATAGTTGCCTATATATATATATATATATATATATATATATATATATATATATATAGAGAGAGAGAGAGAGAGAGAGAGAGAGAGAGAAAAATTAATTTAGTGCCTTGGTTAAACCTTTTAAATAATAATTAGAGGTTCATCCAAAACTTAAATGTATATATTTTAACCATAATGTACCAGAAGAAAATACTTTAATATATTTTTATAAATTTCAAGAAAAACTTTCTTAAACCAGACAAAAAATGAAGCACTACATGAAAATACTTGCAATATATAACAATTTTCACACTGATGTATTTGAAGATATAGAAATATATAGGATATATCTTCTTTAAAAACTATAATAAAACAAACATACTGATTGAAAATGGGCAAATAGGTGAACATATGTTTCATTGACAGGAAATACACATGGTATTTTAATTAAGCTTGAATCCTTTAATATGTAAATTGGGGATGAAGTTGTAAAGAAATTGTACTTCTGTCATTTGCTGGGAGAGTGTCATTGGCATGTAACCATGAAAGGTAATTTGACTCTGTAAAAGTAGAATGCAACTCATTATTATCTAGCTAAAAGATATAACTATATAATTGCATAAGAAAGCATATACATGGGTATTCATCACATCTAGCTTACAATAGCAAAATATTAGGAAAATCAAAATGTTCATAAAAAAGAATAGCAAAAATTGTGGAATATGATACGGTGACTAAAAATTATTAATTAGTTCCATATATAACAGAATGGAAAGAACTAGGAGTTGTATTATTGAGTAAAAAGAGCAAATTACTGAGTGACATAAGTTAGATAACACCATTATATCAGAAGACATATAAAACAAGACAAGTGAAATAAGCCCCAGGGTTGCCCCAGATTACTGCTTTGAGAGTTACCAAGTAATGGCTAAGAGAGAGGGAGTTCAACACCAGGCAGATTTGACTGAGTTGAAAGAAAGAGAGTTAAACATCCAGGGAAATCTAGAAAGCTGGAGTTCATAGGAGAGAGTATTAGATAGCAAAGAGCTTAATAGAGAGATAGTTCTGGAAAACAATAGAAGGTTCCAGCTAGTAATCAGCAGAATACTGACCAGTGCATGCATTTGAGAATACTACCTTAAGTAGAGGAAAGCACCATCCAAAAAAATTAAAGGTACCAGTACCCAGTGCTCATATAATGCTGGGAACAGTGAACCTTCCAAAAACTCATAAGGGAAAACTTCATAATTCATGGCTATTTGTTAGAATACTCAAAAGGGGTTTGCTTCAGAAATTAGGTATAATTAGCTCTAGATTAAATGCTGTTCTAGTTCCACCAAACATATTTTAGACCAAATAATATTTACTCAGGGTAATCTCATTTCATAATAATAAAGAGGTTAATTCATCAAGAGGAATCAACAATTTTAAACACTTATTTACTTATAACAGAGCTTCAAATGTATGAAACAAAAACTGATAGTATAAGGAGAAATACACAAATATAATAAATTTATATACTTCTCTTTTAATTATTAATAGAACAAGTAAGCAGATAATCAGCAAAGAAAAGGTAGAATGAAAAACACTATCAACCTAACTTAACCCTTTGCACTCGCTTGCTTTTTTCAATTCCTTTATTCTACTGCTAACCGTGTCAAGTCACACTTGACATCCGAGAGCAAAGGGTTAATTAATTTTAGAGAACAATACACTCAACAAATGAATATACATTTATTTTTAAAGAACTACAGATAGAACATTTACCAAGGTAAACCATATTTAGGTGAGACTGTCAGTTTAACAACAGAGGTAAAAAAGGACACACAGTTACATTTGAATCTATATATATAAAAGCCTAAGCAATCGGAATGCCAGGACAACCATAAAGACCAGTCACTATGATGTGCACTGACCACCAGGGGTCAGATGTTCAATGAAGGTGCTGCCCCCCCAGTGGTCAGTGCACTCCCACAGCCAACCTCCCACAGTCCCTCTCCCCATCTGGCAGGCCCCAGCCAGCATCTGGAAGCCAGCAGGAAGGCCTCGGCCTGCAGCCAGCAGCTGACAGGAAGGAAGGTCCTGGCCAGCAGCCAGAAGGAAGGCCCCAGCTGGCAGCCGGAAGGCCCCGATCAACCCTGATTACCAGCCAGGCCTAGGGACCCCACTCATGCATGACTTTCGTGCACTGTACCTCTAGTTTTAAATAAACATTAAATGATATTACAAGACTTTATTTTTTTAAGGCAGTTTTTGATTCATAACAAAATTGAAAGTACAGAAGCATCCCATGTACTTCATGCCCCCTCCCTAAATGCATGGGCATTATTAACATCTTCACTAGAGTGGTTCACTTATTTCAATAGATGAACCTACACTGATATATCACTATCACCCCAAGTCCATAGTTTACATGTGTTTACACTTTGTTTTGTACATTCTATGGGTTTGGATAAATGTATAATAATCTGTATCTACCATGACAGCATCATTGAGAATATTTTCACTGCCCAAAAAACCCTCTGTGCTCCACCTACTCATTTCTTTCTCTCTGCTAACCTCTTGAAATCATTGATTGTTTTACTATCAATAATTTTGCTTTTTAAAGAATGTCATCTAGTTGAAATCATACAGTATATAAACTTTTTATATTGGCTTCTTTCATTTAATAATACACATTTTAAGGTTTCTCTATGTCATTTCATGGCTTGATAGGTTATTTCTTCTTCCATTGTCTTATGTACCACAGTCTATAAATTACATACTGAAGGACATCTTATTTCTTCCAAGTTTTTGTATTTTTTTGTATTTTATTTTATTATTTTATTTATTTTTTAATTTAATAAATCTTTATTGTTCAGATTATTACAATTGTTTCTCCTTTTCCCCCCCATATCTCCCCTCCACCTGGTTCCCACCCCACCCTCTGCCCTTACCTTCCCCGCACTGTCCTCCTCCATAGGTGTACGATTTTTGTCCAGTCTCTTCCCACACCCCCCACACTCCTTTATCCCTGAGAATTATCAGTCCACTCCCTTTCTATGCCCCTGTTTCTATTATATTCACCAGTTTATTCTGTTCCTCAGATTTTTAATTCACTTGATTTTTAGATTCACTTCTTGATAGATATGTATTTGTTGTTCATAATTTTTATCTTTACTTTTTTCTTCTTCTTCCTCTTCTTAAAGAATACCTTTCAGCATTTCATATAATACTGGCTTGGTGGTGATGAACTCCTTTAGCTTTTTCTTATCTGTGAATCTCTTTATCTGACCTTCAATTCTGAATGATAACTTTGCTGGGTAGTGTAATCTTGGTTGTAGGTTCTTGCTATTCATCACTTTGAATATTTCTTGCCACTTCCGTCTGGCCTGCATAGTTTCTGTTGAGAAATCAGCTGACAATAGTATGGGTGCTCCCTTGTAGGTAATTAACTGTTTTTCTCTTGCTGCTTTTAATATTCTCTCTTTGTCTTTTGCTCTTAGCATTTTAATTATGATGTGTCTTGATGTGGTCCTCTTTGGATTCCTTTTGGTTGGGGTTCTGTATGCTTCCTGGACTTATAAGTCTGTTTCTTTCACCAGGTGGGGGAAGTTTTCAGTCATTATTTCTTCAAATAAGTTTCCAGTATATTGCTCTCTCTCTTCTTCTGGAACCCCCATAATTCTGATGTTGGTACGCTTGAAGTTGTCCCAGAGGCTTCTTACACTATCTTCAACTTTTTGGATTCTTTTTTTCTTTTTGCTTTTCCAGTTGAGTGCTTTTTGCTTCTTTGTATTTCAAATCATTGACTTGATTCTTGCGTTCCTCTAGTCTGCTGTTGGGTCTCTGTATAATATTTTTTATTTCAGTCAGTGTATGTTTAATTTCTAGTTGGTCCTTTTTCATATCTTCAAGGGTCTCGCTAAATTTATCAGCCTTTTCTAGGAAATTCTTGAAAAACCTTATAACTGTGGTTTTTGAACTCTATATCCAGTCGTTTTGTTTTCCTCCATTTCTTTCATTTGTGATCTGTTTCTTTGTCTCCACATTTTCACTGCTTCCCTGAGTTGGTAGCGTAGCTTTGTGTGCTAGGTGTCCTATATGGCCCAGTGGCTCGGCCTCCCCAGTTGCCTGAGGTGGACACTCTTGGTGCACCCCTTTGTGGACTGTGTGTACAGCCTTGTTGTAGTTAAGTCTTGATTGTTGTTGGTATCACTGGGAGGAATTGACCTCCAGGCCAGTTGGCTGTGAGGATCAGCTGTGTCTATGCCGGGAGAACTTCTGTGTTGGAGACAGCCTTATGAGACAATACTTGCAAAATTGCAAAAGCCTCTGTGCTCAGCTTCGATAGGGCAGAGTCTCAGGGCTGAGCAGACAGTCTTGGCTTCCCGTCAGCCCTGCCCTATGAAGCCCCTGGGTCTCAGTGTCCCTCAGTAATCTCTGCAAGCACCTTTGAGAGAAAGCTGCCCACAAGTTTTGCCCACTGCGAGACAGTCCAGTTTCTCCCCAAATGAATCTGGATTCCCAGATTCTTGCCCGCAACTGGAGTTCAGCACAGTCAGGAACTTCAAGTTCCCTCCAGCTAGAGAAAGCCAGCGGCACACTCAGCGGTCAGTCTTCTTTGCGCGCAATTGTGCGTGCACCTCTAGACCTCTGCCTTTCACGGCTCCCCTGAGTTTCCGCCTGACATTCCAGATTCCCCCCGTAAGAGCCTGGGTCCCCAGGTGCTCACACGGAACTGGGGTTCAGTGCAGTCGGAACTGGAGTTCAGTGCAGTCGGGAGCTTCCGACTCCCTCCCGCTAGGGAAAGTCAGCAGCAACCTCAGCAGTCAGTTCTCTCTGCACGCACTCGCGTGCGTGCCTCCAGACCTCTGCCCTCCATGGCTCCCCTGAGTCTCCGTGTGCCTTTCTCTCTACCTGACAGTCCAGACTTGCCCCGTATGAGCCTGGGTCCACAGGGTCTCACCCGGAACTGAGGTTCAGTGCAGTCGGGAGCTTCCTTCTCCCTCCCACCAGAGAAAGCCAGCCAAGCACTCAGCCGCTCTTCCTCTGTGCACGCGTGTCTCTGTACCTCAGGCCTTTGCAGCTCCTCTGATTCTCTGTGAGCTTTTCTCTTTTCTTTTAGTTGTAGATTTTCCACTCAGCCAGCTTTCCTGTGGTTCTGGATGATGTCCGTTCTGTCTTTTAGTTGTAGTTTTGAAATTATTGTGCGAGGCAGCAGTTTAGGTGCTTACCTATGCCGCCATCTTGGTTTCTCCCTCTTCCAAGTTTTGACAATTCTCCAAACAAAAGACATAGGATAGCTGAATGGATAAGAAAACAAAACCATATACATTCTATATATGAGACCCACTTCAAATCAGAAGACACACACAGACTAAAAGTAAATGGATGAAAAAAAGATATTGCATGCAATGGAAATGAAAAAAGCTGGGGTAGGAATACTTATATCAAACAAAGGCTATAATAAAAGACAAAGAAGAATAGCACACAATGGTAAAGGGATAAATCCAACAATAGATTATAATCCTTGGAAATATTTATGCAACCAACATAAGGACACCTAAATGTATAAAGCAAATCTTAATAAACATAAAGTGAGAAATCAAGAATAATACAGTTATAGTAGAAAACTTTAACACCCCATTGATATCAGTTGTTAGGTCTTACAGACAGAAAATCAATAAAGAAACAGCAGCCTTAAATGACACATTAGACCAGATGGATTTAATTGATATTTTGAGAGCATTTCACCCCAAAGCAGTAGAATATACATTCTTTTCAAGTGTACATGGAACATATCCCAAGGTAGACCACACATTAGGCCACAAAACAAGTTTTAATCAATTAAAGAAGATTGAAATCATATTAAGCATCTTCTCCAAGAGCCAGAAATCAGTTACAAGAAAAAAATGAAAAATACACAAACATATGAAGGCTAAACAACATATTACTAAATGATGAATTGGTAAAAATTAGATCAAGGAATAAATCAAAACATACTTTGAAACAAATGAAAATACATTTATACAAAATCTATGGGACACAGCAAAAGCAGTACTAAGTGGAAAATTAATAGTGATATAAGCCTACCTCAAGAAGTAAGACAAATATCAAATAAACGATCTAATGTTACACTTAAAATAACTTGAAAAAGAACAGCAAAGCCCAAAGGGAGTACAAGGAAGAAAACAATAAAGATCAGAGAAGAAATAAACAAAATAGAGTCTGAAGAAATACAATGCAAAAGATCAGTGAAAACAAGAGCTGGTTTATTAAAGAGATAAGATTGATAAACCTTTAACCAAACTCATCAAGAAAAAATTAGAGAGGGCCCAAATAAATCACAAATGAAAGAATATTAGTGATAATTTGACCAAATAAATACAAAGAATTATAAAAAAATACTACAAACAATTACATGTCAATAAATTGGACAATCTGGAAGAAATGGATAAATTCCAAGAAACATACAATCTTCCAATACTGAATTTAGAAGAAGCAGAAAATCTAATCAGTTCTAGTACTGCCAACAAATTTGAATCAGTAATTAAAAAACTCCCAACAAACAAAAGTTGTGGATTAGATGGCTTCACAGGTAAATTTTACCAAACATTCAAAGACAAATTAAAACCTTTCTTTCTCAAACTATTCTAAAAATTTCAAGAGCAGGGAAGACTCGCAACCACATTTTACTGGGCCAACATTACCATGATTTCAAAACCAAACTCAATACACACACACAAAAGAACCCCAATCCATCCAATTAAAAATGGGCAAAAGATCTGAATAGACATTTCTCCAAAGAGGACAGACATACAGATGGCCAATGGACAGATGAAAAGATGCTCAATGATACTAATTATCAGAGAAATGCAAATTAAAACCACAATAAGATAACACCTCACCCCTGTCAGAATGGCTATCATCAGTAAATTAACAAACAAGTGTTGGCCAGGATGTGGAGAAAAGGGAACTATT
Source organism: Ia io (assembly GCA_025583905.1). Taxonomy (NCBI): domain Eukaryota; kingdom Metazoa; phylum Chordata; class Mammalia; order Chiroptera; family Vespertilionidae; genus Ia; species Ia io. Next base: position 24,635,952 of record JAJQQW010000007.1, read on the forward strand.
ATGCACTGTTGGTGGGTATGCAGATTGGTATAGCCACTGTGGAAAGCAGTATGAAGTTACCTCAAAATATTAAATATTGAATTGCCTTATGACCCAGTAATTCCACTTCTGGGAATTTATCTGAAGAAACCTGAAGCACTAATTTGAAAGATTATATGTATCCCTATGTTCATTGCAGCATTATTTACAACTAGAGGCCCAGTGCACAAAATTCTGCATGGGGGGCGGGTGTCCCTCAGCCCAGCCTACACCCTCTCCAATCTGGGACCCCTCGAGGGATGTCCGACTGCCCAGTAGGATTGGACCTAAACAGGCAGTCGGATATCCCTCTCACAATCCAGGACTGCTGGCTCCCAACTGCTCGCCTGCCTGACTTCCTGATTGCCCCTAACCGCTTCTACCTGCCAGCCTGATCACCCCCTAACCCAGTGGTTGGCAAACCATGGCTCCCGTCGCCCGGCCAACTGACACCCCCATTTCTTCTAATGCCACTTCTTCAAAATAGACTCGCCCAGGCTGAAAACCAACTTCTGCGCATGGGCCATGAAGTTTCAATCGCACTGTACATGTGCGCCCGCATGTGGTATTTTGTGGAGGAGCCACACTCAAGGGGCCAAAGAGCTGCATGTGGCTCGCGAGCCACGGTTTGCCGAGCACTGCCCTAACCACTCCCCTGCCAGCCTGATTGATACCTAACTGCTCCCCTGCCAGCCTGTTTGTCCCTAACTGCTCTCCCCTGCAGGCCTGGTCACCCCTAACTGCCCTCCCCTGCAGGCCTGGTTCCCCCCAACTGCTCTCCCCTGCAGGCCTGGGTCCCCTCCAACTGCCCTTCCCTCCAGGCCCAGTTGCCCCCAACTTCCTTCCTCTGCCAGCCTGGTCACCCTTAACTGCCCTCCCCTGCAGGTTTGATCGCCCCCAACTGTCTTTCTTTGCAGGCCTGGTCCCTCCCAACTGCCCTCCCCTGTTGGCCTGGTCTCCCACAACTGCCCTCCCTTGCAGGACTGGTCCCTCCCAACTGCCCTCCCCTGCTGGCCATCTTGTGGCAGCCATCTTATGTGTTGGAGTAATGGTCAATTTGCATATTACTCTTTTATTGGATAGGATAACCAAGATTTGGAAACAGCCCAAGTATCCATCAGTAGATGAGTGGATAAAAAGCTGTGGTACATTTACAAGATGGTATACTACTCTGCCAAAAAAAAAAAGGAAGAAAATTTTACCTTTTGTGATGACAGCATGGAGAACATTATGCTAAGTGAAATAAGCCACTCAGAAAAAGACAAGCACCACATGGTTTCACTCTTAAGTTTAAATTTAATGAACAAAAGGAAATATCAAGAAAAATAAAAACAGACTCATAGAGAGAAAGCAGGCAGACAGGACTGTTGGGGATGGGTAGTGTGGCAGAGGGATTGAGCAAAAAAGATAAAATGCGTGGACATGGACAATAGTGTGGTGATTGTGGGGGCATGAAGAAGGGCATGGAGGTGGAAGAGGGCATAGAGGAGATGAATGGTGATGGAAAAATTGAATTAAATTTTAAAAAGACATTAAAAAAAAATAAAATTATAGGCCAGTATTCCTGATTGACATAGATGGAAAAGTCCTCAACATAATATTAGAAGCAATTCAGTAGCACATGAAAAAGATGATACATCATGATCAAATGGGATTTATTCCTGGGATATAGGTTTGGTTTAATAACTGAAAATCAAATAATATGACACCACATAAACAAAATGAAAAATTAAAATCATATGATCATATCAATAGATGCAGAAAAAAAGGATTTTACAGAATCCAGTAGATATTTATGATAAAAACTCTCAGCAAAGTGGGAAGAGAGAGGACATACCTCAACATAATAAAGGCAAAAAAGACATACTCATAGTTAACATCATACTCAACAGGTAAAACCTAAAAATGTTTTCCTTAAGAACAGAAACAATACAAGAACACTTACTTCCACCACTTTTATTCAACATAATATTGTACGTCCTAGCCACAGCAAAAAGAAAAAAGAAATAAAATACATCAAATTGGAAAGGAAGAATAAAACTCACTATTTGCAGATGACATGATACTATATAACAGAGAACCTTAAATATTTCACCAAAAAATCTACTGGAATTGATAAATAAATTCAGTAATATAGCAAGATACAAAATTAGTATTCAGAAATTGGTGGCATTTTTTTCCAACATATTTAATTGATTTTTTACAGAGAGTAAGGGAGGGATAGAGAGTTAGAAACATCGATGAGAGAGAAACATAGATCAGCTGCCTCCTGCACACCCCCTACTGGGGATGTGCCCGCAACCAAGGTACATTCCCTTGACCAGAATCAAACCTGGGACCCTTCAGTCTGCAGGCTGATGTTCTATCCACTGAGCCAAACTGGTTAGGGTGGTTGCATTTTTTTATAAATTTTTATTGTTGAAAGTATTACATATGTCTCTTTTTTTCCCCATTGCATTTTTATATACCAGTAATGAGGTATCAGAAAGAGAAATAAAAAACCCATCCCATTTACAAGTGCATCAAAAAATAAAATACCTAAGAAGAAATTTAACCAAGGAGGTAAAAGACCTATATTAAAAAAAAATTATAAGACACTGAAAAAAAAAACACAAAACTAAAGAAGATAAAAATAAATGGAAGCATAAACCATGCTCATGGAAAGGAAAAATTAACATTGTTAAAATGTTCATACTACCCCAAACTATCTATAGATCTAATGCAACCCCTATCAAGATACCAATGGCATTTTTCACAGAACTAGAAAAAATGATAAAAAATTTACATGGAATCATAAAAGACCCTAAAGAGCCACAGCAATATTGAGAAAGAACAACAAAGTTGGAGGTATCATGCTACCTGATGTCAAAATATATTACAGACTATAGTAATGAAGACACTATGATACTGGCATAAAAATAGACACTTCTCCAAAGAGGACATCTGGATGGTCAATAGACATATGAAAAAATTGCCTATTGTCACTAATAATCAGAGAAATGCAAATTAAAACCATAATAACATATCATCTCACACGTGTTAGAAAGGCTATCATCTAATAAATCAACAAACAACAAGTGCTGGTGAGGATGCAGAGAAAAGAGAACCCTCCTGCACTGTTGGTAAATTGCAAATTGATGAAGCCACCACTAGGAAAAACAGTGGAGGTTCATCAAAAATAAAATAAAAATACTTTACAACTCAGCAAGTCCACTTTTGGATATATATTAAAAGAAGTCCAAAATAACAATTCAAAAAGATATATGTACCCCTATGTTCATTGCAGTGTCTTTACAATAACCAAGATATATAAGGAACCCAAGTACCCATCAATAGGCAATTAGATAAAGAAGAAATAGTCAATATATGCAATGGAATATTACTTGGCCATAAAAAAAATAAAATCTTACCATTTGTGATAACATGAATGGACCTAGAAGGTAATATACTAAGTGAAATAATCATAAAGAGAAAGAACATTACCACATTATTTCATTTACATGTGTAATGTAAAGAATAAAAGAAACATACAAATAGAAACAGACTCAGCAGTATAGAGAACAGACTAAGAGTTTGAAGGTGGGAGGGGGCTGGGAGGCTGGGTGACAAGGTGAAGGGATTAAGAAGTTAAAATTGTTAGCTACAAAATAGGATGATGTAAAGTACAGTATAGGAAATATAGTCAATAATACAGGGTGTGGCAAAAGTAGGTTTACAGTTGTGAGTATGCGAAAGTTTATTCTTGTATTGTTCTTTATTAATTATTGTATTATTTTCCATATGAGCAATTGTAAACCTACTTTTGCCCCATCCTGTAATATAATAACTACTAGAGGCCCGGTGCATGAAAATTCATGCACTGGAGGGGGGTCCCTCAGCCTGGCCTGCCCCCTCTCACAGTCCAGGAACCCTCAGGGGCCAGAGGCAACCCGGCAATCAGGGGAAGGTGATGCCCCATTGGACCTATGCTGCTGCCACTACCGGCAGCACAAGCCTATGCCAGCCTGGTTACCTGAGCCTCGGGCGGCCCTGGGCATCTGGGCAGCTGCCATCTGAGCCTTGCCTGTGCCTTGGGCCAGCCCTGGGTGGCTGGACAGCTGACATCTGAGGCTTGCCTGTACCTCGGGTGTTGGCTGGGCAGCCGCCATCTGAGGCTTGCCTGTGCCTCGGGCCGGCCCTGGGTGGGTGGGGGACTGAGGGGACTGGGGGACTCTGGAGACAGGCACCTGCCTCCCCAGCAGTGCTGAGGGGACTGGGCGCCACCATCTTGTGGCTGTGAGCAGTGCCATCTTTGAGGGCGTGGCAGTCAAGTAGCATAGTCCCTCCTTATTGGCTGTGGACACTGCCATCTTTGAGGGTGGGGCAGTCAATTAGCATATTCCCTCCTTATCAGCTGTGGGCACTGCCATCTTTGCAATGGCGTGAGGGTCAATTATCATATTCCATCTTTATTAGATAGGATGTATGGTGCCAGGTGGGTACTAGAATTATCAGGGCGATCACTTCATAAGTTATAATTGTCTAACCACTATGTCGTACACTTGAAACTAATCCTATATAATAAAAAGCTAATATGCTAATTAGACCAAACAGCCGAACAACCTTCCAGACATCCTTCTGGATGACCTTCTGCATGAAGCCAGATCTGGGCAGCCGGCCAAGGCAGCTGAGGCTGCAAGGGCTGGCTGAGGTAGCCAGGGCTGCGAGGACCGAGCCCCTTACAGGAATTTTGTGCATCGGGCCTCTAGTATAAAATAATATTGATGTAAACTGTAATTGAAAAACAAAAAAAGAAAGAAAAAATTCCAACCATGAATAAAATTTATATTATACTGTGATCAAGTGTTCATCTCGGAATATAATATTGATTAAACATTTGAAAATTAATCACATTAACAATTTCATCTATATAGACACAAAAAAATATTTAACAAAATCCAACATCTATTTCTGATTTTTAAATTCTCAGCAAATTAGGAATAGAAGGAAATTTTCTCAGCCTCAAACTGGTAATGGATATCTATTAATAACCTACAGCTAATATCAGACATAACAGTAAAAACTTGAAAGCCTTTGCATTAAGATCCTTCCTAAACAAGACAATCATGTTGATTCCCACCACTTGCATTCAACATTATAAGGGTAGTCCTAGCCTTTGCAAGAAAGCAAGAAAAAGAAATGGCATCCACTTTAGGAAGAAAGAAGTAAAACCATCTGGCGGCTGGAAGGAAGCTTGGGTCCTGGGTGCCAGAGGGAAGCCAGTGCTGGCAGCTGGGGAAAGGACGGCCTACTCTTGCACGAATTTTGTGTATTGGGCCACTAGTTAACACATAACAATCATTTTATTTCTATTTACCAGAAATAAGCAATCAGAAATTGAAATTAAATATTTAATACCTTTCACAATTTACCAAATGAATGGAATGTTTAGGGAAATTTTAAAAAATGCATGTATGACTTCTACACTGAAAACCACAAATCATTGCTAAAAGTAAAAAAAAAAATCTAATAAATAAATATATATGACTTGTTATTAATATGTCAATTTTTCCTGAACTGATTAATATTCAACATAATTCCAGTCAAAATCCCAGTAAGCTTTTTGTAGGAATTGGAAAGTTAATCTTAAAATTCTTGTGAAAAATCAAAGGACCAAAAGGGCAAAGACATTTTAATTTTTTTTTGATATTTTCTCTGTATTGTAATTCATAACAATGTTTTAAAGAGTTAAATGCTTAACAGTATAAATTGTTAAGATAAAGCTTTGTTTTTCCTGTTTCTTCCAGGAAATAGGAAACCAATAGGAGAGTAGAGATTGTTGGTTATACTTATCAGAGCAAATATATCAGGACAGAGGAGTAAAATGGATCAAGGTCAAATAAAATAGTTATAAACTTAAAAAGTTAAATTCAGGGCATAATATAAAAAATTCGAGTTTTAGTAAGCCTTTTCTCTTTCTTCTGTACAATCTTTCTTTTTTATTTTGTATACATACATGCTTCTGAACACTGCATGAGGAGAAAACAGGTGAGGCAGGTTTTCATTGTCTTAATGCTTCATTTTGCTGCTGCTTCTGTATGTTTTCCCAAATTTTGAAAACTATCAAGTGAATTATATAATCTGGTTTTTTTTCTTTCTGGTAGTAAAAACAGTAATAACAACAATTACTACTTTTGTTAATTTAAGTTGCATGACCTATGATGTCCCAAAAGTCCTAGTTGGCTTGCAATATCCCAGTTTCTCTTCAGACAGTCCCTCTCTCTCACTCTCCATTCTCCCCTCTTCCTCTCACCCTCTGTTTCAATCTATCTTTTTCTCTTTCTCCTTCTAGCTTTCAGCACCTCTGGAGTAATACATTTCTTGGTCTCCAACCTGCCTGTGCTGTAATAAGCTCCCTCCTTTCTATGCCCCCAAAACTCTGTGCCCATGACTACCCTGCATTTATTTGATTATACTGGAGAACAGATCTTTGTATGTCAAAGTCTTCTAATAGTTTATGAGTTCTTTAGTGACCGGACACTTTTCGTGTTTTTATTACCTGTGTTTAGCAGAATGCTTGCCTCTTAATACTTAGTTTCTGCTTACTGAACTAAAGATGTAATTCCTTTAGTAATTTCTGTAAATACAACATTTGTTCCTTGGTACAGAATAAGACACCAGGGAATTTGCAATTTTAGATATGTCATGCAAACAGAGAGAGATGAAATGATTTTGTGAAATTAAAATTTAAAAAGTTTCCTTGAGAAGCAATTATTTCATGGAAACATATTCCAGGCCAAATAATTTTAGCCAAGATTACTCATTAGTGGAAAATAAAATGCTGATAAATCTAGAACATCAAGGTAGGTTATCTTTCCATCTAAATATATATTATTACAGTATTCCCAGTTGACAAAGTTGGAAGCCAAAACCATAACAACAACTTGTGTGATCCTTAATTTTCTCTCTTTTCCTCACCCCCCTCCTCATTTCAAGCTATGACCTTATTTCAACTTATTAGATTTTTTTTTTATTTAGATACCTTCTTGATGATACAGGATATCCTTAGGTTTTTGCTTTTGACTCAAACTGAGAATAAGTTTAGGAGGTGGGTTTATGCTATTTACATATCTTGTTATGAAAGAAGTTTCTTTCTTTTTTTTTTTTTTTTTTTTACTTTGCTTACTTTGTCCCAAAAAGAAGTTTCTTGACTTTTACCTTTAAAAAGTTATTTTATATTTTCTTATTTTAATACTTTGGTTTCTATATTTTGCTAACTGAACTGATCCTGTCTTGTTTGGTTTATTTATGCATTTATTAAATATTTACTAAGTGCCTGCTATTTGTGGGTAGCACTATTTTAGGAACTGAAACCATAAGAGTGAATCAAATAGACAAAAGTCCCCTTTTTCTAATGATAATGTGGAATCCTATCTAATAAAGAGGGAATATGCTAATTGACTATCATGCCCTCACAAAGATTGCAGCTCCCAAAGCCAATAAGGAGGGAATATGCTAATTGACTGCCACACCCTCAAAGATGGCAGCGCCCACAGCCACAAGATGGCGGCGCCCAGTCCCTCAGCCCTGCCGGGGCAGCAGGTGCATGGCATGGCTGGGCCCGCCTGTGGGCGGGTCCGGCCGCTCTGTGCACCTGCCTCCATAGTCCCCCAGTCCCCTCAGCTCCCCAGCCGCACAGGGCCGGCTCGAGGCACAGACAAGCCTCAATGGCGGCTTCCCAGCCACCCAGGACCACCCGAGGCTCAGGTAACCAGGATCAGCCGAGGCTTGCGCTGCTGGCACTGGCAGCAGCAGAGATGTGATGGGGGTGTCGCGATCGCTGGGTTGCCTCCTGCCCTTGAGGGCTCACAGACTGTGAGAGGGGGCAGTCTGGGCCGGCGGGAAGGAGGGGCCTTGGGCAGTGGACTGACTGGCCCTGCCCCCAATCAGGGTGAGGGTGGAAAATGGAGTCAGACCAGCTGGAGGGAAGGGCGGTGGGTGGGCAGTTGGCCATCTGTCCACACCCAGATTGGGGTAGCGGAGACCAATCGGGGGTGGGGCCAGCCTGGGGTGGGGCTGCAGGAGGTTGGCCAGCTGCAGTGGGTATCATAGTGACCGGTCGTTCTGGTCATTCCTGTCGTTCCAGTGTTCTGGTTGCTGGCTTTTTATATATATAGATATTTTTCCACTTTATAGTAGTTAACTTTAAAATTTTATGTAGCCTTTGTAAAAGTCTATTTCTTAATTTATTTTCCTTTTAGATAATATGAGCCCCATAACCCCAGGAGAGAGAGTTTTAAATTCACTTCTTTGTTGTTGATGGTTTACAATAGCAAATTTAGCCTATATTTCTTAACTCTTCCACTTTAGGTAACAGCTATATTCTGCTAAGCCAGAATATAAAAGTATTGACTCCATTGTCCTAACTCTCCTTCTGCTTCCATTCCCTCAGATACTGAGTTTCACTTTTATTTTGCAAGTTTTAAGTCAGTGATGGCAAACCTATGACACGTGTGTCAGCACTGACACGTGTAGCCATTTCTGATGAAACATGCCGAGGATGAAACATTTGCTGCTCCTGAGGATGAAACATTTGCGACTAGTCTTGGAGTTAGTTTTTTCCTCAAAGTGACACACTACCCGAGTTATGCTCAGTTTTTTGGCGAAGTTCGACACACCAAGCTCAAAAGATTGCCCATCACTGTTTTAAGTTGTCAAAGTGTACACATTAATTTTTGTACACTTTTGTACATATTTACCTATATTTTAGTCTTTAAAATATTATTTTGTATTAGTTTTAGGTGTACAGAATAATGTTAGACTATCATATACTTCACAAAGTACTCCCCAGATATTTCTAGTACCCACATGGCACTATACATAGTTATCACAATACTAGAGGCCCGGTGCACGAATTCATGCACTTTGAAAGGAAATTAATTAGAATAAATACTTTAATATCACTATTCGCCCATTCTCTATAATAGCAGTGTCAACTAAATTCATGATCGTCAATGACAGATGGAAATACACATGTGTGATTGGCGCCAGCGAGAGCTTTATATATGTAGATACACTTGCTTAATTAGACCTGCTTTCTGATTTAGCTAAACTTTTTCCAGCCCAGTGACACACCTCAACTTCTCTTTCAGGTAATTGTCAGCAACACAGCAGTAAATATTAACATGAAGCACATTATTATTGTAGATCACCCAGGGAGAACAAAGGGTGAAATATATAACTGTAGCAGTGTTTGACTATATTCTGTGCAATGAAAAAACCTGAAGTCATTTTCAAGTTCCACTATTTCTTACTTCTTTTCAGTCAGGTCAAGTTTCTAAACTTTTTAAAGCTCCATTTTCCACCTAATGAAAAGAAAATAGGATTCTACCGAGTCTCCTATCTACCTACTCCAGGACTTCTGTGAGGATCAAATGAAATGAGGCATGTGAAAACGCATCACAGACATTTGGTTAAAGTTTAAGATGTTTGCATCTGGATATAAAGCAAGTTGTGTTCCTGGGCTGAAGAAACTCCAAGGAGGCTAGTTGCTAGGGAGAGCAATCTGGGCATTGCTACATGATACCCACAGCCAACGTTTCGGGCTGTGCTGGGCTGTGGGCTGCATTTTGCACCATGTGTCTTGGCAGCATTGGCTTCAATTTGGTGGGGTGTCGCTCTTAGGTGGTAGCGGGGCTTGTGTCCCACTTGGGGGAAGCCGAATGTTGCTCTATGGGCACCAGGTCTGTAGTGCCATTTATTGTTAAATGGCCTGTCACTAGGAAGAGGAAGTCAGGTGTTGCTATGTGACATCATTAGCCATTGCCCAAAGTCACCATTTCTGGGCTGGGCTGGGCTGGGCTGTGGGTCGCATTTTGCGCCATGGGGTCTCAGAAGTGAAGGCTGCAATTTGGTGGGCTGTCACTCCAGGGTGGTGATGGGGCCTGTGTCCCACTTGGGGGAAGCCAAGTGTTGCTTTGTGGGCACCAGGTCGATGGTGCTATTTCTTTGTAAATGGCCAGTGCGTGTCACAGCAGCCCCTGCATTGAGTGTCTGCCCCATGGTGGTCAGTGCACATCATAGCGATCAGTTGGACAGTTGGAAGAACGCATGGCATATAAGCCTTTTATATAGAGAGATTTTTAAAATTATTTATTGTTTAAAGTATTACATATACTATTACATAGGTCTCCTTTTTCCCCCATTGACCTCTTCTCAGTCACCTCCACCCCCACGCATATGCCCTCCCCACTTTAGTGTCTGTGTGCATTGGTTATGCTTATGCATGCATACAAGTTCTTTGGTTGATCTCTTACCCCGCCCCTCCCGCCTTTCTTCTGAAGTTTGACAGTCTGTTCGATGCTTCTCTGTCTATGGATACATTTTTGTTCATTAGTTTATGTTGTTAATTACTAGTATATTCCACAAATGAGTGCGATCATGTGCTATTTATCTTTCTTCGACTGGCTTATTTCACTTAGCATAATGCTCTCCATGTCCATTCATGTTGTTGCAAATACCAAGAGTTCTTTCTTTTTTACAGCAACATAAAATTCCACTGTGTAGATGTACCACAGTTTTTAATCGACTCATCAACTGATGGGCACTTAGACTGTTTCCAAATCTTAGCTATTGTAAATTGTGCTGCTATGAACATAGGGGTGCATATATCCTTTCTGATTGGTGTTTCTGGTTTCTTGGGATATATTCCTAGAAGTGGGACCACTGGGTCAAATGGGGGCTCCATTTTTAGTTTTTTGAGGAACCTCCATACTGTTTTACACAGTGGCTGCACCAGTCTGCATTCCCACCAGCAGTGCATGAGGATTTCTTTTTCTCCATATCCTCAGCGTTTGTTGATTTGTTGATGATAGCCATTCTGACAGGTATGAGATGGCACCTCATTGTCATTTTGATTTGTATCCCTTGGATGATTAGTGACTTGGAGCATGTTTTCATATCTCTCTTGGCCCTCTGTATGTCCTCTTTCGAAAAGTGTCTATTTAAGTGTCTTTGCCCATTTTGTGATTGGATTGTATATCTTCCTTTTGTTAAGATGTATGAGTTCCCTATAAATTTTGGAGATTAGGCCCTTCTTGGACATAACATAGGCAAATATGTTCTCCTATGCAGTGGACTTTCTTGTTTTGTTGATAGTATCTTTTGTTGTGCAGATTCTTTTTATTTTGATGTAGTCCCATTTGTTTATTTTCTCTTTAGTCTCCATTGCCCTAGGAGCTGTATCGGTGAAGATATTGCTTTGGCATATGTCTGAGATTTTGCTCCCTATAGATTCTTCTAAGATTTTTATGGTTTCCCGTGTTACATTTAAGTCCTTTATCCATTTTGAGTTTATTTTTCTGTATGGTGTAAGTTGGTGGTCTAGTTTTATTTATTTGCATTTATCTGTCCAATTTTCCCAACACCATTTATTGAAGAGACTGTCTTGACTCTATTGTATGCTTTTGCCTCCTTTGTCAAATAGTAATTGAGCATAATGGCTTCGGTTGATTTCTGGGTTCTCTGTTCTGTTCCATTGATCTATATGTCTATTCTTGTGCCAGTACCAGGCAGTTTTGAGAACAGTGGCTTTATAATATAGCTTGATATCTGGTATTGTGATCCCTAGAACTTTGTTCTTCTTTATCAAGATTGCTGTGGCTATTCAGGATCTTATTATATTCCATATGAATTGTTGCAGAGTTTGTTCTAGATCTTTGAAATATGCCATTGGTTTTTTAATGGGGATTGCATTAAATCTATAGATTTCTTTGGGAAGTATGGACATTTTATTTATTTATTTATTTATTTTTTAGTTACTTTATTGATTAAGGTATCACATATTTGTCATCAAAACCCCCCCGTTCCCTTTCCAAACTCCCCCACATGCATGCCCCCCCTCCCCCTGTTGTCCGTGATCACTGGTTAGGCTCATATGCAAGCACACAAGTCCTTTGGTTGATCTATCTCCCTTGTCCCCACCCTCCCCTACCTTCCCTCTGAGGTCTGACAGTCTGATCAATGCTGTTCTTGTTCTTTAGTCTATGACGTTCATCTTAATAATGTTTATTCTACCAATCTGTGAACATTGTATGGTATTCCATATGTTTATGCCTTCCTCTATCTCTTTTTTTCAGTGTCCTGTAGTTTTTGAGTACAGATTTTTTACCTCCTTAATTAAGTTTATTCCTAGGTATCTTAAATTTTTTGTTGCAATGGTAAATGAGATATTTTTTTTAGTTTCTCTTTCTGTGAGTTCATTATTGGTGTATAAAAAAGCCATAGATTTCTTGCTGTTCATTTTGTATCCTGCTACATTTCCAAAGTCATTTATTATGTCTAGTAGTTTTTTCATGGAGTCTTTATGGTTTTCTATGTACAATATCATGTCATCTGTGAATAATGACAGTTTTACTTCCTCTTTTTCAATTCGGATGGATGCCTTTTGTTTCTTCTTCTTGTCTGATTGAAATGGCTAGCACTTCCAGTACTATGCCAAAAAGAAGTGGTGAGAGTGGGCTTCCCTGTCTTGTACCTGTTGTTAGGGGAAATGGTTTTAGTTTTGCCCATTGAGTGTGATATTGTCTGTAAGTGTGTCATATAAGGCTTTTATTATGTTGAGGTATGATCCCTCTGTTCCCACTTTGCTGAGAGTTTTTATCAAGAAAGGGTGTTGGATTTTGCCAAATGTTTTTTCTGCACCAATTATGATTATGCAATTTTTATCTCTCAGTTTGTTTATGTGATATATCACATTTATTTATTTGCAGATATTGTACCATCTTGGCATCACTGTAATAAATCCCGCTTGGTCACGGTGTGTGATCTTTCTAATGTAATGCTGGACCTGAATTGTTACAATTTTGTTGCGGATTTTAAAATCCATGATCACCACAGATATTGACCTGTAATTCTCTTTCTTTGTAGTGTCTTTATCTAGTGTTGGGATCAGAGTAATGGTAGTTTCATAGAAAGAGCTTGGACATGCTCCTTCCTCTTGAATTTTTTTAATTGTCTTAGGACAGTGGTCTGCAAACTGCGTCTTGCAAGCCACATGCGGCTCGCGAGCCATGGTTTACCGCTCTGTTGACTAATGAGTTTGCTGACCACTGTCTTAGGAGAATAGGTTGTAGTTCTTCTTTGAATGTTTGGTAAAACTCCCCTGTGAAGCCGTCTGGCCCAGGGCTTTTGTTGGTTGGAAGCTTTTTGATTACTGATTCAATTTCCTCCATAGTTATCAGACTATTCTGATTTTTTTATTTTTTCTCATTGAGTTTTGGAAGGTAGTATTTTTCTGGAAATATGTCCATTTCATCTAGGTTGACCAGTTTTTTGGAATAGTGTTGTTCATAGTATTTTTTAAACAATCCTTTGTATTTCTTTGGGGTCTGTTGTTATTTCATCTCTTTCATTTCTGATTTTGTTTATTTGGGTCCTTGTTCTTTGCTTCTTGATGAGCCTGGCTAGAGGTTCATCAATCTTGTTTATCCTTTCAAAGAACCAGCTCTTGGTTTCATTGATCTTTTGTATTTTTTTTTGTATCTATATCATTTATTTCCACTTTGATCTTTATTATTTCCTTCCTTCTGCTCACTCTGGGATTTTCTTGTTGCTCTCTTTCTAAGTCTTTAAGTTGTAGAGTTAGGTACTTTATTACCAGTTTTTCTTGTTTTTTGAGGTAGGCCTGTAATGCTATGAACTTCCCTCTCCAGACTGCTTTCACTGTGCCCCATATATGTTGGACTGTTTTGTTTACATTGTCATTTGTTTCCAGGATGTTTTTTATTTCTTCTTTCATCTCTTTGGTAACCCAGTCATTACTGAATAACTTTCTATTTAGCCTCCAAGTGTTTGAATTCTTTATTGTTTTTATTGTAGTTTATCCTATCTAATAAAAGAGTAATATGCAAATCATCACTCTGCTACACTCACAAGCCACGCCCCAGCCACGCCCACCAGCCAATCAGAGTGAGTATGCAAAGTAAACCAAAAACATGGCGGCAGCCCCACCCTCCAGCCTCTCCGGGCCTCTGCCCCATGATCCCAGGCTGCAGCCAGCCTCAGAAGCCTCACGTCTGCCTGCCCACATCCTGGGGAGATGGAGAAACCGGGCCCCAGAGCCTGAGGCTGGGTGCAGCCCAGGAGATGAAGAAGCCGCCTGCCCCATGATCCCAGGCTGCAGCCAGCTGGAGAAGCCACCTGCCCCATGTCCGCCCACCCCACGTCCTTGGGAGACGGAGAAACTGGGCCCCAGTACCTGAGGCTGGCTGCAGCCACGGAGACCAAGAAGCCGCCTGCCCCGTGATCCCAGGCCTCAGCCAGCTGGAGAAGTGGTTCACCCCATGTCCTGGGGGAGACAAGAAACTGGGTGCCAGTGCCTGAGGCTGGCTGCAGCCCAGGAGATGAAGAAGCCGCCTGCCCCATGATCCCAGGATACAGACAGCTGGAGAAGCCACCCACCCCATGTCCACCCGCCCCATGTCCCGGGGGAGATGGAGAAACCGGGCCCCAGTACCTGAGGCTGGCTGCAGCCCGGGAGATGAAGAAGCCACTTGCCCTATGATCCCAGGCTGCAGCCAGATGGAGAAGTTGCCCCCACTGCATCTGAGGGAAGATGGAGAAGCCACCCGCCTGCAGTCCAGGTGCCAGCACCTGCAGCTGGCTATAGCCTGGTAGATGGAGAAGCCACCCACCCTGCAGTCCTGGGCACCAGCACCTGTGGCTGGCTGTGGCCTGGGAGACAGAGAAGCTGCCCACCCTGCGGTCCTGGGTGCCAGCACTTGCAGCTGCAGCACAGGTGAAGCCACCTGCCCACCATCCCCTGAGGCTGCAGCCAGCCTGGGCACCTTTGGCTGACCAGAGGGAGGGAAGCCCGGATCCCGGATGCCTGTGGTTGGCTGGAGGAGGGAATCCTGGGTACTGGGTGCGGGCCAAGGCAGAGGTGGTTAGGGACAATCAAGCCAGCAGGGGAGCAGTTAGGGACAATCAGGCTGGCAGGCAGAAACAGTTAGGGGCAATCAGGTAGGCAGGCGAGCAGTTAGGAGCCAGCAGTTCTGAACTGTGAGAGGGATGTCCAACTGCTGGTTATCCCACGAGGGGTCCCAGATTGGAGAGGGTGCAGGCCAGGCTGAGGGACACCCTCCCCGCTGCCCCCCGTGCACGAATTTCGTGCACCGGGCCTCTAGTTTCTAATATTATGCCATTGTGAGCTGAGAAGATGCTTGATATGATTTCAATCGTATTGTATTTGCCTGTGTCCCAATATGTGGTCTATTTTTGAAAATGACCCATGTGCACTTGAGAGGAATGTATATTCTGTAGCTTTGGTGTGAAATGTTCTGAAGATGTCAATTACATCCATCTGATCTAGTGAGTCATTTAGGATTGCTGTTCATTTGCTGATTTTTTGTCTAAAGGATTTGTCCAGTGATGTCAATGGGGAATTAAAGTACCCTACTATGATTATATTGCTGTCAATCTCTCTCTTGATATCTTCCAGAAGTTTTTTTGTTTTGTTTTTTCGTGTATTTGGATGCTCCTGAATTGGGTGCATATATGTTTACCAGAGTTATATCTTCTTGTTATACCTATCCCTTTAATAGTATGCAGTGGCCTTCCTTATCTCTTGTTATGGCTTTCACTTTGATGTTTATTTTGTCAGATATAAGTATTGCTACCCCAGCTATTTTTTTTTTTTCATTTCCATTTGCCTTAAAAATATTTTTTCATCCTTTCCTTTCAGTCTGTGTGAACTCCTTGTTCTGAGGTGGATCTCTTGTAGACAGCATGTATATGGGTCATGTTTTCTTATCCATTCAGACATTCTATGTCTTTTGATTGGAGCATTTATTACATTTATGTTTAAAGTTATTATTGATAGGTCCTTGTGTGTAGCCATTTCTATTCTTTATGCCTATGTTCCTTCTTCTCTTTCTATTTCTTCTTTACAATAGTACCTTTAGAATTTCTTTCATTGCTGGCTTGTATTGATAAACTCCCTTAGCCTTTTTTTGTCTGTAAAGTTCCTAATTTCCCCTTCAATTTTGATTGATAGCCTTGCTGGATAGAGTATTCTTGGATTCAGTACTTTTTTTTGCATCACTTTGTATACTTAATTTCATTCCCTTCTGGCCTGATGTGTTTCTGCTGAAAAATCATTTGATAATCTAATGGGAGATCTGTTATAGTTAACTGTCTGTCTCTCCTTTGCAGCCTTTAAGAATCTCTCTTTGTCGTTAACATTTGCTATTGTAATTATGACTTGTTTTGGTATGGGTCTTTTTGGGTTCATCTTTTTTGGAACTCTCGGTGCTTGTGTAACTTTTTCTTCTCCAAATCCAGGAAGTTTTCTGTCATTATTTCTTCAAATAGGTTTTCTATTCCTTGGTCCTCTTTTTGTCCTTCTGGATACCCCTATTATACACATTTTACTTACTTTCATGTTGTCCCAAAGCTCCCTTAACCTCTCCCCCTGCTTTCTATTTTTTTTTCTCCAATAGCTGTTCACATTGGGTGTGTTTCTCTGCCCTATCTTCTAACTCACTAATTCGGTCCTCCACCTCTTCCAGTCTACTGTTGAAACCTTCCATACTCTTTTTTATTGTAGCTATATAATTTTAATTTCCTCTTGATTCTTACTGGTATGTAAGTCGTTGATTTTCTCAATTCACCTGGTTTATGAATTGTATGACCCTTACTCTGAATTCCCTTTTCTGACACATTGCATACCTCTGTTTCATTTAGTTCTTTTTCTGACAATTCCCCCTTTTCTTTACTTGTGGGGGTTGTTTCTTTGTCTCCCCATTTTTGCTGTCTCAGTCTGGCCCTGGGCACCTCACTTGGGGTTTGAGAGGTTGAAGAACCTATCAGGGCAATGGTCTGGAAATCACTAGCCCAGCGGCTGTGCCTGCCTTGAGTCTCATGCCTTTATGGTCTCTACTCTGAGTTGTATCCCTTTCTCCTACTGATCTGGTCCCTCAGTTGTTTACTTCAGATACTTGGTGTGGTGGAAGTGAGGCCACAGTTCCTCTTATGTGCAACTCCCTGTGAGCATCCAGTGCCCTCTGGCATGCAGTTTACTGAGTGGCCCAGCACCTGTGGCAGGGTGGCACCTTAGATCCCACTGCAGAACACTTGCTGCACGGTTTTGTGGTCACTGGTTAGGCACACTGGCTTGGTCCAGGTCACCGCAGAAACACTTTCCTATGGCCCAGAGTGAGGCATGTGCTAGGTTGCTCTGGGTAACCCCTGCAGGATTGTCCCAAGGTCTGGGGACAGGTGTGTGCAGGTTGCTCTGAGTCACATAGTTCCTGCTTTCTTATAGCCTGAAGTGGATGTGGAGTGAGACACACGCTGGGTTACTCCAGTTTGCCCCTCCTCAGTATAGAGCAGGGGCGGTTGCCTTGGGTTGCTCAGTCCATATTCCCTGTCACCCAGAGTGAGGTGTGCATTTGTTGCTCCAGATGGCCTCAGCAGGACTGTAATAAGGGCCCAGGTGGAGGGGGCATGGGTTTCTCTGGGTCACACAGTCAGGGCTCCCCTGTGGTGTGCTCTGGGCTGCTCTGGGTTGCCCCAGCAACAGGTCCCGGTGTTGAGGGTGGAGCAGGTTCCAGTGACGGGTGGCTTCGGATCAGGCTAGCAACATGGTTCTGGTGTCCAGGGTGGAAGTGGGGCACAGGTTTCCCCCTGGTTTGCACTCTCTGCAGGGTCTTGGAGCCGGATCCTAGGATGCTGGGTCCCAGCAGGCTGGTGAGGAGGCCTTGTGTGGGAGCTCACTCTGAAAGCCGCACACTCCCTGCAGATGTCTGGGAGCCTGTCAGGAGGTACTTACACCACTCACTGCCAGGGCACAGTGATCGTTCCACACAGGTTGTGGCTGGCAAGCTGCGTTCTCTAAGTGTCCGCTACCTTCCTTATTGAAAATTGTCTCCTCAGCTGTGTCTAATTTTTTAATTCAGGGTGGATGTTCTGACATTTAGTTGCTTTTGTGGCATGGCCCTAAGAGGAGGTACATGACACTGCTGCCTATTTGGCTGCTATTTTTCTTTATCAATATTACTGATTATATTCCCTGTGCTGTACTTGCATCTTTTGGACTATTTTGTCACTACCAACTTGTACTTCTTAATCCCTTCACCTTTTTCACCCCATTCCCCCAAGCCTCTTTCTTCTGGCAATCATCAGTCTTTCTTTTCTCCGTATCTTTGTGTCTGTTTTTACTTGTATTTGGATTAGTGCTCTGTGTGAGTAGATCCAGTGATCACCATCAGTCTATTATACCATGGCTATGGTCAACCTGAAGTTTACTGTGGTTGTTTTATTTTATTTTATTTATTTACTAGAGGCCCGGTGCACAAAATTTGTTCATGGGGAGGGTGTGTCCCTCACCCCAGCCTGCACCCTCTCCAATCTGGGATCCCTCTCACAATCCAGAACTGCTGGCCCCCAACCACTCACCTGTCTGCCTGCCTGATTGCCCCTAACAGCTTCTGCCTGCCAGCCTGATCACCCCATAGCCATTCCCCTGCCAGCCTGATCGACGCCCAACTGCTCCCCTGCCAGCCTGATTGCCCCTAATTGCCCTCCCCTGCTGGCCTGGTAACTCCTAACTGCCCTCCCCTGCTGGCCCAGTCACCCCTAACTGCCCTACCCTGCTGGCCTGGTCACCCCTAACTGCCCTCCCCTGAAGGCCTGGTCGCCCCCAACTGCCCTCCCATACTGGCCCAGTCACTCCTAACTGCCCTCCCTTGCCAGCCTGGTCACCCCTAACTGCCCTCCCCTGCCGACCTAGTTGCCCCCAACTGCCCTCCCCTGCAGGCCTGGTCCCCCCCAACTTCCATCCCCTGCAGGCCTGGTCACCCCCAACTGCCCTCCTCTGCCAGCCATCTTGTTGCAGCCATCTTGTGTCCACATGGGGGTGGCCATCTTTGACCACATGGAGGCAGCCATCTTGTGTGTTGGAGTAATGGTCAATTTGCATATCACCTCTTTATTATATAGGATTTTATCAAGAAGTTCTTAGGGCTTATTATGCTATGAACTCTTGAATATTTGTGATTGTATGTACATTTTCCTTACATTTGAATACTAACTTGCACCCAGATTCATTTCCCTCTGGGAAGAGAATCTGCAACTAAGATTCTGGGTGCCCTCAGAATAAACAGTACCTCATTACTTTTCCTCAGTATAAACATACCTCTATCCATTCCTTTCTAAATTGGGATCATGCCTCATTTCTTGGGTACCACATATACTTATAGTTGAAGTTTCAAATGAGGACAGAAGGCAAAAGTGGTTGGTTGTTGCCTAAAACCCCATGAAGGATGACTTTTAACAACGTTCAGCTCTTAACCTCAGCACTGTATAATAAGTCTCAGTGACCCATAGAAACTAAAGAACAAATTAAAATTTTAGTTTTTAAAATTATGAACATATAAAGCATAATTTTTACTAAGAGTAAATTGCTCTTATTGACATGACAATCACAGTTTTTCACTGGATATGTATTTCTATTGGAAGATAATTATCATCAGAAATACAATTACTGAATTTTTTTTATCAAACCAAAGAAGTTGGATAATATTTGGAAATATTACTCATTGAAAATAGTAGAAGGTAATCTTCCCCACTTGAGGAACAAGCTTTTCAATTAGACCAGAAATTGTTGTTTTGTTTGTTTGATTGATTTTTGTTTTAATTCTGTTTTTGTTTTGCCTGAGTAGTATATTCAGCTTGCACACAGGACAAACTAGGCATTAGTGTTAATTTTCCTGGAAGCCGTCCTCAACAAATGATAATCAGAGTTAGTGAAAAAAATACCCTGTTTGCTTGATTGTTTGGTTGGAGTAATTGTGAGGCTTGTTCTGTACTATCTCATGTTGCACCATGGGACTGAATTCCCATTTTCCAAATTGATTGATGTCACATTCTTTTTGGCTTTCTTTTTTTCACTATCTTGCTTTTTCTCTTCCCTACCATTTTTCCTTAATCACTTCTTAATTTACAGGCATTTAAATCTTCACCTCAATATCTGCTCTTTGGAGAACCTAAAGTAAGATAAAAGAATACTACCTGCTCATTACAGCCAACAACAACAAAAAAAAATTAAAATACCTCTCCTTGTAAGTATTAGAAACATTATTTGCAACTTGGAAAAAGGAAAAATTATTACTAAGTGTCCTTTCAATGCAGTCCGGGGCTTGACATATTATCAACTGGGCCATTTCACAACACTGTTGGAGCAGAGGTTGATTTGTAAACTTTTGTCCAGAAGAGATCAAACAATTTCTGTTCAATGATATAGATAGTGCTAAAGGTTACAATTTGTTTCCCTGCAAAACATTAATGAATTCTATATATAAGACAGCAATCTTATACTGACATTTTTAATTAAAGTGTTTACTTTCACACAATGCTTTAAAATAGACTTTACTTTAACATTATATTGGCTACCTATTTAATTAAGAAATAGGATAAGATTTTTGGCATGTGTTATTTTTTTATTGTCAGATAGTCATATTTTATAATTTTAGAGAATTATACTTTAACACAAAGGAGACAAATATAAATAACAATAACAGTATACAGTGTATATACAGAATATATAATACATATATCATACATATTTTGCATCATCTATAATAATAAAAGCGTAATATGCTAATTAGACCAGATGTCCTTCTGGACGAAGCTGGGGCTGCAAGGGAAGCCTGGGTCCCAGGTGTCTGCCAGCGGCCAGAGGGAAGCCAGTGCCAGCAGCCAGGGGAAGGAAGGCCTACTCTTGCATGAATTTCATGCATTGGGCCTCTAATATATATATTAGGGGAGGGCAGTTAGGGGGGACTAGGCCTGCAGGGGAGGGCTATTTGGCCAGATTATTATGTGTTCAGAGATCATAGTAATCTGGCCACTCAGTATATATATATATATATATATACACACACACACAGAGTCAAAGGCTGCATAACAACAATTTAATCAACAATTGACTGCATATACAATATATATATATATATACCCTATCTAATAAAAGAGTAATATGCAAATTGACTATCACTCCAAACACACAATATGGCCAGCAGGGGAGGGCAGTTGGGAGGGACCAGGCCTGCAGGAGAGGGAAGTTGGGGGCGACTGGGCCTGCAGGAAAGGGCAGTTGGAGGTGACCCAGGCCTGCAGGGGAGAGCAGTTGGGGGGGACCAGGCCTGCAAGGGACGGCAATTGGGGGCGATCAAGCCTGCAGGGGAGGGCAGTTAGGGGGGACTAGGCCTGCAAGGGAGGGCTATTTGAGGGGACCCAGGCCAGCAGGGGAGGACAGTTAAGAGCGATGAGACTTGCAGGGAAGGGCAGTTAGGGGTGACCGGGTCAGCAGGGGAGGGCAGTTGGGGGGACTAGGCCTCCAGGGGAGGGCAGTTGGGGGGACCAGGCTGGCAAGGGAGGGCAGTTAGGGGCAATCAGGCTGGCAGGGAAGTGGTTAGGGGGTGATCAGGCTGGCAGGCAGAAGCAGTTAGGGGCAATTAGGAAGGCAGGCAGACGAGCAGTTGGGAGCCAGCAGGCCTATTGGGATTGAGCCTAAAAGGGCAGTCCGACATCCCTCGAGGGGTCCCAGATTGGAGAGGGTGCAGGCTGGGCTGAGGGGACACAACACTTTGTGCACAAATTTCGTGCACCAGGCTTCTAGTGTATATATCACACACATACACACTGAGTGGCCAGATTATTATGATCTCTGAATGCATAATAATCTGGCCACTCAGTGTATATTCTATATAATAAAAGGCTAATATGCAAATTGTCCCCTCTACCAGGAGTTCAACCAGCAGGCAGGCCAGCCAACCACCCATGTCCCCTCTCCCTGGCCAGGCTGGCCAGACCCTACCCATGCATGAATTCATGCACCAGACCCCTGTAATATATATATATATATATATATATATATATATATATATATATATATATATATATATATATATATATATATATATATATATATATATATATATATATATATATACATATATATATATATATATATATATATATATATATATATATATATATATACACACACACACACACACACACACACACACACACACACACAATGGTGATCCCAGAAAATTATAATGGTGCATGACCATAAATATATAATTATATCTGATGGGTGTTTGAAAAAAGAATAAAGCTGGATAGAGGTTAGAGATTAATGGATTGGGGAAATATGCTATTTTATACAAAGTGGTTGAGAAGGCATCTGAATGGAGGCCTGAAGGAATAAAAATGCATAATCAAAGCACAAGGCAAATAAATAAACAAACAAAAACCAGCAAATGTGAAAACCCTGAAGTAAGACTGTGTACTTGACAAATTTAAGTAATATCAGGAAGACCATTGTGTTGATAAATTGCATGAGTTTTGGTGGAGGAAAGGTAGGTGATGAGGACAAAGAAGTAATGTGAACCAGATCACATATGTCCTTCTATGTTTCTTCAACGATGTTGGCTTATTCATTATGTGAAACAGAAAGAAACCATTGGAGAATGTTGAGCAAGAGTGATGTAATCCATTGTTTCTAAAGAATCCTAAAGGCTGTGCTATTGAGATTGGGGCTAGAGCAGATGCAGAGAGACCATTTAGGATACCTTGTTTTTGCATTTTCAATTTTGGCACCCAGTGTTGGTGTCCTGGAACCAGGTGACTATGATAGCTAAGAGGAATCTGATTCTGAGTAAATTTTGAGGTAGAACCAACATAACTTTTTCTGATAATTGGGTGTGATTTATGAGAATGAGTATCATTCTCAAATAAGGCATGGCTTCTCAATGAAGTTTTTATTTTAATAATAGTTATGATAAATCCAATTACAGCCACGTGCCGCATAATGGCATTTCAGTCAAAGACAGAAATCATATATAACAGTGGTCCCATCTATAATAATAAAAACATAATATGTTAATTAGACTGGACATCCTTCTGGACAACTTTCCAGATGAAGCTGGGGCTGTGAGGGAAGCCCAGGTCCAGGGTGCTGGAGGGAAGCCCTGGTCCTGGGTGCCAGAGGGAAGCTGGTGCCGGCAGCTGGGGAAGGAAGGCCTACTCTTGCACAAATTTTGTGCATCAGGCCTCTAGTAAGAATATAATGAACTGAAAACTTTCCATTGCCTAGTGGCCCCAAAAATTAAATGGAAAGAAATAATTATAATGCTAAGCTTATCTGTAATAAAATAAACATATACTTTTGGAAAGACATCTAGAATGTCTTAGCTTGCTCCTTTAGAAAGCAGAGATAAAGATTACGCTGGTACCAGTATGTTTTGGAAGCACAGGCCCAGGGAGGTAAAGCTAAGAAAAAATAAATTGAAGTAAAAAAAGAGAACATGCAAAGCAAGGCAAGTGATATGTCATTCTTCCAGCCATGGCTTCATGACCAGCTGGGAAATACAGAAAGGATCTATCAGCAGCCTGTTCAGCATGTGGGCCTTCTCCACTCAGACCAGTCCACCAAATAAGGTAGAGAAATGTATCCACTCAACTTCCTTTTATATTTCAGTTCTCATTACTCAAGATACAACTCCTAAACAACTGGGTCGCATTTCCAGCTTCTTTGTGGCTAAGAAGCCAGAAACTACACCATGCATTGAAGTGTTTTATTCAAGACCAAGAGAAGAGTGATACAAATGTCCCAAAATGACAGAGAAATTAGAAAGCTCAGAGTATTTGAGGAGGCATATAAAGTTTATGTTTCAACACAAAGAAAGATAGGTCAAAAGAATAGATTGCTCTGTGATGCTTCTTTATCCTTAACTCATATAAAGCATTAAAGGAGTAAAAGAGAGAAGATCTCAGGAAAAAAGTAGTGTCCTAAATTTAGGGCAAAATACAAATGTTTGGAATAAAATAGTTCAAGCAAGTGCAGCCCAAGTAAGTCTAGTCTAAGCAAGGGCATGGCAAATCCAGGTTAGACTTAGGTCAGTATCTATATTTTTAAAGTTAAACCCACGGGGAAATTGAAATATAAACGTGAGAATCCCAGGTAAAAGTCAATGGGTGTTGTAACAGAAGTTGAAATACATAAGAAAAAAGAATTTCACAAAGGAGACAGCAAAACAAACAAACTAGACAGACCCTAGGAAAAGGGCTAATTGGATAGAGAATTGACATCTATGAACCCATGGAAATGAGGAGAAGGGAGTTAAGTATATGCCATTACTTCTCAATGAAGTTTTTGTTTTAATAATAGTTATGATAATAATATAAACTCTTCTTTATTCCATACTTACTTGCCAAGCTTTATAGAATCTTTATCTCTATTAACACATTTTATTCTCTCCTTGCTAGTATTTATGAGACAGGTACAGTTATTATCTCATTTTACAAATGAAAAATGGAGACACAGAAAAGACAAATTTCCCAGGTTACACAACAAAGTAAGAAGCAAAGCCAGGCTTTTAACCCAGGCAGGCAGACTCAGGGCACGAGGAAGAGGGGGGCTGGCTGCACTCATTTCGTGTTTCCCAAAATGGACACTGTATTATTCCCAAGGAAGCTCCTCAGAAAGTCCAGGAATAAATGCTTGGTCATATTTTGTGCAGACTTGAAAGGCATCTGGGGTTAGTAAATATGTTTCTCCAATTCCCTTAACATAAATTTAATACACAAATTCCCAAATAAATAAAATAGGATGCTAAATTATGTTAATGGCCATGAATTCTTAGGGGAATTTTCACATCCTCATATATCATGTATTAGTTGAAATCACCTATTTTATTTATTCATTTACTTATTTAATTTAAAATATGTTTTTATTGATTTCAGAGAGAGGAAGAGAGAGAACTATCAATGAGAGAGAAACATCAATTGGCTGCCTCCTGCATGACCCCTACTGGGGATCAAGCCCACAACCCCGGCTTGTGCCCTGACCAGGAATCTAACCAGTGACCTTTTGGTGCATGAAAAGATGCTCAACCAACTGAGCCACACCGGGTGGGCTGAAATCACCTATTGACAAAATATCCAGTACTGTTCACAATGACAAATACTGAAAATAAAAAGAGAAGAAAGCAAATAAAACCTTCCCATAACTTAGAAATTTTATTACTCAGACAAGTTGAAGTCATCAACAACTGAGGAATAATGTGAAAAGTAAATGTTTCAACACCACAGGGGAAAGGCTACAACTTTAATTTTTTTTTCTTCTCAAATATTTCATTTTATTATTTATTTATTTACTTATTTACTTATTTTTACTTATTTTTGCCATGAGGAGATCCCTTTTCTTTTAAAATACCTGAACCAGTGGGAATTGTGATACATTTCATATGACAAACCATTGTAATGTTGCTGGAATGCTTCTCTCCAGATTGTCTAGGCACCTTTTGAGAGAGTTCCTCCCATATTAAAAGAAATGTTTCTAGACTATATTTAAGATTTTGCTCTCTTCAAGATATTATACTGAGATCTGCTACTTTAAAGATTTCTTGAATAATTTAAAATAAGATAAAAGGGTGCTTTACAGGGACCTTGTTTTTGATAGCAATTAAATATAAGCTAGCTTTCTCACTTCCACAGTGTTATTAGGAAGCTGTTTACAATTTAAATTTAAAGCAAGGATTGATCTGAATATTTTAACTTCAAAGCGTTAATAATCACTTGTAAAAATCTTTATATGACATTTTTTATCTTTTATACTTAGAACAGAAAGAATGTTGCCCTTTTGAAGAAAATTATGTAAGAGCAAGTATGAACTTCTACTTCATGTTGGATATAAAAACTAATAAAGACATCCATAGCCATCATAAAACTAAGTTTATTTGAAGAAAAAGCAAAGGTGAGTGGGAGAAATTCAACTTGTAGCCATGTGTTTCTGACTTCTTTCCCTTAATTGTCAGATTGACAAATAACAGAGAGACTGGTCTTCTTTGTAGGAAAATAAGTTTTAGCCCAAATCTGAGATACCCACAGAACTTTCAAGAGCCATTAGTGGATATTTAAATGACAGAGAAATTAGAAAGCTCAGAGTATTTGAGGGGGTATAGAATGACTTGCTCATCTTGAGGTACAAATGAGCAAAGCCTTTGAAATATGGTACTTTTTCATAAAGTAAATATCACATTAATGACTAGCTGATAATTGAGGGAAAGTTCTTATTTCATTTTTATGAAAAATAACTATGGCACTGTACAGCTGGCACAAAGTGGTATATAATTGGTAGCATTTTTCTTTCTCTGCTAACACCTCTGCAAATCTCTCTTGCTTCTCTCACTCAACATCCCTTTTCTCTTTACTCTTCCGCTTTCCATCCTGTCTTTTTCCTTTGTACTTCTCTCACTTTTGGGGCCGAATTACATTCTTAGCACCCAATCTCCCTGGTGACTTTTGTGATTAAATTATAGAATAGATATTGATAGATCCTCCCTTCCCCCAACTGATGGAAGGAGTATGACGTAAACTCCACCTGCAGCCGGACATTCCTGAACACCTTATATGGACTGTACATTGAACCACCAATCAGCACCTGCCATATACCCTAAAGCCCTCAATTCCTAAATCCCTAGGCCCCTAACCATGTACCTTACATGAAACCACCAATCAGCGTGTGCTGAGTGCCCTAAGCCCCGTCCCCTCTTTTCCTCCCCTTAAAAGGCACTCTCACCCCGGCATGCTCTCTCTCTCTCTCTCTCTCTCTCTCTCTCTCTCTCTCTCTCTCTTCCCTTTTCCCCTCTGGAAGGCGGCCGGCAGGGTGATCGCCAATAAAGCCTGTGTCCTGGTATTCCATGGTCTCCGGCCCTCTGTTTCATCTTTCATCATGGTGCTGAACCCTGGGTGAGCATGGACTATCCTCGAACCTAGCCCCGAGCTTCTGACTCCTGCTCTGGCTCTGCTCGGTGGCATGGTTCTGAGTCGATTGGCCTGTTCAGAACACTTCTCAAACCCTGCCGTACCAGGACACGTGGGAATCTCGTCGCTTCCTTCTAACCGGTAGGCTTCAGGGATTTTCCCAACCCCCGCCCCCCCCCTGGTTCCCTTGACCTGGAAGGGCCTCAGAGTTTCCCGACTACGCGCTACATGTTCTACGTTCTATGTTCTACATTCTACGTTCTACATTCTACTTTCTACGAAAGCCCAGGTGCCTGGCCGGGAAAACTCTGCTCTACTCCACGGGAAAGGTTCCGGGTGACGACCTTGCCACCTTCTCTCGTCCTTTTTTCCACAGGTTGGCAGAGGGAAAAGAAGGACGCTTCTCATTCCTTCCCCAACTTCTCGGTGGCCCTTTCCCTCTGGTCAAGGGAACCCCTCAATCCAAACCCTCTCGTAACCTCAAAGAAGCTCTACCTGGCCACAATATAAACTCGACAATGTCTCTCTGTGGCCTGAAAATTCCAATACCCTCCGAGATCTAGATAATTTTTGCCACCGGATTGGGAAGCATTCGAGATTCCTACGAACAGGTTTCCCCTCCCCACCCACCCTCCCGCTCTCCCCACTTGCTTTACTCAGGTTCCACCCATCAGACCCTCCTCTGGAAGTCCTCTTTGTCCTCTCAAACCCCTTTCTCTGTCTTCTGACTCATTCAACCCAGCGGATCGTTTCTCTCCACGTGTCTCAATCTCGCCACCTCCTTACAATCCTAAACCTGTCCCTCTCTGACTAAGCACTCTTTTTCCCAGGTCAACGCTAGAGTGCAGTAGTCCTTGGAGGACTCTGGGAGTAGTTTTGACCATTTTCTTTTTCCTTTACACACACTGGTCCCGCCCACTGACCAGCAGCGTTGGCAGCAGCTGCTGCATTTACAGGCCCTTCCTCTCCCTCAGGGTGTTCGCTTCCTGAGTCCTCAGTCTCCCTGCAAAGCCCCTCCTAGTCCCGCCCTCATTATGGGAGGCAGGATGGGGCATTTCTACCTCTGAGAATTCTAACCCCCCCACCTTCCCCTGTGCTCTCCACCTAATCTCCGCTCCTGTGGCCTCCAGCAAACAAATTTAAAGGTGGCTGACCATTTCCCTTCTCTCTGACCTTTCTCAAATTGAAAAACGCCTAGGCCCTTTCTCTTCAGACCCTCTTAACCAGCAGCCGCCTTCGCCCCAGTCCCTGAGCCCAAATCCTGAGAACCTGAGCTCTAAAACAGCCTTTCCACCTAACACTCATTCTCAGGCCCAAAGACTGCCTTCCTCAACAGCTTCTTCTATTCCTGGGTCCACTCTACCCCTGAGGAAGGCAGCAGGAACTGAGGGCACACTCTTTGAGTCCATGTCCCATTCTCTATGTCCAGCCTCACAGATTGAGAGGCATCTCAGGTTTCTTTTTCCACTGACCTGACCACCTTTACTCCCCGACATATGCCGCAACTGCAGGTCCACAAACCCTCAAAAAGACCTCGTTAACCTAACCTTTAAGGTCTTTAATAATAGAGACAAGGAGACCCAAATCCAAAATCAAAGACGAGATCAGGCCAAGGCGGAGGCCCATTAGGAGGTCTTCCAGCTCCTAGCCACCGCTCTCATGAACCCCAAACGAAGTGCCGGTCCTCCAACTGTGGGTAAGTCAGGGGCTAAGCCTCCTCCGGGCCCATGCCTCAAATGCAGCAAGGAAGGACACTGAGCCAAGTCCTGCTCAAACCCGAGACCGCCGCCTGGGCCCTGCCCAAGGTGTGGAAGGAAGGCCACTGGAAATCCGACTGTAGTCTGGCTCATCCGGGTCTGGCCTCAGCCAATCCAGCATGGCCGCCCTCTGGATCTGGTTTGGAGCTCCCAGACCTCCTGGGACTGGCCACCGAAGAAGCTGCCCAGGCCCCGACAGGGCCCCACAGACTTACATCACCAGGACAGAGCCTCGGGTAACGACTGTGGTGGCAGGTAAGCTGATCTCCTTCTTAATTGACACTAGGGCCACTTATTCTGCCCTCCTAATTTGCTAGGACCCTTGTCCACTCCTCAGTCTCTATTATGGGGGTTGACAGATTAGTCTCACAGCCATTAGCCACCTCACATCTACACAGCATCTTACTAAATTCCCCCATTCACTCTTTTCTCATTCTACCTTGGTGCCCGGCCAGGGCTACCATGCATCCCCTCTTAAAACCCAGTTGTCCCAAACCACAGTCACCTACCTCAGTTTCGTTCTCTTACCCCACAAGGCCCAGCCATTCCTTGGACTGTAAATGCCTTATCTCCTTATCTCCTCTATGATCATTATCTCTAGGAAGAATATGCCGGTTTGGGACTGAAGCAGCTAGAGGCCTGGCTAGCCTGGGAACGGGCTATAGAGCCTGCTCCCTCCCCCTGCTGCCTTTTCTAGCATCTAGACATGTTTATAGTGAGGCTTCAGTCTCCAAGCCTGGCAGGACAAGGTTGCTGGATACTTCTTAAGGTAAACCAGAATATTCAGTGTCTAACCTCTTATCCAGCCATCCAGGTCCCTGGCTTCCACTACTCCTTTCCTTCCTTTTCCCTCGCACTTTCACTGCAACACAATCTCAATCACTCATCTGTCATCCCTTATTGGCAGCGCCATGGTGACTACTCTCTCAGCTTGGAGTGCGGAACTAGAAAAAGGAATCTCATACCCTTTAGCCCACCTCTTCTCCTTACACCTTTCAGCTTGTCTCCATGATCAGGGATTTTTCTTCCTCTGTGGGGAAAACACATACATCTGTCACCCCATCAGCTGGACAGGAACCTGTACTCTCATCTATCTCTCACCCAATGTAAATGCAGTCCTCAATAATCAGTCTTTACCTGTCCCCGTAACCCATCATATCTGACACAAAAGGGCAGTCCAGATCATCCCTCTCCTCCCAACCCTCAGCATCACAGCAGGAGTCGGAACTGCCACAGGGAGCTTAATGACTGCTCTACCTACTTTGAAACCCTGTCTCAGAACCTACAAGAAATACGTGGATGCCTAGCAAGGGGCAAAACTGGGAAAGCAAGAACCTCACTCCCAGGGTAATCTATTCTCCCCTTTCATATCACTAATGAGGCAACTGAAACCCTACTCTTTTCCCCCCTCAAAATAACATCTAGGTCTCAGTTGTCTTTCAGCTCCAGGCCCAGAAAAGCAGCAAAACCAGACAAGTGACACTGTGGCAGCCTCAGGACCAGCTTTTACCTCCCAAGTGACTCAACAGGATCGCTCTCAAGACTTCACCAACCAGTCTCTTGGGGAAATTATGCTGCTGCATTCCTCGTCCAGCTACCCATCATTAGGTCAACTGGTGTCTATTCCTTTAATTTTGCTCTTTAGCCCCCTTTCTCATGCGCTGTTTCACTAGTCTTTTGCAGAACAGAATGCAGGTGTTCACCAACCAGAAGGTGGGAGAGATCTATCTGGCACTGAATTCAGAACCTAACACCAGAATCCTTGAGACCCCGGATAGACGCCCCATCTCAGCAGGAAGTAGCTATGGAAGATGGACCTTCATCCCCTGACCCTGCCCAGGCTCTCAATTTTTTTTTAATATTAACAAAAGCCTGGAATGATAGATCCTCCCTTCCCCCAACTGATGGACAGAGTATGACATAAACTCCACCTGCAGCTGGACATTCCTGAACACCTTATATGGACTGTACATTGAACCACCAATCAGCACCTGCCATACACCCTAAAGCCCCCAATTCCTAAATCCCTAGGCCTCTAACCATGTACCTTACATGAAACTACCAATCAGCGTGTGCTGAGTGCCCTAAGCCCCGTCCTCTCTTTTCCTCCCCTTAAAAGGCACTCTCACCCCGTCATGCTCTCTCGCTCTTTCTCTCTCTCTCTCTCTCTCTCTCTCTCTCTCTCTCTCTCTCGCTCTTCCCTTTTCCCCTTCTGGAAGGCGGCCGGCAGGGTGATCGCCAATAAAGCCTGTGTCCTGGTATCCCATGGTCTCCGGCCCTCTGTTTCATCTTTCAGATATCAGCTATTTTCCTCTAATATATTCCAGGAAATTATAAATTAATGAGTATTCCCATTAATGAATCAAGTAGCACATTTAAGGTGGGTGAGAGTTTACCATTTATAGCTTTGCTTCTTAGCTATTGCTTTTGTCCAAGAAAGTATTTGTGAACCAAATTTTTTTTTCTTCTCTAAGTAAGAAATATGTCAGACCCCAAATCATCACAGCTTTCTTCTTCTTCTTTTCTTTTTTAATCTTAAAAAAATATCCATTTGAGACATCTACTTTATTAACCTTAAATTTCATTGAGTGTTTACTATGGCCCCAAAATATTTCATGTGTTTATGTGTACAAACACAGGTAATCGTCACAATTTTCTGATGCAAGTACCGTTATAACCCTTATTTTACAGGTAAGGCTAAAAAAGCAGGCGGTGAAGTAAAATGCCCAAGTTTGTTTGTGTAGCTGGTAAGTGGTGGAGAAGTATTCAAAACCAGAATTTATATATTACCTTCTACCCCTGTGCTCGTAAGAAGAATCCATGCAGAAAAAAATATACATATTGAAAATAAATGCTTCAAATATGGCTGCCGAACAGATCTGTATAGAAAGTATGTACTGTTATGTTGTTTGCAGACATTAATGAAGTTCTTTATATGTTATGATTATTGTTTAAATAAACAATTTTGTCACTTTATATTTCCATATAAATATGAAGTAAGCTTATCCTTGCTTGTGTTTAAAATAAATGCAGTTTCTTCTCTATAAGTCTCTGGATTTAAAAAAAAAAAAAAAAAAATTTGATGATTTGTGTCTGGAAGAGCTGTACACTACCCAGGTGCTTTTTATGGTTGGGCTTCACATTAAGGAAACATTTGCCATGGAAACATCTGGAAAACAGATCACTCAGACAGCATTTTACACAAGGGGATCTACTTAATTCAGTCGCTCTTTTCAAAAATGGGCCACCCTATTCATGCCAACTGTATGCATTTAAAGCATATGAGCTATAAAAATGCTTCATGCTTAAGCAATCAGCTTTTCATTTATTCTCAAACGTGCTTTCTGGATTATACTCTACAGCCAAGGCCCTTCCTTTCTCTACTATCAACTTTGCTCTGAGATAAAGCACAGCTACATGTCCTCCTCTCATTTGCCATGAAAGAAATAGTTTAATGTCAAGAAGAACCTGGTAAATGGTAAGGAATGGCCCAATGAAGAAAACGTCTCTGTGGTCATGCATTGGTATATAAGCGAATAGCAACAGATGAAGAATAAGAAAATTAGGTCTAAAACGATTGTTCTTAACTGCGAGTTAGCGTAAGAAATGGCTGTAGAGGAACCACACCTCCCTCTGATTCATAAATTTGGGAAAAACCCAGTAAATGTCTATTTGAAAAATTTCCCAGGTGACTCTGGTGTGCCCCTACTGGAAAAGCATTTCTATAAATCAATGTTTCCAAAAATTGCTTAGCAGTAAGAGAGGTCTGGGTTGCGTGTTAAATATACAGGATAACAGGAACTTTCTTCATCTGGAGAATTTAAATTAAGTAAATTTGGGGGTGTGGAAGGGGAGTTTTTCTCTTTAGACACTTTTTGGAAACATTGCACTAAATCAGTATTTTACTACAGTGTCCTATAAGAAACATTGCAAGGAAATGATTGTCTTGTCAATCACTGCTTATGAGAATCCTCTCCTTGAGGATTTCCAAACACGGATTTGCATAATAAAGGTTCTTAGAAGTCTTGCTGGTAGCAAAGATTCTTAACATTCTTTAACCTTTTTTTCATTAGAGCTTCCCATCTGTACACAAGCAATTAAATGTGATTATGTTCTCTTGTTAATCTGCCTCATGTTGATTTAATTATTGGAGCAGCTGAAAGAACCTAGAAAGTAG
Source organism: Ia io (assembly GCA_025583905.1). Classification (NCBI taxonomy): domain Eukaryota; kingdom Metazoa; phylum Chordata; class Mammalia; order Chiroptera; family Vespertilionidae; genus Ia; species Ia io. Next base: position 24,668,718 of record JAJQQW010000007.1, read on the forward strand.
AGGGAAATGACTGCACCCCAAAACTTATAAAAAGAGAAATGCAAAATAACGCTAAACTGAGATACAATGTTAACTGTTAAATTGGCAAAGAATCAAAATTTGGTAATGTCTTATGTTGCCAATGGTGTGGGCACATGCAGACTTTCATATGTAGCTCATGGGAATGGGAATGACAAAGTTTGGCACACTATGACCAGTGAGTCAAATCCAGCCTCGTTTGACCTATCATTTTATTGTGAAATACGTTTTCTCATCTGATCATCTCCTAATATTTCTGAGAAATTAGTGTTTTCAAATCAGCATTTTGGAAAATCATTTTGTTCCTAATATGTATATGTATAATCCCACCAACTAAGCCTAACGCAGGCACATGTTTTCTAATTGTATAGATTAGAAAATGGCATTCCATTTAGTTGGGTAATAAAAATAAAAATTATAATAACGTTGACTTTTCCAAGCATTTGAATTACAAAAAGATACTCTTCCCACCAGGATTTTAGCCCCTCACTGTTTCCAGGCTGTGTACACGACCTGCACAACTCTCCACAATGGCCCTGTTTATAAAAGCAGAGTAAACTTGCTTTTTACTGAAGTGGGAATGCCTCTGAAAGAACATTCGCTCTCAGCTCCTCTTTTGAAGCGTGTAACATAATATCACTGGCACAGAGTCAAAATCCATCATGGGTACAAGCAGGAGTCAAGTTGTAACCATAGGTACACTAGGTGTGAGTTCATTTTCGGAATAGGCAGAAATCAACTTGTTAATTTGGATATACTAAGTGTGCAGAGATTGATAGTTGTCTCAAAATGTTTCTCCCACTCCCTTTTCTATGTGACAGAACCTTTAATTTTACGTGGGTGAATGACCAAATGAAACAAATTCCACATTCTCGAGACTCCTTTGCATGGAGTTTTGGCTACAACACTAAGTGTTCACCAGTGACATATAAATGGAAACTGTGTGTGCAAATTCCAGGCAGTGTTCTTAATGGAAAACAGAGCATCCTTATCCTTCTTTTTTCTGTTTGGCAAAATGCAAATGAATGACAATGGCATGACCAAGAGTGACCACGTTGGAAGATGAAATGAACTTAGGATCAAGGCTACACACAATAGACTAACAAAAGAGCGTGGGTGCTGACACCAAGGAGGGCCATACCATCTATTTTGGGACCACCTACCTCCAGACTGTGTTGTGAGAGAAAAGTTAATGTTCATCTTATTTAAGACACTGTTTTGTTTTGTTTTTTCTGTATCTCACCACCAAACTTGTTATTAAAATTTTCAATTTGTGTGGTTGATGTATAAATTCCCAAGCCAAGTTGTTGCAATTTTTAAAGATTAGTTATGCAGCTTCCTACTTTCATTAGCAAAACTAATTAAAATTTGATTTTGCTTCTCTAATTCTGTCTAAATTTAAAAGAGCTTTTATACATTTTTATATGCACGAACAGTAAAGTTTCAGGAAAAGACAAAATGTCAATATGAGCAGCCATCTAAGATTCATCAAGAACCTTAAACTCTAAAAAAACTTATCTGTAATATGAACATGATTTCAGCTTTGAAATTGTGTATTTTCTGATTGATAGGGAAGATTAGCATATCCCTATAGTAAGATTTTTTTCTAGGTTCTTAATTTATATATTGAAATATCGTAAGAAATAAGGCATAATCATTACACTTAACAACCACACAGCCTTAGGGAAAACAGCAAATAGAAACAATCACAATGCAGTGTGATAAGTGCTAGCAGAGACTGAACCAAATATATGTTTGTAAATAATGAACTAGCATAGATTGAGTTAAGCATATATTAGTAAATATACCAGTAAGAAACATAACAAATTTATATTTTATGTATTTTACAAGTTGTATACAAATTTTCAACCTTGCCCATTAATATAGAATCGCCTCTAGTACAATTCATTCATTTTTCATTTCTGTTGCTCATTCTTTATTTGATATATCATATTTCACATTAAAGAATCTGACAATTTTATATAGTCTATTGAAACTATGTATAAATTCTTGCTGAACAAATATATTTGAATATATGTATATATGATGTATATATACATATATATATACAAATGTAACATGTATATACAAATAAATATGTATTTATACAGATACTAGAGGCCTGGTGCACGAAATTTGTGCATGGGGGGGGGTGTCCCTCAGCCCAGCCTGCACCCTCTCCAATCTGGGACCCTTCAAGGGATGTCCGACTGCCCGTTTAGGCCCGAACCCAGGGGGATTGGGCCTAAAAGAGCAGTCGGACATCCCTCTCACAATCCAGGACTGCTCGCCTGCCTGCCTTCCTGATTGCCTGCCTGCCTTCCTGATTGCCCCTAAATCGCTTTTGCCTGCCAGCCTGATCACCCCCTAACCACTCGCATGCCAGCCTGATTGATGTCTAACTGTTCCCCTGCCAGCCTGTTTGCCCCCAACTTCCCTCCTCTGCCGGCCTGGTCACCCCCAACTGCCCTCCCTTGCAGGCCTGGTCCTTCTCAACTGCCCTCCCGTGCAGGCCGGGTGCCTCCCAACTGCCCTCTCCTGCTGGCCATCTTGTGGTGGCCATCTTGTGTCCACATGGGGGCAGGATCTTTGACCACATGGGGGCAGACATATTGTGTGTTGGATTGATGGTCAATCTGCATATTATTCTTTTATTAGATAGGAGGATAGAGGCCTGGTGCAAGGGTGGGGGCCAGCTGGCTTGCCCTGAAGGGTGTCCTCGATCAGGGTGGGGTTCCCTTGGGGTGTGGAGTGGCCTGGGCGAGGGGCCTGTGGTGGTTTGCAGGCCAGCCACACACCTGGCAACCCAAGTAGAGGCCCTGGTATCTGGAATTTATTTACCTTCTACAATTGAAACTTTGTAGCCTGGAGCGGAGCCAAGCCTCCTGCTTGCTCCTTGGCTGGCAGCCATTTCTGTTTGGATTTGTTTACCTTCTATAATTGAAACTTTGTATCCTTGAGTGGATGCCTGGGCCCGCCAGAGTGTGTGGAAAGCTTGGCTTCTTCTGTTGCCAGGGAAACCCAAGACTCCCTTCTGGTAGCCATCTTGGCTGGGGTTAATTTGCATACTTGCCCTGATTGGCTGGTGGGCGTAGCTTGACTGGTGGGCATGGCTTGTGTAGTGGAGTGATGGTTAATTTGCATATTACTCTTTTATTAGAGAGGATATATTTGCATATATATAGATATATTAAAAATGAATGAAGAAAACCTCTTTTAAAATCATAGTGAGAAAACCCTGAAGAGGGAACTGTACCACACTACCACTCACCATACCTTGCTGACTCCAGCAGGAAAAAGTGTACCCTTACTTTACTACTCCAGCAGGAGGAAGAAATATTTCTTTTCACTAGCACCAGGTTCAGCCAATGAGAAACCACTACAATTCAAACTCCCAATTTCCTCTAATGGACATCTTGCTTATAAAAGCCCCTCTCACTCTCTCTTCTTTCTATATAAAGTAACGTTCCTCTCCTTTGCTCTCTGTACTTGCTAATCATTTGCCACAGCTTGCATATCTGTAATTGTAATTCCTCTGCCATTCTTGAACATACTCATTTTTTGCTAGTAAAATGAGTGGATATTTTATTATTAAGGTTAACAACATATGTATACATACATTTTTAACACTTTTGAGCTACTCACCTGACACCCCTCTTTTTTCCTGGGAATGTTTTTTTTTTCTATTCCATCACACATTTCTGTGTCATGTTCTTCTATGACCCGTTTTCTCTGAACATAGCTAATTAAAGATTGTGTAGGGTGGGCCAGTTTGGAGTATATATCCTAAGGTTTTTGAATTTGAGACCAGAGAATCGGTGATTTTCCCCTGTTCACTGAAGTTGTACTATAAGACTCAGAGACTGCCAAAAGTCAACATTTTCTTCATGTGAAGAATGCAAGTTTGCTATGAGAGAAAATAATACTAAATAGACCAATGAAAGTATAGTCAAGAGGAAAAGAGAAAGAGTTCTGCAGCATTTAATTCTTGGTGCCAACTCTTCCTGAGACTGAGATGTATCACTGCTCTTTCCCGGATTTGAACATTCAAAACCTCCTTAGAATCAATGAACTGATTCATATTGCCTTATGCAGAAGGCCCCTTGATTGAGCTTGAATCATTGCAAATAGGTTATATCATGATCTGGTAACAAACAACCCCTAACAACAACAAGATTTACTTCTCTCTCATTTTACATAACAATTAAGGATTGGCGGGGAAAGCCATACTTATCACAGCCATTTGGGAGCTCAAGTAAATGATATGGCCAGTTGTCATGCCAGAGGGAAGACAGAGAGCTTTAGAGGGTCTCACACTAGCAATTAAATGTTTGAAATGCAAACCAGAAAATGAGATACATCATTTTCATTCTTAACTCTTTGTCCAGAACTGGTAATATGACCCCAACCAAACACAAAAGTCCAGGCAGTATAGTCTGACCATATGTACAGAAGGGAGCAAAATGGGAAATAACACATTAGCAACTAGAGTCCTAATTAATATAGCAGTCAAGGTTTTCCTTGCCAAGGGGTGGGGGGAAAGAAAGGGCAAGGATATTTGGACTCAGTTGCAGTGGTCATGTGTAGTTGAGGGTTTAGTTATAATTCTAAATTTCTCTGTTGTGCAGCTGGAACTTCTGATATATTATGGGTCTGGATAGTCACATCGAATTATAGAAAAGTGGGACAGGATTCTTGGAGGTGCTAAAGTAGCAACATAAGATGCAATAAAAAGATTCCTCTGGTTGGAGCTTCTGAAGAAACCCAGACTCCATCTAGGAAATGATGATATTTCTTTGTCTGGGTCTAACTATTGCATGGGAGGAGATGCAAAATGAAATCTTGAGGTAACTGTGGGTGGCTGGAGTGTTGGCTTTCCAATGTTATCAAGAACAAGAACAAGGCCCCTCTATCTTCCTGCTTTCCCATCCTTTAATTCTAGGCATTGTACCATATGACAAGCAGGAACATGGACCAAAGAAGATGTTAGCTGAGTTTTCATTTTTAAAACATCTATCATAAAAGTCCCTTCCCAGCAGATTTCACTTACATTTTATTGGCCAAAACTTTGTCACGAGGGAAACTGGGTATCAGAAAAATTTAGCTTCCTAGCTTCTATAAATCGAAACCACCTTATCTTCTAAGTGTCTATATGAAAATGTTCATTTGGAAGAAATGAGAGCAAAGACATTTTGTTTAAAAATAAAGTTTATCTGCTGAGAAAGAAAGACCTGAAAGTCCTTGAAGAAATTGATATGTAGTATTGATCTTTCGGGTGCTCCAATGAGGTATTTTCAATATCTGGCTATGTATGGACCTTACTAAATTGATCCCGTTGTTGGGGGACACGGAAGCATTAAAAAGCAAGTAAATTTTGAGATGGAAATAAAATGCAAGGGATGATTTATTGGCTTAGAAAATTTTATAATTTTGGAGAAAATTAAATGAACAGCATTTTATTGGCTTCTGGGAAATATCAAAGAGATAGTTGTGAAAGCTCTTCAGTGATTAAATTGCCTGTGGTGGAATAGAGTATGTTTTCATGGTTCCTCCTTTCTTTTCAAACCTTGCTGTTTTACTGTGGATGATGTATACCACTCTGCACCATTGCCTTTGGGCTTGGACATATGAGAAGAAATGCCCATATGACATTTCCATTCAGAGTCAGTAATAAACATCATCTGTTTCTGCTGGTTAGTTTCTTGCTCCCATCATCCAGCTTACAAGCACATACCCAAATAGTGATTGTTCTTTAGCTTGGATCCCAGAATGTAAGGCATGTTGACCAGAACTAAACAAAGCCCAGTCAGTCATGTTTCATCCAAGCTCTACTGAACTACATTTGATGTTAAGTCCCATATTATTGTTGCAAGCCACAGAAATAGATGGCTAGTAGACTTCTTATTTCACATGTCCAGGTGGATTCAGAGAAGCAATTGATATAATTGGAAAAGTGATGCAAAAATATTTATGTACAGTAGTTCCCCCTTTCTTTCCACAGTTTTAGTTACCCAGGGTCAACTGCAGTCTGAAAATATTAAATGGAAAATTCCAGAAATAAACAATTCATAGGTTTTAAATAGTGTACTGTGAATATGAATTCCTTTCTGTCATCTGAGAGCTAAAATGAGTTGCAGAGCAGAGGTCAGAGTTACAGAATGACTTAGTGATTAAAAAGGAATATAGAGGAGGACCCAGCTGACCTGGCTGCATGCTTTTGGGCTAATATTTCATCAACACATTTGCATTATATCCTAGTAGTTTGTGATATTTCCAGTACCATTTACATATTCTTCATTAGCTTTTCTTAATATTACTATTTAATATATTTTATTTTCTATCATTTTTCCTCCAGTTTTGTACTATACAGCTTTGTTTGCTCCACATATTTTTCTGTTTTATCCCTTCAGAGATTGATGATATTTATACAGTATCTGTTCAAATTTGCTTTCTTTCCAGTGACTATCTGCATTTTACCCGTGCTATTACATTTCCTCCCAAGTAGTGGTAAGGTTAAATTCTCTAGGAGTTATCATTTCTGCTATAAATGTTTTAGGTGGTCTACAACTTTAATATCTTCAGTGATGAATAAGAAGTTCTCACATATTCTAATTTTTATAGAATCACATAATTTTAGAGGTACACTGAACTTTATGTGGCAATTGATTCCACAAATAATTATTGGTCACCATATCTCTTTATTCAATTGGTAAGGAAACAAATCCAAAATGATTATGTGATATGTTAAAAATCATAGAGATAAGTGGCCTGTCTCATGAACTCAAGGCTAAATAAGAAGGATGTCAAAATGTGAAAGGACAAAGAACAACTAATCCTAATCTACATAGGTTGGACTAGTAATAAAAATCCAAAATCTTGGAGAAGAGGCTAATGCATTTTGAAACATTTCTACATGGATTTTTTAAAAATACACATGACTTTCTTGGATAATACAATGCGCTTTATTTTTAAGAGCTAGTATGGGGGGAGGGGGGGGACATGTATTGAAAAACATAAAATCTGAATACCTTTTGTTCTGTAATTTCAACCCATTTCCAGATAGGAACAGCTCTTTATTCACCCAAACAATTTCTACCAGCAGAATCCACCAGACAAAATGCACACTGCCATTTGGATTTTCTTTTCCCTATTCCTGTTACAGAATTTACCAGGCAACTGAAAAATACACAGGAGTACTCAGAGATTCAGGATAAACCCATTTATTTTCAGTTGTTTCAGATGTACTAGTACAGTGACTCAGAGGGTCAACTCTCCAAATCCCTGAGCCCCTGAATATGGAGGAAGCTTTCCCTTTATACCCTTTAGTTTCTTTGTCCCCCAAATATGGATCAGACTTCCAGACCTTTTGTGGGCTTTGCAAAAAGTTCCGTGTGTTGGGATGGGAGACATGAGACTACACCCAAAGGCCTGGCCTGGCCTCTGTAAAGTGGGAGTATATAGGTAAATAGGTCTTGCAAGACCAGATAATTAAGGAAGGGGCAGTGACTTGATTATAGGGTAACCAATGTGCATTAGGATACTGATTAACTATGTACAGTCAGGCTGCTAGCCTCCTACATTCTTTCACAAATGGAGTTAATTATCGACAAGCAAGAGCATTAGAAGGCATAGATTCAGATTGCAATCCTCCCCCCCCGCCCGAAAATGTCTTATTTTCCCCATCATTCCCAAATATTTTTCTTTGGGCTTATAACAAACTAATTATTGGTGAGGACAATTCAGCAGTTAAAAATTCTAAATTCACCGAAACACCCACAAAGTAAGTTCTTTTTAAATAAAAAAAATAAGATTTTTAAAAAAATCACACTTTTGCAATATTGAGTCAAAAACTTGTAGAAATAATTGTAGAAATAATTTAACAAACATCACATAGGAGTAAACAAAGAAACTGCAAAAGAATTCCAAAGATTGGGAGGCTGAATAAAGCCAAGGCTCATAGAACTATTGGATTAGAAAAATTTGCTGCTCCATACCAATTAGTAAATATTTGTCCAAAAGCAGTAAGTTAATTTTAAATGTGTTTTCATATAGAGAAACATTTCATGTAGTCTTTGGAACATTTTTTGCTGAATTTTGCTTCAGTTTCTTTATACAGTAGTATTCCTGAAATGTTATAACATCTATATTATTTTTGTGATTGTTGTTAGAGAGAATTATCATTTTAAATTTGCAGTTCCTCCTATGCCAAGAGGTCAAGAGAATAAATTAATTCAGAGCAGTTTCTTTTTTTAAGGGATAAATTACTCCATTGGTTCAAGCATACAAAATTAGTATCCCTGTCCTAGGGAAAGACTATAATACAGCAGTATTTTGGCTTACTAGTGAGATTCCCATCTTTTACCAAATGGTATACAAGACTCTAAAGCTATTGAAGAGATAGTTAGCAAAAATGCAAAAGGATAAAGAAAGATCTTTAAAAAATAGAAAAGAAAAAATAATTCTTGCTTTTGGGGAGTTAGGTAGTTAGAATATTTTGCATGGATTGAGATTGGTCTTGAATCAAATTATCTGGAAAAAAAATTAAACCAAGAATCCTACAAAAGACAAGTCAACCAAGGAAGTACAGAGCCTAGATTTATGGCCATCAAAGACTAAATTTTTATGAGGGCAGATAAATATTGAGCAACTGCAAGGCTAAATCTGAACACTTTTACTGACATAACCATCATAATACTATGAGTTTTCTGAGCAAAAAGATTTTATGTTACTCTAAATAAAGAGCCATGATCTTGCAAATCCAAGCCTGTATTAGCTGGAATGAGTTAGAGGATAGGCCTTCTTTTCATTACCCTTAAAATATAAGGCTTGGTGGGCATGGTTGCAATGACATATCATTGAAGCAATACATGAAACAGCATTGGACCTTGTTTTATTTGATGACAAATATATGTTTTCCAATGTTTTCTCTGTAACAGGTGCTTGGCACGAGACACCCACATTTGGGGCTGAACAAGTGTTTTGGATAGGAATGCTGTTTCGTGGAGCTCAGGTGAGGAGTCCTCACCATTAGGAGGTTTGATGAAGTTATGGGGGAAGAGGCAAGGTGTAATATATATATATTATATATATATGGCTAGTTCTGTGTTGTTGTTGTTTTTTTTTCCCATTTACTTCATACTTCATTAGCAATGGCAATTAGGAAGACAGTACTGAATACAGAATCACGTTGATAACTGCTGCTTACATTATTTTAGGGAACATAACAGGGTGGCAGCTGATTCTGGAGTAACCAAAGACTGTGGCATAGCCTAGCTTCTATGTGAGTTCTAGCTCCATTCATGAAACTTAGTGATGAGGTTATAATGTTAGTAAATATCCTGGAGATTTCAGATTATGATAGGAGTGCTCATCCACTGGAGAAGAGGAGAACGGAGAGTTAAATTAAATTTGATCTGAGTAGTAACAATTATAAATGAGCTAGAGAATTAGGTCATATTAATAGCATATAAAATAAAAATAAAAGCACTTCTTTATGGAAATATGTAGAAAGGAAAACATTAATGGAGATAATTTAAGTTAATGAGGGAGACAGTCTATGAAGATGTGGGAATCACTTGTTCTTCAAATGATGATTAGGTTTCAAAGAGTCAATCTTGGTTTCCCAAAATTACTAATTTCAAGTAAGTTCCACTGTTCTGGGAAGAAAAAAATCTTATGTTACTAATACCATTATAATCATAGATTTATGGAAGCAAACTTTTCCTGTAATAGACTAAGTAATAAATGTTTTAGGCTCTGTGGGCCATAAAAATTTCTGTTGCTATCAAATTCAGCCATTTTAGCTTAAAAGACAGCATGGACAATACAATAGTGAGTCAGTGTGGCTATGTTTCAGTGAAACTTTATTTACAAAAACAGGAGGCAGCTGCATTGGCCCATGTGAGGTCCATAGTTTGTGGACTCCTGTGTAAATTGCACATGATATTATGACAACTATTTACGTAACTTTGAAGACTGCTTTAGGTTACTAAACTAGCCTTTTTAAAAATAAAGATTTATTGAGTTTCTACTATGCTCAAGTTATTATGCTTCTGACAGTAGGTAACGAAAAAAATAAGACATTGTTGCTTTTAAAAATCCCAATACACTTAGACTGTCTTCAGTAGCTAAGAATGATAATGATAGCAATAAAAATGATGATTATGGTACACATTTATTAAAGACTAGGTCAATTCACAAAAATACATTTTCTTGAACTTGTTTTATTGCATAATCAATTTTCTGAACTGTTAATTACTGATTTGCTAGAAATAGTTTTAATTGCTTTAAAAGGAATATTTAATTTCTGATACTGAATGTATTCAATATTCATCGTTGCCCAAGGATATTGTAAAGCATAGTAATTTTTTAAAAACATTTTGTGACTTCTTTGTCAATCTCAATATGTGTCTTTTAGCACTTTTTGAGGTTTTAACTAATGTTTTATACATCTTAATTTCATACTTATGATTAAAGATGATCCTATTAAGATGTATTCTTTATAGGATGTAGCTATGCAAATTATTTGTCTGCTGTCTCTCAACTCTAAACCAGCCATTCTATACTCTGCTTTGTAATGTAAGCACCTTCCTTCTCCCCATCAGGTTGTGCTAGAGGGAGAATGCCAGATAGAGGGGAGGAATGGACTCACTTCTTCCTGTTTTCTCCCTCTCTCTCTGCTGTGTTTCCATTCCTGTCAGGCTTGCTTTTCACCTCAGCAGGCTCATTTCTTTTCAGTAGCAGCACTTGAATCCAGCTTGTTGTTTTCCCAACACCAACCAGAAGTAAACAGTCAGCATTACAACTTTCCTCAAGAGGTGGTATTTTAAAATGGTGTGTAAACTCATTTGATTATGGAACCCTCTGGGGGCATATTTTACTCAAAACACATTTCATGAAACATACTTACTTTCAACAACATGATCAATTTATGAATGTTTAATAATGATATTCACTGAGTGTATTGGCAGAAATTGTTCTAATTCAAAAAATGCAAAAGACTATTCTATGAGACAGATATTATCTTTTTACCAATTTCACAGAGTTAAAAATGGTTATTAAAGTAGCCTGAGGCATGAGGGTTTACACAATACCCAGAATCATAGAGCTACTAAGTAGCAGAGTTGGGATTCAAATACAGAATTTTAGGACATAACCACTACCTTATACTGCCAGTTAGATTATCAGAGAGGATTGAACAGAATGGAAAATACCAAAGCAAAGATATCAGTAATTGTTACCTCGCAATAGTTTAGGGAGAAATATGAGACTTTGAATTAACGCAGGGCAAGGAATAGAGAAAAGAGTACACATTCAAATAGCCAACAGAGGTTAACTGAGGACTTAATAACCTACTAGTTATGGAGGGTAAAGAAAAGAGCTTTCTCTTTTAAAATGGTTGTGTTGGTTATCTACTACTGCATCACAAACACCCAAATACTCATGGTTTCCAACAAGAGCAATTATTTAGCTCTCAGTTCTGCATGGTCACTGGGAGATGGCCATTCTAAAATGGCTTTGCTCATGTGTCTGCATTCACCTGGCAGGCTGCTGTGAATTAATTTTGCTCAATTCCACTGGGATTTCTCACATATCTAGGCCCTTAGCATGGATCTACCAGCTTTCTACTTTGAGGTTTCTACTTTGAATGGCTAGAGAGATAGCAACCATTGATTACATTATTGAAAATAGGAGAAAGGAGCAAATTCAAAAGGTAAAATAAGTGAAAATCTTAATGCTGATTTGGACATATAGCACTTGAAGCAAGATAGAGATTATCTCACAGGAAGGTGAACGTTGGTGTGGAGGTTGAGAGAATTTGAAAATAGCTAGAAACAGGGACCATGGAAGTTAACAATAAAAGCCATAGGTTTGTGTAGTATCTTTCAAGGAGAAAGTATCACAAAAGTTAGGACCATTCTGAGACAGGTCAATAGTTCTGCTTAATTTTGCTTCTAGTATATAAGTAATCTAAGTAATGGCTGTCAACAAAAAGACCATTTAATATCACTGCAAAATTAGATGTATTTGACTTAATTTTCAAGAATAAAAATAAATTTATTCTATAGAAGAAGAAAACAGAGAGGATTAGAATAAAAAATGAAATGATCTCTAATAGTCAATAGCCATATTATAGGAGAAATACAAGTGATAGAACAAGTTTCATAAGCTTAAAAATATCTTCCTAACATAGAGGGCATGATAGTGATGTCTATAGAATTGTGCATGTTTGCAAATGGTACTCTGGGAATCAAGGGGATGTATTAAGTAATTTCTTATGGTCTGCACTAGCTCCATCATTCCACAAATCCAACTTTAATCAAGGACCCTAAAGAATATGTCATAGGTTTAGTATAAGAAATACCATTTAGAGCTCACATTTTAATAAGCTTTTTTGAATTTACCATTTTAAAACTGAAGCATGTGATTTAATTTAAATGTTAATAATAAGCATAATAACCTATGCAAAATTTAAGTATGAAAGGATTTTATATGATAGCCCTCACCATTATTTCTCACATTATATAGTCTCTACTTTACTCAAATAAAGTTCAACAGTTTCTGATGTAGTGGGAATAAATTAAAGTATTTCTCCCTTTCACTTTTTGTGTATTTGGCCATCCTCATCGGTAATATTCTATAGGTGTGCATTTATTTGCCTCATGAAGGATCATAATTGTACAACATACACACATAGAGAAAGAGGGTGTTAAGTTTGGTCTTGGCATCTGCAGTAAAATGTTTTCAATGCATATCAAAACAATAATTTTGAAAAGGCTATGTCAAGCAAAAATTAATAAATTATTTTAACTGTCTTTCAAGCTTGCCCAATATATTATGGATTTTACTATCTATAAACTAGACAAAAAGGAAGGTTGGCTAGGGAAGCACATTTTTTCCAAGTGTAGGACATTGTATGAATTAGAAAGGAGGCAGTGATACAGGAAGCAGACAGAACTGTGTACCTGAGCTTCCTATGCATGTTATATAGATTGATGGGAAACCTAGAACAAAAAAACTGTCTGCCTAGCTTTCCACTTGACACCTTGGGAGATAACTATCACATAGGTTGGCCCAGCCTAAGTCTGGAGGATAATGACCCAGCACAGCCAAGAGAGGTGTTTACAGTGAATAGATGAGTGTGAAGCACTTTCCTGCATCTCCATAGCCTACATGTAGCATAGAAATGTCAGGCTTCAGTAAGACAAGGTAGAGGTCTTAGGATGGCCAAAAGATCAGGACCCAGAGACAAAAATACAGGGACTTTTGGGTCTTAGACAATCAGTGGAGATCACAGACTTTAATGATAAAAACCAGCATGATATCTGGGGAAGCCAGACAGAACCAGATGTATACCTAAGTGGTAATCAGTCAAAGTAGCTTTTTCACTTCAGGGAGCAGCAAAGATCATGAAGACATGACATTGCCACTGTAACAAGTGATCATAAATGTAATGGCTTAAACATCACAAATTTATTATCTTACTGGAGGCCTGGAGCACGAAATTTGTGCGGGGGGGAGGGGGATTCCCTCAGCCTGGCCTGTGCACTCTTGCAATCTGGGACCCCTCAAGGGATGTCCGGCTGCCAGTGTAGGCCTGATCCCCGATCCCCTTTATTGTATAGGATAGTTCTGGAGGCCACATATCCAACATGGGTCTCACTGGACTAAAGTCAAAGTATTAGCAGGCCTCATTATTTTAAGGACTTCAGATGAGAACCCACTTCTTTGCCTTTTCCAAATTCCAGAAACTGCCTGCACTTTTTGGCTCATGGTTTCCTTCCATCTTCAGCCTTTTTCACCCCACCTCACTCTGACACTGACTCTTCTGTCTTGTTTATTTGTGATACACTGGGCCCATGCTGATAATTCTGGATAATCATTTCAATCAGATGATTAGCAAGCTTAATTCCATCTGCAATCTTTTTTTTTAAAAAAAATAGCTTATTAGTTTTTAGAGAGAGAAAGGGAGACAGAGAGAAACAGGGATGTGAGAGTGCCTCCTGCACACCTCCTACCAGAGATCAAGTCCGCAACACAGGGATATGCCTTGACCAAGAATCAAACTGGCAATATCCTGGTGCATGGGACACCACCCAACCACCTGAGCCACACTGGCCAGGGCCCACCTGCAATATTAATTCCTTCTTGCATTAAAAGTTAACACATTCACAGGTTCTGGGTATTAGGGTATAGGTATTTTGGGGACCTTATTATTTTTTGCCTCCTGTAGAGCTGAGGCTATTTTTTTAAAAAATAAAAAACTTTAAACCAACCTGCCTATCCAGACACCATCTTGGAACAAAACAGAAAAAATAAAAGATAATATAAATGATAGAGTTTCTCAAAGAAAGAAAGAAAGAACAAGAAAGAAAGAAAAAGAAAGAAAGAAAGAAAGAAAGAAAGAAAGAAAGAAAGAAAGAAAGAAAGAAAAGAAAGAAAGAAAGAAAGAAAGAAAGAAAGAAAGAAAAGAAAGAAAGAAAGAAAGAAAGGAAGGAAGGAAGGAAGGAAGGAAGGAAGGAAGGAAGAAGAAGGAAAGAAAGAAAGAAAGAAAGAAAGAAAGAAAGAAAGAAAGAAAGAAAGAAAGAAAGAAAGAAGGAAGGAAGGAAGGAAGGAAAGAAGGAAGGAAGGAAGGAAGGAAGGAAGGAAAAGAAAGAAAGAAAGAAAGAAAGAAAGAAAAAGAAAGAAAGAAAGAAAGAAAGAAAGAAAGAAAGAAAGAAAGAAAGAAAGAAAGAAAGAAAGAAAGAAAGAAAGAAAGAGCCAGTTACCCTTGTTTAGGATTTATCTCTTCTTTGCTCTATACTGCAGCCCCCTCTACTTCCAATCACTTTCCAACAGGATAATGGCTCTTGAGGAAGCTTGGATCAATTACAAAAATTAAGAAGCTCATTTTTCTTTGTGCATCTGAGGAGCTGTGAGTTAAATTTTTGAATCTGCCACATTATTGTTAATCACAGTAATGACCCCTATAATGAACTTTAAAAACACAACAGATTTACTTGATACCATACATACTCTCTAAGAAGAAATTTGAGCATTCTTATTGACAGATGAGATTCTCACTTGTTGACAGACTTGCTCATAAAACTAAATACCAGTGGAATCTGGAGTAGTCTAAAGTGAGGACAAGATTCCTGAGTTCCTGTCCTCTCCTTCCCTGTTACTGTTCTGACAAATGATTTAATTTAATTAATTTTTCCAAGAATTATTATATTGATTAACAATAATAAATAGCCCTCAGTTGGTTGGGCAGTGTCCAGTGCCCCAAAAGGTTGCTGGTGCAATTCCCTGTCAGGACTCATGCCCATGTTGTGGCTTGATCCCCAGGAGGGGGTGTGCAGGAGGCAACCAATTGATGTTTTGCTCTCACATGGATGTTTCTCTCTCCCTCACCCTTTCCCTTCCTCTCCCTCTAAAATTCAATAAATAATAATAAGAGACAGTTGTGTGTTGTTTTAATTTTAGGAAAACTTTCTACTTTGATTATCAAAACTAAAAAGTTGAAATACAAAATTGAATATTAACCTAATAGATAGCACACAGCCTACACCCTCCATAAAACTTGCTTAAACATATGTATAAAATTATTAAGCAGAGAAAAACTATTTAAATGCTTAGTAAATCCTAAGACAGTGTCAGAATAGGTGCATTTAAGAGATAAAAGACAGATTTTAGAGATATTGGTAGTTCTATGAGGTTATTGTGGGTGGAAAGTAGAAGAGTATTTCAGAAAATAAACTGGAGAGAAATTTTCAAAGCACTAAATCCAGAGTGGCATTGAACTGTGAAATTAAGGAGAAAAATTTCCAGCAGCACATAAAAGAGTCAAAGTGCATGTAATGGAGCACAGCATTACCCAGGTGTGTACCTGAGTTCATTAAGGTGGTAGAAAGGTAGCTGCAGAACATCTGTGAAAAGAGAAGAAAAGACAGTGTCTTTTTCTCTGATTGGCAAATCGATGACAAGACAGAAGATTGTGTCATTCATTTCTAACCACTTTCTTTCACTACACGAGAGGACTTTTACTCAAGAGGGGCAATACATAAAGGGATAGAAAACAGGACCCAGGTTCTTAAAGACCACCAATGTAAATAACAGCCAGGGAGAAAAACATTAAAAATTATGTTAGATTAAATGATTCCAAATCAAAACATAAACATTCTTAACTGTGATAAGAGAATAAAACTTCATTTTAGCACTAATGACGCAAAAAAAAAGGCAATGAATAAATTTTCTTGAGTCCCATCTGTTAATAATATTCTGCAATTACTTGGAAGATCTCATTCTGCTTCTGAGGTTTTTCCTTTTTACAAGTATTTAGTTAACCTAGACATACTGTGGAAGTCAGCTGATTTGCCCAAGACCTCACTTAGAAATAATTCCAGAAAGCACCAGTTATTCTTAATTTAAGTACTCTTTGAACATATATAATTTGTGAGTACTCCAGAATTCTGCATAAATGAATCCTTTTACAGAACCATTTTTGCTAGGTACATACACAATTCAGGCTTAGTAGTTTTGTTCATATATCACTATATTCATTTTGTTATACTTTCTGTTTTTCTGTTTGCCAATAATTCTGGTTGACAAGATATTACATCTGTGTACAGCTAACTACCCTTTGATCCTTTTATTAATATAACTAGGGGCCCAGTGCACAAATTTGTGTACCTTGAAAGGAACTGTGGGCCACAAGGCTGCGGTGGGCACAGGGGCAGGTCTCTGCCCATTCTCTGTGCCCCCTCCCAGCCCCTCCTGCTGTGGTCCTGGGTCCCCTGTCTGCTAGCAGCACCACTCCCGCCACTGCCACTCCCACATGCTGATGGTGCTGGCCCCGCTCGCACCTGCTGATGATGGTGTGGAGTGATTGGGGCCAGTGCCAGCAGAAGGTGCGAGCAGGGCCGGCGCTGTCAGCGGGTGTAAGCAGCAGCTGCTGCCCCGATCACCCCTCAGGAACAGGGAGAGGTGGAGAAGCCCTGAGGGGCAATTGGGGCTGATGGCACCAAGCGATCAGGTCCAGCACCAGGCGCCGGCAGCAGGTGCAAGTGGTGGCTCTGGCACCAGCAGTGGGTGGGTGCAGGGCCAACGCCAGCAGTAAGTGTGAGCACCATGTGGGACCTCAGCACGCAGGAGCAAATAATTTTCAGTAACCACCAGAGGCTCGCCCCAATGACAGTGACTGGCACCCTGCCTTGGTCTGGTGCACCCACTCACCTTCTCCACCATGCCACCGCATCCAACGCCTGCCATGTTCCATGCTCTGCCGCTTGCTGCCAACTGCCTGCCATGTTCTGAACATAGCCCCTGGTGGTCAGCGCACATCATAGCAACCGGTTATTCAGTTGTTCAGTTGTTTGGTTGTTCAGTTGTTCAGTTGTTCTGCCGTTCAATCTATTTGCATATTAGGGTTTTTTATTTATAAATATGTATATCTCCTCTCTAATAAAATGGTAATATGCAAATTAACCATCACTCCGCTACATAAGCCACGCCCACCAGCCAAGCCACACCCACCAGCCAATCAGGGTGAGTATGCAAATTAACCCCAGCCAAGATGGCTACAGCCACAGAGAGCAAGGTTTCCCAGGTAACAGAGCAAGCCAAGCTTTCCATAGTCGTTGCAGGCCTAAGCTTCCACTCCAGCTATAAAGTTTCAATTATAGAAGGTAAACAAATCCAAACAAATCCAAACAGCTTGAAGAGCAGGACAGGGTTGCCAGCAGGGGAGCAAAGCTTTCCGCAGGAGGCTTGGCTCCGCTCCAGGCTACAAAGTTTCAATTGTAGAAGGAAAATAAATTCCAGATACCAGGGCCTCTGCTTGGGTCACCAGGGGGTGTGGCCAGCCTGCAAACCACCACAGGCCCCTCACTCAGGCCACCCCATGCCCCAAGGGAACCCCACCCTGATCCGGGACACCCTTCAGGGCAAACCAGCTGGCCCCCACCCGTGCACCAGGCCTCTATCTTATCTAATAAAAGAGTAATATGCATATTGACCATCACTCCAACACACAATATGTCTGCCCCCTTGTGGTCAAAGATCCTGCCCCCATGTGGACACAAGATGGCCACCACAAGATGGCCAGCAGGAGAGGGCAGTTGGGAGGCACCCGGCCTGCACGGGAGGGCAGTTGAGAAGGACCAGGCCTGCAGGGGAGGGCAGTTGGGGGCAATCAGGCCTGCAGGGGAGGGCAGTTAGGGGTGACCAGGCCGGCAGAGGAGGGAAGTTGGGGGCAAACAGGCTGGCAGGGGAGCAGTTCAGCATCAACCAGGCTGGCAGCGGAGTGGTTAGGGGGTGATCAGGCTGGCACGTAGAAGCGATTAGGGGCAATCAGGAAGGCAGGCAGGCAAGCAGTTGGGAGCCAGCAGTCCTGGATTGTGAGAGGGATGTCCGACTGCCCGTTTAGGCCGGATCCTGGGGGATCGGGCCTAAACGGGCAGTCGGACATCCCTCCAGGAGTCCCAGATTGGAGGGGGTACAGGCTGGGCTGAGGGACAACCCCCCTCCATGCACGAATTTCGTGCACCGGGTTTCTAGTATATATATATATTCTACCACATGAAGAAAATATATTATCAAGGCTAATATTTATTTTTTTAAAGAATACTGTAAAGCCGTATAAGAAGGTTGGATGCTTTTTCTTTATCCAGAGAATTATCTATATATATAAAAACCTAAGTGATCATCGCAACCAAATGGAAGACTGAACAGGCTGCGTGGGGCGACCAGGCCGGCAGGGGGTAGTTGGGGGTGACCAGACAGGCCGGGGTGGGCAGTGAGAGGCAACCAGGCTGGCAAACGGGGGCAGTGAGGGGCATCCAGCTTGGTGGGTGGGGCACTAAGGGGTGACCAGGCCAGTGGGGGGCAGTTGGGGGCAACTACGCCTGCAAGGGGGGCTGTTGGGGGTGACCAGGCCAGCAGGAGAGGAGCAGTTAGGTGCAATCAGGCAGGCAGGCAGGTGAGCAGTTAGGAGCCAGTGGTCCCGGATTATGAGAAGGATGTCCCAGATTGGAGAGGGTGCAGGCTGGGCTGAGGGGACCCCCCCAGTGCATGAATTTTGTGCACTGGGCCTCTAGTTACTTATAAAGAACTTTCAAATTGAAAGCGACTTACTCAAAACCTAAAGTGATTTAGTGGATCATTTCTTTAAGAAGCTTCCTAACATCATTTGTTCTGATGATATTTGCAATTACATATTGAAATCTAAAGTTTTATATGAGAGCATTAAGTACATTGTCAAGTGCATGTGCATACACACACATACCTAGGAGAGAATGCTGTTAGGGAAGGTTCCCAAGAAGAGAACATTTGAGCAAAGATTTGAAGGCAGAGAGTGATTGAATCAGGTGAATATCTGGGACCAGTGCCCTCTAGATAAAGAAAAAAACTTAGTTCCTAGTCATAGTTGGTGCTCAAGAAATGAATAATTTCTTAACTGGCTAGTTTGCTCAATTTAATCAGTATCTTCTGATAAGTCCCTCAACCTTTAGTGTGTTATCTATCAATAATAGAGATTCTCTCCTCTCTTTTTAATGTGAATGCTATGAGAATCATATATATGGAGCAATCAGAAAAAAATACCACTCACTCCTTTAAAGACTCTTTAAATCAAATGCATTTAATTGAAATGAGTGTCTTTACCCTCAAGTAGAAAATAACCATTAATATAATTAATATAGATTCTAAATCCAAGAGCAATTACATGCATTATATAACTTGATATACTCTTACTACATTCACCTAGAAAGGTTTCATTTATAATAGCAAGACTGCCTTTATACCAATTTGATTGATAAAAACATCTAGTAATAATAAAATGCAACAAATATTGGCAAGAATGTGAGTAATGGAGATTCATACACTGCTGGTATGAGTGAAAATAGAAGTGACTATTTTGAAGAGCAATTTGGCATAATCCAGTAGACTAGTACCAGTGTACTCTTCAATTCAGCAGTTATAACCTATACCTACAAATTCTATATATAGGAAACAGAGAGAGGGAGAGGAAGAGGGAGAGGGAGAGGGGATATAACGAATGTTGTTTGAAATTTTCCAAAAATTTGGAAAAATAAATTACCATATATTAAAGGGAATAGATGGAGAAATTGTGTCACTTTCACAAAGTATGATAAATTACAATTATATCTAATGGCATGGAAAATATAAAAAACATAGCTTTTTGTGAATAACAAAGTTGCAGATATATATAATTTAATAGTATTTATATAAAGGTATACAAACAGATAAAACAATCAAGTATAATGTTCATGTATATGTACATGCATAGTAACAGGATAAATTAGCTGGGCTGGTGTGGCTCAGTGGTTGAGAACTGACCCATGAATCAGGAGGTCACTGTTTGATTTCCAGACAGGGCACATGCCCAGGTTGTAGGCTCAATCCCTAGTAGGGGGCGTGCAAGAGGCAGCGGATCAATAACTCTCTCTCATCATTGATGTTTCTAGCTCTCTCTTCCTTTTCCTTCCTCTCTTTGAAATTAATAAATACATATTTTAAATGGGATAAATTATGCATCATCATAATAAACACAAAAGTAAGAACAGCTTCCTTTGGGTAAATATGGCCAAATGTTAAGATTGGCAAAGCTGCATGACACGTATATTTATGAGTTTAACACATTAGTCTTTGCAGTACTCTGTAAGCTTGATTTTTTCCCTAAAATAAAACCAGTAGTGCCCCGGCCAGTGTAGCTCAGTTGGTTGGAGCATCCTCCCATATTCTGAAAGACTGTGGGTTTCATTCCTGGTCCGGGCACGTATGGAAGGCAACCAATCAATGTTCTCTCTCTCTGTCTCTCCCTTCCTCTCTCTAAAATCAATAAGCATATCCCTGGGTGAGGATTAAACAAACAAGCAAACAACAACAACAAAATATCAGTATTGCACCTTCATGAAGATGGAAGGTCCCATGGTGGAGTATGTGAAAATTTACAAAATAGGAACATACAGATTTTAAAGGGCAGGAGAAGTGTCCTGCTTCTTGAAAATGGAATCTTACTTCAACATTGGTTGGGACACTATTTTTCTAAGTATTTTACATCTATTATCTCATTTAATCTTTTGTAACAATCTTTGTGGTAGACACTATTATGTCTCCTTTTTAGAAATACAGAGAGGTCAGTAACTTGGCCAGTATCATAGCTAATAAGTTAATAAGGGCACTAGAATTTAAACCAGACCATCTGAGCTCTCAAGCAGTATATAAACTGCCCTTGGTGTGTATATTTATATTAAAGCAACAGTTCTCTAAGCACATAGCACTATCAACACCACCTGCGAACTAGTCATAAATAAAAGTTCTTGAGCTTCACTCTAGAGCTACTGAATCAGAAACTCTGGTTTGAGCTTAGCAAATGTATTTATAGCAAGTCTTCAATGTAACTGCTCCACACAAAAGTTTAAGAACCCTTGGGTTAAAGCAATCTATAGGTCCATAGACCTCACAAATGGGAAACCTCAAAAGGAAATTAGAATACATCATTCCCCACTGTTTTCACTTCAGTTGAAGGCTGATGCTACTTGACTCACACTTTTAAATTGTATGTGAGCTGCAGAAAGGTTGCAGAAGTCATTATATCTACTTGGGAATCAGGTAAAGTTTTTGTAGTGGGAGGGCAGAATTTTCAGAAAGAAAAACTGGAAGCCGAGGATACTTGGAAAATCTACAGTAAGCTGAAAGTAAGAGACTAGGGTTAACACAAAGGGAATCCCTTTCCTCATAAATTTCAATCTATAGATTCCTTCCTCATAGGCAATTTAAGAAAAGCCAAATTAGCTCAAACTTGGATATCTTTGCCCTTTGAGCCACAATGCATTCTGAAATTAAACTCTTTTTTGATTAAAAAAAAAAGTTAATTTACTATTTGAATCTGTTCTGATAATATTGTAAATTTTATAGAAACAATGTGGCAAAGGGGAACAGGGACTGGAGCCTTGCATTCATTCTCCTTATTCTTAGAGCAAGTTCCTAAAGACATTGGCCCATTGAGTGTACATGGAGTCTACATGGTGAAGTGTGGTCCTGAAGGTGAAGTCAAGCATAGAGGGGAAGTCCATGAACCTGGTAAAGCATTCTGGAAAGAACATATACTGGGGAATAAACTCAAAATTTATACTATCCCCATGGGTCAGGGAATGCTGTGATGGATTTCACATATGTGCCTTCTTTTAAGTAGCATTACACTAGCCAAGTCTGGTTCTGCTGGTTCACCGTAAGTATGCACTGTGTGGAAGAAAGGAAAAGCAAAAGAGGTTTTCTTCATGGGAGACTTTTGACAGTCAATAAAAACTATAGTACTTTTTTTGGGGGGGGAGTAGACGGGGGGGTGGCTCACATCTTAAATTATTCCTCTGCTTCCATCCCTATTACTCTGCTTTCTTTTATATTTATTTGTTTTTATTTTTGTTAAACTTATTGGGTGACATTGGTTAATAAAATTATATAGGTTTCAGGTGTACAATGCTATAAATATATTATCTGTATATTACCTCCCCATGTAGTCTACTTTGTCACCATTTATCCCCCCTTTACCCTCTACCACCAACCCCACTCCCCTATCCCTCTGGTAATCACCATACTTTTGCCTGTAATCACCATACTTTTGCCAGAGATTTTTTGGTGTTATTTTTTCTTTTCTGAATCCCTTCACATCTTTTAACCAGCCCTCCAACCTCCTTCCCCTTTGACAGCCATCAATGAGTACCTATGAGTCTGTTTCTATTTTGTTTGTTAGTTTATTATGTTCACTAGAGGCCCCGTGCACGAAATTCATGCACGGGGTGGGGGGTGTCCCTCAGCCCAGCCTGAACCCTTTCCAATCTGGGACCACATCCCTCTCACAATCCAGGACTCCTGGCTCCCAACTGCTCACCTGCCTGACTTCCTGATTGCCCCTAACCACTTCTGCCTGCCAGCCTGATCACCCCCTAACCACTCCCCTGCCAGCCTGGTCACCTCTAACTGCCCTCCCCTGCAGGCCTGGTCCCTCCCAACTGCTCTCCCCTGCAGGCCTGGGTCCCCCGCAACTGCCCTTCCCTGCAGGCCCAGTCGCCCTCAACCTCCCTCCTCTGCCAGCCTGGTCACCCCTAACTGCCCTCCCCTGCAGGCTTGATCACCCCCAACTTCCCTCCCTTGCAGGCCTGGTCCCTCCCAACTGCCCTCCCCTGCTGGCCATCTTGTGGCAGCCATCTTGTGTACACATGGGGGCAGCCATCTTGTGTGTTGGAGTGATGGTCAATTTGCATATTACTCTTTTATTAGATAGGATTATATTCCACAAATAAGTGAAATCATATGGCATTTGTCTTTCTCTGGCTTGCTTATTACACTTAGCATACTATTCTCTCCTGGCTAACTATGCTTATGTAGGCAAGAGAAGCATTTTGTATCTTTCCTTTATTCACTACTTTAAAATTATCCTCTGCCTCTATAACATTTTGTTGTTTTTCAAGAGTGTTTTTTTTTTTTCCATTTTTCTGAATATTTACTGAAGGTAGGAAATTTTACAATTGTATCTCTTATGTTACCAAATATAGTAGATACGATAATTTTTGAATTATAGATAAGGAAACCTAAGCTTTGCAAGACTGGATGATTTGCTAAAGAACAGGAAGCTAGTAAATGTTAAACCTGGATTTTGGAGCCAAGATCAGAATGGTACATTCTGTTGCCCTATTATACATACCATCTCTCAGATTAAAGAACTCATATCAATATTCAAGCACATTTTAGGTCCTCAAGGACCCAGAATAAGGCACATTGGCCTTTTTTTCATGGAGATAAGCTACAACTTTCCCACATTGGACCACTTTTTTGATAAACCAGTTATCAACATGTGTCCTACAGTAGGGCTACACATTTTCTCACTGAAGAATATTATCACTCTGCTTACCATGTATGAGGAAGTAGGAAGAGAGAACTTGATTTATTATGGCCCACATTTATTTCCCTGAAAATGTGTTTATCTAACAGATATAGTATATAGGTGATTTGATTTGCAATATTTATTGTCAGTTGTAAGACAACCATCTGTAAGGAAGAAAATGTAGAGTTATATAATGAACCTGCAAAAAAGTAGACTTGGATTAAAAGCCTGACTTTACTTACTATCTTTGTGAATTTGGACAGACTGCAGATTTTTCATTTGCAAAGGACTCTAAAAAGATGCTATCATCTGCCTACATTAAATAGTAGATTATAAACAGGGATTATATAAAATAGGTATTCATAAGCTCTGAAAGCTGAAAAATAGAGTATATATTTACAGAATTAAGATCACTAAATAAAATATCACTGCCACTGTTTTGGATGAGTTAAGGTCTTCCTGCTTTCTGTATTTTTTGTTTAAATTATATACTATTTTAAGGCATATAAAATTATGAAGAAAACTCCACATATAAAAAAAAAAAACCATGTACTTTCTATCTAGCTGATGTTTTATTTATTTAATATTTATTTATTTTAATACTAGAGGCCCAGTGCATAAAATTTGTGCACGGGGGAGGGAGTGTCCCTCAGCTCAGCCTACATCCTCTACAATCTGGGACCCCTCGAGGGATGTCTGACTGCCCGTTTAGGCCCAATCCCAATAGGAGCCAGCAGACCTAATGGGATCGGGTCTAAACGGGCAGTCGGACATCCCTCTCACAATCCAGGACTGCTGGCTCCCAACTGCTCGCCTGCCTGCCTTCCTGATTGCCCCTAACCGCTTCTGCCTGCCAGCCTGATTATTCCCTAACCACTTCCTTGCCAGCCTGATTGATGCCTAACTCCTCCCCTGCCAGTCTGTTTGCCCTTAACTGCCCTCCCCTGCAGGCTTGATCGCCCCCAACTGCCCTCCCTTGCAGGCCTGGTCCCACCCAACTGCCCTCTCCTGCTGGCCATCTTGTGGTGGCCATCTTGTGTCCACATGGGGGCAGTCATCTTTGACCACATGGGGTCATCCATCTTGTGTGTTGGAGTGATGGTCAATCTGCATATTACTCTTTTATTAGATAGGATAGAGGCCTGGTGCATGGGTAGAGGCCAGCTGGTTTGCCCTGAAGGGTGTCCCAGATCAGGGTGGGGGTTCCCTTGAGGCATGGGACGGCCTGGGCGAGGGGCCTGTGCTGGTTTGCAGCCTGGCCATGCCCCCTGGTGACCCAAGTGGAGGCCCTGGTATCTGGGGTTTATTTATCTTCTACAATTCAAACTTTGTAGCCTGGAGCGGAGCCAAGCCTTCTGCTTACTCAGTGGTGGCAGCCATTTCTTTTGGGATTAATGTATCTTCTATAATTGAAACTTTGTAGCCTTAAGCAAAGGCCTGGTCTGGCCAGGGTGTGCGGAAAGCTTGGTTTCCTCCATTGCCGGGGGCAATCCTAGCCTCCTGCTCTTTCCAGCTCTGTGGCTGCCACCATTTCTGTTTGGATTTATGTATCTTC
Organism: Ia io; assembly: GCA_025583905.1. Classification (NCBI taxonomy): domain Eukaryota; kingdom Metazoa; phylum Chordata; class Mammalia; order Chiroptera; family Vespertilionidae; genus Ia; species Ia io. Next base: position 24,694,175 of record JAJQQW010000007.1, read on the forward strand.
TATCATTGAAACTTTGTAGCCTTGAGTGGAGGCCTAGGCCGGTGGAAAGCTTGGCTTTCTCCATTGCTGGGGAAACCCAAGCCTCCCTCCTGCTCTCTGTGGCCGTAGCCATCTTGGTTGGGTTTATTTGCATATTTGCTCCTGATTGGTTGGTGGGCGTGGCTGGTGAGCATGGCTTGTGGGTATAGCGGAGTGATGGTTAATTTGCATATTACTCTTTTATTAGATAGGATAAATATATACTAATATATACTTATACATATATTAGATGGACATATAATATATTCATGTATGTATGTGAATATATAAATTATATCTATGAAATACATATGTACTTCCTGCACACACATACACACATGCACACAATTGTAGCTTCCTATATATCTCTCTTCACCTAATTTTTTTTCTCTCACTCTCCAAAAGTAACCATTGTCCTGAAGTTGGAGGATATCATTCCCATACATGTTTAATGTTTAACATACATGTTCTCAACCCTTTGTTACATATGTGTAATTAAAATTTTTTGTGATTCTAATTAATATTGTAATAAACTTTCTTGTACAACTCCCATTCTGCATGAGCAAGAGATCCTCTAACCTTGCTTGTCCTTGTGCCAGCAGCAAAGAATCAACTGGGAGCTAGTTAGAAATGCGGAATCTAGGACCCAGTTCAGACCTTTTAAATGGAAGCTGCATTTCTGCTTTGGAGCAATATCTCTAGTGATTCATTAGACTTCAACAATCACTGCTTTAGGGCATATAAAAGGGAGTGGAATTGCTGGAAAGACACACACTTCTTCAACTTCATTAGATACTGTCAAATTGCTCTCCATAGTGGTTATATCAATATGCAATCTTACCAGAAGTCAGACTTAAAATTTTTGCCAGTCAACTGGGTGTGAAATGTTGGTATCATTGCCTTGAATTGCATTTCCTTAATTTCCAATGAGATTTTACATCCTATATAATAAAAGCCTAATATATTATAAGCAAAAACATAAAGCCCAGTCCACCATTTAACCAATCAAAGCGTAATATGCTAATGATATGCTAAGGTAACTCAACCGCTCGCTATGGCATGCACTGACCACCAGAGGGCAGACACTCTGACAAGTAGGTTAGCTTGCTGCTGTGGTCCGGCCGATTGGGACTGAATGAGATGGGCTGGACACGCCCTGGAGCCCTCTCGCAGTCCCTCCCCGGCTGGCAAACCTCCCAAGTCTCTCCCCAGCCCCAATTGTGCACTGGTGAGGTCTCTTGGTCTGACCTGCACCCTCTTGCAATCCAGGACCCCTAGGGAGATGTCAGAGAGTTGGTTTCAGCCCAATCCCGTAGGCCAGGCTGAGGGACCCCACTGGTGCATGAATTTGTACACCAGGCCTCTACTCTCTTCGTAAATACATTGCCCTTGGGTGCCTTCTATGAATTCTGTGGTCATATCCTGTGCCAAATTTTCTGTGGGTTTCTTTGGATTGCATTCTGTCCCTTTATGTCAAGTCAAAGCAGCATAAAATAGGTATTTTTATCTTTATTTTCCCTCTTCTTTCCTTTCATCCTTCCTGCTCTCTCTATTTGCTAGATGAGGTCACAGGACTTGGAGGTTATTCAGATATCCTAGATGTCAGGATATCTGAATAACCTCCAAATGTGAACAGACTACCAAATCACTTTATTATTGTCTCCTTGGACTAAATCAAAAAAACAACACTAGCTAGTCTATATGTGAACAGAACAGAATTTAAACCTGTGTCTTCCTGATTTCAAGGCCTATGTTCAAAGGCTCTTTGAATCTCCAGATGTTTCTTGTAATTAAAATCCTAATTTTACATTAAGTTGAAAGCTACCACTGTATCCCCCTCTCTTTAATATATGATAAATAAATATATAATTGTATATAATATGTATATTATAAACATGTATAATAGGTGATATATATAATATCATTTATGTATAACACATGTAACTGTAATCTTTTTATAGCATTGGTGTACAGCAAGGCTAACCTCTGAGATAGTATTCAAAGTAATGAGTAGGTAAGAGCAGAGAGGAAAAACATTCTAAAGATATTAATATGATTTTATATATAGTCTACTTCCATTAATATTTAAAAAAATAGTTATAGGAATCATTTGTGATATCTCATAAATAAATAAGATTGCGTATTTTCTTATAATAGTTCTATTAAGCTTCTTACTGGGAAATTGTGTTTTTGTGCTTCTTGGTTGAAACCCAGATATCTGTATTTTTACAAACAAGTGACTGTCTTTTTATAAACATATTTGGAGGGAAAAGCTTCCACTGCATAGTTAATAGATATATCTACTCCCACTCACCTGAATATTGACCCAGTATAATTCAAAACATGCAGTAGAATCAGTGCAGTGAGGCATACGTTTTGGAAAAACATATTGGGCAGTCTTGCACAGGGAGGAAATACCTTCCCACATCTCCAGGGAGTATCTACTAGGAAAATGTCAAGGCAATTACAATTAGGATCCATTTAAGCACAGCATAGCTACTGCTCTGTCTCAAAACACCAAAAAGGGGTGAGTCAAAGTGCTGACTTTGTTTATGAGCCACCCCTCTCCTATCACAGCTGCTGCATCCCTTATTTCTGTTTGACCTCTAAGCAGATTGCAGATAATGGAGGCTTCAAGGCAGCAGCAGCACGGGCCTCTGCTAGGTCTTCTGGCAATAGAGTTGAGTCCACCTCTCTTGCTTCAACTTCAGTCTCAGTCTATGCATCTCTTTCAGTTCTAACAGTTTGGCTACATTCTCTGCACATCTGTAAACTTGTGCCTTATTCTTCATTTCAAAGTTATGATATGCCTATTTTGGAAAATATGAATAATAGAAAAAGCAGTGAATCTGACTTGATGTGACAGAAGAAAGCAATTGGAGAGGATATTATAACTACTCAAACTTGCAGGAACTTATTTATTGCCAATGAAGAGCTTTCTCATCTTGGACATGAAGTGTTCTAGATAAGTGTTTTTCTTTCCAAAAGCCTAAAAATAGTTTACAAATAGCCTGTCCTACATTAATAGGGATGCTTTCAAAAGCTACCATCTCTTCAGGAAATGAGAAGGGATGGTTAGAAAAAAACATATTTTAGAGAAATACACAGAAGTCAAAGGGCAGTGAATTTCCAGGTATAGAACCTTTATTTTCCATCAGTCAAGTAATAAATATTCATTGAGTAATAAACAAAATATCATACAATCTGCTGAAAGAAAGAATGAAGAGTAAGGAATATAATATAGCAATGGTTTGACCCCGTCAGGTTCTTATAGGAATTAAATTAATCTATACATGTAAAAGCACTTGGAGAAGAGCTGGATACACAAAACTCAACAAATGCCTGTTGTCTTCATTAATTATTTCCCTCTAAGAACCTTAACGTATACATAGGCAAAGGTACTTAGCAATCCACTCCGATACTGAGAACACGTTTTAATTCCTTTTTGCAGTCCTCGCAACTAAGTCAATAAATGTCTATAGAATTCAGTGGAAGTCAGTATATATTAAACTAGAGGCCCAGTGCATGACTGAATCATGCACATGTAGGGCCCCCTACACGCTTTCGCTTGAGGTGAAGCTGGTGCCTGTCCGCTGGTGCACCAGGCCTTTCAGAAGCCTCCAGCGTGGCGGAGGCTTCCGAAAGGCCTGGTGCCGGAGCGGACAGGCACCCAGCTCCCCCGCTTTTGATGGTCCGCGGCAGGACGTGAGCTCGCTGCCCCAGAGGCCCCTTCTGTTCCGCAGCACAACCATGGCCCAGATGCTCAGCGTCCTGCCTGCCCAATCGGCTACCCCGGCCACCCCGAGTCCTGCCCCCTGTGCCTCCCTCTGGTCCAATTGTGGGCGTAGCAGAGTAATGGTAATTTACATATTACCATTTTATTAGGTAGGATTACAAAGCAATGCTAGAGGTAGTAAATTCCATAGAATAATCTCCCTCAATCTGAATGATTTGCATCCAAACTACAGGGGACATTTGGCAATGGTTACAGACATTTTTGGTTGCCATGACATGTGGGGAGTGTTTATTACTGGTTTCTAGTTTGTAGGGACTAGGGCAAACATTCTACAATGCACAGGACAGCTCCCACAACAAAGAGTCATTAGGACCAAAATAACAATAGTGCCAAAGGATGGTGAAAGTTTTTCATTTCAGGAACGGGAGACAAGTATTTCAGACAAAAGAGAAAAATGGGGGAGGAGGAAATGCCAATATAGAGAGCAATCACAAAAGAATGAAAAAGCCTGTAAGGGGTGTTTGAGAACAGTGAGGAAATCAATTTGTGTGTGTGTGTGTTGTTTTTGTTTTTTTTCTTCCCATCTCTGTATTTCTAACTATTCCTCTCATGCCCAGTATCTTACTAGAACTCTAGACTGATAACACTGACCTAGGAATCTGCCCCCATTTCCAACTGCACTTAACCTTGGATGAAACCACAATTTCTCCCTTTGGCTTTCCTGTCTGTAAAAAAAAAACAACCCCCAAAACTACTGCTCTTGGTTTCTTTGAAACACGTCTTCACCCATCTGAAGCTTTGCTTGTTGTAGACACATGAAGAATTCCATTTCTCTTTAAATAGTTATTTCACTAGAAAAGGGGAAAAGAATTTTACATTTCTCTAAAATGCTCAACTGTCCATTAAGCCCACTTCAATCAATCCTATGCAACTAAGTGTAAAAATAAGAATGATTACTAGATATTAAGGAACTTCAGAATTCAGACATACAATACATACTAGTATGAAATAGAATACTTTAGGCACACATTGTCCCAAGCCATTAGCAACCACATATTTCTGTTATTTGATCAATCATTTTTTTTGGTTATATGTATTTTCTCTACATAAGTGGTAAAAATTGTGAGACCTTGTTCTCATATCTTGGATTTTTACTTGTGAGGATTTTATCCCACAGAAATTAAATAGGTGAGCACATTTCTTCTATACCATGATTTTACTGTGTTTTCCCACTCATGTCCCAATATTAAAGATCATTTACCTTAAAGACACTCAACAAGGGTTGTGCTTGGGGGAAAATCCTTTATGAATTTATAAAATCTAAGGAATGAAGACTGAAGGGCAATTTCATAATTTATGTGCTTTAACTTTTTTTTTTGCCTGATTGATTTTATTTTCACTGAAAAAAAAACAAAACAATGACATTTTCTCTATGTCTTGTTGTTTTAAACATCCTAATAATTCTGTGTACATCTGATAGAGAAGCCAGAACCTAGGAACTGAGAGAATATGGAAATTATCTAGCAGCTGCCAGATTATAATAACCTGGAGGCAAAGAAATTGATTGGGAGTGCAATTCTTTTGTTTACTTTTAATTTTCTTCTAGCTTTTAAAAATATAACTTGTATTCATATAAATGCTACATTAAAGCAGTCATAATAAATAATTAGTGTTATCAGAGGCCATTTTGTTCCTCCAGCTGCTGGGACTGTTTTATTTACATAGTATTGTGAAATGAGTCAAAAACAGCTGCTATTTTATGTGAGCTTTTCCATGATTTGATTTGAAATGCTTTCCTCCACTCTACCCAATGGCATTTTAAGAGCAATGACAGACTCATGACAAAACAGTTTTTGGACTTCTGTTCATCTCCAAAGGAAAATAACTTTGATGAGTGAATGAGTGTTGTGCATGAAAATGTATGCTTTCAAAAGTAAATGTCAACTGACAATCCTGTGCACTTAGGCTGAGTGTGTAAAGGGCACAGTTGTGGAGTATGTACACAGGTCAGACATCTGGAGAACCTTCCTGGAAATTCATCCTGCCTCAGGAGCAGACAATTCATTTGCTAATTTCATTAACCTCACCTCTGCACTCAGCCATTCTCTGACACTGTAAAATAGTGAGACACATGTAAGTTTTTCTAGATAGAAGTAAGCCTAAGCAGGACAAACAAAATAGGAAGAGAGAAAATAAGAGCTGCTGAAGAAGAGGAGAATGAGTAGGGCAAGGAGACAAAGAAGAAAAAGAGATAAAAGGGAGAGGAAAGGAATGATAATATCACAATACTCACTTTTTTTTCTATTCAAGGTAGCAAAGTTTCTTTTAATTGCCTTAATTAATTCATGTGTAGTGTTGTTGTACAATTCCTTATCCCATTCCACTCCCACAAACAAGTGGAATTTTATTTTGTTTTTCTCAGAGAAAGGCACAAAAATTGAGAATTGCTGGTGTTTGATTGTAGTTCAAATATGCTATTAGCTAATGCAACAGGCATAACCTAGACACCTCAGGATGGGTCACTTTCAAATTAGATTGCTTATTTGTTATTAATACCCAACTTATTACACATTTAGTGGTGGCAAAGGCAATCCAAGTTATGTTCTGGATAACTAATCAATACATTTTTCCCCAATAAACTTGTCTCACATTTATTATTGATAACACTGAGGAAATGATGGCTCTTTCTATGTCAATAACTTCTTGCTGACAATTTATTTCTTCAAATTCGTTCAAGATATTTTATCTTTGGGAAATATAGTACATAGAATATATAATGTGGTAATTTTCCTCATGTCATAAGATTTTATTGCATACCAAATATAAATGTAAAGGTATGAGTATATAAGAAACAAATGAGCCATAATTTCTTCAGTTCATGTTTATGACTAAATTCCTTTGTGTTTAGCTTTCACACTTACTCTTTATATTATTTTTTCCCTTTATTGATTACGGGGCGGGGGGGATGTCCCTCAGCCCAGCCTGCACCCTCTCCAATCTGGGATCCCTCTCAAAATCCGGGACTGCTGGCTCCCAACCGCTCACCTGCCTGCCAGCCTGATCACCCCCTAACCACTCCCCTGCCAGCTTGATTGACGCCTGTCTGCTCTCCTGCTGGCCCAATGGCCCCTAACTGCCCTCCCCTGCTGGCCTGGTTCCCCCCAACTGCCCTCCTGTGAAGGCTCAGTCGCCCCCAACTGCCCTCCTCTGCTGGCCTGATCGCCCGCAACTACCCTCCCCTGCCGGCCATCTTGTGGCAGCCATCTTTGACCGCATGGGGGCGTCCATCTTTGACCACATGAGGGTGGCGATCTTGTGTAAGGATGTGAGGGTCAGTTTGCATATTACCTCTTTATTATATAGGAAGGTATTACAAATGTCTCCTTATCTCCCCATTGCCCCCACCAACCCCCCAATCCTGCCCTCACCCTCACTCCCTGTTGTCTGTGTCCATTGGTTATGCTTATATGCATGCATAGAAGTCCTTTGCTTGATCACTCCCCCTTACCGCCACCCTCCCCTACCTTCCCACTGAGGTTTGAGTATCTGATTGATGCTTCTCTGTCTCTGATTTGTTTTTGTTCATCGGTTTATGGTGTTCATTATAATACAAAAATGAGTGAGATTATGTGATATTTATCTTTCTCTGACTGACTTATTTCACTTAGCATTATGCTCTTCAGCTAATCCATGCTGTTGCAAATGGTAGGGGTTTCTTCCTTTTTATAGCAGCATAGTATTCCATTGTGTAGATGTACCAAAGTTTTTTAATTCACTCATCTGCAGATGGCACTTACGCTGATTCCAAATCTTAGCTATTGTAAATTGTGCTGCTATGAACATAGGGGTGCATATATCCTTTCTGGTTTATTGGGATATATTCCTAGAAGTGGGATCACTGGGTCACATGGGAGTTCCATTTTTCGTTTTTTGAGGAAACTCCATACTGTTCTCCACAGTGGCTGCAGCAGTCTGCATTCCCACCAACAGTGCATGAGGATTTTTTTTTCTCTGCATCCTCATCAGCACTTGTCCTTGGTTGATTTATTGATGATAACCATTCGGACAGGTGTGAGATGATACCTCATTGTCGTTTTGATTTCCATCTCTCGAATAATTAGTGACTTTGAGCATGTTTTCATGTGTCTCTTGGCCTTCCGTCTGTCTTCTTTCAAAAAGTATCTATTTAAGTCCGTTGCCCATTTTTTGATTGGGTTGTTTATCTTCCTTTTGTTAAGTTGTATGAGTTCCCTGTAAATGTTGGAGATTAAAACCTTATAGGAGATAACATTGGCAAATATGTTCTCCCATGCAGTGGGCTTTCTTGTTGTTTTGTTGATGGTTTCTTTTGCTGTGCAGAAGCTTTTTATTTTGATGTAGTTCCATTTGTTTATTTTCTCTTTAGTTTCCATTGCCCTAGGAGCTGTATCGGTGAAGATATTGCTTCAGCATATATCTGAGATTTTGCTGCCTGTGGATTCATTTAATATTTTTATGGTTTCCCATCTTATGTTTAAGTCCTTTATCCATTTTGAGTTTATTTTTTTGTATGTTATAAGTTTATGGTCTAGTTTCATTTTTTTGCATGTGTCTGACCAAATTTCCCAGCACCATTTATTGAAGAGACTGACTTGACTCCATTGTATGTTCTTGCCTCTTTTGTCAAATACTAATTGAGCATAGTGGTTTGGGTCAATTTCTGGGTTCACTATTCTATTCCATTAGTCTATATGCCTGTTCTTGTGCCAGTACCAGGCAGTTTTGATAACAGTGACTTTGTAATACATCCTGATATCTGGTATTGAGATCTCTCCTACTTTTTTCTTCTTTCTCAAGATTGCTGCAGCTATTCAGGGTCTTTTTTTATTCCAGATGAATTTTTGGAGAGTTCTTTCTAAGTATGTGAAATATGCTATTGGTATTTTAATGGGGAGTGCATTGAATCTATAGATTGCTTTGGGCAGTATGGACATTTTAATTGTTGATTCCACCAATCCATGAACACGGTATGCTCTTCCATCTGTTTATGTCTTCCTCTATCTCTTTTTTCAGTGTCCTGTAGTTTTCCACGAATAGGTCTTTTACCTCCTTAGTTAAGTTTATTCCTAGGTATCTTAATTTTTTTGGTGCGATGGTAAATGGGATTGTTTTCTTAGTCTCTCTTTCTGTAAGTTCACTGTTGGTGTATAGAAATGCCATAGATTTCTTGGTGTTAATTTTGTATCCTGCTACATTGTCAAATTCATTTATTAAGTCTAGTAGTTTTTTGATGGAGTCTTTAGGGTTTTCTAAGTACTAGTACAATAACATGTCATCTGCAAATAATGACAATTTCACTTCTTCTTTTCCAATTTGGATGCCTTTTATTTCTCCTTCTTGTCTGATCACTTTGGCTAGCAATTCCAGCACTATGTTGAGCAGGAGTGCTGAAAGCAGGCATCCCTGTCTTGTTCCTGTTCTTAAGGAAAATGGTTGTAGTTTTTGCCAATTGAGCATGATGTTGGATGTAGGTTTGTCATATAGGGCTTTTATTGTCTTGAGTTATGATCCCTCTATTCTCACTTTGCTGAGAGTTTTTTTTATCAGGAAAGGGTGTTGGATTTTGACAAATGCCTTTTCTGCATCAATTAATATTATTATGTGATTTTTGTCTCTCAATTTGTTTATGTGATGTATCATGTTTATTGATTTGCAGATATTGTACCAGCCTTGCATCCTTGGAATAAATCCCACTCCTTCTTTCTGTCCACTATGGGCTTTTCTTGTTGCTCTCTTTCTAACTATTTAAGTTGCAAGGATAGATAGTTTATTACCATTTTCTTGTTTTTTGAGCTAGGCCTGTAGAGCTATGAACTTCCCTCTCAGAACTGCTTTCATTGTGTCCCATAGATTTTGGATTGTTGTGTTTTCATTATAATTTTTTTCCAGGATGCTTTTTATTTATTCTTTGATCTCTTTGGTAACCCAATCATTGTTTAACAGCATGCTATTTAGCCTCTAAGTGTTTGATTTTTTTAATTGTTTTTATTGTAGTTGATTTATAGTTTTATGCCATTTTGATCTGAGGAGATGCTTGTTATGATTTCTATCCTCTTGAATTTGAAGAGACTTTGCCTGTGTCCTAATATGTGGTCTATCTTTGAAAATGTCCCATGTGCACTGGAGAAGAATGTATATTCTGTGGCTTTGGGGTGAAATATTCTGAAGATGTCAATTAATGCCATCTGATCTAGTGAGTCATTTAGGACTGCTGTTTCTTTGCTGAGTTTTTGTTTAAAGGATTTATCCAGTGGTGTCAGTGGGGTATTAAAGTACCCTACTATGACAATATTGCTATTGATCTCTCCCTTGATATCTTCCAGAAGTTGTTTTATGTATTTGGGTGCTCCTGTATTGGGTGCATATATGTTTACCAGAGTTATATCTTCTTGTTGAATTGCTCCCTTTGGTATTATGTAGTGGTTTTCCTTATCTCTTGTTATGGCCTTTACTTTGAGGTCTATTTTGTCAGATATAAGTATTGCAAACCAAGTAGTTTGCTTTCCTCCATTTCCTTCATTTGTGACATGTTTCTTTGTCTCTGCATTTTGGTTGCTTCCCTGTGTTGATGGAGGGGCTTTGTGTGGTAGGTGACCTATAGGGTCCAGTGGCTCAGCCTCCCCAATCACCTGAGGTGGACACTCTTGGTACACCCCTTTGTGGGCTAGGTGCACAGTCTTGTTGTAGTTAAGCCTTGATTGCTGTTGGTATCACTGGGAAGAATTAACCTCCAGGCCAATTGGCTGTGAAGACCTGCTGTGTCTATAATGGAAGAACTGCTGTGCTGGAGACACCCTTATGGGTCAGGACTTGCTTCAGTGGGGTTTTGGTGCTCCCTGAGTCTGCCTTTTGAGTGTATCACTGATGGATGTGAGGAGTTGAAATCTGGTATCATCTCACACTGACCACTAGGTACCCTGGCTCCTGGATCTCCAAGGAAGTGCAAGTCAGCTACTGCCTGAGGCCACCCAGCAGGAACTACAGGGAGATCTGGAGATTTCTCCTCTTTGTTTGGGGTTTGGAAGTTTTGGAGATGTCAGACCCAGCTGCAGTTTGTTAGGTTAAGCTGCAAAAGGCCAGGACATTCACATGCAAAAGCCGCTGCACATAGTTTGGGTGGATTTGTAAATTGTGTGGGCCGGGATCTCAGGGAATCACCAGGGCGTAGCAAACAGCGATGGCTGCCAGTCAGCTGTCTCTGCGTCTCCACGTCTCAGCATCCCTGCGCCCCACGCCCCAGCGCAGTAAGCAATGATTCCTGTGAACACCTATGCAAGAATGCCACCCTCACCTTCTGACCTAATGCCAGACAGTCCAGCTTCTCCCTGTAGGAGTCTGGGTCCCCAAAGTCTCGCCAGAAACTGGAGTTCAGAGCAGTCAGGAGCTTGTATCTTCTTCCCGATTGAAAATAAACGGCACCCAGTCGGCAGCCTGATTCACGCGCCTCCATAACTCTGCTTTTTTGTGCCTTCACACATCCTACCTGGTCTCAATGCACTTTTATCTTTCCTTCTAGTTTTAGAACTTCTACACAGCCAGCTTTCCCGTGGTTCTGGGTGATAGTCGTTTTGTCTTTTAGTTGTAGTTTTGGTGTGGTTGTGAGAGGCAGCACGTACATTTGTATACCTTATGCCGCCATCTTGGTTTCTTTTTCATCATTTTTATTCTTAATGTTTGTGTTTCTTCTTGCCTTTCTGTTTCTTCTTTTTACAGCAGTCCCTTTAGCATTTCTTGCATTGCTGGCTTGATGGTAATAAACTCTCTTAGCCCTTTTTTTCTGCAAAGCTCCTGCTTCCACCTTCAATTTTGAATGATAGCCTTGCTGGGTATAGTATTCTTGGATTCAGTCTCTTGCTTTGCATCACTTTGTATATTTCATTCCATTCCCTTCTGGCCTGGTGTGTTTCTATTGAGAAATCAGTTGATATTCTAATGGGAGATCTCTTGTAGGTAACTTTCTGTCTCTCTCTGGCAACCTTTAAGATTCTTAGTTTGTCATTGAACTTTGCCATTTTAATTATGATGTGTTTTGGTGTTGGTCTTTTTGGGTTCATTTTGTTTGGGACTCCATATGCTTCTTGGATTTGCGTAGTTTTTTTCTTGCCCATATCAGGGAAGTTTTCTGTAATTATTTCTTCAAACAGGTATTCTATTCCTTGCTTCTCTTCCTCTCCTTCTGGTACCCCTATTATGCGGATGTTGTTTCATTTTGTGTTTTCCCAAAGCTCCCTTAGGCTCTCTTCTTGCTTTTTAAATTTTCTTTCCAGTTGCTGTTGTGTTTGTGTGTTTTTTCCTACCTTGTCTTCTAATTCGCTGATGCGGTCCTCAGCCTCTTCTAGTCTACTGTTTCAGCCTTCCATTGTGTTATTGCAGCTATGCCATTCTTCATTTCCTCCTGGTTCTTTTTCATGTTGGTGACATTCTCATTCAGCTCCTTATAATTCTCATTGAGTTGTGTGTATTTGTCATCCAGCTGTTTGAGCATCCTTATAACCATTACTCTGAATTCTTTCTCTGACATGTTACTTGCCTCCATTTTATTTAATTCTCTTTCTGGTGATTCCTCTTTTTCTTTCCTTTGGGGATTTCTTTTTTGTCTCCCAATGTTTTGCTGTAGCGTTTTAATTGTTTCTGTGTCCTAGATCCAATTGTTTTGCTACCCAGGTTCTTTTGGGATGGTGCTACTGGTGTGATCTCTCAGGTCTCTTGGGCTTGGTAATCTAGCATAGCTCCCTACTTGGGCTATTTGGGTTCTCTTGATGTAGGCCTGCGAGCTGGAAAGGGGCAACTGTGGTGTCTAGAAATCAGCAGCTGGGGAGGGAGATGTCCCAATTTTTGCTGCCTTGCACCCTTGGTTGAAATCGCACATGCCCAGCGGGGGCTCACAGAGGCACCCAGGAGCCATCTGTCAGGGTAGTGAGGCTCAGGAGACCTGCCTGCTGGAAACGCACAACTGTGGTGTCCTGAGTTCTGCCACTGGGGAGTGGGGAATTTGCACTTACTGCTGTGGGAGCAGTGCACCTTTGAAGGTGGAGATCCTAGGGTCCATGGTTCTGTGGATGGGGCAGCAGGATTTTGGCTGGAGTGGCTGCTGGGTCATGGGCAGTGTCCAAGGTCTGTCTGGGTGGTGTGTTGATGAGTTCCTGGAAGAGGCCACTCTCCCCTTCAAGATAGCGTGGACTCCATGCCCAAGTCCCACAGCCCGGGGAGTGTCTGCAGCGGTGGTAGGTTCTCCCTGTCCACGAGAGCCTGGTCTGCCAGCCCCTGCCACTCCTGCCAGATTTAACTGTCCCTCACTCATTCACACACACACCACACATATCCACACATTCTCCTTTCAACCCCTCACTCAGTCACATCCTCTCCCTCACCTCTGTCCTGCCAGCCGCCATCATCAGCAAATCTCTTTATATTATTTTTGATATATAATCCATATTTATTTAAGATAAATAGTTAAAAGAAAGACCCATAACTAGAGATATGGTTATCTAAATTATGAAATGTACATAAAGTGGAATGTCATATAGTAATTAGAAAAGGAGCTAAGTCCTTATGTTGACCTAGATTGAAAAGGAATTAGAGAGTAATATATATAATATGCCCTTATCTGTATACACTGAGTGGCCAGATTATTATGATCTCTGAATGCATAATAATCTGGCCACTCAGTATATATATATATATATATATATATATATATATATATATATATATATATATACACACACACACACACACGCACACACACACACACATATATATATGTATAAATACATATATATACATATATATATATACATATATATATATATATATATATATATATATATATATATATATATATGTATGTATTGGAGGCCTGGTGCATGAATTTGTGCATGGGTGGGGTCAGGCCAGCCTGGCTAGGGGGAGGGGACATGGGCAGTTGGCCAGCCTGCCTGCTGGTCAAACTCCTGGTCAAGGGAACAATTTGCATATTAGCCTTTTATTATATAGGATATACACTGAATGGCCATATTATTATGCGTTCAGAGATCATAATAATCTGGCCACTCAGTGTATAGAAAAAGCCAGTGACTGGAATGCCAGAATGACTGGAATGACCCTTTGCTATGACGACCACTGCGGCCAGCAAACTGGCCTGATCAGGGTTGGGGCCCACCGGCCAACCTCATGCAGGCCCTCCCCCCAGTCAGCCCTGCCCCTGATCACCACCCACCCCAATAGGGGGATGGGCCAGTTAGCCAACCTCCTGCAGCCCTTCCCCCAGCCAGCCCCGCCCCCAATGGCCCCCCATCCTGATCAGCCCATTGCCCCTCCCCCCAGCCAGCTCCACCCCAATCGCCTTTCCCACACCAATCAGTGGTGGGGCTGGGCTGCTAACCTCCCATGGCCCTGAAACTTGTCAAAGCTAATAAGTGGCATAACTGAAATTAAAACCAAGGTCTGTCTGATCCAAAACTCATTCTTGTTACACTGAACATCACTGAATTATTCTTTTTTTTATGCATAAATATCCATAGATATGGTTTTGCATACCAACACCTACTCAATTAGAAACTATTGTGATATATGTACAACAACAATAATACAATGTTAAGTTGGTTTGCTTGACTAACACATATGCTCCAGGCCCATAGATGCCTAGAAGAATAAAACATGTTGCAGATGAGAAGAAATATGAAAGTGCCAATAGTATATGCTTCAGGATAAATGAGTTATAAGTGTATAGTAGTGCCATATACCATCTAATCATCAAAAACAGCTTAGAGATTTCTTGAATTACTCCTGCCTAAGTTTAAATTTATAATTTGAGGATTTTCATAGCATTCTATGTCATTATTTCCCTTGAGTTTCTATATTGTACAGTACTTGGGCTGACATATACCCAGCTTTAATTTAATTACATTTTAAGCACTTTTCTAATTCCCAACAGAAATTCTCATATTTCAGCCAAGAACTTTGATTTGTTTGGCTATTTGTTCAATTTAATTTGTCTTTTCAAACTTATGTTTATATAAATATACAGTCTATTGAAATATAAATGATTTTCTGATTAAAGTTCACTCCATTATTTTTTTAATTAGTGACTTAAGGCAAAAAATCAATTTCTGGGTTAAAAAATTAAATTATTTAAACTATCATTAGTAAATATATTTTGTTAAAATAAAGAAGCAGTTTAATCAAATATTACCCCAAGGTCCAAATATAGATCTCATCAATTTTAATGCAGTAATTTTATTCTTCCTCAACTATTTCCAAAGATCTAAGATTTGTATGATTGCATAATGTTATTATATGCATTCTCAAATAAATACCTCATGTGAAAAATTTAAACTATTTTATATGTAACTAGGGGGCCAGTGCACAAAATTCGTGCACTGGGGGGGGGTCTCCTCAGCCCAGCCTGCCCCCTCTCACATACTGGGAGCCCTCAGGGGATGTCCTACTGACGGCTTAGGCCTGCTCTACATAAGGAGCGGGCCTAAATCGAAGTCTGGCTGATCAGGGAAAGGCACCAGCCCCATCACCCCGCTGCTGAAGCCACTGCAAGTCACTGCAGCCACCAAGGTGTTTTCATCAACACGGACTCCAGTCCCTTCACCAAGAAAAACTGACAACTTTCTTTAGGCATTTTCAAGATGTGTCTTTCATAGAATATGACATTTTTCCTTTCTTTTTTTTTTTTTTATCCTCACCTGAGTATATGTTTCCATTGACTTTTAGAGAATGTGAAAGAGAAAGGGAAAGACAGAGAGAAACATCAAAGTGAGAGGAATACTTAGATTGCTTGCCTCCTGCATGAGCCCTGACCTGGGCCCCAGCCAGGGAGGATCCTGCAACTTAGGTACATGCCCTTGATCAGAATCTAACCTGGACTCTGCGGTTGGCAAACCTAGGCATTATCCACTGAGCCAAACCAGCTAGGGCAGGTTATGACATTTCTTAGCCCTCCAGCAGCGGACCTTTGTTTTTTTCTCCAGGAGTGTGGTGGAAAAGCCCTAGATCACTTTTTTGGATTCTTATTACCCAAGTTACTAAGAATATTACCAGTGGCATACAGGGAGCTTAGCCAATGAGCGGTCAGAAAAGGTGTTTCCTCTGTAGTTCACACCTATCTCCTGTGATCTCCGGCTCCGCCCCTGCCAAGGCCTAAAGCCTCCAGCCCTTGGCAGGGGACCCCCAGCTGGCTCCATGGCCAGGCTCCGCCCCTGGCCAAGGCCTCAAGCCTCTGTTTGAGGCTTGGGCTCTGGGCAGGGACCCCCAGCTGGTTCCAATCGCCTGCAGGGACCCACAGCTGGTACAATCGCCTGACTCCACCCACGGCCAAGGCCACAAGCCTCTGGCAGAGGCTTGGGCTCTGGGCAGGGACCCCCAGCTGGCTCCGATCACCCGCAGGGGACCCTAGCTGGCTCTATCATCGGGCTCCACCCACGGCCAAGGCTGCAAGCCTCTAAGCTTGGGCTCTGGGCAGGGACCCCCAGCTGGCTCCAATCGCCTGCAGGGACCCCCAGCTGGCTCTATCACCCGCTCCATCCAAGGTCAAGGCCGCAAGCCTCTGGCCGAGGCTTGGGCTCTGGGCAAGACCCCCAGCTGGCTCTGATCGCCCTGCTCCGCCCCCAGCCAATGCCGCAAGCCTCTGTTTGAGGCTCGGGCCCTGGGAAGGGACCCCCAGCTGGCTCTATCCCCCACTCCATCCAAGGCCAAGGCCTCAAGCTTCTGTTTGAGGCTCGGGCTCTGGGCAGGGACCCCCAGCTGTCTCCCATCGCAGGGCTCCACCCCCAGCCAAGGCTGCAAGCCTCTGGCTGAGGCTTGGGCCCTGGTAAGGGACCCCCAGATGGCTCCAATCACCGCAGGGGACCCCAGCTGGTTCCAGTGGCCCAGCTCCGCCCCCAGCCAATGCCACAAGCTTCTGGCTGAGGCTCAGGCCCTGGGCAGGGACCCCCAGCTGGCTCTGATCACCTGTGGGGGACCCCCGCTGGCTCCGATCTTCCCCTCTGATCTTCGGCTCCAATATCCCAGTTCCAACAACTGCTGCTCTCTGAGGCTGCAGCCATCTTGGTTAGGTGTATTTGCATATTTGCTTTCTGATTGGCTGGTGGGCGTGGCTGGTGGGCATGGCTTGTGAGTGTAGCGAAGTGATGATTTGCATATTACCATTTTATTAGATAGGATTATACACTTAGCTAGCATTTTTAAGGTCTAACAAAAAAATAACAACAACATTTAAATAAATTAGAATGGGGTAATTATATGACACTCAATTTGTAGAAGTCACTGATATTTTTAGCATAACCATATGCATATATATATAGGAATGCATACTAAATATTTATTAGCACATTTGCCTGTATTATTATACACTGTTAATATATGATTCATAAAAGAGGAGCTACACATGGATAACGTGTACATGAAAGATGTTCAACAGCAGTAATCATCAGTGAAATGCAAATCAAAACCACATGGAGATATCTCTTCCCACCTGTTAAGATGCCCATTATAAAACAACAACATCAAGAACACAGACAGTAACAAATCTTGGCAAGGATGTGGAGAAACTGGAATGCTTACGTGCTATTGGTGGGAACATTAAATAGTGCAGACACTGTAGGAAACAATATGGAGATTCCTCAAAAAATTAAAATAAGAACTAATACATGATTTATCAATCCCATTTCTGGGTACTTATCCAAAATAATATAAATCAGGATTTCAAAGAGATATTTTCACTTTCATGTTCATTGCAGCATTATTCATAACTAGAGGCCCTTTGCACAAAGAATCGTGCAATAGACCTTCCTTCACCTGGCTACTGACACCAGTTTTCCTTCCGCCTTCTTTCAGGGTGGGGGCTTGGACCACAGCGGCGGTGGCAGCGTGGGGTGGGAGCTGCCAGGCCCCACGCCACCATCCGCGATTGGGGCGCCGCCATCCACGATTGGGGCGCCGCCACTGCCCAGGTCCCTCAGGGATAGGAGGGACCCGGGTGCCGCCACTGCTCTGACCACGATCGCTGAGGGGCAGGACCGGGCGCTGCTCCGACCACGATCACTGACGGGATTGACCCGGGCGCCTCTGCCTCTCTGACCGCGATCGCTGAGGGGCAGGACCCGGGCGCCTATGCCTCTCTGACCACGATCACTGAGGGGCAGGACCGGGCGCTGCCGCCACTCCCACCATGACTCTCGCCGGCCCAATCGGCCACCCGAGTCCCGCTGCCTGTGCCTCCCGCCGGCCCCATCGGTCCCCCCTCAGCGGCCGCCGATCTGGCCGTTGAGAGGCGCGGGGGCAGGAGTCCTGCCCCTCGTGCCTCTCAACGGCCAGATAGGCCACCCGAGTCCCGCCCCCCAGCCTCCCCCACCCGCGGTCCAATCGTGGGCGTAGTGGAGTGATGGTTATTTGCATATTATCCTTTTATTAGGTAGGATAGCCAAGAGCTAGAAACCACCCAAATGTCTACTGATGAATGAATAAAAAATGTGATATATTCATAAAATATGATATTATTCAGACTTAAAAAAAGAAAGAAATCTTTCATATGCTAAAACATGGATGGACCTTGAGGACATTATGCTAAGTGAAATAAGGCCATCACAGAATGACAAATACTTCATGCTCCCACTGACATGAGGTATCTAAGATAGTCAAATTTATAGAATGGTAGTTGCAGGAGTTCCAGGGTGGAATTGCTGTTCAATGGCAATAAAGTTTCAATCATGCAAGATGAAAAGTTCTAGATGTCTATTGTAGAGCATTATGCTTATAGTTAACAATAATGTACTGTACACTTAAAAATGTGTTGAGGGTAGAGTTCATGTTAGATGTTTTATGATTTGTAATAAAACAGTTTGTATTCATGCAAATTAGCTGTTCCTCTGAATATTAAATATATGTTGTACTAATTATATCTCCTGCTTTGTCTTAAAGCATGCCTATACACGATAGCTGGTGGTGATGAAGGTTTCTCTGATCATGAGATACAGCAGAACATAGCGAAAAGCATTAGATTCTAAATCCTGTTGAGGTATGTTCTCTCTAGTCCCACTTTGCTGAGATTTTTTTTTTTATCATTAATGGGTGCTGAATTTTATCAAATGCTTTTTCTGCATCTATTGATATATTTATGTGGATTTTATAGTTCATTTTGTTTATGTGGTATCATATTTATTGATTTGCAGATATTGTACCAACCTTGCACCACTGAAATAAATCCCACTTGATCATAATGTGTGATCATTTTAATGTATTGCTGGATCCAATTTGCTAACATTTTATTGAGGATTTTAACATATAGATTCATCAGAGATATTGGCTTATAATTTTCTTTCTTTGTAGTGTCTTTATCTGGATTTGGAATTAAGGTAATATTGGCCTGGTAAAATGAGCTTGGGAATCTTCCCTCCTATTGAATTTTTGGAACAGTTTGAATAACTTGAAACGGATCAGTGTTAAGTGCTTCTTAGAATGTTTGGTAAAAATCCCTTGTGAAGCCATTCGATCTAGGACTTTTATTTGTTGAGATGTTTTTTACTATGCTTCAATTTTGCTAGTTTTAATCTGTCTAATCAGTTTCTCTTATTCTTCCTGATTCGGTTTTGGAATATATGTTTCTAGAAATTTATTCATTTCTTCCAGATTGTCCTATTTCTTGGCATACATTTGTTTGTAATATTTTCTTACAATCCTTTGTATTCCTTAGGTGTCTGTTGTTATTTCTCCTCTTTCATTCCTGATTTTATTTACTAGGGTCCTGTCTTTTTTGTTATTTTTTTATAAGCAAAACCACTTCTGAGTTTTATTTAGCATTGTATCTGAAGCACTAATGAGAGTAAAGAAAGAACATGAAGATCATTCTTGCATTCAATTTTAACTGAGTCTTGCAATAATGAAAGCACATGGATTGTACCCAATCTCGAAAGTATGAAATGCCTTATTTTTACAATACACAAACTATACTATGGGGACTGGCTATCAAAAGGAGACAGACTAAATATCTGCAATCTTTCCAACCTGAAGACTCCAACACATGTTGTTCTGATGTTTTTCCCAATTCCAACATAGAACTATGTGGACAAAACAAACAAGACAGAAAGCTTTTCTGGGCAACAAAGCCTGGGAGAGAGTGTGATGTCAGCCCTGAGAATCAAGTCAAAGGCCTAGTGTGCAACCAAAACAATGCTAGCAAAAGTTTGAAAGCCTTAGCATTTATATCTCTAGATGAAGGAGACAATTCACTTTAAGCTGCAATTTTGAAGTTATATAGAAAACCATGGTTCTTCATACAGTAAATTCATACTGTACTACTAAGTATTTTAAGGTAATTTTTACCACTCTGTGAAGAGGACAACCGAGAAAGGAAGTTCACTCAAAGTTAATATAATAAATCAATGAACGAACTATATGTACCCTCATAATAATTAGTTCTGCTCAGGCTGCCAGGATAAATAAATTAATAAAAAAAAAATTTTAGAAGCTTTTATACAAAAAGTTATTTTACAGCCATAGACATCAAAGAAAGAAAAAAAGCTTAAAACATGTAATATTCCCTTTGAAGATCCTTCCTTAAAATTGTTCACTACAGTTATTATATAATCAAATTAAGAATTGCAGGAAAAATAATCTAAAAAATTGTTATTAAATCGGTTTGATATCTTTAATAATTCTATTATTACTAGATCCTTCCACAAAAGGGCATTACAGTTCAGTTTACTGCAGACATATCTTTAAAAGAAAAAGTCAGCCTTAATGTTGCAGCTATAATACAAATTTTTATTTATTGGCACTACTATAAAACACAATATTTCCTTCCTTCTACTAACTTTGGGCTTTATTTGTTGTTCCTTTTTAAGTTTAAAGTTAGAATGTTTATTTGAGATTTTTTCCTATTTCTTGAGATAGGCCTGTAATGCTATGAATTTCCCTCTTAGGACTGTTTTCACTGTGTTCCATAGATTTGGGGTTGTTGTGTTCTCATTTTCATCTGTTTCAAGGTATCTGTTGATTTCTTCCTTGATCTCATTGTTAACCCATTTATTGTTTAGAAATGTGTTATTTAGCCTCCATGTGTTTGTGTGTTTTTCCTTTTTTTTTCTTCTTGAGATTGATTTCTAGCTTCATAGCATCATAGTCAGAGAAGATGCTTGTTATGATTTTAATCTTTTTAAATTATTGAGATTTGTTTTATGTCCTAACATGTAATCTATCCTAGAAAATGTTCCATGTGCACTTGAAAAGAATGTGTAGTCTGCTGCTTTGATATGAAATGCTCTGAATATATCAATTAAATCAATCTGATCTACTATGTCATTTAAGGCTGCCATTTCCTTTTGAATTTTTGTCTGAAAGATATATCCAATGATGCAAATGGGGTGTTCAAATCCCATATTATGACTATATTACTGACAATATCTCCCTTTATGACTGCCAAAATTTGGTTTACATATTAAGGTTCTCCTATGTTGGGTGCAGAAATGTTTACAAGGGCTATAGTCTCTCGATGGATTGCTCTCTTTATCATTATGTGGTAACTTTTGTCTCTTACTATAGCCTTTACTTTAAGGTCTACTTTGTCAGATATAAGTATTGTTACTCCAGCTTTTTCTTTAATTTCTATTTGCATAAAACACCTTTTTCTAACCTTTTATTTTTATTCTTAGTGTATATTTCATTCTGAGGTTTATTTCTTGTAGACAGTATAAACAGGGGTCTTGTTTTCTTATCCATTCACCTACCATATATCTTTGGATTAGAGGGTTTAAGCCATCTACATTTAAAGTGATTAGTGCATATTTATTGCCATTTCATTCTTTTAACTATGTTCCTCTGTTTTTCTTTTCTTGTTTTTCTTCTTAAAGCAGGCTCTTTAATGTTTCTTATAATACTAGTTCAGTGATAACAAACTCCTTTAGCTTATTCTTGTTTGGGAGCTCTTATTTCTCCTTCAGTTTTAAATAATAACCTTGCTGGGTGAAGTACTCTTGATGGTAGGTCCTTGCTTTCCATCACTTTGAATATTTTATGTCAATATATTCTGGCATGAAATGTTTTTATTTAGAAATAAACTGACAGTCTTATGGGAGCTTCCTTGTAGGTAGATAACTGTCTTTTTCTTTTGGCTTTTTAAGACTCCCTCTTTGCCTCTAACCTTTGCAATTTTAATTTTGATATGTCTTTGTTTGAGCCTCTTTTGGGCCATCTTGATTGGGACTCTCTGTGCTTCCTTCACTTGTTTGTCTTTTTCCCTAACTGGGTTAGGGAAGTATTTGGTCATTATTTCTTCAAATAGATTCTCAATTCCTTGCTCACTCACTTGCTCTTCTACTTCTGGAGCCCCTATGATGTGAATGTTGTTATGCTACATGTTGTCCCGAAGGTCCTTTAACTATTGGCTTTTTAAAAAAATTCTTTATTGTTTAAAGTATTACGTAAGTCTTATTTCCAACCCCCCCCATTGACTTCTCCCCGGCTGCCCCCACCCCTCCAGCACATGCCCTCATCCTCCCGTCCCCCCATTGTGTCCATTGGTTATGCTCATATGTATGTATACAAGTTCTTTGGTTGATCTCTTACCCCTCACCACCTGCCTTCCCTCATAGATTGGACAATCTGTTTAATGCTTATATGACTCTGGTTCTATTTTTGTTCATCAGTTTATGTTGTTTATTATATTCCACAAATGAGTGAGATCATGTGATATTTATCTTTCTCCAACTGGCTTATTTCGCTTAGCATATGCTCTCCAGTTTCATCCATGCTTTTGAAAATGGTAACGAATTCCTTCTTTTCTATGGCAGCATAGTATTCCATTGTGTAAATGTACCAAAGTTTTTTAATCCACTCATCTGCTGATGGGCACTTAGGCTGTTTCCAAATCTTAGCTATTGTAAATTGTGATGCTATGAACATAGAGGTGCATATATCCTTTCTGATTGGTATTTCTGTTTTCTTGGGATATATTCCTAGAAGTGGGATTACTGGGTCAAATGGAAGTTCCATTTTTAATTTTTTGAGGAAAACCATACAGTTCTCCACAGTGGCTGCACCAGTCTGCATTCCCTCCAGCAGTGAAAGAGGGTTCCTTTTCTCTGCATCTGCTC
The DNA here is from genome assembly GCA_025583905.1 of Ia io. Lineage (NCBI taxonomy): Eukaryota > Metazoa > Chordata > Mammalia > Chiroptera > Vespertilionidae > Ia > Ia io. The sequence goes on from JAJQQW010000007.1 coordinate 24,717,068, forward strand.
CAGCACTTGTCCTTTGTTGATTTGTTGATGATAGCCATTCTGACAGGTGTGAAATGGTACCTCATTGTTGTTTTATTTGCATCTTTCAGATTATTAGTGACTATGAGCATGTTTTCATATGTCTCTTGGCATTCTGTATGCCCTCTTTCTAAAAGTGCCTATTTAGGTCCTTTGCCCATTTTTTTTTTATTAGATTTTTTATCTTCCTTTTGTTAAGCTGTATGAGTTCCTTATAAATTTTGGAGATTAAACCCTTATCAGAGATAACATTGTCAAATATGTCCTCCCATGCAGTGGGCTTTCTTGTTGTTTTGTTGATGTTGGTTTTATTTTTGCTGTGCAAAAGCTTTATATTTTTACTAGAGGCCCAGTGCACGAAATTCGTGAACAGGGGGGGAAGGAGGGTCTCCTAAGCCCAGCCTGCACCCTGTTCAATCCAGGACCCCTCAGGGGATGTTCGATTGCCGGTTTAGGCCCAATCTCGGGGATCGGGCCTAAACCAGCAGTCAGACATCCCTCTCACAATCCTGGACCGCTGGCTCTTAACTGCTCACCTGCCTGCCTGCCTGATCGCCCCTAACTGCCACCCCTGCCAGCCTGATCACCCTTAACCACTTCTGCCTGCCAGCTTGATCGCCCCTTACTGCCCCCCATGCTGTCCTGGTTGCCCCTAACTAACCCCCTGCCAGCCTCATCACCCCTAATTGCCTCTGCCTGCTGGCCTGATCGCCCCCAACTGCCCCCCTTCCCCACTGGCCTGGTCTCCCCATGCAGCCTGCTGCTCAGTCATTTGGTTGCCTCTCACTAACCTCCCTGCTGGCCTGGTCACCCCATGCAGCCTGCTGCTCGGTCATTTGGTCATCCCTCACTAACCCCTCTGCAGGCCTGTTCGCCCCACTCAGCCTACTGCTCAGTCATTTGGTTGTCCCTCACTAACCCCCCTGCCAGCCTGGTCACCCCATGCAGCCTGGTCAGTTGTCTGTTCGGTTGTGACTGTCACTTAAGCTTTTATATAGATAGATTTTGATGTAGTCCCATTTGTTTATTTTCTCCTTAGTTTCCATTGCCCTTGGAGCTGTATCGGTAAAGACATCATTACGACAAATGTCTGCTATTTTGCTGCCGATGTCTTCTTCTAAGATTTATATGGTTTCCCATCTTACATTTAAGTCCTTTATCCATTTTGAGTTTATTTTTCTGTATGGTGTAAGTTAGTGGTCTAGTTTCATTTTTTTGCATGTATCTGTCCAATTTTCCCAACACCATTTATTGAAGAGACTGTCTTGACTCCATTGTATGCAACTTTCTATCTCTCTCTTGCAGCCTTTAAGATTCACTCTTTGTCGTTAATGTTTGCCATTGTAAGTACAACATGTCTTTGTCTGGATCTATTTGGGTTCATCTTGTTTAGGATTCTCTGTGCTTGTGTAACTTTTCTTCCCCATATCAGAGAAGTTTTCTGACATTATTTCTTCAAATAGGTTTTCTAACCCTTGCACCTCTTTTTGTCATCCTGGCACCCCTATTATACGTATGTTGCTTCATTTCATGTTGTCCCAAAGCTCCCTCAGTCTCTCCTCCTATCTTCTGATTTTTTTCTCCAATTGCAGTTCAGATTGGGTGTGTTTTGCTTCCCTGTCTTCTAATTTGCAAATTCGGTCTTCTGCTTCTCCTAGTCTACTGTTGAAAGCTTCCGTACTGTTTTTTATTGAAGCTATATCACTCCTTATTTCCCCCGGATTCTAACATAGGTTGTTGATTTTCTCTCCCATCTGGTTTATGGACTGTATGACCTTTATTCTGAATTCTTTTTATGACATATTGCATGCCTCTGTTTTATTTAGTTCCTTTTCTGGCGATTCCTCCTTTTCTTTCCTTTGGGGGTTGTTCTTCCATCTCCCCATTTTTTCTCTCACCAAAAGATCTAAGTGTTGAGTTGTGCTGGGCCTGTGGCTGCAGTGGTGGGCTTGGTGGTGGGTAGTGCGGTGCAGGCATCGGCTGCTCCTTAGGTGGTTGTGGGTGGCATCTTCTCCTTATGCGGTCGCGAGTGGCGTCTGCTCCTTGGGCAGTCGCAGGGCATCTGCTTGTTGTGCAGTTGTGGGGTGGCTGATCCTCGCATGGCCGTGGTGCTGCTGCTGATTGTGTGGTCTTGGGGTGGCTGCTCCTCACATGGTTGCAGGGAGACTGCTCCTCGTGTGGTCACTGGCAGTGGCTGCTCCTCCAAAGGTCATGGGCAGCAGCTGCTGTATATGGCTTGAGGAGCCGTCGCAGTGCTCAAGGTTGCTGTGTAAGGGTTGGCTGTTCACACACAGTTGCAGAGCCTGGGCTGCTGCATAATGCTCGGCTGTTTGCATGGACGATTGCAATGCTTGGAGTTGCTTTGTAAGGCTCAGTGGCCCTGGTGCCCGGGGCTAAAGTGTCTGGCTGGTGGGAGGGGAGTGCCCTCCAGAACTCACAGGAGCCCTCAATGGGGAGGCTGGAGTCCCAGTTTCCATGGCTTGGCAGCCAAGGCAGCAGGTCCCTGGCCAGAGTGGCTGTAGGATCCCAGGTGGTGTCTGAGATCACCCTGGGTGGAAGTGAGGCTGGGATCCCAGTCACAGCAGCTCTCCCTTTCAAGATGACATGGTCTCTGCATCAGAGCTGGCTCTCCAGGAGAGATTACAGTAGTAGCAGAGGCTGCTTGGCTATGCGAGCTCTGTCTGCCAGCCCCCGAAGGTCCTGCAAGATCTAGCTGTCCCTCATTCAAACACACACATACACACACACACACACCACATGTCCACACACTCTTTTTTTGCTCCCTCACTCACTCACACTCTCCCCCTTACTGCCATCCTCCCTGCCACCATCTTCTGTCTCCTCATTTTTTTTTTTTTTTATTCAGGCTGATGCTACATGGAGGGGAGTGTTCCACCCAAGAAAGATGGAATCTGATGTATGGAAGAGTGACTCACTATAGGGATTCTAGAAACTGTCCCTTTAACCCCCTCACCAGAGAGACAAACTCCAGTCTCTCATCATGAGCCTTTAGGGCACTCCACTCTCCCTCCACCAGAGGCCATGATTAATGGCTTCAAACAAAATTTTGTGCATTTTTTCTTTAAGAGGATGCCTTTGCCTCTAGCAGACTCCTCTCTTTTTCTAGAAGACAGAAATGCCACTGCTTTTCACAGGCAGTTGTTATATTGGCACCTCTTCCTTGCTCTGGTGCTCTGGGCTGGGGAACCCTACTTGGGGCTTACATCCCATGCTTTTCAAGGGGAACCCCCCACAGCTGAGATATCCCTCTGGAACCTCAGCCCTGTGTGAGAGTGAAGCCAGCCCTTTTCATGTCTCTGCCTTTTCTACCAGTCTTGATGTTGCTTCTTTTGTAAATTCTTGGTTATAAGACTTCTCTTCAGCTAGTCATCAGTTGGTTATTTATGATGATTTTTCTATAATTTAGTTGTAATTCCTATTTGATCCTGGGAGTAGTTAAGTGTGATTTCCACTTACCCCACTGCCATCTTTGATTCTCCTATACATACCTTTAGTTATTACAGTGTGTGTGTGTGTGTGTGTGTGTGTGTGTGTGTGTGTGTGTGTGTGTTTTAATCCCAGAGCAACTGGCAAATCTTCATATGCTGCAGGATCCCACCTTACATCACCTCTATAATCCTTTAAGCTTGCTTCCAGCCGCTCTTCGAATTGTCATCTCTTAGAAACTCAACAGAGGCTGGGGGCCACTGCCCACACTCAGAGAGGCTTGCAATAGAGCCACACAGCATCTCAGAAGCAGAAAGAGGCAGAGGAGGATGGCCAGCCCATACCACTAAGCAGGTGAATTGCACTGGGAGCTGAGGGAGGGAAGAACTATGTCTGAGCCCAAAGCGGAGCCTGGGCATCCAGCCATTTTTTTTTTTTTCTGGTGAATAATATCATACTTAATAAATAAAGTCCCATTGTTAAGTATATATACTATTTCCATTTATAGTTTTCTGTCATCTAAGAGTTCAGTGGCTTTTGCCAAAGTTTTCTTTCTTTTCTAACCAATTTTATTGCCCAGTGTTTAATAGGAATAGAGAACTTAATCCTCTCTAATAAAAGAGTAATATGCAAATTGACAGTCACTCCAACACACAAAATGGACGGCAGGGGAGGGCAGTTGTGGGTGATCAGGCCAGCAGGGAAGGGAAGTTGGGAGGGACCAGGCCTGCAAGGGAGGGCAGATGGGGGCAATAAGGCCTGCAGGGGAGGGCAGTTGCGGGGGAACAGGCCTGCAGGGGAGGGCAGTTGGGGAGGACCAGGCCTTCAGGGCCATTGGGGGCAACCAGACCTGCAGGGGGACCAGGCCAGCAGGGGGGGCAGTTAGGGGTGACCATGCCTCCAGGGGAGGGCAATTGGGGGTGACCAGACCTGCTGGAAGGACAGTTAGGGGTAATCAGGCCTGCAGGGGAGGACAGTTGGGGGAGACCAGGCTGGCAGGGGAGGGCAATTAGGGGTGACCAGGCCTGCAGGGGAGGGCAGTTTGGGGCAACCAGGCTGGCAGGGGAGGGCAGGTAGGGGTGACTGGGCCAGCAGGGGAGGGCAGTTAGGGGGGACCAGGCCTGTAGGGAAGGGCAGTTAGGGGCGATCAGGGTGGCAGGGGAGGGCAGTTAGGGATGACTAGGCCAGCAGCGGAGGGCAGTTAGGGGCAATTGGGCCGGCAGGGGAGCAGTTAGGGGTCGATCATGTTGGCAGGGGAGTTGTTTGGGGGTGATTAGGCTGGCAGGTAGAAGTGGTTAGGGGCAATCAGGCAGTCAGGCAGGCAAGCAGTTGGGAGCCAGCAGTCCTGCATTGTGAGACGGATGTCCGGCTACCTGTTTAGGCCCGATCCCAGTAGGATCGTGCCAAAAAGGGCAGTCGGACATCCCTTTAAGGGTTCCCAGATTGGAGAGGGTACAGGCTGGGCTGAGAGACACTCCTACCCCTGTGCATTAATTTTGTGCACCGGGCCTCTAGTATATATATAAATATTTTTAAAATCTTTGTACGCCATGCCATCTATGGAGCCTGGATAATTTGTGTTAATAATAAATGAAAGTTAAAACATAAAAGAGAAAAAAAATAAACAAATAATTACTACAGAGTCAGAGAAATAAGAGACTGAGAAATTAAGTGGACCTGTTGTTCTGAACTTCCTGTGTGGTGGATACAGACCATGAGTAGGATTGTATCCTGGTGTGGGAGACACATCTAGAAAAGGTCCTGTTCAGGCACAATGCTTCCAATGGATTAACTTATTAGATGTCTTCTTCAGAGTAACACAAGTGTAGATACAAATAGAAATTAGAACCTACCTTGCTCAAGGTATTTCTCCTTGAAAGTTAACAGGAGGAATTATTTTATCTTTAAAAATAAAATAATTATTTGTGAGAAACTAAAACCATACTTCAAAATTAATTATACATAATTTACTATCTTTCCTTAAATAAAACTATGTAAAACCAATTTATACATGTATCTAGTAACTTAAAGGAAAGACCAATTTCTGTATTAAAAAATACATATTACTTAGATTCTTAGTGACAAATACTAATGTTTAATGAATAGCATAATCTGTATCATTATTTAAAAGAAATGCAAACAAAATTTCACCTTAAAGAGGGTATGGCATCTTCTGTATTGTTTCAGATTGTCTTTGTTGCCTATTTGTGTTTCCAATTAGAGTGTGTTCCCAAACTGTATCATAACTCAAATGAGTACATACTTTATTGGTTCTCCTTGTATATTACCAAGTATTTATTATAGAGAGTTCTTGTTTTTGTTTTGAAACAGCTCTCCATCAGTATACAAATATGGAGACTTTCTATTAGTAATGATGTAAACATTAACATTAAATTTCTCTATTTGCTATTCCAGAAATGAATGAAATGCAGGATGAGCCAGATGAGTAACTTTTCCCAGATTTCAATGTGACCCACTAAGCCTTATTTGGCTGTAGAATGAAGAGCTTCCATAACTTTCCCAACTTAACAAAGAAAAACATGATCTTCCAGACTGAGTGTTATGTCACACTCCCTTTTGTATATGATTATTTCCTTTAACTCTTAGCTCAAAAAATCAATCATACCTCACCATATCCAGTATTGTTGGAGTTAAGTATATCACTGCCAATACCATCACTTCTTCTCACTACTGTTCTCAATCCCTATTTTTACTGATTTATTAATTTTCCTTAGTATATTTTATTTTTAAAATAATATAAAATTTACATCTTTATTAAATTGATATTACATTGATTTTTTTCTCTCTGTCTCCTTCCATTAGAATATATCTCTACAAGGTCAGGTATGCTAGCCTATTTTATTTCCTGATGAATCCCAAAGTTCCAGAACAGTGCAGATACTCAATAAATATGTGCAAAATAAATGTATATAACTTGAGGGTAAAATGTTGCATACTAAGGGCTCATTGTTTCAAGAGCTTCTCTTTTCCATATGTGAGTTTTATGCATGTATCCCAAATCTAGTCCTATGCCAGCAGAAATGTCACATCTCTTAGAACAGTGGTTCTCAACCTTTCTAATGCCATGACCCTTTAATACAGTTCCTCATGTTGTGGTGACCCCCAACCATAATATTATTTTTGTCGCTACTTCATAACTATAATTTTGCTACTGTTATGAATCGTAATGTAAATATCTGTGTTTTCCGATGGTCTTAGGTGACCCTGCTAGTGGTTCTCAACCGCTACTGTAGAGCCTAAGTCCATCGACCCACAGGTTGAGAACCGCTAGCAGGGTCACCTAAGACCATTGGAAAACACAGATATTTACATTATGATTCATAACAGTAGCAAAATTACAGTTATGAAGTAGCAACAAAAATAATTTTATGGTTGGGGGTCACCACAACATGAGGAACTGCATTAAAGGGTCGTGGCATTAGAAAGGTTGAGAACCACTGTCTTAGAACATGATCCTCATTGGTAGACACATAAGAGTTTGAGAAGTATTTTCTAATTCATTCATTTAATAAATATTTAAAGCATCTACCATGCTCAGTGCTGGGGGAAATATAATTATTATTAACTTCAAGTAGCTCTCAGTAGAGGAGGACAAATTAATATATAAAAACATAATTACACTAAAATATTTTTAGTCAAACATATATTTTATTTTAGTTTCTGCTATTTTTCAGGTAATTTTCTAGTTGTTAGGGATATAGAAGTGAACAAGAATTTATTCCCTATTAGGAGTTTTCTAATTGGAAGCATTCTCATTACAAAAAAAACGTACCATACTTTCCGGCATATAAGACGACTTTTTAACCCAGGAAAATCTTCTCAAAAGTCGGGGGTCATATACGCCAGAAAATACGGTAGGTTAGAAAAATCTCTAACAATGTATATCAGATTGCTTAAAACCCAAATACTGTATTTTCCGGCATATAAGACCCTCGACTTTTGAGATTTTCCTGGGTTAAAAAGTCATCTTATATGCCGGAAAATATGGCAAATAAGTATGCATTGCATGAAATAGTGGTGAGTGTTCTGAAGAAAAAATTAAACACAATTAACAGAAGTAGGAAGTTCAAATGGTGCGAGGTGGGTGGTGTTTTAACTAAGGTAGTTTGGATTGACTTAATTGACAGCATGAGATTTGACTAGAGGTCTGAAGGATTTTAAAAATGGGACATGTAGATATCCGGAATTCAAGCAAAGAATAGGGTAATTTAAAAGCTGCAGAGGCAGGAAATATATGGGCATGTTGAAGAATCATCATGGAGGCCATTTTGGCTGGAGCAGAGAAAGGAGAGAGAGGTACAAAAATTAGAGGGATAGTCACCACCACAATATGTGTGGCCTTATAGGCCAATGAAAAGACTTAGAGTTTTGTTCTGAGTAATATGTAAAAATATTGGAAAATATTGAGTAAAATTATGGCATAATCTAACTTAGGTTCACACTGGCCACTGTGAAAATATACACTAATAAAAGAGAAAGATTGACCGTACCTCCGCAACACCCACCAGCCAATCAGGAGTGAGTATGCAAATTAACCCAACAAAGATGATGGGTTAATTTGCATACATGGGCACCGAGCAGCCCGGGTCCCGGGAGCATCCTTGGGACCCAGGCCACTCTGAGCCTGTAGGCCCACGTGTAGGCCCTGAGCGGCCGGGGTCCCAGAATGCCCCTGACCAGAAGTGGCTTACGGGTTCCGGCAGCAAGTAGCCCGGGTTCCCGGATGAGCGGCCGGGGTCACCAAGCAGGCTGGGTCCCGGGAAAAGCAGCTGGGGGCGCCAAGTGGCCAGGGGCACCATGGCAATGCGGTGGAAGTTCCTGACCAGTGGCCACTTGCGCGTGCTCCCGCGCCAAGCAGTCCGGGTCCACACCCCACAGCCTGGTGGACACAGTGAACGTGGAGCCTCCAGGCTTGGGGGCATGCCCCCGGTGGCAGGAGACATGCCCCTAGCCCAATGTACAGAACACAGGGGATCCTCTGCACATGGGCTGCAGAGGAAACACCTTTTCTTTTCTTTAAAAAAAATATATATTTTTTATTGATATTTTACAGAGAAGAGGGGAGAGGGATAGACTGTCAGAAACACTAATGAGAGAGAAACATCGATCAGCTGCCTGCTGCACACTCCCGACTGGAGATGTGCCCCCAACCAAGGTACATGCCTTTAACAGGAATCAAACCTGGGACCCTTTAGTCTTCAGGCTGACGCTCCATCCACTGAGCCAAACCAGTTCGAGCGTAAATACCTTTTTTTGACTGCTTATTGGCTAAGTTCCCTGTGTGACGCCACTTGCAGTGTTCTTGGTAACTTGGGTAATAAGAATCCAAGAAGGTGATCTAGGGTTTTCCACCACACTCCTGGAGAAAAAAACGAAGGTGCATTGCTGGAGGGGCTAAGAAATGTCATAATCTTCCCTAGCCAGTTTGGCTCAGTGGATAGAGCCTTGGCCTGTCGACCACAGGGTCCAGGTTTGATTCTGATCAAGGGTATGTACCTAGGTTACAGGCTCCTCCCTGGCCAGGGCCCAGGTCAGGGCTCATGCAGGAGGCAACCAATCAAGTGTCCCTCTCACACTGATGTTTCTCTTTGTCTCTCCCTCTCTCTCTCTTCCACACTCTCTAAAAATCAATGGAAACATATCCTCAGGTGAGGAGAAAGAAAGAAAGAAAGAAAGAAAGAAAGAAAGAAAGAAAGAAAGAAAGAAAGAAAGAAAGAAAGAAAGGAAAGGAAGGAAAGGAAGGAAGGAAGGAAGGAAGGAAGGAAGGAAGGAAGGAAGGAAGGAAGGAAGGAAGGAAGGAAGGAAGAAAGAAAGGAGGGAGGGGAGGGAGGGAGGGAGGAAGGGAGGAAGGAAGGAAGGAAGGAAGGAAGGAAGGAAGAAGGAAGGAAGGAAGGAAGGAAGGAAGGAAGGAAGGAAGGTCATATCCTATGAAAGACACATCTTGAATATGCCTAAAGAAAGTTGTCATTTTTTCATGGTGAAGGGACTGGAGTCCATGTTGATGAAAACACCTTGGTGGCTGCAGTGGCTGGCAGTGGCTGCAGCAGCAGGGTGATGGAAATGGCACCTTCCCCTGATCAGCCCAGTCGCTCCCTCAGAGGTAGGCCAGACTGTGGCTTAGGCCTGCTCCCTGTGGGACATCCCCTGAGGGCTCCCAGTCTGTGAGAGGGGACAGGCTGGGCTGAGGGACCTCCCCAGTGCATGAATTTCGTGCACCGGGCCCCTAGTCTATACTAATAAAAGGGTAATATGCTAATAGACCGGACATCTTCTGGACATCTTCCAGATGTCCTTCCAGACATCTTTCCAGACAGTCACGGTGGCAGGGGCTGAGGCAGAGGCAGAGGCAGTTAGGGGCAATCAGGCTGGCAAGGGAGGGCAGTTGGGGGTGATCAGGTCAGCAGGGGAGGGCAGTTTGGGACAGTCAGGCCAGCAGGGAGGGCAGTTGGGAGCAATCAGGCCAGCAGGGAAGCAGTTAGGGGGCGATCAGGCTGGCAGGGGAACAGTTAGGGGCGATCAGGCCAGCAGGCAGGTGAGCAGTTAGGAGCCAATGGTCCCGAATTGTGAGAGGGATGTCTCAGATTGTAGAGGGTGCAGGTTGGGCTGAGGGAACCCCCCCGCCCCCCTTTGTATGAATTTCATGCACTGGGCCTCTAGTATATTATAAGGGGCAAGGGCAGAAACAGGGAAACTGATTAGGATGAAAATGAATTGAGATAGCCAACTATGTTAGTGACTTGAATGAAGATACTAGTCATGAAAGGAGAAATTAGGTCATATTCTCTTTTTAAATTTATCTTTGTTGTTGAAAAGTTTACATTACCAATGTCCCATTTTCCCCCCGATTGTCCCCCTCCTCCCTGCTGCTGTCCCCTCCCCAAGTCTTTATTGCAGTATTCTCTGTGTCCATGGGTTATGAATATCTATGTATATAAAAGCCTAAGCTACCGTCCGACCATCCGACCGGTAACTATGACACTCAATGACCACCAGGGGCAGATGCTCAATGCAGGAGCTGCCAAGCTGTGGTAACTTGGCAGCTGCAGTTTTTGAGTGATGCACCCAGACCCAGAGAGGAGGCAGCCTGATTCTGGGGTGCGTCCTCTGAGAACCACCCTCTCACAATCCAGGACCCCTTGGAGAGCTGGTTTCAGACTGATCCCCACAGGCCAGGTGGAGGGCCCCCACCTTCCTGAGGGACCCCACTCACTCTGCAGACACCCTGTGAGCCGTGGCACTGCCCAGGTGTGGCCGGCTGGGGAGGGACCCCAACAGGTTGGCTCCAGAGTGTGTCTGGCCAGTCTTGCCCTGTTCCACCCCTCCAGCCACCACTCGGGACAACCTGCATCAGTCCCTGCACCAGAGCTTGTGCCGTGAGCTGGAAAACCCGAGTGTGAGTTTTCTTTCTTTTCCTTTTTGTTTTCACACTCACTCCCCAGATACCTTTCAAGCTGCGGCACTGCCCCAGGAATTCTAATCAATTTCCTTTGAATGTGCACAATCCATGCACCTGGCCACTAGTATACATATAAGTAGTTTGGCTAATCACTCCTGCCCAACCCTCTTCCCTCTGAAATACATCAGTCTGTTGCATGTTTCAATGTCTCTGGATCTATTTTGTTTTATCAGTTTATTTTGTTTATTAGAATCCACATATATGTGAGAACATGTGTTTGTGATAGGAAGCAAACTAGCTGGACAAACCATAATATTAGGTTAAATCATATAGTGCTTACAATGTGTTGTCACTGATTCAAAGACTTTATTATTGCTTCATTCTACCAATATCTCTATGAATTGGTACTATTATCCTCACTTTCTAAATGCGGAAACTGAGGCACAGGAATTTTTCTCAAGCATATACAGTTAATAAGAGATGGGGTTGGAATTTGAAATCCAGCCACCAGCTCCAGACCTTGTTCTCTGAGCTGCTGTGTACACTGCTTAGAAACGTTTCTGAAGTGTAAGTAAAATTATGTGAGGCAGAACTGTTAAGTAAAGAAAGGCATCAACTAATTGTGTTGATTGGGATTCCCTCATCCCAACCTAATATACATTTATGAAAATGCATCATTGTGCTGGGAAATTTGCCAAGGGAATTAAGTAAGCTTAGAATGCTGCTTTTCAGGAGAGAGCAAGTCCTGCAGTTTACTTAATTCTCTCTCCTCCAGAATTCCCTCAGAGAAAACCATACTTAATTCTGTTCTGCTGACAGCAATTCACCCTCTTCCTGAAGAGTTCCCTCCACTGTCTTAGAGCTCCCCTGATAAATCTTTGAAATCAGACAATAACTATATCAATTCCCTGTGACTCTGATTCCTCTTACTACCTCAAGCTGCATTCATAATAACTTACTGTTTAATATTATTTATCACAAAAAAAGAGTATCCTGATGGTTTCTAGATGTTAGTAACATTTGAAAACAGTTGATTCAGACACTAGGATTACTGACATTAGAAATAAAGCTAATTGCCACAAACCTACAATACATATTCTCCATTCTGTTTTATTTTCTAAAATAAAAATTTCTGATTATATAACTAATGCTTACTGTTCATAAAGCATTTGAATTGTACTTAACAATGGGAAGTAGAAAATGAGAGTCTCCTTAAGCTCTTCCTCTGCACAATCTTATAACCCCACCCTTCACCTCTAGCTAAGCACCAACACCTTGTGGATGTAGGTTTTTGGTGTTTGTTTTTTTTTTCTTTCCCTTTTACACACATTAGATATAGGTAGATGATAATAGATGGAATGAAAAAATAGGTAGATGTTTGTAAACTAAAATGGAATAATTTTCTTTTGCTATTTTCACCTTAATAACATTGATATAGATATTCTCTTTCCAGTTATTAAAGTCTGCACAGTACTATTCTAGATGGATGTAATATAATTGATTTAACCAACCCACTATTTATAGACAAATATTTGACTTTTTACCAACAGAATGGGAGGTGGAAAAACAAAACTTTAAAGTTCAATTGAGTTTGAAATCAGTTTTAAATAATTTACATTATAATTATGGAGAATTATTTTTTAAAGCACTGCTGTTTTCAAGACTATTTTTGTACTCTAAGTTGAATGGTTCTAATATGGTTGGTGTCTAAAGTGTTTAAATATTCAGTAGTGAAGATTTTTTGTCATTAAGACCATATTTCCTTTGTATAAATTAATGAGCAATTTTTATTTGTTCACTTTTCTCAAATATTATCAAATTCAACTAGAGTCTATATAAAATATGAATAAATTAATGAATAATTGGATCCCAAATAAGAGAGATGTTGATATTAATACAAGTATTAATTCAAAAACCTTTTTTAAAAAAGCTCAGGCCTCATTTTTTTAATTATTTAGATTTAGATTACTTAACTTTGTTCTTTGCATTAGAATTGTTTCCATAATATGGCTTGATTTTTAACATCTTTCACCATCATATGGGGAAATAGCAGTAAAAATTGAAACATCTTTCTTCCAACATAGTAGATTTGCATCCAATGTCTATTGAACTGTTTTTAATATCTTAATATTTAATTGACTGTAGAAAACTGGAAAACACTTAAAGTTTATTCAAAAAAATAATTATATCAGCCACTTTTAAATCATTTTATCCATAGGAGCTTTGTTTTACAACTGCACATTTAAACTATAGAGAACCAGCTACATTGCAAAAGTTATATTGTTCCTTTATGAGAGCAGATGATCCCAAATATTAAAAATTTCTCTGAGAACTCACAGAAAGAGAAGCGAAAAAAAATAATCCCATTTACCATTGCACCAAAAAAAAAATAAGATACCTAGGAATAAACTTAACTAAGGATGTAAAAGACCTGTACTTGGAAAACTACAGGACATTGAAAAAAGAGATAGAGGAAGACATAAAACAATGTTCATGGATTGGTAGAATCAGCATCATTAAAATGTCCATACTACCCAAAGCAATCTATAGATTCAATGCAATTCCCATTGAAATACCAATGGCATATTTCAAAGATCTAGAACAAACTCTCCAAAAATTCATCTGGAATAAAAAAAAGACTCCAAATAGCACAGCAATCCTGAGAAAGAAGAACAAAGTTGGAGGGATCACAATACCAGATATCAAGCTAAATTACCAAGCCACAGTTCTCAAAACTGCCTGGTACTGGTGTTGCAGAAGACCAAGAAGACCAAGGACGCTTCTGAGGAAGTAGGAGGGACACTGTTTAATACGCCAGCAGACTCAGGGAACAGCCTTCCAAATCTGAGTGAAGGAACACGCATGGGGCCCTCCCTTATATATCCCTCCCTGTGCTCTTTGTCCCACAAGCATGGATTATGCTTCTGGTCCTTTTCGCGGGCCTTGCAAGAAGGCCCCCAGTTGTTGGGCGTCTCCAGGCCATATCTGATGGTCTGGCCTGGCGTCAGCGTTAATAGCCCTCCCTCTGGGCAGTGCACTGTCCACAGTCCAATGGCCTCTGTAACCCGTTCTGCAAGACCAGTATCTGGGAAAGAGGTAGTGACTTAATTATAGGTTGTCAGGAATGTACACTGAGCTTGCTGGCTTGGATTCAGATCACTAGCCTCCAAATATGAGGGTTACATTGGAATTACCCCTTTTAGCCTCCTCACTGGCACGAGAACAGACATATAAACCAATGGAACAGAACAGAGAACCCAAAAATCAACCCAAGCCATTATACTCAATTAATATTTGACAAAGAAGGCAAGAACATACAATGGAGTCAAGACAGTCTTTTCAATAAATGGTGCTGGGAAATTTGGTTAGATACATGCAAAAAAATGAAACTAGATCACCAACTTACACCATACACAAAAATAAACTCAAAATGGCTAAAGGACTTAAATGTAAGATGGGAAACCATAAAAATCCTACAAGACTCCATAGGCAGCAAAATAGCAGACATATGTCGTACCAATATCTTTACAGACACAGTTCCTAGGGCAATGGAGACTAAGGAGAAAATAAACAAATGGGATTACATCAAAATAAAAAGCTTCTGCACAGCAAAAGAAACCATCAACAAAACAACAAGAAAGCCCACTGCATGGGAGAACATATTTGCCAATGATATTTCTGATAAGGGTTTAATCTCCAATATTTACAGAGAACTCATACAACTTAACAAAAGGAAGATAAATGATCCAATCAAAAAATAGGCAAAGGATCTAAATAGACACTTTCTAAAAAAGGACATACAGAAGGCCCACAGACATATGAAAACATGCTCAAAGTCACTAATCATCTGAGAGACGCAAATCAAAACAATGAGATACCATCTCACACCTGCCAGAATGGCTATCATTAACAAATCGACAAACGACAAGTGCTGGTGAGGATGTGGAGAAAAAGGAACCCTCCTGCACTGCTGGTGGGAATGCAAGCTGGTGCAGCCACTGTGGAGAACAGTATGGAGTTTCCTCAAAAAGTTAAAAATGGAACTCCCGTTTGACCCAGTGATCCCACTTCTAGGACTATATCCCAAGAAACAAGAAACACCAATCAGCCAAAACCAGTTTGGCTCAGTGGATAGAGCGTCGGCCTGCGGACTCAAGGGTCCCAGGTTCGATTCCGGTCAAGGGCATGTACCTTGGTTGCGGGCACATCCCCAGTAGGGGGTGTGCAAGAGGCAGCTGATCGATGTTTCTAACTCTCTATCCCTCTCTCTTCCTCTCTGTAAAAAATCAATAAAATATAAAATAAAAAAAAAGGAACACCAATCAGAAAGGATATATGCACCCCTTTGTTCATAGCAGCACAATTTACAATAGCTAAGATTTGAAAACAGCCTAAGTTCCCATCAGCAGATGAGTGGATTAAAAAACTGTGATACATCTACACAATGGGATACTACACTGCTATAAAAAAGAAGGAACTTTTACCATTTGCAACAGCATAAATGGAACTGGAGAGCATTATTCTAAGTGAAATAAGCCAGTCGGAGAAAGATAAATATCACGTGATCTCACTCATATGTGGGATATAATGATCAACATAATTTGGTGAACGAGAATAGATCCAGAGCAAATGGTAGGGGAGTGGGGGCGGGGGGGGGGGTTAGAGAGCAACCAAAGGACTTGTATGCGTGGATATTAGCATATCTAATGGACACAGGCACTGGGGCAGTGGGGGCTTGCTCAGAATGGAAATGGCTGGGGTCAGGGGGTCAATTGGGGAAAAAGGAGACATATGTAAAACTTTAGACAATAAAAAAAATAAAAGCAGGTGAGAGCTGAAGTAAAAAAAATTTTCCCTGAGATGTAGCAGGTTTGGCTCAGTGGATAGAGCATCAGCCTGTGGACTGAAGGGTCCCAGGTTTGATTCCAGTCAAGGGCACATGCCCAGGTTGCGGGCTCAGTTCTCAGTAGGGGGTGTGCAGAAGGTAGCCAATTAGTGATTCTCTCTCATCATTGATGTTTCTATCTTTTTTTTCCTCTTCCTTCCTCTCTGAAATCAATAAAAAATATATTTTAAAAAAAAATTTTTCCCTGAAAAACAATTATATTTACATGAGGATAGTCAATTATATATTTAGTTATCCATATCCATGGCATGTTTTATTACTTATCTTAAAATTATCCTTATCTTAAAATTCAAGTAATTGAGGTATCAAAAACAAATAAATAAGACATAGATGGAGCACTTGCAAGAATGTGAGTATTTGAATTGCATGAAAACAAGACTTGTTAGTTTTGGTGGGTTTCTGTAGAGTCCCAAAAGTCCTCTAATATAGAGGCAGCCATGACCCAATGGAATACATTCTAGATCTAGAATCTAAAGTCCTCTTATACTGGCTAAAAAGTTGGACCAATTCATCTATTATCTATGACCTCCAGTTTTTTTTCTTTAATAACATTAAAGTGAACTTGAAAGAAACACCTATTTCTAACAAACATGATTGAAAAAATAATTTTGAAGTATTTTTCAAATTATGTAATGCTACGCAATTTGTAGAAAATATATAAACATGAAAACTATCTCATGATCTCGATACTCTCATATTTTTCTTCCCTAAATATACCTCCAGTCTTAATGAACTGTAACTATTCTATAATAATTCTGCAATAATCATTATTTATGTCTCTTTTCTTGATCCCTTATTTATCAGCCAGCAAATTTGTATTCATCATTTATAATAGAAGAGAAATCAATGACAATATAAATTTTTAACAATCTACCTCAAATTTTCTGCTAGAACCATGCATAGATGCCAATAGCTATAAAAGATCTCATATGGCCTTACTCATTTTTTCCGAAGTGCATAATTTTTAAATTTATCTTTATTGTTGAAAATATTACAGATGTCCCCTTTGTGTATTTTTCTCCATTGACCCCCTCCACCCCACACCCCCCTTTCCCAGGCCTTCACCACACAATTATCTATGTCCATAGGCTATTCATATATGTATATAAGTTTCCTAGTTAATCTCTCCCTACCGTCCCCTCTACCTGCTTCCCCCCTTTCCCTCTGAAATTCATCAGTCTGTTCCATGCTTCTATGTCTCTGGATCTATTTTGTTCATCAGTTTATTTTGTTCATTATATTTTATATATGAGTGAGATCACGTGATACTTATCTTTTTCTGACTGGCTTATTTTGCTTAGCATAATACTCTCCAAGTCCATCCATGCTGTTGCAAATGGTAAAAGTTCCTTCTTTTTTACAGCCATGTATTACTCCATTGTGTCAATCTGCTACAGCTTTTTTATCCTCTCATCTGCTCATGGGTACTTGGGCTATTTCCAAATCTTAGCTATTGTAAATTGCGCTGCTATGAACATAGGGGTGCATATATTCTTTCTGATTGGTGTTTCTAGTTTCTTGGGATATATTCCTAGAAGTGGGATCACTAGGTCAAATGAGAGTTCCATTTTCAATTTTTGAGGAAACTCCATCTTGTCTTCCACAGTGGCTGCACCAGTCTGCATTCCCACCAGCAGTGCACGAAGGTTCCTTTTTCTCCACATCCTCGCCAGCACTTGTCCTTGTTGATTTGTTGAAGACAGCCATTCTGACAGGTGTGAGATGGTACCTCATAGTCGTTTTGATTTGCATCTCTCGGATGATTAGTGACTGAGCTTTATTTCATATGTCTCTTGGCTTTCTATATGTCCATAGGCAGCAAAATCTCAGGCAACTCTTTTAGCAACATGTTTACAGATACATTTTCTAGGGCAAAGGAAACTAAGAAGAAAATAAACAAATGGAAGCACGTCGAAATAACAAGCCCTGTGCTCACTTGGGCAGCACGTATACTAAAATTGGGACCATACGGAGAGGTTAGCATGGTCCCCGTGCAAGGGAAACATGCGAATTCGTGAAGCAGTCCATATTTTTAAAAGTACGATTAAGTATTGCTGATTTTGCAGTGACATTTTTGTGTCAAAGAGCTACTTCAAAGTGTGGTTACAAAAGGGCCCCGTGCAAAGATGACTTCATGTTGTTCTCATGGATGTGCTCTGCCGCTTTCTTGACATTAACTGCGGTTTCATTTCTGTGAAACATTTTGGAACCTATACCGATTAAACTTTAAGTTCTCCTCCTGCCCTTCTGTATGGAACCCATGCTGCCTGATGGCCCAGCTCTGCCTCATTCTGCTACCTGGACAGTGTGACCTGGACCACCATCTCTTGCTTGCCTGGAACCTTTCCGTTCCTTTGTGTTTTGCTGTTGGGGTGTGGATGTGGTGTCCGCTGGCTCTGATGTTTGTTCACAATTTGTACATTCTTTGTTGTCCTTTATTACTATAAACAGTAAATATAGTTTGATATTCAAAAAAAATAACAAGCTCTTGTATAGAAAAAGAAACCATCAACAAAACGAAAAGACAGCCCTCTGCATGGGAGAACATATTTCCCAATGATATATCCAATAAGGGATTAATTTCCAAAGTATGTAAGGAACTCATACAACTTAAAAGCAAGACAAATAATCCAATTAAAAATGGACAAAAGACCTAAGTAGACACTGCTCTAAAGTAGCCATACAGCAGGCCAAGAGAAATATGAAAAAATGCTCAAAGTCATTAATCATCAGAGAGATGCAAAGTGCATATTTTTAAATATTTATCATCTGAAGTTTTCTCTTCGGATGCATTTTTGGAACTAATACTTTATTTCTTATTCCTCTGTATATTGAAATGGAATATACCTCACCTATTACCTAGGACAAGTAGACTGACCTGGCAGAGAGGGAGGAGCCACAAATGCTTTCACTAGGTGAAGCCAAAAGAGCAGGGTTATGGCAAACGAGTAGAATTTGATTTCTTATTCTCCACAAATGTCCACATTGGTAGTCACTATTTATGTGTATGTAAGGAAATCCATATTAAAACTAAATGTTTAATTCCCTGACATACTATCCTTATAGATCGTCTTTAAAGACTAAAAATGTCTCTAAAATCCAAAAATTACAGTTGGAGACTTACAACAACTGTTAGAAGACCCAGACATAAAATTCGTAAGGATGGAGGAACTTAATAACACCATCAACCAACAGAGTTTATATGACATTTAAGAAACAATCCACATAACAACAGAATAATATACATTCTTTTCAAGTCTCCATGAACAATATATTAAAATCCACAATATCATGGATTATAAAATAAATCTTAATAAATTTAAAAGAATTTAAATATGTAGAGTATATTCTTTAACCAGAATAAAATATAAATAGAAATTAATAATAGAAAAATAATAGAAATATCTTAACACCTGAATATCTAACATACATCTAACAGCATACATCTAAATAATCAATGGGTCAAAAAGGAAGTCTCAAATAAAATAAAAATTACTTTTAACTGAATGAAAATAAAAATGTAACATATTAAATTGTCTGGATCACATCTAAAGCAGTGTTGAGAGGTAAATTATAGCAGAAAATGGATGAATTAGAAAAGAATGTCTCTAATAAATTATTTATGCTCTCATCTTAAGAAACTACAATATGTGCAAAATAAATATGAAATAAGCAGGAGGAAAAAATAAGTATAAGAGCAGGAATCGATAAAATTAAAAAGAGAAATTCAATGAAACACAAAGCAGATTTGAAAAAATTTTTTTAAAATGTTTAAAAATCTCTGTCAATACTGACAAAAAGAAAAGAGAAGACACAGATTATCAATATTAGGAATAAAATAAGTGATATTACCACAGATCACACAGACATTAAAAGGATAAAAAGAAACTATTATGAACAACTCTATACACAAAAGTTTGACAACTTAGATAAAATGTATCAATTCCTCCATAAACACAAACTACCACAATTTACCCCATATGAAATAGTTAATTTTAATTGGCATTTAATTATTATATAATTTGAGTCTGTAATTTTAAAAACTCCTAAGAAAGAAATCTTTGGGCCCAGATGGTTTCACTAAAGAATTCTATAAAAACTTTAAAAAAGAATTAACACCAATTCTATTTAATCTCTTCCATAAAATAGAAGAAACACTTCCCAATTAATTTTATGAAGCTAATATTATCCAGATGCCAAAGTAGGCAAGAACAGTACAATAAAAGAAAGCTACAGATCAATATCCCCCATGAATATAGATGCAAAATATTTAAGAAAACATTAGCAAACAAAAATAGGCCTAAATCTGGTTCAATATTTTTTTTAAAAATCAGTAAACAGCCAATGTAATCCACTATATAAATAAACAGGAAGCAAAATATCACATGATCATATGAACTGATGCAGAGAAAAATTTTTGAAAAAAATATCAAAATAATATTATACTGACCTGACAGAAAAAGGAAAATAAAAAAATCTCAATTTGATTAAAACAATCTACAAAAAACTTACAACTAACTTTATACTTAATACTGGAAGACTAAATACTTTCTTACTAAGATCAAGAACAAGGCTCTTACACTTTTATTTTAGAAGTGCTGTAAGTTCTAGCCAGTGAAATGATATAAGAAAAGGAAATAAAAGGTGTACAAATGAAAAGAAAAAATTGAAATTCTTTTTATTGGAAGATAGCATAATTTTCTATAAAGAAAATCCAAGAAATCTAGAAAATGATCCTAGAATTAATTCGTGAATTCAAGGTTACAGGATATAAGACAAACATGGAAAATCAATTGTATTTCTATTATTAGAAATGAACATATGAGCAACTAAATTAAAATAACAATATTATTTATAAATACGCACACAAAAATAGTTACATGTAATTCTAACAAAACATGCTCAGTACTTTTATGCTGGAAAACTAACACTGCTAAAAGAAAGAAGAAATATCTATATAAATACCATGTTAAAAGATTAAAAGATTTAACATAATAAAGCTATCAGTTCTTTCCTAACTGATGTACCAGATTAATTTAAAATTTATAAAGAAAGGCAAAGGAATTATAATAAAAATATTTATATAGAATAAAATGGGAGGAATCAACTCACTTGCTTTAAATACTAATTGTATTTCTTCAGTAATCAATACTATTTAGTACTGGTAGAAGGACAGACACATAGATCAATGGAAAAGAATAAATCTGCCAGACTGTGAGCAACGGATGAATAATTACTCTGACACAGGTTTGCTGTGAAAGAGAGAGCTAAGGGACTTGTGGCTAAAGGAACCAGACAGCCTCGATGGCCTGCCTCTTTAGACTTTTATGGTAACAGCAGTTTGAGATAAAGTTTATCTTTTAGATGCAATCAGTAGGGTAAGTAATCTTGGGAGGACACATGTGTCTGCAGTGTCTTTTAAGCAAAGACACCTAAAGATTAAGCATAAAGATTCCAGTAAAACACCCAGGGGCTCACACTTATTTGGAAAAGTCAAGGCAGTGTCTGCTGCCTTCAGCAAGGTCCTCCTAGAGGCCCCCAACCTTTTAGGGATTCTTTCTTACAGAAAGTCCTGTGCTTCCCCACATAAATCCACCCAGATTCACTCAACTGATTTATGACAAAGATAAAAATAAATTCAACTTATAAAATATAGCCTTTTCAACCAATGATGCTGGAATATGTATCTACTAGAGGCCTGATGCATGAATTTGTGCACAAGTGGGGTCCCTCTGCCTGGCTGGCAATTGGGGCTGATTGGAGCCATCTTGCCCAGTCCTGACTGGGGCCAAGTGGGGCCAGCCATCCAGGGGGAGGGACCAAGGGAGGTTGGCCAGCCATGGGAAGTTGCCTGTGGGAGTGCACTGACCACCAGGGGGAAGCTCCTGCATTGAGTGTCTGACCCCTGGTGGTCAGTGCACATCATAACTACCAGCTAGTCATCTGGTCGTTTGTTTGTAATGACTGTTTAGGCTTTTATATATATAGATAAGCAATAAAAGCATCCATATCTTATGCATTAAAAATTCAAAATGTGTAAAACTACAAAACTTTGGAAATTCATAAATGAAAATCTTTGGAATCAAAGTCTAGAAAAAGGATTAGATTTTACAACAAAGTATAATACAGAAAAAATAAATTTTGATGAGCTACAAAATTTGATGTTATATGGATGAAAAGATAAGCTACAGAGGAGGAGAAAGCATTTTCAAAACTCATACCTGACAAAAAAGATGTTATTTAGAATATGTAAGATCTCTTAAATCTGATCAATAAAAAAAAAGTCAATCTAACTAAAAAATAAAGAGATATTTCACCAAAAGAAATCTTCAGATCATAAAGAAGCTCATGAAAAGGTATTAAATATCACCTTTAGATACTGGGAAGATTCACACTTGTGTTAATTTAAACAAGAATCATTGCCATTAGAAAAAAAAAAGTTTCCCCCACACTCTATCCCAATAATTCTGCTGCTGCAAGGAACATGCTTTTGATGTGACCTTTATGTGCTTTGGTTTGGTGTGGGCTCATGTAGTGACTCAACAAAGACTTTTGATGCATTGAAACCACAGGACTCTCACTCCATGATCTTTAAATAAGATTGCTATTTATTATTAGTTTTGTCACCAGATTGAAAAATCAATGCATTGAAATAAAGTTTATTTTTTTATTACATCTCTGAGAAAAGAAGAATTGGTATGTTCCTACAGAAAAAAGTTATGCACACACACACTAAATAACTTTCAATGAAAACATTTTTAAAACAATAAAGCTAATTCTAAAATATCAAAAATAGAACTAGTATAAGTACTTTATAAAATTAAAATACTTATTAACATGTACTCTGAATGAAATTATATTGAGAACTTCACACACATTATATCATTTCTCTACAGGTTCTTAAAGGTGAGAATCCTTATGTCTACTTTAAAGGTAAGAACACAAATTTCTAATGGCCAAATGACTTACTTGCCCAAAGCAGCATGGTTAGTAGTGATACAAAATAATCACTAAAATTATTAATAAATTAAAATGTCTCACTGATATATGACTTTTTCCTTTTAAATGCTTAAAAAATTTTATGTGAAAAAAACTATTAGTATTCCAATTTAACATGAGAGACTCTAAGTAACTTGTATGTGATCTTGCAGTCAATTTGTGATAGTGCTAGGATTCAATTCAGATAACCAAACTCTTATGCCCTCTCATCTGATCAATATTCTTAAAAAAAATAAAATAAAAAGGCAGATTCCCAATTCATCTTTTCTTTGTTCAGGAAAGAATTAGTTTCTATCTAAACATACACATTTAAATACACAGTCACATGCACATTCGGTAAAAATAATTGGTGTGCTTTAGATCTGCTACTTTCTTTTCTAACATGCCCATGATAGAAAAAAATTCTATTCTTCTTTACATACATTTTGTCTTATTTAGTGTGAAGTACCATAACAAAATACCATAGACAGTATAGCTTAATCAACAGAAACACATTTCTCACAACTCTAGAGGCTTGGAAGTCCATGATCAAGGTGCAAGCAATGTGGATTTAATTCTGAGAACTCTTCTCTTGGCTTATATACAGGTGGCCACCATATCAGTTTGTTCACATGATCTCTTCTTCACGCGCACGTATCGGAGCGAAGCAAGCTCTCTGGTGCCTCTTTTAGAAGGACATTATCTCAAGAGAGCATCAGCATCATGACCTCAGATAACACAAATTACCCCCAAAGGCCACATCTCCAAATACCATCACATTTGGGGTTAAGGCTTCAACATACAAATTTTAGAGGGACCCAAAAATTCAGTTCATAAAAACAGTTTATTATTATAGGTGCTAGAAACACATAAAATACCAAAAAGAATTCAAACTTGAAAAATAACTTAAAATGTTATTCTTCTAAATTCTACTTCTCAGACATTTTCCCACTTTAATCAGAAGAACACATAGACTTCAGGTTAAAAATCACATAGAATTGCAATAATATATCAAGATTCAGATAAATAATTCTTCAAATGAAAATGAAAATTGTAAAATAGCCCAAATAGAGAATTTTTGCTTCCAGTCAAGATGGAGCAACACTCCCCCATTTAACATTCTTTTTTAAATTTGAAAAAAAAATTAAATAATTTTTAAGAATGTCTAAATCTGTAAAACGTTAGTTTTCCTACATTTGTCAATAGACAGCTCAATACTGTGACTCCTGAGGGAACAGAAACAAACAAGGTGAGGTATCTCACACCTGTAAGAGTGGCTATTATTTAAAAAAAAAGGTAAGATAAGAAATAAGTGTTGGTGAGGGTGTGAAGTTTAGTGCTTATATGAAATTTTCAAGATACAACACAGGAAGGACTAGAACAGAGTTTCTTGATGAGAGAAAACACAATTTAGAGAGGCCAATGTGTCTAAAAGGACGGGGCTTCTGAAAAAGCTACAGAAATTAGTCAAAGGAATCCCAACAATTCATTGCCACTAATCTGTACACATTTGAGAGAAAAATATCTAAGGCCAGAAAAAGATCCACCTAGAAGGAGAGGTTGAAATATTTCCGGGACTCACTGAGAGCAGGGAAAAGTTTGTGTTTCTAAAAGGCAGTGTGGAAATTTCTCATTATACACAGGACACCAGGCAGAGACCTCAAAAAAGCCTTATCAGTGTGGCCCTAAGATGCTCATACTAAGACACATTGTGCATTATAAGATCAATTTGTAAGAAAGTGTTGAAAAAACTGGATTTCTTAAACCAGATTTTATTGATGGTAGTTTGATTTGTAATTTTTTGAGTAAACATGATATATACTGTTCTCCACAATGGTAATGCCAATATACATTCCCACCAGCAGAGCACAAGGGTTCCATTTTCTTCACACCCTCATAAACACTTGTTATTTCTTATCTTTTTTATAAAAGCCACTAGAGGCCTGTTGCATGAAGAGATTCATGCAATAGGCCTTCCTTCCCTTGGCTTCCAGCACCGGTTTTCCTCCGGCACCCGGGACCCAGGCCTTCGCTCCAGCCAGAGTCTGCCTTCTTCGTCTTTGCTGCAGACTCCAGCCGGAGTCTGCCATCTTTGTCTTTGCTGCAGACTCCAGAGTCTGCAGCCTTGTCTTCACTGTGGCACTCTGCTCCTGTAGATCCCTTCACCCCCCACCCTCCCTCTCATAGCAGGCATCCTGCTTGGCCACTCTGCACCTGGAGCAGCTGGACGGCTGCCATCTTTGGCCTTCTAATTTGCATACTCACTCTGATTGGCTGTGGGCATAGCGGAGGTATGGTCAATTTACATGTTTGTCTATTATTAGGTAATATTGTAACAGATGTGAGGTGATACCGCATTGTGGTTTGATTTTCATTTCTCTGATGATAACTGAAGCTGAACATCTTTTCATGTACCTGTTGGCCAGCTATATGTCTTCCTCAGAAAAATACATATTGAGGTTCTTTGCCCATTTTTAATGGAATTATTTATCTTTTTGCTATTGAATCAATTTCTTTAAATATTTTGGAAATTAACCCCTTATTAATTACATGATTTGCAAATATTTTCTCCCACTCTGTTGATTGCCTTTTAATTTTGCTGATGGTTTCTTTTGCTATGAAGAAAGTATTAGTTTAATGTAGTCACAGTTGTTTAATTTATCTTTTGAAATCTGATTTGGTGACATCAGGTCTAAAACTTCATTGCCAAATTCAATGTCAAGGAGTTTTTTCCTATGATTTTTTTTGTAGGAGTTTTTGTTTCAGATTTTATATTAAGTTTTTTTTAATCCATTTTGAGTTAATTTTGTTAGTGGTGTAAGATAGGGTTCCAGTTTCATTCTTTGGCATATGAATGACCAATTTTCCAAGCACCATTTATTGAAGGAACTATCCTTTCCCCAGTGTGTAGTCTTGTTCCCTTGTCAAAGTTTAGGTGCTCTCTATTCTGTTTCATGGTCCAAAACAAACCTGCATGTCCACTGACGACTGAATGGATAAAAAATATGATATGTGGAATGTTATAAACTTAAATGGAGTATTTATCTATAATAGTAAAAGTGTAATATGCTAATTAGATTGGACATCCTTCTGGACAACCTTCTGGATGAAGCCAGGACTGCAAGGAAAGCCTGGGTCCCAGGCGCCGGAGGGAAGCTGGTTCTGGCAATCGGAGGAAGGAAGGCTTACTCTTGCATGAATTTTGTGCATCTGGCCTCTAGTAGTTAATAATATGGTATTGTATAATTAATATTTGTTGACAGTAGATGTTAAACATTCTCACAAAAGAAAAAGTTAATATAAGATCATAGATGTGTTAATTAACTTGATCATGGTATATATTTCATAATTTATACGTATATAACATCATTATGTACACTTTAAATGTATACACTTTTATTTGTCAAT
Source organism: Ia io (assembly GCA_025583905.1). Lineage (NCBI taxonomy): Eukaryota > Metazoa > Chordata > Mammalia > Chiroptera > Vespertilionidae > Ia > Ia io. The sequence goes on from JAJQQW010000007.1 coordinate 24,743,242, forward strand.
TATTTCTCAATAAATCTTGGGGGGAAGGTGGTCACATTGCCTGTGATTGATATATATTAGTCTCAATGTAAATAGAAGTGACTGGTCTCTCTGGAGGGTAATAAACATTGCATTATGTGGCTCCTTTTCTTCTTTTTAATTCTCCTCTCCTTTTCATTTGCTGTCTTCCCTTCCTACCAGGTGCCTATTCCAAACGTAAACATCAAGCATACTGACCTTTCAGCATAGTTCTGCTCTGATAATATCGTCGAAGTCACCTGAACTGACCTCTTATACTATTCTGTTGTCTCTCTGCCAAACTGCATTGAGCAATATCACAATCCAACCTATCACACAAGAAACTTTTACTTCTCTAATCACCTATTGCCTGGAGATAATACATAATTGAAATAAGGAATTTTACTATATTTAGTGCTAATGCCAGCAAACACTGTATATTTCTTTTAAGTAGATGTAGCAAAGAGCTGATGTTAGTAACTGATGATGCTTAAATAATAGATTATATAGGAGAATTCACTTTACCTCTCTAAATAATGAACATGGTATCTATCTACAAACAAGAGTTCAAAATCAGCCACTTTTCTTTGCTACAAGGCAACATGATATATGTAAAGGATACAACTGGAGAAGGTAAAACTGATATTGAACAATGATAAACTCTAGTGTCCAGTCCACAGAATTGTCAGGAAATCCTCCATAACGCTGAGTCTTCAACTGTCAAAGTAATGTTTATAAAATAACTAGGGGCCCAGTGCATGAATTCATGCACCTTGAAATGAACTGTGGGATGCGAGGATGCAGTGGGCACAGGGGCAGGTCTCGGCCCATCCTCTGTGCCCACACCTGGTCCCCTCCCACTGCAGCCCCCAGTCCCCTCTCTGCGGGCAGCCCTGCTCCCGCCACCACCGCTCACACCCGCTGACCACGTGGAGCAACTAGGGCTGGTGCCAGCAGTGGGTGCGAGCAGCGGCTGCTGCCCCGATCAACTCTCAGGAGCAGGGGAAGGTGGAGAAGCCCTCAGGGGTGACCGGGGCCAGCAGCAGCTGCTTGCACCTGCTGACGGTGCTGAACAATTGGGGCAGGTGTTGGGTGCTGGCAGCGGATGCGAGCAGTGGCTCCAGTGCTGGCAGCGGGTGCGAGTGGGGCTGGTGCCCACAGCAGGTGCAAGCACTGGGCAAGACCATGGCACATGGGAGCAAGTAATTTTCAGTAACTGCCAAAGGCTCATCATGATGACAGCAACCAGCACCCCTCATTGGTCTGGTGCCCCGGCTTACCTGCTCCACCATCCTGCCGCAGCTGATGCCTGCCATGTTCTGCACTCTGCTGCCTGCTGCCAACACCCTCCATGTTCCATGCGTGCCCCCGGGTTGTCAGCGCACATCATAGTGACCGGTTGTTTGGTTGTTCGATTGTTCTGCCATTCGGTCTATTTGCATATTAGGGTTTATATATATATATAGATGTTTTATGCTTTAGTACTTCAAATTAATTTGTTATGATTTTGTTGTATATGTGCTTGATTCTCCTAGCCCACAAAATGATAGAAATAATGATAGATTCCTCTAAGCCAGTGGTTGGCAAACTCATTAGTCAACAGAGCCAAATATCAACAGTACAACGATTGAAATTTCTTTTGAGAGCCAAATTTTTTAAACTTAAACTTCTTCTAACACCACTTCTTCAAAATAGACTCGCCCAGGCCGTGGTGTTTTGTGGAAGAGCCACACTCAAGGGGCCAAAGAGCTGCATGTAGCTCGCGAGCTGCAGTTTGCCAACCACGGCTCTAAGCAGAAAAAAACAGAGTATTTTGTTAATTGTGAAAAATAATACAGGGTTGTCCAAAAGTAGGTTTACAGTTGTGAGTAAACAAAATACAGAGTTTATTCTTGTATTATTATTTATTAACTAGAGGCCCAGTGCATGATTGAATCATGCACGTGTAGGGTCCCCTACATGCTTTTGCTTTTCGCGGTGGAGCTGGGTGCCTATCCGCTGGTGCCGGAGCAGACAGGCACCCAGCTCCCCCGCTTTTGATGGTCCGCGGTCGCTGAGGGGGGCTACCCTGCTGTTGAGAGGCTCAGGGGGTGGGACTCCCGCCCCCTGCACCTCTCAACGGCCGCTGAGGGAGGCTGCCGTGGACACCTGGCTACCCTGCCGTTGAGAGGCACAGCTGGGTGTCCACGGCAGGCCCCCTCAGCGGCCGTGGATCTGGCCGTTGAGAAGCACAGGGGGCGGGAGTCCCGCCCCCTGTGCCTCTCAACAGCAGGGTAGCCCCCATCAGTGGCAGCGGATCTGTGCCTCTCAATGGCTGGATAGGCCACCCCGAGTCCCGCCCCCCAGCCTCCTGCTGCCCAATCGTGGGCGTAGTGGAGTGATGGCAATTTACATGTTATTCTATTATTAGATAGGATTATTGTATTATTTTCCATACTAATAATTGTAAACTTACTTTTACCCTACCCTAGAAGGTAAAGATAAAATTTATTGGTTGGTTTGCATTTTGTGTCTATACTTTTCATAAATATTTTTAAATAAATTACAAATGTTTCATTTAATTTCATAAGGCTAACATTAAGATAGGTAAATTGTAAATGAAATAGAGATAAGTTTTCAGCCATTTAATACTGAGCATAACAAATGATAGTCCTATGTAAATGTGTAGATTGCTTACAAAACTATGTAAGTACCTTTGTCTATTGTCCCGTACAATATTTGGGTATAGGCTCTCTAGTTATGATTTTATAGAGTTACTATATCCTATATAATAAAAGCCTAATATGCAAATTGACTGAACAGTGGAATGACTGGTGGAATGACTAGTCACTATGACATACACTAACCACCAGGGGGCAGACACTCAAAGCAGGAGCTGCCCCTAGCCCACAGGCCCCAGGCCAGCCAAGGTAGGTGCCAGGGGTCCCCCCTATTGCCCCACCTGTCACCCCGCTGGTCGCCTCCAAGGCAGGTGCTATCAGGGGCCCCCTAACCGCCCCCCTGGTTGCCCCGCAGAGGGAGGCACCCAGTAGTGGCAGTGAGGGGCGGGACTGGCAAGCAGGTGGCAGCAGGCCAGCCAATGCTGGTGCCCACAGGGGCCTCCCTGATCACCCCACCAGTCACCCCATAGATTGGCCCTGATTGCCAGCCAGGCCTAGGGACCCTACCCATGCATGATTTTCATGCACCGGGCCTCTAGTTTTAGTATATACACAATTACAGTTTTCAGGTTTTGATGATTATAGGATGGTTAACTATTCAAAGATAATGATTGTTCAACTCTGTTAAACTTGAATTGGTCCATTCTTCAATTTGCATATTGAAGATTTTCTGTCGCTAGAAATTCCGTGCAAAATGTAAGTTATGTTTTGCTATTGTTATATTTATTGAAAATATTAATATATTTTCAAAATTCAGAAAATATAACATTAATATTTTTGTAGTTCTTTTAGCCTTATACACACACACACATACACACACACACACACCATAAAGGACATCAGTTCACAACTCATTGTGTCCTACAGTAGTAAGAAATGGTTCATACAGTGTCGAAGTGTTCCAAAAATTAGAGGTTCTGGGAGCTGGGTTGGTATAAATGAGATGAACTTGGCTTTATATGATATTCTAATATCTGGTATGAAGTGCCCTCACTCTTGTTGCTTTTCTCTCTCTCTTTCTCTTGATATAGATAGAGATATAGATGATATAGATATAGAGAGATAGATAGAGATAGAGATAGAGATAGAGATATATATAAATATAGGGAGGCTATAAAATTCAGTGTATTTCTATATCTTAAGATATAGACTTTATTTTTCTTTTTTACCATGTGTACCCCTGGTATCTGTATCAGTGCTTGGTAATAAGTAGGTACTCAAATATATACTGAGCATTCTCAAATGTTTATTAAAAGTTAATTGAAATAGAAAATTTTCCTTCAGTGATGCTTAGTACAATAGGAACAGCACTGAAAATTCATGTGTTTGGGTTCATCTAGAGTTGGACATTTTCCAGATCAGGGTTTCTGAATGAGAGAATATCAAAGAAGAAAAATAATATTTTCAAGAGAGATTGTATCGTTATTGATGATAACTCTAAGTGGACACACACATAATGGAGACAGGAGGTTGATACAGAAAGAATGTGCTGGACTGGATGTATATTGAAATTAGGAACTCCTGAAATAGAACTATTAGAGTATTAAGGAATAGAGAGAGCAGAGCATTGAGTGGGTAATTAGGTTGAAGTCAGCCAGGATAATGTTAAAGGTTTGAATGGAAAGACTATGGTTGAGGTAGAGAGAGATACTGTGGGACAGGGATTAATGTTTTGCCAGATAGAAAATAATTAGGAGTCCAGTCTATTGTTATGTCAAGAAGGAAGAAGAAAGGGGATAAGGCTGAAGAGTAGAATGAACCACAAACAATCAAAAGGTACAAACATGTGAGAAGGAGTAATAGTTTGGAAGTCAGTGTTTGATTGAGCTACAGTGGAAAGAACCCCTGGAAAAATGCTGTCTACCTATTTAGTTTGAGAAACAGTCTTTAAAGTGAGGTTGAAAATAACAAATAGCTTACTGAACTCAAATCAGGACTTTGTTCTATTTTTTTCCTTTTGGTATAATTTAATCATTTTATTTGATAGAAGCAAAATTAAAATTATGGCATAGAAAACATGAATAAAATATCTACTTCCTCATTGTTATGTAATTATTTCTTCATAATGTGTGTGTACTAAACTTCATGAATAAATAATCTGATGTGAAAGTAAACATAAGTTTCCAAAAAACAACAGTGATCTAACATAATAGGACATTTACTATTGAAGAAATTCATATAATTGTTCAAGCTTCTGCATCAGAAAAAATGGTTTGGCTGAGCCAGAAGCAGATGTCTGTCATTGGTGGGGGAGTAAGAGGTGGAAAGCTTAGTTACCCATGCCAGTACAGACCTTTATGTGGTCAGTGTGCATCATAACTACTGGTCGTTCCGCCATAATGGTCGCTTAGGCTTTTGTTATATAGATGTACTAGAGATTCTACCTGTAAGATTTAAAAAAAAAAAAAAATAGCCCTGGCCAGTGTGGCTCAGTTGGTTAGGCACAGTCTCATGCACCAAAGAGTTGCTGCTTCTAAAACCTGAACCAGTGAGCAGGAATTTTTCTGTCTCACAGAATTGAAGAATGAAGTCCTAAGACCAGAGGAGTTCAAGCAAGGCAGGAGTTTATTGCAAGCAAACACAGGCTCCCACTCCTGGAGGGGACACAAATGGGTTGCAACTGAAGCATTCTGCTCTTTCCCTTATTTCTGCTAAAGGCCCACTCTTTGTATATCTGTGCCACTGATTGGTTCCTGTCCTTTTGCAACATTTTATTTTGCACTTGCAAGAGAAATAACCTTGTCTCAAAGCATCCTGTTTTTATGACATATTGTTTTTCTGCAAAAAATTTTGTGGTTTCAGCTAGCTTCACCCCTTACCCTGTCTGCCTAATCCTGCTTCTAACTCCTCTCACTTCTGCTCTGGTCAGGGCATATGCCCAGTTTGAGGGCTCGATCCTGGTTTGGGAGAATGCAAGAAGCAGCAATTGAATTTATGCTCTCATAATGATGTTTCTATCTTCCGCTCCTTTCTTCTCTCTCTAAAAATCAATTAACTATTCTTTAAAAAATATAAAATAGAAGGAATTCAAGGATAGCAACAAAATTACGATTGTTCTCAAAATGTTGCCTATTCAGGAAACTCAAATGAATTTATATCTAAATTATTAAAATTAATGACAGTTCAGAGCAGTTGATGAACATAAAATAAATTATTTTTTATATCATGGAATTATATTTCAGCAATTGGAAACTCTGAAATATAATTGTAAAAATATAACTTTCTTGATAGCAACAAAATTGAGAAAAAAAAGCAGGTTATTGGGTAAGATGATTAAGTATCATAAATATGACAATTCTCCATTCACTGATATACAAATTCTTGATAATCCAAAGTTTTGTGTGTTTTTTAAGCAATAGGAATTTAAAAATATATATAGAAATAAAATTTCCAGTCAGTAAAGACATTTGTGAAGAAGTAGAGGAAAAAGAGGAAGAGATGCAGGTACTTATTTAACTAGCTATGAAGATAATTACAATGCTGCATTGATAAAGGCAATGTGGTATTGGTATTTAAAAGAAAAAGAAAACTTGATTATTGAAACAAAATAGAGAGCTCAGAGACAACCCCATGTATGTATCAAAACTTGAGTTTGACTTAAAATGGTCACTGTAGATCAGTGGGAAAAGGACAAACTCTTCAATAATAGCTTTCTATGTATATACATAAAAGTTTAAGTGACCGGTCAACCATTCAACCGGTTGACTGGTAGCTATGAAGCACACTGACCATCAGTGCACTCCCACAGTGGAAGCACCGCTCAGCTGACCAATGGGTGCCAGATGCCAGGCTCATGGCTGGTGAGCACAGCTGCGGTGGCACGAGCCTCTCCCGTGGAGACTCCCTCTGTGTGCCCCTCCCCACTCTGGACTGGGACCTGGATGGGGACCAGCATCAGGACTGACTGGGCACGAGCCCATGGCTGCTTCTCGGTCATGGGTGCGTTGGTATCACCTAGGATGGGTGCACAGAGACCACAGCAGATCGGCAGCGAGCCTACTGAGTGGGCAGCGGCAGGCACAGTGGGGCCGGGATGAGCAAGAGTGGCATGGTACCCAGCTTGGGCTTGGGCTCCTCTCTGGCTGCCTGCCACTTCAGGCATTACTACATCCCTCAGGGGATGTAGGACTGCCAGTTTCGGCTGATCCCTGCAGGCCAGGCTGAGGGACCCCACCAGTGCACAAATTCGTGCACCAGGCCTCTAGTATAATAATAATAATAATAATAATAATAATAATAATAATAATAATAATCCTATATAACAAAAGGATAATATGCAAATTGACCGAACGGTGGAATGACCAGTCCTTATGGTGCTCACTGACCAGCAGGGTGCAAACGCTCAACACCGGAGCTGCCCCCTGGTGGTCAGTGCACTCCCACAGGGAATGTTGTGCACTGGGCCTCTAGTAATAATAATAAATAGTTCTCTACTTAATGACATACACAAAACTCAATTATTGTACATTGTCATCCCACACATAAAAATTATTTTAAAGCTTTTGAAGAAAATGTTTCCCTCACATTAAAGTAAAACTTTTTTAGACAAATATAACTTTAAAAGGAATGCTAATTTTACTATACATATAAAATACTCTGGTTATCATAAGACTCCATTCAAAAAGTGAGAAAGCCAAGGCAGGCAGCAAAGAAGAGACATTTGCAAGGTATTAAACAGAAAATAATTGATATTTAGAACATGTTAGTAATACCTACAAATCAATAATCAAAACAAAAATGATCCAATAGTAATTAGCAAACACTATAAATAGGCAATTTGTAGAACAAATCATGTGGCCAAAAAAATCTTGAAGGATATTGTATCTCACTTGAAATCAAGAAAACACAGAATGATATATAATTCAGTACTTCAATATTTTAAAAAAATTAAGAATTCAGTGTTAGTTTGCAAAGTCAGGAGTTTCCTGGGTAAAATCTGAAACTGGCCCCATCCATGGAGGGCAAGGAGAAACTGAAGAAACAAACCATTCCATATTGGTAGGTAACAGTTTTAATAAGCAAGGGAGCTTAATATATAGGAGGCTTGTCCTGGGTGGCCACAAAACAAATAGATTTCCACACCTGCCCAGCAGAATGTCAAAAGTTTATATAGAGGCCTTAACTGGATTCAGTCACATGTACCATCTAAATGGTCTGTGTCCTTGAAAAAACTCCCACCCTGGGAGCAGGAGATAGAATGTCCATTGAAGGACAATAGAGGGGAGAAGTAGCTGCTAAATTCAGGGGTTCAACTCACAGGCAACAGGAGGGCACTTCCTTTCCAGGACCTCCTCCAATGTCTGCATTGCCTAATATTGCAGAGGCCACAGGGCAGAGGGCAGCAGAGATTTCTAGGAGAGGTGTAAAATATTACTGCTCCTTGACAGAGATATAGTCATTTCTAAAAAATATATTTTTTTATTGATTTCAGAGAGAGAAAGGCAAAAATAGAGAGAGAAACATCAATGATGATAGAGAATTATTGATCCGCTGCCTCCTGCACACCCCCTACTGGGGATTGAGCATACAACCTAGGCATGTGCCCTGACCTGAAATTGAACCCTGACCTCCTGGTTCATGGGTTGATGTTCAACCACTGAGCAACACCAGCAAGGCTAAAGATATATTCCTTCATTCACCAAGTCCACTTCTAGATACATAATCTAAAAAATTTATGCATATTACCCAAGAGGGCACATAAAAGAATGTTCATGACAATCCTATATAATTGGAAAAAGTAGAAATAGCCTAATTGTCCATCAACAAAAGAATGAATAAATAAATTGTGATATAATCACACAATTGAATACAAACAGCTATGAAAAGAAACATTAAAATTTTACAAATTAATACGAATAACTCTCAAAATAATGTTAAGTAGTAAACCTAAGTTTCAGAAGAAAACAAAGTAAAGTAGAAAGTATATGTGTGATATGTATATATGTGAGCACATAAAGAGTATAAAAACATTCATGGACATAATATAATCCAAATGAAGGTAGAAGGTCCTTCTTCAGGGCGTGGGGCAGGAGGATATAGTTGGAGAGCAGTAGTATACAGGCTACTTCAAATATATGGGAGTTGTTTTCTTTCTTAAGCTAGGTATTGCTTAGCAGATGTATTATAGTATTCCTTTTCTTTATGTGTAGGTCTTATCATTTCTACAAGAGTCTACTGCATTAGTACAGATGATAGGAGCCAAGGGCCTGACTTGTGGTATAGACCTAGGCGTGACAAGAGAAAACCCCTCCTGTGAGGAATACTTGGATCAAATGATTACAACTTTGCATTAACTTGGGAGGCAAAGAAGAGATTTCTGGCTCAGGATCCCAAGTTGATAATTTCACTAATCAAGACATGGGAATCTGGGGGAGAGTGCTAGGTAGCCCAGCCCACTGCCTCTCGGTGTGCATATAGGTTATCTGGCTGTCGTTACTGAGAAATGTTTCACTTTTTTGTTCTTCAGCAAGTGCAACCTCAGTTTCTGGGAAGTTTATCCACAAGCCCTAGTTTCCACGTATATTTATATTACCGCACAGTACAATTCTCCCCATCATGTTGTAATGGAGTGCAAAAGATCAGTGTGTAAAATGTGGGGCTGGGTTATGCAAGGTTAAAGAAATGGCCATAGTGAGCCTGCTGCGAGGACAGGTGCCAATTTCAAATTGAATTATAATGGGATTCTGACTATTGCATAGTTTCACTAAATCTCATGTTCCAACATGTATTTAGAGAATCATTGCCCATCTCAGCTGCAAAAGACCTCATGAAACACTTTGGCCCAGATCTGCTCTGTCGGCATGTGAATAGCTAAGCCATTCCAGACAGATGCTTTTTTTAATGGCTGACCTCTGAATCTTTTCCAAGTCCTGCATGTTCCAGTTAGCCTTATATTTCTTTTCAGTTGGAGAGAAATTTTTTTGTTGTTATTAAGTCTTAACCTAGAGTATCAATTAAAATTTTTAAAAATGATTTTCCTTCTATGAACTATTTAGTTTTCATATAGAGAATTTTGACTGAGTTAATAGAATTTGATGGATACAGATCATGAAATAGTACAACTTATTCTTTTTTAATGAATAATAAGACTTTAGAAGTTGAATAATCTAAATTTAAGTTGAACAAAACATTTGATTGTGGTTGGTAATCATGCAGTGACAGGGGGCCAGCAGGATAATAATGAGGAGGAAGAAATAATGTTTCCCAATATTTAGAACCAACCCCGATCTTGTGGATTCTTAGCTTCAGACCAAATTTAAATTGCCTTGTGGAGTTTGTTTACTCTTGGGCAGACTTCCTATTTCTCCAGGGGGTACAATGCTCTGCACAGTCCTAAAATTATCTCCTAAGGCTTTTGAGACTTTCTTTTGGTCTTGTAAAACATTTTGAGTTAAAAGAATCAGAATCATAAATATTAAATTTCGCATCCACCAACATAAACTTTATGAGATCACAAAACTATGTAAAACTTACACCATCTTAAAAAGTGATAAAAGGATTCGAAATGAATATTAAGCATACATATGCTACATTTCTAAAACATTTTATTTCTTACTTTTGTTATATGTTCCAAAACTATTCAGTAATAACAGCACTTTTTTCTAGAACTAGACTATAAGCACCACAAGGGACATGATCTGTCTGTCTTATTCCCTAATCTATCCACCCAGGGCTCAGCAAAGTGTTTGCCTCAGGGTAGGAAATATTGAATTTCTTACTATTATGAAAACCCTATTTTTATTTGTAACAATCAATCATTTATTTTTAATATTTATATTATTTTTAATGCTGTTGGAACAACTGGACATCCTCATTCAAAAAAAAAATTATGCTGGACTCTGACCTAATAAAAATTAACTCAAAATGTGATCAAAGACCTAAAAATAAGAGGCAAAATTATCTATCTCCTAGGAGAAAAAATAGGTATACCTCTTCATGATCTTGGATTATGCAATGACTTCCTTGATATGACATCAAAGGTACAAGCAATCAAATTTTATAATTAATAAATTGGACTTCATCAATAGTAAAAACTTTTATGCTTTAAAGAACAACATCATGAAAGTGAAAGCCAACTTTAAGTGGTGAATTGTATGATGTATAATATAGGTATGAGTTTATTTATAGTGTAAGATGCACTATATCTTAATGAAGCTATTAAATATATTAAATATGGATCGATTTAGAATTTAAAAGACCTGAATGGTGAATACTATAAAACATTATTGAAAATTTTAAAGATTCTAAAAAAAATACAGTGATAGACTGCCAATGGATTGAAAGTCTGAAAATTGTTAAGATGTTAGACATTTGCCACTAATTGATCTATAGTAGTAGATTTAGTGAGAACCCAAGTAAAACCTGAGAAAGTATTTTGTTTGCTTTGATAGAAATTGGCAAGCCCATTCTAAAATTCAGGGTAAATGCAAAAAATCTGGAATAGCCAACAACTTTGAAAAAGAAGAATAAAATTATAGAACTAACATGACCTGACTTCGACTTATTATAAAGACACAATAATTAAAAGTGTTCTATTCACATAAAAATAGAGAAATAGATAGAATAAAGTCTACAAATAAACTCATACCTATATAGCCACTTTATTTTTGAAAAGTGTGTAAAGAAAATTTACTGGAAAAAATTGTCTTTCAACAAAGTGTTGGAAAAATTGGATATCAATATGAAAAAAATTGTACTTTGATCTGTACCTGGCATGTTATATGAAAATTAATTTAAAGTGAATTCTTGACCTAAATGTGGAGTCTAAAATGACATAACATTAGAAGAAATCATAGGATATATAATAAAAAAATGATCCAGAATAGAAAAACTTGATGAATTGCATTTCATCAAAATTAAGACATTCTGCCTTTTTAAAGTTACAGACAAGAAGTAAATATTTAGAAATCACATTGGTAAAATACTTATATTCAGAATATGTGTAAAAAATTTCAAAACATAATAAAAATAATTTTAAAATGAATATAGTTCATTAAAATAAAATATATGGATGACAACTGAGCACATGAAAAGATGTTCAACATCATTAATCATAAAAGGAAGTGCAATTTAAAACCACTATAGATACCACCAGATACCTGTTACAAGGTGTAAATCTAGAAAACTATCGATTGTTGATGAGGATGTAGAGCAACTGGAATTCTCATTCATTGCTGGTAGGAGTGTACAATAGCACATCCAAATTGCTGAACTGTTACACAGTTTCTAATATAGATAAACATATGCTACCCCATGACACTGCAATTATATTCCTAGATTGAAGAATAGAAGAAAAATGATTGTATATGTTTTGGGAAGGCTTTCTTCAATAATAGTAGAATCTTCATTCATAATCATCCCCTACATCAGAAAAAACTCAAATATCTACCGATATGAGAACACATAAACAAATAACGCGTTCGTCCAATGAAGCTCTACATATCAAAACAAATATACAAATAAGCTACTGCTACATGATGGATGAATCTCACAGATACATGAATGCAAAAAAAAAGCACAAAAACCAGTAAATACTTGATAAGTCAATTTACATTTACATTAAGTTTAAATACAAGAAAACTTCATGAAGGTTTTGTGCTAGGGATTGAGCCTGCGTGTCCTTGACTGGAATCGAACCCATGACCCTTCAGTCCACAGGCCAAACTGGCTAACCACTGAGCAAAACTGGCTAGGGCAGGAGATGTATATTTTGACTTATTGCATGGTGACATATATTTGTCATAATTAATCCAGTTCTACACTAAAAATGTGTACTTTACATTATAAGTAAACTAGGGTCCCGGTGCACGAAATTCATGAACCTTGAAAGGAACTGTGGGCCTCAAGGCTGCAGTGGGCACAGGGGCGGGTCTCGGCCTATCCTCCACGCCCCCACCCGGCTCCTCCTGCCACAGTCCCAAGTCCCCTGTCTACTGGCAGCCCTGCTCCCGCTGCCCCTTCCATGTGCTGACAACGCTGGCCCTGCTTGTACACTGATGGCATGGAGCGATTGGGGCTGGTACCAGCAGCAGGTGCAAGTGGGACTGGCACCATCAGTGGGTGCAAGCAGCGGCTGCTGCTCTAATCACCCCTCAGGAGCAGGGGGAGGTGGAGAAGTCCTTAGGGGTGATTGAGGCTGGCAGCCACTGCTCGCACCTGCTGACGGCGCTGAGTGATTGGGACTGGCAGTGGGTGTGAAAGGTGGCTGCCGGCCCTGATCACCTCACAGGACCAGGGGGATGTGGAGAAACTGTGAGGAGCGATCAGGGCCGGCAGTTGCTGCTTGCACCCTCAGACAGTGCCAAGAGATCAGGGCAGGTGCCGGGCACTGGCAGCGGGTATGAGCGGTGGCTCCAGCGCCAGCAGCAGGTGAAAGCGCTGGGCGGGACTGTGGCCCGTATGAGCAAAGAATTTTCAGTAACCCCCATGACAGCGACCAGCGTCCCGCCTTGGTCTGGTGCCCCTGCTCACCTGCTCCACCATCCCACCTCGGCTGACACCCACCATGTCCCATGCGCTACTGCCTGCTGCCGATGCCCACCATGTTCTGCATGCGCCCCCTAGTGGTCAGTAGTCAGCGCATGTCATAGTGACCAGTTGTTTGGTTGTTTGGTTGTTCTGCCGTTCAGTCTATTTGCATATTTGGCTTTTATTATATAGGACTAGAGGCCCGGTGCACGAAATTCATGCATGGAGGGGGGTTGTCCCTCAGCCCAGCCTGTACCCTCTCCAATATGGGACCCCTCAAGGGATGTCCGACTGCCCGTTTACGGGCAGTCGGACATCCCTCTCACAATCCAGGACTGCTGGCTCCCAACTGCTTGCCTGCCTGCCTTCCTGATTGCCCCTAACTGCTTCTGCCTGCCAGCCTGATCACCCCCTAACCACTCCCATGCCAGCCTGTTTGCCCCCAATTTCCCTCCTCTGCTGGCTTGGTCACCCCTAACTGCCCTCTCTTGCAGGGTTGATCACCTCCAACTGCCCTCCCCTGCAGGCCTGGTCCTTCTCAACTGCCCTCCCTTGCAGGCCCGGTGCCTCCCTGCCCTCTCCTGCTGGCCATCTTGTGGTGGCCATCTTGTGTCCACATGGGGGCAGGATCTTTGACCACATGGGGGAAGCTATATTGTGTGTTGCAGTGATGATCAATCTGCATATTACTCTTTTATTAGATAGGATAGAGGCCTGGTACAGGGGTGGGGGCCAGCTGGTTTGCCCTGAAGGGTGTCCCGGATCAGGATGGGGATTCCCTTGGGGCATGGGGCAGCCTGAGCGAGGGGCCTGTGGTGGTTTGCAGGCTGGCCACGCCCCCTGGCAACCCAAGCAGAGGCCCTGGTATCTGGAATTTATTTTCCTTCTACAATTGAAACTTTGTAGCCTGGAGCAGAGCCAAGCCTGGGGCTCCCTCCGAGGCCGGCAGCCATTTGTGTTGGGGTTATAATTGAAACTTTGTTGCCTTAAGCTGGTGGGCCCAGCCAGGGTGTGCGGAAAGCTTTGCTTCCCCTGTTGCTGGTGGCAACCCTGGCCTGCTCTCTCAAGCTCCGTTCTGCAGCCATTTGTTTGAATTTGTTTACCTTCTATAATTGAAACTTTGTAGCTTGAGTGGAGGCTTAGGCCTGGCAAGGGCAGGCGGAAAGCTTGGTTTCCTCTGTTACCTAGGAAACCTTGCCCTCTGTGGCTGTAGCCATCTTTGTTTGGGTTAATTTGCATGCTCGCTCTGATTGGATGGTGGGTGTGGCTTGTGGGCATGGCTTGTGGGTGTGTCGGAGGTGTGGTCAATTTGCATTTGTCTATTATTAGGTAGGATTATATCCAGACACTGTCAACTAAAAAAAGAAATATAAAACTTTTGCTGCTTATAATTTTCTGAACTCAAACATAATAACTCCGTTTGTTTTATGTTAAGACAATTATCATCTTAAGAAACAGAAGCAGCAACAATACTTCATTACCTTGTAACTCATGGAAAGATCCTTGGGTCAGGCAGAAGTGGTCTCTGTTTAATTCTACAAGCAATTATTGAGTGTCTGCAATCTGCCTGGAGCCATGAAGGAAATACAGGACATAATGATGCACAGGACACTGTGTTCCCCGAAGCTCAGAATCTAATGAAGAGCTCAGGTACTAAGACATTTAGCAAGTAATTTAACTTGCCAAGTTCCAGTTTCCACAAATGCAAACTATGGATATTAATACCTCTTCCACAACGTTTCAAAAAGTAGGTTACATACTTAAGTCAATAGTCTTAGACAGTATTACAGGCTCAATAAATTATGGTTTGAAAAATTGCTAGAAAAATAAAAGCAAATAACATGAAGTCCATATGACAAAAAAGTACAATAAAATTTTACTTTAAAATGACAGAATAGTGTGAAAGAAATTACATATAAAATATATGACAAGAAACACTGGTACAGTACAAATAGATGGGCATACTCTTTAAAACTTCCAAAGAACAAGTAATTATCATATATATGAAGTTGTAGAGAGTACAAAATGATACTCTTTTTGAAATTTCCTAATTTCCTAACTTATTTTACTAAGCTGGTATGACTCTGATACTAAAATTTGATTAAGATAGCTTATAAAAGTGTAAACTATAGGATACATTGACTTATAAACAAAGATATATTTATTCCAAATAAATTATTAGTAAGTCAATACCAACAGTACATTAAAACAATACAGCATGATAAGTGAAAGTTTATTCCAGTGGTACAAGGAACAGTTCAACATTAGGAAATCCATTAATGCTTTTCTTGACATTAATAATTTAAAAAGAAAAATCTAATGAGCATCTCTAAAGGTTCTAAAAATTCAAATGATAAAATTCAACATCCATTTTGATTTTTAAAAGCTTTTAGTGAATTAGAAATTAAGGATTACTTTATAACCACTACTTTCTATAACTTTATACCTAGAAAACCTGAAATAATCAGTCAATAAATATCTGTAATACAGAATACTTCAATACAAATGTTTGTGTATATGATGAAATAAAGAAAATTATTAGTTATCCTTTGTGACAGCTATTACATACAATAAAAAAATATTTTTAAGGTCCACAATATGAATAACCTACGTATGAATAAACTTAATAAAATTTCTTGGGACCTATATGAAGAAAACTGAAAAGCCTCATTTAGAAACTTTAAAGAAATGAAGACAAAATAAAATAATATTACAATGCTGAATGTTTTTCAAATAAATGGAATTGTCATTGTTTATCTTGCACTATATATTAATTTCTAACATTCTTTAGTAGTTCATAGGAAATATATATGTAGCTTTCAAAACCAAGCACAGATTTCTCCCCTTCCCAAACTGTTCATCAAAATCAGTTACTCTGTCCTCTGGCCTTCTACAGCTCTTTCCTCAGACATCTTAATTTGCTGTTGTTGCTTCTTTGTTGACTACCATTTTACACACCTATTACTCTCTGTGACAGTGGTGGTTAACTGAGCCTAGAACAGAGTAGGTACAGATATTTACTATGGATTTTTTCCTGATTAAATATTTAACACCAAAATCCATACAAAACCTTTCTGGATTAATGTTGGTGGGCATAGTTTCTCATTTCAACTATATTTAGAGATATTTAAAGTATAAAGCAAGTTATATTATACATAGTTAAAAGAAAATAGTTTTAAATACATATATTCAATATTAAATGTGTAGGTTTCTTACAAAAGAATCAGTCATCAGCAGATTCAAATTGCATTCATCTAATCCTATCTAATAAAAGAGTAATATGCAAATTGATCATACATCCACTACATCCACAAGCCACGCCTACCAGCTAATCAGGAGTGAGTATGCAAATTAACCCAACCAAGATGGCTACAGCCACGGAGAGAGCAGGAGGCTTGGGTTTCCCTGACAATGGAGGAAGCCAGGCTTTCTGCCTGCCCTGGCCAGCTAAGGCCTCCACTCAAGGCTAAAAAGTTTCAATTATAGAAGATAAATAAATCCCAACAAAAATGGTGGCAGCCATGGAGCTGGAGAGAGCAGGAGGCTTGAGTTGACCTCCGCTATGGAGAAATCCAAGTTTCCACAGCCCTGGCCTGCCTTGACCTCTGCTTAAAGCTACAGTTTCAATTATGGAAGGTAAATAAATCCCAACAAAAATGGCCATGGCCACAGAGCGAGCAGGAGGCTTGGCTCCGCTCAAGGCTACAAAGTTTCAATTATAGAAGATAAATAAATCCCAGATACCAGGGCCTCCCAGGGCCTCCACTTTGGTCACTGGGGGGTGTGACCAGCCTGCAAACCACCACAGGCCCCTTGCCCAGGCCACCCCATGCCCCAAGGGAACCCCCACCCTGATCCGGGACACCCTTCAGGGCAAACCAGCCAGCTCCCACCCATGCACCAGGCCTCTATCCTATCTAATCCTATCTAATAAAAGAATAATATGCAAATTGACCATCACTCCAACACACAAGATGGATGCCCCCATGTAGTCAAAGATGACTGCCCCCATGTGGACACAAGATGGCCACCACAAGATGGCTAGCAGGGGAGGGCAGTTGGGAAGGACCAGGTCTGCAAGGGAGGGCAGTTGTGGGTGATCAGGCCAGCAGGGGAGGGCAGTTGGGAGGGAACAGGCCTGCAAGGGAGGGCAGTTGGGGGTGATCAAGCCTGCAGGGTAGGGCAGTTAGGGGGGGACCCAGGCCTGCAGGGGAGAGCAGTTAGGGGTGACCAGGCCTGCAGGGGAGGGTAGTTAGGGGCAAACAGGCTGTCAGGGGAGCAATTAGACATCAATCAGGCTGTCAGGGGAGTGGTTAGGGGGTGATCAGGCTGGCAGGCAGAAGCAGTTAGGGGTAATCAGGAAGGCAGGCAGGCAAGCAATTGTGAGCAAGCAGTCCTGGATTGTGAGAGGGATGTCCGACTGACCTACCAAGATCAGGTCTAAACGGGCAGTCGGACATCCCTTGAGGGGTCCCAGATTGGAGAGGGTGCAGGCTGGGCTAAGGGACACACACCCCCATGCACGAATTTCGTGCACCAGGCCTCTAGTCTACATATAAAGCCCGAACATGAATACCAATTCATGCTTCAGTTTTTCCTGTAATGGAATTCACAGATCCTTTTATTTCCTCTTCACAAAACCTCTAATTTTCTCCCAATGCTTATGTTTAATATTCTATAGTTACTGACTTCTGAGAATGCTCTGTCATCTGCCTTTGCCCATGTCTCAGTTTACCTGAAGCTATTGTAGCCCAATTTTTACATGCTGAGACCTCCCACCTGAGAGCCTCTCTGCTTCTCTACATGAAGGATTTATCTTACTCCAGGGGAGCTTAGTGAAGATGCATCTGAAGGGCCTGGGGGTCACCATAAACCAAAGTTGCAGCCCTCCTCACCCTCCCAAGGGACAAGGCTAACATGCATTCCACATGGCTTCTCAACGTTCCCATGCATATCATTGCACTTATGAGGGCTTTTTCCTCTTCTCATTTTCCCCACTCCTATTCAGGTGATTGCTGGGAATAACTGCAGCAATCTTGAGAAAAAAGAACAAAGTTGGAGGAAACACAATACCAGATTTCAAGTTACTCTACAAAGCCACTGTAATCAAAACAGCCTGGTACTGGCACAAGAACAGGCATATAGACCAATGGAACAGAACAGAAACCCCAGAAATTGACCCAAACCATTATTGTCAATTAATATTTGACAAAGGAGGAAAGAACATACAATGGAGTTAATATAGCCTTTTCAACAAATGGTGTTAAAAGAACTGGACAGACACATGCAAAAAGATGAAACTAGACCACCAACTTACACCATACAAGCTAATAAACTCAAAATGGGTAAAAGATTTAAAAACAAGACATGAAAAAAATAAAAACCCTAGAAGAAAACATAGGCAGTAAAATCTCAGACAGCTCACGTAGCAGAATTTTTGATGATACATCTCCTAGGGCCGTGGTCGGCAAACTGAGGCTCACGAGCCACATGCGGCTCTTTGGCCCCTTGAGTGTGGCTCTTCCACAAAATACCATGGCCTGGGTGAGTCTATTTTGAAGAAGTGGTGTTAGAAGAAGTTTAAGTTTAAAAAATTTGGCTCTCAAAAGAAATTTCAATCATTGTACTGTTGATATTTGGCTCTGTTGACTAATGAGTTTGCCAACCACTGTCCTAGGGCAAGAGAAACAAAGGAAAAATAAGCAAATGTGACTACATCAAAATAAAAAGCTTCTGCACAGCAAAAGAAACCACCATCAAAATGAAAAGGGGACCCAATGTATGGAAAAACATATTTGCCAATGATACATCTGTTAAGGGGATAATGTCCAAAATATGTGAATTACTCATATAACTCAATAAAAGGGATACACAATCCAATGAAAAAATGGGCAGAGGCCTGACTAGACATTTCTCCTAAGAGGACATACAAATGGCCAAGACACATATGAAAAAATGCTCCAAGTCACTAACCATCAGAGAAATGCAAATTAAATCCACAATGAGATATCACTTCACACCTGTCAGAATGGCTATCTATATATATAAAAGCCTAAGCAACCTTTACGACTGAACGACTAGAACAACTGGAATGACCGGTTGACCAGTCACTATGATGCACACTGACCACCAGGGGGCAGATGCTCAATGCAAGAGCTGTCCCCTGGGTGGTCAGTACGCTCCCACAACCAACCTCCCACAGCCCCTCCTCCACCCACCTGGCCAGCACCCCGATTGACCCCAATGGGGGGGACAGGCTGGCCAGCCTCCCATGGCCCCTCCCGTCCACCACCTGGCCAACCTCCCGCGGCCCCTTTACCCAGCCGGCTGGCCCCCCAATGGGCCTTGATCACCGGCCAGGCTGAGGGATCCCATCTGTGCATGACTTTGTGCACTGGGCCTCTAGTCATCAATAAATCAACAAACAACAAGAGCTGACAAAGATGCAGAGAAAAGGAAACACTAGTTCACTGCTGGTAGGAATGCAGATTGGTGTAGCCACTATGGAAAACAGTATGGAGTCTCCTAAAAAAATACAAAATGGAACTTACATTTGACCCAGTGATCTCACTTCTGAAATATATCCCAAAACCCCAAAACACCAATCAGAAAGAATATATGCACCGCTATGTTCATAACAGCATTATTTATGACTAGAGGCCTGGTGCACGGATTCATGCACCAATGGGGTCCCTTGGCCTGGCCTGCGGGGGTCTGCCGAAACCGGCTCTCCAACATTCCCCTACGGGTCCTGAATTACGAGATGGTGCAGGCCAGGACCAGGGACCCTATCGGTGCACAATCTGGGATAGGGAGGGAATGCAGAAGGGCTCCAGGGAGTGTCTGGCCAGTCCCGCCCAGTCCCAATTGGGGCTGATCAGGGCTGGCTGGCTGGGGAGGGACTGTGGGAGGGACTGTGTCTGGCCCATCTTGCCCAGTCTCAATCAGCTGGACCCCAGCAGCAAGCTAACCTACTGGTTGGAGAGTGTGCCCCCTGGTGGTCAGTGAGCATATAGAAATTGGTCAAATGGTCGAACAAACAGTTGGACACTTAGCATATTAGGCTTTTATTATATAGGATAGGTAACATTTGGAAATAGCCCAAGGGCCAATCAGTAGATGAATGGATAAAAAAGCTGTGGGACATTACAAAATGGAATATTATGCAGCTGTAAAAAAGGGGAATCTCTTACCCTCTGGGACAGCATAGATGGAACTGGAGACTATTATGCAAAGTCAAATAAGCCAATATGAGAAAGACAACTGTCATATGATCTCATTTACTTGTGGAATCTAATGAATAAAGTGAATTGACCAATAAAATAAGACCCAAACCATGAAGGCATGAAACAGACTGACATACCTTGATGTGGGGGTGGGGAACGAGGAGAGAGAAACCAAAGAACTTATAAACTTATATGCATAGCCCATGGACAGAAACAATAGGGTAAGGAATACCTGAGGTGTGTGTGTAGGGGTTGGGAAGGAGGAGGATGGGGGCGGGAGGAAATGGGAGACATCTGTAATACTGTCAACAACTTAAACATATATCCTATCTAATAAAAGAGTAATATGCAAATTAACCATCACCAACAAGCCACTCACATCAGCCAATCAGGAGCGAGTATGCAAATTAACCCAACCAAGGTGGCTGCGGCTATGGAGAGAGCAGGAGGGAGGCTTGGGTTTCCCCGGCAATGGAGGAAGCCAAGCTTTCAGCACACACTGGCCAGCCCAGGCCTCCGCTTAAGGCTACAAAGTTTCAATTATAGATGATAAATAAATTCCAACAGAAATGGCTGCCGCCACAGAGCTAGCAGAAGGTTTGGCTCCGCTCCAGGCTACAAAGTTTCAATTGTAGAAGATAAATAAATCCCAGATACCAGGGCCTCTGCTTGGGTCGCTGGGGGGCGTGGCCGGCCTGTAAACCTCCACAGGCCCCTTGCCCAGGCTGCCCCATGCCCCAAGGAAACCCCCACCCTGATCCAGGACACTCTTCAGGGCAAACCAGCTGGCCCTCACCCATGCACCAGGCCTCTATCCTATCTAATTAAAGAGTAATATGCAGATTGACCATCACTCCAACACACAAGATTGCTGCCCCCATGTGGTCAAAGATCCTGCCCCCATGTGGACACAAGATGGCCACCACAAGATGGCAAGCAGGGGAACGTAATTGAGAGGGACCAGGCCTGCAAGGGAGGGCAGTTGTGGGTGATCAGGCCAGCAGGGGAGGGCAGTTGGGAGGGACCAGGCCTGCAAGGGAGGGCAGTTGGGGGCAATCAAGCCTGCAGGGGAGGGCAGTTAGGGGTGACCAGCTGGCAGAGGAGGGAAGTTGGGGGCGACCGGGCCTGCAGGGAAGGGCAGTTGTGGGGGACCAGGCCTGCAGGGGAGGGCAGTTAGTGGGGACCAGGCCTGCAGGGGAGGGCAGTTAGGGGTGACCAGGCCTGCAGGGGAGGGCAGTTAGGGGCAAACAGGTTGGCAGGGGAGCAGTTAGACATCAATCAGGCTGGCAGAGGAGTGGTTAGGGGGTGATCAGGCTGGCAGGCAAAAGCAGTTAGGGGCAATCAGGAATGCAGGCAGGCGAGCAGTTGGGAGCCAGCATTCCTGGATTGTGAGAGGGATGTCCGACTGACACATAAACGGGCAGTCAGACATCCCTTGAGGGGTCCCAGATTGGAAAGGGTTCAAGCTAGGCTGAGGGACACCCTCTCCCTCCCATGCACGAATTTCATGAACCAGGCCTCTAGTTTAAAAATAAAATAAAAAATTAGTTGTGTTCCTATACATTAACAATTACATATCAGAAAAAAATCAAGAAAACAATTTCTTTTACAATACATCAAAACGTCTAACATACTTAGAAATAAATGCAACCAGAGATAAAAATATATACATTATAACTATAATCATTGATGTATTAGATAAATTAATTTTGTTAATTTATGTTCAAAATATTCCAAGTATGGGAATTTTCTTACATGACAAGCTGTTTGTTGTTGTTGCTGTTGTTTTCCAGGAAGGAGGGGGAAAACACACACACACACACACACACACACACACACACACACACACACACACCAAAAATAAAACCTCCATCAGAAATTACCTTAACACCTTCCCTGGCAATGTGGCTCAGTTGTTGGGCATCGTCCATTTGATCTTTGTTAGGTGGTGTGCAGCAGGCTGCCAATCAGTCAATGTTTCACTTCATCATGGATGTTTCTCTCTCTCTTTCCCTTTGCTCTCTCTCTAAAAATCAATCAAAATATAGAAAATAAAATAAAAAGAAAGAAAAGACCTTAACACCTGAGAAGAGTGTTGTACCCCGTCTTGCAAGAGAGTAACACCATAGAATGAGGCATTAAAGCGCACCATACGACACTGATCTATATCCTTTATCTTTTGTTTATCTTTATTGTTGAAAGTGTTACAGATGTCTCCTTCATTTTCCCATTGACCCCTTCTATCATGGGATAGTTAAATTTACCACAGCTAATTGCATGGTAAAGACCTTAACACCTCTCCTGCTTATAGGAGAGGATAAGAGAGGAAAGGGGTGGTCCGACTACTCACAATGCAATGGTGCCCAAATCACCTACTCCAAGCACAGAGAACTCTTTCTTTATTCTTAAACTTGCTCTCTGGTAGTGCCTATCTCTGTAAGATGCCAAACATTTTGACACAAGGCCAGGGATAAGCTTGTCACTGATGTTGGTTAGAAAGGCAAAGATAATGTGTTCCAGAGATAAAGAAGGAACAACACTTTTATTTATTTTTAAACTCAAGATTTTAAAGATTTTTGAACTTGTTGTGTTAGAACAAAATTTGTTCTTACTGCCCTGAGTTAAGGCTGTATAAAATTGTCTAGTATCTTTGCCAATTTTATGCTAAAAAAACAAGCTATTTTTATTTTGGAACTTATTAAGGACTTCTGAAAGGTGTTTGAACTCATACATAATTTTAAAGCCACATAATTTGTATTGCTGAGGTTTAAGAATCAAAGAGAGAAAATGACCTCAAGCTGAAAGCTTAACTACCATGTTCTAACCTAGAGGTATTTTTTCATCAGAAACGCTAATGGAACATTGACAATAATGTTAGAAATAAAGTTGCTTTAACTCAGGAGGGTACCTACTAAATGAAAGAGAACACAGCTAATTGCATGGTAACTGCTTTATATACAGTACCTGAAACATGGCATTAGTCATTATGGATAATGACAGATGGGTCATGATGCTTTTACTCATGTTAGCACTGCAATTGCCAAGCAGGATTCAATTAATTTTCACATTTCCATATGAATGTTCTCATCTATAGCATTTAATAAGCTTTTCCTTCTTAACCTATTTCATAACTTGTTTACCTCTTACAAATGATATTTTGGATGAAGACAACCAATTGAAGATAAATGCTAAAAAATATTCTGGAAAATTTTATTTTCTACAGTAGTGGACAAATAAATGGAGATTAGCCCTGATCTATTATACTTAAATTTAACTATCCCATGATGATGAAGTCTATTAAAGTGGGTAATGCATATTGTTCCCTTATAATTTTCCCTCCTTTGGTGAACTGCACAACCATAAATAATCAACAGCAACTTCCTAATGAATTATTTCTGAAAAGATAGAAGGGGTTAATGGGAAAATGAAGGAGAAATCTGTAATACTTTCAACAATAAAGATAAACAAAAGATAAAGGATATAGATCAGTGTCCTATGGTGCGCTTTAATGCCTTATTCTACGGTGTTGCTCTCTTGCAAGACAGGGTACAATAAGAATTATGACCATCTTAAATAAATACTTTATTAAATGTTAAAAGCAAAATATAACTGTCATTTCAAAACTATGTATCCAGTTCTCAATGAGTTTTCATAAATATGATATTATTTTCCCCAACTAAATTATGAGACAAAAAAGGGAAAAATCATTATTTCTATGTTATTGCTAGATCATTGTAGCTCAGAAACTTGGTGACTTGACTTGCACAGTGTTTTATAACCCACATGTTGTATAGAAAGGACCTAGACACATATCTTTTGGCTACTGCTTTTTGAATATTTTCTTATGCAATATTTATCATAATTAATTTCTTCATTGTGTTTTATAACAAAAAAATAATTTGAGAAAAAGAAAAAGGACAAGGATGTTGCACTAAACACTATTTTATGCTGGTTATAGGAATACCTCACTTTTTGAAAAAAATTTTATCACATTTCTAGACACACATTTAGAAAGCACATTTTAAATGCAGTCAAACAACTCATATTCCTCTTTTAATTCTATAATTTTGTGTACTAACCTTACTACAGAAATTTACAAATTCTCAAAATAATGAGTGAATTCTTTTGTATATTAAAAAAATGACTAATTAGATATTTTCTTGATTTTTATAATTTTCTTATTTTTAAGTATCACTATGAACTCATGGATTTAAATTTTATTTATGTGACTTAATTAATTGTAGTTATTATTCTTACTGCTAATGTTAAAAGTATCCCAAATAGACACTATGAGTGCTTACTGCTTATATCAGTCCAATATAAAAGATAGATAGAGATAGAGATAGAGATAGAGACAGAGATAGAGTTTAGAGATAGAGATTAGAGAGATGATAGATAGAGGTATAGGTATAAATAAAAGTAGATGTTGAGGTAGATGTAGAGGAAAAGGTAGAGGTCAAGATGTTAGAGATAGAGACAGAGAT
Organism: Ia io; assembly: GCA_025583905.1. NCBI lineage: Eukaryota > Metazoa > Chordata > Mammalia > Chiroptera > Vespertilionidae > Ia > Ia io. The sequence continues at coordinate 24,768,076 of JAJQQW010000007.1, forward strand.
AGAGATAGAGATAGAGATAGAGATAGAGATAGAGATAGATAGATATGGACAAAAAATAGATAGATATAGCGAGAGAGAGAGAGAGAGAGACAAAGAGAGAGAGAGAGAGAGAGAGATAGGTGGGAAGGAGGAAAAAGAGAAAGTAAAGAGATATTATTATGAGGAATTGGCTCATGCAATTATGAAACCTGAGAAGTCCTATAGTCCATTGTTTGCACACTGAAGGTCCAGGAAAGCTGATGGTATAATTCAGTTCAAGTCCAAAGGCCTGAGTACCAGGAGATCCAATGTTGTAAGTACAAGTCTGAGGATAGAAGATGAGACAAAATGTCCCAACTCAAGAAATGAGGCAGAAAAAAAGGGACGAATTCTTCCTTCCTCTACCTTTTGTTTTATTCAGGCCCTCAAATAACTGGATGATGCCCACTACACTGGGAGGGAAGTCCACTTTGCCGAGTCTACTGATTCAAATACTAGTCTCATCCAGAAACACTCTCACAGGCACACCCAGGAATAACGTTTAATCTGGGCACCCACTGGCTGAGTCAAGTTGACATAAAATTAACCACCACACAGTTACTGAATTGGAGCTCCCTACTATGTCTTTACAGTGAACAGACTAGGAAATTCTTTTTGTGTATATATTTGCTTTGTCATTGTTAACTTTTAAGATAAACTATTATGAAGTTTATGTAATATTTCCAATTTAATTCAGGAGTACAAGAAATTTACTTAATCTCTTTACATCTTTTATCTGTTTATCTTTTCTGTGATGCTAAAAATATCCTTTGTTTTTATTTTATCGATGAGCGAGAGAGAGAGAAAGAGAGAAACATCGATTTGTTGTTCCACTTATTTATGCATTCAATAATTGTTGCTTCTGCATGCCAAACCAGGAATTGAACCCAAAACCTGGCATATTGGCATAACAGTCTAACCAACTGAGCTGCCCAGCCTTTTGCTTTGCTCATATTTTGAGTTATTTGAATTTTTGTAGTAGAGTTATAGAAGTTCTTTAGGTATTCTGGATATTAACCCCTTATTAGATAAATAACTTGAAAATATTTTCTCCCATTATAGATTGCTTTTTCACTTAAGTCCTTTGATGCACAATTCATTTTAAGTTCGAGGTAGTCCTACTTGTCTATTTTTACTATTGTTGCCTGTGTTTTTGGTATCACATTTAAGAATTCATTGCCAACTCCAATGTCATAAATCTTTTCTCTATTTTTTTCTAGGAGTTTTATAGTTTTGAGTATTACATGTAGAATTATAGTCCATTTTGAGGTAATTTTTATATATGGTGTAAGATAAGAGTGAACTTGATTGTTTTTCCTGTGGATATTCAATTTCTCCAAAATATTTTTTCCATTTTTATTTCATACATTAGCATGCTAATTATGTAGCAGGGCCTCTTTGACAGTACTTTATACATATTAATTCACTTATATCTTACAAATACTCTTAAGATAGTTATTATCATTATTACTATTCTATGGATGAGGAAACTGAGGCACAGAGAATTCAAGTAGGTCAGATAGCTAGAAATCATTAAAGCTAAGATTCAAGCTCAAGAAACTCCTTGCTCTGTTTTTCACTAATGCATTATTAGTACCTAACTATATTGAGTGTCCATATATCCAAAATACCTTTCTAATTATAAGAGACTTAAAGAAAACAAAAGACAAGTCCCTTGCATTTTAGTCGCAATTCTGACAATAAATAATGAGACAAGCAAATAAATGGCATGAAGGAAATAAAATTATGATATAATAGTGAACAACTAACACAAGGTAGGGTGGCAAGAATCTTCTTTATACAATAGTGGTCAAAGAATGCCTTCCTGAGAGATGAGATTTGAAACAAAACCTGAAGGACGAGATAAGACAATGTGAAGAGTTTGGGGGAGAGTTTACTAGATAGACTGACAGACCAGCAAGCTTAATATTTCAAATAAATGTTGATCAGGATGATCAGTGTATAATAAATATTTGGTCTTGCCCAAAAAGTGGTTTGGCCTTTGACCTTGACTTCTAGGAAGTAATATACCAGTATGTCATACCTGATGGTAATGTCTTGGCTTAGGGTGGGGGTTGATCATACAGGTATTGCTTTGGACACAGTAAGTCAATACTCTAGTTGTGGAATTGTAGACATAACAGCTGTTTATAACATAGCCTTTAAGCATGGGTGAGGAACCTTTTTTTCTGCCAAGGATATTTTTATCAATTTATATATATACTAGTGACCCAATGCACAAAATCCATGCACATTAAAAGGGATTAATTAGAGGAAGTATTTTAATATTGCTATTTGCCCTTTCTCTATAATAGAAGCGTCAGAGATCAAAGAAAATTAGTAAAATGTATTGTATGAAAATCTTCCTCCTGTCAGAGTCTAGGGCGTGCCACGGGAAACCAGAGTCAAGTTCCCACCCACCCACATACGCCTAGAAATTGCACGAGACCCAGACCCGGCTGGCCTCACCCCCATTGGGCTAAATCCAGAACCGCCCGGCCCCACCCCATCAAGCCCCGCCAGGTGATGGGTGCAGCCTCAGGTTGCCTGGCCCCAGCCAGGGGGTGCACCTTGAGGTCCTCTGGCCCAGGCCAGGGGGTGCGGCCTGAGGCCCCCTGTCAAGCCCCATCAGGCGGGAAGCGCAGCCTCAGGTTCCCTGCCCCGGCCCAGTGCCAGACAGTCTCAGGTCCCTGCTGATTGCTTACTAAGGCTCATTACAGGAACTCAGCCTCTGCTGTGGGCACAGCCATCTTGTTATGGTGTGATGATCAATTTGCATACTCCTTTTTTATTAGATAGGATATACTAGAGGTCTGATTCATGAAATTCATGCAAGGACCTTGGCCCCAGCCCCTGCCTGCCACTGCCACCACCACTGAGGCCGGGAGCCTCTGCTGTGGCCCCCGCCCACCACTGCTATGGCTGGGGGTCTCTGCCATCTCTGCTGAAGCCCCCACCCGCTGCAGTTTTGACCGGAAGGAAGGATGTCCAGAAGGATGTCCGTTCTAACTAGCATACTATGCTTTTATTATTATACTAGAGGCCCAATGCATGAAAATCATGCAAGAGTAGGCCTTCCTTCCCCTGAGTGCCAGCACCAGCTTCCCTCTGGCCACCGGCAGGCACCTGGGACCCGGGCTTCCCTCTGGTCCCTGGCAGGCATCAGGGACCTGGGTTTCCCTCACAGCCCCGGCTTCATCTGGAAGGTCATTCGTAAGGATGTCCAGTCTAATTAGCATATTACACTTTTACTATTATACTAGAGGCCCAGTAGATGAAATCATGCGTGAGAGGGGGGGTCCCTCAGCCCTTCCTGCACCTTCTCACAATCCAGGACTGCTGGCTCCTAACCACTCACCTGCCTGCCTGCCTCACTGCCCCTAACCACTCACCTGCCTGCCTGATTGCCCCTAACTACTTGCCTGCCTGCCTGCCTGATTGCTCCTAACTGCTCGCCTGCCTGCCTAATCACCCCTAATGGCCTCTGCCTTGGGCCCCGCCACCCCAGCTTCATCTGGAAGGACATCTGGAAGGTCGTTTGGCTGTCCTGTCTAATTAGAATATTATGCTATATCTATATATCTATATCTATATCTATATCTATATCTATATCTATATCTATATCTATATCTAATCTATCTATCTATCTATCTATCTATCTATCTATCTATCTATCTATCTATCTATCTATCTATCTATCTATATAAATTGATTTGCCGAGGCCGGTTTGGCTCAGTGGATAGAGCGTCAGCCTGCGGACTCAAGGGTTCCAGGTTCGATTCCGGTCAAGGGCATGTACCTTGGTTGCGGGCACATCCCCAGTAGGGGGTGTACAGGAGGCAGCTGATCGATGTTTCTCTCTCATCGATGTTTCTGACTCTCTGTCCCTCTCTCTTCCTCTCTGTAAAAAATCAATAAAATATATTTTTAAAAAAAAATTGATTTCAGAGAAGAAGGGCGAGAAACAGAGAGAGAGATAGAAACATCAATGATGAGAGAGAATTATTGATCTAGTACCTCCTGCATGACCCCCACTGGGGATTGAGCCTGCAACTCAGGCATGTGCTCTTGATCAGAATTGAACCCAGGACCCTTCACTCTGTAGTCCGACGCCTTATCCACTGAGCCAAACCAGCTAGGGCAGACCATTTGGATATTTTTAACATCATTTGTGGGCCATACAAAATTATCAATTTAAAAATTAGCCTGCTATATTTGGTCATTTAATTAACTCACCCCTAATGCCTTGGCAGGGCCAGACCAAATGATTTTGTGGGCCTTATATGGCCTGAGGGCTGGATGTTCCCCACCCCTGCTCTAAAGTACCAGTAACAGAAGATAAATATGAGGGAAATGAGGGGATAAGAAATAAAAGATAATTATATTGCAAAAGTCTACTTAGGATATTCTGATATGAGATAATGCCCTTCAATGAGTCTGCTGCCTCCTTGTTACCACTGTGAGAATTATGGTCTTAGTCCAATATTCTCTAACACTGTGGGAGAAATCCTTCTTTTTATTCTTTATTTTTTAGAGGATATACAATTTTTCCCTTGACTTCTAGCAAGTGTCTGGGTAGAAACATTTTCCTTTAACAATGTGTGATTCAATAATAAATTGTTGATTGTTTTGATAATAGAGTCATCTATATTCTGTCAACTCTTATATTCTCTGCATATTTTATTGTTATTGTGCCTTTCTGGCAGTTACTCAAGTTTGATCTGAAGATCATTGATGCCGTTTTTTGGAAATGTAAAATTACCCTCATTAATTTTCATTAATCATCCTTTTTGTCAACCACCCCATTTCTTTTTTCTTTTTTTTTCTCTTTTCAGAGAGGAAGGGAGAGGGAGAGACAGAAATACCAATGATAACAGAGAATCATTGATTGGCTGCCTCCTGCATGCCCCCTACTGGGGATCAAGCCCACAATCTGGGCATGTGTCCTTGACCAGAATTGAACCCGGGACCCTTCAGTCCACAAGGCCAATGCTCTATCCAATGAGCCAAAACAGCTAGTGCTCAACCACTCCATTCTTATTCTACTTAGATGACATCCTTCATCTTAAGGCTGGGTCCTTTTGGGCCAGTATTTAACCATTCCCAGCCTCAGCATCTGCACTAGAAATAAAAGGATGAGAACTAAGTTATAGGGTCACTGGCAAGATTAAATATATAGGCAACATGGTGCCAGCACAGCCAAACATATTTGGTTTTCAATTTATATTAGTTTTTTTTTTTTTTTCTCCAATCACTAAACTCAGTAAAGGGCAGAAATGAATATACACTTTTTTTTATAAAAGTAAATTCTAAAATAATCAAAATTTCATGAGTCAGAAGACACCATTCTTATTTTAGTATTCTATTTCTATGATTTACATTTGGAATAAGAAAGGGGAGAAGGACTAGTCTTATTAATGATTGTATTATTAAAATAATATAATTTAAATGTATTTAGCACCTAAAAAGATGCATTGATATTATCTATCTAAATTACTATGATTAATAATAAAAACTAAATGTGTATGACACTTTATAAATTACTTTTGTTTAAATTATCTCATTTTATTTTTAAGATAGCTTGTGAACTCATTATATAAGCTATTGGCATAAAATCTCCATTTCACTAAAATGACAAAACTGTATCTCAGAAATGTAATCTGGCTTTTAAGAATACAGCTAGTAAAAGGTGAATCTATGATTTTAATCTGAGTGTTTTGGCTTTAAATTTCATTCTCTTTCTACGCTACCTTGTAATTTTAAATTGTACTGGATACTTTTCAAACCCTTTGCATCTGCAGAGGCAATTTGTTTGTTTTCCCCACACTTCTCTGTTTTTAGATCACCAGGACTCAACTTGAAATATGGAGGGAATCACTGAGCCCTGTTGGAGGAATCTAGTTCAGTGTTGCCACCCCCACCCTGACCCTATATCATGCCTTCTATTCCACTGGTTTACAAATCCTCTAAGCCTCTTGCCTTGAGGTCACTAAAAAGCACTCTCTTCGTGTTTTTATCATAGTTTAACAACTTGTTCCCATAATTTCATTTGGCCTTGGCATTTCTGCTTGAACTCCAAAGACCTGACCTGACTATTTCAACTTGTTTTGAATTCCCCATGGCTTCCTCTCAGACTTCAAAAACTATATAATAGATTCCTGTTAATGCAAATGACCAAAATTGGACATTCCCTATCATAAGCAGCTGAGCAAGGGTGGATGGAACAATTTATGGTGCTTAAAGCAAAGCAGGAAATAAAATAGAATTAAACATAATGATACTGACATTCACAAAAGGTAAACTTTCACATCTCCATATACTTCACCCAGACCCCACCATTAATAATGTAAGAGAATGTATAACAGGAGTTGAGTCTTCTAACAAGCCTCTGGAGCAGGTTTAGGATTTACAAAGAATGTTTCCAAAGAGAATTTCCCATTTTGGAATCTACCAGTGGTAATAACAATGAGCTTGAAAATAACTATAGTCTGGAATTCCTGACAACTAATTCAGTGGGATTCTGATACCTTGGGAGCAGACATAGTTACTCTTCTCTGGAGTTTTCAATAATTGAATATTGTATTAAAGATATTTTATAAAGTAAAATAATGACTCATACAAATATAAAACACACATATCAAAGATTATGTTTAACTTGTTAATTAAGGTGGGGACCATTAAGGTATAAAAATTGGCTGAAAACTGAATTAAAGAATATCACTTACTAGAGGCCCAGTGCACAAAATTCGTGCACTTGAGGGGGGCCCTTACTCCAGATTGCAAGAGGGTGCAGGCCAGGCTGAGGGACCCCACCAGGGCATGATGAGAGCCAGGGAGGGATGTGGGAGGTTGCCCAGCTGGGGAGGGACTGTGGGAGGGCTCCAAGGTGTGTCCGGCCCATCTCCCTCGGTCCCAATCGGCTGGACCCCAGCAGCAAGCTAATCTACCAGTTGGAGCATCTGCTGCTTGGTGGTCAGTATGCATGATAGCGAGCGGTTGAGTGGCCTTAGCATATTATTAGCATATTATGCTTTGATTGGTTGAATGGCCGACCAGACGACGAGACACTTAGCATATTTGGCTTTTATTATATAGGATAGACTATTAAGAATGCTTATTTTTTTGTATTTGATACAAAATAGGCCTCTTTACATGGAGAACTAATTAGTTACATCTTCAAAAGATAAAACCTTTAGAATTTCTATGTACAAGGGACATTAGCTCTCCACAAGTTACCCTCCATCTCCAGTTGTAAATTATCAAAGACAATCAGATAAACCCAGAAGGCTTCCAGAGAAAATCTCCAGCTTCCAGTGAAAGGAATCTGTTATGGGTTGAATTATATCTTTCAAAAATTCTTATGTTGAATTCCTAACCCCCCGTACCTCAGAATGTGACCTTATTTGGAGATGGAGTCTTTACACAGTAATTAAGTGAAAGTGAAGTCATTAGGATGGATACTAATACAAAATAACTGGCGTCCTTATAAGAAGAGAAAATTTGAACACAAACATAATCAGAGGGAAGACAATGTGAAGACAAAGGGAGAAGACAGCCAAGGAGAGAGGTCTGGAACAGATCCTTCCCTTACAGCCCTTAGAAGGAACCAACCCTGCCAACACCTTCATCACATAACTGTGAGACATTAAGTTCCTTTTGTTTAAGTCACCCAGTTTTTAGTTAGACAACCCTAGCAAACAAATACAGACAGTGATCCTTTTTGTCCACTTTAATCTTAAATAAGAAATAATTATAAGTGACAATAAGTCAGGGAGTGGTAAATGCTGTAAGATATATACAAAGGACTTGGAAGTTAAATGATAGACAATAAAAAATGAGAACTTGTGCCAAATTTTGCTTGTGTATGTAGTTATAATAGTTCATATAATTTTATATCTCATATGTAATATATAGACTTTATATATTATTAAAAGATTTAATTCCAAAAACACACTTACCTACATATTCATCCACACATATTCTCTCTCTCTCTCTCTCTCTTTTGCTGTGCCTCATTTAAGGATTTTCAAAAAAAACTGGTAGAATATTAATATTCTCCTGATCGCTACTTTAAATGGTCTCTCTTGCCTGGCCAAACATCAAAAAGGTAGGGGTCCATTCCTTCTGAGAGTATCGCAGAATGCTAAAAAAAAATGTTATTAGAGAATTTAGAGTAGGGAAAATTTTACACACCTTCTTAAAATCACTGAGATTTGAGGGTAAATGAAAATCTATTAATCTACTCAGAATACTTCTGTCACAATATGTGCATGTGTGTGTGTGTGGGAGGGGAGTTCCCATACAACCAGTTTTCAACTACCTGGACAGCGCAATTCTGACACTAACTACCCAGATTTAGTGCATACCTGACCGGTTAAGGACTTAGTATCACAACACTGCCCCCACTCCAGATGCCAGTCACAAGGCCCAGGTTGTCACCTGTACTTCTGACCAACTGGCTATAAATTGGGAGTCCCCACAACCCTTTCCTCAATTTTGATATTTTGCTATTGTGGGTCACAGAACTCAGGGAAACAGTTACTGACATTTACCCGTTTACTTTAAAGTATATTACAAAGGATACAAATGAACAGCCAAAAAAGAGGCACTGTGGGCCAGGTCCTGAAATGTCCAGAGCAAAGGCTGTTCTATCCCTGTGGAGTTGGCGTGCATCACATTCACAGCCAATGGATGAGCTTACCAACATGGAAACTCTTAAAACCCACTGTTTAGGGTTTCTGTGGAGGCTTCATCACATAAGCACAATTAAATCATTGGTCCTCTCCTCTCCCCGGAGGTTCCTGAGTAGAACTGAAAGCCTCAACCTTCTAATCATGCTTTTGTCTTTCTGGCAACCAGCCCAAATTCTGAAGCTATTTAAAGACTCCAGCCAGCAGTCACGTTATTAGCATTCAAAATGACACTTTTATCATTCGAAAGATTTCAAGGGTCTTAGAAGTTCCATGCCCTTTGTTAGGGACAAAGTCAAACATATATATTAGCATGTCTTATTATATCACAATATTACAGTGGTCAACAAATTGTGTTTATTATTTAAATAATTTTGGTATATAAGGAGCTAAAAATAGAGTAAAGGAAGGCTCTTAAACATTGTTTAATTTGTATATTGAAACCAAAATAGTTAAAGTATAATCAGGAAGGATTCTTTATTCTTTATTGCAAAGCATGTGCAGCCACTACCATCTATGTGCCATTTGTCAGGGAAGTTAGACATCAACTATCACCATCTGACTGAAATCTGACTAACATTTGGGGGACAAAACACATATCTTAAATTGATCACTAGTAAAATCGTTATTTTCACCCCGTGCCAATACTTGAAGCAAAACCAAATGGGGATATTTATTTGTTATGGAGAATCCACTCATATTAAATTAATTGTGAGCAATGCATCATTCATTCAACATTTCAAAGAGAAGAGAAAGGAGTATATACAGCACATGTTTTACTTAGAAAAAATTCCCTAACACACAGTCATTCCAAACCTCCTTTCTCAGCTGCAGAGTCACCTATCACATATCCTTTATCCATAGTGCATGTCCCATCCCTCCAAGTCTTTCTTTTTCCTTTTCAAAATAATTTAGGTCTTTTCAGCTTTTGATTCCAAAGGTAGATACTCTGAATCCATTATGTCATCAGTCTTGGAGAATATTATTGATCATAATAAATTTGAATCTGCTTATTACTACTCAAAACTTCCTGGGAGTGACATGAAAGATTACACATTTTGTAATGATTTCATCTCTATATCAAATGTATAAGGAGGATGAATAATCCTATGAGAGGCAGATTGCTAATTAGGAAGTGAAAATACAAATGTCTAGAGATACAAGAATTTGATTTGAATAAAGTTCCCAGCATAATTTGGACATCTATCTATGCTAAGATCACTATCCCATATCCCAGGCAACTTTCTTCTTTATTCCATTTCATACTCTATAAATTCCTTAGTTCCACAGGATACATCTCCAAGCTCTGGCAGAACCCAAATTCCAAAAATGTTGTATCACAGACCCCATTATTATTTTGAAGATTAAATAGGATAATATCTGGCATGAGATAAAAACTTAATAAATGTTAGTTTTTATTATCACTCCTGTAGCCTGGTCTACTTTTCTTCATGCACAGAGGATATGGGAGCAGGGCAGGGGAAGGGGGACTAGGCATTAGATCTCTCTCTGTTGGCTCACCTCCAGACCTATAACCATGACTGATTTCACTTCCTACTATGAGAACAATACAGAGAGAATTGCCTAACCTAGCTATAATTCAGGGTGGACTGAGGATAGCAATACATCATTCCTGACCAAACCCCAAAGACAAAAATAATACCAGAGCCAAGCAAGCAACATGTCCAAGAGTCAAGTCTAGAAGCCAAGGCTCTGGATCTGAAGAATTTTAACTTAAATCAAAGCCAAGTCCAGATGGGAAGCTGGACACAAAACAAGGTTGTCATGGGATCCATCTTTGAAGGAAAGGGAGAGAGAAGACAGAATGAGGATTAATTCAGGAAACAAGTGGCCCACTACTTCTGTTTTATATTCTCTACCATGGAAGGTGGGGTATTCTAAATGGCAAAGGTAGTAGGGGGGAATAGTCAACATATAATAAATTTCAGATTTAGTCTCACATTCTAGAGTTCAACATAACTCTGATTTTGCTGAACTGATAAATATTTAGTAACTGTGATCCAGCTCATTAAAAAAAACAAAAAAAAAAACCTAGCTGCTCCCCTTCTCCCTTCCCTAATGTGGCCATATTTGCATACTGTTCTCTGATCTTGGGGTTTAATTCTAGTGATTTCTCATTGTCTGATGTCCTTCTAGAATGAGTTCAGTGGGCTGCCCGTAAATAATTACCTAGTATGTTCATTATCATAGATAAAGATCTCGGACTCTGCTGTTTTTTATAGGACTTTCAAGTTTGGGCCAAGGGTGTATTTTCCCTTCCTTTTCTGCACCTCCATGATGCAACATAAAACATTAATTACTGCCTGGAATATGTCCAACTAAAGAGGCATTCACAGGAATACTGTCCTGGTAACCACATTATTCTATAGGGTCTGTGGCAAAATCAGATCTCCAGTTAATGCTCTGCCTCCGGTGTAGCCATACTACTAAGCTGTATTCCCCCTGCTGTTTTTGCCCTATAGCTGTGTTGTCACTTCAGCTAGCTCCCTCATAAAGGAACCAAAGCTCAAAATTCTGAACCTACATGATATTCTGGGAGCTGGACCAAGCAACCAGACTATTTTGGAATAAAGACAAAGAAAATCCGTAATACACTGCCCACAGATGAGACAGGGAATTTAAGGCAAATATATAATCCAACCAACTACTTAATTTTGTAACTGGGAAGAAGTGAAGAATTCAAGTGAGCAACTAGGTTAAGAATGTGTGGAGTGTTGAACCTGAAAATCTTTCTGAATCCTGAAGAGTAAGGCCTGAGTTCTCATTCTTCATTTGATAGGGTGCTGTGAAAGGCATCAAGTAATTTTGAGAAATACCACTCATGATAGTTAAATTTTTGGTGCTAGAGAAGCCCTACTTATAAAATCATCAGCTTTTGTTTTCTTTTTAATTCAAATGTAGGTTAAAACTCCAGATCAAATTGTTCTATACCTTTGGTCAAATCATGGTTACCCATTTGCATATAGACTGCTTCACTTAAAAACAGGTTTGATGAAGAACAATGTGTGGATCATGGTGCTATCCAGGCTGATTTTCCTGAGGGGCTTATAGAACTTTACCTGTAATAATAACTCATGTATATAACAAGAAGCCTTAGGAAAATGGTTACACTTTGACATAAGTAATATATTTTGCAATTATGAAAATAAGGCATAGCACATATGTTTAAAATCTTTAGTCATAAAATGTAAATGAAATGTCCTTTATTACTTACCAAGAGGTATTTACATAGTTATTAACAAAGTGGAAAGGGTTCTAAGAGGCCTGAGCTTTGTCCTTGCTGTGGGACACAGAAGGAAGGTAAAATCTGTTTTTCTTGGTTGTAGATTATTTTACAATGAATGATGGGGAAACAAGTACAACACTCATTTAAGAAAAATCTTGGCCTAAAGAATACTGCTTATCTGATCTGGTCACCCTGAAATCAGCCTTTTACCAGCAATTTTCATTTGGGATCCACCCAGATCAGATATTCATATATAATACTCCTTGCTGAGTTCTGAGTTTTGGGTTTGTTTTTATTATGTTTAAAATAAAGCAGCTTTATTTACATCCTATATAATAAGAGAGGAATATGCTAATTATCCATTATGCCATGAGACATAACAATTGAATCATAAATCTGCAGGAGGGTGGGGCAGCAAACTACAAATGGGAAGCAGAAAGCTACAGGAGGGAGCAGGGAAGCAAGCTATGAGGGCGGGCAGGGGGAGCTACAGGAGGGCGGGGCAGTGGGCGGAGAGCTACAGGAGGGCAGCAGAGAGCCAATGGCGCACGGATTCACATGCAGGGCTATTAGTCCTACCTAATAAAAAGGTAATATGCAAATTGACCGTACCATGGACACACCACAAGCCACGCCCACAAGCCATGCCCACCAGCCAATCAGAGCAAGTATGCAAATTAACCCAAACCTAGATGGCTACAGCAACAGAGAGCAAGGTTTCCCAGGTAACAGAGCAATCCAAGCTTTCCGCGAGCCATTGCAGGCCTAAGCCTCCACTCAAGCTACAAAGTTTCAATTATAGAAGGTAAACAAATTCAAACAGAAATGGCGGCAGAACAGAGCTTGAGAGAGCAAGCCAGGGTTGCCGGCAGCAACAGGGGAAGCAAAGCTTTACGCACACCCTGGCTGGGCCCACCAGCTTAAGGCAACAAAGTTTCAATTATAACCCAAACAGAAATGACTGCTGGCCGTGGAGGGAGCCCCAGGCTTGGCTCCGCTCCAGGCTACAAAGTTTCAATTGTAGAAGGAAAATAAATTCCAGATACCAGGGCCCCTGCTTGGGTTTCCAGGGGGTGTGGCTGGCCTGCAAACCACCACAGGCCCATCGCTCAGGCCACCCCACACCCCAAGGGAACCCCCACCTGATCTGGGACACCCTTCAGGGCAAACCAGCTGGCCCCCACCTGTGCACCAGGCCTCTATCCTATCTAATAAAAGAGTAATATGCAGATTGACCATCACTCCAACACACAATATGTCTACCCCGATGTAGTCAAAGATCCCTCCCCCATGTGGACACAAGATGGCCACTACAAGATGGCCAGCAGGAGAGGGCAGTTGGGAGGCACCTGGCCTGCAAGGGAGGACAGTTGTGAGGGACCAGGCCTGCAAGGGAGGGCAGTTGAGAGGGACCAGGCTTGCAAGGGAGAGCAGTTGGAGGTGATCAACCCTGCAGGAGAGTGCAGTTAGGGGTGACCAGGCCGGCAGAGGAGGGAAGTTGGGGGCAAACAGGCTGGCAGGGGAGCAGTTAAGCATCAACCAGGCTGGCAGGGGAGTGGTTAGAGGGTGATCAGGCTGGCAGGCAGAAGTGGTTAGGGGCAATCAGGAAGGCAGGCAGGCGAGCAGTTGGGAGCCAGCAGTCCTGGATTGTGAGAGGGATGTCCGACTGCCCGTTTAGGCCCGATCTCACCGGGATCGGGCCTAAACAGGCAGTTGGACATCCCTCCAGGGGTCCCAGATTGGAGAGGGTACAGGCTGGGCTGAGGGACAACCCCCCTCCATGCACAAATTTCGTGCACCGGGCTTCTAGTAGATATAGAATAAACTTGTTTAATTAATTATCCTATATAATAAAAGCCTAATATGCAAATTAACCAAATGGCAGAATGACCAGTGGAACCACCGGTCCTATGACATGCACTGACCACCAGGGAGCAGATGCTCAAAGCAGGAGCCGCCTCCAGCCTGTAGGCCCCCAGGCCAGCTAAGGTGGGAGCCAGTGGGGGGCCCCCCAATCGCCCTGCTGGTCACCCCAGAGATCAGCCCTGATCGCCGGCCAGGCCTAGGGACCCTACCCATGCATGAATTTTATGCACCTGGCCTCTAGTATCATATAACTCACTTATTTTAGTAAATTTACAGAATATGTAAACATCACCACCATCTATCTTTAGAACATTTTCAGAATTTTAAGAAAAATTATGTACCAATTTGCAGTCACTCCCATTCTCACGTTTAGTCCTAATAAGCCACTAATCTGCCATCTGTCTTTGTTTGTTTGTTTGTTTATTTATTTATTTATTTATTTATTTATTTATTTATTTATTTTTTGGATAATTCACATAAATGGAATCATACAAATGGAATCATTTAATGGTGACTTTAAAAAAATATGTATTTTTTATTAATTTTTTACAGAGAGAAGGGAGAGGGATAGAGAGTTAGAAACATCAATGAGAGAGAAACATCGATCAGCTGCCTCCTGCACACTCCCCACTGGGTATGTGCCCGCAACCAAGGTACATGCCCTTGATCAGAATCGAACCTGGGACCCTTGAGTCCGCAGGCCGACGCTCTATCCACTGAGCCAAACCGGTTAGGGCTAATGGTGACTTTTAAATGATTATAAAAGTACTAATTGACCAACCTACCCAGTCCTGAATTCCACCCCTTTGAAATAGGTCAAAAAAGTCAAATGAAGATCAGAGCACATTATTACTCAAAGATTTTAGTTCAGACACTGAGTAGAATCAAAGCTCTGAGTGCAGGTATGGACTGTCTCTCCATACTCACCCTCAGGAAAGAGATCCCATGGAGCTTCAAAGGTGAATTAACAAAATCCTAGCTCTCTCATACATCCCACTTTTCCTGAAGACTCCAAAGTGGCAGAGAGGAAGCACGATGACACCAGCATCTCTCACACAATATGTAGAATGCACAAGCAGTCATCTAGGCCATGGGGGCTAACCCATAACATAGTCATGCTCTCAGATCCCAGCATATTGTCTAAGCCAGACACATATTTCTGATGAAAGACAAAGCCAAAATGTAGACAGAAAAAAAAGCATTAAAGTAGGGAAAACATTTATTTCAGCTACATGTTTGTAATGCATGATCTGGAAATTTAACCACAGTTGGAAATATTTTTGTGACATTGTACCTCACACATTCAGGGCAGAAAATCATCTCTGCATTGACCAGTATTTTAGACAAGTAACATTTGACACTGCCCTATCCCTTTGAAAAAATATAGACATTTACAGTGGTGGTACCCCTTGTCTCTAGGACTTCCTTCAAGCTCTCTTCTGGCCTTGTGTCTCCCCATACATGCAGAACAACATAAGTTCCATATATAACTTTAAGTCTTGTATTTCCAGTCCTCCAAGTTGAGTGATTCTGAACTTCATCTAGAAGGCAAACACACCATGATTATAACAGGGAAATTAAAAATTATAATAATCCTAAATGTCTTAAATTCTATGGCTGCAATGTATTCCACCTCCATCCCCTTTAAGAACACAAGTTATTTTGGAATTTTAGTACCATCACACATTGTCTATCACCATAGAGTTTCCCTCATAAGGCCACTGAGAGTTAATTATCTTAGCAGGTAGTCTCACCTAGGTTCTTTTGTCCTAGTTTGATGTTGGTGTTCAATGAGCCTGTACCTTTAGAGAACAATAAAATATTTACTATATATTTTCTCCTCCAAACATTTTCCTTCCTCTTTTAAGCTTGCATAACCACTAGTCTTTTGATCATCCCAAAATGTAACTTCTGAGGAAAATAATTATCTTTATTTTCGCTTACAAACAGGATACAGAAGGAATAAAAGGAAAAAATGAATTAAAAGACTAGATATCAAATCAAAGCCTGCCCATTATTTCTCTCTAGCTTTCATGACCAGGGCTGGCTTTAGCAAATCCTTGGAGAAATGAAACTACTTCTATACTATGCTTCCTAAGAGAGAATCCTAATCTGAGGGAATTTCTCTTTCCTTCAAACCAGATCTCTCATATTTAAACTTCTGGACAAAGCTTTCTGAACCTTTGAAAAGAGTTTTGCTAACTGCATCCTTGACATTGTATCTGGGGTCACATTAAAATGATACTGCAGTTCAGGATCCCATTTACAACCAAAACGCACCTCTTAAATCAAATTTCTGTCCAGTGAGCACCAGCCACTATAGTCAAAAGAAGTCTACCTCATCTTCCCATGCAATGATTTTCCCCCTCAGATGTTAATCCTTATTCTTATTCTAAAACATACTGTACCAGAACTAAATAATTCCTGTATAATCTCCCACAAATTCTAGACAATTGAAAACCACAGACATGTTCCAGTGGGGTAAGCTTACAATATCAGCTTTAGGATCGGGAAGAATATGGAGCAGAGAGAGTTGAAATCTGCTTGAGTCTATTAGATTGAATCTTAGTTTTGTCACTTACTTTGTAGGGAGTGGAAACAATATAAGCCTTCATTTAGCCATGGAGAGAGTAAATTGAAGACAGAGAGAAAGAGAGAGAGAGAGAGAGAGAGAGAGAGAGAGAGAAATTTAGGATGATGCTACAAAAAAGCCACCATCTTTTAAAACAAATAAGAAGTTTGAGTAATTTACTAGTATTCTACTTCTAAGATAAGTACAAAAACATAGAAAAAATAGACACTGTCTCCCTATATTTTCTCAATAACCTCAAAGTATTGTTAAACTTTATTATTTATGGTTAAATTGAAAATATGAGAAGGAAAGGCAAAAAAAGGTATTTCCTAGAGTCCACAATCACTTTGTGGAATGAGAACTTCATGTCATTCACCTTAATGAAAAATGAACTGTAAAGTTTAGAAGTTTACCATGGTGGTTATGAGTATGGGCTCTTGAGTTGTACTGGGCAAAGCCAACCTCTGCCACCTAACATCTCAACAATTTCAGATAAACCATTTGACCACTTTAAACTCATTTATTTTTCTGTAAAAAGGGGATGATAGAGACTACTTTATAGGCACTAATTCAGATATTTTACTTAGCAAAATACTGAAGATGTTAGCTATTACTGTTATAATTATTATTATATATTATCTATAATAATTCTATCTAATAAAGAGTAATATGCAAATTGACTGTACATCCCCTACACCCACAAGCCACACCCACCAGCCAATCAGGAGCAAGTATGCAAATTAACCCAACCAAGATGGCTGCAGCCACAGAGAGAGCAGGAGGCTTGGGTTGCCCCTGGTAATGGAGGAAGCCAAGCTTTCCGCCTTGCCTGGCCCACCCAGGCCTTTACTTAAAGGCTACAAAATTTCAATTATAGAAGATAAATTAATCCCAACAAAAATGGCAGCAGCCACGGAGCTGGAGAGAGCAGGAGACTTGAGTTGCCCCCAGCAATGGAGGAAGCCAAGCTTTCTGCACACCCTGGATGGCCTAGGCCTCCACTCAAGGCTACAAAGTTTCAATTATAGAAGATAACTAAATCCCAGCAAAAATGGCTGTGGCCACGGAGCGAGCAGGAGGCTTGGCTCCTCTCAAGGATACAAAGTTTCAATTATAGAAGATAAATAAATCCCAGATATCAGGGCCTTTGCTTGGGTCACCAGGGGGCATGGACAGCCTGAAAACCACCACAGGCCCCTCACCCAGGCCACCCCACGCCCCAAGGGAACCCCACCCTGATCCAGGACACCCTTCAGGGCAAACCAGCTGGCCCCCACCCATGCACCAGGCCTCTATCCTATCTAATAAAAGAGTAATATGAAAATTGGTTATCACTCCAACACACAAGATTGCTGCCCCCATGTGGTCAAAGATGGCTGCCCCCATGTGGACACAATATGGCTGCCACAAGATGGCCAGCAGGGGAGGGCAGTTGGGAGGGACCAGGCCTGCAAGGGAGGGCAGTTGGGGGCAATCAAGCCTGCAGGGGAGGGCAGTTAGAGGTGACCAGGCCAGCAGAGGAGGGAAGTTGGGGGCAACCAGGCCTGCAGGGAAGGGCAGTTGGGGGGTACCCAAGCCTGCAGGGGAGAGCAGTTAGGGGTGACCAGGCCAACAAGGGAGGGCAGTTAGGGGCAAACAGGCTGGCAGGGGAGCAGTTAGACATCAATCAGGCTGTCAGGGGAGTGGTTAGGGGGTGATCAGGCTGGCAGGCAGAAGCGGTTAGGGGCAATTAGGAAGGCAGGTGAGCAGTTGGGAGCCAGCAGTCCTGGATTGTGACAGGGATGTCCGAATGCCTGTTTAGGCCTGATCCTACCGGGAGGCTTGAGTTGCCCCCTACTGGGATCAGGCCTAAACAGGCAGTCAGACATCCCTCGAGGGGTCCCAGATGGGAGACAGTGCAGGCTGGGCTGAGGGACACACACACCCATGCACGAATTTCGTGCACCAAGCCTCTAATATATATATAAAATACCCATTTAACAAATGCTCCCCACAGTAATCATAGGTCCATAAGTCCAACCTTCCTCAATGCCCAACCTCAGTATTCCCACCTAGACAACAATGATATGAATACTCATTTATCTTACAGTCCCTGCTTTCAAAGGCCTGGTACTGTGACTGGCACAGGCAGTTACTCTGAAAATATGTGATAAGAATAAAATGATGACAGCAGTGTTTGAAAGCACTGTGAAAGTATGTCATGAAAAGCACGATATTCACTGTGATCCTCAAGGGTAAGGGAAGAAGAAGGTATCCTAAGCAAGCTTAGCTTGTAAAAGCATAATATGCTAATTAGACTGACGTCCTTCCAGACGTCCTTCTAGACAAAGCCAGGGATGCCGAGGGAAACCGGGGTCCTGGGTGCCTGCCGGTGGCCGGAGGGAAGCCCAGGACCTGGGTGCCTGCCAGGTAGGCCTACTCTTGCACGAATTTTGTGCATCAGGCCTCTAGTTTTATATAAAGTTACTAGAGGCCCGGTGCATGAAATTCATGCATGGGGGGGTCCCTCAGCCCAGCCTGCACCCTTTCACAATCTAGGACCACTGGCTCCTAACTGCTGGCCTGCCTGCTTGCCTGATCACCCCTAACCACTCACCTGCCTGCCTGATCACCCCTAGCTGCCTCTGCCTTCACCCCCACCACTGCAGCTTCATCCAGAAGGACGTCTGGAATGACATCTGGAAGGTTGTTCTTTTGGCTGTCTGGTCTAATTAGCATATTATGCTTTTATTATTATAGATATAGTATTAATACTAACCATTTATCTTAAAGGATTGGCATAGCTCTCAGGAGTATCTCTTATCCAGGATAATTATGCCCCTTTATCATCAGCTATTGCTGATCAGGTCTTATTTTCAGATAATTCTCAGCCTTTGCATCTCCATTTGGCCCATGTCATTGCAAAGAATACTTGTTTTTTTCCAAATGCTCCACAAATATGTTTTCTAAGATACCCAGGAATAGATTTATAGTTGTCTCTGTTTCTTGGAAAGTTTCTATATTTCTACTATGCTATGATGCCAAGAGGAGTTTTATAGCCATGATCCTTTTGTCAGAAAAAATGACTTCCAGATTAACACCCATGAGGAAAAGATTGCGAGTTGGGTACAGTCATGGTTTCCATGACTCTTCTTGAATGTTGCTATCAAAAATAGCTTCTCTATCAACACAGGTTTTTGAACTAACTATTTCATTCCTCCTATATAATACTGCCCATTGGTCAACTAGAATCACCTGGGTGAAGTTTTCCAAAATTTTAGATTCTTACTTCTCAATTCCAAAGATTCAATGGGTCAAGATTAGAGGGAAAGTATCTGTGAAAGTCCTTGTGGTATGTATGTTTAAATTATTCTCCCAAAATGACAACTAATGACAATATTTGCAAGTCATATAAAAGGACTAACTTCATTTTATATAGAGCTGTTACAAAAAATAAGATTAACAATATAAAAGAATGTATCAAAAGCATGAACAGATGGTATACACATGTTCACATACTCTAATAGCCAATAAATATATGAAGAGATGTTCAACCTCACTCATAATTAAAATCAAATATAACAGAAATAAGATGCCAATTTTCACAATCAGGATGGCCAAGATTAAATTTGGATACTACCTCCATATGCAATCATGTAGTGAATCAGTAATTCTCAATTCTCCTTGGTGGGAATTAAAATTAATACAAAATTTTAGAAACTAATTGCAACATCTATCAAAATTTTAAATGTATATACCTTTGGAACCAGCAATTCATCTATGGTGATATAACCTCAAAATATATTCAGAAAAGTACTTAAAGATATATAGCTAAAGATAAATATATGCATGTGTGTGTATGTATGTATATATATAAAATATATGAGCATGACCATTGAGCTTTCTTTGTAAGAGCCAACCAAACAAGTACCATAACACCCACTCCCAGAAAACACAAAACAGAGACCAGGTTGAATAAACTGTGCATCTATACATATATTGGCATATACCAGAACTACTGAAAAAATAAGGTGAATCCATATGTGATGATATTGAAAGCCACCTCCAAAGTAATAATAGTTGGTAATAAGGAAATCATAAAATAGAATGTATAGTTTAATCTTATTTGCAGTGATATATATCCAATATGCCCCTCTGTACCCCTTATATTTTATACTAAAGGTCCAGTGCATGAAATTCATGCACAGGGGCGGGGAAGGGGATCCCTCAGCCCAGCCTGCAGCTTCTTGCAATCCAGAACTCCTCAAGAGATGTCCGACTGCCGGTTTAGGCCCGATCACAGGGATCGGGCCTAAACCGGCAGTCAGACATCCCTCTCACAATCTGGGACTGCTGGCTCCTAACTGCTTGCCTGCCTGCCTGCCTGATTGACCCTAACCATTCACCTGCCTGTCTCATCGCCCCTAACCATTCTGCATGCCTGCCTGATCACTCCTAACCACCTCTGCCTTGGCCCCTGCCACTGTGGCTTCCTCTGGAAGGACACCTGGAATAATCTCCAGAAGGTCGTTTGGCTGTCTGGTCTAATTAGCATATTATGCTTTTATTTTTATAGATCATGGATATATTTATTTCAATTTAGTTTAGTTTTTAATTTGTGAAAAATCTCTCCTGGTGAGTTTGATCTGTTGCCATGTTTAGAAATTACTATTAAGCTATCCAACAATTGAATCCTACATTGTATCAGCTAACATAGAGCTATCTCACTGAGCTGCTAAAAGATTACAAGAGATAATATATGAGAAAGCACTTTTTTGAAACTCCAAGCATTATGTAAATTATTATTATATTCAAGATTTGTTTAACATTTTGATCACAATTATACTACAAGATCCTAGGAAAGTGGGATCTTATATGACTACATAACCTTGAGTTGTTTACACTCTATGTGGAATACAGTATAACTAGTACTACAATAACAGCATGCTAAAAATCACCATGAGAGTAGGGTTTGCTGCTTATAGAGAATATTTAACACAAAAATTGTTTTGAGTTTTTCAGGCATATAAAAGGAAGAAAAAAATCTATGGTAGGTAAAGAAAAGATCCCATTTAATGATGTATGAATGCATAGAGAACATGACTTGCTCAGAGAATTGCGAATAGTTCTATGTAGTTGACACATGGAACGTTCTATCAATCTTTCTTAAAAATTTTATTCAATAAAATAGACTTAACATTACTGGCTACATTCTGATCTTTTTTGATAATGCTGGAAATATTTTCATATCCTGCATTTTAGTGGCATCATCTTATGCATGTTGATATAATCATGCAAATCTATTAGGGGAAAACCAATGTTTACTATTGTTAAATGTTTACGGTTATGTTATTATATATGTCATAATTTGTGCAGAATGATCAGTAGAGAATAATTGGTAATAGACAGAACATTGTGAGGAAACACAATGCTAATGAGTAAAATATGTGTGAGTCCAATTATGTTTGCAAGTAAAACGTATTTTCCAGCTCTTTTTGGCCCATTAGAAAACATTTTGACGTTGAAAAAATACTTTCAAAATGTAACTCATTTTTGCTTGGAACATTTTGTATTTCAAATTTATATAAATGATTATTTCCTTCCTCTCCCTGATCCCTCCCCCCTTTATTTTGGCAGTTAGTATAGATGTTAAATGTTTAGTCATGAATATGTGCTTTGTGGCTGGAGTCAACAGGAAAGTTACTTTTGCAAATTCTCCTGGAATGTTTTTAGTTTTGGGTTACTTTGTTAAAACATTTACTACTTGGATGATTCCAGGTTTTGCACTTCAGTAAGTAGGATCCAAATCTGCAGGTCAAGGCTCATGATTATTCCTTTTTTCTAGAGTAAAACAGCCATTAGATGGTTCTTGGCCAAACCAAATTATATTTCCAAAATATACTTTCAAATTCATATTACAGAAAATCTTACTAAAATATATTAGAACATTGCTGTTTCCCAATGTTTCTTGTCCTCTTTCTCCTTGAAAAGATTTAAGAAATATAGAATTTAAATAGCAATTCTATACAATGTTTATTTATGTTGATCAACCAGTTGCTATTGTCTTGAACATAAGGCTACTGCCAATAGGAATAAAGTTATTTGTTCTTTGACTCTGTATAATATTTTTTTCACTTATCTATTCCTTGCATAGTCTAAAAATGGTTTTAAGTATATCTCTTTTAATTACTTGTCTTTCTGTATTTTGAGAAACAAGGTTCCTCAAAACGAGGTCGTCCCTTATTGCCCTCCTATGTTTTTATTTCTGGAAAAATTATTCAAAGTATATCACTTTGAATATACTTTGAATAATTTTTCCAGAAATAAAAACAGGAGGGCAGTTAGGGGCAACCAGGTCGGCAGGGGAGGGCAGTTAGGGGCGACCAAGGCCAACAGGGCAGGGCAGGTAGGGCAACCAGGCCAGCAGGGGAGGGCAGTTAGGAGAAATCAGGCAGGCAGGCAGAATTGTTGGGGTGATCAGGCAGGCAGGCAGGTGAGCGGTTAGGAGCCAGTGGTCCCAGATTGTGAAAGGGATGTCCCCTGAGGGTTCTCGGATTGGAGAGGGTTCAGGCTGGGCTGAGGGACCCACTCCTGTGCACAAATTTCGTGCGCTGGGCCTCTAGTGTAATTTATAATCAGCACAGAACAAACTGGGATTAGAAAATAGGAAAGCTCTAGAAGTATAATTTCCAGGGGCACTATGAGTTTACAGAGATAGAACTCATTCTTATGAAATAAATCACATACATAAGAAGCCAAAAATCTCTGGTGGTTTTGAACTCAGTTGGTTCCAACTGGCCACCTTGATAGTTGAGGTAAACTCTGGTATGAAAGTAATAGAATTGTGACCCCTTAACAAAGCATAATATACAGAATGAGAAATCTAGCTCATCTTTTTATCTTGAAGTAATAGGAATCAGTAAAATGAGGAAAGAAACCTTCAGTTCCTTACGGTATATCATAGAACAGAAATAGAAATGAGCAATATCCCTGAACAGATGTTAAGCAGTGATGTATACAAAAAGCCTTGATTAATTTACTATCACTGTGAGAAAACTTGTGGGCACTTTAAGAAATACTTAGGGGAAAATTGGATGCTGAAAATGTCCTAGATTCTGAAATTACACAAATGGGGACTACAAGTTAGTGAATATAATGTAACCTATTTGTTGTAGAGAGCTTGGTGAGAACACAGGCACTTAGACAATATGTATTAGGTTGCTATATAGACTGATGTATTGATGAAAATTCAAGGCTGGAGTTCTATATTCAGATATTTGACAATATAGTTGATTTGTCTTTCTTACCAAAAGTAATTTCTTTCTTTTTCCCCAAAGAGCCTAAGAAGTTAGTCAGTTTATTTCTGGTATGGCAGATCGATGGTATTAGAGCGCCAGACTCCCTTCCATTTGTTTCTCTGCCACCGGTAGGGGCTTGCTACAAATTGAATACAGCTTCTTACCAGATTCACATTTTAGCCTGACAGGGAGAGAAAGAGAAGGAGAAAGAGACAGGGCCCCTTTCCTTTTAAAAGATAAATAAGAAGTTGCATCAATAATGTTTGCTTACTTTTCATTGTCCAGAACCTAATCATAGGACTAGCTAATTACAAGGAAGTTTTGTAAATATAGTCTTTAGCTGGTTAGCTAATCTGTTTACAAGCTTATTTGGATTGTTAGTAGAATTCATTTCCTATGTGACTGGGGACCCATCTTTGAATTGACTGTTGAGAGACTGTCCACTTTCCTTGCCACATGGCCTTCTCCATAGGGAGTCCACGACATGGCTGTTGGTTTCTTCAAGGAAGGTAAGAGAATTTCTCTCTTTCTGGTCTACTAAGATGGAGTAATATAATTAAATGTAATTATGAGAGTTATATCTCATCACCTTTCTCATACTCTGTTTCTTAGAAGCAAGTCACAGGTTGCACCTCATTCAAAGGAGAGAGGACCATACAGGTGATTTCTATGTGATTGACGCATTTAAAGATCTAGGGAAGTGGTCAGCAAACTCATTAGTCAACAGAGTCAAATATCAACAGTACAACGATTGAAATTTCTTTTGAGAGCCAAATTTTTTAAACTTAAATTTCTTCTAATGCCACTTCTTCAAAATAGACTCGCCCAGGCCGTGGTATTTTGTGGAAGAGCCACACTCAAGGGTCCAAAGAGCCGCATGTGGCTCGCGAGCCGCAGTTAGCTGACCGAGGGCCTAGGGCAAGGGCAACAGAACCTAGTATTACACTTGGGACACAAATGGTTCTGCATAAACATAAACTCTAATAAGAATTTCCAGCCCACCTTTTGACAACTTGAGTAAATAATGAGGAAATAAATAGGTTGTACAAAATGTACTACAAAAAAGATGGGAGACATCTTTTTTTAACTAATAGTGTCAGGTTTGTGCTAATTTGCTTAGACCTTCAAAGATAAACATTTGACCAACTCTGATTGATTGGTAGTGGCTGCCTGGAGAATTTTGTTGAGTAGCAACATCCTAAGCTTGCTTTGGCTGAGAAGAATGCAGTATCTCACGGAATGGCAGTTGTGTTGCTCTGGATTTTCTTATCTAACAGTAACTCTCTTTTTTTAATCTTTTTTTTCCTGCCTTTTTAATGGTAATTCTCTTGATGGAGCCCACCCTTTACCAAGATATCAGACTGGGATGAAGGATACAAACCCTGCAATAAGTCCATGTTGATTAATACATTCTTTTATAGGATTCATTCATTTATTGCTTCAATAAAATGTTATCCACTACCAGCTTTATGTCTCAGACACTCACTGTGCTGGGTATCAGAGTCTTATGAGTTAGAGTGACCTCCCTTTCAGCATAAATATGCCACAGATTCATGAAATTTCATTAGCAAAGCAGCCTTACATCACTGTCAATCATGCTCGAGGCCAATGAGGTTTTACCAGTAGGTCTTGATTACTCTGCATGTCGGAGAGATGCTTAGCAGGAACCAAAGACATGTTGCTTCAATTCAAACAACTTCTTCATGAATTTTTAAAAACTGTATACTCCTAGCAGCTTCATTGTGACCTTCAGAGAAACTTTATTTTGAAATTTTAGCTTAAGAACAGGTTAGAAATAGTTAATCCACAAGGAAAATATTATGTTATTAAGTTTCTATAACAAATAAAAACTTTAAAAGGATGATGGTGATGACTTTATCTTTTTAGCACTAAGAATGTAAAATGCCTGTAGGTGGCTATCTTTTGAAACCCCAAGTGAGGGGGATTTTCCATTTATATTCCTTTCAGTAATAAAGAGCTGCTGGAAGCACTATAGAAATGTTGTTTTTCTGTGATTGTGCCAATATACCTGGGCTTTCTTTCAAGCAGTGAGTGAGTCCTTTGAATTATGTTTCAGCCAAAAATAGGGTTACTCATAAATTGCATGAATACTTTCCAGCTCATAATTGCCAGGTTCCAGCCTTAGATTTTAGTCATCAAAATTAAGCTCTTTTTGTTTTCTCTAAATCTCAAATTGACATAGTCTTCTTTTTCCCATTCTTCTTCCTCAGCACCAAACACCCTCTTCTCCCTTTATCACCCTTGGATAACACACAAACACACACATACAACACACACACACACACACCCCCCCCAAAGAATTGCACTGCCCATCATAGTGGGTTACATACAAAGATTGTCTCATAACGATGAACTATTGCTGAGCATAAGGCTTCAATTTAAATGAAATGTTTTTTTACCACATTAAAAAAAATCCATTAGCAGTTACCAATAAGCTTAGGATTATTTCTGCAGAAAAAATCAGTTTAGGTTCAAGATAAATACATGGAAACTGACAAGCAATTAAGCAGGAAATGTGTGTGTGTGTGTGCTACTTGTCAGATATTTGAGGAAGATATTTTAGGAAAACTGCTTTTGGTAAACAGAAAAATTAAACTGGCGTTCCTCTCTGCCTTTCTTCTTCAGAGTTCTGGTATTTTTTTTTTCTGAAACATATAAGCAATACAGCCATTAAATATTTGAAATTAAAAGGAATTAAAGAAAATTGCATATATTCAGTAAATAATTGGTACATAGATGAACAAAATAACTTTTAACTTACAAAAATAAGAAAATTTAACTCACCTGAAACAATAAAATTCCATCAGAGATAGATAATTTTCAGAACAAAAATGTTGCATAATTCTTTTAAGCAAAACAAAGAGCTCAGTCAATTTTCAGAACATTTCTGTTTTCATACCCAAGATTAATAGTGTTTGTACATGAAGAAAATGGTTACCTGCCTGGTTCATTTATGGGATATCCAGCTTCCACCATCATAAATTTCTGTGCCTTCCAGCTCTAAATTTCATGAAAAAAAAAAAAAACCATCATGGGAGATATTGGACTATGCAGAATATCATGAGGATACCAGGTAAATTAGATAGAGGTGAAAACTAGTAAGAATGTCACCAGATTTCCAATTTTCTCCAAAGCTGAATCAGAGTTACATATACCATTTGTTAAATGCAAAACAGAGAATAAAATAAATGTAGAGAAAGAGAATATGAAGATAGTACAGATTAATCACTAACCTATAAGAAATACAAGATTGCCGAAACCGGTTGGCTCAGTGGAGAGAGCATCGACCTGGGGACTGAAAGGTCCCAGGTTCAATTCCGGTCAAGGGCATGTACCTTGGTTGCAGGCACATCCCCAGTGGGGGGTGTGCAGGAGGCAGCTAATCGATGTTTCTCTCTCATTGATGTTTCTAACTCTCTATCCCTCTCCCTTCCTCTCTGTAAAAAAATCAATAAAATATATTTTTTAAAAAAGAAACATACGATTTTACTTAAAAACTGTATAGTGGTAAACCAATTCAAATTTTGAAAACCCTAGTTATTTTTCTCCACACATTTGGCCTTCTATACATTCAGCTGCACTTAAGTGTCACAGTGTTTGTTACATCTATAATAATAAAAGCATAATATGCAAATTAACCGAACAGCAGAACAACTGTCCAGACAACCTTCTGGACGAAGCTGGGGCTGCGAGGGCCGAGGCAGCCGGGGCTGCAAAGGCCTACTCTTGCGTGAATTTTGTGCATCAGGCCTCTAGTTTATAATATTTAAGCTGAACATTTTATTTCCCTCTTTTTAGTCATGCTGTGATGGTATAATGTCTGCATCTATAGTCTACAGCTCAAGTTCAGCAGGGAGCTAGTCAAAGGCAAATGCGCACTACTTGTTGCTATAATGTGAAACCCTGAGCTACGGTGAACCCACAGATAACAGTAATTTCTGTCTCTGGCATAAAAACCTAGGCTAACAGAATCCCTTTTCCCCTCTAAACCAGTCTCCTTATCTTGGTTCAGAGATGTTAAGAAAAGCATATGAGGCCTGAAAAGAGGCAACCTCAATAGGAAAACAAACAGCAAGGAAAGTAAAAAGGCATTCCCTCAAGCCAAAATTACCCATATATTTGGTCTTTCTGTGACAGGGAAAGTAACAAAATAAGCTCTTACCTCTCTAACTGTAGAAAATTAAAGAGACAGAGAAAAAGAGCAAATCTCTTTATGTTAAAAAAAATACAAAGGACTAATAAAAAGCAGCAGATTTTAAAAAGGAATAAGAACTATATCCTAAGTTATTTTAATCTATTGCTTAATCAAGCTCCTGATTTTTACCTACATTAGAGCTCCTTTCCCAGAGACCTTGATTTCCCACAGAAGTTGGAGTACATCATTAACATCTCCAAAACACAGAGCACTTATTCTCCAGAAAAATAATTTGGATGTATAGGCTAAGAAGGAGACTATAATTTTTTTAAATGGAAGCTGCTATGGACAAATTAGCACATGTGGTCACAAAATCTAATAAGAAACTGCTAATATAGCACCGCCAAATATGTAACTTATCTTCCTTACTTTCTTTTTGTATTCTTCCCCATTAGATGGATGGATAATTGAATGGATAGATGGAGCATATAGTATCGATTACAAAGTATCGATTACACAAGTTGATCTATTCAAACCTACATCCAGGGTGAACTAAATGAACTTGAACCTGGACTGGGTTAATTAGAAGCCTAAGTTCAGGTCACTCAGAGTCCTAAAGATCCTAGAGAATTCCAAAGATCATGAAGCTTACAAAGATTTGATGAAGATAGCTTAGCCACATCCCACCTGTAACAAATAGTTCCCCAAAGTTCAGGATCTTTACAAAGTAATCTGGCAGAAATTCTGATTTAAATATAATTTTAATAACATTCTATAATAATTATATCAATTCAGATTTTTATTGCTGATTAGAGGAGGCAGAGAGAAATGTTTACTGTAATGAAATGTTTGACTCCAATTTTTTTTTCAATGATTTCTGTTTCATTTCTTCTGGCTCATTATATTGAAACTAGAGGCCTAATGCATGAAATTCATGCAAGGGGCTTGCCCCTCGCAGCCACAGTGCCCAGCTTCGTCTGGAAGGTTGTCTGGAAGGTCGTCCCACTGTTCAGCCATCTGGCCTAATTAGCATATTATGCTTTTATTATTATAGATGGACAAACACTAATTTAAGCTGCATCAATTTTCTTTTTATAATATAAAACGCTAGGGTAAAAGGATGTGCCAAAACAATTACCACACTAACCAGGCTTTTAAATTAGTATCCTACCTAATAATAGAGTAATATGCAAATTGACCGCACCTTCGCTATGCCTAAGCCATGCCCACCAGCCAATCAGGAGCAAATATGCAAATAAACCCAACCAAGATGGCTACAGCCACTGAGAGCGGGAGGGAGGCTTGGGTTTCCGTGGTAACAAAAGAAGCCATCCTGTTGCCGGCCTCAGCCTCCACTCAAGGCTACAAAGTTTCAATTATAGAAGGTGAATTAACTCCAACAGAAATCGCTGCTGGCCGTGGAGCAAGCAGCAGGCTTGGCTTTGCTCCAGGCTACAAAATTTCAATTGTAGAAGGTAAATAATTCCAGATACCAGGGCCTCCTCTTGGGTCGCCAGGGGGCTTGGCCAGCCTGCAAACCACCACAGGCCCCTCGCTCAGGCCGCCTCACGCCCCAAGGGGACCCCCACCCTTCAGGGCAAACCAGTCAGCCCCCACCCATGCACCAGGCCTCTATTCTATCTAATAAAAGAGTAATATGCAGATTGACCATCACTGCAACACACAATATAGCTGCCCCCATGTGGTCAAAGATCCTGCCCCCATGTGGACACAAGATGGCCACCACAAGATGGCCAGCAGGAGAGGGCAGTTGGGAGGCACCAGGCCTGCAAGGGAGGGCAATTGGAGGCGATCAACCCTGCAGGGGAGGGCAGTTAGGGGTGACCAGGCCAGCAGAGGAGGGAAGTTGGGGGCAAACAAGCTGGCAGGGGAGCAGTTAGGCATCAATCAGGCTGGCAGTGGAGTGGTTAGGGGGAGATCAGGCTGGCAGGCAGAAGTGGTTAGGGAAAATCAGGAAGGCAGGCAGGTGAGCAGTTGGGAGCCAGCAGTCCTGGATTGTGAGAGGGATGTCCAACTGCCCGTTTAGGCCCGATCCAGGATAGGGCCTAAACGGGCAGTCGGACATCCCTCGAGGGGTCCCAGATTGGAGAGGGTGCAGGCTGGGCTGAGGGACACGCCCCCCACCCATGCACAAATTTCGTGCACCGGGCCTCTAGTTATGAAATAATGAACTTGGCATAATATATTCACTATTGCAGGTAATTACTGCTTTCAAAAACTTCATTTCATAATCTTGAGTGATTTTTTAACCCTTCCCTTGTTAGCTAACTAGAAAAATGAGTAAGGATGCAGATCCTATATAATAAAGAGCTAATATGCTAATTAAACCAAACAGCAGAACGACCATCCAGACGACCTTCTGAATGAAGCTGGGGCTGTGAGGGCTGACCAAGGCAGCTAGGGCTGCAAGGGCTGAGCCCCTTGCACAAATTTCATGCATTGGGCCTCTAGTGTTAAATAAATAACTGAAACCATTAACTCACCACAGCACATCATTTATTCTTCTTGGGTATTAAGGAGTATCATGGTCTCAAGAAAGATTAATGTAGAAGAATAGATGTCAGATTGTCGAATAGGAGAGTTTTCAAGACAGGCAATCTTAGATACATAAAGTATAGAGACTAAACTCCTTCTTGACATACTAGTAAATGAGTTAAAATATAGTGATTTCATTTAATAGAGTATTTTACATTGAGTATCACTCTATGGTACAGCTCCAAAGAAATAATGACAGTCAAATATTTGATACTCTACAAACTTGAAAATGAAACCAAGATATTTTTTTGTGCTAAAACTGTAACTTAAAAAATATAACTTTCTATGTGGATCATCCCTAAGTTTTGTTCTGATTCTCTTAGTTTTAAAGGTATGTTAGTTTTCTATTGCTGCTGTAATGAATTACCACATCTAGTGGGTTAAAACAACACAAATGTACTATGTTACAGTTCTGTAGGTCAGAAATCCCACATGGGTCTTACTAGGCTAAACAAAGGCTTCAGTAAAGTGGCATTCCCATTCCTTTTTCGAGGTTCTCAGGGAGAATTCATTTCCTTGCCATGGTAAGACCTAGGTCCCTGTTTTCTTTCTAGCTTTCAGTGGAGGGCAATTTTCACATTTAGAGCCCACCCACATTCTTGAGCTCCTGTCCAGATCACATCTCCTGATTTACCCTTCAACCTCTCTTCTCTTTGAAGGGCTCATCTTATTAATTTAGGCCCATGTAGATAATCCAAGATAATCTCCCCATTCCAACATCCTCAATTAAGCACATCTGCAAAGACTCTTTTGTCAAGTAAGAAAATAGATTAGTTGCTGGATTCCATCTAACAGGAAAAACTGTATGAAAATATACACTTTCCCAGAGACTTAGAAGCATTCTGACTGGAGTACATGTATTGGCACCTAATAATGTTTTGGTCTTTTTTTTTTATAGACATAATTTAATTGAGTGTTTGTTTTGTTTGTTTTGGTTTGATCTTTTGACAATATGTTGAGTTTCTATGAAAAAGAAATTTTGTGAATGTTAAACATTTTCATTTCTTCTGGCCATGACCTTTTTTTCCATCACATATTACTCATCCTTCAATACCTGGCTCGAATATTGTAAATTTACTTTTTACAAGATTTCTGAAGCAATATAATTATGAATGTAGAGGAATTTTATACTGCGGAAAATATTATATTAATTTTTTATTTTTAAACTGTGATGAAAATAGACAATATTCTAAGGAAAGTAATTGATTCAAATATTAAAGTCATGGAGCTTACATGATTTAGAGATTAATATTTTCAATGCTTAAACTTGAGAAAAATTGAGAGCTGCTCAATTCATTTTATGACATTTATATGGATTTTAAATCTGACAAAAACAGCACCCCCTCATCTTAGTAAGTTCAGGATGCTATAACAAAAATACCACAGAGGAGGTGCCTTAAACAACATTTATTTCTCACAGTTCTGGAGGTGGGGAATCCAGGATCAAGGCACAGGCAGATCCTGTGTCTGGTGAAAGCAGTCCCTCCTGGTTGGCTGTTTTCTCTTTGTATCTTTACATGGTAGAGAGCAAAACCATCTTTCTAGCATTTCTTCTTATAAGGGCTCTCACTAATCCCATTCATGCTGTCTTCACCTAAATAACTTAATTACCACCCAAAGGCTTCACCTCCTAATCCCATCAACCTAATTCCACCTCCTAATTCCATGCAGGTGGAATTTAGGGTTTCAATATATAAATTTGAAGGAAATATGAACATTCAGTCCATAACACACATCCAAAATATTTTAGCCAAATCTTATATATAAATACAAATGCTAAAATACTACCACTTCCAATCCACCACTATATTATAAGACTATTACACTGTGAACAAGTACAGTAAATATAATGTATAAGGATGTTTCAATCTATAAAACGTAATATGCTAATTAGACTGGACGTCCTTCCTAATGACCATCCAGACAAAGCTGGGGCTGCGAGGGAAGCCCGGGTCCTGGGTGCCAGAGGGAAGCCAGTGCCAGTAGCCAGGGGATGGAAGGCCTACTCTTGCACGAATTTCATGCATCAGGCCTCTAGTATTATAATAATAATTTATCACTTTAATAAGTCAAAAGGTAAAAAGCATGTGATTCTTTCAATAGAGTATTAAACATTTCTCATTTACATATTCTTTCTCAAACATACCAGTTCATGCTTAATGATGGAATAAAAAAGCAGAGTGATCAACTATAACGAATTTGTTATATCCTGTTCCCTCAGTGATCTTAGGTATACGCAAAATAAAATTTACCTGATTCACAAGTGTTAATGTATTCCCCACATAAGCCAGAAACAACAGAGTGGTCTACAGCTAGAAATATTATTCAGCATTGCTCTGGTGGCTTTATCCAATAAAATAACACAAGGGAAAGATTATATGTAAGTTCTGTAAATTATTTTATATAGTTAAAGTTTATAGTGTCCCTCATGGTTATAACTATTTTTAATCATGTTGTTTCTTACTTAAATTCTATCTTTAGATATTAAAATTTCTATATTGCCTTACCATTTACTCATATGTTATTGGTATGCCATTTCCCAACAATTTATGTTCAACATATTAGAATTCTTTTGTATTAAATTTTCTAATAAATGTATCTTATAAAAATATATTGCTTAATCAAATTTAATTCAATATGAGTCTTTCATTTATTCATTAATTCTCATTTCTATTATAATTACTCTTACATTAATGCTTATTTTTGTAAGTCTTTATTTCATATACATATTTTAAATTTTATTATATTTTATCTTTATTTATTTAATTTGTTCTTATATATATATATCCCATTCATAAATTTTATTCTGTTAACTTTATAGTTATAGATTTTATAAGTATTCATTTTTCAACAAATATTTGCTGAATATTTATACATGCAAAGCACTGTACTAGACATTAGAAATGCATCAGTGAACCAATTGGAAAAACTGAATAATAAGAATGAGAAGACCTACAACAATCTATATACTATATAAAAGCCTAAGTGACCATTTGATCGTTCGACTGGTAGCTATGACACACACCAACAAGAAGGGGCAGACACTCAATGCACAGGCATTGAGGAAACATGGAACAGACTGATAAATCTCAGAGGGAAGGGGGGAGTGGGGAGGGCGGGAAGAGATTAACCAAATATCTTATATGCATAGTAGAGGCCTGGTGCATGGATTCATGCATCAGTGGGGTCTCTCAGCCTGGCCTGTGGGGATCAGCCAAAACCAGCAGTCCAACATCCCCCGAGGGGTCCCAGATTGTGAGACTGTCTGACCATCTGACCGGCTGGTACCTATGATGCACACTGATCAACAGGGGGCAGGCACTCAACACAGGAGCTGGCAAGCTGCAATGACTTGGCAGTGGCAGTTCTCTGGTGAGGGACCCAGAACCAGAAAGGAGGGAGCCGCGTGATTCCACCTTCGGCTGTGGGTTATGTTGTTCCTGGTTTACTGCACACTTGTGTTTGCATTCCACATCCTATACAACAGTGACTTTGCAGAGTGCCCTCTCACACTCTGGGGCCCCTCGGGGATGTCAGAGAGCCAGTTTTGACCCCATCCCCACAGGCCAGGCCAAGGGACCCCACCTGCTGGAAGGACCCCATTTACTCCACAGATGCCTTTCAAGCCACGGCACCACCCCTGGTGCAATTGATGAGGGACTGCAGGAGGTTGGCTCCAGGGTGTGTCCCACCTGTCTTGTCCAGTCCCACCCTGCCCGCCAAGACCTGGGACCGCCTGCATTAGTCCCTGCACCTGTGCGAGTTCTGCGAGCCAGAAGACCGGAGTGTGAGTTTTCTTTCTTTTTCTTTTTTTTCCCCCTGCTCACTCCACAGATGCCCTTCAAGCCACGGCACCACCCCAGGAATTCTAATTAATTTCCTTTTGCCCTAGCTGGTTTGGCTCAGTGGACAGAGTGTTGGCCTACAAACTGAAAGGTTCCAAGTTTGATTCCAGTCAAGGGCACATGCCTGGGTTGTGGGCTCGATCCCTAGTGGGGGACTTACAGGAGGCAGCCAATCCATGATTCTCTCTCATGGATGTTTCTGTCACTCTCTCCCTCTTCCTTCCTCTCTGAAATCAACAAAAATATATTTAAAATAATCCTACCTAATAATAGACAAATATGAAAATTGACCATACCTCCGACACACCCACAAGCCACGCCCACAAGCCACACCCACCATCCAATCAGAGCGAGCATGCAAATTAACCCAAACAAAGATGGCTACAGCAACAGAGAGCAAGGTTTCCTAGGTAACAGAGGAAGCCAAGCTTTCTGCCTGCCCTTGCCAGGCCTAAGCCTCCACTCAAGCTACAAAGTTTCAATTATAGAAGGTAAACAAATTCAAAAAAATGGCGGCAGAATGGAGCTTGAGAGAGCAAGCCAGGGTTGCACCGGCAACAGGGGAAGAAAACCTTTCCGCACACCTTGGCTGGGCCCACCCACTTAAGGCAACAAAGTTTCAATTATAACCCCAACAGAAATGGCTGCCGGCCTTGGAGGGAACCCCAGGCTTGGCTCCGCTCCAGGCTACCAAGTTTCAATTGTAGAAGGAAAATAAATTCCAGATACCAGGGCCTCTGCTTGGGTCACCAGGGGGCGTGGCCGGTCTGCAAACCACCACAGGCCCCTCGCTCAGGCCGCCCCATGCCCCAAGGGAACCCCCATCCTGATCCGGGACACCCTTCAGGGCAAACCAGCTGGCCCCCACCCCTGTACCAGGCCTCTATCCTATCTAATAAAAGAGTAATATGCAGATTGATCATCACTGCAACACACAATATAGCTGCCCCCATGTGGTCAAAGATCCTGCCCCCATGTGGACACAAGATGGCCACCACAAGATGGCCAGCAGGAGAGGGCAGTTGGGAGGCACCGGGCCTGCAAGGGAGGGCAGTTGAGAAGGACCAGGCCTGCAAGGGAGGGCAGTTGGAGGTGATCAACCCTGCAGGAGAGGGCAGTTAGGGGTGACCGGGCCAGCAGAGAGGGGAAGTTGGGGGCAAACAGGCTGGCAGCAGAGTGGTTAGGGGGTGATCAGGCTGGCAGGCAAAAGCGGTTAGGGGCAATCAGGAAGGCAGGCAGGCAAGCAGTTGGGAGCCAGCAGTCCTGGATTGTGAGAGGGATGTCCGACTGCCCGTTTAGACCCGATCCCAGTGGGTCGGGCCTAAATGGGCAGTCGGACATCCCTTGAGGGGTCCCCTATTGGAGAGGGTACAGGCTGGGCTGAGGGACAACCCCCCTCCGTGCCCGAATTTCATGCACCGGGCCTCTAGTAATAATAATAAATAATAATAATAATTTCCTTTCAATGTGTATGAATCCATGCACTGGGCCACTAGTAAGTAAATAAATGTATAAATATATACTATGTCAGGATTAATCATTACTATAGAGAGAATAAAGCTGTAAAAGGTGGTTATGGCATGTTGAGGAGAGAAGGTGATATTGTTTTAATAAGGTGATCAGCCTTTCCAAGACATTTTAGCAGAAATCTGAATAAAAGGAGGGAGTGAGGTACTTGGCTATTTTGGAGAAGAGGAAATATGAGAGACCACAAGGAGCCAGTGTAGCCTCAGTGATATGTGAGGGGGTGGGTGCAATAAATAAATTGCGAGAGAGAATAAGAGACTAAATCATAAATTCTCCACTATTATTCTTACTGGAGTACACACTCTTAGAGTTCTATGTGACACTACCTATGCTGGGTAAATTATAGAACTGGATGCTTCATAACATCCTCTCTGCCCACTTCCTATTTCAATAATTACAGCAAAAGCAAGTTATTTACAGATAAAACTGAACAGTAGCTTACCTCAACTGAACCATATATACTTCACTTTCTGCCTTGGGGGTTTTCTAACATCAGTGTGCAATATATTCAGACATCTTCCTGGCATTCCTGCATAAGCAACCTGAAGGTGACAGAGACCTAACACCCTATTGGTTAACCATTTTTGATTAAGAGAAGAAGGTCAGTATTTAAATGTTTCCTTCAACCAGCACTTGGGTAAGCAATTCTAAAGTGCATTCTACATAGCTTCTCTTAAGATCCTGCTGAGATCCAGCCTAAATGTCCACAAGTGTTGGCCAACTTCAGAAAGCACCCTCGTATTGACTTTCCCTTTATCTGTATTTCTCTCTCACTAGTCTCCTCTTTTTCCCAAGTCACTTCTCAAAATAAATTAAGTACATGCAAGCTCTGTTTTCCTGTAGGAGCCCAGACTATGATACTTTTCAACATCTTACATGCCTGAAATTACCTTTATTTTCCTTCATACTTATTTTTAAAATATGTTTCTATTGACTTCAGAGAGAGGAGGGAAGAGTGAGAGAGAGATAGAAACATCAATGATGAGAGAAAATCATCAATCTGCTGCCTCCTGCACATCTCCTACTGGGGATCAAGCCCAAAACCGGGGCATGTGCCCCAACCTGGAATTGAACCATGACCTCCTGGTTCATGGGTCAACAGTCAACCACTGAGCCAGACCAACAAGGCTATTTTCCTTCAAATTTAAATAATTTGTTAGTTTTGTAAAAAAGTTTAATTTTTTTCTTTAAAACTTTGAACATTTTCTATTGCTTTTTTTTGTGCTGGTGTTACTAATGAGAAATGTGGTGTGAAAGTTGTTCTTCATTAGTACAAATTGGTAGTTATAAAATAGTCATGAGGATATAAAGTACAGCACAGATATAGGAAATAATATCATAATAAATATGTATGGTGCTGGGGGCTACAAGAAATATTGGGAGGAGCATTGTAAAGTATATGATTGTCTAACCACTATGCTGTTTACTTGAAACTAACACAAAATAATGTTGGAAAAAAAGTGATCATTCATTTGTAGGTCATCGTTTTTTTATTCCTGGCTAATTTTTGAATTTATCCTTTGCCTCTGAAGTTCTTAAACTTAACTTTAATGGATCTAGGAATGAGAGGTTTTCTTACAAGTCCTACTTGGCACTTTGATTCCTTTCAATCTGAAGTTCCATGTCTCTCTGTACTTCTGGGAAATATTTGTACATTATTTGTCCAAATTTTTCATATACATGTTTTTTTCTTCTCATTCCTTTAGAGGCTACTACTAAATAGATTCTGATATTTGCACATCTATTATCCACATTTCAACTCCTGTCTCAATCTTTTTCTCTCTTCATTGCACCACGCCAGCACAGCTAAGGGTTCGGAGAGCCTGAGGGAGGGCTGGTAAAGGATGAAGAAAAGACAGACAAAGAGAATAAGCTGGGTCTTGGTGGATCTTCTGTGCCTGGCTGAGGCCACAGAACAGATCCAGACTGCAAGCTGATGGTTTATTTTATAGGCAGAGGTAATTTACAATGTTCTTATAAATTTCACTTGTTTTGGCAGCACTTGCTGCACCTCCCACAGCCCATTAGCTACCCAAGAAAGATCTATGGAGCAGTCACAAGATCAAGCTTAATTATGCTTAGAAGGCTGTGCCCTCCAAGCTGGGACTTGTTTGCAACTTTGCCAGCAGGTCAGTCCGAGGCTTAACCCTATAACCACCCCCTACATCTCACCCTTCTTTTAATTTTAAGCTACTAATAATAGAAGTAAAACTTAAACATCAAGAACAAAGTTCTGACTATTAAAATAGTACCAAAACAACGGCAGTGCAAAACCCAATAACAAAACAATGCCAATGTAAAACCTAGACATGGTTATTAATAAAACAATGCCAATGCAACACTACAATAATAGAGAAATCAAACTACAGTAACATTTTCCTACTAAATGAAAGTTTCTTTTGCTGATTTACTCAAGAGTCCTCGGACTTGGCTGCGCAAGAGTTTGCAGAAGACTGGCAGCTAACCAATGCTAGCATGGCCAGAAACATGATTGAGGGAGTAGCTTCCAGTTCTTGCTTTTCTGTCATCTGCTGGGCCTCAGTCGTTAACTTCTTCAGCTGACACCATGTTGGCACCTCAGTCTTTTGTACAGCCTTCGTCATCTTCCTTTTCCGCTTTGCGGTCATTGGGGAAACTCTCAGTCTTTTGAACGATGGGACAAAGAGCTTCTCTGGGTCCATTGTGGTGATGTACGTAACGCTCTGGCACCCAAATTGGCTGCGCTGTTCCTTCTGGAAAGATACAAACACAACCTCTTACCCACATCATTACTGGATCTGGTCCAAACCATTGTCCAGTTTGTGCATCCTTCCATTGGGCTAACCCTGCGGAGGCTATTGTACAGGAGGCCTGATGCCTTTCAGCTGCTGTATGACCCTCTGCATTGCAATTCAAAAAATTTAAAGTATAAAGAACATGACTGAGTTTGTTTTGAGGTGACACGTAACATCTGTCTCCCCCTTTCTGTTTTAGTAATTGCATTTTAAGAGTACGATTTGCTCTTTCCACTATTGCTTGACCTTGAGGGTTGTAAGGGATATCAGTTTTATGACAAATTTGATATTGCTGACAAAAATTTTGAAAAGCAGAACTAGTATATGCAGGTCCATTGTCTGTCTTTAGCTCTAAGGGAGGACCTAGTACCGCAAAGTCAGCTAGGCAATGATTAATTACATGCTTGGCACTCTCTCTTGTTTGGGGAGTCACAAAGATAAAGTGGGAGCAGGTATCTACATTAACATGTACCTATTTATGCTTACCAAATTCCAGTATGTGGGTGACATCCATTTGCCAAATTTGATTAGGTTTAAGATCCCTAGGATTAACCCCTAATGATTATACAGGGCAATGAATTACACACTGAGAGTACTGCTTAACAATTTGATGAGCTTGCTCCCTAGAAATACGGAATGGTTTGTGTAAGGCAGCAGCATTTTAATGATGCAAAGCATTGGAGGAATGGGCAAGAGAAAATGGGGTAGCCTCTTGCATTACAGCAAGGAAGCGATCAATAGTATCATTGCCTATAGCTAATGGACCAGGAAGACCTGAATGAGACTGGATATGACCAATAATGCAGGGAAATTGTCGTTCTCTAATGACTTTTTGAAGGTTGAAAAATAAATGAAAGAGTTCCTCTGAATTAGTGTGACCTATAGTAGCCGTTTCAATTACTTTGGCCATACTTACCACATAGGCACTATCACTGTCTAGGTTAATGGGCTCCGCAGCAAAATCTGTCAAGGCACAGATAAGAGCTTGTATTTCTACCCGTTGTGCTGAAATATAAGGGGTTTGAAGGACATTTGCACCTCTGCTGCAGTAGTATCCAGTTTTTCCAGAACTGGATCCATCTGTAAAAATAGTTAATGCCTGAGGTATAGGTTGTGACTTCACTATCTTTGGAAAGGCAAAGGTAGTAACTGAGAGAAATTGTAAAACCTTATTTGTTGGATAATGGTTACCAACCTATCTGGAGAAATTAGCAAGTGCAACTTGCCAATTTGTTGATCGTTGCCAGAGCAAGTCTATCTGTATAGCTGTAAATGGCACTACAATAAGGTCAGTTTCTTGGCCCACTAATTGGCCTGTTTGAAGGTGGGCTTGATCTATTAGCTGGGAAACTGAATCATGGAAAGGAGTTAATACCTTAGTTGGAGAATGAGCCAAATATAGCCATTCAACAACTCCAGGAGCTTGCCAAATGACCCCAGTGGGTGTATGTGTATATTTATTAATTTTTATTTGATAAGGCTTTCCATGCAATTTCAAATATATTAGATCTGTTAAATTTAAAAAGATTTCCTTTAAGAAGAGAGAATAAATTTCTTGTATTACTCTGGGCCCTTGGAGCTTTCCAAGAATCATCTCTGTTAAAGCCTTGAAATTTTAACATGGAAAAAAACTATGAAACAAATATCTATATATGACTTGAATATTATAATACCTTTTATTATTATCTTAAGATATCAATTAGATTTTAAACTAGTTTTTGCATAGAAAAATTTTGATTGGGATCACAGAATTAATCCTCTTTTTTTTTTAATTTCTTTATTGATTAAGGTGTCACATATTTGTCCTCATCCCTTCATTCCCAATCCACACCCCTCCCCACTGATGCCCCCAACCCCCTGTTGTCCTTAACCATTGGTTAGGCTCGTATGCATGCACACAAGTCCTTTGGTTGATATCTCCCCCCTACCCCCACCTTCCCCTACCCTCCTTCTGAGGCCTGACAGTCAGATCGATGCCTCCTTGTTTCTGGGTCTGTTCTTGTTCATCAGTCTATGTTGTTCATCATTTCCCCTAGATGAGTGAGATCATGTGTTACTAGAAATATACTTATAAGAACCGAATGTGAGACGAGCAATAATAGTTATGCTGACAGGCAAATAAATCAGTCTGTAGTGAGTTTCTTTCTGGACCAACAGTTCTTTTGAGACCCAATTTCAATGTCCACTAGTTCCTTATGTGTACATGTCAGCACTGACCTTTCAGCTCTCTATGGTGGACAAATGGTGGTAATGTAGGTCCGACTCCCACTGGTTTGGTCTTGCCCGGACCCAGGGGCACGGCTTCACCCGGACTCAGGGGCGTGTGGCCTCACCCGGACCCAAGGGCGCACGGCCTCACTCGGACCCAGGGGCGCATGGCCTCACCCGGGCCTGGGACCCAGCCTCATCCGGACCCAGGGGCACGTGGCCTCTCCTGGACCCAGGGGTGCGTGGCCTCACCCGGACCTGGGACCCAGGGGCACACAGCCTCACCCAGACCCAGGGGCGCGTGGCCTTTCCCGGACCCAGGGGCATGGTCTCACCCAGACCCGGGACCCAGCCTCGTCTATATCCAGGGGCGCACGGCCTCATCTGGTCCCGGGATCCAGCTTCACCTGGATCCAGGGGCACATGGCCTCACCCGGACCCGGTATCCAGCTTCATCCGGACCCAGGGGCGCGTGGCCTCACCCAGACCCAGGGGCATGTGGCCTCACCTGGACCCTGGGGCACGTGGCCTCTTCCGGACCCAGGGGCACACGGCCTCACCCGGGCCCGGGATCCAGCCTCATCCAGACTCAGGGGTGTGCAGCCTCACCCGGATCCAGGGGCGCATGGCCTCACCCGGATCCAGGGGCACGTGGCCTCACCCAGACCCAGGGGCACGCAGCTTCACCCGGACCTGGACTCAGCCTCACCCTGACCCAGGTCCCAGCCTCGCCCGGACCCAGGGGCACGCGGCCTCACCCTGACCCAGGACCCAGCGGGGCTTTGTCTTCTTGATCCCAATTCCAGTCAGTCAATTCCCTCTCAGCAATTCCTTTGGCCATTTTCTCAAAGCTCCAGGGCGGCTGCCATGGAATTCGTTGGGCGGCGGGCTTGGCGAAGCTCCGGTGTGCCCGGTGTGCAACAGCAGGCTGGTCCGAGGTCGTTGCAGCAGCACTCGGGTCTGCAGCGGCAACCAGTCACCGGGCGAGCGCTCCTGGATCCAGGACCCAGCGGGGCATTGCCTTCCCGATCCCAACTCTCATCTGTCAATTCCTTCTCAGCAATTCCTCAGGCCATTTTCTCAAAGCTCCAGGGCAGCTGCCGCGGAACTCGCTGGGCAGTGGGCTCTGCGAAGCTCTGGTGCACCCGGTGCGCGGAGGTGGGCTGGTCTGGGGTTGCTGCATCGGCGCTTGGGTCTGCAGCGGCGGCCGGTAGCCAGGCATGCGCACCTGGCCGCTTCCGGGGCGCTGAGATTCTCGAAGGACTCGGAGGTCAGCAAGCACGGGGTCTCCCACCCCATGTTTCCCAGGGGCTCGTCTGTCCATGCTCGGCAGCGAGTGGAGATGTCCCCTCAGCCGGAGACCGCCGGGGGAACTGCGCCGAGCACGTTCCAGGTCGCCATTGTGTCGCGAGAGCCGTAGATCTTAAAGTGTGATCTTTGGCTCACCGGCATCAGCATCATCCTGTGTACCCCTCTCTTTTATTCTAGTTGTAGAGCATCTGCTCAGCCAGCCCTCCGGTGGTTCTGGATGGTGGCTGCTCTGTTTTCCCATTGTAGTTTCAAAATTGTTGTGGTAGGCAACAATCAGGCGTCCGCCCTATGCCTCCATCTTGATCCTCCTCAAGAGTTGTGGCCAGATAAGAGAGAGAAAGCTCCCAGATGATCAGAAGCCATGTGGAGGGCACAGGCACACAGCACATCTGCTCTGTAAAGAGCCCATAAAGTTGGCTGAATCACCATATCTAGGTGAAGACTTGAGCAGCAAAACCCTAACACAACCTGCAGGAGATACCTAATCCTCTTTTTTAATTAGACCAATAATAAGCAACGTATTTTGAATTCCTAATTATTAGAGAAAACACAACATTTTATTTTCT
This sequence comes from Ia io, assembly GCA_025583905.1. NCBI lineage: Eukaryota > Metazoa > Chordata > Mammalia > Chiroptera > Vespertilionidae > Ia > Ia io. The sequence goes on from JAJQQW010000007.1 coordinate 24,810,689, forward strand.
CAAAAATAAGTTCTTATACTTTAGGCATTTAATTACCACAACTATATAATGTCTCCCAATTTAATTTGCACTTTGAACTTTTAAAGCTGGCAGGTCAAATATATTTAGCATTTCCTAGATTAATAACACTTTACATTTTTAAGAAAAATACAAGACATAATCAATTAATAGATTCAATTCTGTCCTCTAGGTTTTTTTATGAGGCAAATTTAAACTTTACTTTTTATTTGCCAGTAGCTCTGGAAAACCAGGTTTGGTTTATTCAAATGTAAATTACCACATTTTTCAAAGATGGTTCCTGGCAGGAAACTAGATTACCTGTCTGCTGGGGGAATGGTGTCTACCCCTTCCTCCATTAACACAGGGCATAGCCAGTTACCTGGGCTATTTAGATCTTTATAATGAATACATTATTTATCTATATTTCAACAATTTTTTGAGATTCAAATCTAATTCCAATTATTTTAAGGCATTTACTTTGGATAAATTCTATAACAGAGAATTTACTGGTTTTCTTGAAGGCCTTAAAAGTTAACTTTTGAACAAGGTTCATTAGTATTTTGAAAACTACTCTTTATCATGGAAATGTGAATCCTGTTGCTGGAATTAGCTTGAATTTCTTTTGAGAAGACTTTTCCCCATTTTTCTTAGGAAAAAAAACAGTTCTGGGCTTTTCATTTTCTATAGTTTTTGCAGAGAGATTCCAGCTTAAGACAATCTAAATGTCCACAATTGGCCCATGCGTGCCTTCTGTCTCACAGCTAGGTTCTCTCCCCATGAGCACAGAAATTCCAGACACATTTCTAAATTTTTAAGACTTTTTCATGGCAAAAAAGGAAACTTTAAATTAGCCTACTGAGAGAGTGGGCTTCCATATTGGATCGCCATGTGTTTCCCTTCCCCCACATCCTGCTTACTTCAGGGGAAGTTTCAGCAACAGATCTGGCCGAATTTCTTTTCATGCTTAATAGATAAAGACAGATCTTAAATTTTTCCTTTCTTTTTTGCTTTCCGAAGTAATAACTAATCACCCAATTTGGCCAAGATTTGCATTTCCCTGCCACATTCCTCCTCTCCCCTTCTGGAGTGGGCTCTAGGCAGTCCCAAATCAGGGACCACAGACTGAAAGTAGAGGCAGGAATTTCCTCTGGACCTTCAGCTATATAATGATCACAAAGTTGTTTTCCTACCTTCTCCCATGCCTCTATATTTACATTTTCTTCCTCAGAAAACCATGGGCAGGTTTTACTTACAAAATCCAAAATATTGAAAAGCTGTTCATGCCTCACAGAAGAGCCCCTTGCTTGGAGCATAGCCTTAACCCTTTGCACTCGCTTGCCTTTTTCTCGATTCCTTTATTCTAATGCTAACTGTGTCGAGTCACACTTGACATCCAAGTGCAAAAGGTTAAGCATGGATATGCATACATTCTTTCCCTGTGATCCTGAATTTCCCATGTTTTACACCTAGCTAGTACTACACCCCTACCTTACTTACTGCGTGCGCACGCCTTGGGGCCTCCTTTCACCTGACAATTGTAGTTTCCTCACACTTGGGTCCACATTGAGTGCCACTTGGGCTGAACTCAGCACTGCGTTGGGCACCACTTGGGCCACGCCAGCACAGCCAAGGGTTTCGGCGAGCCTGAGGGAGGGCTGGTGAAGGATGAAGAAAAGACAGACAAAGAGAATAAGCTGGGTCTAGGTGGATCTTCTGTGCTTGGCTGAAGCCACAGAACAGATCCAGACTGCAAGCTGATGGTTTATTTTATAGGCAGAGGTAATTTACAATGTTCTTATAAATTTCACTTGTTTTGGCAGCACTTGCTGCACCTCCCACAGCCCATTAGCTACCCAAGAAAGATCTATGGAGCAGTCACAAGATCAAGCTTAATTATGCTTAGAGGGCCGTGCCCTCCAAGCTGGGGCTTGTTTGCAACTTTGCCAGCAGGTCAGTCCGAGGCTTAACCCTATAACTGCTCCCTACACTTCATATCTTCCTCATTCATTCCTGGAGAATTCCTCAAAATTATCTTCAGGTTCACTTAATTTGGTTTTTCATTTATATCCTGCTTAACAAATCCACTGAGTTCTTTTAAAAAATTGTATTTTGAAAATTTATTCTTTTCTGCAAAGACAAATGGCCAATTTTCCTTAAAAAAATCAGGACTGTGATTGCTGCATTCTTTTCAGAAATCTCTTTTAGTTACAAGAATTCAGGCAAAGTGCCTCAAAAAAATGTTTTATCTTCCCATATTTTGAGTGAGTCAGATGATTTCAAATCTGGTTCTCCCTGCACACTGAATATTGATCACTTACTATGTGTAAGGCACTCTACCCATTACCATGTTAGTACAATATACAAGATGAAGTCCCTTTCATTCTTCTATTACTTATGGTTACTGGCCCTACATAACTTGTCTTGATACCTAACAGTCATTCAGCTGATCATCTAATACTTCTCTATATGTTTTTATTTCAAATTCTCAGAAGAACTGTAACCCACTGATTCACTCTGGGCTACAGTATATACATTGGTAAGTCTTGGATCTGGTACAGTGCCATATCCACTAAGTGATGGACAGAAGCAGTCAGCATGACTACAAAAGGATTGCAGATGGTAGAAGTAATAGGTGAATAAAGGTCCCCATGGAAGAGGTTATATGTGGGAGGGTGGCATAAATATGAACAGTACCTTTACATTATCTAACTTTTAATCGTCCCCAAAGATTGAAGACAGGCATAAGTGTGCTATGTCCCTTAATAATTGATCAAAGATTCATAACCCATGAATTCATTAACATCTACTTTGAATTCACATATTTTGCACTAATCTATAAGAAAGACCATCTCATCAAACAAAGGCATCATTTTTTATTATTTCAGGACAGAGTGATATGGACTTGGGAACAGAGAAAAACAAAAGGGTTTGCTCAGATATCACAGATAAGCCCATCACCAATTTTAAAATCAATATCAAAGAGAGTGACATGAATAAAAATGTAGGCAACATAATACCATATTTTAAGCTGTTGCTTCATTTGTTATATGCTTTTGTTAGAGCTTTATGAAAATAATTTTTGCATCCATTTGGAGTGGTTTTATTTATTTTTGTATTGGATTAAATCAAGAGAAAAAGGAAGGATCAATTTAAAAAATAGAAGACAGCCCTAACCGGTTTGGCTCAGTGGGTAGAGCGTCGGCCTGTGGACTCAAGGGTCCCAGGTTCGATTCTGGTCAAAGGCATGTACCTGGGTTGCGGGCACACCCCCAGTAGGAGGTGTGCAGGAGGCAGCTGATATTGATGTTTCTCTCTCATCGATATTTCTAGCTCTCTATCCCTCTCCCTTCCTCTCTGTAAAAAAATCAATGAAATATATTAAAAAAATTAAAAATATAAAAAGTAAAAAGTAGAAGACAAATTCTAAAGGATACGTCAATTCAATAAATGTTTTTAAGCTCTAACTTTTTATTAGAAAAGTTATCTGAGGTTTAGATCCTAAAACTCAGATGCTACAAAGAAAGAAGCTATAGTCGTTCCTCAGATTCTTGGAGATATATATTTATTTGTTAGCCTGTGTAATGGTTCCCCTACGTAAAAGATCTAGTCAGTTTAATTTTCTTAAGCAAATATCAATTTAATATCTTAATAAAATAGCACTAGATACTTTTAGGAATTTTCTGTGACCTTTAGTTAAGTTTTTCACAACACATGCCAAAATATTAGGCATAATATATTACAGCAGATCTAGAAAAACTTGATCAGGGCATACTTGAGTTACTTAGCTTTGTATTTAGGATGCAAAAGAGCATTGCGATATCTGCAGTTCACTCTAACTTTTTCAAGGCATGACATACTAACACCTACAGCCACCAACTAATTATCATCATAACTATAAACATAATTTTAATTCCAACACTCATTATTGTGAGGATAAAAATCAGGGGCAAGTATCCAATTTGGGGGCAATGGTATAGGCAGCAATGATATACAATGCAGATAGAGGGGAAAACAAGAAAAGGATAATAACAATTAGAGAAGAAAGAGTGTTGAGTAAAGTATTTAAACTCAGGCAAGATGATGAAGGAAAAAATGGGATAATCAAGACCAGCACCGGATAGACCTGGAAAAAAGTAATGACCCAGTAATCAAAACTGGAATACAACAGCAGAATTGAAAGAGTAGTCCATGTGATATCATGTTTAGCCATAAGATGTTGATACAACAACAACAACAAAATGTTAAGGTACCATTTGCTTGATGCTAGTATTGGCTTTAGAGACATGGGAACAAATTTCAATATTCCTAGTTCTGAGAAGAAATACAGAACCTGGGGAATTAGTATGCCCATTTGTGAATTAAAATATGCACACCGCCCTAGCTGATTTGGCTCCCTGGATAGAGCATTGGCTGCTGGACTGAAGGGTCCTGGGTTCGATTCCAATCAGGGACAGGTACCTCGGTTACAGGTTTGATCCTGGCCCGGGTCAGGGTGCGTGCAGGAGGCAACCAATCGATGTGTCTCTCTCACATCAATGTTTCTCTGTTTCCCTACTTCCCTTTCACTCACTCTAAAAATGAATGAAAAAATATCCTCGGTTTGAGGATTAAAAAAAAAAATACACACACCATCAGGACTGTGTTTATGGATACTACTTAGAATAGTTCGGTTTCTTTTATCAATGCACCTTAAATTCCCTTGAAGGGAAGTTAAAGAAACAAACAAATGGATTGGACAGTTCACTGAAAGTATTTTACCAACTCAGAAGTTTTGAATTTAGCAAAAGTACAGGGCTGACCCTGGCCAGTTTGCTCAATGGATAGAGCATTGGCCTGCAGATTGAAGGGTCCCCAGTTCAATTCTGGTCAAGAGCACATTCCTGGGTTGCAGGCTTGATCCCCAGGTGGGGTGTGCAGAAGGCAGCCAATGATTCTCTCCCATCATTGATGTTTCTATCTCTTTCTACCTCTCCCTTTCCCTGAAATTGATAAAAACATATTAAAAAAAAAAAAAAAAGTATACAGCTGTCAGAGGGGAGGAGAGTGGGGGAATGGATAAAAGAAGGTGAAAGGATTAACCAAAGAACATATATGTATAACTCATAAACACAGACAACAGTGTGGTGATGGCCAGAGGGAAGGGGGGTTGGGGCCTGGGTTGAGGTAGATAAGGGGGGTAAAGGGAGGATATCTATAATAGTATCAACAATAAAAATAAAGCTACAAAAAGTAAAGTTCAACAAAAATTAAAAATCATTTTTTAAAAAGGTATACATTATCTTGCATTCTTTATAGGCACAATATTTCCCTCAAAGGAGCAAACCTTAGTATTTTGGGGCTGAAAAATATCTCAACCTTTTTACATGTAAAACACAAATATACATACAGTACATAAACAGCTATAAAGTATATCTGTAGTGTTAAATTTTTATTGAGTGGTACTATAGACTAAATGTTCTGGTCCCTTCAAAATGCATATGTTAAAATGCCTAATCCCCAATGAGAATAGATTTGAAGGTGAGCCCTTTGGGGGCCATTAGGTCGTGAGGGCGGAGCCTTGTGAATGGGATTAGTGCTCTCATAAAAGAGACTCTGGATCTCCTGTCTCTTCTACTCATTGAGGTTACAGCCGTCTATGAACCAGGAAGTGAATCCCCACCAGGCACTGAATCTGCTGGTGTCTTGATTTTGGAACTTACTGCCTCGAGAACAGTGAGAAACAAATTTCTGTTGTTTAAAAGTCACCCAGTATATAGCATTCTGTTTCAGAAGTTTGAAAGGACTAATTTAGGTGTGGACAGTTAAGAAAAAAATGTATTTAAAAAGCTCCTTATGGGGGGTGTTAGTGAAAAATAAATTGAGGCACTGACATATGAATTAATTTCCAGGGTTTTATATATATAATGAATAAATGAAATGAAATCATGTACCAAATGAGTACATAACAGTATACTTTCAATTGGTAGTTTTAAAAAATTAAGTTAAAAAATTAAACTGTTAAACTGTTTGTTACAGTTGTATATATATTTAACACTATAATTACCTAAGACAGTGGTCAGCAAACTCATTAGTCAACAGAGCCAAATATCAACAGTACAACGATTGAAATTTCTTTTGAGAGCCAAATTTTTTAAACTTAAACTTCTAACACCAGTTCTTCAAAATAGACTCGCCCAGGCCGTGGTATTTTGTGGAAGAGCCACACTCAAGGGGCCAAAGAGCCGCATGTGGCTCGCGAGCCACAGTTTGCCTACCACGGACCTAAGACAATCCTGCTATTGTTAAGAATGATTTGCATTTTACATGCCATAATATTAGCTTAAGTAAGCATTATTTTCTCCTTACTCAGAAAACAAAGTCTTAGTATATAAATAAACTTCTCAAAAGAACTTTATATTATTCAAAGCTAATATAAAGATGTCAGTCTCTTTTGATATAATGGCAACTTCTATGCTTGAATTAATGTGACTTTCGTTGAAAGCCTTCTATGTCTGGCTATTTTATTTGTATATGACTCACACCCTCAAATTTCTTGATTTTTATTGAGGTTTTTTTTTTTGTTTTTTTTTTTTTTTTTTGTTTGTTTGTTATTTTGAGAGAGAGAAGAAGGGAGAGGGAGAAGGAAAGAGAGAGAGAAGCACCAATGTGAGAAAGATCAGTCAGCTGCCTCCTACATGAGCCCCAACTGGGGATCAAACCAGCAACCTGGGTATGTGCCCTGACAGGGAATTGAACTGGCGACCCCTCAGTGCACAGGATGACACTCAACCAACTGAGCTACATGGGGCAGGGCTCAAGTTTCCAACAGGTGTCTGACGTTCCTTTTACATAAGTTACCCTAACTTAAATTTCCAAAGAGAAGAACATCCTTAGAGGGAAAAAATAAACAAACAAAAGTTGTTGGTCAAGAAAGAGCAATGTCTCAGAAACACTAATAATTTTTTTCTCCTTGCCCTTCATGTCCAAGCTGGCCCTCTGTAAATAATCAGTAAAGAAAAATACATTTCTGGCTTGCATGCTTCAGGAGTAGATGCCTGATGACAGTTTTCCTTGAGCTTCTCTCCAACAGAATTTCTGAGCTGAATATTTCATGTAAGCCAAAACTGATTTTACTGAAGGATAGTTCACAACAAGATTAAAAATCAGTTGTCTTTCTAATTAAGAGAGTAAGAAAATCAATAAAATGATGACATTTAAATTAAATTTATTTATAGGAGTGTCTACTTCAAATAATTAAAAAAACATTGAGGGAAATAGGAAGAATATAGAAATAAAGGGACTTTAATTAAGGATAAGCAATGTGTTGATTTATTATGTTGCTCCAAAGTAGAGTAATATGAGATTAAATTATTAAGAATTTTTTACTTTGATTTTTCCCTAATTACCTAAAATGGGTTTCCTTAAATGAAAGCTCAGGTTTTTAAGAGTTATAATCACAAAATGATTTAGTTATTTTTAAACAGGAGGAAAGAGGAAAATAACCAATTTGGAGAAAGGAATTGTTTTAACATAAATGTAAAGCTCTTCCCTCCGGTATATCGTTTATTGACCACAAAATAAACACAGTGACTACATTAAAATTACCTAACCAAGAATTGTAGCTCAAATGTAGCTATTCGTCACAATTGGCTCATTTATGAGATTTATTTTAGAAGTGTTTTGCTAAGTTTTGCCAAGTACTTGCCATCTCCAAATTCATATACACAGTAATGATTCTTAAAGAGTTGGAAGCAAAAGTCATCCTAAATTTTACTTTATTTCCAAGATTCCTATCATTTGTTGGGGATGGGGGAAGGTGTAGGGATGAATGCAAAAAATATGAAAAAAATAGTCTTTGCTTTTTCCCCTGAAGTTCTTTGAATTCTTGGAAAGTCAGGTCAGTTTGAGCCGTGAGGAGGAAATGGACTGCTATTTTTATAGGATATGTATGATGACTCACTATATGAATGCTTTCTAAAGCTCTGTCTTCTGATTATAGTTAACCTGACATTCCTTATGATCTTTAACACTGTAAATATCATCTTCAAACATTCCAACACATCTTGCATTTCTGTACTTGATTTTCCTCCTACATGCTGTCTTATCTTGCCTTATTGTTAAAATATGGAATGCCTATTTCTGTATCTTTATGAAAAATTTTACTTTTGATAATATCACTGTAGCTAAAATAGGACCAATAGCAAATCAAAGGTGTTTCCTGTCTTCTAACACTCAGGTTATTCTTGAAAAGAACAGTGGACCAGTGCTCTAGAAAGAATAGATAAAAGAGATTCATTAATACCAATGACCAATAAATATGTATTAAATTATCATCTTCATCAATAAGAACAAAATTGAAGTTTATATTATGGCAATGTTCCTTTTAATGACAAGACTGAAGTAGGTAAAAAGCCATCACAAAATCTCTGTATGCTAAGAGTTTTCTTCTTTATCATTTTTTTCTATTTCACAAGGTTTCTAAAAACAATATGTAATATACTACTTTAATAACCACAAAATAGTCAATGTTGTTAAATAAATATAATACATACCCACTGTATAAAATAGCAGTAAGTAAAATACCCCATAACCCTACTTACCAGTGAAAGACATCCATTGATCAACGTTCATACTTTCTTCTGTTAATTTTTGTATTCATAACTATAATTTAAACAAACATTTTGGGTTTTCACTATAAGCTCAATGTTATATTTGTCCTAATTTAGTATTATAATATGAATATCTTGCTAATATATTTTTCCCAAAGTATGTCATGCAAGTATTTAGATTGAACTATATGAAAAAGCCATTTTTATAGATCAAAATGGATTCAAATAATTAGTTTTAACTTGAATCATAATGTTATTGAGAGTAACAAACAAAAGCAATAGCCTTTTTTATGCCAGCATGCATTACCTTTTTTAAATTTACCAAATGGAACATCACACAAGATGTTTAAAACATAACTTCTTTAAAATAGATACTTAAGTTATATGAGTAGTTAAAAAGCAAGCTGTCCAATCCATTCATTTTCAGAGAATTGTTCTAGAGGGAACCTTGAAAGGTCAGTCACGCCATAGCTGATGGGCCCTTGCTTTGTGACCATTGTAGCTGGTGCCATGCCAAAATTCAAGTTCAAACGCTGGTCAGGGATATGGCAAAGATCCAAGCTACAACAAGGATGTGACTTTCAGTCATTGTTATGACTCAGTGATTGAGTTCAACCCACAAACTGTCTGCACTCTCTAAAGAAACTGAATTCAGCTAAGAGGCAGCATTAACCAGAAACATAGCACTCCATGGTTTATCTCTTCAGCATCATTTGAGGGGTGCCAAAAAGTCCAATGCACAATTATAGCTTTCCCACGGTTGTCTGAATGCCATTTCTTTTTGTTAAGGTTTGTACTGCGGAGTTTTTGGTACTTTTAAATGTGAATATCACTGAGGGTAATGTGTTAAGTCACAAGCCAACTTCTGCCCCTTTCTTTTAAACAAGCTTACATTTCATCCAGCGATAAACAACCTGATATTAACTTTCAGAAGTCTAGACAACACCAACTAATAGAATTAAATCCCAGAAAATTCTTTGAATGGAACTCAAAGTGTATTTTATTGAAATCTTAATTATCCCTAACTGTGCTAATATTGGGAACTCATGGCAGATGCTTTTCCCAGACCACACCCTTCCATGTTTTAGAATTACCCCCCTTACATGCAGTTGGACCTAGCAGGATGCTTGTACTTCAGATACTGCACTCTATTGCACAGCCAATTGAACCAAGGATAGATAAATGCAGCTGACCATGGCTATCCAGCATGTAAAGTGGATGCAGAGTTCCATAAAGTGTGGCATTAGGCCATCTGTATCAGATTGACCAGAAGTAATTGAAAACAAAACAAAACAAAACAAAAAAGATCCTAGGCTCAAACATGACCTCAGAATCACAATTTCTAGAGGATAGAGATTTTTCTACCTACTCCCAGATAATTCTTATGCACACTGTGAGAATCACTGCTTACTGATCTAAGGGTTAAGGACTTTTGCTGTGTTTGGATGGCAACATCAATATATGTGTGTGTCAAGGGAGGGGACCGTCTTGGGAAGGGCAAAGATGCAAAGTGGATAAAGGGTTTTGCTCCCATTACTATCTCCTGGATACCTCAGCACCATTTTTCCTGCTACCACAGAGCTTGATTACTTTGAAATTAAAAGTCTGAGCAAAAAGTGTTGAGTTCATCAATGGAAGGATTTTAGTCTTCCCTAGGAGCCAATATTGGTTATATAAATTTCCAATCCCAATCGGAATCATAAAAATTCAGTTTTAATAAATCCTGACCAAAAAATGATGTCCTAAATCAGAACATTCTATTCTGCACAAGGACTTCATGCACACTTTCTTTCTTGAGTAGAAGTATCTATAATAATAATCTATAATAATAAAAGGATAATATGCTAATTAGACTGAACGTCTTCCAGATGTCATTTCGGATGTCCTTCCTGACGAAGCTGGGGCCAGAGGGAAGCCGGCCTGGGTCCGGGGGCCTGCAGGCAGCCAGAGGAGGGAAGCCCGGGTCCTGGGTGCCAGAGGGAAGCCGGTGCCGGCAGCCGGGGGAAGGAAGGCCTACTCTTGCACGAATTTTCGTGCATCGGGCCTCTAGTATAATTATGTTTTTATTCTTTTTCACAACCACAGGGATGTTTCCAACATGCTATCATTTGCACAGATAGAACCATTCCATTCCTAAATGGGGAGAAATCTTTAAAGTCATGCTTTATCTGTTCTTCTGGTCATTTAATTTGATAGACTATAAATCCCCTATTTACCATTAGACTGTGGATGACAAGATAGTATTAAGCATTTCTGGAACACAGACTGCAGTTGGGCAAATAATAGTACTGCCATTCTAGGAAACTATTGCTATAACTGAAGACCGGAAGATTATCAAGGAGAGTTGTGTGTTCTCTTTACATGTGGACTTAGCACATAATACCCCAAACACCTACTAATAAAAACTAGGACAGTTCATAGTTGTAAACATCTTGATTAATGATGAGAGCCTTGACAGTGTGGCTCAGTGGTTGAGCGTCGACCTATGAACCAGGATGTCATGATTGGATTCCCAGTCAGGGCATTTGCCCAGGTTGTGGGCTCATTCCCCAGTGTGGAGGGTGCAGGAGGCAGCTGACTGATGATTCTCTCTCATCATTGATGTTTTTATCTCTCTCTACCCCTCTCCTTTCCACTCTGAAATCAATCAATATATATATATCTATATAATAAAAGCCTAAGTGACCATTACAGCAGAATGACCAGAATGATTGGTTGTTATGATGCACAATGCAGGATCTGCCCCCTGGTGGTCAGTGTGCTCCCACAGGGGGAGTGCCGCTCAGCCAGAAGCCAGACTCATGTCTGGTGAGCACAGCCAAGGATGGTGGGAGCCTCTCCCGCCTCTGTGGCAGTGCTAAGGAGCAGTGAGCCAAGTGGTAAGGAGCCGAGCGGTAAGGAGCGTGGGATCCCAGATTGTGAGAGGCATGTTTGACTGCTGGCTTAGGCCCGATCCCCCCCCAGACTGCCAGTTTAGGCCCAATCCCCAGGGTCTAAGCTGGCAGTCAAACATCCCCCGAGTGGTCCCAGACTGTGAGAGGGTGCAGGCCAGGCTGAGGGACCCCTCTGTCCCCAACACACAAATTTCGTGCACCTGGCCTCTAGTGTGTGTGTGTGTGTGTGTGTGTGTGTGTGTGTGTGTGTGTATACGTATACATACATATATATATATATGTGTGTGTGTGTGTACTTAACTTTTAGATGCTTTACCTGAATATTTTTTAGTGAATTAATTTAAGAAAAAATTTATTTCTAACTCATGTTACTGTTTTGTGTTTTTTTTTGTCTAAAGTTTTACATATGTCTTCTTTTACCCCAATTGACTACCCCTCCCCCAGCCATTCTAAAAATATATTTTAAAAAATAATAATGAGGAGGAAGGCCGGAAAATAATGGTCAGGGTTGAGCAGGAGATGCCACCTTTCTTTTGCAGAGTATTTTCTCAACAGTATAAGGCATGGGAAATACGGGAGGCCATCATCTAAACGCAATATCACAGCCAAGTGAAAAAAATCATCCTTTAATTTAAAAAATTGTATGTTGTGGCAATTTTCTATTAATGAGCTGATTATATTTTTAGAAATCATGAAAAATATGTAGATGCTGATGTCACTATATTTTGGTTTTGCTAAAGATGCCTATTGTGAGCAAAGTTATTTCTTCCCTTGGCTCTGGGCCACCAGACTGCTGCTCACCTACGCCCTCCCTCCCTGACACACAAACATTCCAGATTATAAGGAAAACATGTTTCTAAAGATTTAAATTCTACTGACTAAATTAGCTTCCTCACTATGGAAGTTCAAAGCCTTCTATATTTTTCTTACATGGCTCCTTTTATGAGTATAATGAAAAAGTGTCTATAATTAGTAATTACACATTGTGTCCTCTGTTTGACATACGCTCCATGAGAATGAGAATCATGCTTGTTTTTGGTGTGTGTGTGTGTGTGTGTGTGTGTGTGTGTGTAATGAATACTTATCTCCCAATTAGCCTTGTATCCATTGTCACTGGATACTTTTGACTGAAAGAATGTGTGGCGGCCTTTTATTATTTGCTCACTAATTAAAAGATCTATGGTAGCCAGGGCCTTTACTTTCTCTTCAATACACAAAATACACAGATTTCACCTCACTCCCAAAGAGTCCATGTTATGCTTGTTATGACCCAGTAAACTAACTCTCAGCCTTCATCATCCACATCTCAGTAATCCCAAGCAATCCCAAAACCTTTGTGTTTTCTTGTTTGTTTGTTTACTTGTTTTACACTAATCATTTCTTTTGACTAAGCTATATCTCTTGCCTTAATGCCAATGTTCCAATTTTTCTAATGCTTAACCAGGCACTCCCAGGAATGTTTACACATATTCTCAGGGCCATTACTGAGTGGCTAAGGCAAAGTATATGGAATGGGGGCTGTACTTCCAATTTTAATTAGAATTTCAAATACTGATATTCTATCATGCTGTTTTCCTAGTTTGTCAATAGCCACATGATAACCTCATAAAAGAGTTTAGCAAAACTAAACTTCCTATCTTTTAACAGAAGCTTTGGTTTCTGTCAAGCCATGTATAGTTCCATCAAGCCATTATATTAAGGACACAGACTACATCCTGGAATATTCTTTAGTTGAGGACCAATGTATGAACCAGTGCTGGACCCTCGGTGTGAATTAAATGATGCATCCAGACATTTCAGTGGGATTATACCATTAAAGAAGAAGACAGCCAGAAGTAAGAACTTTCCCTTTGGTAACTACCTAAAGTTTCTTAGTATTCTACCAAACATATATTTTAAAATCTATCAAAGACCATATGAAAGTTAATAAGTCCATGGACATATTTCTTTAACTTTTAGTATAAATTGTATTTGGGGGAAAAAACTTTAGAAATAATTTTACGCTTCTTGCCAACAAAATCAAAATCATTATCCTCCAGTAACTTCAAAGAAGCGAAAATAAAGGAGAAATAGAAACGTGAAAAGCATTTCAAAAGAGGTAAGACATAGAATTAGAGAAATGAGATACAATAAAAAAAGTGACTGAATAAGAAACATACTACTACATTACATGCCTGAGCAAAAACATAGATAAACAGAAAGTATAATCCCAATTTTATGGGAAAAGCAAATCTTCAAAATTTTGGCATAAGAATGAAGTTATGTAGTATTTTCATGAAAAACTCCATAAAAACAGACTATATGCATATTTTAGCTTAAAGATCCAAGGACAAATAGCAACTGATTTACCTGCTTTATGAGATTTTCAAGCCAAAAAGTGTTGATTCCAGGATTTCCAGAGCCTTGCAATGAGCACAGGACAGAGAGAAGAAAATCTTGCCTTTATTCTCTGAAGTTTATGGAATCTCATTGTCCAAAGAGAAGTACACATTCTCTTCTCGCACTGGCAGGATATACTGCACAGGGGCATGCATGCTCATACACAAAATCTGTGGGGGAAAAAACAACCAAACTGTTATTTTCTAGTCCATTCTAGTTGTAGAAAGATTTTTTAGTTCTTTAAACCAGCAATTTTCAACCCTTTTCATCTCATGGCACACATAAATTGATTACTAAAATTCTGCGGCACACCAAAAAATATGTTTTTTGCCAATCTGACAAAAAATAGGTATAATTTTGATTTATTCATACCAGACAGCCATTTTGTTTTGGCTGTTGTCATTTATTTTTATATTTGACAATCTGAGGGAAAAAGCGTAAGTGCCCCTGACTAAATAGTCAGGTATTGCTGGTTTTACAAATTCGTTCAGCACACCAGTGTGCTGTGGCACACCAGCGGAAAAATCGCTGCTTTAAGGATAAAGAAAAGTCTCCTCTTCTACTGCATCTCCTGAGCATTTGACATAAAGAAAGTAATTATCAGCCTCTCTCAGGTCCTCGTTTCCAAGATGACCAAGAAAAGAAGGAATAACAGTAGTGCCAAAAAAGCTGAGGCCATGTGCAGCCTATTCAGTGCACCAACTGTGCCCGGTGCATGCCCAAGGACAAGGCCATTAAGAAGTTTGTCATTTGAAACATAATAGAGGCTACAGCCCTTAGGGACATCTCCAAAGTGAGTGTCTTCGATGACCATGTGATTCCCAAGCTGTATATGAAACTACATTACTGTGTGAGCTGTGCCATTCACAGCAAGGTAGACAGGAATCATGCTCATGAAGCCCGGAAGGACTGAACACCCCCACCCTAATTTAGACCTGTGGGTGCTGTCCCACAACCTCCACCAAAGCCCATGTAAGGAGCTAAGTCTTTAAGGACTGAAGAAAAGTTCTCTGGGGGGAAAATAAATGGAAATTGTACTTCAAAAAAAAAAAAAAAGAAGAAGAAGAAGATAATTATCATGTGTTTATTGGGTAGAATTAAATAATCAAATTTAAATCAAATAAACTTCTTTCTCTATGACATCACATTATTTACTGGAGGCCCAGTGCACCAAATTCATGCATGGGTAGGGTGCTTAGGCCTGGCCGGCGATCAGGGCCGATCCGTGGGGCAACCGGTGGGGCGATGTGGGGGGGTGTCCCCCGCTGGCACCTGCCTTGGCTGATCTGGGGCCTGTAGGCTGGGGACAGCTCCTGCATTGAGCGTCTGCCCCCTTGTGGTCAGTGCACGTTATAGCAACCAGTTGTTCCACTGGTTGTTCTGCTGTTCAGTTGATTTGCATATTAAAATTTTATTATATAAGATTCCGTCACAATTTGAGGAATCTGAAGCCAGCCTTTCTCCAACAACCAAGCTCAAATATAGCTACTCTAGAAAGAATTCAGTTTATACTTTTCCCTTCAGAACACAAAAGTCAAGATAATTTCTACATTAAAATATCCATATTCTATTTTGGTAGTCAAAATTATTTCAATGTTTGATAATCCATGGAGGTGGACTTGAGTTCTAAGTAAACCCAGAACCCTCAGTGAGCTGGTATTACCTTATTTCATGTTATTTGGATAAAGAAGTTGGTATTTTAACATCCAACATGTGCAGAGATCCCAATGGTCCATTGTTAATGTTCAGTAAACACCTTGAACAGTAGTCTATATTATTTTTCTTTGTTTTTACATAAAGAAACTGAAATTCAGTATATTTAAGTAAGGCAGAGTCTGTCTTGGTATTGGCAAAGTTTCACCTAAAACTCATTTTTCAGATTCCTGTTCTGATACAGAAAGCCATGTAATAATATTTCTGAACAATAAGATGTAAATGAATTCACTGTGAAGAATTTCTGGGAAAGCACCTTAAATAGGAAATGGACTCATATGATGCCACATGTATCCTTTTTCCCTTCTTTCTGCAAGTATATAGGCCAGATCTGCAACACCCATCTTGAGCAACTTTGAGAGAAAAGACAATAAAATAAGCCCTATTCTCCTTGAGACACCAGGCTGCCTACTTCTGAACTTCTTGCTTTGAGAGGACCAACACCTATGTTGCTTTAACCACTGTTCCTAGGATGACCCATTACATGCAGCTGAACCCTGTCCTTAACTTTTACATCCAGTGACAAACCAGAAGGTCTCCTAGCTATAAAAGAATGTCACATCTTCTAATTCCATATGCAAAATGAATCCTAAGAAAGGCAATTCTCCATGTTAAGTTAGCCAAAGTAATATTTAAGGGTTTGCATACAAGGCTAGAATTATTCCTTAGGTTCAATGCAAAAATATTCTTTAATACAACCTTGTTGATAGTTTTATTTATGCATTCACCAGGTATTATCAAGAGCTTCCTGTCAACAACATGTTGTCTAGTGACCAAGGACTGAAAATGTGACTACTACCAAGAGGTTTACAGTCCAGTTTGATGGATATTTCAAAAAATAAGTGGAGAATGAGTATAATTGTGATAAATGATACAAAAGTAATGTGTTATCACAGCACCTAAGAGAGAGATCTACTCCAGTCTAAAGGTCAGAGAAGGCTTTAGAGATGTTGAAAAAGTAAACTGAGGCATATTAAAAATTTCAAGAGTTTATTTGAGCAAACATCAATTCAGTTGGGCAGTACCAAACCAAAAGTGGTTAGAAGCACTCTGCCAACAAGAGCTGGGGGAAAGGTTTTTATAGAAAAGGTGAAGAAACAGAGCAAGGAAATTATTTGACTGACTATAGCTTAAGTAGTTGCTTTATTTTGGAAAGCCTTTTTGGCTGATTATAATTGGTTGTTCTTAGGTTTTGATTTCTTAACCTTGAGTTATTTGCAGAAATTTACAGTGGCTTAGGTTTTAGTTTGCTTACTTAGGTGCTAAGGTATTAAAGCCACCTCAGTCTAATAGCCTCCATGTTTAATTACTTTAACAGGGAGAATGTGACATTTGTGCTTACTTCTGAAAGATGTGTGGATTAGCCAGGCAACTAAGGGGAGCAAGGATTCAGGCATAAAAATAACACGTGTAAAGGTCCTGAGGTTTAAGGAAGGTTGGGAGAAGTGGTGCACAAGCTGGAGAAGTAGGCCTACTGTGTGAGTTCTTTTAAGCTTTTCTAAGATCTGAGACTTTATCACAAAGCATTGTAGACTGTGGAAGATTTGTAAATGGAAGAGGGACATAACCAAATGGCTTTGGGGAATAAAAAGAAAAATAGTGTAACTGAAGTATTTAAAAAAAATAGTTTGGAGTAAGAAAAGAGGAAGCAGAACTATAAGTTAAGAGGTTATTATTGCAATAGTTCAGGTAAAAGATATTGATAAATTAAATATAATGGTACTAGAGGAACTGGAAAGAAGTCGGCTATTGATAAGTATTTAAGAGGTAATGTAATGGCTGACTGGATAGCAGAGGGGTAAGAATGAAGAAAAGAGTAGTTTCTTCATTTCTGGCATAAACAACTGAGTGGATATGTCAAAAAACACCAAGAAAGAGTGTGCAGAAGGAAAGATTTGTAAGGGAAGATCATTAATAAAGTTGGTTGAGTTTGAGATATGTATAACACAGTCAAATGAAGATGCTGAGTAGGCAGTTGAATACAAAGAACTAAACTCCAGAGAAGTCTGGGATGGTATTCTAGTCGTGGGTGTGTCCATCATGTAAAAGGCAACTTTATACATGCTTATTGCTATAATTCCTCTTCTTTGACCTCTATATTAGAAGCTCTTTTTACTGCCAGTAAGTAGTTTTATGCTGAGAAGTATGTAGATCATTGTATATTCATTTATCCCACTTCCCTTGCTCAATTCCCTTTCTGGACAATGCCAAATGAGTTAGTAAAAAAGCGAACTTTCTCAGAAAGTGCCTTCATCATTGAGCATTTTGTCTGTACTCTTTAATATATTAAAATAATAGAAGAATAATACCAATGATATACCAAGCACATAAGTGTTCAAGACACTATTGCTTTTTCATATATGCACAGGTGGGCAAAGGTAGGCTTACAGTTCTGAGTATGGAAAACAGAGCTTATTCTTGTATTTTCGTTTGTTAATTAATGTACTTACTATTATAATGAACCTACTTTTGCCCACCCCTGTATAATTTCTAATCATCTCAACAATTCTATAAAGAAGTGTTTTCAACACAATTTTGTAAGTGAAAGAATTGAGAGTCAGAGAGCCCATACTGATCAAGGTGTTTCTATGGTGAGCGGGAAGCTTGCTTTCAATCCTGAGTCTCTCAGACTCCCACTCTGTCCCCAAGTGTCCCACTGAGGAGCGGATGAAAAATGCTTCACTGTAGTGATGGAAACAAGTACCAGCTCTTCCTACACTAGCCCCCAATACTACATGCAAACGTTCCAGAAGCATTTCAGAGTGTGAAGCTCCTTTCCTGAGGAAAGCTACATTTAAAGGTGAGATACGGGTTATGTTCAGTATGCAGCCACGGAACCAGATTGTACACCTACTCCCTCTGTTTAGTTTTAGGAGGGAGATGAACAATAGAGGGTTGCATTTCATCACTTTATAAACTAATATAACAAAATAGGTCTAAAAGTCTACGTGTCTTAATTAAAGATCCCAGTAGGATGTTAATTTAAGGTAGTTGTCATGAATGATAATTTAATCTCTACAGAAATAGAAAAATGCTCTGTGCATAGAGGGATAGCCAGGTCCTGATTCAGTGCTTACTGCTTCCAAGAATATGGCACATTAATGAGACTGGTGGGTGAAATGGGGGAGAAACATTCCTTAGATCTCATTTTAACTTTCCTCTGTCTTTTTCCCCCAATCGTTTCGCTTCTTGTTGCGGGGGGGGGGGGGGGGGGGTGAGAGACAAGGTCTTACTCTTCAGGTTTTGCTCATTTTTCATAAGTGATATGGCTTAAGATGAATGTCGTCTATTCTCACTAAATTCTTTCTTTAACCCTAGAAGCAAATTAATGATGTAAACTATATATTCTAAAAAGTATTCTGAATAGTGTAGAGTAGAAATGGATATCCTCACACATATCCATTTTCATTTTCAAATATGTTTCTTGCAAATTATTTTATCTGGTAAAAATGGGTCTTCAATATGATTATTTGAATACTAGAGGCCAGGTGCATGGAATTTGTGCATGGGTGTGTGTGTGTGTGTGTGTGTGTGTGTGTGTGTGTGTGTGTGTGTCCCTCAGCCCAGCCTGCACCCTCTCTA
This sequence comes from Ia io, assembly GCA_025583905.1. Lineage (NCBI taxonomy): Eukaryota > Metazoa > Chordata > Mammalia > Chiroptera > Vespertilionidae > Ia > Ia io. The sequence goes on from JAJQQW010000007.1 coordinate 24,829,845, forward strand.
AACTGGGACCCCTCGAGGTATGTCTGACTGCCTGTTTAGGCCCGATCCCGGTGGCAGTCAGACATCCTTCTCACAATCCAGGACTCCTGGCTCCCAAAAGCTTGCCTGCTTGCCAACTGATTGCCCCTAATAACTTCTGCCTTCCAGCCTGGTCACCCCCTAACCACTCCCCTGCCATCTTGATCAATGCCTAACTGCTCCCCTGCCAGCCCCATTGCCCCTAAATGTCCTCCTCTGCCAGTCTGGTTGCCCCTAACTCCCCTCCTTTGCCAGCCTGGTCACGCCTAACTGCTCTACCTTGCAGGCTCAATTGCCCCTTCCTGCCCTCCCCTGCCATAGTGGTCACCCCTAACTGCCCTCCCCTGGTGGCCTGGTTGTCCCAACTGCCCTCCCCTACAGGCCTTGTCCCTCCCAACTGCCCTCCCCTGCAGGCCTGGTCCCCCCTAACTGCCATCCCTGGCAGGCCTGGTCTATCCCAACTGACCTCCCCTTCAGGCCTAGGTCCCCCTCAACTGTCCTCCCTTGCAGGCCTGGTCCCACACAACTGCCCTCCCCTGCCAGCCATCTTGTGGTGGCCATCTTGTGTCCACATGGGAGCAGCCAATTTGACCACATGGGGGCGGCCATCTTGTGTGTTGGAGTGATGGTCAATTTACATATTACTCTTTTATTAGATAGGATTTTTTTCTTTTAAATATTTAAAGTATAATTTCTTTAAAAATATAAAATCCACTGGTCTTCCCAGAATAAAAATAATAAAATTTAAAAATACCTACAGTTTTAAAATTTTGCTATATTTATCTCTAGACTCTTTTCATCTCATGACTGTTATCATAAGATATGTATATAATTTGTGTTTTAGTAGCCTCCCTTGAGAGCCCACTTTGAGTGATGCTTTGCTTGTAAAAAAAACAACGCACTTCCATGCCTACCAACTTAGTCTACGTCATAATACGACTTAGCATTGGAGGCTTTTGGAAGGTCAACACGCTTCACGGTAAGTTCACAATATATAAGCTTGGAATTAGATAAACAACTTGGTCAGTGCCTAGAGCACTAAAGCCCTGACTCCAGAGGTTTCCTAGAAATGCTGCAAACCTCCCCTCCATTGTCTTCCTCAGAGTCTACCCCAAACACCTCCAGAATCATGATTCTCCTTCCCTCCCATCACAAGCCAACTATTGGTGGAATCTACTCTGGGACCATTCAGGGAAGCAGAGTCTGGGAAATGTAGTTCTATGTAGTTAACAGCTGACTATCTAGCACTTTATCTTATAAAGAAGTTGAAAAGCATGCAGACTTCTAATGTCCCTACCTATAGGTATTCTGAGTACTCTAAAGTTGAAAGAAAGAAAGAAAGAAAGAAAGAAAGAAAGAAAGAAAGAAAGAAAGAAAGAAAGAAAGAAAGAAAGAAAGGAAGGAAGGAAGGAAGGAAGAAAGAAAGAAAGAAAGAAAGAAAGAAAGAAAGAAAGAAAGAAAGAAAGAAAGAAAGAAAGAAAGGAAGGAAGGAAGGAAGGAAGGAAGGAAGGAAGGAAGGAAGGAAGAAAGAAAGAAAGAAAGAAAGAAAGAAAGAAAGAAAGAAAGAAAGAAAGAAAGAAAGAAAGAAAGAAAGAAGAAACCTTTACTTTTAGATTCTACCAAAAGCATTAATTATGGTAAAGAATTAACATAAACAGTCCAGTCCTAGACCTCTCTTTTTGACATCTAGGTGTTCCAATGCAGACTTGTGGCTTGAATTGTCATCTACTAGTATACTAACAACTCCCAAATCTATATTTCCAACCAGGACTTTCCCTTCTATCATTAAAGTATTTCCAGAATTCAAACCAACCCTCACTTCCATGCCTACCAACTTAATCCAAGCTAAACATAACAAATTACCTATTTCTTCAGATTCCCAACTTTAGCTTTTAGCCTCATATTCTCAACAAAGTAGACATAGTATAAAGGTAATCCTTATTAAATGATGTATCACATCACTCCTCTGCCCAAAACCCTGTAGTGCTTCCTCTCTTGCTCATAGTATAAACAGAATTTATTTTAATGTCCTTATTGCAAAAGTTCTTGGATATCTGGCGTCATTATCTTCCTGAGCTCACTTTCTACTACTCTCTTCCACATGTATTTCATCCATCCCACCTGCCATCTTATTGTTTCTTTGCTAAACCTAGCTTCCTCTTACATCAATCAGTGTCTTTGAACTCGTTTTCCCTCTGATCACATACTTTCTTAAGGTAGGATTCTGATCAAATGCCACTTTTACAAGGAGGCCTTCCCTGGCCTATGTATATAAAATATATCTTAGCTAACCATGCCATTCCTTCTTTTAAATGCTTAAATTACTCCTTGGAAAATGTATTTATTTGCTTTTGTCTTGTCCCTATACTGGATTTTAAGTTCCAGGAGGGTGAGAAATTTGTTTTATTCACTGCTGTATCCAAAGAACAGAGCCCAACATTTTAAAATACTGGATAAGTAATTGGCGAATGAATAAATGGATGAAATTTGAGGCGTTTAGAGAAATGATAACAGACATGTGATTGTCAAGCAAGCATCCATGTTTAACCATAATAAGTAACCATAATAATCAAAGAAAAAATGTTTACTGCATAGTGAAGCTTATTTATTTAAAGTGATTATTAACAACTCTTATTCAATTTGGTATGTAGTCAGTAGTTCCTATTTTATTTCACTCTACATTAATATAATATGCTGTTAAACTGTGGACTAGCCTTTGTTCCTAAAACAGCACAATAAATCCAGCATCTATAAAAAATAAGAACTTTATGCACTTTTTAATTTATTTTTTTAATTTTTTAAAATAATTATTTATTGTTAAAGTATTACATATGTCTCTTTTTCTCCCCTGCATTTTTAAAATTTAAAAACAGGTGTAATCAAAACAAAAAAAAGTACTTTGTGATTATCTGGAGACTTACTGTGAACTGCTATTTAACTAGATCTCCAGCCACATTTCCCAAAATTTTCTACTGGCAGTTTCTACTTCAGTTTCCTCCTCCCTTCCTCTTCCTTAAATTTGCACACTATCTTCACTCTGTCTGAAGGATTTCCAACATTGATTTGCTTAAAAGTATTTTCTCTGCTTCTGAGACTCATGTCAAGTGCCAATTCCCAGACTGCCTTTTCCCTGACTCACATTGCTAGGTCAAGGTGTTCCTTCTTATGCTCATATTGCACCATGAACACAGTTCTTAAGGGAAGAAACCATATATATCATGTAGATATCACTAGTGCCTTTCACACTGCCTTACCTAGAGTAGGTGCTTATTAAATATTTTCTGAATAAATGAATGCATATAAGGAAAACAAAATGGCATCCATAAATGAATGAGAGTTCCCAAATTCTCACATTTAGCATTATGATCAGACTTTTATATTCCAGAGACATAAAATTATGCACAGAGATTTTTAAAAAATGTATTATTTTCTGTAAAGTCACATACCTTGAACTCTGAGAGACAGAAAGTGTTTAATTAATTTCCTAGTGTGAAACCATGATTTAAAGAAATGAAAATAGCAAATTCCTCACTCAGGTAATATGCTTTATATGTTTATCCAACAAATAAACATATAATATATTTTAATATCTATGTATTTCTCCTCTATGAAAATTAATAGGTCTAGTAAAATGTAGTCACTTATTTATATAAATCCATGGGTTTTGGTTCTTTTAAGTGAGATTTTGATTCTATAGCTAGAATGATTATGAAAGAACTCTCATTCCTAACTCCATCCACCACTTAAAACTCTGCTCCTTCCTCATTCTCTTTGGCAGGTGAACTTGTCTTCTCTGACAAGTGAGTCACTTGAAATGGGAATATTACTTTATTAGAACTCACGTGGGTGAAGTTAATCTAAATAAAAATAGTTGTCATGCCCTAGGAATATGCATAATTTATAAATGAACAGTTTAGAAAACAAAGTCTCTAAATAATGAAAAAATTTTGCTGGGCCTTAATCTTAACTCATTTTAGAAACTAAAATTACTGCTGGAATGGCTGCTTCTCCAAGATCTATATGAAATCTAAGGAGAACACTAAATGAGTTTGGTGAATTTAAAGATATGTCCACAAATTATTTGATACTCTTTCTCTTGCGGAGTTTGAGAATTGGAGCTCAGTTCCCGTCTCTTTTAGAGTGGGAGAGACTTTGTTGATTCACTTCCAGCAAAATGAAAATTGTAGAAGATTGGGAAAACTTCCAAGATTAGGTTATAGGAGTTCAGCTTCCAAATATTCAAACTCTCCTCTGTCTCTGTCTCTGTCTCACTCTGTCTCTGTCTCTGCCTCTGTCTCTCTCTGTCTCATCACTTACACTGGAGGAAACCAGGTGCCACAGATGAGGCAATTCTGGGAAGACTGAAGCTAGCTCCCACATCCTGAGGACAATCAAACAGCCCAGTGGGGTGGTTCACAAGGCAAAGAACTGGGGCCTTGAGCCAGCAGCCATGTGAGCAAGCCACTTTGGAAGAGAATCCATCAACCCCAGTCAAGACTTCAGATATCTTCTGTCTTAGCTAATGTCTTGACTACAACTTTAGGTGAGACCCTGTATTTGTCTTCTTTTATTATGTAACAAATGACCACATACTTAGTGGCTTAGAATAAAATGCAGGCACACCTCATTTTATTGCACTTCACTTTATAGTGCTTTACAGGTGTTGCATTTTTTACATAGACCCTCCACCTACCAGAATATTACAACTTGCTTTATCGCCATACTTTCCAACACTTTATTGCAGTGGTCTGGAACCAAACCTATAGTATCTCCAAGGTATGCCTATATGATCGTTCTCTCACAGGTTCCCTGGATCAGGCACCAGAGCACAGCAGAGGTTCCTCTGTTGAAAGTGTCACAAGGCTGAACCTAGGCTAAGCTGAATTTTCCTCAGAAGCTCAGAGTACTCTTCCAAGCTGCTGGTTGGCAGAATTTTCTTACAACTGCAGAAATTCAAAGTGGCTTGATTCCTCAGGGCTATCAAGAAAGCCTGTCTAATTCTTAAACCCTTTCTCAAATAGTCAAGCCCATTCGGTTGGACATCACCCAAGGACTCCTAGACTTCGAGAGGGTGCTTGAATTTTGTGCACCGGACCTCTAGTAAATACATATCTATCAACAGTTACCTTAAATGCAAATGGATTAAAAGCTCCAGTCAAAATATATACAGTAATTGAATTGATAACAAAACAAGACCCTTACATATGCTATCTATAAGAGACTCACAGATAGAAAGACTTACACAGCCTGAAAGTAAAGGGTAAAAGAGGTTTCATAAAAATGGAAACAAAACAAATCAAAACAAAAAGGTGGGGAACAATACTTATATAAGACGAAATAGACTCTAAAACAAAGGCTATAAGAAGAGACAAAGAAGGACCCAGCAACGTCACTTCTGGTTATTTATCCAAAGAAACTCAAAACACTAAATCAAAAAGACTTATGCATCCATATGTTTATTGCAGCATTACTTACAATAGTGAAGATATTGTAACTAAGTGTCCATCAATAGAAGAATGCATAAAGAAGAAGTGGTATATACACACGATGGGACAAAAGTAAGTTTACAGTTGTTTGTTTGGAAACTAATAGAATAATTAAAGCATAATAAAACAAGAATAAATTACATGTTTTGTATACTCACAACTGTAATGCTACTTTTGCCCCACCCTGCATACCATGGAATATTACTCAGCCCTAAAAAAGAATGAACTTTGCCTCTGCAACAACATGGGTGGACCTAGAGGGTATTATGCTAAGTCAAATAAGTCTGACAGAGAAAGACAAATTTCATTTGACTTCACTTACATGTGAAATCTAAAACATGAATTAAGTGATTGAGCAGAACAGAAACAGACTCATAGATACAGAGAACCTTTTTATGGTTGTCTGATGGGAGGGAGATTGGAGATATGGGTGAAAAAGGTGAAGGGACTTAGCAGTACAAATTAGTAGTTACAGAATGTCATGAGGATGTAAAGTCATAGGAAATATAGTCAATAATATTGTAATTACATATGGTGTCAGATGGTACTAGATTTATTAGGATTATCACTTTGTAAGTTATATAAATGTCTACTAGCAGGGCTGTACACCTGAAACTAATATAATATTGCACATAAACTACAATTTAAAAATAAAAAAGAAATAAAGTAGGAAATTACATTTTTTTAAAGAAATATAGCTATAGGAAAGTGAATAGTGAGTTTATTACTATTTGTCTTTATTTTTTAGGAAAATTCTCAGTATAGAAGTAATATCTTCATTCACATATAAGTATGAATAAAATTTTAAAGCTAAATATGAAATGACTTTAGACTCTGCTGTTTTGCTTATTATATATTACCATTGCAACCTGAGAGTAATGAAGAGTTGGTCCTACATCTTATCTTCATGGCCAGCAGCACATTTCAATGTAGGAATGATGAAAACAAGAGAACTGGAGGAAATAGTAAGCAATCAAAATTCTTTTCCTCAGGAAAAAGAGGCCTCTGATATATAACTGGTGATAAGGCAATTTATGAATACAAGGATCCCAGAAAGCAATTTTATAATATTGCCTTAAAAATAATAAAACTCTAGAAAGAGGATTTAAGGCAATGCTGCATGGTGGAATGAGGCTTGGAAAAGTATTTCTATACCCATTATTTCATTTCATGTTCCCAACTTCCCTGTGAGTGATAAGGCAGAAGTCATGTCTGCCTTTTTCAGATGCAAAATTGAGTCTCAGAAACATTGTTATTGGGCCAAGGTTGTATAGTTGTTAAATGGTAGACTTAGGAATACAATTCAAGTCATATAGCTATTTTTGGGAAATTCTTTTCCACTAGGAAATGTCACCTTGTCTCATCCAGAGGAGATACCTTTAAAATTGGACCAGCATGAACAAATAAGAGCCAAAGAATCTTTAATTTTTAAAATATAGTGTTAGAATTTTATAATTTTCAGACTCAGAAATTGTCCCAGAGAGTTAAAGTGACTTAGCCTGGATCTTGTAGCCAGCCTTGCAAGAACTTTGTATGTTTTTTGCACTTTACAAACAAGAAATAGTCTCATTGTGTAAGATTAAGTAGCTGATGAGCACTGGAATCATGAGCCTCCACCTCACAACTTTTGGAGCCAGTGCAACTCAGGGATCTATAGGTACATAATTCTCAAATTGGGGTGCTCATACCCAGAACCATTGTCTAAGGAAGTGTGTGAAAATGCAGCATAAGATGAACACATCTTTCCAGAGTGTCCATTTTACTCAGCACTGACCACTACACACTATTTTCTTACACTAAACATTCACAAATATATCATGGGCTGTAAAAGTAAAATAAATTATTAAAATGAAAGAGAAAACTTCAAAGATATTCCTCACATCAGATGCTTCTTAGATTCAACTTACAATAGCTAAGATTTGGAAACAGCTTAAGTGCCCATCAGCAGATGAGTGGATTAAAAAACTGTGGTACATCTACACAATGGAATGCTATGCCACTATTAAAAAGAAGGAACTTTTACTGTTTGCAACATCATGGATGGAACTGGAGAGCATTATGCTAAGCGAAATAAGCCAGTCAGAGAAAGGTAAATACCACATGATCTCACTCGTATGTGGTATACAATGATCAACATAATTTGATGAACAAGAATAGATCCAGAGACAAATGGCAGGGGAGGGGCAGTTAGAGAGCAGCCAAAGGACTTGTATGCATGCATATTAGCATAACCAATGGACACAAACACTGGGGCGGTGGGGGCTTGCCCAGGGTGGTAATGGCTTGGGGGGGGGTCAAATGGGGAAAAAGGAGACATATGTAAAACTTTAGACAATAAAAAAATTATATATATTTAAAAAAAAATTCTGCCCCTAAGCTCCATGATGTTATTTACTTTCCTCTGAAGTTGGAAAACTTCTGGGAAATAGGCAAGCACTGCTTTAGGATACAAAGCCCCTACCTCTCCTTTCATCTCTCTCTCTCTAACACAGTTCTCTGGAGTAGACCCAGACTCCAGGTTATAATATTGCCATTCATTAGTCTACAACTTAGGAATTCCTTATATATCTGAAAACATATATTCTCAGCCCTCTGATTGGATTCAAAGACATCTCCTTCAAATGCTTGATAAAAGAAATCCATGAGCTTTCCAAACCTAATACATCTATTCTAAATAATTACAATACTGCTTTGCACTGACTTCTCATTGTTGGATTGACTTATGCTTCCTGCTCCATTTGGCAAAACTCCTGTGCTTGCACGTTGGATCTACTTTAGAATTTCCGTTCTTATGTTCCACCTAAACAATGGTCCCTCTCCTTTCCCTGGTACCAATTCAACTCCCATAGGTTGCCCTCTATATCAGACCTATAACACTCTCCAATAAAATCACGGATATTTTAATTAAAAATTGATATAGGAAGTGAGAGAAAGAATCAACTGAATTTATAGAATGCTCTGACCCCCTTCAAATATCATAAGTAAAGCAATTTTGCTATCCACATTGGGCTGTAGTTGACTTTGTACTATGTTCTTCCTCCATGTTTCTAAGATAATAAACATGTATACATCTTATCTGTCTTAAAATATTTGATAATTTATATTAATAGTTGAAAAATTTAAAGGTGGTAAGGAAATATATTTTATTATTTTAATAAATTATCTTTTAGAATAGTTTTAGGTTTGCAACAACTGAGTAAATATTACAGAGTTCCCATATCCCCCTCACAGTTTATTAATATCTTGCATTAGTGTAATATATTTGTTACAATTGATGAACCAATACTGATACATTATTATTAACTCAAGTTTACATTTGACTTCACTCTACAAGTTACAGTTCTATGGGTTTTGACAAATGCAGAATGTCATGCATCCACTATTACATTATTATACAGAATATCTTCACTGCCCTGAAATCCCCCTGTGCTCCACCTATTCAACCTTCCCCCTCCTCCCAAAACCCTGGCAACCACTGATCTTTTTACTGTCTGTATAACTTGGTATTTTCCAGAACGTTATATACTTAGAATCGTACCTCGGTAGCCTTTTCAGACTGGTTTCTTTCATTAAGCAATGTGAATTTAAGGTTCCTACATGTCTTTTTGTGGCTTGGCAGCATATTTCTTTTAATCATTAAGATTTCATTGCACAGATATACTACAGTTTGTTTACCCATGCATGTTTCAAAGGACATCTTGGTTGCTTCTAGTGTGGTACAATTATGAATAGAGCTGATATAAACATCCACATGCACATTTTTTAGTGAACCTAAGTTTTTCAGTTTATTTGGGTAAACACCTTGGAATGTGATTGCTGGACCATGTGGTAAGATGATGTTTAGCTTCATAAGAAACACAAACTGGTTTTCAGAGTTTCTGTACCATTTTGTATTTCCATCAGCAAATAATGACAGTTACTGTTGCTCCATACTCACCAGAATTTGGTATTGTCAGTTGTTTTTTTTTTTTACTTTATCTTGCATTTAGCCACTCTAATAGGTGTGAAATGCTGTTTTAAATTATTTTATTTTTTATTATTTGTTTCTCTTCAAAGTTGACAGCCTATTGAAATACTAGCTGTATTCCTGCTAAATTAAAAATAAAACAAGAGCTACATGTCTGTTTTTAAGTAAAATTTTTATAAATCTAGAAATATCCTCAATAAAATTGGTGATAAACTTGATTGAATAGGTATGGAATACAAGAAAACTTTTTCAAATCCACAATATTATGCAACCTGAAATCAGAACAAACTCAATAAATATCATCATCTTGAAAAGAGAGGTTTATATTACTTCTATTATGAAGAACGAGCCAATTTCAACATGAACATAAGAAATAAAAGGAATAAATGCATATAGTTTGAGGTTTTTAGAATTAATTTCAAAGACACTAACATTATTTTTGCTGAGATACAATAAAGGCTTCAGACAGCTATAAAGCACGATTTATTTTTAGTATGCAAAAGGTGCCAGGTAACTTACTAATGGTGTAAATATATTTCTTTATAAATGTCTTCATAAGGAAAGACTTAGAGATGATATAACCTCCATTTTAATAATTTAGGCATTTCTCAAATAAGAACTCACTATATAGACTCACATCACACACTGGAGAAAGAAACAGGAGCTTGATAAGGATTCATGAAAAGAAAGGGCCAAATCCATAACTAGTGTCTTCTTCTCCTGGGGGCATGGGGGGAACAGGATGACATCATGAAAAGAAGATGAATTTTACAGAATAACAGGCTGGTGCATAAGATGCTCAAGAGTTCTGTTGAAGCTTGGAGGTAGTTACCATACACTGCAGGTCGGGGTTTTTAGGAAGGAGATTCTTAGAGCACTTTGAGACAGAATTGAATATGCTGGATGTTTATTAGGCAGTGCTCTTGTGATCAACAACCAAGGAAGAAAAAGGAAAGATGCAAAAACTGAGCAGAGGGAGAAGTAGGGCTGCCAGCCCAACCCAACAGCCCAAGCAAAAACCTGGAAGTTCTAAAGCTGAAATGGACCAAGAGAGTTGCCCTATTTTGAGGAAAATGAGCCAGGACCTTCTACCCTTGCCTTGATCTCCCCTTGGATGGGGAGCAGCCCTCGAAGCTCCTAACTGAAGGCTATCTGCTGACAACACACCTAGCAGTGAGGTCAGCCATCTCTGTGTTCACCACATGATCTTTGCACCTCTATGACCCTTTTCTTCATATAGATTCAAAAGAGGTTCTCCATGATTCAAGTGAGCCTCTTTTTCTGGAGGAATCTTAGAAGAGAAAGTCTAAAGGGACATGCTATAGTCCAGGCCACTGCATCTGGTCTTTAGGCTATAACTGACAATCCACCTCTCCCTAGTATTTTATCTATCCTATATTCCTTTCACCTTCAGGTGTGGTCTTGGTGGCTTACCTGGTTATGTGACCTAGGTCCGCCTTCCTTATAAGTAAGGGCTCTTGGTCACAATGGCCTTCTCAAACCAGGCATGTTGCACTTGTTTATTTACCAGCACAACATGTAAGGAAATGTCAAGAGGAGCTCAAGTAAATCCCACATGCCAAACATATTGTTCCCTGCCCCCACCAGGTAATAGCAGTCCTACCTCTTCATGTAACCAGGCCAGTTACTCACGACAAGTTGCTTGATGATCCCCGTACATAAGAAGACTAAACTACCCACGCAGCTTTATAGTCAAACTAGAGGCCCGGAGCACAAATTCATGAATGGGTGGGGTCCCTCGGCCTGGCCAGCAATTGGGGCCAATCAGGAGGGCCAGCTAGCCAGGGGGAAGGACCACAGGAGGTTGGTTGGCCAGTGCGGGGAGGGACCGCAGGAGGTTGGCCAGCCAGGCCCCCCTCATCAGGGCCAATGGGGGCTGGCCGACCAGATGGAGGGACTGAGGGAGATTGGCCTGCCAGTGGGGGGCAGGGACCACGGAAATTTGGCCGGCTGAAGAACGTCGGCTTTGGGAGCACACTGACCACCAGGGGGCATCTCCTGTGTTGAGTGTCTGCCCCCTGGTGGTCAGTGCACATCATAGCAACCAGTCAACCAGTCATTCAGTCATTTGGTCTCTTAGGCTTTTATATATAGAGATAAGCTTATTGATGTGTCTTCTGACTGGAGAGGTCTCCCTTTGGGAACAGGAATTTTTACCCTACAGAGACTTGCAAACATGGAATAACCAAATCCCCCCATTGCATCATTGGGGGGATTGATGATAAGTGAAACCAAGTCTGCTTCTAGTCTTTGTTTTTCAAACCCATGTGCTCTCTGAATGTTTGGGGCACAGCACCATTTGATTCAAGGCATATACAGCATACTGAAGGATAGTGCCCTGTTTTCAAAGTGTTGATTATGAGCTGGCGTATGCACTGTGCCCTTAGTTGACTATTTTACCACTTTATAAAGTCAGTAGATTCTGGGTGATAGAAATTGTGATATAAACTGCAAATCCAATGGTAATAACCACATTATTTTTCTGTAAAGTGAGAAACAAGATTACATGGGATCCAGTGCTGGTAAATAAACATTCTCTAAGACCTTGGGTAGCAATCCTGGTTGAGGCCGTGCAGGCAGGCAAGACAAATTTATGCACAGAATGTGTCTGTTTCTCTTAGAATGGATGTCTGTTTACTCCCAGTTGAAAGGGACCCAAAGTAGTCAACTTGCCAGCAAGTGATCAGTCGTACTCCTTGAGAAATGTACCATATTGAGAGATCAGCATTAGTTTTTGTTGCTGGCAATTTGGACATTTGGCTACATCCGCCTTGATAAATGAGAGCCCACCCCTTCTTGTGGACCCACAAGGAGTCTTTATAGTCACTATAGTGACTAAGAAATGCTCACTTTGTGCCTTCTCTCATTCATCCACCTGTGTTCTCTATCTCGGACCTCCTTGTTCCTTATCCTCTAGCCTTTCTTTTTTTTCTTTTTCTTTTTTATAGTCTTTTATAAATTTACTTTTTTAATTGTTTACAATATTAAAGACACCTCCCATTATCTCCCTTTTTACCCCCCTCCACCCAACCCTCACCCCACCACAGGCCTTCCCCATATTGTTGTCTGTGTCCATGGGTTAAGCATATGTGTTCTTTAGTTAATCTCTTCCTGCCCCCCACCCTGAGATTTGCTATTCTGTCCCATGCATCCATACGTCTGGCCTTATTTTGTTCTTCAATTTATTTTGTTCATTTGAGTCCACATATAAGTGAGATCATGTGGTATTTGTCTTTCCCTAACTGTCCTCTAGTCTTTCTTCTTTCAGGTCCATGACATGCCATCTCTGAATGTAAATTTGGACAAGTGGATAATAGCATCACTTAAAACCCTGCCCATTGGGATATCTGTCCCTCTTGGCTGACTTTCAAGACCACTTCTGAGTAAAGTTGTAATACAGTTACTACCCATTTTTCCTTGTCCCTGCATACCAATCTGACTCGCCATAAACCAAAAGTCTGGTTTCACCTTCTTCTATCAGCTGGTCATATAAGGTCTTCATACTGCACTAGGTATAAACTAAGTGTGGGTGCTGGTCCTACAGTGGTAGATGATAAGAGCCTTGACTACCTGCTCATAACCTTGTTTGTCCTTGCTGATGCTGTTCATTAGTGATCTTAGATGAACCACTTCATCTATGATGGCTTATTGCTGGGTCCATTGGTAGGTCAAAGATAATCTAGTTTGTAATGGGCAGTTCTGAATGCATAGTCACTTAATATCCCATGATCAAATTTAAAAGTTTGTAACCTTGGCCGGTTTGGCTCAGTGGATAGAGCGTCAGCCTGCGGACTAAAGGGTTCCAGGTTCTATTCGATTCTGGCCAAGGGCATATGCTTGAGTTGTGGGCTCGATTCCCCCCAGTAGGGAGCATGAAGGAGGCAGCCAATCAATGATACTATCTCATCATTGATGTTTCTATCTCTCTATCTCCCTTCCTCTCTGAAATCAATAAAAAAATTTTTAAATTAAACCATAATGCAGGCTCAACAGCCTCAGATAACTCTATTAAAAGGTCTGAAGCTAGAAGGTTCATCAGAGTAGTGCTTCGTTAGACTGATATGACTAGTCTTTTGAAGGAGATGATAGCTGAAAACTTCTGCTAACACTCCCAATAACTAAAGATATCTGGATATCACATATCCATACTCATCTCACCATGACAAGGAGGCAGATACTTTGGGTCGGTTGGAAAGAAGTAATTAAACTTATCTCTAATTCCATAAACATAATTATTGAGCTCCCAATTGTCAATGCAACCAATTTCAAATTAGTTATAAAAAATAAAATGTTATCAAGTGAATGAGTGATGTGTTACAAAGCAGAAGTAGCCTATGCACATACAAACTAATTTATGACAATAGTGGCACTATAAAGCAGTGGGTAAAATGTCTTTTTATTTGAGATATTTAAATTTTTTAAGATTTTATAATTTTAAAAATATACAAACAGTTAAATTCAATCTTTGTGCATTGAGCAACCAAACTATATAGAGTTGTATAAACAGCACCACAATCATAAAACAAGTTCATCACCCCAAAATATTCCCTCATGCTTTCCCTTTACCCAACCTATCTCCTGGCAACCACTTACCTATTTTCTACCCCTATAGTTTGGCTTTAGTGGTCTAAATGGTAACATATATGTCAAAATATCATATAAATAAAACCATACAGAATGTTGCCTTTTTGTCTGGCTTCTTTCTCTTGGCAAAATGCATTTGAGGCTTATCCATGTTGCTGCACTTATTAATAATTCATTGCCTTTTATTGAAGAGTAATTTTATATTGCACGTATATACCACAGTCTTTTTTTCATTATTTCTTGAAAGACAATTGATTTCTTTCCAGTGTTTGTAGATTATGAATAAAGCTTGTATAAACATTCACATGCATTCTTTTGTGTAAACATAGTTTTCATTTCTCTTGGGGGAAAAACTGTCATTTCAATAAATTATGCTGAATCAATTGGATATCCACAGAAAGAAAAATAACTTTTCTTTTACCATACACAAAATTAATTAGCAGTGAATTGTAGATTTGTAGTGAATTATTCCTTAAGCAGGGTATAAAAATCATTAATTATAAAGAAATACATTATTAAATCAAACAATATGAAAATGAAGAAATTTTGTTTATCAAGGATACCATTAAGGGATTGAAAACAAACAAGTCCCAGAGCAAGAGAAGAAATATGCACACATATGACAGACAGAGGGCTCATATTCAGACTTTACATATTGTTTATATAATCAGCTAGAAAATGTAGACAGCCTAAGGGGTCTGTGATAGGGGGTAATGTGCAAGAGAGCTGAACAGGCAACCTCGCTGTCTTCGGAGTGTGTGCACGTGTACATGTGCACATGTGAATGTAATGCCTAACTGTCCCTCTGTTTTTGTTGAGAAAGAATCTCCTAAAACCTTTCTGTCCTTTTGCTGTCTCCCTAATCCCATTGCAATCCCACTCATTGAGGCAGAGTAGTTAACTAGTTGGTAAATTTGGAAGAAGAGGGAGGTAGGTGTAATCCAGCCATTTCCCCTGTTTTCCTCTCTGGTTTCCCAGACCACACAGAACATGCCTCTTGCTTTTCTCAGCGACAGCATGAGATCAGAGCTGGAGGTGCTCTCCCTACAGTGGGGCTGCTCTGTGCTATGCAGCGCGACCATGATGAACTGGAGAATGTCTGTCTTCTCAGGGGGTTAGGTAGCAAGCCCATTTGGCTCTCGCACTGAACTAAGTCTTTCAACTCAGCCTTTCTCAGTAAAGCAATGGCAATCACGAAGGCCTTTATCTGTCTTGCTGGGTTTTGTTTCATTTTATTTTGTTTTGTTTTAAAATTTCTCACTTGGTCAGAGACAGAATGGAAGAAGGTAGGGAAGAGGGTGCTAGTTATTGAGCATTCTCAAGACTCTTATAACACACATAAACTCTAATATGGAATATGTTCATAAAATTTTATCTAAATAGAAAAAATCCTTTCCCATGAGTTTTCACTTCTCTGTATCTTCATAAGAGGTTCACTGAGGCCTCAGAAAAGGAAGAGGAGAAAAAAGAAAAGAGAAGGAAGATTATGAAACATCAATAATATCTATTTATTATGTGACATGTGTCAGGCACTTAGTGCTTATATATATTACCTGATTTCATCCTCACAACAAACCCATTTTACAGATATGAAAGCTGAAGCTAAGAAAAAGTAAGCAAGTTGCCTAAGACCACAAAGCTTGGTAGACATTTCATCTTCTGAACTTTCATGTCACTTTCTGACTATTGTTTATCCAGCACTTGCCATGTCTTGCCATACGGTACTATCATCTTTTCTACATGTTTCCTGTTTTATGAAATAAGTTATTAGCCTCTTTAAAACATAGATTATTTCTTAATTTATATCTATAGTCTCCACAATGCCCTGGATACAATAGGTACTCAGTAAATTTCTGTTGGTGATGTCATTAAGAGCTCATTAAAAAATGAGACCATAGGACAATTTTAATATTACAAATGTGACCGAACGTGAGACACCAAATTTGAAATTGTTGTGCAACCTTGGTGGATAAAATAGGAAAATTTGCTTCTGTGCCACATAAACTGCAATATAATATATTATATGTAAATAAAACATGTAGTGAAATTTTTAAGGACTTTGAAATTAGGGACTTTGTGTCACTGCTTACTAGCCATGAGACCTTGAACAAGTCCTCAACCCTTTATTCCTTTCATCAGAAAGGAGTAACATCTTCCTGAAAGGATCCTAAGGAGGTAATAAAAGCTTGAGAAAACCAAAAATTGTAATAATATAATACTATCAATTTACTTTAGCTATTTGCTAATACTATATGATATTATGATAAATTATGATATATGATATAACATGCAATATGCTTAGTATGTCATATGCTGTATTGATATAATATTATAGACTGTTATATGACCATTTTATAATATTTATTAATTTTTGTCATAGCCCAGGGTGAGATCTCAATAACTATTAAGTCCTATTTTCTAGACAGAGAAAATGCTGCTCCTGTCACTACTATGAAATTTCTGCTTTTTTCTTCTGTCTTCTTTATTTTCTCCTCTTGCCTGTCACTTCTGTTCCCAGGCATACATCCTGTCAGAACTATGATATATTAATCAACTCCCTGAGGGAAAGTTTTTCCTAGGGCTTTTCTTCTGCCTAATCTTCAAGCTCCGGTGAATCTTTCTTACTTCAACCTTATCCGATTCTTGCTGCAGAGCTGATTAAGGCTACTAGAGCTCATACTGGCAGACTGCGGAGGCGAAAGAGTTCATATTAGGTCTTCCTCAGGCCCATGCAGCAGCCTGAGGAATATAAGTTATATACTTATATACTGCATTCAGTATATAACTGATGAATGCTTATTGGTTATAAGTTAATTTTATCATAGGACAAACTCACCTGTTCATGCCTTCCAAGAGCATTTATGTTTAATAAAATTATGTCTTCCTGAAGGCAAACTCCTAAAAGAACATAATCATACATTGATAGTTTTTGAGGAACACAAAGATCACTATTTAAAATGTATTAAAAAATACAAACTCATGATTTTTAAAAATTCAAATAAGATGTATATTAAATAAATCCAAAAAGGCTTCATGACCCCCACCTCTATCATTGCTAGAAATAATCACTGTTAATTTATTCTTGTGTACCCTTGCAGAAAATAGCTATGCAAACACACATTTGCCATTTTTACACACCCTCATGCTCACTGAACAAACACATTTTCAAATACTAGAAATTGTACATATACATTCTTTTGATTTGGTATTTAATAGATATGATTTTATCACATGCTCACCTAAAAAAATGGCTTTCTTTTGTGACCTAAATGGGAATTTTTAAGTTTCCGTTTTTTAACAGAGTTACTATTAGTTTTGTTGTGAATTCTGGACAGACAACCCCCTTTTCTTTCTCATAAATGAAGTTTAGAGATTAGTGTTCTAGGGCTAAAAAGTGGTTTATGGATTCAGGTTCCTTCTATTTTTTCATTTCACTGTCCTCAATGTGTGGTTTACTTCATATTCTCATATGGCTACTTGGGCTTCAACCATCATGTCTATACTTTAACCATCAGGAAGGAGAAAGGGCAAAGATGTGTACATTCCTCCACTTAAGAATAATTTTTGGAAATTACATACAATTCACCTTGCAACCCATTAGCCAGAATTTAGCTATATGGTCATGTCTAGCTGCAAGGGAAACTGGAATATGTACTCTTTATGTCATGTGGGAGGAGTCATGCAAGGGCATGAAGGCCAGTAGGCGAAGATGATAGGGTGCCATCTTAGAGATATGGCTTTCATATTTCCTGTCTCAGGTCTGATGTCCCAGGAGCTCATGTTGGGACACAGTAGCCTGAATTATCCCACCAAGATGCATACCTAATCAGAGTGCTTCTCTGTTTACACTCTTCAGTCCTTCCCCCCTTACCTAGAAAGTGTAGAGCATGAGCTGAGCTGGCACAGCCAGCCCTCCATGATCTAGGTCCTGTCACTATCTCTGATTTTGCTGCTCCTTCCGTGGCCCTCGGGACTTTATTCTCCAACAGGACCAAATTGCTTGTCACTTTCAAGAGTCAAAGAAGCTTTAAGCATTGCTTCTTCATTGTACTTGTATTTAGTTTTCTATCTCTTTAGTCTCTTTTAATCTATGGCAGTCCTTCGTTCTTCATTCTTTCCTTCTTTTTTATGACCTTAACACTTTTTGTAAGTACTGGTGCAATATTTTTAGAATGTTTTTTTAATTTTGGTTTGTCTAGGTTGTCTCATGATTGTATATATTCAGGGTGACCTAAAAATGTGTACACACCTTTAATAATTATAAAGGCAGTGTTTATTAAAATAAACTGCACTTTCAAAATGTAATGGAATCTATAGACAAAGTGTATATACATTTTTTGGAACACCCTGTATTTTTCTAGTCTCCTTTTTTCTTAATTGAATTTATTAAGGTGACACTGATTCACAAAATCATACAGACTTCAAATACACTACTCAGCCCAGCTGATGTAGCCCAGTGGTTGAGCATCCACCCATGCACCAAGAGATCACCAGTTCGGTTGCAGGCTTGATCCCCAGTAAGGGGCATACAGAGGCAGCTGGTCAATGTTTCTCTCTTATCAATGTTTCTATCTCTTTCTTCTTCTCTCTCTAAAAATCAATAAAAATAATTTTTAAAAAATATACAACTCAACATAACATCATCTGTACACTCCCTTGTGCATCTATTATCCCCAAAGCAAAGTTTCTTTTCCTCTTCATTTATTCCCCCTTTGCCCACCTCTGCCTACATCCACAACCTTTTGCCTCTGGCTATCACCACTCTGTTGTATGTTTGTTTGCTTAATCTTTTTACCTTCTTTTATCCCGTGCCCGCCCCCTCCAACCCATTCCACCTGACAGCTATCAGTCTGTCCCATGTATCCATGCCTCTGTTTCTATTTTGTTTGTCATTTTCTATTGCTCATTAGATTCTATATGGGCTCCCTCTTCATTTTGTTGATATAGTATTTGTTTTTCTCTGACTGGATTATTTCGCTTAGCATAATAATTTCTAGGTCCATCCATGCTGTCACAAAAGGTAAGATTTCCTTATTTTTTATGGCCATATAGTATCCCATTGTGTAAATGTACCACAGCTTTTTTATCCATTCGCCTACTGATGAACACTTTGGCTGTTTTTAGATCTTGGCTATTGAAAATAACATGCAATGCATATGCACATATTGTTTTGAATGTGTGTATGGAATCCCTGGATCAAAAGGCAGTTCCATTTTTAATTTTTTGAGGAAAATCAATACTGTTTTCCATAGTAGTTGCACCACTCTGTATTCCCACCAACAGTGCAGGAGGGTTCCCTTTTCTCCACATACTCACCAGCCCTTATTATTTGTTGAATTTTGATAATGATAATAGCCATTCTGACAGGTGTGAGGTGATAGCTTATTGTGGTTTTAATTTGCATCTCTCTGATGGTTAGTGATATTGTTGTCTTTTTGGTTTTGAGTTGGATAAGTTCTTTAAATATTTTGGGAATTAACCCCATATCAGACTTATCAGTCACAAATATGTCCTCTCATTTACTGTGTTCCCTCTTTATTTTGTTGACAGTTTCTTATGTTGTATAGTTTAATGTAGTCCAATTTGTTTATTTTTACCTTTGTTTCCCTTGTCCAAGGAGATATATCTGCAAAAATATTGCTATGAGAAATACCTGAAATTTTATTGCTTATGTTTTCTTCTAGGATTTTTATAGTTTCAATAGAGACCCAGTGCACGAAATTTGTGCACATGGGGCAGGGGTGTCCCTCAGCCTGGCCTGCACCCTCTCCAATCTGGGACCCCTTGAAGGATGTCCTACTGCCGGTTTACAGGGATTGGGCCTAAACCAGCAGTCAGACATCCCTCTCACAATCCGGGACTGCTGGCTTTAACCGCTCACCTGCCTGCCTGCCTGATTGCCCCTAACCACTCTGCCGGCCGGCCTGCTCGCCCCCAAATGCCCCCCACCAGTCTGATCACCCCCAACTGCCCCCGTGCCAGTGTGCTCAACCCCAACTGCCTCCACTGCCAGCCTGCTCGCCCCCAACTGCCCCCCTGCTGGCCTGCTCACTCCAAACAGCCCTCCCACTGACCTGATCACCCCCAACTGACCCCCACTGATGGCCTGCTCACCCCTAACTGGCCCCGTCTGCTGGTCTGCTCACTCCCAACTGCCCCCCCACTGGCCTGATCACCCACAACTGCCCCCCCACACCAGCCTGATCACCCACAACTGCTGTCCCATCCTGGCCTGATCACCCACAACTGCCCTCCCCTCTTGGCCTCTAACCTCCTCTACCTCAGCCCCGCCACCATGGCTTTGTCCAGAAGAACGTCCGGAAGGTCTCCTGGAAGGTCTCCCAGTCTAATTAGTATATTACCCTTTTATTAGTATAGAGGCCTGGTGCACGGGTGGGGGCTGGCTGGTTTGCCCTGAAGGGTGTCCTGGATCAGGGTGGGGGTTCCCTTGGGGTGTGGGGTGGCCTGGGCGAGGGGCCTGTGGTGGTTTTCAAGCTGGCCATGCCCCCATAGGGTGAGGGTCCCCGCTGGGGGGGTGTGGCCATCCTGGGTGAGGGGCTGAGGGTTGTTTTCAAGCTGGCCACAGCCCCTTGAGGGTTGGGGGTCCCCGCTGGAGTCCCTGGCCAGCCTGGGTGAGGGGCTGATGGCTGTTTGCAGGCTGGCCAAGCCCTCCATCGGGGACCCTCACTCCATGGATAAGGGGCTTTTTTTCTTTCTTTCTTTTTTTTTCAGTGCCGCCTTGAGCACAGGCCAGGGCCAGCTGGAAGCAGATATCTGGGATTTATTTATCTTCTATAATTGAAACTTTGTAGCCTTGAGAGGAGGCCAGGGACAGCCAGGACGGGTGGGAAGCTTGTCTTCCTCCATCATCAGGGGCAACTCAAGCCTCCTGCTCACTCCACCTCCGTGGTGGCTGCCATATTTGTTGGGATATATTTATCTTCTATAATTGAAACTTTGTATCCTTGAGCAGAGGTCAGGGCCGGCCAGGGCAGGCAGGAAGCTTGGCTTCCTCCATTGCCAGGGGCAACCCAAGCCTCCTGCTCACTCCAGCTCCATGGCTGCCGCCATCTTTGTTGGGTTACTTTGCATACTCACTCCTGATTGGCTGTGGGTGTAGCAGAGTGATGGTTAATTTGCATGTTTCTCTTTTATTAGTGTAGATGGTTTACATTTAAGTCTTTTATCCATTTTGAGTGTTTTTTTGTGTATGGTGGTCTAGTTTCAATTGGTGGTCTAGTTTCATTTTTTTGTATGTATCTGGCCAATTTTTCCAATACTGTTTATTAAAGAGACTGTCTTTATCCCATTGTATGTTCTTTCCTCCTTTGTCAAATATTAATTCACCATAAAAAGCTGGGCTTATTTCTGTGCTCTCTATTCTGTTCTATTGATCTATATTCCTGTTCTAATGCCAATATCATGATGTTTTGACTACTATGACCTTGTAGTGTAATTTGATATCAGGTAGTGTGTTACCTCCATCTCTGTTCTTCTTCTCAAGATTGCTGAGGCTATTTGGTGTTTTTGTGGTTACATATAAATTTTTGGAATATTTGTTCTAGATCTGTAAGATATGTCATTTTGTATTTTAATAGGAATTACATTGAATCTGCAGATTGCTTTGGGTAGTATGGATATTTTAATGATGTTAATTCTTCCAATCCATAAACATAATATATGCTTCCACTTATTTGTACCTACCTCAATTTCTTTCTTCAATATCTTATAATTTTCCAAGTAAAGGTCTTTTACCTCCTTGGTTAAATTTATTCCTTAGGTACCTTATTTTTTCCTTGTCACATAGTAAATGTTAGTGTTTTCTTAATTTCTCTTTCTGATAGTTTATTATTGGTGTACAAATATGCTACCAATTTCTGGATACTAATTTTGTATTAGATCTAGTAGCTTTGTTGGTGAAATTTTTAAGATTTTATATATACAATATCATGTCATCAGCAAATAATGATAGTTTTATTTCCTCATTTCCAATTTGACTGCCTTTTATTACTTCTTATCTGATTGCCATGGCTAAGACATCCAGTACTATGTTGAATAAGAATGATGGAAGAGGACATAGCTGCCTTGTTCCTGATCTTAAAGAAAACACGTGTAGTTTTTGCCTCTTGAGTATGATGTCTGTGGGGCTTTCCTATATGGATTTTATTATATTGAGGTATAATCCCTCTATTACCACTTTGCTGAGAGTTTTTATAATAAATGGGTGCTGTATTTTTTATCAAATGCTTTTTCTGCATCCATTGATATGATCATGTAGTTTTATCTTTCATTTTGTTTATGTGATATATTATATTTATTGATTTGCAGATATTGTACCAACCTTGCATCCCCAGAATAAATCCCACCTGATCCTTGTGTATGACTTTTTTAAAAAATATATATATTTTATTGATTTTTTACAGAGAGGAAGGGAGAGGGATAGAGAGTTAGAAACATCAATAAGAGAGAAACATCGATCAGCTGCCTCCTGCAAAACCCGCACTGGGGATGTACCTGCAACCAAGGTACATTCCCTTGTCCAGAATTGAACCTGGGATCCTTCAGTCCTCAGGCTGAAGCTCTATCCACTGACCCAAACCGGTTAGGGCGGTCTATGACCTTTATAAAGAATATATTTTTTTATTGATTTCAGAGAAGAAGGGAGGGAAGAGAGAGATAGAAACATCTATAATGAGAGAGAATCATTGATCAGCTGTCTCCTGCCCACCCCACACTGGGGATCAAGCCTGCAATCTGGGCATGTGTCCTGACCAGGAATTGAACTGTAACCTGGTTCATAGGTTGATGCTCAACCACTGAGCCATGCCAGCCAGGCCTGACCATTTTAATAAATAGCTGGATCTGATTTGCTAATATTTTGTTGAGGACTTTAGCATCTACCTTACTTTTTCATTTTTTGCAATAGTTTGAGAAGAATTAATGTTAATTCTTTGAATGTTAACATTCACCTCTGACGCCCTTCAATCCAGAACTTTTGTTTAGTGGGAGGTTTTTGTTTTGTTTTGTTTTTGTTTATTACTGCTTTGGTGTCCTTAGTTTTAATTGGTCTATTCAGATTTTCTGATTCTTCCTGATTCAGTTTTGGAAGATTATATGTTTCTAGGAATTTAATCCATTTTGCCCAAATTGTCTAATTTATTGGCATATAGTTGTTCATGGTATTTTCTTATAATTGTTTGTACTTTGGGGGTATCAGTTGTTACTTCTCTTTCATTTCTGATTTTATTTATTTGAGCCCCGTCTCTTTTTCTTGATGAGTCTGATTATAGATTGATCAATATTGTTTACCTTTCCTTGTTGCTGCCCTTCTTACCAATCTCTATGTGGCTTCTTCTCTAAACCCTTGGTTATAATATTTTAGTTCACTTAGCCTTCAGTGGTTACTCAGGTTGATTGTTCTATAATTTAGTTGTCAATCTAGTTTGGCATTGGGAACAGGTTAATATAGTTTCCACTTGCTCCGTGGCCATCCTGGAATCCATATGAATTTTTTTAATATATATAGAATCTACTACTCATACTGTTCTATGCCATATTTAAATGTCTCTAAAGTAATAATCATAATTATAATAGTTGTATTTGGACACAGAATCTACATTATTTATTTCAGTTTTATTCATAGTATTCCATGGAATGGGCATTCCATAACTTATTGTGGAATTTTTCTGTTTATGAACACTTTGAATTCCCTGTGTGTGTGTGTGTGTGTGTGTGTGTGTGAGAGAGAGAGAGATTACAAACAGTACAGTGCTGCTCTCAATGTGGTTTGTGTCTTTTACTGCCTGCTTGGGTCAACATTAATATATCCATAGGTAGCATACAAAAAAGGGGCATAATCCATTTAAAGTGAAAATAGTTGTGTATTTAATAGGCATAGTTCCCCCAAAATTGACTGGTTTACACTCCAAAAAATAGTGTATGAGAGTAACAATCTTACTATTGAAAAAAAAGGCATATTTTGTATTGTTATTTTCCCTTCCAAGCCTCTTTTTTTAATTTTTTTTGTCTTTATTGATTAAGGTATTACATATGTGTCTTTATCCCCCCATTGCCCCACCACTCATGCGTCACCCCCCTGGTGTCTGTGTCCATTGGTTAGGCTTATATGCATGCATACAAGTCCTTTGGTTGATCGCCCCCCTCCCCTACCTTCCCTCTGAGGTTTGATGGTCTGATAGATGCTTCTCTGTCTCTGGATCTGTTTTTGTTCATCAGTTTATGTTGTTCATTATGTTCCACAAATGAGTGAGATCATGTGATATTTATCTTCCTCTGACTGGCTTATTTCGTTTAGCATAATGCTCTCCAGTTCCATTCATGCTGTTGTAAATGGTAAGAATTCCTTCTTTTTTTCCATAGCGTAGTATTCCTTTGTGTAGATGTACCACAATTTTTTATTAAAAAAATTATGGAAATTTATTTATTTACTTTAATATATTTCATTGATTGTTTACAGAGAGGAAGGGAGAGGGATAGAGAATTAGAAACATCAATGAGAAATATCGATTAGCTGCCTCCTGCACACCTCCTACTGGGGATGTGCCCGCATCCAAGGTACATGCCCTTGACCGGAATTGAACCTGGGACCCTTCAGTCCACAGGCAGATGCTCTAACCACTGAGCAAAACCTGTTAGGGCTGTACCACAGGTTTTTAATTCACTCATCTGCTGATGGGCACTTAGGCTGTTTCCAAATCTTAGCTATGGTGAATTGTGCCACTATGAACATAAGGGTGCATATATCCTTTCTGATTGGTTTTCTAGTTTCTTGGGATATATTCCTAGAAGTGGGATCAATGGGTCAAACGGGAGTTGCATTTTTAGTTTTTTGAGGAAACTCCATACTGTTCTCCACAGTGGCTGCACCAGTCTGCATTCCCACCAGCAGTGCACGAGGGTTCCTTTTTCTCCACATCCTCCCCAGCACTTGTCATTTGTTGATTTGTTGATGATAGCCTTTCTGACAGGTGTGAGATGGTATCTCATTGTTGTTTTGATTTGCATCTCTCGGGTGATTAGTGACTTTGAGCATGTTTTCATATGTCTCTTGGCCTTCTTTATGTCCTCTTTTGAAAAGTATCTATTTAGATCCATTGCCCATTTTTTAGATTGGATTGTTTATATTCCTTTTGTTAAGTTGTATGAGTTCCCTGTAAATGTTGGAGATTAAACCCTTATCGGAGATATCATTGGCAAATATGTTCTCCCATGCAGTGGGTTTTCTTGTGTTTTGTTGATGGTTTCTTTTGCTGTACAGAAGCTTTTTATGTTGATGTAGTCCCATTTGTTTATTTTCTCTTTAGTTTTCATTGCCTTAGGAGCGGTATCGGTGAAGATATTGCTTCGGCATATGTCTGAGATTTTGCTGCCTGTGGATTCTTCTAATATTTTTATAGTTTCCTGTCTTATGTTTAAGTCCTTTATCCATTTTGAGTTTATTTTTGTGCTTGGTGTAAGTTGGTGGTCTAGGTTCTTTCTTTTCTTTCCTTTTTTTTTTTTTTTTTTTTTTGGTGCATGTATTTGTCCAATATTCCCATCATTTATTGAAGAGACTGTCTTGACTCCATTGTATGTTCTTGCCTCCTTTGTCAAATATTAATTGAGCATAGTGGTTTGGGTCGATTTCTGGGTTCTATATTCTATTCCATTAGTCTTTATGTCTGTTCTTATGCCAGTACCAGTCAGTTTTGAGAACAGTGGCTTTGTAATACAGCTTGATATCTGGTATTGAGATCCCTCTTACTTTTTTTTTCTTTATTAAGATTGCTGCAGCTATTTGGGGTCTTTTATTATTCCAGATGAATTTTTGGAGAGTTCATTCTAGGTCTGTGAAATATGCTGTTGGTATTTTAATGGGGAGTGCATTGAATCTATAGATTGCTTTGGGTAGTATGGACATTTTAATGATGTTGATTCTACCAATCCATGAACAAGGTATGTTCTTCCATCTGTTTATGTCTTCCTCTATCTCTTTTTTCAGTGTCCTGTAGTTTTCCGAGTACAGGTCTTTTATCTCCTTAGTTAAGTTTATTCCTAGGTATCTTAATTTTTTTGGTGTGATGGTAAATGAGATTGTTTTTTTAATCTCTCTTTCTGAAGGTTCACTATTTGTGTATAAAAATGCCATAGATTTCCTGGCGTTAATTTTGTATCCTGCTACATTGCCAAATTCATTTATTAAGTCTAATAATTTTTTATGGAGTCTTTAGGATTTTCTATGTACAGTATCATGTCATCTGCTAATAACAACAGTTTTACATCTTCTTTTCCAATTTGGATACCTTTTATTTCTTCTTCTTGTCTAATTGTTATGGCTAGCACTTCCAGAATTATGTCGAACAGGAGTATTAAAAGTGGGCATCCTGTTTCATTCTTGCTCTTAGGTAAAATGGTGTTAGTTTTTGCCCATTGAGTGTGAAGTTGGCTGTAAGTTTGTCAGCCTTCTATGACTCTTTTAATCAATAAAGCTGATCATTTCTTTACTGCTTTTACATTATGTTAATGGTATATAAATGCAACTGTACTTTACATTCCCCATTTCTTTCTGCCATAAAACATGCCCTTTTAAATGGTGGCAATCTTGTGTGAAAGGAGATTGCTTAACACACTATTATTCTAGTAATAGTTTTCTGATATTTTGCTTCAGAATCCATTTTGCACTCTAAAAATTGAGACCCTTTGCCCAGCCTGTGTGGCTCAGTGGTTGTGCATCAACATATGAACCAGAAGGTCACAGTTCTATTCGCAGTTGGTGCACATGCTCAGGTTGCAGGGTCTATCCCCAGTAGGTGGTGTGCAGGAGGCAGCCAATCAATGATTGTTTCTCATAATTAATGTTTCTATCTCTCTCTCCCTCTTCCTTCCTCTCTGAAATCAATATAAAATATATTTTTTTTAATTATGACTTAGTAGTATTCCAAAAGAAGTCTTTAACCTTGAGTACCTGAAAAAGTCTTAGGGAAGGGTAGTTGGACCACACTCTGGGAACCACTTTGTTAGAACAAGAATTTCTGCCTATAAAAACAAGCAAAATTATCCTGTTTGATTTTTATGTTCTTTGAGCTTGGATGCTCAGGCTTCAGAAATAAACTAATCACTAGTGATATTGTCACAAACAGCCTATGTAATGAGGAGGAAAACACCAGCAAGGATTGATTAGTTAGAGTGATGTTTTTTTTCCCTTTGACTTGATAGTTATGAAAAAAACAACACTCTGATATGGAATATTTATTCTAGAAAATTTTAAGACTTAGTAAGTATCAAAATTGAAGCTAACACTACTTACATTTTATTATTTTTGTATCTTCAATTATGTCTTGTGATATGATCTGATATTGATTGTGCCAGGGCTTAATTAATTATATTAATTATTTTCCACTGACACTAATGATAGAAGTTCAATTTCTGCATGAAGATATGAGCTAACAAGCTTTTGCACAACTTTCTCCCGGGATTTGTTTCATCTGTTTTTCTATTGAAATTTAGAGCTTGTGCCATTGTTTTTTCTTTTATCATCTTAATTTATTATATAGACATATAATTTTACACACATCTATAAATGTGACTTCATACATGTGTATTTCTCCTTTTGTTTGCCCCCTCCAACTTTCCCTCCCCTTAGTCTATTCATGTAATGTACATCCCTAACAACTCTGAGTAACCCATATTAGCAAACTAGTATATATTCTTCATATACATTTCCTTGCTTCCATAATAATACACCTACGAATACACATTAATGTAAACATACATTTAAAGTTCAACTAGCCCTAGCCAGTGTACCTCAGTTGGTTGAGTGTCATCCCATGCACCAAGAGGTCACAGGTTTGATTATGGGTCAAGGTACATGTACAGCAGGCTCAATCCCTGCTAGGGGGCATGCATGAGGTAGCAGATCAATGTTTCTCTCACACATCAATGTTTCTCTTTCTTTCTTTCTCTCTCTCTCTAAAATCAATAAAAAAATATTTTAAAAAATTAAAGTACAACTAACTTTTTTAGAAATATGTAATCATAACATATACATTTTTCTGTGTCTGATTTTTTCACTCAATAATTATCTATGGGGAATACCAACAAAAAAGTATAGTTTTAATTCATTATGTATGGCATTTCAAAATGTATTCAACCATTCACTCTCTCACTAAGGGTAGTGGGTGAGGAATATTTAGACAAGAATAAGATTCTATACTCTTCACATTCTTGGCTTGGGCTGTAATTTCATAGGTACTTATTCTATATAATAAAAAGCTAATATGCAAATTGACCAAATGGTGAAATGATCAGTTGCTATGATGTGCACTGACCACCAGGGGGCAGACACTCAATGCAGGAGTTGCCCCCTGGTGGTCAGTGCACTTCCACAAGGGGAGTGCCACTCAGCCCGAAGCCAGGCTCACCTCTGGCAAGCTCAGCCTCAGTGGCAGGAGCCTCTCCAGCCTCTGTGGCAGCGCTAAGGATGTCCGACTGCATGAGGGGGCACAGTCTGGGCTGAGGGACCCCGCCCCTAGTACATGAATGTCATGCACCAGGCCTCTAGTTATCCTAATGTATATAAAGAACTAGGTGGCCTCACGACCTAACGGGTGACCAGTCACCATGAAGTGCATGAAGCACCTCTCGGTACCCCCTCTCCCCCTGCCCCTGAGCCGCTCACCATGAAGCGGGGGCTGGTGGCGGGGCAGGACTGGGGACTGCTGAGCAGTGGTGGCCATGAGCTTAGCAGAGCAGTCACCCAGGCGGCAGCAAGTTTCATGAAGCAGTCTCAGGGCGGGGGAGTTTTGCGAGCATCCAGCAGCAAGCTTTGCGGGGTGGCAGCAAGTTTTATGGAGCAGTCAAGGGGCGGGGGGAGCCTCGCAGAGCAGTCGAGGAGCCACGAGCATCATGGAGTGTCCCCGGGCGGGGAGCTTCACGTAGCATCGCAGGGTGGCAGAGGCCATGCGACGGAGGCCAAGCTAGGTCTAGGGACCCTAACCACGCGCTATTTCGTGGGCGCTGGGCCTCTAGTATTATAAATAAGTATATGATATTGAGCAAATGATTAAATGAAAGAGTCATGTGTGAAATTAATGATGACAGTATGTACGATCCAAGTCCGAAGGAAAGGAAATCAATTCCTTTAAACTAAATTTTACTGGGATGCTCCTCTATTACTTTTTTCACAGCACTAGTTATCGATTCTTATGTAGAGACTATTGTATTTTATTTCTAATGCTCTGTCTTGTGTTTTCATATGTAACAGACAAGTCCTCCTTCATTATTCTTATTCAATACAGTTTTTCACAGTACTGTGCTTTCTGTGAAACATGTATGTCAGAAATGTTTCCTTAATCTGCACGGTTCTTCAGTTACCATGAAACTGTGCAAAGTGAGGGCACAGTCTGATAAATACCGGTTTTAGTTAACACCAAACCACACAAAGTGGAGACTGCCTGTATTATTCTGTCTTTCATCTGTGCATTTTGTTAAATAAATTTAGAAATATGTCAAGTTTTTAAAAAATTGAATTTTTAAATAGCACTCAAATATTAATTAGGGGATGATAGTCATATTTGTAATATTCCAGAAAAACTATTATAACAAAACATTAAAGATGCTAGCTTTATATTATATACTATATAAAATAAAAATACATAACAGAATATTTAAGGCTCTGTCAGATATGAAACTTCCATCAGATGGAATTAGAAGTTATACCTCATTAATACATGCAAGCTTCTTCTAGATTCCTGGGAAGAGCCAGCCTCTAATGCTGATGGTTTGATCAACAAGCATCTGAACTGCTTTGGAATATCTTAGAGCACAGGAACAGATTTCCAGTAATAGATCTTGATATGTGAGGCACAATGGACTCTATGACAAAAATATCCAAGTAAAAACTAAGTCAGAGAGTGTATAAGTAGAGCAGAAGAACTTGAGTTTGGAAAGAGCAATAATGTTTTCAGGGAGAACATGAGAGTAGGCCTCACAATCCCCTGACACTGCCCTTTGGGAGGCCCATTTGCTCTAAGAAAGAGAATGATGTAGACTAAAGGAAGAATCTACCAGGGGCCCAACTACCTGCTATGAGAAAACATTTGAAACAACTGGTCATGTAAAAGAATGACATTTGTTTTTGATGGGCACATGAAACATGGATACTATCTGTGGCAGTACTGGCAATTACATGAACAACAACTCTTGAGCAACAGAGGTCAGGGATGACCAGAGGAATGACCAAGGGAACAGAAGGACTGCACAACCATAAGAAGTAGCTCTGTTCATGTCAGAACGTTGCCTCTTCAAAAACTCCTAGAAGAAATTACTCAGGAAAATTGCAATGAGGAAATAAAAAACTGGACTTCCTGTGAATCAAGAAATAATATATTCAGAGATTTGAAATTTGAGGTATTGCTATAGATATGGAGTGGCCAGGAAGCATATGGGTAATGAAAAATTCCACAGCTTTCCTAGATGTGATATGATAATATTGTGCTATATTAAAGTGTTTTTATTCCTCTGCCTTATTTCTTTCCAGTGGTTCTTAACCAGTGGCAATTTTTTCTTTAGTGAACATCTTGCAATGTCAGGAGACACTTTTGATTGTCACAATTGAGCATGGGTGCTACAGGAATCTAGTGGGGAGAGGCCAGTGATGCTGCTGTACATTTTAGAATACAGAGGATAGTCCTTCATAACAAATCATCCAACCCAAAATGTCATTAGTACCAAGGTTGAGGAGCCCAGTTTAAGACATTCCCCATTGTCCCAACCTCCTGAGTGTAAATCTAGAATTAATGTCAATATGACACTTTAAAAGGATGTTCTGTAAATAGTCAAGCATGAAATAGTCTTTTGCTTATTTTATATATATCTGTATATACTTATATACACCACTTTGCACCAATACTTCTTCATCCTTTTGAGTATATGTGTATCACTACCCTGGGTTAATTAATGACAGTTATATATTATCTTTAAAAATGTAGCCATCAATCAACGCTTGCAAACAAAGCATATAAAAAATAAATTGGTTGCAATTATAGCTTCTGTGGTCTCTTGGCATACATCTGTAATGCTGATTTAGTACATCTGATAAGTGTTTCCCCAAGTGCATCTCTAGCAACATTAGAAATAATAGCTGAAAGAAATGGGTTTTTTTTTTCCATTGCAGTAACTATAGCTGGAGAGTATTTTAAATCAAAATTTTTGCTATGATATTTGTAATGTTCTTTGATTTGTACATTTCTCTGTGACATGCCATGCTGAAAAGTTGTAACATAGAGGCATGCCATTCTAAATAGTGTTGTTGGGGTCTGGGGTTTTTTTAGTTGTTCTAAAGCTGAAATTAATGAAGGGAAGTAAATAGCTGTCAAAAGAAGCTGCCTAAGATATTTGGTGTATTTATCCAATGTTATAGAACCATTGCCCATTGCGTATCAATATTTATACATAGCTATTTTGGTTTAAGCTTTGTGAGAACAGCATGTTGTAACCTCTCAGTTATCTTTATAAGAGAGGAAGCATCATAGTTTACTCTTAAGAGAAAAGGATAATTTGAAGGAAGGTCAAGAGGGTGACCTTGAAGTGTTTTTGTTCATGCATCAAGACTCTTTTCATGCATAAGTGTGCCAAGGGAATCATCAAGGTAGTTGTTTCTGTCTTTCTTGAGTGCTGGATGTTATTACCCAAATCAAGCACATTAAACACATTGTGAAGGTGATTGGAAAGGAAATCTTAAGCAGATTTTTAAAGACATTTTTAACTTGGTAGTCAATGTAATAGAAAATCATGTTTTTTTGAAGAGCAATAGATGGTCAGTATCAATTATTTGCCAGAATGTAAGTTGAAAAGAATATCTCTTGTGATATGTACTTATTTTGAAAATAATTTTGTTTTTGAAAAATAAAAATTATTTTACAATGAAATGATGTCAAAGAATTTCAAGGCTTGCTGAAATTTAGGGCAGAAATGCAACAGTTTTTGAGTGGATAATAAAAAACTTTTGGCTTAAATGACAGAGCAAAATAAAAGAGAAGAGTAACTCATGTGCTTGGAAAAATAAATGCCTTTAATCTTATCTAGATATCCAGAAATTATTTGGAACAATATCAAGTTAATCATTCTGTTTACAGGAAAATGATGTTTTAAGTGCAAGGGAATATTTTTTCTTCTGAATAAAATTCAAGATAAGAGAACAATCTTTCTTTTGTACTGCACTGGAGAATTGGAACAAGGAAAGTATATGTCCATTAAAAATTAAGAGTTTTACTTTCTGAGCAAAATAAACAAACATGATGCTATTGGTTTTTCTAAAGTTTGTTCTCTTAGTGACTTGAGATTTCAAAATGTACCATAAACATTTGACTTTTCCCTGGGATTCTGGCCAGTATTCACACTCTTTCCTACTGTTGTTAAATCTCATAAAAGAGTACAAACTAAAAGTATTAAATTTGTTCCCATTTTGTCATTGTTAAGACCATTAATTAATAGCTGATTTTATAACTAGTCATGGCCTTTAGAAATTAGTTACTGTCTTCTATCATGGGCTACTCAGAAACAATTATACTTACAAATAAAGTAACTTGTTTGTAAAAATAAGAACAAATTCTACTCAACATAATCCTGTTTTTATTTCCAAGCAACCTGTACAAATAGTACTGGATGTATGCAGAATGAATGGCTAATAGAAATTTTACAGTTGTATTACCTTGTAGGTTTCACAAAACTTTAAGACATAGGTTATTCAATCTCACAATCTTTGTTTTAGACAAGATGAATATCAGGCCTATTTATGGATGAGAAAACTAAGGTTCAGATCTTTTGCATGAATTGCTAAAGGTTACAGAGTTAGCAAGTGATAGGGCCAATAAAAAAACTAATGTCTTCTGTACTGAAGGAAGGAATCTACTTTCCAAATGAAAGTTCAAGTGTTTTTAGTAGAGAATAATAGCATCTAGAGCTTCTACAATTTTACATCCACAATTTCAACCTAATGAGTCTACTTTAATAAATCGAAGTAATTATAATTTAATCTAATACAAATTTACTTATCATGATAAAAAAGAGGACCAATATATAAGAAATAGCCCTAGCTGGTTTGGCTCAGTGGATAGAGCATCAGCCTGCAGACTACAGGGTCCCGGGGTTGATTCTGGTCGGGGGTACATGCCAGGTTGCAGGCTCAATCCCCAATGGGGCATGGGAGGAAGTGTGCAGGAGGCAGCCAATCGATGGATCAATGATTCTTTCTCATCATTGATGTTTCTATCTCTCTCTCCCTCTCCTTTCTTCTCTGAAATAAATAAAAATATATTTTTAAAAAAAGACAACCATAGGCAAAAGAAAGAGACCAACAGATGATTTAGATAGTCTTTAAATAACTATACTGTGTGCAATAAAATAGAGAAACACATGAAGAATGTCAGCAGAGATTTAGAATTTATTTAAAAAGTCAGTTCTATAACTGTGCTAATCTGTTAACCACTAGCTTTTTGTGGTTTTTAAATTCAAATTTCTTGAAGCTAAATAATATTGAAAATTAGTTCCTTGGTCCAATTGGCCAAGTTTCTTTTTTTTTTTTTTTTAAATATATTTTATTGATTTTTTACAGAGAGGAAGAGAGAGGGATAGAGAGTCAGAAACATCGATGAGAAAGAAACATCGATCAGCTGCCTCTTGCACACCCGCTACTGGGGATGTGCCTGCAACCAAGGTACATGCCCTTGACCAGAATCGACCTTGGGACCCTTGAGTCCGCAGGCCGACGCTCTATCCACTGAGCCAAACCGGTTTCGGCAAATTGGCCACGTTTCAAGAGCTCAAAGTTACATACAGTAGTGGCTACCATATTAAACAGTACAGACTACATTTCCATCATCCCAGAAAGTTCTATTGGGCAGCACTGCTCTAGAAATAGAAATTATAATAATTGAAATTAAGAAATCAATAAATGGGTTTAAATAAAACTAAACAAAGCAAAACAGCAGATTAATAAACTAAAAAAGATTAATTAGAAAACATCCAAATTTGTAATAGCAGAGTAATAAACTTGACATATCCACTGCCCTACAAAACAGCTATTTAACTGCAGAAAATTATTTTAAAAAATAATTTGGCTTCTGGGTATTGTCCTAAGGGCATAAATAAAGCAGAGAAATAGTCTCTCAAAAAATATACTAAATTTCAGTAAGAACAGTGAGAGTCTGTACAATTTGAACCTTTCCCCACATTCAGCTCCAAGTTATGGAATCTTACACTGGGTACATGCAACTAAGATGTCCAGGGTTCCCTCTCCCTCCGGCTCTGAAACTATAGTTTCAGTAGTGTTTTTCATACCTCCTAATTCCATGTAGCCAACTACATTCTAGGTGGAAAGAACTAAGGAAACAAAAACTCTCTTTTTTTAAAAAAAATATATTTTATTGATTTTTCACAGAGAGGAAGGGAGAGGGATAGAGAGCTAGAAAACATCGATGAGAGAGATACATCGACCAGCTGCCTCCTGCACACCCCTCACTGGGGATGTGCCTGCAACCAATGTACATGCCCTTGACCGGAATTGAACCTGGGACCTTTCAGTCCGCAGACCGATGCTCTATCCACTGAGCCAAACTGGCTTCGGCCAAAAACTCTCTTTACTCATCTGACCCCTACTTGTATGAAAGAAGCTCTAATTGAGGCATAAAAAGTGCAGGAATACTGGGGCCCTGACCTTAGTTCACCTATAGCAGTGGTCGGCAAACTGTGGCTCATGAGCCACATGCGGATCTTTGGCCCCTTGAGCGTTCTAACGCCACTTCTTCAAAATAGACTCGCCCAGGCTGAAAACCGACTTCTGCGCATGGGCCCCGAAGTTTCAATCGCACTGTACGTGCGTGCCCGCACGTGGTATTTTGTGGAAGAGCCACACTCAAGGGGCCAAAGAGCCTCGTGTGGCTCACGAGCCGCGGTTTGCTGACCACTGACCTATAGAATAAAGATTCCATATCCAATGGTCAAGCCAGGAAGACAGAAGCTAACCTCCCTCCTAGTGTTCCCTTGTAGAACTGAAGTGTGAGTCCAGGAGACATCAGCCTCTGTCCCCACCTCCAGCTACTGTGAAAAGGTAGAAGAGAAGGCTATAAGGGAAATACACTTATTTAGAACAGAGCATGGGAATTTCATGGGTAGGGGTCATGCACAAAGATGTGCCTTCTCAAGTGTGATCAGATAGGGAACAACCAAGCTACCAGACCCTGACTGAACATGCAGAAAAAACTATAAACTCCTTAAACTATGACACAGCCTCCAGGCCAGGCATACAAATTCAATAGCAAAGGATAAAAATCTAACTGATTAAGATGACTAAAGTACAGCCCTTGATCAATACATGAATTACACTGACACAGGGACTGTAGCTGCTAAAAGACCAAAAAAAAAAAAAAAAAAAAAAATGTGAGCAAAGATATAAAAGGCTACATACAACAGAGGGAAATAGAGTTCAGAGAATAAGTTCAGTAAACTCACTAAGCACATAAGCAAATGGTCAAAAAAATAAAAATGACAGTAACATTACCTCCAGGGGGAATCAGTAGCCAGTGTTACTACAATATATTAGCTAAAATGTCCACTTTTAAATAAAAAATATTACATGGCATATAAAGATACAGAAAATGTAACCCACTTACAGTTTTGTTTTTTAATGGCTGACAATAAAAATGCTTTTGAGAGGGCCAGTTGTTAGATTTAACAGATTAGCAGTTATAACTACGTTCAAAAAACTAAAGGAAACCATGTCTAAAAGTTAAAGAAGGTATGATGAAAATGTTTTATCAAATAGAAAATATAAACAAAAAGACAGAAGATATAATAAAAGAACCAAATGGAAATTTCATAGTTGAATATAAAAACAACAAAAATGAGAAATTCAGACAGGGATTAACCAGTAGATTTGAGCTTGTAGCAAAAATAAGTGAACTTAACTAAAGATCAATAGAAATTATACAATCTGAAAAAGAAAAAAAAAAAAAGAGAAAAAAAGAAAGAAGCAAAAAATAATAAAACTTCAGAGAAATGTGAGACACCATTAAATGCACCAACATATGCATAATGAGAGTGCCAGAAAAAGAGAAAAAAAATGAGAAAGGTGCACAAAAATAGTTAAAGAAATAATAGCTATAAAACTTCCCATATTTGATGAAAAAACATTAATCTATACATCCAAAAAGTTAAACAAAGTCCAAACAGGAAAAAAGCAAGGAGACCCATACCTAGATATTCATAATTAAAATGTTGGGATAAAAAGGAAATTCTGAAAGTAATGAGAAAAATGACTAATTTTGTACAAGAAAAACCCAATATGATTAACAGCTGACTTATCATAAACTTTAAAAGCTAATGGATATGAATGTCATAATGATACTGCTAAAAGTAAAAAACAAAAAAAAAAAAACAACCATCAACCAAGAATTTTAGATCAAGCAAAATTATCTTTCAAAAATGAAAGTTGATTTTGTGGTTTTTTTGGGGAGTCAAGATAGCAGAGTAGGTAAATGCTGTGTTCCCTCCTTCCATGACCACATAAAAATTACCACAAGTTCTAAATTTTAGAACAAACAGCACTGAGAAATGTCTGAAAGTCTAGTTGAACAATAGTCTTATAAGTAAGGATATATAAAAGAAGCCATTGTCTTTTATTTGTATGGCTTAGGTTACATTATGTTCCCTGACTCTTCATAAATTTGGGGACACCTTAGCCACTATGACCACTTACTTGGTTGATTATGCATTGGGAAAAAGGGAATTCCACACAGTTCAAGGACAGTTGGTCCTAGAATTGGAGTTGATATTCGTATCTTAAAAATTGAAGCATTATCAAGGTCTCATTGTTAGAGTAAGGACATATGAGAGGTGGTTACAGAGTCCTGGTTGAAGTCTGATGTACACTGAGCCTAATGAGTCCACAGACATACCCAGTTCTATAGTTTCTGAATGTATAATTAGGATAAACATACTTGGAAGTTGAATTTATGCCTACATTAGAGTTAGTCCACATTAGCCATTGAGGTAAAATCTGGCAAGGAGAGGAGCCTAATGGAAGCCTCTGACATTACATCTCTATCCCAGCGAAGATAAATTAATTAAATCTGGCTATATGTCACCAGATGGCAGATATGGGCCCTATGTTATCCCTTACAGAAATTGGAAAGGCCCTGGAGAATGATTTTAGACTATAGCAAGCTGAACTAAGTAGTAGCCCTAATCACAGTTACCATGTCAGGCATGGTATTTTTATTACAGTAAAATACTATGACCTCATATGAACCTATGGCCTAAATTGTGTCCCTCATCCCAAAGTCATGTTTAAGTCCTAACCCTCGGTGCTTCAGAATGTGACTGCACTTGGGAGGAGGTGTACTAAATGTTTATCAGGAAGAGGTATTAAAAAATCAATCAAAGTAACTTGGTCAACTGACATTAGAGGCTTTGTCATTGACCATTTCAGGTCTGACACACTAGGCCACAGTGGCTGAGATGGAGGTTATGTATGAGCCCAGCAGCATGGACTCCCACTTACCAAGGCTAATGTAGTGATGACTGACGTTTCAACCACAGAGCCAAATACCATGCTGAGCCCCTGATACGGTATTTTTTCTCTAGGAAACCATTAGAAAGCAAGTAAATTATATTGGACTTGTTCTATCTTGAAAGAACCAGTGACTTATTCTGAGTACTAGAGGCCCAGTGCATGAAAATTCATGCACTGGAGCGGGGGGTCCCTCAGCCTGGCCTGCCCCTTCTCACAGTCCGGGAGCCCTCAGGGGCAGGAGGTGACCCGGCAATCAGGGGAAGGCAACGCCCCCATCACACCTCTGTTGCTGCCACTGCTGGTAGTGCAAGCCTCAGCTGACCCTGGTTATCTGAGCCTCGGGCGGCCCTGGGTGGCTGGGCAGCACCATCTGAGGCTTTCCTGTGCCTCAGACATCACCTGGGCAGCCGACATCCGAGGCTTGCCTGCACCTCGGGCCAGCCCTGGGTGGCTGGAGGTCTGAGGGGATGGGGGGACTCCGGAGGCAGGCATGTGGAGTGGCCGGATCTGCCTGGGGGGAAAGCCTGGCTGTGCTGTGAGCCTACCACTCTGGTGAGGCTGAGGGGACTGGGCGCTGCCATCTTGTGGCTGTGGGTGCTGCCATCTTTGAGGGCGTGGCAGTCAATTAGCATATTCCCTCCTTATTGGCTGTGGGTGCTGCCATCTTTGTGAGGGCGTGATGGTTAATTAGCATATTCTCTCTTTATTAGATAGGATGTGTTTGCCTTTCCTGCCCACAGATCCTCAGCCAGCACTACTACTCTCTTGGAAGCTACAGAAATCGAATGTGATCTGAACAGGGGACACCCTCCAAAGCAAAGAAGATAAAGGAGTGGTACTATGTCTGACAACAGGAATATGCTGTCTGCACTTCATATCCCACCATCCAGAAGTGGCCATTCTGATAGAGCATTAAACAAACTGCTGAAAGCACACCTGAAGTGACACTGCAGTGAAGGTACTTCTGAAGTGGTACACCTGAAGAGATAATACTCTGCAAGGACGGGATATTACTTTCCAGCATTGAGTATGCACATCAAATCTGAGACCTCTCTGTAAATACCATTTCTCTGATAGAAAGGATACATCAGTCTAGCTACCAAAGGTTATGGGGGCGGGGGGGAGAAAGACAATGCCACTTATCTAGCCATCATTCCCAATGGCATACCAAAGGACTTACTGTCCTAGAAGGAGTAAAGGTCCTCTTGCCTAAGGGGTTATGCTCTCTAAGAAATAAAATAATTATCCTGTTGGAACTATAAGCTATGGCTGCCACCTGAGCACTTAGGAGATTTTTTTTGTACAGAGACCAGCAGGTAAGAAGAGGAATCACCATTGGCATTAGTGATTGACCTTAATGAGACAGATAAGGTAGGGTTTAGAGATAACATATGCAGAGTCAAGTAAACAGCTTGGATGCTGCTTGATATTCCCTTGATCACTTGTGACTATGACTGAGCAAATGCTTAATTCCACTCAGAATAGTATGATTACCAGGAACTTAGATTTGGGAAAGAGGATTTGGGCACCTTTAAGCCACCAAGACTGGCGGAACTGCTAACTGAAGGCAAAAGGAATTTACAATCAATAGTGAAGATGGGAGACTAGTGCCAGATGTATTCCTGAATACAGCTGTGTCAGTGAGGCTACTACTATAATTCATCCCACTAAATTCCCTCCTCTAAGTTTCTCCCAAGAAAGTGAGGTTGACTGGAAACTTTGAGGAGATCTGCATCCCAAATGTACAGGGAGAAGTGCTTTTTATGGCATGAGGTAGGCTGCAACAGCCATCAAATGCCCCTGTCTGATGTTACAAAAAAGAATTTGCGATCTTTTGCAAGTGATGCAGTTAGGAAGACAGCTTCCAGCCTGATCGCTTTCAGGATCTGCCTCGGCTTTCAGTTTGAGGCTTTGGTTTTCCTGAGCAACTCCTGGCAAAGACTGAGCATTAAAGAAATATAAGGGCTACTCATTTCTGTCCAACACAGGATTCCTCTATCGCAGCACTTTTCAACATTTTTCATCTCAGCAGCAATTTTCAACCACTGTGCAACAAAAGTTTTGGGTGTTGTTGTTGTTGTTTTGTCTTTATTGTATTTGATTTTTATTATATTTTATTGGGGTGACTTTGGTCAACATCAACATATAGGTTTCATGTGTGGATTTCTAAGTTACAGAATCTGTATATTGCACCATGTGCCTACCACCCAAAGTCAAATCTCCTGTCACCTCATATTAAGGCCCCCTTATACCCCAGTGCCCTCCCTCTGGCAACCACCACACTGCTGTTTGTGTTCATAAGTTTCAGTTTTATATCCCCCATATAAGTGAAATCATATGGTTCTTAACTTTTTCTGTCTGATGTATTTCACTTAGCATAATGTTCTGAAGGTCCATCCATGTTGTTGTAAATGACGCTATTTTATCCTTTCTTATGGCTGAGTAGTATTCCATTGTGTATATACACCTATCTTCTTTACCCAGTCCTCTATCGTAGGGCACTTTGGTTGTTTCCATGTCTCGGCCACCATGAATAATGCTGCAATGGACATAGGGGAGCATATATCTTTGGGAATAAATGATTTTTAGTATTTTGGGTATATACCCAGGAGTGGGGTTGCTGGGTCATATGGTAGCTTTATTCTTAATTTTTGGAGGAATCGCCAAACTGCTTTCCATAGTGGTTGTACTCTACATTCCCACCAGCAGTGAATAAGGGTTCCCTTCTTTTTCACAACCTCTCCAACACTTGTTGTTGCTTGTCTTGTTGATAATGGCCACTCTGACAGATATAAGGTGGTATCTCACTGTAGTTTGAATTTGAATTTCCCTGATTGCCAGTGAGGTTGAACATCTTTTCATATATCTATTGGCTGTTTGTATGTCTTCTTGGGAGAGGTATTTTCAGGTCCTCTGCCCTCTTTCTGGTTGGATTGTTTATTTGTTTGATGTTGAGTTTTACCAGTTCTTTATATATTTTGGAAGAATGAAACTGGATTACAGTTTGTCCCCATGTATAAAGATTAATTCAAAATGGATCAAAGACCTAAACATAAGACCCAAAACTATAAGTTACTATAAATTACATAGAAGAAAATATAGATACCAAACTTATGGACCTGGGTGGTAGAGAACGTTTTATGGACTTGACCCCAAAGTCAAGGGAAGTAAAGGCAAAAGTAAATGAATGGGACTATATTGAACTGAAGAAATGGACAACAAAAACAAACAGGGAGCCAACCAGATGGGAGATGATATTTGCTAACAGTAGCTCCCACAAGAGTTTGTAAAACAGGCAATACCTGAGTAGTCAGGGGCACTGACGTCTTTTCTCCTAGATTGTCTAAATAAATAAATAAACAAACAAACAAACAAATAAAAAAATAACAACAGCCAACACAACAATAGTCGTCCAGTGTGAATAAATATCTATTTTTGGTCAGATCGGCAAAAAAATATATTTTTATGTGCCACAGAATTTAAAAATTAGTTTATATTTTCCATGAGATTTTAAAAAAATAAACAGTTAAAAATCACTGCTGTAAGGGAAAAGAGGTCAGTGCCCTGACTAAATAGTTGGGTATTGCATGTTTTAAAAATTTTGAAGCACACCAGTGGAAAATGCTGCTATGTCGGGATAATCGCTTACTAAGTTTTATGGTGTCTAATCACTGGGTTGTACACTTGAAACTAATATAATATTGTATGTCAATGTAATTGAAAAATAAAAACAATCCTATATAATAAAAGCCTAATATGCTAAGTGTCCAACCGTTCGACCATTCGACCAGTCACTATGATACACACTGACCACCAGGGGTCAGACGCTCCAACTAGTAGGTTAGCTTGCTGATGGGGTCCAGTCAATTGGGACTGGGCAAGACAGGCTAGACATGCCCTGGAGACCTCCCGCAGTCCCCCCCGGCCCCAATCGTGCACCAGGGGCGTCCCTCAGCCTGACTGCACGCTCTCGCAATCCAGGACCCCTTGGGGGTGTTGGAGAGCCAGTTTTGGCCTGATCCCCGCAAGCCAAGTTGAGGGACCCCACCGGTGCACGAATCCGTGCACTGGGCCTCTAGTTTATAAAATAAGACTCTTCTTTATTCCAAAGCTCCCATTGGTTTGGCTGAGACTTGTTTCCGTCTGTGTCCTGGTCTGAGGCCCTTACTGCCCTCTGCTTCCTCCTCACTTTTGTCTCACAGATCTGAAGGCATCACATCCATTTTTCTTCATCCCTTTTAGTGATGGAGTGCTGACAGCTGCAGCACTGTTCAACAGGAGGCAGACTCCAATAAATTGTTTTCACCCTTTACTTTGTTTCAATGTCTGTTTCCTAGAGGCCTGAAATGGCACAGAAGCCTAGAATATGTTACAAATATGTGCCTATGTTTTTTAAAGTTTATTTAGTTCCAAGGTAAATTTCAGTTGATGGGCCTATTTTTCCTTCCTTCCTTGACATGCTCCTATTTTATCTCCTCTAATTTTATTTCACTTTTTTTCTCCGAAATCTTTTTTAAAAATATGTTATTGATTTCAGAGAGAGGAAAGGGGAGGGAGAGAGATAGAAACATCAATGATGAGAGAGAATCATCGATTGGCCTCCTGCATGACCCCTACTGGGGATCTGGCCTACAACCTCTGCATGTGCTCTGACAAGGAACTGAACCAGGACCTCCTGGTTCCTGGGTTGTCATTCAACCACTGAGCAACACTGGCCAGACATTTCCCTGAAATCTTGTTTTTTGCTCTGACGTTTTGTCCGTAAGCAGTTACTACATTAACTTATTATAATTCACAGCGATATATGTGGTGACCAAATTTATCTGTTTCAAACAACATTTTTCTCCAAGAAGGGTTTTCTTCTTCCTTCATTTTCTTTATAATATTGCTATATGTAACTTTTTTGTTTTTAATTATTATTCATCTTTGAATGAGGAGTGAGAGAAAAGTTGAGCCATATTCTAAGCACAAAAGAGTATTTCCTGGTTCATGTGAAGTTCCTTATAGCACAAGGTTATGTGAGTTAGTGACTTGACTCCTTCCTGTCCAGTGATTGACAGCTGCGCACTGGCCTCCATTTGTTTCCCGAACATAGGTGTGTCTTGTACATCTACACGGGGCAGCTCCTTCCTTCCTTCTTGAACCACAACTAATCCAGGGCA
Organism: Ia io; assembly: GCA_025583905.1. Taxonomy (NCBI): domain Eukaryota; kingdom Metazoa; phylum Chordata; class Mammalia; order Chiroptera; family Vespertilionidae; genus Ia; species Ia io. The sequence continues at coordinate 24,872,652 of JAJQQW010000007.1, forward strand.
GTGCTTACCAATAGATGCATTCTGTTTCCATTGCACAAAATAAGGACCAGCTGATTTTCCCTTCTATGAGGTGTCATCTACTTTACAATGCTCTCCCAGACTTTTTTGAAATCTGCACCTGTTTAATACTTACAGTATTTGGAAAGCCACCCTCTCATATTGTAGTTTGTGTTAATATGATTTCAATTTTAGCAAATATAAAGATTGCACTTGTTTTTCTTTCTCTTTATTGTTTGAGGGTAGTTCCCAAGAAGAGACAGGGATAGAGCTATTTCAAGATTTTAAAACTAGCCCTGGCCGGTTTGGGTCAGTGGATAGAGCGTCAGCCTGTGGGCTGAAGGGTCCTGGGTTCGATTCCGGACTGAAGGGTCCTAGGTTCGATTCCGGTCAGGGGCACATGCCCAGGTTGCGTGCTCAATCCCCAATAGGGGGCATGCAGGAGGCAGCTGATCAATGATTCTCATCATTGATGTTTCTATCTCTCTCTCCCTTCCTCTCTGAAATCAATAAAAATATATTTTAAAAAAGATTTTAAAACTAGAAGTTTTTATATTCATATTTTACACATAATGCATTTGGGATAGATCTTTGAAACAATTAAACAATGTAATTTTCACTCTTTTTTAATCATAATTTTCTGATTTTTTTCAGTACCTTGAACCAATGTATAGAGAAAGAGAAAATATCATCTAGAATATTTTAAAAAAGGACTTCTCAGCTTCATCTCAATTCTGGCCTTCTCAAGGCTCTAGTGAGACAAGAGTCCAAACATATGCATTGTTTTAAAAGAAAATAAACTAATCTATAATAATAAAAGCGTAATATGCTAATCAGACCGGACAGCCGAACGACCTTCTGGACATCATTCTGGACATCCTTTCTGACGAAGCCGTGGTGGCAGGGGCTGAGGCAGAGGCTGTTAGGGGTGATCAGGCAGGCAGGCAGAGTGGTTAGGGGCAATCAGGCAGGCATGCAGAGTGGTTAGGGGCAATCAGGCAGGCAGGTGAATGGTTAGGGGCAATTAGGCAGGCAGGCAGATGCAGTTAGAGGCAATCAGTCAGACATCCCCTGAAGGGTCCCAGATTGCAAGAGGGTGCAGGCCATGCTGAGGCCCTCCCCTGTACACAAATTTTGTGCACTGGGCCTCTAGTAAATAATAAAAATATTTTCTAAGTTGGAGCTATAACTATAGTATTTCCTTTTCACTGTAGTTTATAAAACTATGAATAATATCACATAAAGGAAGGTCCCTTGTGGTAGAAAAAGTGCCCTCATTTAAGAAACAAGAGGGAGAAAAAATGGCAGCACTTTATATGTGAGTATCTGGGCTCTCCCTTTGTAACCAAAATATGAGGGAAAGTTTCAACAAGTAATAGAACCACCAAGATAGATGCTGTTTGTATCTCTGTAGTTATGTAGGACTATGCAGAACAAGGGGGAAATCTGTAAGTTTCTAGATGCCCAGGACATAAGAGTTGAGACAACTTGTGTGCCAGGTGAAGCCTGGTCTTGGGACAAAGAAGTCTCACAATGTGAGGACTCTGAGTTCAGAGACTATGGCAAGTCAGAAAATTATTAGGAACTAGAGGCCCAGTGCATGAATTCATGCACTGGTGGGGTCCAGCCAGCCCACCCTGATGGGGCCATCAGGGGTGGGCCGGCTGGGGCAGGGGACCAATTGGGCAGGGCTGACCAGGGAGAGGGGCCATGGGCGCTCTGGTCATTCAGCTGTTTGGTTGTTTTGCATATTACCCTTTTATTATATAGGATTATTATATAGGATATTTACCATTACAACAACCTTAAATTAGTTAAATTCTCAGAGACTAAAAGCATAAGTATACAGGTAATAGATTAAGACAAATCTAACCAACTGCAGCTAAGATCAGCAGAGAAGTATGGGACAGCAGATAGATCAAAGTTACATCACTTTGACTGAAACAAATTTAACCCTCCCTATGTCCAGGCAGCATTTCAGGTAGGATCATGGAAGGAGGGCCTGATGGCTAAAGGGAAAGCAAGAGGATAGATGAGGAGTAAAAGCTCTTTTAAAAAAACCTTGAGAAACTAAAATATGTTTAATTGGCAAGTTTGTAATTTTTCTGCCAAAAAAGCAGAAAAATAGAGTCTTAGGAATATATGATGATATCAGTTGTAGAAAAATAAATGTTTTGATTTAGTTATACATATAATGCTACACAAAATTGAAATATTTTATATGTAAAATTTTACTGTTTTTAATTTAATGTTATAAAAATCATTTTCCACTTTATTGAAACTATTTGAGAACATTTATTTTAAGATATGCCTTTGACAATTCTTGACAAAGCAGTTTCTTCTGCCTCTTTCTAGTCTAAATTTTACATTAGAATCTTTAAGTAATCTATAATCAGTTTTCTGTCTTATTTGAGATCTAAGTTTATTCCCAAACACCTAACCAATTATCCCATTTCTTTCTATTGAATAATTGCTGATTAATGCTTCCATTTTATTATATATTAAATTATATAACATAATTTATTTTAGACTAATTGTGTATACTTTCTATACTGATTTAATAGTTATAGTTTCAGAATATGTTTTAGTATTTGGGGGAGTTAATCTTGCTTAACATTATTCTACTTCATTATCCTTAGCTATTTTCCATTTTTTTTCATGTAGATAAACTCTTAAGTTATGTTGTCAAGATTTAAAAGGTAAGTTTTACCATTATTTTGACTGGGATTAGATTAGATATGTGCATAAATTGTTCCTTGTCTGCAAGGTGGCATATGTCTGCATTTATGTATCTTTTTTGCATATGTCTGACTAATAATTTTTAGTTCTTTTGTTTTTATAATCAGGCCATACATACTTTTTTAAGGTAATAGTTATTAAATATTACTTTTCATTTATTTTCTAATATACTTGTAGTAGTATATAGAAACTATATTAATTTGTTGTGTATTCTATATGTATGGTCATTTACAGAACTCTTGCTAATTCTAACAATCTTTATGAGTGGATTGTTATTGGCTTTTTAGTTGGTCCTTATATTTTATTTAGAATCACTTCCTGGTTTACACTAGACTTGCCCTGTTTCATTTTTGTCCCTAGGCACATAGATCAATGCTTTTGCTTCTTGCTTTAATGATATGGTGCATTAGTTTGCAGTAATAGTGCTTTCTTCTGCATGGGTGGGTGCAAGAATGAAGGTGTGCATTGGAACAAAACAAACAGTGCCATAAATATGCATTACTTATAGTGTATTGATTAACAATATCTGTGCTCACAAAAATCAATCAAACAAGATTACATATTGCAGAAATTTTGTGTTCTACAGCTACAAATATAATTTGTTGTATACAGCACAAGTGACAAAATGTACAAACAGCCTGTAGTCCTCCAGGTGAAAGATTTTATTGCTTTCAATAGATCAGCCATTGCTGATAGTCCAAACACTGAAAATGCTGCCTCCCTTAGAGAGTCAACCCAAGCCCAGGTACTCTGGGCAGCCTCTACCATCTGGAAGGACCCAGCCAATATCTTCTTAATTGGATCTACCTGAGTGGAGGTAGGTACTCTGGGAAAACTTAACCCTTTTAAAGGAAACATTCTTCTTTTGACGTCTTAATTACCAAACAGATATTCTTAGCTAGATAAGGATTTCTTCTTCTGGAATACTTGAGTATATGGAAAAATTCAGTCATAGAAACAAGACAAAGGGTTTGGTATCTTTCCATTGTAGGTTCCCTGGAACCAAACACAAGGGGTTCTGTCCTATTTAGCTTAGCCCTATCTCCACTCTGGTAGAGAAATCAGTAGTCTGAACTTTAGTGGCTGACATCCCTAGGACTCTCTATGTTAGCAGGGACCCCCCACAGGTTTGTTGTCAGTTGTGCTTCCTTTTATCTCAGAGCCACTGACCTGACACTGCTTTAGTGCAGATAAAATAATGATATCTATTGATATTTATAGGGGTCCAAGTGGGAAGCTTGACATCACAGTTACTCGGAAAAAGATAAAAAGGTGGAGTTAGCAAACAGCAGCACACACAAGCTTCAACTTTATTTGGAGTTGCTATCATTGAACAACAAAGGAAACAGGTTGTATCATTGGCTTCTATTGTACTGGAGTGATGGTGTTTTTTTCAGTGTGTGCCCTAGCTATTCCTTTGAGCGTCAAATAGAAATGGACCCGTGCAAGCCCTAGTGAGTACATTTGGCTCATGGTATAGTTTGCCTTTAAATCAAATCTATAGTTGCCTAAAATAGACTCTGGAAATGTGCAGAAGTCATACAAGTAGCAGTCAGAATGATGAGTGTTTTTGCCATTCCCTCAAAAGCACAGAAGTTGCAAAAGATACAATTTCAATTGTTATCTGTCCTATTGAGACTATTGCAAGGGTTCAGTTTCTCTTCAATTACACTGAAATGATACACTTTTGTCTGCCTCCATTTTAAATCCCTATTATCTCTAAATGTGTTTTTCTGTGATACTAAAAGGTGTCAAGTAAAACAACAGGAGGCTCAAAAGGTTGTTTATTTTTTCTCCTTTTTTTAATTCCTTCTACCCCCACCTCACTCTTTTTATGACAGTTCTCAGGCATAGTCTAGCTTTATACTTCTACTAGGGGCCCGGTGCACAAAATTCGTGCACTGGGGAGAGGTCCCTCAGTCCAGCCTGCCACCTCTCACATACTGGGAGCCCTCAGGGGATGTCCTACAGATGGCTTAAGCCCGCACCCCATTGGGAGCGGACCTAAGCCGCAGTCTGGCCTCCCTTTGCTTGAGGCAACTGGGCTGATCAGGGGAAGGCGCCAGCCCCATCACCCTGCTGCTGCCAAGGTATTTTCATCAATACAAACTCCAGTCCCTTCACCATGAAAAAATGATTACTTTCCTTAAGCATTTTCAAGATGTGCCTTTCATAGGATATGACATTTCTTTCTTTATTTTTCTTTTTATCCTCACCCGAGGATATCTTTCCATTGATATTTTCCCCTTCCCTCCGATCCCAAGCTCAGCCCCTTCCCAAGCCAAAAGCCTCCTCCCCAGGCTTTAGCCTTGGGAAGGGGTTCCCCCAAGCACCTCCCCAAGCTTAAAGCCTCCACCCCAGGTTTAGGTTTGGGAAGGGCTCCCCCCACCACCACCACCTCACCTCCGATCACAGGCTCGGCTGCTTCCCAAGCCTAAAGCCTCCACCCAGGCTTTAGGCTTGGGAAGGGGTTCCCCCCCGCCGACCTCCAATTGTAGGCTTGGCCCCTTCCTAAACCTAAAGCCTCCGCCCCAGGCTTTAGGCTTGGGAAGGAGTTCCCCACCTGCACCTCCAATCACAGGCTCGGCCCCTTCCCAAGCCTAAAGCCTCTGCCTCAGGTTTAGGCTTGGGAAGGGGTTCCCCCCAGGACCTCCCCATGTCTAAAGCCTCTACCCCAGGTTTAGGCTTGGGAAGGGGACCCCCACCCCTCCAATTGCAGGCTTGGCCCCTTCCTAAACCTAAAGCCTCCGCCTGATGGCCAGCTGGGAGTGACCTGGGTGCTGAGGAGGTTTCCAGGACCCAGGTATGTATGCAAATTAACTGCCATCTTTGTTGGATTAATTTGCATACTCACTCTGATTGGCTGTGGGCATAGCGAAGGTACGGTCAATTTACATCTTTCTCTATTATTAGGTAAGATGGCAATGCTTCTCAACTGGCATGATTTTGCTCCCCAGAACACATTTGGCAATGTTTGGAGGCATTTTGGTTGTCACAATCTTGCAAGGATTGCTGCTGTTAAATATCCTACATTGCACAGGACAGTCCCTACAGCAAAGATTTATTCAGCCCAAATACCAATAGGGCAGAGATTGAAAACCCCTCTCTAAAGAAGCAAGCAGAATTGATCAGGCTTAACTTTTACACAATTTTTAGAGAAGGTGAATTGTCATGTTTTCACTCTACGATTTTTGAATTTAAATAAGAGGATTGGTGTCATGTAGTTAATTGTAGTCACCAATGAATCACTAAAATTCTTAGTTTTAAAAATCAGTCGTTATATTTGAGCCATTTATCTGAAGGTCTAATGTCATTTCTATTTCATATTCCCCTCATATATTGCTGATATATCTAATTGAAGGGATTTTTTGTGTGATAGAAAAATGGCACTAAAATTTCTCCTTTGCTCATGGAAGTGAGGTTCTTGTGACATCTTTAGAAATGCATTTTCTAAGATTCCCACGGGAGACTGAGATGTGGTAAAAGACATTATTTGTGTAGAGTTACATTCCTCTGGTGCCAAAGTCCCTTGTCCCTTAAACCAGTCCTGAAAGGGGTGCAGCTGTTGTCCCAGTAGAGCCAAAAACAAGGCCAGTGTCCAGAGCTCCCGTTCCATGTTGCAGCTGGGTCCACTTCAGCATTCGGGCTAATTAAAGTCCATTAGTCCATCGTGTGGGTGCAGGGGAGTGTTCCCCCTGCAACAGGAGTCCCAAGTGGGCCAAAGGGCCAAAGGGCAAGAAAGTAAAAACCAAGAGAGCGTGCCGTTTTGTTCAGAAGTTTAAATATCCAGGTTTTGGGTCCTTGCAGGTAGGCACCTTCCCATTGGGCATGCATCCAAGCTGCCTCTGTCCAGGCCTTCCCCCATTGATCAGGGGGGAACAGACTTGGAGAGTGTTAAATGCAGCTTTTTGACAAAGCTGTATAAATGACATGCCTGTATTATCTAGTCTTCCCTTTACTCCTTTCCTGTTAAATAATAACCAGACTATTGTAACAGTATCAAGGAGACTATAATTAAACCTAGTTAATTTTATATACTTATATTTTCCCAGTTATACATGAAATTAATCTCACTTTTTAACATTTTTACTTTTCATTCTTACTTTTTACAAAACTTTGGACAGAAAATGTCAGTCTTTCAGCCTTTTCATATGACAAAATTCCTCTACTCTTATGGGCAAAATGCTTGTGTCTCATAGGTTGAAATATTTGGAGATGAATCCTTTGGGAGGTAATTAGGCCAGGAGGATGGAGCTGTCATGACAGGATTATCACCCTTGTGAGAAGAGTAGGAAGAAACAGGAGTTCCTTCGTTCTCTCTCCCTCTCCTTAACCCCCACCATGTGAAGGCACAAACAGGAAGAAGCTTTCACCAGGAGACAGATCTAAATCACCTGTTTATGATGTAAACCAGGAAGTGATTTTGAACTTCACAGCCTCCAGAACTATGAGAAATTAATTTACTTTTTTAGGCTACCCAGTCTATGTTAGATTTATTATAGAAGCCAAACCAAGACACCTATAAGACATGTAAAAGTAGGATGCATATTGAACATTCAGGAAAACATTTGGTCCCCGGCACAACATGATCAAGGCCAATTGATAATATCTTCACAAACTGACTGAAACCAATCACCAGTCTATTTAGGAAGGCATTGAAAAATACGTCTTCTGATACTTGTATTCACATCTTGTATGAAGTCTTAGGTAAATAAACACTTTACCTATTACCTAGACCATTTTCTCAGGTCTCTAGGATTATATTTACAGATTACAAGAAAGTTACTTAAATTTCTTTCTAAAATAATTGAAACACAGGAAAATATGTATTTCTTTTAGAGACTCCCTACTAGACATCAAATATTAATTTGTTATATCCCCAAATGTATCAATAGAATGAACACATTTCAATATTTAAAGCAGTGCTTCTCAACTGGGGATGTGTATGTCCCCCCTCCCCAGGGCACATATGACAATATCTGTAGACATTTTTGTTTGTTACATTTGGAGCAGAGAGGGCTTGCTACTGACTGGCATTCAGTGGGTAGAGGCCAGGGATGCTGCTAACAATGCACAGGACACTCGCACAAAAAGGAATTATCCTGTTCCAAATATCATAGTATTGTGGTTGAAAAGCTTTGATTTAAAAGATGAACCCAAGATGAGTGCTTCAGAAGAGTCCACTCCCTTTAATGTTGTCACTGCCAGAGTGAGAAGCCAGCCTAGAAAACATGTTTCTAACCTAATAATGTGGGTTGTTTTTTTTATTTACTGTAAGGGAAGTAGATTTTGAATTTAGTGTTCATGAAAATGAGAGCATATGTTTAGCAATATAGAAAGCATGTAAATACATAAAGCAAATTAAAGCTGCATTACAGTTTTTATTCTTGTTTTTGTCCATATTATTAGGCATCATCTCACTCTACACAGGCTTAAAAGGCAAAGTAGTCACTCAGGTACTTGAGAGTGCAGACCACTCCAGAAGCAAATACTAGACAAATATGACACATTATTACTCCAGAGAGATTCTCCTGAGACTGATTCTTGGATTGTGCCCACAGGATGTTCTCCGGTTCTTCACCAATGTGTCACTTAATAAATATGGCAACAAAACCCCTGACCACTAGTCCTATTGGATGTTCAAAAAATAAAATTTGAGTAAGACATAGTTAAATACATAAAAACTATTATTTTCTAGCTAATCATGTAAGAAATCTGTGGAATTTCTAAACCCCTAAGAGATAGTACAAAGTAGAAATACCTCCAAATAAGGTTTGCCATAATTAAACAGATAAAGAAAATAGGGTAAAACAGAAAAGTAGGTTGTGATTATGAATATTGGGTTATTAAGGAAAAATAGATATTCAGACCATGTTCTTGACATTTGATATCAACATCAAGGACCCCGATTGAGCCGAAACCGGTTTGGCTCAGTGGATAGAGCGTCGGCCTGTGGACTGAAAGGTCCCAGGTTCGATTCCGGTCAAGGGCATGTACCTTGGTTGCGGGCACATCCCCAGTGGGGAGTGTGCAGGAGGCAGCTGATCGATGACTCTCTCTCATCGATGTTTCTGACTCTCTATCCCTCTCCCTTCCTCTCTGTGAAAATCAATAAAATATATTAAAAAAAAAAAAAAAAAAAAAGACCCCGATTGATTAGCACATTCACACCGCATGTACTTGACACACTGGAGCCGGGCCCGGGGCACTGCTAGGCTGAAAGGACCATGGGTCTGAATTGGTGCCATACGTTTTATTTCAAATTTAACATTTATGAATTGTTGGGGTTGTTAAAAATGTTTTAAATCATATAAATGAGCCACTTTCACTATGCTTAGCTCACAGTAACTTCTTGTTAGATCCTGTTAGACTATTATTGTATTTAAATTATTTATGCTAATATTTTTATACTTGCTTAGTATAAAAATATTAATACAAATAGCTTAGACCAAGTAAAACATTTAAACCCTACATTTTATAATTGAGAAAAGTGAAGCACAGAGAATTTAAATAATTAAGAGATAGGAGCAAAGTACTATTGTGCTAATCAAAAGGGAATAACAGAATCATCAGTAAATCCATCATTTAGGTTTTACATCTTAGTATGTATCTATCTCAGCTCAGATATTTTTATGCACATATAGGGTTTTTTTTAAATAAAATCACACTATTCATATAGTTTGGGAATCTTCTTTTCTCACTTAATAATGCTTCTTAGATATTATTCCAAATACTGTACCAGACTTGGGTCAGCAATCAGCATTTTAAGAACAAACAAATAACAAAAGGAAATAAACTTCTTTGACATTTATACCTTTTTAGAAAAGACTTCCTCCTTTTCCTGGCCAGGTCACTTGAAATGCAAGTCTATCTGGAATGTTTCTATTTCCTTTTCTCCTGCTTTCTCCTTGACCCATGATAATAGTCTGTGAAACCCTAATCCATAACATGTTAAGAGTGGTGCCACCAAAACTTATCAAAGGGCATGAAACGGAAAAGAACTAAGAACAAAAAGACTGCTTCTTAAATAAGTTTGAGACATGCTTTACAAACCCAATTAAAATGAAAAAATATGTTTACTGCAGAACATTTCAGAACACTTAGCATGCTAATGCACATTGTAGCTATCCAATGACAAATACAGGTTGCTTCATTTGCCAAAAGTAATTGATGAGAAAATACTTCTTTTTTTCTTTGACTATAGGAAAGCCATCTACCATAAACAGGTGAAGCAATATAAAGCAGTGATCTCCAAACCTTTTTGGTTGTATAATCCAAGAGTGAAAACTATTTGAGCACACAACCATATGTGTATAGTTATTTGTTTATAGCACTATACCAATGGATTGTGTCCATTATATAATACAAAAGTTAATTAGAATAAAAGATGAATTAAGTAATATATTTAAAGGCCCTAATATTGACAGTTATTATTAATGTTTTGCTAATATTATTAGTTACTAGAGGCCCAGTGCATGAAATTCGTCCCCGGGGGGGGTGTCCCTTAGCCCAGCCTGCACCCTCTCCAATCTGGGACCCTTTGAAGGATGTCCGACTGCCCTGTCACAATCCAGGACTGCTGGCTCCCAACATCTCACCTGCCTGCCTGCCTGATGGCCCCTAACCGCTTCTGCCTGCTACCTTGATCACCACCTAACCACTCCCCTGCCAGCCTGATCGAAACCTAACTGATCCCCTGCTGGCCTAATTGCCCCTAACTGCCCTCCTCTGCTGGCTTGGTTACCCCTAACTGCCCTGCCCTGCCAGCCTGGTCACCCCTAACTGCCCTCCACTGCCAGCCTGGTCACCTCTAACTGCCCTCCCTTGCAGGCCTGGTTGCTCCTAACTGCCCTCCCCTGCTGGCCTGATCACCCCCAACTGCCCTCCCCTGCCAGCCATTTTGTGACAGCCATCTTGTGTCCACATGGGGGTGGCCATCTTTGATCATATGGGGGCAGCCAACTTGTGTGTTGGAGTGATGGTCAATTTGCATATTACTCTTTTATTAGATAGGATTATTTCAAAGCACTTAAGGTATACTTCATCTTTATGGTAGTTGATGTAAATAAATATTTTAAATAGATTTTTATTTCAGTTTTTTTCAGCCTACTTCTTGTTAGATACTGTTAGGCTGCTATTGTAGCTAATTTATAATATGACAGAGTAAGTTTTCCTACAAGGAATAGAAGTATATTTATAACTCAAAACTTCAATACATACCAATAAACTGACACATAGAAACATCACTATACTGGGTCTCTGACTCTTCCCTCATGATCCATTATTTGACTTAACATGTGACCTTCTGATATATATACAAATTCCAATGTCAATGAGAATATGACCATTAATAAAAATGGAATTACAAATTATAGAATTTTCTTTCCACATCATAGAAGGTCATCTTGAGATGGAAGGTCTTAGGAAACATATTTTTGTGAAATATTATAGGCAGAAGGGACACTATCATGGATTAAAGAAAGAGCAGGAGAAAAGGATATAGAAACATTCCAGATAGACTTGTATTTCAAGTGACCTTACGTTTATTTCCTTTTGTTATTTGTTTGTTCTTAAAATGAGTATGTCTTGATTATTTCTAAATACAAAATATTTGCTGGTAGGAAAAGAGTCAGTGGAGAGAGAGGAGGAAGAACACAAGAGATGAGGAGGATGGATGAGGAAAAATTGAATGCAGGACCTGAGACTGAACTATTGCAGCATACAAATCAGAGCAGAAGTAACACATGAAAACACCCCGCCTAGAAAAATGCAGCCTGACTCACACTGTGTCAGACCAGAAATGAACACAAAACTAGATAAGTGGGCAACAGAGAACCAGTATCATAATGCAGAATCAGTGCCACAAAGAGATGCTGACCCAGAGATGAATATCATAGTTATTTCTTTAAACATTCCAGAACCATTTTGAACTAAGGAACTCAGTGAGGAGGGGCTGGTAGTTAAACCAGATCTACCTCATATACCCATAATGTATTATTAATGATTTTTAAATTCACAAATATCCACTCAGTGTTTACAATGTTCCAAGCAATGTGCTGGGTGCTAAGGGTCCAAAATGAAAAGATGGACATGCTTCTTGTTCCCACAGTTTACATTTGTCTTAAAATTGTAGTTGATATACATAAAAATTATTTAACAAACTAGATATAGTTTATTTCATAGTGTGAGATGTCATTCTCAAATATGTATATGTGTATATGTCTTGAATAGAAAAGAAAAATACTTTAGTCTTGGGCAGGGAAAAAAGAGAACAGTATGGATTTTGCTGATTTTTTTTTGTCTTTTGTATTCACTACTGGAATACCAAGTGGACAAAATTGCTGGGAATAGTTCCTAAAATTATATGATCTCATTAGGATATGCCAATAGCTTTGAGGACACAAATACAACTTCTTGTTTGGGGGAAGTCCTTTTTGTTCCTTGCAGTGCCCCAATAATTTTTTTAAATCTAGTTAACTGAAATAAAATTAGGTATAGCATGCATTGTATACAAAAGAAAGGGAGAATGAGTGAAGATGGGTAAGTAATTGACAATATTATTGAAAGATAATTTTAAATTGATCCCTTCCTTTCAAAATTGAGTTATAAGGTCTAACAATTTTTGGTCTGGGTAGCAAATAATTTAATAGATAATGCAGTCCCAATTTAGCCTGCCTTGTTGAAATGAAAATTTCAGGTGTATTATGGTTTCAAACAAATTCCAAGGAAATAATATTGCCTTCCCAGAGTCAATAGAATAATGCCAACAGAGCAATACAAAGGAAAACAAGAAGGAAGAACTGGAAAAGGCAAAGATAGAAATAGAAGAGGGAAGAGACTAGATAGCTATCACGAAAAGACTCCCTCTTTCCAACCTTAACAATCTTCCTACCTATAGCAAGATATGGATGTAATCTGGATTACATTAAACAATTGTACTTTGCATAATAGTTATTCCCTAATTGAGGATGCTATTTAATGTAAAAGAAATGAAAATTAAGCTATGAAACAGATAAACGTTCTTGAAATCATCAGGGGCCTTTGCTAGAAGTCATCATTGATTTTATACAGCTAGAGAAAGTAAAAATAGTGAACATCAAAAATTTATAACTAACCTATACTAATAAAAGGGTAATATGCTAATTAGACCGGGAGACCTTCTGGGAGACCTACTGGACCTCCTTATGGACAAAGCCATGGTAGCGGGGTTGAGGCAGAGGCGGTTAGGGGCGATCAGGTCGGCGGGGGGGGGGCAGTTGAGGGCTAGCAGGTCAGCGGGGGGGGGGTCATTTGGGGGCAATCAGGCCGGCAGGGGGGGCAGTTGGGGGTGAGAAGACCAGCCAGGGGGCAGTTGGGGGTGAGCAGGCTGGCAGGCAAAATGGTTAGGGGCGATCAGGCAGGCAGGCAGGTGAGCAGTTAGGAGCCAGCAGTCCCAGATTGCAAGAGGTATATGTCTGACTGCCGGTTTAGGCCCGATCCCACAGGCAGTTGGACATCCCCCGAGGGGTCCCAGACTGGAGAGGGTGCAGGCCCAGCTGAGGGACACCCTCCCTGCCATGCACAAATTTTGTGCACTGGGCCACTAGTAATAATAATACGTGAAAAATAAATAATAGCAATTCCTGATTTTTCTTTCAATATTTGGGGAATAAGGGAGAAGAGAGAGCAGGTATTTAATTACAAATTCAGATAAATTACTTTGAGAAATTTATTATTTTTTCTTCTTATGGTAACACTAGAGGCCCGGTGCACAAAATTCGTGCACAGGGGTGTGTCCCTCAGCCCAGCCTGCACCCTTTCCAATCTGGGATCCCTCGAGGGATGTCTGACTGCCCGTTTACGCCCAATCCAGGTAGGATCGGGCCTAAACGGGCAGTCGGACATCCCTCTCACAATCCAGGACTGCTGGCTCCCAACTGCTCGCCTGCACTTCCTGATTGCCCCTAACCACTTCTGCCTGACAGCCTGATCATCCCTTAACCACTCCCCTGCCAGCCTGGTTGATACCTAGCTGTTCCCCTACAGGCCTGGTCACCCCTAACTGTCTTCCCCTTCAGGTCTGGTCCCCCCCAACTGCCCTTCCTTGCAGGCCCGGTTGTCCCCAACTTCCCTCCTCTGCAGGCCTGGTCACCCCTAACTGCCTCCCCTGCAGGCTTGATCGCCCCCAACTGCCCTCCCTTGAAGGCCTGGTCCCTCCTAACTGCCCTCCCCTGCTGGCCATCTTGTGGTGGCCATCTTGTGTCCACATGGGGGCAGGATCTTTGACCACATGGGGGCAGCCATCTTGTGTGTTGGAGTGATGGTCAATTTGCATATTACTCTTTTATTAGATAGGATTGGCAGCATAATCATGTGAGCTCTGAAAATGAGAGAATTCAGTTCAGCAAAATTATACTGATTGAAGTGGATCTGTAAGAAATGTTAAACTACATTTTGTGGGTAGAGTCTCTTTTTGTGTGTAGGGATTACAGAGTGATTTAAATAAACTAGATAGTGTTTAAGGTATGTATAAGATGTTCACAGCTCTACTCAATTTTTTATTAATTGTTATTGATTTGAGAGAGAGAGAGAGCAAGAATGAGAGACAGAGAGAAAGAAACATCCATGTGAGATGGAAATATGAATCGGCTGCCTCCCACATGCATCCTTAACTGGGGCATGAACCCACAACCTGGACATGTGCCCTGCTTGATCAGAAATCAAATCCACCACCTTTTGGTGTGTGAGATGATGCTCTAAACAACTGAGCTACACTCACTAGGGCACAGCCCTACAGTTGAAGTGCTACCTTGCACAGGAGCTTAGCCCAGAGTGTTGCATTCTCTCAGTAATTCATAATATCCAGAATGTAGCTGCCAAGACAAATGAAAGCACAGGATTTGGATAAAAACCCAGATTCTCTTTCCAGCTGTGCCTCCCTGACCCATCTGGAAAATAAGAAAACAGTCCTTCTTTATCCCTTTGCACTCGCTTGCTTTTTTCTCGATTCCTTTATGCTAATGCTAACCGTGTCGAGTCACACTAGACATCCGAGTGCAAAAGGTTTATAGAACACTTAGCAGCCTAATCCTTCCCTGTATTTGCTATCTCATCATCAGGATAGCAACACACTTACACATCCATGGGCTATAATGCCATCAAGGAGTAAAGTACAAACAGTAAGACTAGGAATAATTAAGACCATAAAAATATTTGAAGCAATGAGATTGAATTCCTAAAATCACACACAAAAACAATTTCTACTACTACACACGAGCCTCATACTTCTTTGTCTGACCTCCTATTGCTGACTTCTCTTCCCAGGAATGTGGGGAGCCTCTGCTTGCTATGCAGAGACTACAGTTCCATGAGCTGAGATTAAGTGTGGGAATGGGGGAGGGGAAATAAGCTTCTGGCTGAACAAAAGGTGATTGATGCCCTGGTCTCAGATGAGGTTTTGGGAAGCAAGTAGAGTTAAAATATTAGGTCTAAAAGGAGGGTAGAGCTCATAAAACAGACATCAAGAAAAGCCTACAGAGTGAAGAACAAGCAAGACAGTCAGGGAAGGTTTGGAAGGCAAAATACAGACAGATTCCAGACATACGGAATCCATGGCATTTTGTAGGTGCCACAAATTGAGCCCTTGGGTGGGGCTGGAATCATGAAACTCAGCTGTTCTTAGAGTTTTAAAATATCCAATTGCCTTCTTAGACATAAAGTTTTGGAAATACAAGGTACAAATAAAACAATAGTTTCATAGAAAACAGTACTATAGCCCTAGGTGGTTTGGCTCAGTGGATAGAGTGTCAGTCTACAGACTAAAGGGTCCTGGGTTCGATTTCAGTCAAGGGCACATACCTGGGTTGTGGGTTTGACCCCAGTAGGAGTCGTGCAGAAAGCAGCCGATAACTGATTCTCTCTCATCATTGATGTTTCTATCTATCTCCCTCTCCCTCTCCCTTTCTCTCTAAAATCAATAAAAATATATTTTAAAAAATGGTTTTGCCTTCTGTAGACTAATGAGACGAGAAATAATACAGAGAGGGTAACATCTAGATGGAGTCACACTGTTGAGGTCTCATGCCCAATAGGAAATTAAGCCTACACAGGTATTCAGAGTATCATATGAAGCTGTAAGAATGAGCCTCAATGACTATCTAGTGTACAAGTAAACCAAATAAAAACTGAGAGAGGAGAAGGTAGGAATTCCAAAGGACAAAAATGGGTAATTTTTAGTCAATACATAATTTCTTGAAGTTCAGAGAAGGAAATATTTGATGGTCTCTCTCTTTTAAGTTGCCAGGAAGAAATAAAGGACCCATGGGAGCCAGAGTAATTCTGAGGGAAAGATAATAGGCTTGGGACTCAGAGACAAAGCGTTAGAAGATACACAGAGAAGACCAGGGAGCCTAACTAGAAAAGATGTAGCAATCCCATTGGGCCAATGGGAATTTACTGAGCCTGGATTCTGAAGCGCTTGGTGTACACTCTGGACTTGAGAGGTGTCACTATCAGACCAAGAGAAAGTTAATGACTGAGGTTGGGATTCTTTGGCTGACTCCATTTGGGTTTTAATATAGACCAGCAAGCCTATTATTAGTATTACTTTTAAGAGCTTTTCTAGTTTTTAATAATTCCTATTTGGAATTTAAAAACACCTTCTATTTCCTTGTATGTTTTCAGTTAAATCCTTAAAAACCTTGAATGAGGTTTTATACTTCAGAAAGTACAACTGTGGGCATGTTGAAAATCCAGGCTGAGTTGCAGACAGTGGCAATCAGGAATGAGAGTAAACAACTAAGATGCTTTCAGCCCATGAAAGCAAAGAGAAGGCAAAGAGATCAGTCTAAAATGCAGGTAGTCTGCTAGGAGGCCTTGCCCATTTTAAAATTACTTACTCAATTTAGGTGGCAAAGTCAACCTAAAATCAGGTGCCTCGAATTTCCATTTCTTCATATAAAATCATCCAGAGCTTTTCCATGCAATAGAAAGATTACAAGGTAGAGAGAGCTGCTCAGGAACTGGATCTATTCCAAACATGAACATTAGTGCCCATCACAGATATTCTAAGCATATTTTCTATTCTAAATCACCGATTAATATGTTAACTGGCCCAAGAAGTAACCTCTGTGGAATGCCATTTGTTGCGTCTCCCAAGGCTGACACTGAACCATTGAGAATATTTGTCAAAATGTGACACTTCACCCAGCTGTCTCTTCTCATAGCACATGCATGCACAGTTGTCGGTGAGGAATTAAGACTGTAACAGCAGGGACATTAAGGATTAGGTTTGACAGTTTACTAAGAGGAATGCATAGTTTGGCTTTGTCCAACTCAGGATGCCTTCCTAAGTTTAGAAAGAGGATGATTTCAGTTAATGAAATGTAATTTTAAAAGAGCCGAGGATAGCCCTGATGGAGTGGCTCAGTTGATTAGCATCATCCTGTGCACCAAAAGGTTGCCAGTTTGATTCCAGGTCAGGGCACATGCCTGGGTTGCAGGTTTGATTTCCAATAAGGGCATATATGGGAGGCAATCAATCGCTATTTTTCTCTCAGATCAATGTCTCTCTCTCTCTCTCTCTCTCTCTCTCTCTCTCTCTCTCTCTCTCTTCCACTGTCTTCCCCTTCAGGTCTGGTCCCCCCCCAACTGCCCTTCCTTGCAGGCCCGGTTGTCCCCAACTTCCCTCCTCTGCAGGCCTGGTCACCCCTAACTGCCTCCCCTGCAGGCTTGATCGCCCCCAACTGCCCTCCCTTGAAGGCCTGGTCCCTCCTAACTGCCCTCCCCTGCTGGCCATCTTGTGGTGGCCATCTTGTGTCCACATGGGGGCAGGATCTTTGACCACATGGGGGCAGCCATCTTGTGTGTTGGAGTGATGGTCAATTTGCATATTACTCTTTTATTAGATAGGATTGGCAGCATAATCATGTGAGCTCTGAAAATGAGAGAATTCAGTTCAGCAAAATTATACTGATTGAAGTGGATCTGTAAGAAATGTTAAACTACATTTTGTGGGTAGAGTCTCTTTTTGTGTGTAGGGATTACAGAGTGATTTAAATAAACTAGATAGTGTTTAAGGTATGTATAAGATGTTCACAGCTCTACTCAATTTTTTATTAATTGTTATTGATTTGAGAGAGAGAGAGAGCAAGAATGAGAGACAGAGAGAAAGAAACATCCATGTGAGATGGAAATATGAATCGGCTGCCTCCCACATGCATCCTTAACTGGGGCATGAACCCACAACCTGGACATGTGCCCTGCTTGATCAGAAATCAAATCCACCACCTTTTGGTGTGTGAGATGATGCTCTAAACAACTGAGCTACACTCACTAGGGCACAGCCCTACAGTTGAAGTGCTACCTTGCACAGGAGCTTAGCCCAGAGTGTTGCATTCTCTCAGTAATTCATAATATCCAGAATGTAGCTGCCAAGACAAATGAAAGCACAGGATTTGGATAAAAACCCAGATTCTCTTTCCAGCTGTGCCTCCCTGACCCATCTGGAAAATAAGAAAACAGTCCTTCTTTATCCCTTTGCACTCGCTTGCTTTTTTCTCGATTCCTTTATGCTAATGCTAACCGTGTCGAGTCACACTAGACATCCGAGTGCAAAAGGTTATAGAACACTTAGCAGCCTAATCCTTCCCTGTCTTTGCTATCTCATCATCAGGATAGCAACACACTTACACATCCATGGGCTATAATGCCATCAAGGAGTAAAGTACAAACAGTAAGACTAGGAATAATTAAGACCATAAAAATATTTGAAGCAATGAGATTGAATTCCTAAAATCACACACAAAAACAATTTCTACTACTACACACGAGCCTCATACTTCTTTGTCTGACCTCCTATTGCTGACTTCTCTTCCCAGGAATGTGGGGAGCCTCTGCTTGCTATGCAGAGACTACAGTTCCATGAGCTGAGATTAAGTGTGGGAATGGGGGAGGGGAAATAAGCTTCTGGCTGAACAAAAGGTGATTGATGCCCTGGTCTCAGATGAGGTTTTGGGAAGCAAGTAGAGTTAAAATATTAGGTCTAAAAGGAGGGTAGAGCTCATAAAACAGACATCAAGAAAAGCCTACAGAGTGAAGAACAAGCAAGACAGTCAGGGCAGGTTTGGAAGGCAAAATACAGACAGATTCCAGACATACGGAATCCATGGCATTTTGTAGGTGCCACAATTGAGCCCTTGGGTGGGGCTGGAATCATGAAACTCAGCTGTTCTTAGAGTTTTAAATATCCAATTGCCTTCTTAGACATAAAGTTTTGGAAATACAAGGTACAAATAAAACAATAGTTTCATAGAAAACAGTACTATAGCCCTAGGTGGTTTGGCTCAGTGGATAGAGTGTCAGTCTACAGACTAAAGGGTCCTGGGTTCGATTTCAGTCAAGGGCACATACCTGGGTTGTGGGTTTGACCCCAGTAGGAGTCGTGCAGAAAGCAGCCGATAACTGATTCTCTCTCATCATTGATGTTTCTATCTCCCTCTCCCTCTCCCTTTCTCTCTAAAATCAATAAAAATATATTTTAAAAAATGGTTTTGCCTTCTGTAGACTAATGAGACGAGAAATAATACAGAGAGGGTAACATCTAGATGGAGTCACACTGTTGAGGTCTCATGCCCAATAGGAAATTAAGCCTACACAGGTATTCAGAGTATCATATGAAGCTGTAAGAATGAGCCTCAATGACTATCTAGTGTACAAGTAAACCAAATAAAAACTGAGAGAGGAGAAGGTAGGAATTCCAAAGGACAAAAATGGGTAATTTTTAGTCAATACATAATTTCTTGAAGTTCAGAGAAGGAAATTATTGATGGTCTCTCTCTTTTAAGTTGCCAGGAAGAAATAAAGGACCCATGGGAGCCAGAGTAATTCTGAGGGAAAGATAATAGGCTTGGGACTCAGAGACAAAGCGTTAGAAGATACACAGAGAAGACCAGGGAGCCTAACTAGAAAAGATGTAGCAATCCCATTGGGCCAATGGGAATTTACTGAGCCTGGATTCTGAAGCGCTTGGTGTACACTCTGGACTTGAGAGGTGTCACTATCAGACCAAGAGAAAGTTAATGACTGAGGTTGGGATTCTTTGGCTGACTCCATTTGGGTTTTAATATAGACCAGCAAGCCTATTATTAGTATTACTTTTAAGAGCTTTTCTAGTTTTTAATAATTCCTATTTGGAATTTAAAAACACCTTCTATTTCCTTGTATGTTTTCAGTTAAATCCTTAAAAACCTTGAATGAGGTTTTATACTTCAGAAAGTACAACTGTGGGCATGTTGAAAATCCAGGCTGAGTTGCAGACAGTGGCAATCAGGAATGAGAGTAAACAACTAAGATGCTTTCAGCCCATGAAAGCAAAGAGAAGGCAAAGAGATCAGTCTAAAATGCAGGTAGTCTGCTAGGAGGCCTTGCCCATTTTAAAATTACTTACTCAATTTAGGTGGCAAAGTCAACCTAAAATCAGGTGCCTCGAATTTCCATTTCTTCATATAAAATCATCCAGAGCTTTTCCATGCAATAGAAAGATTACAAGGTAGAGAGAGCTGCTCAGGAACTGGATCTATTCCAAACATGAACATTAGTGCCCATCACAGATATTCTAAGCATATTTTCTATTCTAAATCACCGATTAATATGTTAACTGGCCCAAGAAGTAACCTCTGTGGAATGCCATTTGTTGCGTCTCCCAAGGCTGACACTGAACCATTGAGAATATTTGTCAAAATGTGACACTTCACCCAGCTGTCTCTTCTCATAGCACATGCATGCACAGTTGTCGGTGAGGAATTAAGACTGTAACAGCAGGGACATTAAGGATTAGGTTTGACAGTTTACTAAGAGGAATGCATAGTTTGGCTTTGTCCAACTCAGGATGCCTTCCTAAGTTTAGAAAGAGGATGATTTCAGTTAATGAAATGTAATTTTAAAAGAGCCAAGGATAGCCCTGATGGAGTGGCTCAGTTGATTAGCATCATCCTGTGCACCAAAAGGTTGCCAGTTTGATTCCAGGTCAGGGCACATGCCTGGGTTGCAGGTTTGATTTCCAATAAGGGCATATATGGGAGGCAATCAATCGCTATTTTTCTCTCAGATCAATGTCTCTCTCTCTCTCTCTCTCTCTCTCTCTCTCTCTCTCTCTCTCTCTTCCTCTCTCTAAACTGAGGATAACATAAAATAAAAACAAGTGGAAGGCATTTTTAATGACAAAAAGACAGGAAATTACTTGGGATTGTTGATCATTGCTTTGCTTTGCTTTTTCTTTCTTTTGCATTTTATTTATTTATTTATTTTTAATTTAAGTTCTTTATTGTTTAACTAGAGGCCCGGTTCACGAAATTCGTGCATGGGGGTGGAGGTGTGTGTCCCTCAGCCCAGCCTACACCCTCTCCAATCTGGGACCCCTCAAGGGATGTCTGACTGCCCGTTTAGGCCCGATCCCACTGGGATCGGGCCTAAACGGGCAGTCGGACATCCCTCTCACAATCCAGGACTGCTGGCTCCCAACTGCTCGCCTGCCTGCCTTCCTGATTGCCCCTAACTGCTTCTGCCTGCCAGCCTGATCACCCCCTAACCACTCCCATGCCAGCCTTATTGATGTCTAACTGCTCCCCTGCCAGCCTGTTTGCCCCCAACTTCCCTTCTCTGCTGGCCTGGTCACCCCTAACTGCCATCCCCTGCAGGCTTGATCGCCTCCAATTGCCCTCCCTTGCAGGCCTGGTGCCTCCCAACTGCCCGCCCCTGCTGGTCATCTTGTGGTTGCCATCTTGTGTCCACATGGGGGCAGGATCTTTGACCACATGGGGGCATCCATATTGTGTGTTAGAGTGATGGTCAATCTGCATATTACTCTTTTATTAGATAGGGTAGAGGCCTGGTACATGGGTGGGGGCCAGCTGGTTTGCCCTGAAGGGTGTCCCAGATCAGGGTGGGGGTTCCCTTGGGGCGTGGGGCGGCCTGAGGGAGGGGCCTGTGGTGGTTTGCAGGCCAGCCACACCCCCTGGCAACCCAAATGGAGGCCCTGGTATCTGGAATTTATTTACCTTCTACAACTGAAACTTTGTAGCCTGGAGTGGAGCCAAGCCTCCTGCTTGCTCTGTGGCTGGCAGCCATTTCTGTTTGGACTTATGTATCTTCTATAATTGAAACTTTGTAGCCTTATGCAGAGGCCTGGGCCAGCCAGGGTGTGCAGAAAGCAGGGGGCAACCCTAGCCTCCTGCTCTTTCCAGCTCTGTGGCTGCCGCCTTTCTGTTTGGATTTGTTTACCTTCTATAATTGAAACTTTGTAGCCTTGAGTGGAGGCTTAGGCCTGCAACAGCATGCGGAAAGCTTGGCTTCCTTTGTTACCAGGGAAACTCAAGCCTCCCTCCTGCTCTCTGTGGCTGTAGCCATCTTGGTTGGGTTTATTTGCATACTCACTCTGATTGGCTGGTGGGCGTGGCTTGTGCATGTAGCAGAGTGATGATTAATTTGCATATTACTCTTTTATTAGGTAGGATATATTACATAAGTCTCCTTTTCCCCCAATAGCCTCTCCTCAGCCAGCCTCAACCCCTGGCACATGCCCTCAACCCTGCCCCACCTCTGTCAGTGTCCATCAGTTATGCTCATATGCATGCATACATATTAGCTCTTATCCCCTCACCCTCCACCTTCCCTCATAGGTGGGACAGTCTATTCCATGCTTATATGACTCTGGTTCTGTTTTTGTTCATCAGGTTATGCTCTTCATTATATTCCACAAATGAGTGAGATCTTGTGATATTTATCTTCCTCTGACTGGCTTATTTCACTTAGCATAATGCTTTCCAGTTCCATCCATGCTGTTGTAAATGGTAATAATGTCTTCTTCTTCTTCTTCTTTTTTTTACAGCAGCATAGTATTCCATTGTGTAGATGTACCATAGTTTCCAAATCTTAGCTATTGTAAATTGTGCTGCTATGAACATAGGAGTGCCTATGTCCTTTCTGATTGGTGTCAATCAGACAGCACATAACTGAAATAAAGTTTCCAATGATTAACCACAAACTTAGATGGTAGAAAAAAGTACTCTTTGTAAAATAAAAAAAATCAGGTCAGCTTTTTGCCTGGGTTCAAAAAATTCTCCAACGGACGCAATGGCTTTACTGTAGAACTGCATTCTACGAAAAGGAATGTTAAGGAAGAAGGCAAATATCTTCTTCTACAATCACAGTTGGTTCATGCTTAAAATCACTGTTGGGATTTTCTACAAATGCTTTGTTTTTCCATTTCCTAGAAATACAGTACTGTGAAGGAACAGATGTGCTGTTTAGCTCTTTGTCCTTGACCTTTTCACAAGTCCTGTAATTCTGATCAGGTAGTGAACAGCTGTTAAAATAAATCTGCCCTACAGTTTTGGGGAGGGAGATGAGGCCTCAGGCTTTGCAGCTTCTGACTTTGTTCTTGACATCATGGTTTAACTCAGAGATTACAAACTCAGTAATCCCGAGAATAAAACAAACACCTCGATAACGTCGAGAAATGCTAATCAAACTCCCTCCTTCCCATAAGTGGCAGGAGAGCCTAGAAATGGGCACTGTGGTTCAATGAACACATTACCAGTGAGCACATTAACTCTTCAGATTGCCTTCGGATACCAGATTTGGTGTTTTGGGATTGACAGTCACCTTTTCTGCCCTGAGTGAGACTTGTACACAGCTGCCATCATTTTGTTATGTTTTGGGTGATCCACACAACCCTGGTACAATGAAGAAAAGAAGCCAAAGAGAAGAGAGACATAAATAAGCTCCCTGGTTTTGGGGCAAGGCTCAGCAAGCAGCTGTTTCGCCCCAGGGGCCTGCTGTGAGTCCCAGCGGATGTGCTGCAGGATGAAGCCCCAGCTGTGTCCATGCCAGAGCACTTTCATCCTGACAGCGTTCCAATGCAAAACTGACAGAAAGAGCACCTCAGGACAGCCACTCACTCACCTGGTCTGATAAAGCATCCTCTTTAAAGGCTGATGTGTCGTTAGATCAGGGCTGTGTCCACCCATGAAGTATGTACTTGGTAATCTCCCTTGGAGTATAAAAAAAAGTAATGAAGATTATCCCATTTTTTACCTCGCTATTTTAAATTGATATTTTACCTGCATTTTAAAATGTGTATAACACAGTAGAACACTAGATTAAATGTAACATAATAAATAAATATATATATGTGGAGATATATGCCTATTCAGGCTGCTTTAACAAAATACCATAAACTGGTGGTTTATACAAAACAAACTTATTTCTCACAGTTCTGGGGACAAGGAAGTCTAAAATCAAGGCAATGGCAACTTTGGTGTCTGGTGAGGGCCAGCTTCTTAGATGGTCATCCTTACATTATAACTGTCTATGGTGGAAGGCAAGGCAGCTTTCTTGGACTCTGTTATGAGGGTACTGATTCCATTTAGGAGGGCTCTGCCCTAAGGCCCTAATCACCTCTCAAAGGTCCCACCTCCTAATATCATCACCTTGGGAGTTAGGATTTCAACATATGAATTTAGGGGGACACAGATTCAGACCATAACTCCTATTTATTTTTTTATTGATACAAAAAAAATTTTAAACGCCACTGTCCTAGATTATTTCCCTCCTTCAGCCAAATATTTGTAAGAAGAAAGGGTGCATTGGTATTATAGTACGTAGTTAATTAGAAATTAATGAAAGAGAAGGGAGCCAGACACCTAGTTAAGCCAGATTAACTAGGAAGCTACAGCTTTACAGACACCCCAAGGGACAGACAAATCCTCAGCCAAAGGGACCTTAATCTTGAGCAGGCAGGAAAGACCAGCTTTCCCATCTCCCCGGGTAATATCTGGTCCTTTTGCCTGGATTACCGTGGGGAGGGATAGAGAGTGAGTGAGGAATTCCTCCCCTGGGCGCATGCGCAGTAGAAGCCAGAGGAAAAAGCAAAACTATGAGGCATGCGCAGTAGGAGCCAAAATGGCCGCCAAAAGGGGAGGAGACTAGCTTGGGAAAGGATTGGATTAGATAAGGGCTCAAAACTCTGAAAGGTCCAGGAAAAGGATGGGGTAGTTTGAAAGGAAGCTTACTGATTCCCAAATCCAAGGAAATAAATATAATGGAAACCTAACAAAGGCCCTGTGGGTAGCACCCAAGGCATCTCCTGTTAGCAGCTGTCCTGGCCTAAGCCAGTGCCTAGCGTGGACTGGACAGAGCAGAGACTAATCCAGGCTTACTGAGACCTCATATGCTGGGCTAATGGCCCTGCGTGCTGGCCCTCCTCCTGGGCCTGGCAAGGATAAGTGTGGGCCTGCAACCCCAGAGGCCAGGCTTCTTCCTCAGCGGGAAGAACTGAGCCATAGATGAGGCAGTGGGGCAGCCTCCCCAGGGGCACCTATGCCCTGCACGCCCTTCCATTAACTCTGCCGTTGTACCTAAAATCCTCCTATGCATGCGTACCTGAAATTCTTGTCCTGCAACTTAGCAAGAACCTATTTCCAGACCAGTGCAGCAGACCTCCCTTGGTCCTGGTACTTGTCTGACAACATTGGGAAGTCATTAGTGGCACAGTAACTGTCTTAAAATCACTCAGAGCAAAGATTTGCACTTAGGATAGTCATCAGACTAATGTCGCGATAGGGCAGAGGAAAGGAAAAATGAGGGAGGGGAGAAATGGGAAATAAAAGTGCTTTTCCTCGGTGACATCTTTTTTTTTTTCTTTTTTTTTAAATAATAAACCTTTAAACAAAAGACTCAGATTGCCCATTCTCACACTCATGGCATACTCCACCTACCTTGGTGTCAGCCACATAACTCTCCAGTGAATAATCTGTTAAATCTAAGGAACAGGATCCAAACCAAACGGCATCGTTTCAGGAAGGGTATGTTTGGTGAGTACACAATACCAGGTATTGAGACTCGGGGAAATGTCACTGTAGACTGTGTTTATCAGGTAGTTTGCTTGCAAGGTGCCAGACAGTGAGAAGAAGACACTGACCTCACAATCAAAAATCAAGAGATCAAGTTCAGCCTGGCCAGTGTGGCTCGGTTGCTTGAGCATCATCCCATGCTCCAGGAAGTCACTGGTTCCATTCTGAGTGAGGGCACATGCCTGGGCTGTGGGCTTGATCCCCAGTAGGCGCATGCAGGAGACTTATCAATATTTCTCTCTCATCAATGTTTCTTTCTCTTTCTGCCTCTTCCTTCCTCTCTCTGAAATCAATGAAAACATTTTTTTTTTTAAAGAAAGAGATCAAGTTCAAGATCACAGGTTGTTCCATGGCTGTCTAGCCTGTACAC
Organism: Ia io; assembly: GCA_025583905.1. Lineage (NCBI taxonomy): Eukaryota > Metazoa > Chordata > Mammalia > Chiroptera > Vespertilionidae > Ia > Ia io. The sequence continues at coordinate 24,898,647 of JAJQQW010000007.1, forward strand.
ATAGTTTAGTCAAAGGTAATTTATAAAACTTTCAATTTGTTTGAAACATTTAAATCTTTGAGATTTCACACTAAAAATTATCCACATTTTTGTCTTCTCATAATAAATAATCTGACAATACTGAGTCTACATTCCCGAAGAGCCAGCATGGTCTGAGGATGAAGTGTGCTCTTTCATTTCATCCCCACCAGGGCTGCTGTACACGGGCTTGTTTTCACTGTTCTAAATTCAGAAATAGCATTGACACAGAATGCTGAGAGAAGCCAGAAAGGCAAACAAGGAACCCTAAATGAACTGCCCATCGTCATGCCACCTCCCCCTGCCCCCTTGCCTATCATATGCCAGTTACTATTCTAGAAATCTGTGATGGGAAGAATCAAAAGCAATCTGAAAAGTTTAGGTGCCTACTCCCATTGAACTTATATTTTAGATGAGAAAATTAGACAACAAATCAATGAGTATCCATTATCAGTGATAATAATCTCTACAATATTTAAGTGCTATTATGGGCCAGTCACTGCTCTTTTTCTCATGCAGTTTATGCTCTTTTCCACGTATTAAGTCCCGCAGAACCTCATGAAAAGGAAATAATTGCATCACATTTTTCAAATAGAAAATTGATTCATGAAGATAAGCAACTTATCAAGTCCCACAGCAAGTAAGGGGTGAAGAAACAAAGGGCCCCAGCAGCCTGCTTCAGAGGCTCAGCATTTAACCCTCACCCCACACCATTATGGGCCAAGCAGAGTCTAAAAATCGGCTGATGTGACAGAGGGAATAGGCAGTTACTTTAGATTTGGAAGTCAAGAAAAGCCTTTTCAGGAAGTGAAATATAAAATGAGACCTGAAGGATATAACTATGCAAAAACTACAGTAGTAGGTAAAGGGAACAATTAATGTGAAGGACTAAATCTGGAAAGAGCTTGGCTTATTAAGAACCTGAAATGAGTTAAGCACTGTGGCTGTGGCTTGATGAGGGAGTGAGACCAAGAGAGGGAGGAAACTGCAGAGACAAGGTTGAAGAGAAAAGCACACATCATTCTCCAGGGTAGGAGTCCAGATCTTGTTCCAGTTGACAGTGGAAGTTTATGGATGAAAGTGGGGAAGTGACATCTGATTTGCATTTTAGTAACATAGCAATGCTCACATTTACCTAAGCTCTTTACAAACTGACCTTAATGTATGTCTCTATCTTCCTCTCCTACTATTTCCCCTTTATGCATGCTGTGTGCTAACGCCAATATTCTAGTAGGTGGTGGTGTGCTGGGAAACCAACTCTGTGGAAACAAAACCCTGCTTTGTAGCATTTGCTGATTTCTGAGGTGTAAACACATCCACCATAGCTGATTTCATGCTATCAATAGTTTAACAATCAGCTTGCAAATTTCCTGAATAGTTAACAATCAGCTCTTGAGAGCTCCTTACAGCTGGCTTCAACACAGCTACATCGCCAATATCTTCACCTTCTGAAACTCACCAGATCCTTACATGGCATGCTTTCCTACATTTCTTTCTCTCTACCGGTAAAACAACCACTGTGGAGCTATAATTATGAGCAGAACCTTTGGCTTCAGATGGACCTGGCCTCAATATCAGCCACAGGCCCTTAGGTAAAATTCTTAACTTCTCTATACCTCTGTTATTCCATTTACAACATGGGAGTGATAACAGTGCCTACCTCAGGGTGTCACTATAAAAATGAAATAGTGTATCAACTGGTATTTAACAGGGTACCTGGAATATTTATTATGTATTTCGTAAGAAATTTTATTTTACAAAGGACTTGTGTGCACGCATATGAGCCTAACAAGTGGTCGTGGACAACAGGGGGTGGGGGCATGCGTGGGGAGGGGTTTGGGGTGGGAATGGGGGGGATGAGGACAAATACGTGATACCTTAATCAATAAAATAATTTTTTAAAAAAAGAAATTTTATTTTATTCATCTACTAGAGGTCCAGTGCATGAAATTTGTGCACTCGGGGAGGGGGGGGTCCTTCAGCCTGACCTGCGCCCTCTCATAGGCCAGGAGCCCTCAGGGGATGTCCGATTGATGGCTTAGGCCCACTCCCTGGCAGTCAGACATCCTTGGTGCTGCCACAGAGGCAGGAGAGGCTCCTGCCATCACTGTTGCACTCACCAGCCATGAGCCCAGCTTCTGGCTAGGCAGTGCTCCCCCATGGGAGAGCAATGACCACCAGGGGGCAGCTCCTGCATTAAGTGTTTGTTCCCTGGTGGTCAGTGCCCATCATAGCAACTGGTCATTCTGCAGCTTGGTCAATTTGCATATTAGCCTTTTATTATATAGGATTCACCCACCACAGACCCTAGCTACAGGAGCTGGGGGAAAATTATGGTGTTTGCAAAGTTTGTCTTTTGATATTTTGTCATTTGAATTAGGGCTACTGCCTGGTTCTCTTTATCACCAAGATGCTTCCCAGGATCCATACAAGTATATTTCTCTTATGCAGCAAAGGAATTTTACAATGATAACTATCTATACTAATAAAAGGGTAATTGCTAATTAGACCGGGTTAACCAGCCATTTTCTAGACATCTGACTTCCTTCCAGAAAAAGCCATGGTGGTGGGGGCCAAGGCTGAGGCAGTTAGGGATGACCAGGCTGGCAGGAGAGGGCCGTTGGGGATGACCAGGCCAGCAGGGGAGGGCAGTTGGGGGCGAGATCAGGCAGGCAGGGGAGGGCAGTTGGGAGTGAACTGGCCTGCAGGAGAGGGCAGTTGGGTGCAATCAGGCTGGCAGGGGAGAGCAGTTGGGGGTAAACTGGCCTGCAGGGGAGGGCAGTTGGGAGCGACCAGGCCAGCAGGTGAGGGCCGTTGAGGGTGACCAGGCCAGCAGGGGAGGGCTGTTGGGGGTGACCAGGCTGGCAGGGGAGGGCAGTTGGGGACATTAGGCAGGCAGGCAGGTGAGTGGTTAGGAGCCAGTGGTCCTGGATTGCAAGGAGGATTGCAAGGGGGGTATCCACATGCTGGTTTAGGCCCTATCCCTAAACCGGCAGTTGGGCATTCCCCGAGGGGTCCCGGATTGGAGAGGGTGCAGCCTGGGCTGAGGGACACCACCCCCATGCACAACTTTTATGCACCGGGCCTCTAGTATGATATAAGAGCAAACTGTGACTTACAGCAGCGATTTTCAACCAGTGTGCAGCAATAATGTTTAAAAGATGCAATAACCAACTATTTAGTCAGGGGCACTGACCTCTTTTTGCTTAGATAGTCAAATAAAAAAAATGACAACAAGCAACAAAACAACATCTGCCTGGTGTAATGAATCAAAATTATAACTATTTTTTGTCAGATTGGCAAAAAAAATATTTTTGGTGTGCCACAGAATTTTAATGATTAGTTTATGTGTGCCATGAGATGGAAATGGTTGAAACTCACTGGCTGGAAGTATTAGTCTCTATTTTCTAATAGAGTTTTTTGATGACAGGAAAGATTTTAAGACTCTGGTAGTGGAAGTTTCTTGCCATTGTATTTTGTAAATTTTTCTGTAGGCAAACATTTGAGGTAGATAACTAAGTCTTAGCCTCCACCTGTCAGCTTTTATTCACTAAAATTCTGTAGACAGCTCATTTTACTGTTTAGTTGTACCAGTGCCAAGAGCAGCTGTATTCATTGACTATTAAAGCCATAGGTTCTAGTGCAGCTCAATTCTACCTTTGTGACCTTGTTTAATTCCCAAACTCTGTGAGACTTACCACATTAGGATGAATTCAGTCTATACCTACTCTAAAATTCAACGATTCTACATATTTAAATATTTATACATTCCAAAGCACCTCCAAAGCCAACAGAAAAAATTATATTTGGCACCACCATTCTAGTGAGAGTAACATAAATAAACTTGGGCCTCTATAGAAAACCAAAGCAGAATATTAAAGCAATAATATTAATAATTCAGAAAAATAAAATAAAGTAAAATAAAGCAAGACTTGCAGTCCCCAAGGTATCAGAATATACTTAAATTATGGTCCTATTCAGAAATCACTAGAACCATGGTGCGTTCTGTACTTATATTTAACGAAATCATCAGAGTTGCATTTTCCTTTAATCACGGGCTTCTCTGAGATCTCATATCAAAATTCTACTAAGAGGAATGTCCTAAGCCAATATCAAGTCAAATGTGTATAGAAGCAACCCAGGTGTACTTGCATACTTCCTAGCCAAATTTTAAAAGATACTTAAAATTCACTAGATATAAAGAAATCATCTATCTGATTAAAGTAATCTCTATTCCATTATTCTTGTAAAAGTATTATGTCCTGATCAATATATTTATGAGCCTAAACTTTAAAAGAGTGCCTCTCCTAAACTATGCATCCAATATTTCCCAATTTTTAGCCCATCACTATATTCTAAATTAGCTTGATAACCTGCTAACACATTTGAGGCAACTATTTGCTTTTTCTTAAAAGCTAATATACTAATAAGATTATAATGTACCCTGAGCAATGTAACCAATGAAGCCACTTCTATTTGATCTACTAAAACAGTTATGTATCATTCATCAGCAATGCAAGACCTGAGATAAAAAGAGATTTTGGCTTACTATTAAGCATCTTATATCAGCTAGTGAACAGTCACCAGGAATAATATCAAAGGAATTTTATCACAAATACATATTTCAGGTGCAATAAATAATAATAATAAGATACCTACATTGCTTATTATTTCTAATTCCTAACTCAGAGATAAATTATAAAAGATCTTTTCTGATGTGGATTACAGTTCTGATCATAGCAAATTTGCATTATGGAACACATGAAATTTATATCACAAATCATATTTTTCTTGATTGGACTTTGCATATCAATGATCAGTTTAGAAATAAGAATTATCTAAGTTGAAAGTGTGAAACAAGCCAATCTGAAAAGGCTACATATTGTACAATGCCAAGTATATGACATTCTGGAAAAGGCAAAGCTATGGAGACCATAAAAATATCAGTGGTTGCCAGTGAGGGAGGGAGGAACAGGCAGAGCACAGAGGTTTTTTTTAAGGCAGTGAAAATACTCAATATGACATAATAATGCATACATGTCATTGCACATTTGTCCAAATCCATAGAACATACAACACCAAGAGTGAACCCTATGTAAACTATGAACTTTGGATGTTTGTCATGTGTCAACGTTCACCAACTGTAACAAATGTACCACTCTGGCGGGAGATGTTGACAATGGGGGAGTCTATGCATGCGTGGAAGCAGATAAAATATCAGAGATCTCTGTATTTTCCTCTCTATTTTTCTATGAACCTAAAACTGCTCTAAAAAAAAACAAACAAAAAAACAAAAAACAACAACCCACAATAGTCTTTTAAAAAAAATTGAAAGGGAATGTTTAAAAAGTTAAGAATTTGACCTCTTGCATGCTAAAAAAAAAATATGTGCCCATAAAACAGGACAAATGATTTAATAAATCCCTTGTCCATATTTTTTAACTTACATAATTTCCTTGACCTTAAATTTTTACAAAACAAAGGGTACCTTTTAGGTTCTCTGAATTTTCTTCATCTCCCAAGACAGCTTCTTCACAGTCTTAAATGACTCGAATAGGATGATTTTAGGGAGAGTTGGTTCACAAGGTAAGCACTAGTCTTATCTTAGATGTGCAGCAATTAGGATGCCACTAAGTTCTTTGTAGAAGTACAAATACATGGGTACATCTGTGACATATTCTCATCAGGATTTCCCAAAAGGGAGGTCTTAATTTAAAAAAAAAAAAATGTATTGACTTCAGAGAGGAAGGAAAAGGGAGAGAGAGATAGAAACATAAATGATGAGAGAGAATCATTGATTGGCTGCCTCCTGCATGCCCCCTACTGGGGATTGAACCTGCAACCTGGACATGTGTTCTGTCCAGGAATCGAACCGTGACCCCCTCGTTCAAAGGTCAATGCTCAACCACTGAGCCATGCCGGCCAGGCTAATTTTTTTTTTTTTTTTTATAGTGATGTCTAGATACTCTAAATTTCAAGAAGAGAGTTAAATGAATCATGTTGCTGGACAAAACTCTGCTAAATATGGTTGGTTGCTTTTCTATCCAGAGAAGTCCACCAGAGGCCAAGAAAGGTTGCCCTTATATATCCAGGCACTTTTCACAAGAGGGTGAGAAAAATCCACTCATCCCATAGAAATGCTCAACTTGGACCTGGGGTGGCACTGACCGATTTAACACTGAGACCACAAGCCTTTGAAGAAGCCCAGTTGTGCCTCTTGCCATGTTGAACCGGAAAGCTGACATTACTGAGGGCTTCCTGTGGTTTGAAATTCTCTGGAGAGGTGGCCACAGTGTGAGTCAGCTGTAAGCCATGGCCAGGCCTTCCTCAGTCCTAAGGGAAGACTTTAGGGGAGAGAACTGAATGTTTGCTAATGCAACTGCCATCTGCCACTGCTAAGTCTGCTGGTGATAGAGTGCACGTTAATGCCAGAGAGACAGAGAACACTCACCATCTGTTCGTTGCCCTGAAATAAAATTAACTGGGTCATCTGGATTTGGAAGCCTATCTGGAATTGTTGACATCTCTTCCCAATCTTGAGGATGGAAATTTTCTCCCATATTACATCATTCAAATTACCCAGAGATACATTTTCGCTCTAATCCTTCTAGTGGATAAATTATAGTTGATAGATTATACATTACTAGCAATTTATGTGTATATCCTTCATTATTATATTTGTAAGCAATAATATTACAAATTGCTATCCAACTGAAACCTTCTAAAGAGAAAAATGCCTAATAAATCTAATTTCAAGGAGAATATGCAAAATCTATATGGACTTCAGTCTTTTTTAACCAGCTAATGAGATGCACATTTCTTGCTTTCCAGGAACTCGAACTATAAAAGAAAAAATAAAGAACTATAAGGTATTTTATTCTGGCTAACTACCTAAAAAGATATTTATTGGCACTATGGTAACAGAATCTAAGATATGACTGTAGGGGTGGTGAAATATTTTTCCCCTGAGACAGGAGCAGGAAAGCTTTAAATTAATTTTCTGTATAGAAAAACTGACCCCTGATCTCTCCAGGCAGAATAGCTCACCTTCCAATAAACTCTTCTAATTATCATGTTCTGATTTCTCTCAGACTAGTATTGGTCTTGGCCAGTATTGGTCTTGTTGTAAAGTTCATCTGAACATATGACACAGAAGAGAAGGAAAGAAAATATAACAAGTGATTATTTTCAGTTCCTTATATCAGTGTTTCCCTAAAATATGGCTCTCTTAAAGAAAACTCTGAAATATTCCATTTTCAAAAGTCACTTTCCATTAACCTAGGAGAAAAGTTACTGCTTTTAAGAGTTTATGGACATCAATAAGAGGAAATAACACAGTTCACTTAGACAACCTGTAATGTGCTGACTTGAAATAAATCCAGTGAGCTATCCTTAGCTCCCAAGAGATTCCATTTTAAAATAACCTTCTGTGACTTGGATTATTGACCAAGCTCAGTTCTGAGCAAAGTCTACACACAGAGATTTCTCTAGTCTTTTCTGTCTGCCTTAAGTTTTTAAAAATTTGAACAGAGTATATTTCCAACCAATTACTAAGAATACAATGAGTGATTTTCATATATTTAGCACTGAATTTTGAGCTCTGGAAAAATCAAAGAGGTATATAATGTTAAACAATATCTAAGAACTATGAATAAGAATGTCACAAAAATCAACTTGCATGAAATGTGCCAAAGAAAAGGCACCCTGACCTTAAAAACTAAAGTAGACCTCCACTATGCTCTCACACTACACCTTATGTTAGCTTTAATGACTGTCTGTACAGCATTTATTTAAAGAATCCCTTCATATCTATACCTCTACCCTAACCCCATACCTATGAACTACATGAGGGACAGGGAGACATATGATTGCTTTTATTCCTTTATCCTTAGACCCTAAAACAGTGCTTGAAACATAGTACATGGTCACTAAATATTTGTTGAATTAATTTTTGAAATATACTGTATTCAGTCTAGTGGGAGATAATGAAAAATAATCAGAGTCACCTTCTTTCCTTCACTGGTTAATTAATTTATTTAACAAGTGTTTATTGAGCACTTGCTATGCCAACACTGTCCTTAGGGAGTCAGACAGATTAATAAATAAAATCCACATTACAGACCACATGGAGCTCAGAGTGCAAGATGTCATTATCACACAATCAAATTGTAAAAATATACAATTATAGGTAAACATATAATTGTGAAATGTGAGAGTATTATGAAGTAAAAGTAATAACAGAGATTTGACTTATCCTCAGGAACCAGAAAATGAAGAAGGAATACTGGCACATAAATAAGCAGGAGAATTATGATTTTAGAAATGAGGGAGATCACTAAAGCCAACTGGGAAGAAACACAATTTATTTCATGTCCGTGTCATGGAAGAGTAAAGCTAGTGCTGATATTAATATTAATTCCTCCTATCTTCTAGTGCTTAGAGTTAATATGCAAACTATATTTAAGTGATGTGCTTCTCAAGACCACTGGTTTTCAAACAATGTGGATATTGAGTCTTTCAATTTTGAAATTTTATTTTTTATTTGTTGCTTTTCAAATATAAATATATTTATTCCATTTTCATTTTTGCAATTATTCAATATATCACAAAGTATTAGACTTCATTTGTTTAAGAAGCATCAGGAATCAAGATTTATTTTTTTTTAACAAATTAACTTCATATCTTTTAACAACATGCCAGAAGTGATAACAACTACAAAATAGACTAGGGGAAGATAAGTACAATACTTTGAGCTCTTTCTCTTTTTTTTTTTTTTTCCCCAAAGGAACTACTTTTAAAAGTTTTCCAGAGGATAATATCACTCTTTTAAAAAATTATCATGTAGATATGGTTGATGGCAGAACCATTATTTCATAATTGATGTTTCTTCAATACATATTTGTTAAGTATTTGAGAGGGGGAGATTAATTTGGAAAATATTTCCATGTAAAAACTACTAGTTTAGAGAGTTGCTATTATAATTTAAAAAGGCAGCATGCTGCCCTGGCCTGGTGGCTCCATTGGTTGCAATGTTGTCCAGTGCACCAAAAGGTTGCAGGTTCATTCTCAGTCAGGGCACATACTTAGGTTGTGGGTTCGATCCCTGGTTGGGGCACGTAAAGGAGGCAACTGATCTGCAATTGATTGCTATTTCTTTCTCTATCTCCCTTCTTCTCTCTCTGAAAATAAATAAAAACATCCTCAGGGGAGGATTAAAAAAAAGGCAACGTGCCACAAATTAAGAATACATAGGAAAACCTGGTATGTTTATTTTGAAGTCAGGCCCACACTCTATCAAAGCCACTAAAATTGGGCAATGATTATGAACTCAGTTTCAAAGCTGAGACACTGAGTGCTTGGGCTGTGGCAGTTATTATTTCCTGAATAAGACTTTATACCAGATCCAAAATTCATTCTGCCTGACTCTCAGCCAAGAAAGGAAGTAGCGTGGGTGACCAAGTTTAACACTTGCTCTGGGGATTTCTCTCTAGCCAAAGCTAAAAGGAGACTATAATTGGGTAGCCAGGCCTGTCCTTAGCACATTCTGTATTTAGATGGCTTACCTAAGTCCATTAGAAAGCAAAATGACTCTGCTCTATGCCCCCGCAGACTTCCGAAAGAAAAAAACATTTGGGATTGGATGTTGGCTCTGCTAAGATAAAGGGGGATGAGAGGAGAAGAGAGGGAGGAAGGAAGAGGGTCCTTATCTGTGTCTTGTGGGCTTAAGAGTCAGACTAGAGTTGAAATTCAGTTCTACTGTTTACTAGTTGTTTATCTTTAATTAAATTACACCCCAATATGAACCTTGGGTTCTTTTGTTGCAGAATATGTATATGGTAGTCACTACTTCAGAGTGATTTTCAGAGCCTGATGCTATTATTATTTTTGTTATGACATCTATAGAAGAGGAAAGAGGAATTAAATACCTAGTTTTGGGGGAGGCTTTACAGATGTTCTGTTTCTGCCATCTCTAAACTACCTCTCTTCACCTCATCTAACCCTCCCTAATTTGGTAAGAATTTGCTTCAGGTAAGAAGCAAAGGAGTTACTGGGCACAGAAAAGGTTGAGCAACTGTCCTAGACTAATCTTCCCACAGGCACTCCCCAAGAGAAACTGTTTCCAATTGGATAGTTCCCAGGCATGCCCAGAACTTTTTTTGAAAAAGCAATTTGAGTAGATCACTTGGGGGAGGCAAATTAAAAGAACCTCTTTAACTCAGTCAGCCTTGCTCCCCAACTAATTATAATACCTGTGTAAAGGGCTCTTGGAAGCTTCAAACAGGTCATCAATGCAAAGATAAGTGCAGCTAACATGTCTCATACCAAAATAAATAAATAAATAAATAAAATTAAAAGAAAAGAAAAAAAAAAGAAAAGTAAAAAAAGAATAGAAAAAAATAAGTTTTTAACAATACAGATTAAAAACTGACTGTAGTTCTACATAGGAAATAAAAATAATCTGGATACACAGTTTTCTTCAAAATAAAAATTTTAATATTGGACACCAATTCACATGCTAATAAGAAATGGGGGAGTTTTACTATTTCATACTAGAGGCCCGGTGCACGAAATTCGTGCATGGAGGGGGGTTGTCCCTCAGCCCAGCCTGTACCCTCTCCAATCTGGGACCCCTCAAGGGATGTCCAACTGCCCGTTTAGGCCCGATCCCTGGGATCGGGCCTAAACGGGCAGTTGGACATCCCTCTCACAATCCAGGACTGCTGGCTCCCAACTGCTTGCCTGCCTGCCTTCCTGATTGCCCCTAACCACTTCTGCCTGCCAGTCTGATCACCCCCTAACCACTCCCATGCCAGCCTGTTTGCCCCCAACTTCCCTCCTCTGCCAGCCTGGTCACCCCTAACTGCCCTCTCCTGCAGGGTTGATCACCTCCAACTGCCCTCCCTTGCAGGCTTGGACCCTCTCAACTGCCCTCCCTTGCAGGCCGGGTGCCTCCCAACTGCCCTCTCCTGCTGGCCATCTTGTGGTGGCCATCCTGTGTCCACATGGGGGCAGGATCTTTGACCACGTAGGGGCAGCTATATTGTGTGTTGCAGTGATGATCAATCTGCATAGTACTCTTTTATTAGATAGGATAGAGGCCTGATACAGGGGTGGGGGCCAGCTGGTTTGCCCTGAAGGGCGTCCCGGATCAGGTGGGGTTTCCCTTGGGGTGTGGGGCGGCCTGAGCGATGGGCCTGTGGTGGTTTGCAGGCCGGCCACGCCCCTTGGCAACCCAAGCAGAGGCCCTGGTATCTGGAATTTATTTTCCTTCTACAATTGAAACTTTGTAGCCTGGAGCGGAGCCAAGCCTGGGGCTCCCTCCGCTGGCAGCCATTTGTGTTGGGGCTATAATTGAAACTTTGTTGCCTTAAGCGGGTGAGCCCGGCCAGGGTGTGCGGAAAGCTTTGCTTCCCCTGTTGCTGGTGGCAACCCTGGCCTGCTCTCTCAAGCTCCATTCTGCCGCCATTTGTTTGAATTTGTTTACCTTCTATAATTGAAACTTTATAGCTTGAGTGGAGGCTTAGGCCTGGCCAGGGCAGGCGGAAAGCTTGGCTTCCTCTGTTACCTAGGAAACCTTACTCTCTGTGGCTGTAGCCATCTTGGTTTGGGTTAATTTGCATACTAGCTCTGATTGGATGGTGGGCATGGCTTGTGGGCGTGGCTTGTGGGTGTGTTGGAGGTATGGTAAATTTGCATATTTGTCTATTATTAGATAGGATGAAAATAACAAGACACATACATATATTTTCTTTTTTGGTATTAGTGTACTAAGTTTCCAGGGAACTTTTCTAAAAAGCTACAAACCATACTTACTTTTTTGGGTTAAAAAACATTTTTCTCTGGCAAGTGAGAATAAAAGTAACGTTCCTCCAAAACACCCAAGAAGGAAGGAAAATAAGTTTTATTGTAACAGAAAGAATGAAATTCACACAGAGGAGAGAGGGAGCAAGAGCTTAAATCTTCAAGTCATTTTGAATAGTCAGACAAAGGTAAAAAAACAACTTCAACTGTTAACATCAATTTTTCTGAAACTTTTTGAAAAGGCCTGTTTCATAGCAGAATGTCTTACTCATTTTCTCAGTTGAGGGTTTGAATTATGAAATATTCCTTTTGCAATTCAGACAGCTGCCCGAGCCCACTATCATTCACAAGATCTCAGATATTGACCAAAGGAGATTAATACCTTCCTTAACCCTGCTTTACTTAGAATTTTCATCCTATCTGACCTTCCCTACTTCATAATACCATGCACATATATGACAGAAACAAACACTATGCTTATATTACTCTTGTACTTCATGCATATATTTATTTATTTATTGAACAGTATCTTGCACATCTGTGTTCTAGGTGCTGCACATAGTAAGTAGATGATGACTGTAGCAATAGAATTAGTAAGAAACAGTATATTGGTCATGATCTACCTTGATAGTAGTACCAGAAGAACTTGCTAATGGATTTGATGTGGTAATTAGAAGGAAAAAGAGAGTTATCAATAATGTCTTTTTGCATGGTTGATAGAGGTCTCATTAATTCAGATGGAGAATACCAGAGAGTAGTGGCCTTGAGTGTTTGGGGAAATAAAAAGCCCTATTTTGGATCTGCTAAGTTTTGACTGTTATGTTTGTCTAATTGGCAGTTGGAGGTAGAAGGTAGTTGGAGAGATTACAAAGAAGCCTATAAGATGTCCAGGTTTAGAAAAATAAATTGAGGGGTCACTTGTCTATATAGATAACATTAAAAGCCAAAAGATGGCAAGTAGAGAATAGAGAGGAATGAAAGGAGGAAACAAAGCTGAGCCCTGGGACACAGCAACATTGAGAGAAAAAGGAGGCAGCAAAGAAGAATTAGAAAGAAAAGATTGTGAAGAAGATAACCCAGAAAGTGGTGTATAAAAAATCAGTTGAACAAAGTGTATCAAGAAGCTTATATTTGGTTACAAGAAGGATTTGGCCACTCGGTACCACTGGATTTGAAGAATGGAAATTGCTAGAGATCTTGAGGAAAGTGTCCTCAGTGGAATGGTACATACCCCTTACTTGAACTACTTCATCATACAGATTAGACTGTGAGTATATGGAATGCAGAAATGAGTCTTATTCATCTCTGCCTTCCTAGAGCTTAGACAGTGTTTGACACATAACCACATAACAGATCTTCAATAAAGACTTGTTGAATGTTGATGATTGGCCTTGATCGGTGTTTTATTTTATATTTGCCACAGATGGTGCAACTCTAGAAGGCAGAAATAGGACTTATGCATTTATCGCTGAAGTGTATCTTACACATTCCTAGAACATTTACATCTGCAATTAGATGCTTAATAAAATATTTGTAATGGAAATGAAGAAATATGGTGCTTATAGTAGTGATTAAGGCAAAGAATTGGTGTCTCTATTAAGAAGAGTCAGGAGAACAGACTAATGAATTCTTAGTGTAGGTCACAAATTCTTTGACACTCCTTTCTCAAGAGATGGAGTCTAATCACTATCCCTTTGAACATGGGTTGAACTTAGTTATTTGCTTCTAACAGACAGACATCTGAAGAAGTATTATTGCTTGACCTCCAAGACTGGATCATAGAAGGTAGTACAGTTACTATCTGACTCTTTCGCTCAGGTCTCACACCTTTGAGTACTGACTTGCCAGGCTACCCTACACCTGCCATGATGGAGAGATCACATGGAAAACACCTAAAAAGAGAGAGATGCCAGAAGAGCCCCAACTATTCCCAGCTCAGATGTCAGACATGTGAGAGAGGAAGCCTTCAAATGGGTGCAGACCCAGCTACGGTCTGACTGCAACCATGTGGGAGACTCTGAACAAGAACGACTGGCCTGAGCCTAGTCAGCCCCTGGAACTATGAGTGACAATATTAATGATGGTTCAATACTATTAAGATTAGGTTGATTTGCTATACAACAATGAATAATAGAACATATGAAAGTGTATTTATTCTGCCAGAAAGGAAATAGGTTGACATAGCAAAACAGCAAAAGATGCTTCCATTCTGAGTGGCCTAAAATATGTGTATAGAAGAGAGGATTAGAAGAGCTGCTTGAATGACCCCTATTATTTTAGATTGAGAAAACAAATTCCTTGTGTGAACTCTAGAAAACAAATCCCTCATATAAATTCACTTGGTAATATTCCTGCATCAAAATCTGAGACAGGGAGGCACAAAAATTCCATGGAGGAGATCAATGGGGGAGGGGGAAGGGGACATCTGTAATACTTTCAACAATAAAGATAAATTTAAAAAACAAAATAAATTCCTGACCTGACAAGAAGACACTGTAATATTTTGAAACTAAAGGCCCAGTGCATGAAAACTCATGCACTGGAGGGGGGTCTCTCAGCCCAGATTGCCCCCTCTCACAGTCTGGGAGCCCTCAGGGGCAGGAGGCAACCCGGCGATCAGGGGAAGGCGACGCCCCATCACACCTCTGCTGCTGCCACTGCCAGCAGCGCAAGCCTCAGCCGACCCTGGTTACCTAAACCTCGGGTGGACCCTAGGCAGCTGGACAGCTTCCATCCAAGACTTACCTGCACCTTGGGCCAGCTCTGGGTAGCTGGGCAGCCACCATCTGAAGCTTGCCTATGCCTTGGGCAGGCCCTGGGTGGCTGGGGTCTGAGGGTACTGGGGGACTCCGGAGGCAAGCACACGGAGCCTGTAACTCCAGTGGAGATGAGGGGACTGGGCGCCACCATCTTGTGGCTGTGGGCACTGCCATCTTTGAGGGCATGGCAGTCAATTAGCATATTTCCTCCTTATTGGCTGTGGGTGCCACTATCTCTGCGATGGTGTGAGGGTCAATTAGCATATTCCCTCTTTATTAGATAGGATAGGCCAGACAGACCTCAAAGGCTAATTTCAGGTTTAAGGACTGGCATGAATGAGTGAGGTGAAATAAATGAATGAATGAGTGAATGAACTATTCCTCTAGTACAAGATACTATTATTACCTATAAATAGCATTATAAGCATTCCTTTCTGTTCTTGAACAATAGTTCTTTGATCTGTTACTATGGAGATAGTAAACAAGTAGCACAAAAAGTTTTTGTTGATCCTTCATATAAAGAAACAGGAAAATGTAGAAGTTGTCATTTCTTTTGCTTCCCTTTCTGCTCCTGGAGGTACACTACACTCACTAGTTTAAACAACCTTTACATAGTAAGAAATATCCTAGGTTACAGAAACCCAGAACTGTGGGTTTGCTTCTTTTGATTTTCCTTTAATCTGGAGAACAATAAATGGAGGAAAGATTAACATTGACTATCTTCATTATTTTCATAATAAAGTTGCATTTAAACTATGTCACCTGGAACAAAGACTGGATTCCAGATTTATGATTGTTTGCCACAGTTACATAACCCAATTGCATAACATTTCTAAAATATGTTGTAAAAAAGCTACTTCTGAGCTTTACTTCCCTCCTCATTGCACCATTGGGCTGACTAGATAGAGGCTTCCTCATCCACAACTTATCACATCTTTATCTGACAGTCACCATGCTCATCCCAGTATAGGCTCCAGAACTTTTATGTACTGGAAAGTAATTCTATCCCATTTTTTAAGGCCATTTACTAGTATCTCATGTGTCCTTCTGAACCAGAAAGACCTCTCCCTCCTCACATTCTCCCATAGGCCTTTCCCATCTATGTGGGATTCAAATAGTTATCTCAGATCATTTGTGCCCTAACATCTAAATTTTATTTTTATGAGTTTTCTAAATGTCTTGAATACACTGAACAATGTCATAATGTGGCATTCTGCTTTGCCTAGTTTCTGTTATTTGATACCCTTTAGACTGTAAACTTCTTGATGGCAGGGTCGAGGTCTATTGAATTTGTTCTTGAACTAGAGAAATATAACACCATATTAAAATAAAAATTTAATAATAATTACATAGGCAAAACAATGTTTATTTGACCTTTCTAAGTAAAACATGAATAAATCACTATAATGAAGCCTTCGTCATACTAAATTACAATCCTCTTCTCTTCAATATTTACATTTCACCAATTAATTACAAGTCCTAAACTCCTGGTCTGCTTCTAAAGAGAGAGTATTTTCTACACAAGATAGAGTACAGCTGTGTTAAACTCTTCCTCCTTTCCTTTTACTACACAATGTTTATAGCAATATAACAAGAAAAAACTCCATAGAGAACCAAGGGAAGAAATTAATCAGCCCTACTTAAGGAAGGGACAAGAAAACCAGGGATAAAACAAGTTAAAGCTTCCTTGCAGGCATATGCACGTACGTCATACTGGCTGTTGGAAAATGTCTCCCACCAAGCTAGAAAATAGTAACATTAACATGGAGAATCCATTTTACGCTTTGTGTTTTTATTAAGTCCACTGCTGCTTCTCATTCCCAGAACTCAGTCACTGCACCCGCTGGCCCTTACTAGAGGGACAGGGTGGCTTTGGACAGTGCCCTAGGCATACTTGTTTATATTCTAACGGCTGCCCCATTAGACTGGCTTGGTGAACTGTGTGTCGAGAAAACAATTGTTTTCTACCAATTCTGTTTTCAGCAAAGAGTTCTTTTTAATTTCCCTGTCCTGTGTGTTGCCAAAATTCTTAAAATACTGTTCATGGAGATTTTTTTGTTACCCGCCTTGGAGCCCAGATGTAGGAACCAAGCCAGTGCAGCTGGTGTAACTTGGCTGAGCCTCACAGATAATTCAGTGTTTGAACAGTCTTCTTCCTTTTTTTAAAAAATATTTTTATTTTGGAGTAACGTTTATGGATATAAAGGTTGAAGACTAGCAGCAATATGGGTGAAAGGCCTCCTATCACTCTTTCACATAAGGACTACATCAAAATGGGCAGATACAAAAAAATATCACAGCTCTTTCCTCAAACTTATACCAAATTTGCCCCTGAACTGAAGAAGCAGACTTGTCAGGGGAGGGCAAGAAAAGAGGAAAGTATTCTATTCTTTTTTTTTTTTTTTTTTTTTAACAAGAGACTTCATGTCATGGGCACATCATACCCAACATTGAAATTTAAAAAGGAAGATAATTTTAAAAGTGAAAAATACTTATTTAGAAATTCCAACATTAAATCCAGTGGTGCTCGGGGCAGTAAAAGTGATTTTACACTAGACTTCGCTTCTGCTAAATTCTAGCACCACATTTACTACTTATAAAGCAATTGTGTTTTTATGGCTGACATTGTATTATACCGATATGCTACGAACATACTAATCTCTCTGACCTACATTCCAATTTGCATTTTCCCAAGGAATAGCAAGATGAAATAATAATAGCAGCTATTAATTGAGGACTTACTGAATTGTGCTGTGTGTACATGGATTAACTCATTTAATCCTCTCGATCAATGCATGAGGAGGGTGCAATTACTATGGCTCTTTGACCAACAAGGAATCTGCAACCTAACGAGTTTAAGTGATTTACCCAAGACTCGCAGCTAGAAAGTGGCAGAGCTGGGGTTTGAGTCTAAGCCTTCTTTCTAGATCAGAAAACTACATTCTGCCCCCTTTCCAAGCAAGAGATGGATTGAATCACTGCTAAGAGGCAGGAAACTGCACACAGAGTGATTGTGCACACAGGATAGTTGGACATTATCCATTGAGTACGCCACAATGGTTAAGAGCTGACTGCCCAGCTATGCTGTGAATCTTCGAGGAAAATTCCCTCTTTGCTTTGCTCTTTCTCTGCAGATTGGCTAGCTAATCTGATGAACAAGTAAAAGTGGTATAAATGACTCGTAATTACTTGATATGTCTTGATATGTATTCCTTCCCTGATTTATGTATGTTTTATCAGAAACCATCAGCATTTTAATCTCAAGGGCTAAGTAATGTGAGAAATTCCCATATCAGGATGAATGCCAGATTTAAATCACATTTGGGGTGTGTTTCACCAGCCTTCAAACATACTTCTGTACATTCAGACCTACTTCACCTATGCAAATCATTAGCTAACTTGTGAGACAAATCACCAAAATTTCCTTGCAATCCTGATTTTATAATTCTTCAACATTCTCTTTCATATATATACATATATATATATATATATATACACATATATATACATATATATATATATATTAACTCAATCACAATATTAAATATTTTAAAAGGTAGAGCACCCACCATCGTTAGTTTCCAGAGTGATGTAACTCTTCCTCCTAATGCTCCCTGAATTCTAATAACATGCAATTTATACTAAGGAAGCTGTTTCATTACCTATAAACTAAAAACTCCATACAGAAAAAAAGGCAGCATTGTAATAGCAATACATGGTCATACTAGTAGAAAGTTTAGCACTGCGCTAAATTTTCCAGGCCATATGAAAGTGAAAAGAAAGGCATATGAGATAATATTGTCAATGTGAAATAGCTTTTGTAATTGGAAAATATAATGGTGGACTCTATCTTGAGGATCTTAAAGGTATTTAAAAATGGCAACAGCAGGTTTATCTCTTAGATGAATTAGGTGTGATCCTACTAGGAGGCAAGCTATCTTGCAACTTTATAAGTGCAAGTTGTGCAAACACAGCATAAAAACAAAGGAGGGAAAAGAAATAACTCAGAAATTTCAGACAGAAAAAAATGAAGTTATGTTCCAAATATGTCACCTCCTCAAATATGGACTATTTTGCACATGTTGTTATTCCAAAAATTGTTAATGTTATGGTATATCTGGATTTAAGTGTCTAATAATAAACACTCACGTTGGAACTGGAAACAATGATATGACATCATGAAACTATCATGATATAACATTAAAACATTAGTGAACACATCGTGAAATAATCATGATTTGCAACTGAGTCTTTCATTTTGCAAAGGAGTGGACAAAATATGGCTCCAATAGCATCACTTTTTCATGGAAAACTGGAGTAAGCAGTAGAGAGAGGGTTACAGTATTCATTTGAATGCATGTGGAGTATCTTTGAATCGTAATTAGGATCTCACATCTTCCTGGATTTCAGTCAGTACCTTTGTGCTCATCTAATATAAAACATAAGAAGGAAAATTTCACCCATGTTCATAAAAAGCAAATATCTTGAAGTAATTGAAGAACTCAAGCACTGTATATCAGTGCAGGCATGTTTCAAAAATAACCACCAAACCACTCCCATTACTAGGAGGACTGCTGTGCTCTATAATTATGTTTGACAGATTTTTCAGATCTTTCCTCCTCCAAATTATCTGAATTTGAGTGAAAGCCAGAAGGCTATTTTGAAAATTGGTAAAAAAAAAAAAAAAAAAATGTGAATGTGCTTTTCTAAGGTATCAAACCTAATATGTCATAAGCACATATGCTATCATATATGAATAATGTCTAATGAGTAAGTAATCATCATTAGAAAATCAGATCAAATAAGAAAAAGTCTCCCTGCTGACACAGATAGTCTTGTTTTTAATAAGGATTTTTTAAACCCATTTTTTAAAATTTATTTGAGAGAGAAGGGAAGGAAGAGAGAGAGAGAAAACATAACTTTTGAAATTGCCAGTTTTGGAGAAAAAACTGACTTAACCAGATTTACACGCTTTCTTTGGGGCATAAGCTATAGGCTGAGAGCACAGAACCACCCTGCTGAGAGTATGTGACTACAGTGAGTGCTGCCTGAGGCTGGATGAATGAATATGCCTCATTCTGGAGTTTGGTTAGAAAGTTTAGGCTTCCACATATGCCTTCCAGCCTGGCCTCTATAATTAACATAGGTGCTATTTTGACCTCTATTATTATTCCTTTTTTTATTTACTTTATTTTCTCAGCCAAGACACGAAATGTGAAGATGCTGACTCCCTGACTGGGTTCAAAGCAGGTTGAAAACCCCACGGAAGACACTAAGCCACGTGTATTATACACATGATCACCATTCATCTTCACAACAGCGCTATAAGGGAGATGGAATGATTACTCCCGTTTTGGAGAGGAAGAAACTCTAATTTAAGTAAGTTCACACACTTCCCCAAGACTGCAGTGACAGAGTTGGGCTTTAAATCAGGATCCAACTCTGGGGCCATATATATTAACCACTGTGCTATAGAATAAAAGTAGCTGAAGCTTAGGGAAGAAGCCAGGTATGAACATTGTTCATCTTGAGCCATCTATTTTTATGACATTAGTAAAGAGGTTCTCGTCACAAGAAAGTGGTGATTTGAAGGAGAAGCATTGACAACTATTTTGATTATAGTAGTTAACAATATGTCCTGCCTTGGGGTCAAAAGTTAGAAATATGGCTGCTTTCTTTAGATTTCAAACCGGCAATTTCAAAATGTCACCTATTTACTAAGCATTAAGGCATATCCAAGAAATAAAAGTGACCTGCAAAGCAGTTCAGCCAGGTGAGTGGCAGGCATCACTTGAATCTTCTCAGTGTTTCATCTCTGAGTTCCTTTGTCTACTTATATTTTATAAGATGTTTTCTAATCAAATATGATCTGACTTCAAACTAGGGTAACCTAATGCCCTCACTGGTCTGTTCTCCACCAGAATGATAAAGCGCTAGTTGAGTTACTTTACTCCAAACAAAAAAAAAACATGTTTAGCAAAAAATAATGAATTTGAACTACTTCAGTTCTCAAAATAGGTTGATGATGCCAAACCTGTTTATTTTATACTCTAGAATGTTCTTTCCCAAGTTCACTATCCCGTATGAGAAAGAAAACACTAGGATTTCCCTCTCTTACCACCATCTTTCCTTGGTCATTTCTCGGTAATATTGTCATCTTTAATAAGAACATAGATAGAAGAGAGAAAAGTCCCTTTGATGCTGATGGAGTCTGTTTGCACAAAATCAGTCTCTAAGTTATTGGGTTTTTTTTGTGGGAGCACATTTGTTATAGCTGATCACACTCACTAGCTTTTTAATTCTTAGAAGGAGAAACTGAATTGGAACAGATGAAAAAGAATCCATAAGTGTATGTGATTTGTCATAGGAAATGATTTATGGTTAAGGATGATTAAAATAGGAAACTGGTACAGTATTAAATAATGCTATTTTAAAACTACATAGTAATATGTAGCTCTTGTTGAGAGCTAAAAATATTTCTGGGATTTTTTTTTATTGAGTATCCTTAGATTCCAAACCTTTTGTGGGTTGGTTGGTTGGTTGCTTATTTATTTCTTTCTTTAAAATGGGTCAAGTGCATTTTCAATTATTTTGAATATCCCATACAGATTAAGTAATGTTTCTGTTTTTTTTTAAGGTTTGGCAATATCTTAAAAGTCAATCTCACTATGAAAAGCACCTACGGTAAAGTAGTTTTTTCTTGAAAGGTATCAATGATTATTCTAAATAACTTTTTATAAAATACCAAGAAAACTGAGGGAATGTGGAAAAGGGGAATAAACATCAGTCTCCTTATAATGCCCAAGAATGTCCATTATTTATTGATACAGATTACAAAATCTAGTCTTTCACAAAAGCATGAAGCCAATCAATACATTGGGTCACGGAGCTTTTAAGTTTTTATTTCACATTTTAAATTAATTGGGCACTCACGCAACTTAGCAAAAGGAAGATAAACAACCCAATCAAACAATGGGCAAAGGACCTAAATAGACACCTTTAGAAAGAGGACATAAAGAAGGTGGAGAGACATATGAAAACATGCTCAAAGTCACTAATCATCCAAGAGATGCAAATCAAAATGACAATGAGGTACCATCTCACACCTGTCAGAATGGCTATCATCAACAATTCAACAAACAACAAGTGCTGGTGAGGATGAGGAGAAAAAGGAATCCTCTTGCACTGCTAGTGGGAATGCAGACTGGTGCAGCCATTGTAGAAGACAGTATGGAGTTTCCTCAAAAAAACAAAAAAAATGGAACTCCTATTTGACCCAGTGATCCCACTTCTAGAAATATGTCCCAAGAAACTAGAAACACCAATCAGAAAGGATATATGCACATCTATGTTCATAGCAGCACAATTTACAATAGCTAAGACTTGGGAACAGCCTAAGTGCCCATCAGCAGATGAGTGGATTAGAAAACTGTGGTATATCTACACAATGGAATACTACGCTGCTATAAAAAAGAAGGAACTCTTAACATTTGCAACAGCATGGATGGGACTGGAAAGCATCATGCTAAATGAAATAAGCCAGTCGGAGAAAGATAAATATCACATGATCTCACTCATTTGTGGAATATAATGAACAACATAAACTGATGAACAAAAACAGAGCCAGAGAAATAAAATATTTTAGAATATAATAGAAGTAATCCTGTTATTTGCAGATTTTTAATATTTCCTACAACTTTTGTGTTATAACACTATGTTAGTACAGTTTTGGTAATATTATTATACTTAAAATTCTTTTTTGAAATATTAATGTTTATTGCACATAATATTATTATATTTAAGATCATTTTTCTTGAAAAAACACAGTATAAACAATAAAAAAAAATTAATTGGGCATCTCTTAATTTCATGAATGATGTCTGAGACTGGCTTCCTTGGAAACATATATTAAGATTCTGATACAGCCTGTAGGAGTTCACTGGGGAGGACTCATGAACACACCTGTAGGGGATTAAGTCGCCAAGGATTAGGGAGGGGGAGAAGCTGATCTGCTATATAGTTGCCACAGAGACTTCAGCCAATCTCTCTGAAAGCACTGGATCAAGGAGGACATTGCAGAGATGTTTTACATGGAGTCAAGGGTGGTGGATCACCCTTCCCATTTCTAAACTGCGCATCCACTGGAAGCTGACTATGCCTGGGCACGGACACCACCTCATAGCAGGCAGCTCCTTTCGGCTCAGAGCAGTTCCCAGGGAGGGTCTCAGCTATGAACTGTCAGTAACCAACACTCCAGGCTGCTGAGAGAATGAATGCCTCGCCACTGCAGGGGGATCCATGCAGAGCTCTTCACAATCTACACCACCTATTACAGTTAAAAAGAATGACTAGATAAAGAAGTGAAATAATTTTTTTTTTCATTTTATAAATGGCACACTTCCAACTAAATTTTCACCCTAATGAGGGAAGTAATATAATGCCATAGTTTTCAAGTGGGTATCCATTATTGACTTAAAAAGTAACATAATAGGGTGATATTCCTTATGATTTTTGTCTAAAATAATGCTCAATGTCTTTCGTAGGGGAATTATTTAAGGATCAGAAAATGGTATTATTTATTCACTTCACAAATGTTGTGTTTCAAAGATTCCTAATACTTATTGAGCACATGCTATATGTTAGTAATGGTGCTAGAAGTGGGAGCTAGAGAGACAAAAGATAGGTCTGCTTTTGGAACTCACTGGCTAATGAAACAGAATACAATTGAGCAGATAATTGCAAGCAAATGTGACACGTGCTTTGATGGAGGTGTCAGAAGGTGCTCTGTCAATAAGGACTACCCAAACCAGATGAGGCCTGTATTTTAACCACAGAAACTTGGATGAGGTATAGTATGGCAAAATCAGATGCAGATTCACAGAGAGAAATCAGAAAAGTTTTAGAGAACACAGGATCTGAGTTTGTCACAATCCAGAAAGAAAGAGAAACACAAGACAAGCCAACTGGTTTAGGAGTGGCTGCTGTGAAGAACTTCAGAGTTCTCTGGGACACTGGGCTGTCCTTGGTTGTCTCATACCAGCTCCTGAGGCTATGTAGTGGCTCAGCATATGTGAGCCCAGTAAGGGTCATGGTTGGGGGTATAAACTTAACCAGCTGCTCAAAAAGGGGAACTGACTAGCCCCCAGCCAGGGTCTCATAACTGAGCCAAGACAGTATACTTTAGAAAGATATTACAGCATGGTTTGGGAAACAGAGATCTCAAGAATGATTTCCCAGAAAGTATCATTGAAGCTGAGTTTTGAAGGATTGCTAGTGTACATTCTCTTTGTGTGGGATAGTTTTACAATGCTCACCATCTACTAAGAGACATGATGATAATGGAAATTAGAGTTAATATTTATCCTTTCAATTATAAAGAAGAATATATCAGTATTATTAAAATAAAATACTTGTTTTTGCCCTAGCCAGTTTAGCTCAGTGGAGAGAGCGTTGGCCAGTCAAGGGCATGTACCTTAGTTGCAGGCTCTTCTCCAGCCTGGACCCTATTCAGGGCTCATGCAGGAGGTAACCAATCAATGTGTTTCTCTTACATTGATCTTTCTCTCTGTCTCTCCCTTTTTCTTTCACTCTCCCTAAAAATCAATGGAAAAATATCCTCGGATGAGGATTAACAACAACAACAACAACAACAACAAAACACAAACAAACAAACAAACAAACACTTGTTTTCCCCTGAAAAACTTTTGCAACTTTTCTTCAAAATTAATTGATGTTATCAGCTATAATGTTGAACAATAATGACTTATAGAGAACAACTATGATATATTGGTAAGCATTCAATTTCTGCACTTTTATTTACCTAGGCAAAGAACACTGCAACTGTACAGAAAGATAACCACTAGTGACAAAACTGCCAAAAGTTAACACTCACCCTCTCTTCCTGTCCCCAAAATGACAAAACCCTAGTCCTTATTCTACATTTCTTTTTTCCATGGATAGTATCATTTTCCTCCAAGACATTCAATTCTCTCTCTGTCTGTCTCTTTCTAGCCCTCCCCACTCATTTTACTCTCCTTGGCACGTAATTACTGACACAGTCTCCACAGAGCCTGTCAAAATAAACCTTATCTTGGTTTTGTCTCTCAGTCTCTCTAGACCATGCTATCTTATAAGCCTCCTAACCAGTTTTCTGCTTTATTTTGCCTTCCCTAAAATCCATTCCAAACACAGCCTTGATAAATATGTTGACTAACGGCCAGCCACCCCTGTTAACTTCTTAAGGCACTATTCTAATCATATCACTCTCCAACTCAGAAACCTTTCAGTGTTCTTTTTGAGGGGGCCTCCCAGAGAAAAGGGCACACAAAATAATTTATTGGAGTTCAGAAGAAACTATCATAATGTCTACTTATTTTTGTCCAAAAACATTTATAAATGAAACATTACTAATATTAATTCCATCATTCACAATTTCCTAATATTATCCCGAGAGCATCTAATATAATTCACATGACACCCTCATACCTTCATTGACTTCAGCAGATTGCAGAGTATACGGGTTTATGTAGCAGGTGCTCATTCTTTTTTAAATTATCAACAGTCTTTAAAGCATGTTGTAATGAGATTTAAATGCAAATTATATATACAATACAAAATTTGTTGGCTGTTTCATGGTAGAGCATTAAAACAGTTATAAAATTTAAGGAAGAGATATACATTTCTTCTATAAAGTTTTCAAATATATTAATCCTTTCTATTAAGATGGTTAGTTTTCAGAACTTTGTTGCCCAACAGACGTTAAAAGAATAAAATACTTAATTTGTTCTCAAAAGGTAAAGATTATTAATTAACAATGAGTGAGACAATAAATGTTTTTCAAAAGAAGTCATGCTATCTAGAAGGCATTTTGAAAAGAAATATTTGGAAATATATCTGTCCATATGTAATTTTAATACTGAAAAGAAACTCTCCTATTTGAAAACTTTAAAAAATGATAAAAGGATTTTCTAATGTGTTAAAATGCCTTCTAAAATAAAAAAATTTACTAGGCTCAGAACTGCTTGTTATTAGGATAAGAATACAAGACATTCTGATCAACTGGGAAGAATAAATAATTAATGTTATGAAAGATTGAAATTTACTACCCAATTCAACAAGTTCTTCACAAAACTGATGAATAGGATTTAAAAATTATTATCATTAATTAATAAGCAGAGGAAATGGTATGTTTTTTTTCCTATTTATATCAACATTATTTTGTGTGGTGTTATTTTCAGCGTCATCACTGGTTAAAACCAAATAAATGCAAATTTAATAGAGAACCAGACTTTTGGGTTACTATATAACATAGAGTTCAACTGAAATTATAAGCAATGAAGCAAATTCATTCATAATGTTCTCACACTAAATGACTTAGTTAATATTTAATGATGTAATAAAATTTTAATAATATTTTGGGCAGAGAAAAAAGTCATATATGACTTACAAAGAAAATTAAGTAATACATAAAATTATTCAAAATATCTAAATAATTCATCTTTATGTAGTGATACATATATAATACATATACACATAGTTGCATGCTTAACATTTTCTGTTTACTGATGAGGTACAAAATGATTAAATTTGGGTTTCATTTTGGTTTCTCACCCTTGATACTATTGACACTTTGGGGTCCAGTATGTCTTTATGTTAGGAGGGAGGTTTTCTTTTCTTAGTAGGCTGTTTATCAGCATCCTTGGTCTCTACCCACAAGGTACCAGCAGCACCCACCTTATAGTTACAGTGCAAAATGTTCTCAGACATTGCCAAATATCCTCTAGGGAACAAAGTCATCTCCCATGGGAAACGACGAGTCTACAACATAAGTTTCAAACTCCTAAACCCAACATTAGAGTCTTGCACTACCTGAACCCAGTCTATATTTCTAATCTTCTCCTCCAAAATCTATTCTAACATTACCTTCTACAACTTTGTTTACTAATCATCTTCTATCCCCACCCAGTCTGCATACCCCCTGATCAAATAGTTATATCAAGCCTGCCCTTCACTTCCTCTATGTTTCTGCTCATGACTAAAATGATTTCCCCCCTTTCTATATGGCAATATCTTACTCATTCCTCAAAATATGTCTCAAATTATGCCTCCTTGTTATGGCTTCCTTAAAATCCCCTTGATAGGATTAATCTACCTTGCAGGCATAAAATACACCTTTATCTTAGCTTTTATTACAAGCTGTCTTGTGTTTCCCTTCAGTATTTTTCTTCCTTCTCAACCCACATTAGATCTCATAAAAACTGTGCATAAATTAAAATGATTGCTAATGCTATTGTTAATGTGATTATTTATTAATGAGGAACAATGGACTATCATGAAAGCTTTGAGAAGAAAATCATAGATCTGTATGTATTTACATGGAAAGATGTTCAAAATATACTGCTAATACAAATTACAACTTAGGAAATACTACATATGGCATAATACCTTTGAGGTAAAATACATAAACATTAGGCTTATGTATGCAGTGAAATTTCTAGAAAGATAAGTGACTGGAGCAAAGATTACTTCTGGGAAGTGAGAAAAGAGTGAAGAAATAGAAGACTTTTCCTTCTAACTCTGTATCTTTATGTGCAAGTTTAGAGCTGATCAAAAATATGAAATACTTTTATATTTCAACTGAATCTTATTGGTTTGACAGAAGCTGTTTCTAAATCACTACTGTTTTAGTAGTCAAATAAAAACACAGTCCCCTTTGTGAATATTTCTGTATAGATATCCAGGAAAGTAAACTGGAATTCCTATCATAGAGAAGCAAGAATATTTATTGAAAGCAAGGGTTAAAGTTTAATATTTAAATTAAGAAAGTTAGTTTGTCATCTGGTTTTACACATAAGAAGAGGAAATTTTGGTTAAGATGGGTTGATTTTTCTAAGGTCTTCTTTGTTACCTAAACTAGGTGCCTCAGCAGATTCACTGGTTTATTAATTTAACCAAAGAGCAGTTAGATCCCTCTGCTTTAACTTTTCTATGCACCCCTATGTTCACAGCAGCATAATTTACAATAGCTAAGATCTGGAAACAACCCAGTGCCCGTCAGTAGGTGAATGGATAAAAAAGCTGTGGTACATTTATGCCATAGATTACTATGCAGCAGTAAAAAAGAAGGACCTCTTACCCTTGGAGATAGCATGGCCCGGAGAGTATTATGCTAGGTGAAATAAACCAGTCAGAGAAAGATAAGTATCACATGATCTCATTCATATGTGGAATCTAATGAAGAAAATAAACTGTTGAACAAAAATAGGTCCAGAGACATAGAAGCATGGAATAGACTGACGAATCTCAGAGGGAAGGCGGCAGTGGGTGGGTGGGAAAAGATCAACAAAAGAACTTGTATGCATACAAGCATAACCCATGGGCACAGACAATAGGGTGATAGAGGCCTGGGGCGGGGTGTGGGGGTGGGCTAAAAGGGGTCAATGGGACAAAAAAGGGGATATATGTAATACTTTCAACAATAAAGTTTTTCTTTTTAAACAGCAGATAAAAAAAAACCTTTCTAAAATTAAAAAAGAAAAAGCAATAACTCATGAATGTCTGTTTCAAGAATGAAGCTAGTCCCCAACTCTTATTTTTCCGTGCCGTGGCTAATTAAGTAGGTCAAGGTTTCAAAGCCTTAGTCACAAACTATTCAACTGCCTGCTTCTTGTACTGGGAGCAAGGGAAGATTACTGGGCTGCCTTTATGGATTTGTAATGGAAATGCTGAGTCCCATGGCCCAGAAGAGTCTTAAATGAAAATTTCAAGTAATATGGAAAAAAAGTTAGGAGAACTTTCTTTGTAAGACACATGGTATGAAAAAACCCTCAAAGATCTCATTTTGGGAGCGAGAAAAATTTGCTGATTTTTATTGCAAATTGCCATGAATAGCATGGTAATTATGTATGTTGAAAATAGTCTAATTCTCAGTGACTCAATAAGGTTTAAAGAAAAAATATGATAGTGAAAAAAATCTATTTGAAAATATCAGATGAAAATCCTTCCAGAATAGCATCCAACTTTTCCTACGAGAGTCCTCCTTTGTTCAGGGTCATTTGATTGAAAGCTGATATCTCTGAGCATTTGTTTTTTTCTTAGCGGAATCATGAATTTTTAACTCATTAAAAGACAACAAATAAAACAGGTTATGAGGTTATGAGATAAATTATTAAAGAAGCAGAGCCATTCAGAGGACATTGTTGTACTTTTATTAAAAAAGAAATTGTGAGTACGAATACAAATAATTGGAGGAAAAAACAGAATGTGGAAGACAGTGGCAGGGAAATGGCTAATGTAGACCTCACTGTTGGCTTCAATAACAATTATGCAACTTTGAAAAACTCATCAGGAATCCCACAAGTGCAGAATTAAGAGGATATAGAATTAAGAGGATGTTGTCTTAGGGGTGGAAGAAGACCCTAACTTAAAATTTATTCTTTTTACTCAGTATCAAGGCAAAAAGAAAATATGAGACCTGAGTCCTGCTGACCAGGTTCCCACCATGATCTATGAGCATTGTTGGGCATTTACTAGTAGTACTTGTGGTGCAATCAGTGCTTATTGCATTTCAGCAATACAGGCTAACACAAGCAATGACCTACTCACATTAGGAACAGCTTGGCATTGCAGGAATTTCCTGACCTAGTGTGCAGAGGTCTTACATCTTCTTTTGACTACCTATTTTCTTGGCAAAAACAGGGCATTTCTTCCATAGTGGGGGTGAAAGCAAGGAAAGTGGCTTTTCTTATCAGCTTCTATCTGCCTTCCATCAGGAAAGAACAATTTAAAAGAGGGAGAGGGAGAAAGAGAGAGAGAGAGAGAGAGAGAGACTTTCAGTGTTCAGCTATGAATTCTAAAAAAGTAGAATGTAGAAACTCAACAAGAAATTTTGACTCTCTGTGACTACCCTCAAAATAATTAGGAAAATACCTACTTATTTATTTCTACATCCCCACTGCTATAAGCATGAGGGAAGGAGTGTTTAAACAGCAGGATGTAGACCTCACTGTTGGCTTCAATAATAATTATGCAACTTTGAAAAACTCATTTAAGCTCTCTACACCTCAAATAGATTATTAAATGAGGATCATATGCATGTCCTGCTCAACTCAGAAGCTTTGAAAATAAAATTTGAAAAAGTAAGTAAAAACATTAACTAAATTAGAAAATGCTTTATATTACTGACATTTCTCTGAATTTTGATATTCTAGTAGGTTGAATAATGGCTTCCAAAGATGTCCATGTCCTAATCCCTCCAGCTTTTGAATATGTTTTTGCTTTAAATGGCAAAAGGTGTTGTTGTTGTTGTTTTCTGATGTGATTAAAATAAAAATTACAGAGATAAGGAGATTATCCTGTATTATCTTTGTGGGCCCAATGTACACACGATAATTTTACAAGAGGGAGGCTGGAGAGAGTCAGAGACAAAGAGAAAGCAATGTGGTGACAGAAACAGAGTTCAGGGATTTGGGGCTGCTGGTAGGAAGAGTGCTATGAGTCGGGGGAGGTGGATGATCTCTAGAAGTTGGAAAAGGCAAAGGAGCAGATTCTTTCCTAAAGCCTCTGGAGAAAATGTGGTCCTGATAACACATTGATTTCAGCCCAGTGAAACCCTCTTTTTACTCGTGTCCTAACGAATTGTAAGAATAAATTTGTGTTGTTTTAAGCCACTAAATTTGTGGTAATTTGTTACAATAGCAATAGGAGACTAATACAGATATATTGTATTGAAGGGCATTTACTATGGCAAAGAATCCTCTTTGTTCCCAATGTCTATTCTCACCTTTATCCATCTTTAGCTGAGAATATTTAGAAAGAAAGACTGCATTTCTATGCAGCTACAATTGCAATTAAGTTTTTGTCTGTGCAAGGTAAGGGAAGAGGGGTTTTTAGCTTCTGCAAAGTACCCTTGAAGAATATATTCCTTTCCTTTATCTCTCCTTTCTGTGTCATGCTGGTGTTATTGGAGAAATTGGGGTGTCCCCTTCCCCAATGGATGCTGGGGATGGAGTCCTTATGATATCCTGAGAAAAATAATTTTCTGAGATTAGCATGGGAGAATGCGTGATTTTTATTTCATGAAATTAAATCTTTGTGTTTCTAAAATGGGGACAGATGTAATACTTTCAACAATAAAACATTATTTTTTAAAAAAAAGTTCCTTTTCCCTTGGTCCAGCCATAGAAGAAGTGTAGCTGGGGTTTCAGTAGAGCTAGAAGCAAAGCCAGTGTCCAGAGTTTCCTTTCCATGTTGGAACTGGGTCCAGTTGAGCATCAGGCTAGCAGCAGTCCATTAGTCCATTGTGTGCGGGTCCACATGGCTGTGGACCATGTGGGTGAATACAGGAGAGTGTGCCCTGAGCAATAAGAGTTCCAAGAGTATTAGAGAAACCAAGTAAAACAAAGACAGTGAATTTCTTTTTTAGGGGATTAAATATTCCAAATTCCTTGCCTTTACAGGGGCCATGCCCATTCTGGCCAATGACCTGTTCCCAGGTGGGACTGACAGCAAGTACTTTCCCAACATCACCCCAACTTTATTAGACATGTCTCTATCTATCTTCACTTTGCTTCTTTCCTGTTATTAATAATTAGTTGATTATAATAGTATCATTCATTGATGAATGAAGTGAGACCAGATAACTTTGACCTTAAGATGGAAACTCATATGACAGCAAGGCAGAAATAGGAGACAGGGTCCATGAAGATTGTGGAGTTATATTAATTCTTGGCCAAGTATCTAGACTTGTGTTCAAGAGAGAAATCAACTTTTGTCTTGTTTAATACATGATTACTTTGAGTTCTCAGTTACTCAAAGCTAAACTTAATTTTAACTAGTATATTTCTATTTGTCAATTAAATAGACATTTCCCTTGTATGCATAACAAAAATGAGTGTTAGGTAAAATTTCTAATTATGAAGGCTAAGTAGAGTTCATTAAATGAAGATATTAGAGAATGAATACCAGTAGATGGAATAAGTTAAGTAAAAATATAGAATTCATACCTCTGTACTATTTTTTTCAAATACAAATAGGCTGGTGTATTCTAAATAAAAGAGATAGTTACTATTTACTAAAACAAGTTGAAGGGGCAAGAAGAGTGTATTTCTATTATTATATGTAATATTTTATGATTTTTAAAAAAATCCATTAGGTCAAATGATAAGGAATGGAGAAAAAATAAAGTCTGACTTGTGCAAAATGTATAGAAAAAATATTTTATATAATCAAAAATAGAAATGTCCTTGTTGGTTTGGCTCAGTGGCTAGAGCGTCGGCCTATGGATGGAAGGGTCCCGGGTTTGATTTCAATCAAGGGCATATGCCCAGGTTGTGGGCTCGATCCCCAGGTGGTGGGGAGGCAGCCTATCAATGATTCTCTCTCATCATTGATGTTTCTATCTCTCTCTCCCTTTTCCTTCCTCTCTGAAATCAATAAAATTATATTTTTTAAAAAGACAGAAAAAATATGACCAAAATATTTTATATGTACAAAGTAATCAAGAACTATCAAATTCTTCAAAAAATAATATAATAAAGATGAGACCCTGAAAAACAAAATTGAAAACTAAGAAAATTATAAAGATAAGAGAAGAAAATAATGAAATAGAGAACAAGGACAATAGAAAAATTTTAAAAACAAAAATCTAACCTTTTGCAAATATTACTATAATTGACAAACTATGAGAAATTAATTTGTCAATAAAGAGAGCATGTCACTTAAAAATCAGAACTTTTAGTTAACAGATATATATTCACAATAATAAAATAACATTACAAACACCTGTAATAGAATGGATAATGGTAGGATAAAACACTGCCAAATTTGTGCAAGAAAAATATAGAAAACTCAAATAAATAACCCCCAAAATTGAATTGATGGTTAATATAGTCTTCTTGAAATATTATGTCATAGATATTTTTATGATGCAATTATTCCAAACCTTAAAGAGATAGTCTATGCTTCCCTGGCTGGGTGGCTCAGTTGGTTGGAACATCTTCCCATACAACAAAAGGTTGTGGGTTTGGTTCCCAGTCAGAGCACATACCTAGGTTGCAGGCTGGATCTCCAGGTTGGTTCACATATGGGAGGGAACTGATTGATGTTTCTTTCAAATCTATGTTTCTCTCTTTCTTGCTCTCCCTTCCTCTCTTTCTAAAAATCAATGAAAACATATCATCATGCACAGATTAAAAAAATAAAAGAGATACTGTATGCCTAAAACATATTTTTCCAGAAAATTAAAAGGGTGAAAGTTCCCCAATTTATTTTTTAAGTATAGTATCATTGATACTAGAGAAAGGATAGCACGAGGTAAGAAAAAACAGTTATAGAACCATTTTCCTCATAACAGAAGTATAAAAAATTAAATAAAATTGTAGCTAACTGAATCCAAATATATTTTTTAAATATATTATGATTAAGTATGTTTTATCCCAAGAATACAAAAAGAGCTTAACATTACTACTGTAATAAACTACAGTAGAAAAAAATAAAACAATTATTTCAAAATATATAAAAATACATGAGTATCTATACTAATAAAAGGATAATATGCTAATTAGGCCGGGAGATCTTCCAGATGTCCTTCTGGACAAAGCCATGGTGGCGGGTCAAGGCAGAGGTGGTTAAAGGCGATCAGGCCAGGAGGGGAGGGAAGTTGGGGGTTATCAGGCCAGCAGGGGGGCAGTTAGGGGTGAGCAAGCTGGCAGTGAGGGACAGTTGGGGGCAAGCAGGCTGGCGGGGGGCGGGGTCAGTTGAGGCAATCAGGCCAGCAAGGGGGGGCAGTTGGGGGCAAGAAGGCCAGCGGGAGGGGGTCAGTTGAGGTGAGCAGGCCGGCAGGCAGAGTGGTTAGGGGCAATCAGGCAGGCAGGAAGGTGAGCGGTTAGGAGCCAGTGGTCCCAGATTGTGAGAGGGATGTCCAACTGTGGGATCGGGCCTAAACAGGCAGTTGGACATCCCTCGAGGGGTCCCAGATTGGAAAGGGTGCAGGCCAGGCTGAGGGACAATCCACCCCCGTGCACAAATTTTGTGCACCGGGCCACTAGTCTATAATAAAAAGAAAACACTTGAAAAAATATGAGTAGAAAAAAATTTGCCAACTTAATAAAGGTGGTGTTCTATAAGCACTTCTACTAGTACTAGTACTATTACTTCTACTATTGGTAGAGAAATTTTAAAAGCATTTTTTTCAGTAAGTAGTAAAAAAATCACACTATTATTGTTCAAATTGGAATAAGGTTTTAGTTAATGCTGTAAAACATGGGTTTAAATAAGAGTGCTAAAGATGGAGACTGTAGATTAAATTATCATTATTTGCAGATATTGTTACACTTACTACTTATATAGAAAAGTCAAAATTTATCAACAAATTATTATAAATAAGCAGAATTTAACATGTGTTCAAGATGCAAAATCAACTTAAAACTTAGATCTTGTCTGCAAGAAATAATCTGATATTGTATCTTATATTACAATAAAATAGGGTCACACTAAGAATAATAACAATAATTATAAAGATTTAAAGTTTTCAACCTATCAAAAATGTATAAGACTTTTATGACTATAATTTTAAACCTCTGTTTAAAGATATAACCACTAAAGAAATTGAAATGTTAACCACTGACCTCTCTAGTCCCAAATAGCTTTCCAAGTGTGTTTTATCAAACTTGTAAGGAATAGAAAAATTCCTACCTGTTTCAGGTTAAGTTCTCCAAAAGTGGACTCTGGCACATTATCACACAGTCATTTATAAAGGAGTTGTCTCAGGATTAAAACCTGTCATGGAAGGGGAGAGACAAGATTGGGCATAGGAGAAATTGGGCTATGATGCAAATGCCCCATGGTGAGTTCTGAAGCTGGGACAAAGGTAGGGTGTTATAACATTCATCAACCAGTCATTGATGCATGAAATATTTCTGGATGCATTTCACAGACCCAAGAAAGGGGGCATGA
This sequence comes from Ia io, assembly GCA_025583905.1. NCBI lineage: Eukaryota > Metazoa > Chordata > Mammalia > Chiroptera > Vespertilionidae > Ia > Ia io. The sequence continues at coordinate 24,933,179 of JAJQQW010000007.1, forward strand.
TGTTGAGGAAGGTGGCTCTCTTCGGTCGAGGACAATTACTAGAAATGGGTGGCACAGCATAGTATCCTCTATAGTCCACTTTGTGCACTGCTGGATCCAGTCCTTTAAGTTCTAGGAGTAGCCCCTTTGGGATTCTGGTTGACCTCTTTGCAGGGGGATGGAGTCAGACAGTATAGTAATTGTGAGAGGAAGTTATCACCCTTGCAGCTGGTGCTCCTCCCCCTTTTTATTAGTCATTTGAAACTCCCCTCACTCACAGCTGAGCCCCTGAATAGTGCATGCTTTTCTGGTTGTGGCTACTGCCACAACCATTTACCATAAAAATAGGGCAAGAAAATGCCAAGCGATGCCTCAGTGGGTGGTCTGGCTGCCACAAATATTCTCCCTCTGTCCACCCTGTATAACAGCAGCCAGCTGTTTCCTGATTATCAGGGTCACTTTTCCCCACATGGAAAGTTGCTCTTTTTTATCCTCTGCTCTTTCCTCCAACCAAGGAGAGCAAAGTGCCTGTGCAGGAGGCATAGCTTAGAATGAATAGAAATCTTGCTGCTTTCCCTAGTGAAATACCTCTTGTACTTTTAAACCATAATTGTGAGATAGGAAACACAAATTTCCCCAAATGGGCCACTGGCACTGAAGGGGCATGGGGCCATTCTTAATTCCATCACTGGTCTCCCAAACCCATTCATCATATGTTGGCAACACAGCACCACATAATTGTCACTGATTTGGAGTGTGTGCTGCACCCACAGTATAGTATCCCATCTTCCCTGAGTACTTTTCCTGAGAGCCTCAGTTGAGCTTTTTACAGGCATTATCATTCTACTAGAGGCCTGTTGCACGAAATTCATGCTTGGGAGGGGGGTCCCTCAGCCCAGCCTGCACCTTCTCCAATCCGGGACCCCTCAGGAGATGTCTGACTGCTGGTTTAGGCCCGATTCCTGCAGGATCGGGCCTAAACTCAGGATTGGGCCTAAACTGGCAGTTGGACATACCTCTCGCAATCCGGGACCACTGGCTCCTAACCGCTCACCTGCCTCCCCGCCTGATCCTCTTAACTGCTCTCCCCTGCTGGCCTGATCCCCCTAACTGCTCTCCCCTGCTGGCCTAATCCCCCTAACTGCTCTCCCCTGCCAGCCTGATTGCCTCTAACTGCCTCTGCCTCAACCTCGCCACCATGACTTTGTCCGGAAGGACGTCAGAAGGTCGTCTGGAAGATGTCTGGTCTAATTAACATATTACCCTTTTATTAGTATAAATGGGTCTGGCCATTTCTGGATAATGGAGTACATGGTAGCAGCAGTGGTATAATTCAAACACAATAGGATATATGAGTAAATAATATAGAAAAAAACATAAGCCCTGCCCCTGCCCTTATATTATGTTCTTTTTTTTTATTTTTAAAATTGATTTTTAGAGAGAGAGAAATGGAAAGGGAGAGAGATAGAGATATTGATGCCACTGATTGATATATTACTTCAAATTCATTTAGGGTAAATTTTAGCTACTTTCTGGATGCCTTCTACTGGGGATGGAGCCCAAACCTGGACATGTGCCCTGACCAGGAATCCAACTGCAACCTCTTGGTGGGACAACACTGAATCCACTGAGCCACACTGGCCAAGCTATACACCTTATATTCTAATTGTAGAAGGTAAAAGATTTTTTTTACCAGAAAGCTATAAACAATTTAATTTTGTATTTTCTTAAAACCATAACTATATATATATATATATATATATATATATATATATATATATATATATATTAGAACTACAAAGAGAAATTGATAAATTTACCTCCATTGTAGATTTCAATATACCTTTCTTAGTAATAGACCTAACAATAACAACAAAAAACTAAGAATATAGAATAGGTAACATAAAAAACTGTTTGATAAAAATCCATTATAAAGAATACAACTGTAAATAACCATAGAATATATTATCTTTTCTTGCATACATTTCTGAATATAGTTGAAATACTGCCCCATAAAACTTATTTCCGTAAATGTCAAAAGACTGAAATCAAAGAAACAATTCTCTCTGTCTGAAATGCAATTATGTTAGAAACCAATATTGAAAAGCTGACTAGAAAAATCTCCTGTTTGAAAATTAATAAATTTCTCAATAACTCATGGGTCAAAGAAGGACTCAATGAAAATTAAAAACACATAAAGTTAAATGACAATGAAAATACTACATATCAAAATTGTAGCCTGTAGCTAAAGTAGTTCTTAGAGGAAATTATACAGCTATAACATGACCATAAAAGAGAAGGAAAATCAAAATTAATTAGCTAAGCTTTCAATTTAAGAAGTGAGATAAATATAAAATTTATCCTAAGAGAATTTGAAGTAATATATAATAGCCAAAAATAGTAAAATAGAAAAATAAAAATAAAATAGAGGAACAATAAAGCCAAAACTATAAGCTAATAAATTTAACAATACTCTAGTGAGAGTAATAAAGAAAAAAATAATGAGCTCAAATAAATAATATAAATAAAAAGGGTAATGTTTGAAAAATTATATGTAATAGAAAATTCCTAAGAAAAACATTACATAATGGAACTAAATTAAGAAAAATTCAAAAGCTGATTTATTCTCTCCATTAAATAAATCTTCATCAAAATAATAATAATAACAATAATAATAAGTCTATGTATACTACTGGCAACTTCTTTAAAATAGTCAAGGAGCAAATGATCTATATTATAAAAGGCCAGTAGCTGTAATGCTATAATGCCAGAACGACCAAACGACCGGTCACCAGGAGGAGCATGGAGCACCTCTTGGTCCCTCCCCCACCTGCGAGCAGCTAGCTAAGCAAGATGGGTCTTGTAGCTCACCAGCAAGGCAGGGCTCACGGCTCACGCAGTGCAGTGGCTCACGGCGGGTCTGGGGTCTCACGTGACTTCCCACACTGGGCTTCTAGTTATAATATAAAACAAATGAGAGAGAGAAGAAACAATCTTCAACTTAATTTATGAAGCTAGAAAAATCTTGAAGCTAAAATATGACAACAATATTATTAGAAAATAAATTATAGGCTAACCTCACTTACAAAGATCAACTCAAAAGTCCTAAATACAATACTACAGAATTAAATTCAGCATCATATACAAAAATAATACCGAATGACTACATTTGGAGTAGCCCAATACTGCAAACATTTTTAATACTAGAAAATAAAATAATTCATCACATTAATTTAAGGATTAAAAAGTATATTATCTCTATAACTGGTAAAATTGAACACCCCTTTATAGTTAAGTGAAAAAAGACTCTTAGAAAATGAGAAATAGAAGGGAAATTTTTTAACCTGATTAATGGCACTTTATGCCTCCTCCCCAAAAACACAATAATTGAGTTTATTCCCTTTATCATTTCAAGAAAGTGTTGCTTCTCATTGCCATTTCTGTAGAACATTTTATTAGAAATGCTAATTAGCACAATAAAGCATTAAAAATTAATTCAAAGAAAAGTAATCTATAATAATAAAAGCATAATATGCTAATTAGACTGGACGTCCTTCCGGATGAAGCCGGGGCTGCGAGGGAAGTCAGAGGGAAGCCGGCAGCCAGGGGAAGGAAGGCCTACTCTTGTACGAATTTTGTGCATTGGGCCTCTAGTTAGAAATAAGGAAACAAATCTATTGTTACTCAAAGTTGATAGTATTATACAAAGCAAGACAAATCATAAAAAATGAGTAATAAATAATGAAATTAATACAATATAAAAAAGTTTTTTTAGACAATTTGGAAGGTGGCATTAAAATCCAGACAATAGCAGTGAAATGAATGAATTAAAAATACATAAAACAACATGAATATTTGGATGAAAACATACTGGGTAGAAAAAGCAAGTCACATAGAATTATTCAGTATTATTCTATTTATACACAAAAATTAGAAGTTATTTTTAGGAGTGTTTGCTTACAAATCCTTCCCATCTCTATTGGCACATCCTGTGTAATGTGGCTTTGTATCTGCTCTCTTCAAGAGGCAGAGTTTATTTCTGTACTCATTGGATTTTGAGTTGGCCATGTGACTTTGCTTAATGGAACATTAGCAATCATATAATCAGATGCTTGAAAATCTCTTGTGCAATTGTATTTGTTCTTTTACTGCTCTTGGAATGTGCCATTACCATGTGAACAAGGCTGCTGGTTGACATGTGATCAAGGATCCCAGCTGACATAGAATCTGCCATCAAACAGATGAGTGAGGTCAACCTGGACAATACAGCCCCAGGTAAGATATCATATACTATAGGTGAGATGACCCAGCAGAGAAAGGTGGAGCCTTTCCAAAGGACTGCCTAAACAACTCAAAGAATCACAAGAAATGGTGAATATTTACTAGTATTATTTTAAGCCACTACATTTGGGGCTTTTTATTGTTGTTGTTATACAGTAAAACTAAATAATATATTAATGTTCGAATATAGGGGCCTTCAAAACAAATGATAATGCCATTCTATTTCTTAATCTGAGTAGTGTGTACTTTGTATGTTTGCTCTTTTACATCCCTTACACAAATTTTACAAATATTCTCTTTTTAAATAGTTAATATAATAGTAAATAGAACATAAAATTTATTTTTAGAAAGATCACATGTGTTGGCTTTTTCAAGTTAGTATGTGTAACAAAACTATAGAATTAGTGATAAAACATACCTTACAGGTTACCTAATAGTCTAGGTAAAATTCTGGAGATTAACAGATATTTTTCCTTCAAATAAAATCACCCATTATACTCAATTACATCACTGTGTTCCTATTTTTGTCTCTTTATGCAAATCATGTTCCCAGTCACTGTCCTCTTCAGCTCAACCTTCAGATTAAGTACCATTACCAGAGCTCTCCTTACTCACTCATGGGGACATTTCTCCATATCAGATTGAAACTGTCTTCTCTCTAACCTCTTTTGTTAACATCTTTTAGGAACCCATTTATATTCTGGATCGTGCCTAGTCAATGTATCCTTTGGGTTCCACAAACAAAGAGCTCCCAATCCCAAGGTTTTTAGAGGAACAGTATTTTGTGCAAAATATCCATGAAAAAAAGTCTCTTTACATGTTGATGAAAAGAAGTCTTCTCCTTTGACAACAATTCTTTGAACAAATGTTTGCACTTCCAGGAAAAACAAACTTACCTGTGTATTGTACAAGAAAGTGTCACTGTCATAACTAGACAGGGCTTTGTTCTCCCCAGGGAAGGGACACGCTAAGGCTCAGAAATGAACAGAGATAGACTGCTTGTCATTTTAAATTAACAATTAGGTCTTTCTTATCCAAAGAAGCAAGGATCAAGTTTACAAATGAAATGAAAGGGACAAAGGGTATGTAAGAAACAAGTGTGTGTGTGTGTGGGGGAGGGGTTACATTAAACAAGTCATATTTTCTCATGATAAGGTATAAGATAGTCATACTTGTACCTTTGCAGGATCTGAACTATCCATGAACCTGGATGATGAGCCACACTCCAAAACCACAGCAGGATTCTTCCAGTTGTCTTGAATTATGCAGACAGAGACATTATGTATTTCACATAAGATTATCTTATTTTCAAAAAACAGGACAAGAAAGAATCCTCAGGAGCAATCTTCGACTTTATTATTTTCACTGGCTATTTACCGCTGAACAATGGGCTTAAAATATCTATATTTCACAATGTTTTTTATAAATGCTAAGTACTGGGTGTCCCCAAAATATATATACACTTTAACAGCTGATTTTATTACATTTTAAAATGAAATATATTTTAATAAACACTGCCTTTATAATTATTCAAAGTGTGTATATTTTTTGAGATGCCCTGTATATGATTAACTTACATTGTTCCTGCATTTGTAATTCCATTGGCAATCTTTTCATAAATTTTTATAATGACTGCCAGCTTTAATATACTAGTAAGTTATTCTCAATTGTGTAAATGGGAGAACTCAATGATGTGGAAAGTTTGTCCCTGGTCTAATCTATTGAGTGACCTATCCTCTGTGCTTAGCATCTTCTCTGGCCTTTAGGGCACAGCAGCTCCCTAGATTCCTACCAGAATCTGAGCCACCCATGGCATACCTCATGCTTTAGATAGTCCCTGCCTATTTTTAAGAAACAAGAGAGAGGATAAATAAAAATATGTAAAAACACAGATGATAGATAAAAGATTAGAGAGATGAACAGACATATAAAAAGATAAGTATTAATAATGTAAGAACATTATTTGAAAGAAGCCATTTTAGGTGATATATATTAGTAAAATTAAGGACCATTTAATTATTTTACTCATGCATCTACTCATTAAAACAGTTATTAATTACTAATTATTATGGTAGACTCTGGAGATATATAAATAAGTTTGTGTCTCCACAGACATTAAGGTAGGAATGATAGACTTGTAAGTAGCTAGAATTTAGTGGGCTACATACTGTATTAGAAGTGTGTCCAGGTTTGGAGATAGCACAAAAGAGGGAAAAAACAATTCTGCATGGGATGGAAAAAGAGAAGAAAAGGCACAGATTTCACAGAGAGAAACATGAGCTGAACCTGGAAAGCTGGATGGAATTTGGCAGGATCAATTCTAGTGAGTCTCTGTTCTTTGACTCAACAAATACTTATGAAGCAGCTTTGAAGTTCTAAATGCTGCTGTAGGTACCTAGGATGTAAAGGACAAAAAAAAAAAAGAAATACAAAACATTTCCTAAACTCAAGGGACTTATAATCTGAGTTGGGAAATTGGTGCATAAATAAAGTAATTGCAATTCTAAAATACAAAACAATAATTTTTATGTAAATAATTGAACAAAGTACTAGTACCACAGACATCTCAAAGAACAACTTTGCCCGGAGGGAACTGGAAAATGCTTTCCAGAGGAAGTGGCATGTGAAACTGTAAAATTTCTTATAAAAGCTTTTTGTCCATATTATTTTAATGCACATAATTGGAGAATAATACTTAGATTTATAGTGTTCACACATTTACCACCTCAATGGCACCAAAATGTAATCATAATCCCATGTGTATTTTCAGAAAGAAAAAATATCTTTATCATCATCCTTTTTCTACACCATGTCAGTTCCTTCTGCTTTACAGAAGGTTTTAAAGTAATTTGTGTGGAGCTGTGATATTTTTTAAAAGTTTACAGATTTTCTAAAATCCACTGGTCTTTAATAACAAATGTGTTCTTTCTTCAGCAAAAGGTAACTATGGAAAGTTTTAAAACAATTTTCTGAAGGACCTTGATGGGTAGTATCCCATTTCTCGAGATATAAGTGTTGGCAAAAGAACTATGGAAAGACTCAAAATAGCAGCAATTTAATAAATCTGGATGTTGATGATGAAAATGAAATTTCATAAGCTTTATTTTAAATACTGATAAAAGACATGCTTGATTTAAGGATCTAGACTTGTTTTTTGGCATTTCTACATACAAAGCCAAATATATTGACCAGTATTGGTCATACATTGTAATCAAGGCACCACAAAAGATAGAATTATTAACAAGTATGATTGCTCCTTGAGTTATATAGCTAAAATAAAGCAAAAAAAAATAAAATATTAATAAAATTATAGTTTAAATGCCTACAAAGAAGACAAAAAGAAGAGCTTATGTCCAACACAGAGAATGCAAAGGCCTCATAAAGTGTTGAGTCCAGTAGAGAGAGAGTGGGGGGTAGTAGTGTCTTTGGGATTGGAAAAAAATCACATAAGCAAAGGCCTTGAGTTAAGAAAGAACAGAATGTGCTTAGGGGACACCAAAGTGTTCAATTTGATCACATTATACATCTGAGTTAGCAAAATTTCCATCTCCCATAAGCAATTTTTAGTAGATGTGTGAAGTTATAAAAGATTATGTAGCTTTATTCAGGCCCACTAGGAAAAGTGTCACAAGCAATAAGCTATAGCAGCTCTGAGTGAGGAAGGGAAGAATCAGGACCCATAGCCCATGTATTTACTAATTAGTTAATAAGACATCTGAGGTATAGTGAGATAGTGAGAGTTAGGATAGTTAAAACAATTCAGGCTCAGAATTTGAAGGGCCATAAGTTCCAAGCCAAGGTGTTTGTGTTTTACTCTCTTTTAAACTTTAACTATAAAAGTAATACAAAGCTGGTTGAAAAAAGGTTTTCAAAAACCCAAAAGTATGTATATAAAATGGAGAACCTCTTTCCCAATACCACTTTAAAGAAGGAATAAATAAGTATATAGTCTTCTAATTTTTATACATATATATATATACAAATGGATATGAAATATGTACTGCATGTAAATTGTTTTATTTTAAAAACAGGTTCCCATTACACATACAATTCTACAAATTGCTTTTTTACATGGATATCTTTTCAGGAAAATACAAAGAGATCTACCTTATCTTTTCTAACTATAGTGTAACATTTATTGCATGGCATATAAGTGACCTGTTCTTTAGCTAAATGGGAGCCTTTGAAATATTTCAATAGGAAAAAAATGATTATACTTTTTAAAAATTCTGAAAAAGTTGAAGCAATACATTTTTGAAAGAGAAATAGGAGATAAAGAAAACAGAATATATAAGTAAACTCTAATAATAAAATCTTAAATCGAGACTAACTGTAAGATATGTTTCGGAGAATATGGAGTTTTCTCAAAAAATTGAAAATGGAACTCCCATTTGACCCAGTGATCCCACTTCTAGGAATATATCCCAAGGAATCAGAAACACCAATCATAAAGGACATATGCCCCCCTCTGTTCATAGCAGCACAATTTACAATAGCTAAGATTTGGAAACAGCCTAAATTCCCATCAGCAGATGAGTGGATTAAAAAACGGTGGTACATCTACACAATGGAATACTACACTGCTGTAAAAAAGAAAGACCATTTGCAACAGCATGGATGGGCCTGATGAGCATTGTGCTAAGCAATAAAAGCCAGTCAGAGAAAGGTAAATATCACATGATCTCACTTATTTGTGGGATATAATGAACAACATAACCAATGGACACAGACACTGGACAGGTGAGGGCATGTGCTGGGAGGTGAGGGTGGCTGGGGAGAGATCAATGGGGGAAAAAGGAGACATATGTAATATGTAATACTTTAAACAATAAGGAATTAAAAATAAGATATGTTTCAGATAATGTAATAAAAAACAGTTTATAATTAATCTTAGTTTACCAGGTGGGAACAAAGGAGAACAAAGAGAGAATCAGTATGGATGATTAGGGAGTTTGGGAAGCTGTTTCTAAAAAAAGGGAACAGAAGGAAGAAAAACAGTTTATTGGGGAACTCTCCTATCTTTCATGCTTGTTTTCTAGTTCCCATCTTCAGATCAGTTGCCAAGTTATATCAACCTCATTATAGTATTTCCCAAACCCACTCTATTTTTTCTGTTTCTTCCTTCACTATCCCTATTGATGCCCCCTATATTCTCCTTCTCAGCACTGCTCTTCTTTTAATTCATCCAGCACTGCTGTCAAAATGAGGATGATTCAGATGGCTAATGATCACTAACATATACAGTCATGTACCGCTTAACAACGGGAATATGTCCTGAGAAATGTGTTATTAGGTGAATGTGTCATTGTGCAAACATTATAGGATGCACTTACACAAACCTAGATGTGAAAGCCTACTATTCACCTAGGCTGTAAGGGATAGCCTATTGCTCCTAGGCTGCAAACCTGTACAGCATGTTACTGTACAAAACAACATGAGGTTAAGTCAAGCACAAGAGAAATGATGCTATCAAGAGGCACAGTATGAGGCTGCTGCCATTGTAGCACAGCATACTATTTTATAGCAAATTTATTTTTATAAGAAGAAAGACCACACTCTAAAAACCAATAAAACATATAGTATAGTACATACATAAACCAGTAACAGTCATTTATTTTCATTATCAAATATTATGCACTGTACACAATTGTATGTGCTATACTTTTATACAAGTAGGCTTGTTTGCACCAGCATCACCACAAACAGGTGAGTAATGCCTTGTGCTATGTCATTACAATGGCCAGGATGTCGCTAGGAAATAGTAATTTTTCACCTTCATTATAATTTTATGGGACCACCTTAGTTCTATATGTGGTCCCCTGTTGACAGAAATGTCATTATGAATGCATGACTGTATATACATCTGCTATGTACTGGGCACTCTGTTTGCCTTTAACATGTGTTGTATGTCATTTGAGACTTCACAGAAAGCTATTTTTTAAAAATATATTTTTATTGATTTCAGAGGGGAAGGAAGAGAGAGAGAGAGATAGAAACATCAATGATGAGAAAGAACCATTGATTGGCTGCCTCCTGCATGCCCCCTAGTGGGGATAAAGCCCACAACCCAGGCATGTGCCTTGACTGGAATTGAACCCTGGACCCTTCAGTCCGCATGCCAAAGCTTTGTTCAAACCGGCTAGGGCCAGAAAACTACTTTTTGATTTTGAGACTTTGGTAAAATTATTTAACTTTATCCTAACAGTCAGTTTCCTCATTTGTAATATGGGAGTAATAGTGTCTGCTTTATGCATCTGTTGCATGTAAAGTGTTAACAAAAGTTCATCACTTAGTAGAATGATGCTACATAGTAAAGCACAGGAAAGTTAGCTTTCCTCAACCATACCTAAAACTGCCTCTGCAGCCTGCCCAACTTCACAACTTTCTTGCCCATCATATACACTGAGTGGCCATATTATTATGATCTCTAAACCCATAATAATCTGGCCACTCAGTGTATATCCTATATAATAAAAGGCTAATATGCAAATTGTCCCCTCGACCAGGAGTTTGACCAGCAGGCAGGCCGGCCAACCACCCATGTCCCCTCACCATGGCCAGGCTGGCCAGACCCCAACCATGCACAAATTCATGCACACAAATTCATGCACTGGGCCTCTAGTATATATATATGTATATATACTAGAGGCCCAGTGCATGAAATTCATGCACAGGGGTGTGTGTTCCTCAGCACAGCCTGCACCCTCTCCAATCTGGGACCCCTCTCACAATCCAGGACTGCTGGGTCCCAACTGCTCACCTGCCTGCCTTCCTGATTGCCCCTAACTACTTCTGCCTGCCAACCTGATCACCCCCTAACCACTCCCCTGCCAGCCTGATTGATGCCTAACTGCTCCCCTGCCAGCTGATTGCCCCTTACTGTCCTCCCCTGCAGGTCTGGTCACCACTAACTGCCCTCCCCTGCATACCTGGTCACCCCTAACTGCCGTCCCCTGCAAACCTGTTCCCCCCCAATTGCCCTCCCCTGCAGGCCTGGTTGCCCCCAACTTCCCTCCTCTGCCATCCTGGTCACCCCTAACTGCCCTCCCCTGCTGTCCTGATTATCCCCAACTGCCCTCCCTTGCAGACTTGGTCCCTCCCAACTGCCCTCCCCTGCTGGCCATCTTGTGGCAGCCATCTTGTGTCCTCATGAGGGCAGCCAACTATGACCACATGGGGGCAGCCATCTTGTGTGTTGGAGTGACAGTGAATTTGCATATTACTCTTTTATTAGATAGGATAGAGGCCTGGTACATGGGTGGGGTCTGGCTGGTTTGCCCTGAAGGGTGTACCGGGTCAGGGTGGGGGTTCCCTTGGGATGTGGGGTGGCCTGGGCAAGGGGCCTGTGGTGGTTTGCAGGCTGGCCATGCCCCCCAGCGACCTAAGCAGAGGCCCTGGGATCTGGGATCTATTTATCTTCTGTAATTGAAACTATGTCGCTTTGAGCAGAGGCCAGGGCAGACCAGGCTGGGTGGGAAGCTTGGCTTCCTCCATCACTAGGGGCAACCCAAGCCTCCTGCTCTCTCCATGGCTGCTGTCATTTTTGTTGGTATTTATTTATCTTCTATAATTGAAACTTTGTAGCCTTGAGCGGAGGCCAGGGCCGGCCAGGGTGGGAAGCTTGGATGCCTCCATTGCCAGGGAAACCCAAGCCTCCTGCTCTCTCCGTGGCCGCAGCCATCTTGGTTGGGTTAATTTACATACTTGCTCCTGATTGGCTTGTGGGCGTGGCTTGTGGGCATAGCAGAGGTATGGTCAATTTGCATGTTTCTCTTTTATTAGTATAGATATAGATATATATACACACTGAGTGGCCAGGTTACTATGTGTTCAGAGATCATAATAATCTGGCCACTCAATGTATTTCTATATATGCTCCATGCTTTCACATCACGGCCTTATCCTTGTTCTCTGACTAGAATGCCTTCCCTGACATCTTCATCTCAATACTTGTAAGTGCCCCTGTGTCTTATAAGTCCCAATCACATGAAAATATTGTGTAGCAATTTCTGACTGCCTCAATTGCCACAGCATTTTATATATAGTTACCATATAACACTTTTTTATCATGAATTATATTTACATATATATGTTTGTGTCATGCCTTATACACATGGCTTATATATTTATAGGTGTATGCATCTTCACTTCTCGGCTCTGAGCTTCTTTTAGAAGTTAGGGGCAGGACCAATTATTTATCCTTTATGAAATCTAAAATGATATTTTTTTAATATTATACTCATAAGAAAAACATCTCCTGAGGTCTATGCTAAGTAATCTTTATTTGTCCCTCCAAGCATCATCCTGCTGCCAAGCTGATCCATGGATCTTATCAGTAGGCAATAGAGAGGATCAGGCAGGAGATAAGAGAAAGGGAAAAAAAGTTAAGTCAAGTATTGGCCCTCATATCACAGAGTCTCCTTGAGCTGGACCATCCCTCAACTGAAGGTCACTGCTCCATGCAAGTGGTCAACCCTATAGGACCCTCTCCTTTGGAAATTTACCTGTCATAACTATAGATTACTCAGAAGTTATTAGCTCTAGGTTACTATTTGTAAAGAGTGCCTTTAATAACTTTTCCCATTAAATTACTTTAATTTGAGTATACTTTCTTTTTTTTCTTGCTGGGAACATCTGCTAAAAGTTCAAGAAGAATTTTTAGATGAAAAGGAGAAGTATTGCCCTGGCTAGTGTGGCTATTTCTCAGTGGTTAGAGCATCAGCCCTCAAACTGAAGGGTCCAGGATTAGATTCCAGTCAAGGGCAAGGGCACATACCAGGGTTGCAGGTTCCCTGCCCTGGTGTGAGAGGCAACCAATTGATGTGGCTCTCTCACATCAATGTTTCTCTCTGTGTGTCCTCTCTCCCTTCTACTCTCTCTAAAATCAATGGGAAAAAATGTCCTCCAGTGAGGATTAACAGACAAGAAAAGGAGAGGAATTGGGAAAATAACTCTTTAAGGCTTTTGTCTTTTTAATCAAGTAAGAACAAATGTTTTTCCTTAGACCGAAGAAGACAATAGTGTGGTTGGAGGCTGAAGAAAATTTAAAAAGGATTGGAACAACTGCTGAAGAAAATGCTTTAAGAAGTTAGTTAATGGTGAATAAAGGAGCAGCAGAACAGCATGGAGGGCCTAATTACATAGAACTCACTGGCAAGTGCCTCTGAATTTCCCTAGCAGTGCTTTTCAGAACAAGAGAGCTGTTAAAACAAAACAAAACAAATTGGCGGTGATGGGATGTTAAGAATCAGGGGACACAAATGTGCTAAGAAGGATCATAACCAAGACTTAGGAAAAAAGTCTGAAAGGAGACAAGTGAAGTCAAGGGGAGGTTAACAGGTGACCTTTCATTTTCAGTGCATGTGGAGGAAACACAGATCAGACTAACTGTTCACTATGACTGATAGCAAAATGCAAAGTGATTACATTTTAAAATTTATAAGCTACATGGCTCTGCTTACCTGCAGTATAGTTTACATGGCAATAGGCTGCCTATAATTTCGACTAACTTTTTAGATAACACAATTTGGATAATGTTCTCATTATTATCCAGAAATTCCTCTTTGGACTTCTTTTGAAAATTTGATTTTACAAACACACTTTTCACTTTCTGGAATGTATAACTTTACAACTTCCTTTTCATTTATCTTCAATTCTTACTTGGCTTCCAAGAATTTGTACTTCTGACAAATTAAGAACAAATCAGATTTCAGGGTTTAATGTAAAATAAGCACAAGGGAAAGGGGAACAAAAGAGAAAAAAGTGCAAAATATTCACATTAACAAAATAATCAAGTTCTTGATTACAATATGAAAACAGAAGAAACTGCTGTGCTAATTCACACACTACACAAAGGTTACCAAGGGAACCACACTTGTACATATCCTGGTTCTAAAAAATGTAGCAACAGAATGTTTGTGTCTACCACTTTCCTTTTCCTTTCGTAAATCTCAACTGAAAAATTTCTGCTAAACTCCTGAGTTCTTTGTTCCTCACCTCATAAATTCATTCTTTACTGCTCACATCACAGAATTCACTAAGCTGGCAACATATAAAAAGGCACTGATTTTTTCTTCTCCAAAAGTTATGAGTACAGCATGCAATGAAAATTTCTGCTCTCCCTAGAGCCTCTAAAAATAGGAAAGTGTAAATTGGTTTTACCTCTAAGTATCTTTCATTTTTCTTTACACTATTTCCACTTTTAGATTATAAGTTTCTCCAGGGCAGGCACTAAATCTACAACTTTTTATGTAATTCCCCACAGAAATTAAAACAGGTATAATCCCAGAGTGAGAAGTAAATAACTCCTTTCAGCTGTTATTACACATAAGATTAAAGAGTAGTTTTGGAAATTGTGAATGGGTTTTTCTTTTCAATTTGTTAAAATGAACTCAGGTCTTAGATGTTTACCATCAGTAAATAATCACCTCTAAGAAAAAATGCTTCAGAGGGAAAGGTGTTTTTATTCCATACTGGGTAGTATCTGATGTTCCTATCCTGGTATAAAACATTTGCAAATTAAAAGGAAATGGCCATTTACTCCTTTACTGTCTATCCTGGTCTTTGCCTCCAGATGGTATATGCTGCCCTTCTTTTGTGTGACAAAACAAGCCAAATGTATTAATCATGATTAATAAGATTGTGGCCCACTGCTCCTGGGAGTGGGGCTTTTTGCAATATCCTAAGAAAAGTAATTTTCTGAGATTCTCACAGGAGAAAGGCTCATTTTTATTTGCCTGGAATTAAATCCCTGAGTTTCCAAGATCCCCTTTGCCTTTGTCTCACTACAGTGTCTTCAATAGGGCTAGAATCAGAGTCAGTGTTGTAGGAACCCTAATTAGTCAGTGCATTCTGGATGTTCAAGGCCACTCTGAACATGGGAATCCTAATCAGGGTGTTCAAGGCTAAGTTGCCATACACAGTGCAAGGACACAGCAGTTTCACTGTATACACTGCACAAGCATGCCTTTCTGTAGCCAAATTATTGATGTCACTATTTGGCATAAAGCCTCTTTTGTTTGAGCTTGTTTGAACTTGTATATAAGTTGCCACTGACCAGCCAGAGCGAGGCTGCTATTATGTGAGGCTGCTTAGTTAGTAATGGCTCCTGTATAGCTCCTATGTTAGGGGCTGCGTTGTGAGGAAGATGTATTACTACCAGCCAGTGCTGGCTGTTTTTGCTAGGATGGCTCCTGTGTTTGCTACTGTATTAGAAGGGACTACTTTACTGTACTACTCTGTCTAATGGTTCCTTAGTAGCAAATGGCTATTTGGGCTGCAATAAATACTCTCTTATATACCCACGACTTCTCATGTCTTCTCTGTCTTCTAATGCCTGGTGTCCAAGGAGGTCCAGCCCCTGGCAGAAGGACTCGAATCCAATAGTTAACGTAGTCAAACAAGATGAAGGAGTGAGGACTCTCACAATTGCTGCAGCGAGCAAGGTCAAGGAGAAACTTATTCCTGAACAATCGGCGCAGTGAGTAGAGTCTGCGAGAGTGCTGAGGGTTCAGGAGTATGTGCAGACTCAGGAGCGAGTGCTCCCGACAAGTGTCTAGAGTTTCTGTTCCATATTTGCACACTCCAGTCCAGCATCAGGCTAGCTTAGTGTGTGCCCCAATTGTAGTCCCTCAGTTTATTGTGTGTGGGGTCCTCAGGGCCACATGGCTATGAAGGAAACATGGACAAATGCAAGGAAGCCAAGAGGGAACCAGGAGTCAAGAGTCACAAGAGAGAATTCCTTTGTTTGGGGGATTACTTATCCCCGAATTCTCATAGGCTTGCATTGGCTTCATCCATTCTGGCCAATGAATTCTGTTCCCAGATTTGAATGACAGGCACTTTCCCTAGTCACCCCAATTTCACTGCACTTGTGTCTCTCCCCGCTTTGTTGGACCCCTCCCCCAAGTGATTCTGCAGGAAATGGGCCAGTAGTTCCCTGAGAGTGCAAAGTTGCAGCTTCCTGGTGAAGCTGCCCAAATGACATGCCTATAATACCTGGCCTCCTTTTACTCCTTTCTCATTATTAATAACTAGATAATTACAACTGTATCAAGATTATTATTTAAATCACTAACTAATGCAATTGGTTCAAGACATATAATGTTTATGAAAAGAAAATAAATTTTAGTAATAAGACAAATATAAATAAATCTTTAAAATATAGACTCATTGATTTGCTAGATATCTGTTAAACATTTATATAAATGCACCATATTTAGTGGTTATATAAAGAAGACAACATTTTTACTTTCGTGAAGCTTAAAATGTATTAATATGTTTTCATAGGAAGAAAATATTTACTTTTTCTTTTTAATGCTAGTCTCAACTGGTTTATAAGCAGAATTTCAATTTTAGATTCTGCTGAAAACAGGCCCCAAATGGAGTCTTTTATGCTAAGCCCCATGTCACCAAACCAAGATACCACTTAATTACAATTCAGTTCTCTCAGAAATTAAATTTTAAACCAGTCAACAAGGAATCTCCTGATCAGTACCAGTTGGATAATCTGACTCATAGATCTCTGCCATTCCCTGAAGGAAAGTAACTTTGCATTAACCAACACGATTTTCCCCCTAGCTTATTTTCCTTATTTTCACTCCCTTCTGCCTATATGTCTTTCATTTTGTACAGCTCCTCTGAGCTCCTTTCTACCTGCTAGATTGCATGCTGCCCGATAAAAATTGATTTTTGTCCAAATAAACTCATAAAAATTTTAATATGCTTGTTTAGTTTTTAACAGTTTTGTGTAAAAAGATGGAAGTGAAGGAGACCCCCCCCCCTTTTCCTAACTGTCTCCAGAAGCAACTAAAGTAGGTGTCTGTAGAGTTTCTCGAATTTGCTATTTTCTCTGGAGGTGGTGGGTAAATCACAGCTCTGCAGCTTTCACATCATGAGCTTTCATTTTCCTGGAGCTTTTCTTTTTTCCTGACTAGGTCTGAAAACCACTGGGGTCTAACTAGGTTTGATTTAGAAATCACATTATTTCTGGGTCCAACTGCATCTGACTTAGAAAATGAACTGGGTTCAAATTAAGCCGGGCTGGGTCCATTATGAGGCCTCAGGTGAATAAAATTTTGTTTTAAGGCTGAACAAGAAAATTAACTTTACCAAAGATAATTTTGAATTGCAGTGGCCACAGCTGAGAAATTTTAACCTAAATAATCTTATCCCTAGAGAAAAATGGTTCTCAGCCAATCACTCACTGTAAGGGACACAGGGAAAGTTATTTTCCTCCCCTACATTTTCGGTGATAGGATGAGACCAACTGAGACACTTGACTCACTCCAGAGCCTGTAGACTGAGCCCTGGAAAAACGTCCAGAAGACAGAAATGGGTGAGAAATCAAAGTCAGGTCTCCCCAGTATCTATCTGTGGCACCTGGTAGAGAGAGGAATGTGAAATTTCACATTGCCCCTTCCTTTCAGATTGGCAAGCAAAAAAAAAAAAAAAAAGTAAGAAGGAATTGAATTGACTTCTGAATTTGCTTTGGGATACCCATTGATTGTCAATCCTTTCTCTCCCAAGGGCAACTATTGACTTTTTGTTTGGCTTGTTTTGTGTCTTGAGAACTTGACTTGGCAACCGCTAAGTTGGAGGCCCCCATAATATGGTCAGACAGAAATGTGGATTGTACTAGTATTCCACTTGAGACTAGGGTTCTACTGACTGTTACCACCTCTCAAGGGAATTATCTAGTCTTTTTTTCTTTAGGTTATCTTTTGGATTGGCTCTGAATCTTGGGAAGGTAGTATCTTTTGTATTTACTTTGAGATACCTCTTGCATCTATGGATTATTCAATAGTTCCAGGAATACTTACTGTTTGTCCCTGCTAATAACTGATAAGATATTTGAAATAATTTTTAACAGAAAACATATTGATTAATTCACTTTGATTCCTATATAGCCAAGTCAATATAAGTGGTTTGACCCATCCTTGGCTGGTAGTTGGAGAGATAGGCCAAAGTCCCAATTCATTGTTTTCGGATTTATTCTGACTTATTCCTACAGTGGAGCTGCTAGTCAGAGGTAGATAGGAGCAAACATTCACCAATACTTTCAATATCTTATTTTCTACCACTCTACCCTCCACCCACCCCGTTTTAATACTTACACCAATGAAAACTGACTAGGCTGCCAAAGACAAGCAAGGTTCAAGGACAAGGTCTAATTGAAGAGAGGGCTCAGAGGAGTCTGTCTAAATTTTGGTCAAAAAGGGAGTTTTGTCACTATATTGATTCTGCTTTGCCTAATTAGTAAGAGTCAGAATACCTTGAAGTTAACCCTCAAAATGTAAGGCAACTGTGCACAGTGAACCAAAAAACTCCAATGTGATTATGAGACTCAGCCCTCCTACTTACTTCTTGGGTGGCTTAGGTAAATTACTTTGCTGCTCACGGCCAGTTTTCTCATCTGTAAAATAGGGACAATACCTGCATTAATGGACTCTTTGTGTAGCACATAAGATGCTATATTGGAAATATCTTGAAACTAATTTGCTATGCAAATGAAAGGTGCTTTTATTATTGGGAATGCCTGTCTCTTCCTTATTCCAATGAACTCAAAGCAACCATTCTGATGCCTTGTGGACTATAGACAGCAGCAGACCCTACCTCCTATAACTCCTGTATTTTATGAATGCCTTTATTGCAGCCTTCATGATTTTGTACTGTAAATATCTAGTTACACAGGTTTTCATTCCACTATTTTTTTTATCAAGGTAGGCAGCTTATGTCATTCTTCTTTGTGCTCCCAGTGCCAGTCGCCCATATTTGGGCTTCAATAAGTACCTGCTGAAAAGACAAAGAGTTACTTAGTTCCAAAAACAGCTTACTAAGAGTTCTTTGTTTTTCTAGTTTTCCTGAAGCAGCATTCTCCAGTAACCAAAAAACTCTCTTGCTGGCACTCCCTCTATATTAGCAGACTAGAGTGAAGTCACATATTACATGGATTTTATGTTCAAGAAAAAAAATGTGAAACAAAAATCACATGTAGTGAAAATTGTCTTTGAAAATGACCTTAAGTAGCTGTTTGTTTCTTTTTGTAACCTTTGAATTTCCCATAGCACCTTTTAGGTGAGCAAAGCAATGTATTCCTGTAAGTTAAGTGCATATATAGTTGTTCCTTCATCTTCTGGGGTCCTACCTAATTCCCATCTTCTGATTTTCTTTTTCTCCTCACCTGGAACCTTGTCACTCTTTCTTTTAGGTTCAAACCTACATTAGTTTCTATCTAGGGAATGCAATGCAGGAGGACTCAATAATTAAGGTTCACCATATGAGCAACACTCAACGTGCTGTTGCCCCGACTTGTTAGGCCTGACTATAACTTGCACACTCCCAACTACGTTAGTAGATTTCTACTTCCTTCCCAAGAGCACATTGCCTGCCCCATACTTCATGAGTGGCCTGTACCTCTGCCTTTTCCCTGATGCATCAGTGTGTGTGTCTGAGAAATTGCTTAGCACCCTGTTCCTCCAGGAGGTGGAAATGGACTTATAATTGATAACCAGCTTCTCCTTGAGAGTTCTAGTTTCTTTCTCCTGTTCTCACACTCTGACTGCATTCTTGCTATATTTTCAGATAGCTTTTCTTAACAACACCTCTACCTATATTTTCAGTAGAACTATCAAATACCATTTTCTATTGCAAATGGTCTTCTCTGCCTCAAGCCTAGCAGCTGGTTTTAGGTCCTCACTGTCCTGTCTCACTACTGTGAATCTCATCAGCATCATCACATCTGACTCAGTTGAGGCAACGCAGATGAAAAAATGAACTTTTAAAGAGACCAGACTACTATTACAACCACAGCTGATACAATTTAAACGAGTTAAAACATTTAACAAAGAATTATATATTAAACATTAACAGATTTCCTCACACATGAACTATGTGGTAGATTTCCTGTTTTATAAAGAAAATCAATATCTAAAATTAGTCTCTAAAATGTTCTTCTTTTTTTAAGTCATATAGAGATAATTCAATTATGGAACAAGATCCAACATTGAATTTAACTAATAACCTTGAAATAAAATCAAAGGGTGATATAGAATGATCTCTCCATCAGGAAAAAATAAGGAATACTGAGATCCAGACAGTGGTCACTATGAGATCTGCTGTAAACAGTGATTTATTTCAAAGTCTGACTCAATGATAGAAAATTTGGAAATTTTATATAATGTATCTCTACTTGTAGAAGAATCTGACATGTGAAAACATGATTACATGATTCATCACAGAGTTTAATTTTCTGTTTTCTTGGAGAGTATCCAGCAGTGAGTGAATATATATATATATATATATATATATATATATATATATATATATATATATATATTCATTATTCTATTTTGTATCTTGAATTAGATTTAGAAAGTATTGGAAGTGGGGTATAAAATTAGATCCAGAAATGAGGTGATGGTGAAAATTTAGATTTCCTTATCAGACAGAACAAGATGGAAATTGGCTCATCTATGTAGCTTAAGTCTTCAAACACCTTTGCTGAGATATAAGAAATATGCCTTATTTCTCACAGTAATATGCTTTAAATTAATTCTTTCCCACTGCTGTTTCTCCTACAGGCAATTGCAATACCTTTGACCCAACTGCACAAACATAGCAAACTCAGAGGCTCTTTATAGGCTCCTGACTGTATAAAGAAATAGCAATAAAAATCAAAGTGAATTTTAAAACTATTATGTGAAAAGCTGGCCACATTTAAAAGTACTTGCTTTTGCAATTCAAATCCCTCTCTTCTAAGGAGAAAAAAAAATTGAGACTCAGAAAACATGATTGGATTTCCACTTATGTCTCATTATTACTAGGAGTGCTGTGTGGTCCTAACATTTACAGCTTTGTAATATGAGTACATGGAACAATATAAACACTCTGAAGCCTCACTCAGGCTCTCAACAATCTACATGCCTTTCTAGTCTGGACTGTTATCTACATAAAAATTGAAAAACATGGGATTCAACAACCATATTTAATTAATTTATCAAATAGGTTTAAAGCAGGTATGTTAGATGTATTAGGTAGTAGTAGTTGTTGTTGTTGTTGTTGTTGTGTGTGTGTGTGTGTGTGTGTGGACTTCATAAAAACAGAAAAACTAACATGCTGAAAATAAAAAGACTAAACAATGTATTTTGCTGGGGTCAATGCTTCAACTGGGCCTGGCTCAGAGGAGGGGGGAAAATTATTCACAGCATGATTTTTCCTTGAAGCCCTTTTCAACTTCTTACAAAACATGACAATACTTTGCTAATCTGCTTTCCTGACTGTGATCTTAAATCATACACTTAGGAAAAAAATCTCTCTACTGTTCTCATCTTGAGAAAAACTCTGCTGCAAGTTTGTGAAATGAATTTGGCATTTTGATGGAAATCAGGATAAGACTATATATTCTTCAGGAAAGAGCAGTGTGTGAACACAGCATGTATGAGAAACAATTATCAACAATCTAAAGAAAACAATACAATGAACATCAAAACAGGAAGACAATGATATAAAGATAATCTAACAGCTGATCAGGTTTACTGGAGAAAATGCCTTCCATTGTTACCATTATCAACCCCCTAGAATTAACAACAACAAAAAGTTTGCTTTTTTCTTGTGAATGCTGTTGACAGGGGAAAAAAGTTGTTTCAATATGTCTAAGGTTAACTTTCTTCTTTTTGTTTTAATTGCCTGGGAATTAGTTTTCATTTAATTTCTGGGTTCATTCTACTAATTTATAACCCAGAGGCTCACATGTGGCTTGATTCATGGAAAGTTAAGATAACTTCTCTGGAACCTCCGCCTCATCATTCATATTCCCCAGGGATGGGGTTGGTAAAAGGACAATTATTTTCTCTTCATTCCCATAATTTCATGCCTATAAATCCTCCTTTATATTTCTTACATGATTTTGTAAGTTATATATAACTTCTAAATTGGTTTATAATTTACCTCGCTCTCACAAATAAAGCCATTTGTTTGAAGTCTCTGGAAATGTTGTGTTAGACCAGGTGTAAAAGAATTTGAGAATCATGGGGCATGGGTAGGGTCCATACTGGGATGGTTTTTAAATCACCTGTTCCTTGCCTGCAATGACGGAAAAGGATAACATTATGTAAAACACTAACAAAAAGAGATGAAAGAGAAAGAATAAGTAAAGGATTTTTTTTAAATAGTTTTCATTTTTTTCAATGATTTCGCTCTTATGATTATTTTACACACACACACACACACACACTAAAAACTCACCCATAGTACTCACAACTCCTCTTGCAACAGTCTCCCCATTCCATCCCCCGAACCCTTGTGCTGCCCACTCCCCTTTTGCTTTCAAAGAATATTCTGGATCTGAAAACCAAGATTATTTAATATCTCCCTTATAATTCTGAAGAAATTTGCTGGTTTTGTAGTATTTCCTTTAAGAACATGTCAGCAATTTGGGGATGTGACTGAATTCAAATGACCCTAAATCATTTCTTGATTTATAAGAATAATATTTCTAGATAACAGAATGATCATATTTCCTACTCCCTTTTTCTATAGTCTTCCCTAACCCTCCTGGATTTTCCGATGCTCTATTTTAAAAGCAGTAAGATTATTAGATAGTAATGTGTTTAAAATATAAAATGGCAGTTTTATATAATGCATTTAACCAAACTCTGTAAAATGAATACAATAGTAACTGCCATTAGTATTGCAAAGCCCACAGTTCAACTGACATATGGCTCCCATTGATTATAGTTTACATTATGTCAATAGAGAATGAAATTCATTTAGCAGAAAATCTTGGCAATTTATCTCTATAGTAAGAGAAATTCAATTTTTACATAGTTAATATAATCCTGGATAAATTAATGAAAAAGTGATTTGAGTTTCCTTTTTGGAGCATAACTCTTGTCCTTTCAGACACATGAAGATGAATTCAGTTGTTAATACTAGTAAATATAAAAAATACATGTTCATTCAAGGCTGTTCATGTAGCACATTACCTTTACAAAGGTACTCGGTCCACCAATTTATTACAAAGCTAGCAGATACAAAATTGCTTCAAAAAAATACTCACTACCCAAAGTTAATATTAAATTGCCTCATTATTAGATAAATTAAGGCTTTAGCAGAGTAAATTCAGATAATTTGATATGGTATAATCCGGACAATAAGTCATTGACATAAAAGAGCTGGGTACAAATCTTAGCTGTATGTTTTGGGACAAATTTTTTTTTAGTCTTTTGCTTTCTTTATTTTTCATCTGTCAAAGTAATTTATAACCTGTAAATTGTCAGTAAAAATGTAATAGTACTGTTTGGCAAGTGTTTGTGAGAAATTTGGCCAACATTATTATGAACATTGGAATTCAGTTATCTTACAATCAACAATAGAATCTTCAAGGTAGAAGTAGCATTTAAGCCCGGCCGGTGTGGTTCAGTGGTTGAGCATCGACCTATGAAGCAGGAAGTCACAGTTCGATTCCCAGTCAGGACACATACCCAGGTTGAAGGCTAGGGTCCCCAGTGGAGGCATGTAGGAGGCAGCCGATCAATGATTCTCTTTCATCATTGATGTTTCTATCTCTCTCTCCCACTCTCTTCCTCTCTGAAATCAATAAAAATGTGTTTAAAAAAATAGTAGTAGCATTTAGGATAATGTATTAGATATGAACTTTGCCTCTGTGGTCTAAAAGACCGGAGTTGGTATGACAAATAATGTGGACTGGGTTTTTCAAAATTCACTGATACTTTTTAGTTGCCTTCTTGTACTACATTATACTATAAAGACTAGAAAACTAAAAATTTACCTCAATCCCTTCTAGCCAGCACTCCAAATGTGATTTAGCTTTTACATTCAGATCCACTGATGCAAGATTTTGAATTGAATGCAGACTGATTTATTTGGGACAAAAGGTAAGGCATTCATTTTTCATGTACAGATCACAGCAGAGGTAGCATATCACAGTAACATTACCAATGGTTGTCAGGTTTGGCAGAGGAGCCTTCCCAAACATGGCAATGGCAGTGAAGATCTGGAGCTGATAGTTGTATGTCTTCATTCCAAGGAGGCATCTGCTCATGGTAAAGTAAATCTGGGTAGGGCTTGCAAAATGACGCATGAGAACTACAGCTTCATCAAGATAGCCTGTTAAAACAAACGAAGAAAATAAGCTCAGAGAGGTTAAGGAACTATTAATGGGTCACACTGTCAGAAATTGACATGAAAGAAGTTCAGATTCAGTATGGCTCAGGCTGGTATTCATCCAGAAGGTACCAATAATAAATCAATACTAATTTTCAAAATATT
This sequence comes from Ia io, assembly GCA_025583905.1. Lineage (NCBI taxonomy): Eukaryota > Metazoa > Chordata > Mammalia > Chiroptera > Vespertilionidae > Ia > Ia io. Next base: position 24,957,728 of record JAJQQW010000007.1, read on the forward strand.
GAAATATCCCTGTAATATGTCTACTGCCATGAGTCCTTGTATGTCCCTGGCCCTTCCCTTAGGATCCAGTGGACTTTCTTGCTAGCTAGAAACTAATAGGTAATTTCCGGTACAGCAGGGGGACATCAGTATTTTAGCCATTTCTATTTTGATTGCATGATTTGTGCCATTTAATTGCTAAAATATTTTTATTTTCATCCCTGGGTAAGACTCTATAGGAAGGTGCTTTCTACCAAGCAGGGTATGTCTCTGCTTAATAAATATTTTATTGAATTCAACAGAATACTTACATTTTATACTAGAGTAACACAATATTTACCTCTTCTTAGACCAATAAAGTCATTATTATTTGTTCAGGAGAGAGGTGATTCTAGAAACTCACTAAACTTCTGTCATCAGAGGGAGCTTATCCAAAGATGTCAATTTATAAAATTTTATTTTTGACAGATGGATAGCCTTCTAGCACTGGTGAAATGCTTAATAAATTGAAAAATTAATCTGAGAAGATGAAAGGCATCAATCTTCGGTGCTAATAACAAGATACAGAGCATTGTCTTGAATATAGAAGATTTTATAATAATTTTCACATTTATAATTTATAACAGAAGTTACTCTTCAGTAATGAGCCAAGAGAAAATAATCCAAAGGACCATTAATCTACAAAATGCTATGCAACTAAGTTATTTTACTTCAGAGAACACTAGGTGTTATGACAAAATTCTTCACATTTATACCTGTTGGCATTCGGGTTTGACAGCTGCATTTAGCAAAAAACATACAGAAATATGTTCTCCCTAATATTGCTTGTTATCATAAATTACTTCCAAGTTCTCAAAATGCAAGATCCCCCAGACTCTCTAGACCCTTGATCAAGAATGAGTGAGTCATTACACAAATACTTCTCGGAGAATCAGCCTTTATCCGAGAAATGGAAGATAGATTTTCTTATCTTTACTGGCACCTAATTCAGCTGTAAAATAAATGTGTCATAATTTATTTAGAGTTCAGGGAAAAGAGAAAGGCTGAGAGTTCCTGAAGTCTAGTGTACTTATGGAAAAATTGTAAATGATCAGATAACTGCCACTACTGAATTTAAAACATAATGCTAAACATAATAGCATAATGGATAAGGTAGAAGTTGAAGAAGCCACAAGACTTTCAAAACAAAATGCAAATATTCACATCTTTGGGCTTCACATTTGTACAGGAAGATTCAAAAACAAGTAAAAAAAAATGTCTCTTGAATATTAAAATAGTTGAAAGATAATGATTGATATTAAGGCAAGCATGGTAAAATGAAAACACACTTATTCTACTCTGTCCTAAAACTCCATTACTATAAGAGTACAGGTAAACATAAATAAAATATTGTTAAAAGGTAGGCTACTGCCTACATAATCAAAAAGAATGGAAGAGGAGAAAACAGAAGAAAGATGGTAATATAAATTCAAAATATGGAAATAATAACTGACTTACCAGAGTGGCAAAAGCTGAAACTAAGTACTTGAACTTATCATTTAACAAATATTTACTGAGCACCTACTATGTGCTAGGTCCTATTCCAGAGAGAAGCAATGGACCAGTAAAAAGGCAAAAATGGTTCCCTCATAGAACTTAAGTAAGTCAATGAGAAGAAAGTTAATTTGTGTCACAAAAGCAAAGAGAGGCTGAAAACAACTTAAGGACATAACTTAGGTCTGTAGCTCCAAAAGTTTAAGTGAGAAAAGGTGCTGAAAATTAAAGGAGAAGGTAAAAGTCTTTTAAAGGAGAATTAGATTATTAGATTTCTTCTCCTACTCAGCACAACTGGTGTCCTGCATCAACCTTCTAAGAATAAGAAATATGGCTCCTGCTTCACATCCATCTTCCAAACCTTGATCAAAATGACTCATCAGCTAGTGCTATCCCAGAACCATATCAGTAGGGGTATTCTGGCAAATGTACTTCCAGAAAATAGGGGACTCAAAGGGGTGAGGTAAGAGTACTCTGAGGATGATAATGAAGAGTATGTTCAAGAAAAAAAACCCAACTAAGTAAAATGCCTAGAAACAAATCAATCCAGATTATAGTAAGAGGACAGAGGGCTCCAAGAAATACAGCTTCAGAAAAAAATGTGAACTGGTAAACTAACCAGCATGTTTGATTATAATAAGAGGTGTTTTTCAGATCTTGTTAAATAAAAATTAAAACTATAGAAAAAAATTAATAGATATACAAGAAACAAAATATAGTCATATTTTATGTTGCTCAGTTGTTAATAATATTTACATCATTATAATCATCTCTACATTGAGCAGTGATTCAACAAAAATTAAGAAGAAAGAAAGAGGAGGAAAGGTAATATGAGAAAACTCAACCCTACTTATAGTAGGAAATCAGAATGTAATATGTTTTTTTTAATTTAATAGATTTTATTTTTAAAACAGTTTTATATTGACAGAAAAATTAAACATATAGTACAGAATGCTCAACTGTAGGTATAGAATTCTCCTACACATACAGTTTCCTCTATTCTTTATATTTGCATTAGTAGTACATTTGTCATAATTAATAGACCAATATTGATCTATCATTACTAGTATTAAGTAAAGTTCATAGTTTTATGGGTGAAGGAAGAAGCTAAAAGCTTAATGTCATTATCTGCCATTTCAATATCATACAGAATAGTTTCATTGCCCTAAAATTTCCCTGCATTTCACATATTTGCCCTTCTCCCAATCCCCAAACCTCTGGCAACCACTCGTACTGTCTCTAAATTTTTTCTTTTTCAGAATGTCAGATAATTGAAATCATATAGTAGATAATCTTTTCAGACCAACTTCTTGCACTTAATATGCACTTAAAGTTCCTCCATATCTTTTCATTGTTTAATAGTTCATTTTTTAGAATCACTGAATAATATTGCATGTATGTACCATGGTTTGGTCATACATTTCCCTATTGAATGACATCTTGGTGGCTTCCAGTTTTTGGAATTTATTAATAAAGCTGCTATAAACACTTATGTGCAGATTCTTATGGAGACATTTGAATAACTACTTAGGAGGACAATTGTTGTATCATGTGGTGAGATTATGTTTAGCTTTATAAGGAACTACAAAACAGCTTCCATTTGCATTCCCACCAGCAATGAAAGAGACCTACTATTGTCCTGAATCCTTACCAGCATTTGCTATTGTCATATTTTGGATTTTAACCATTCTAATATATGTGTAATCATATCTAATTTCTGTTTCAATTTGCAATTCCTTTATGACATATGATGTTAAACACCTTTTATATACTTAGGGGCTCTCTGTATATCTTTGGTAAGATATCTTCTCAGATGTTTTCCCCATTCTTAAATTGCATTGTTTGTTTTCTTTTTGTTGACCTATAAGAATTTTCAAGTCCTTTATTAAATATGTGGTTTGAAAATATTTTATCGCAGTCTGTTGCTTGTATTTTAATTTTTCGAGCAGCGTCTTTTATAGAGCAGAAATACCTAATATTCCATTTTTCTTTCATGATTTATGTTTACAGTGCTGTATTTTAAAAACTCCAGGTTACCTAGATTTTTCTCCTCTTATATTCTAGAAGTTTCATAGTTTGTGTTTTCCATTCAGTTCTTTGATCCATATTGAGTTAATTTTTGTGAAACATGTAAAGTCTGTGTCTAGATTTTTTTCATGTGGATAGCCAGTTGTTTTAGTACCATTTGTTGACAAAATTATCCTTTCTTTATTGAATTGGCTTTATTCCTTTGTCAAAGAGGTTTACTATATTTGTGCACTTCTAAGGTCTATTTCTAGGCTCTCTATTCTTTTCTTTTGATGCGTTCATTCCTTCTCCAGTGCCATGCTGTCTTGATTATGGTAGCTGCATGGTGAGTCTTCAAATTCAGTGGTGCAGTTTCCTTTAATTTTGTTCTTCTTAGGGTTGTGTTAACTTTTCTGAGTCTTTTGCACTTTCATATAAAGTTTATAATTAGTATGTTGAAATATTCAAAATGAATATTTCATGCTGGCAATTTGATTGGGATTACATTGAATCTATAGACCAAGTAGAGAACTGATGTTTTAACCACATTGAGTCTTCTTATCCCTGAACATGTAGTATCTCTACATTTGTTTTGCTCTTCTTTGATTTCTTTCAGCAGAGTTTTATAGTTTTCCTTATGTAGATCCTGTACAGGTTTTGTTAGATTTATGCCTAAATATTTTTTTTGTTCTAATGTAAATGGTATTATGTTTTAAATATCACTTTCCAATTGTTCTTTGCTGGTATTTAGGAAAGCAATTGACTTTTGTATATTCACCTTATATCTGACAACCTTGCTATTAGTTCCAGGGATTTTTTTAGGGAGAGTAGACTCTGGAATTTTCTACATTTATAATCATATCACCTTCAAACAAATGCAGTTTTATTTCTGCTTCCCAAATATTGGCCTTTTATTTCCTTTTCTTCTGGTATTACATTCCAGTATCATGCTGAATAGAAGTGCCAAGAAGGGACATCTTTGCCTTGTTTCTGATCTCTAGGAGAAAGCAACCTTCTGCATAGAAGGAATTCAGAATACAATGTGTAAATTTTTTAAAGGTAATAAGCAGACTTTTAAGCAGGTTATTTTATTTTTAAAAAATATTTTTATTGATTTTTAGAGAAAGATGAAGGGAGAAACATTGATGTGAGAGCACAACATTGATTGGCTGCCTCCTGCACACCCCCTAACTGGTATTGATCCTGCAACCCAGGCATGTACCCTGACCAGGAATCTGACTGACAGCATTCGATGTATGGGATGATGCCCAACCATTGAACCACCCGGCCAGGGCTAACCAGATTATTTTAAAATATAGTTATATCAGACAAAACTGATTAAAAAATTAAAGAGTTTGCCTCTAAAGTGTGGAATGTAGGGGATAAGGAGGAGTAATTAAGGGTCCTATTTTTCACTATATATTTTATACCATTTGACTCACAAAGTATGTTACTATTTTAATAAATGTTATAATGATACCATGAGTAATGTTAACGAGACCCAATTTGAGAGTAACTGGGGGGCAATTTATGTAACTCAATTAACACAATCTGGCACATAGAAAGTAACCACTGAATATTGTTCATGTAACTTGAAAGAAGAATATATTAATTTTAGCAACAATCACATTAGCAGTACTTTCATAGAGAATACCAAGTAGAAAGGAGTAAAACTTAATAAATTAACTGACATAAGTGGATGGATTTCAAAGGTTAGTGATCGTTTAATAAATCCATAAAGAAAAGCTTAACAAAGAAATTCTTTGACTTGGTCATGACAGCCTCTCTTATTGGAGTAGGTGAACATTAGCATCTGGAAAGTAAAGGCAAATAAGGAAAGGAGTCATGTTTCTCCTCTGCCCTCTGTTTATTTCCCTCCGTCCCCCCAAAAAAGGAACACTGTGAATCCTTGAAGAGTTTCTAAATTCCTTTGGCAATCATTCTGGACAAATCTTTTTAGTTATCTCCCATTAGTGTTTGATTATATGTTATTTTTACAAAGCTAAAAATTTAATTCCTGTTCTTTTTTTTTTTCATTTCTTTCATTGAATATTGACTCAATGTAAAGTCTATTAACAACATAAAATCAATATAATTTACCACACACGTATCTATCATCTGAAAACTGCATCATTCCAACTGAAGTCTTTCCTTCTAACAAAAAGTAATATGCTTTCTCATCAACTATGAAACCATCTCTTGCGACTTTATATATCAACCATAAAACACATTTTTTCTCACTTTAATGATAAGAATTATTTGAGGACCTTTGCTTTAAAAGAGAGGCAAACTATGCCCTCTGAAAAACCATCCTTCTACTTGATAACTGGGTCCTTGATAAAACAAAAACTTAATGTACCAGAAGTATACAATAAATAGATTTCTGAGAACCTCTGAAATTTCCCATTTCTAGCACATTTCTCTCCCTTTGAGAGAAAGAGAAAAAAGAAATGACAACTGAAACAGGGAAGGAAGCAGTGAGAAATAAAACATTCAAAGGTGGTCTTTGGAGGAAAAAGGGTACTACCAGGCTGTGTTTCTTTGCTATGCTGCTTAACAAATTATTACAAACTTAGTGACTTAAAGCAAGTATATAACTAGCTCACATTCTCTGGATCAGAAATCTTAGCTGGATTATCTGCAAGGCTGCAATCAACTATCAACAAGGTCCCAGTGCTCATCTGGAAGCTTGACTAGAGAAAGTTTGTTTCCAAGTTCACTAATGTTGTTGGAAGAATTCATTTCCTTGAGTTTTAAGATTTATGGCAGCTTCTTTCTTCAAAGTCAGAAGGATGGTCAAGATTTTAGAGCAAATTGGCTGGGATCATAGAATCTTATGTAATATACCATAATGATGGGAATGGTATTCAGTCACCTTTGCCATATTCTATTGGTTACAGGCCCTGCCCACACTCAAGGAGAGGGAATTATGCAAGGGCAATTAGGTGGAGTTCCTGGTGGCCATCTCAAAGTTTGTTGACCATTAAGACTAACATTTGCAGGATTATAAGGACAATGGAATGAAAGAGGGTGGAACATGAGATTTCTTCATTGAAGGATCAACTCCTATTTATAACACTATGGTTTCTTGCAAGAAACAAGGAAGGATGTAAGCAAGTCTTTCAGATATTTAACTGCATAAAGAGTGTCATATTGTTTATAAAGTGCTTGCACCAATTTAGATTTCAAAATTATCTCTGTGATAATATTTTCAATTTAGGCTTTCAGATCACCTATGTAATGAGATCAATAAAATGTGGGCTTATTATAACAAATACAAAAAAAAAAAAACCCATAAGAAAATAAAATGAATGAGAGTCTGCAAAAACAACAAAGAATAGAATTATTCCCCCATAGCATTTAGATATTGAAATATCAGAAATGGTTTATAAACTGTGAATCACATGTTATAGAAATAAAAAAATACATTTTATTTTAAAAACAAGCAAAATACTAAAAGTCGCAAGCCATGTTTTTAAAATAAATATTTCAAAATTAAAAATAAAATTGTTGAAATCAGAGAATCTGTGAAAGAGTTAAAAAGTAGATTAGGTACTGCTGAAGAGAGAAGTAGTAAATTGTAAGGAAAAAAAGATGACACAAGGCAGGTGAAGCAGGCCCAATATATGGTAATGGAAGACCATTAGACTTTGGGTGATGGGTACACAGTGCAATATCAGATCTTATACACCTGAAATCTATATAATCTTATTAGCCTATGTTACCCCAATAAGTTTAGTAAAAAAAAAGATGACACAAAGAATCCTGCATAAAAAAGATGAAAAGTATGAAAGAATGCCTTACATGATGGAGAAAACAGAATGAGGGAGCTTAAAGCATACTTTACTAGAGTCCCAAGAAGGGAGAATAGATAGTATGAAGGGTAAGTTATATTTCAAGAGATAATGACTATGATCTGATAAGAAATACAAATCCACAAATGCAAGAGACAAAATTAATCCCAAATAGAGTAAAGAAAATTTACACCTATATTCATTGTAGCTAAACCTGACCATATCAAGCAGATCTTAAAATTTATATGGGAGACCAAAGGCTTATGAATAGCCAAGACATTATTCAAGATGAAGAATAATGAGGGGCTACTTGCTGTGCCAGATATCAAGTCTTGTCATAATGATATTTTAATTAAGACAGTGCTGTAGTGGTGCAGGAATAGATAAAGTGACCAAAAGAACATGGAAAAAAAGGGAGGGAGAATGAGAGTTGCCAAATTGAAGCACACATATATGCAAACTCAAGGTATGATAGAAATATCCTTATAGATTATGAGGAAAAGAAGAAACAATTTAATATATGATATATTTATACATGTGGATAAAATTAAGTTAATTTTTTACCACACACCATACACAATCATATATGGCTATGTCCTTAAATATAAAAGGCAAAACTTTGCATTTTGGTAGAAATTAAGAAGAAAAATTTTTGAATTTGGGTCAGGTAATTATTTAAAATATTAAACATAAGAGATAAGATTGATAGGTTTAATTATATTAAAATTAAAAAATTCTATTTATAAAAAGGCACCATAAAGAAAGTGCAAGTCAAGCCAACATTGGAGATAGTGTTTATAACATACATATCAACAACAGAATATTATTCAAAGGCTAATTAACACCTGCCACTCAATAAGAACTATAGACCAGGAAAAAAAACAGTAAAAAAGCAAGACTATCACAAAAAAGAAAGCATGTAGAGCCAATCCACATATAACATTATATTCAACCTTATTATCACAGAAATGGAAATTAAGATCACAGTGAATTACCATTTCATACCTAGTAATTTGCCCACAAATTAAGAAGTTTGCCAAGGCCAAACTGGTTAAAATATAAGTTGATACAAGCAGTTTGAAAACAATTTGGTTCTATCTATGTATATATATAAAACCCTAATATGCAAATAGACCGAACTGCAGAACAACCGAACAGCCGAACAACCGGTAGCTATGATGTGTGCTGACCACCAGGGGGCATTCACAAAACATGGCAGGCATCAGCAGCAGGTGGCAGAGCACGGAACATAGTGGGCATTGGCCGTGGCAGGATAGTGGAGCAGGTGAGCAGGGGCGCCAGACCAAGGCGGGGCACCGGTCACTGTCATTGGGGCGAGCCTCTGGTGGTTACTGAAAATTCTTTGCTCCCACGCGCCACAGTCCCTCCAGGTGCTGGCACCCACTGCCAGCACCAGCTCCACTCACAACTGCTGCTGGAGCCACTGCTCGCACCCACTGCCAGTGCCAACCCCGCTTGCACCTGCAGCTGGCACCAGAACCCCTGCTTGCACCCACTGCCGACTCCTGGAGCTGGTCCCAATCACCCCTGAGGGCTTCTCCACCTCCCCCTGCTCCTGAGGGGCGATTGGGGCAGTAACTGCCACTCACACCAGCTGACAGCACTGGCTCTGCTCACACCCACTGGTGGCGCCGGCCCCAATCGCTCCATGCTGTCAGCGGGTGCAAGTGGGGCTGGCACTGTCAGCATGTGGGATGGTGGTGGCGAGAGAGGGGCTGCCAGCAGACAGGGGACCAGTGGCCACAACAGGAGGGGCCAGGTCGGGGTATGGAGAATAGGAAGAGATCCACCCCTGTGCCCACCGCAGCCTCGTGGCCCACAGTTCCTTTCAAGGTGCACGAATTTGTGCACTGGGCCCCTTGTCTGACATAAGTGAACATCTTAAAATCCCCACAATTCAGCAATTTTATTCAAGATATCAATTTGGGAAAATTCTTACATGTGTGTACCAATAGATATGTACAAGAATAGCCATAAAAGCATCATTGATAATATAAAGGAATATGTAAATGGGAGCAACACAAATATTCATCAATAAGAAAATGAATAATAATAGAATATTCACCCAATACAAAAATTATGAACAATATGTAGGTGACATTTAGATGTATAATGTTAAAAAGTCAGCAACAAAAGAGGCCATAAACATTAAATTCCATTCTCATAAAGCTCAAAACCAAGCAACAACAATTTAGTGGATAGGTGTATGACTAATAATAATGTTGATAATAGTAATTAAGATTTACACAGTGCTCACCATTTGCAAGGCCTCTTTTTGTGTGCTTAAAATGTATTAACCAATACCATTTTATATGAGGTATATATTATAATTACCTCCATAATAATTTGGAAACTGAGGCAAAAAGGGTTAAATAACTTGCCCAATGCACTTGGTCTATGTGAGAAATGCTCACCTGTCCAAATTCAAATAATGGAATCTGAAACAAAGTATGACAAAAATGAGACCTTGCAAGATCGGTTGTCTGGTTGAACAGGCACACTCCAAGCAGTGATCACAGGCTATTTATCCCTAGTGCTTGAGAGGCCTCCCCTGGTTCCTCATTGGCTGAGTACTATGGGGTTAACAGCCTCTTCCCCTCCCCCCCACCATGTCACCCAGGTTTTATTATCTCCTATTGGGTTTTTAAAAATGGGCTGAGGCCTTTTCTAGTTGTCTCTACCTCCCCTTAGCTAGTTGTGGTGGGTGGATCTTCCTGGAAAATGTTCTGCTGGTCATGTACATAGTTCTTTGTTCTTATAACCTTTCCCCTCCTGCCTACATCCTGTTTGCCCTGGGAAAATTCAGTCATTGACTGGCAACATGCTGTTAGTTTTCTTCAATAAAAGTTGACTATGCTGAAGATGGATCACAGAGGCCTATTTCCTACAGTCTAGCTCAGAAACTGCTTTCTTACCCATTACTGAACTACATTACAGCTGGCAGGTATGTGAAAAACAGGGAGATAGGATGGGGAAGAGCACACAAGTTGAGGCAAAGGTATTGGTAACATTCAGGTTTTTAGTTACAATGGTGAGCAATAGGCATACATTTTAATATTTTCTACCTTAACTTTCATATATGTAATGCACTTTATTTTGTGCATAAATAAAATTTGATGATAATTTTATTATCATCAAATCTGATCTGCTTTTCCCTATCATTATAGATAATGGTGAATCTCCTGTAGGCATTACTAATCATGTATTTTCCTATATATGGTACCAGGTATCATCCTAATTACTCTGTAAACCCTCATTCTCTTATTATTCACAATAACCCTATTATTGAGGCATTTTTTATTATTTTCACATTCCTGTTGAAAATAAAAGTATAGAAATAAGTTACTTGCTCAAGGTCACACTGCTAGACAGTTCCAAAATAAGGTTTTTAACTATTCTGCCATATTAAGTCTCTTTATAAAATACAGGTTACCCTCATCCACTTAGAGCAGAAAAACATGGTAAATTCATTATAAAATAGAATCACCCAAAATTATATACATGGAGTTTTGTTAGCTATAATCACCTAAGCTAGTTGTTTCTAAGCATTATTTTAGTTTCCCTTGTTCAAAGTAAATTTACACAGAAGCCCAACATATAAAATTAATAACAGCAAAACTTGTCTGGTCAAAGCAGAGACGAAGATCCACCTGCACAGATTTCCCAGTGGTTCTACTGAACACATTTGTAAAACGTTTAACTTTTATGGATAACTGAGAGATGCTGGTGACAGATTCCATCTTCTCTCTGCCTCTATTAAAGACATAAACTTCCATGCCCTTCACCAAAATACATAGGCATACCCCTCTCTAAAGTAGGCAGAGTATATTTTCCCTCCCTGTTGCTGTTGAGCTTGGCCATGCGACTTGCTTTTACCAGTAGAATAGTAGCAAATGTGACACGAGCAAAGACTTTATTAAATACTGTTATGTAATTTGACTTGGCTTCTTGTGTTCCTGACATTGTAGTGAGAGAGGCATGCTCAGAGTATTTATTTGTTTTACAATGAGATATGTGGGATAAACCCAAACCTGACCTGCAAATGAATCCAGTTAAACCCATCAAGCTCAACAAAGACCAGTCAAGCTTCACCTGACCCACAGACATAGGAACAAGGAAAAAGTTGTTATGATAAGCCACTGAGACTTAGGGATTGTTTGTTATGCCACATTGTTGCAGCAAAAATTATCTAATGCAATCCTATATAATAAAGAGGTAATATGCAAATTGACCATCACTCCAACACACAAGATGGCCACCCCAACGTGGTCAAAGATGGGCACCCCCATGTGGACACAAGATTGCTACCACAAGATGGCCAGCAGGGGAGGGCAGTTGGGGGCAACCATGCTGGCAAGGGAGGGAAGTTAGGGGTGACCAGGCCATCAGGGAAGGGCAGTTGGGGGTAACCAGGCCAGCAGGGTAGGGCAGTTAGGGGCAATCGGGCCAGCAGGGGAGGGGTGACCAGGTTGGCAAGGGAGGGAAGTTAGAGGTGACTGGGTCAGCAGGGGAGGGTAGTTGGGGGCGACCAGTCTGGCAGGGGAAGGCAGTTAGGGGTGACCAGGCCTGCAGAGGAGGGCAGTTGGGGGTGACCAGGCCAGCAGGGGAGGGCAGTTGGGGGTAACCAGGCCAGCAGGGTAGGGCAGTTAGGGGCAATCGGGCCAGCAGGGGAGGGGTGACCAGGTTGGCAAGGGAGGGAAGTTAGAGGTGACCGGGTCAGCAGGGGAGGGTAGTTGGGGGCGACCAGTCTGGCAGGGGAAGGCAGTTAGGGGTGACCAGGCCTGCAGGGGAGGGCAGTTGGGGGTGACCAGGCCAGCAGGGGAGGGCAGTTAGGGTCAATCGGGCTGGCATGAGAGCAGTTAGGCATCGATCAAACTGGCAGGGGAGCAGTTAGGGGGTGATCATGCCGGCAGGCAGAAGCGGTTAGGGGCAATCAGGCAGGCAGGCAGGCAAGCGGTTGGGAGCCAACAGTCCTGGATTGTGAGAGGGTGCAGGCTGGGCTGAGGGACACATACCCCGCCATGCACGAATTTCGTTTACCGGGCCTCTAGTAACTATATAAAATTGTCTAATTCAAAACAGTATTAAGAGAACAAAAGCATAGAAGTCTGAAATATACCAAATTCCTCCGAGTTTAAAACACTTTCCTAAGAGGCAGTACTGCCTGGTGAAAGGAGCACATCCTCCTGTCTGGCAAACGTGGTTACAGATGAAATCACTAAGTCTCTGGGCCTCAGTGATTACACTTAACAAATGAACAAAGGTTTGGCTAGATTAAAATTACATATGTAAAGAGTTTAGAGTATGTAGCCATTTAACAAATTAAGCAAATTAATGGAGACACAAAACCTCTTTCTTTTCAAAACAGCACCTTAAGAACAGAGATATCTTATATTGAAATGTATTTTATCCCAACTCTTGTCCCAAGCAAAAGAGAGTAACAAACTCACTATGTCTGGCATATACACAAAGTTAGGTGTTGGGGAAAACCCAAAATATGCCCAATGACTTGAGAACCTTGCTCCCTTCCTTATTTTTCTTGGAGTAGTACTGGCAGAGGAAAGGGACTTGCTTATTAAATGGTGACCTCAAAGAGGCTATTTGACAACAAACATTTAACTTTCCATTTCCTCAATTTTTAAGATTCTGAAGGGGCCTGGCATTTCCTGTCAAAAATTTACTAATCTGTTATGCACCACTAAATCTGTGTGGTGTCCTATATTTGAACCCATCCTCTACAATATACAGAATCTGTTGACAAATGTTTTTTTTGTGTGTGTTTTTCTCTCATAGCCTTCATGATATGATGACTCATTCCCTCGTGGGTGGTAGGTAACCTTGCCCTTGGACACTAAGTGAATAATTTGGAAAGCTTCTGTGGCTGAACATATTGGAACTAAATGATGCAGTAGGAAAGATGGGGTCACAGAAAGAGCATAGCACTGCAGATTGTCAAATGGTGCATGGCAGGCGTCAGGAATGTGGTGCAGATGGAGAGGCTGTGAATATGATTCAGGTACAGCAGCAATTGGAACAAGCAAAAATCCACACGGGTTTCCCTTGGTTATTGGAATATGGTATCAATGTTCTCAGAAATGCAGATGGTGTTTCAGTACACATAATAGCCTTAACTCTGACCATCTGGACCCAAAAGAGACTGCTTGCTTGGATTCTCTAATTGGTGGCCATGTTTTACTGCATAGGTAGCAATTAGAAATGACATTTATCTGCTTCTTTATTTCAATTGATAACCTTAGCATTCTTATTTCCTTGCTCCCTTTAATTCTTCACTTATAGCCAGCCCTCTCTGCTTTGAACTGTTAGAAAACCTGATTCCAAGAAATTCCACTCTGCCCCTTATTCATCATATGTGAGCAAGTTTGTACATGGGGAGTTTAAATGGCACCCATTCTCCAAGGAAATGTGACACACTCATAAACTTGGTTCTGTCAACAGGCAGAAAAAGAAGCATCTGACATGAGTTTTTATGTTGTCTGTGTTATATGACTTGAGAGGGAGGCACCATTTCTCTGAGCTGCAGTTATGGCGGTACAAAACAGTCACTCAAGATGCAATCCCATCAGAGTGGAAGAATAATTCTTTGAGATATTGATTTGTGTTTTGCTTTTCTGCACATTTTAAGAGAGTAACCAGACCCCTATACACGCCCTTGCTTCAAGGGAGCCTCATACAAGCAGGCTGATAGCAGAGGTTGCCTACAGACACTTGTTTTTCTACAGCTGAATTTCTGGAAAATTACCAGTGAGTCATTTAAAGATCAGCAGGGAATAAAAGTGTTATGTTGAACTGTGTCCCCCAGAAAGATATGTTGGTATATTGAAGTCCTAACCCTTGGGACCTGTGAATGTAACCTAATTTGATAATAAGATCTTTGCAATAATCAAGTTAAGATGAGGTCATACTGGGTTAGGATGGGCCTTAAATTCAATGATGGTGTCCTTTTAAGAAGTTCATGTGAAGACACAGGGACAAAGATACACACAGGAAGAACACCATATGTAAAAGGAGGCAGAGATTGCAGAAATACAGCTGCAAATCAAGGGACACCAAGATTTGCCAACGGCCATCAGGAGAAGCTAGGAGATGTCATTGAACAGGTTCTCCCTTAGAGACTCCTGAAGAAAGCAACCTGGCCAAAACCTTGCTTGCATCCTTCTAGCCTCCATAATTGGGAAAGAATAAAGTTTAAAGTTTTGTTGTTTTAAGTCACTCAGTTTTTAGCATTCTTAGAAAACTAATATAAAAATGAAGTCCCTGTGGGACAAAAGAGAGATTTTCTTGAGGTTAAAAAGAGGTCACAATTGAAACAGGAGAGAAAAACAAGTTCAGAATCTCTGGGTAGCTCAACCACTTATTTAATTCTATGGTAATGGACAACTTGCATAATGTCTCTAAAGTTCATTTGCCTCCTCCACAAAAGAGACAGGTAATTTATTTTAGCTAGTACAATGCTAAATATATGACTTCTCTTACTCTTACAATCAATGTCATCATCATTATCAATACAACTTCTTGAAGTCATGGGGTGGGGAGCTGGTATCAGGACCAGTGCCCCAGATGACCATGGTGCTGACCAAGCTACAGTATTCCTGAAATATCCAGCTAAACCATGGAGCCACCTTAAAAAAAAAAAAAAAAAAAAAAAAAAAAAGTTGAAGCCTGTTTCCCAATTAGAGAAGAAAATATTCCTCAGCGAAGGTGTTTTGCTTCCCTCCTGCCTCGTTAGGGTAAGAAGTCAAAGAAGCTTTGGGAATGGAGACAAAAAAGGTTTCTTATAGCATATTGTTCTCATGATTGGCTTTATTTTGACCTACATAGAGCAGAAAAGATGTACAAAGACAAGGAGGAGAATTGAAGAAGATACATCATATTTTCAGCTCTGTGCATTTTCCCAGCATACATGTTGCATCTTAAATTCACACAATTGTCCTGTTGTGTGCCTCTAAGGGATATCAATTGGTTAGGGCATGGTTTTGAATTAGATTATCTGAGTAGGCTCTTTGTCTTAACAGAGAAGAAGCAGTTGCATAGCTCGTGAATGAGCATACTACTCTCAAGTCAGCCGTCTCATAGACATGAGCCACTGTGGGGGGCAGGGGGACCTAAGGCCTTATTACCATCTTTGTAAAATTCTCCCATAAAACAATATATGGTTTATTGCCTTTGTAACACCCTCTGATTAATGATCATCACATACCATAACAGAAGGAAAAAACGTGAATATATGGTTTCCTCCAGAGACTGTAATGACTCCTTTTAAAAACTCAGTCAAGTCACACATTTGTATTATTATGACATCTCTGACCCTTTCCTGTGACATGTGCTTTCTTATTCTTATGACGAATCACTGAAAGAATATAAGCCAGAGCAAAGGTTCTCAACTTTTCATGCAATCTATCAAACCCTCATATATAGCTGTTGGCCAAAGGAATTTAGTTCATGACAGGGACATCCTAAATAATCTGCAATTAAAAAAAAATTATATCACTTTTTTTGTGTGCCCAGCTAATACAAACTAGTTAAGACTATATAGAAATGTGGAAATTCTTGAATATCTAACTGTAATATTATAGTACATTCCAACATAAAGACCTCTATCAAGATTTTTACTATGGGAAACAATAGCACAAAAATATATTTTATAATTATATTTGCAAAAAGTTAATCACTGATTGTTTGGATTTTTTTTTTTTGCTTATTTTGTTTTATTTTGTTTTTACCAGCAACATTTCATTTAAAGGGGTAGAGAAAATGTGGCCTCTTGGCCCTGGTTCTTGAGATTGGAGATAAAACTCTACTATACATCATCTTGAAAATTTTCCTTTTTCTTGGCCCATATTTCACACTGGCTTGTCTTTAGATTTTCTACAGTGATCTGCATATAGGTTTCTCAGATGAACTTGATGCCCCGAGACCAAAATTTAATTATTTAATTGAGAGTTGGTGGGAATCTGACAAGATTAGCAAAATCATGGGCAGTCTAATCCCAGGCTAGTAAAATTGGCAGGAAGTGGCACAGAATGTTATTTGCATGTAATTAGGAGTATTGGGGACACATTATGTTCCAAAGCTACTGCAAAAATACCAAATTATTAGAGGTATACAACGCATGGTCAGTAGAGTCCTGCAGAGAACATGTAGATTGAGGGAGATACAATTATAATTAAATTCCTATATCCTGCCCCACTAGTCTCACATCTGCATCCTGCCATTGTGTTTACTATGCCAAGAATCCATGCTTTGGTGGGTAGCAACTCATTAAGAAAAACCAAAAAAGCTTAATAAATATGATTGTGTAAGATATGTCAGTCAATTACATAAAAAGGCTTTTCATTTCACCTAAAGTTACCTTCTTGAACCTTGCAGGTGAAATGATATTAGATTGTATATTGAGCACCCATTATTGACACAGATGGCTTATTTTTAGCAAAATAGTTCCCAGAATACTTTACAGCACCTACACAGAGAAAGAAATCTACATTAAAAAAAAATACACCGAGCCTGTCAATTTGAACTTGCAATTACATAATAAACTCTATTAAAAACTTATTTCAGGAAACAGGGCTGCACACTCAGAACTTTCCCTTGATGCTTTTATATTAGACCATTTTAAGAAGTTAATTCTCACCAAATGTGTCTGTATTAATATTTAAAGCATGAAATATTTCTAAGCATTTACATAATTTATTTGTTCAATGATTTATAAGAAACTTGATGTTTAGAGTGTTTTTAATGGGAGGAGGGGATTGCAACTCTTAGAACTATTTAGGATTACCTCAAGAAATATGTAATATAATCAGGAAAAATATAAACAGTGGCAAATAACACCACAAAGCAAAATAAACAAGTTTGTTTAAAGTACTATTGGTTTTCCATCTCTTAAGATTTCTTAGATGTATTTGACCACTTTCATACTGTGTACAAATAAATTGCAAATGAGAACCCCCAAAACAATGATTTCATGTATTTCTTTGCATTATTTTCAGTAACCCACATCCTGAACCAACCTCATATTCATAAACAATACCACCTGGCAATATTATGTCCTCAGAACTGCAGATGCACAGCTTATACAAAAATATATTTCAAAAATACTTATCTAATTGGTATATCACTGGCGTTCACTTTTCACTGATGAGATTTCATTCATGCAGTTACATGGTTTCTTAGGAGGCTGTTAAGTAGTCTTACAGGACAGCCATGTGTCCAAGGAAGAGAGAAGTGTTAGGAAACAACTAAGACTTTGCACACTCAGAAGTTATGAATTATATGGTTCATTTTTTAACTTTTTTTTTTTTTTACAAAATTGTCAATTGCAGAGGCCAGTTTTTAGTTTTTCTCACTGAAGGAGCTAGACAGCATTTTCATCAAATCCTGACTGAATATAAAAGAAACCACTGCTCATAAGAAAGTAAACCATAAATCTTGATACTGTGTTTATTCCTTTCCCATTCTGCATATCTTAAACCAAACAAAAATATTTCTAGGAAGAGACAATGTATCAAGTGCTATAAAATTATTTGGCTGGAAAAAAGTGACAGAAATTTCTTGCTCAAAGGCCATATTTTTATCCAGAGGAGCTCTGTGGGCTTGCTCTTATTACCTGCTGAGCACTGATAGTTCTTCTGGCCCAATTCAAAGAAGTAAAGGGGGTTTAGTGCCTCTGCAGGGCCTACAAATATACCAGTAGTTCTTTATTCCTGTCAGGCAGAAAGAGAGAACTTCAGACATATCAAACTTTTAAATATGTGATACAAACTGTTGCACTAAACTTAAAAGGAGGTAACATTTTTGAAGATTTCACAGGTATATGAGATGCTGTCCTGGAGAGAAGTAAGAAAGTAATTTGGGCTGATGGCTAAATATTCTGGAAGGAGAGAATGAATATCAGTGAATTCTCTCCTTTTTGCTTTGGCTAGTTCCACAAAACAAACAAACAAACAACAACAAAAAAACTGTAAAAACATGACAGGAATATTCTCAGGTCATATAGCACGGGATTCTTATTTACTCAACCCTCAAGTTTTAATTTCTAACACTATCCATTATCTTATAGTTGCCTCCTATCAACTATGGCTCTGGACCTTTAAGTGTAGCCAGTAATTCTATGCACAATGGGAGTTTGCATCCAAAAACCAACAGCTGTGTAACATCACAGTTCCATGAGGATTAACCTTAAAATGAATTTCTGGGTTCACTAGCTTATGCTTAAACTAGAGGCTCGGTGCACAAAATTTGTGCATGGGGGGGGCATCCCCTTAGCCCTGCCTGCACCCTCTCCAATCCGGGACCCCTTGGGGGATGTCCAACTGCCAGTGTAGGCCTGATCCCAGGGATCAAGCCTAAACCAGAAGTCGGACATCCCTCTCACAATCCGGGACTGCTGGCTCCTAACTGCTCATTTGCCTGCCTGCCTAATCACCCTAACTGCCTCCACTGCCAGCCTGATCACCCCTAACTGCCTCTGCCTGCCAGCCTATTCACCCCTAACTTCCCCCCCGCCAGCCTGGTTGCTCACCCCTTACTGCCCCCCTCTGCCGGCCAGTTCGCCCCCAACTGCCCCCCCTGCTGGCCTGGTGGCCCCATGTAGCCTGCTGTTCAGTCATTGGGTCATCCCTCACTAAGCCCCCTGCCACCTGGTCGCCCCACGCAGCCTGTTGTTCAGTTGTTTTGTTGTCCCTTACTAACCCCCCTGCCATCCTGGTCGCCCCACGCAGCCTGCTGCTCAGTCATTTGGTCATCCCTCACTAACCCCGCTGCTGGCCTTGTCACCCAACACAGCCTACTGGTCATTACTGTTACTATGACGGCATCCCAGACAATTTGCATATTCCTCTATTATTAGTATAGATTTCTATGCCTTGAAGGTTCTGCATTGGCAGAATTGGGAGATGTAGATTTGGGAGGGTGTCTGGAGATCTAATTATCATGATTAACATTCAATAAACTATTATAGTGTACTTTCTGTGAGCACAGTATGTACCATCAGGCAATGTGAAGAATATGAGGAAGTGCCATTCTTGGATGCTTAAGGAGCATGTAGTCTGATTGGAGAGAGAATAGAGCTATGCAAAATATCTGCAACACAAAATAAATGTATACCTGGTATTGACAAAAGCAATGGAAATAAATTTCTGTAATTTAAAACAATAGCTTTTTCCCAACATTGTAAATAACTAAGACACAAATGTATTTGGGGACTTGAATGATTTATACAATTATCTGTATGTCTTGCTTTTGATGTGTGAATATATGCAGTTGTGTAATTGAATTACATTTTCTATGAAATGTGATACAGGTTTCCATGGTTTTCCTATTATCTTCAGACAAAATATTATTTGTCTTACCTCTTTGTTGGCACTATAAGCAAATCCTGTATAATAAAAGGCTAATATGCAAACTGTCCCCTCTACTGGGAGTTCGACTGGGATTTCAACAAGGGGGCGGGGCCAGTCAGCCAACCACCTGTGGCCCCTCCCCCAGGCTAGCCCCACCCATGATTGGGGCAGGCCGGCTGGACCCCACCCATGGATGAATTCATGCACCAGGCCTCTAGTATAACATAAAATGAAAGGCTAAAAATTAATTGCCATTCACTGAAGATTTCTGTTCAGTTTTTCATTAACTTGTTAAAAGAAATGAGGGCAACATATTGAGGCATATGCCTGATTTCCATAAAGCTTAGCACTGAAAGCCTTATTTTAGACATACTCAGAGAAATAAATGTTATTAATACAACAGGCAGTATATTTTGCTGGGTAACCTCTTTACGTATGTTTAGGAATACAGGGAATACAACCTCCCTTAAAACACTGGACTGAACTTCATGGGAGGAAGAACGTGTTTGTTCATTTGTTGAGGATAAGCATTCTGACAAGTGTGAGATGGTACCTCATTGTCATTTTGACTTGCATCTCTTGGATGATTAGTGACTGAGAATATTTTCATGTGTCTCTTGGCCTTCTGTATGTCCACTTTTGTGTGTTTTTAAGCTATGAAGTTTATGGTAATTTGTCACAGCAGCAATATAAAACTAATGTGCAGTAGAGTGTTAAGGGAAAACCCTTTTAAGTTAAACTACCTAGATTTAAATAATGGGTAATTTAACTTAAAAGGATATTTTATTGTCCAGCTGTATGACTTAGGAGTTATTCAACTTTGCATGTTTCAGTTTCCTCATGTATAAGATAGGATAACAATCCTGAACTCAGAGGACTATTATAAAAATTATTTTAGAGCACTGTCTCTGATACACCAAGGTTTCAGGTTCAATCCCTGGTCAGGGCACATACAAAAAGCAACCAATGAATGCATAAATAAGTGGAACAACAAAACTGATGTTTCTTTCTCTAAAAATCAATAAATAACAAAATAATTAAATAAAGCACTTAAGGCACTGTCTGACAAACCTATTTTTTAAAAGTTGGCTGTTTTTATTATTGATTTGTAATTATTATAAGGTTATTTAACAAGGCCAGCTATTTTATTATCCTCTATCTCCTGCTCATCTTCATTTCACAAAGAATTTAAGTCCTGGTTGGTGTGGCTCAGTTGTTTGAGCATCCATGCACTGAGAGGTCACCAGTTTGATTCTTGTTCAGGGCACATGCCTGGATTGTGGGTTCAATCCTCTACAGGAGGCAGCCAATTAATGTTTCTCTCTTATCAATGTTTCTATTCCTCCCCTTTCTCTATAAAATCAATTTTAAAAAAAGAACTTGGGAAGTCTTTCATAAATTAATATGAGCGATTAATAGAAGGCAAAAATAAAACCTAGCAAAATACAAATTATAATGCAAGCATCAGGAACAAAGAACAAAACTCTTGTACTGAATAATCCCACCCAGCTTGTTGGACTTGTACCTCATGGATAGACATGGACTTCAACCAGAATGCACAAAAAGTGACATCTGCCATTTAAGGCTTGAACAACATAGTATGAGAACTATGAAAACGGTCAGCTAGAGAGGTCATGGAAAAGTATCGGGAAAGTAGAGCTAATTAGAGTGGGTCTTAGAAAGTATAAGGATTTAAATAAGTAGAGAATGGAAAAGAAGAATATTTATAGCAAAAAAGAAAATAACAGAAAAAATAGTGAGCCCTTATTGTAGAATCTGTCAACTCAATACCTCCTTGACATAGAACTCAGCAAGCATACTCTCTTATAAGCCAAACTACCCACACCACACTCCATCCCAGCTCTCAAATGTCTTCCCAAATATATGCTCAGTCATTCAGGCTGACTCTCATCTAAATTCCCTTTTCCTCTCCCTGGCTGCATATACAAATATTTTCTCACCTGCAAGGCTTCCAGTTGAGTCCTGCTCCTCCTCCGACATGCTTGCCTTGAAAGACTGAATACTTGCCCACGTAGAGAAATCAGTCAACTTTGTTACATCCCTTAGCTCAAATATTGTACTGCCTCAAACCTTCTAATAAATCCCTCTAACCTTAATTCTTGATTCTCAAACATAATTCATATAAAGAAAGTGGCAACATCATCTCAGACTTAGCATTTATGATAAAATATCCCCTCTCCAAATTACTAAAGACCACCTCTTAGATGTAAAATAATGGGCTTCTGAATGCATAAATCTTGATCCTTTAAACTTTTTTTTTTAAATATATTTTATTGATTTTTTACAGACAGGAAGAGAGAGGGATAGAGAGTTAGAAACATCGATGAGAGAGAAACATCGATCAGCTGCCTCTTGCACACCCCCTACTGGGGATGTGCCCCCAACCAAGGTACAGGCCCTTGACCGGAATCGAACCTGGGACCCTTGAGTCTGCAGGCCGACGCTCTATCCACTGAGCCAAACAGGTTTCAGCATTGATCCTTTAAACTTTTTAAAATTAACTATAATAAACTTTGACTGCAAAACACCTGAATTATGGAATATGAATTATTAGGCCTTCTTCTTGGTAGTTAATGTAGCCTACTTTTCAGATAATTTTAAAGTAAACAGTTTAAGGTCCTATAACACATATAAGAACATGTAAAATGTTTATGCTTACCCCCAAAGGATCTGTGAATGGTAGGTCTTAATATGGTAGGTCTTAATATTTATTTTACTCTTGCCAAGGAAAAAGGAAACACATACACACACACACACACACACACACACACACACACACACACACACACTAGTGTACTTGCAGATAGTTCTGCCTGAAGCTTGATAATCAATTTATGAATTCAGCAAATATTTCTTGAGTACTTATTTCAATAAAATTGAAATTATAAAAATCAGAAAAGTAAAAACTCTTCAATCTTAGTAAATATATATATATATTTTATATACATAGATATATATATAGAGAGAGAGATAGATCTATATATAGATATATATATATTGAACTTTCAATCTAGTGTGAAGATAGAACTGCAATTACAGCAGACAGATGACAGATCAGAACTTAAGAACAAACTGTGACAAGTAGGGACAATTATGAATGTTAAAGCAAGATACCTTTGAGGCGCTAGGAAAAAATACTTTTTGTGTGGGAGGGGAATTTTTGGCCCTTCCTATTTTTCCTTCTGCCTGTAAGGATAAGAAAACTTTATGCCTAAACTTTTATCTTTAGCTATTGGCAACCTTTTTAAGAAGGAGCTATTAATCTTATTAGTCAAATTTCAGAATAATCGCTGGAACTTGGTTTCTAGTGGGGCAGTTACAAGAGGAATAAGGCCATGCTCCTAGCTTACTCTTCCATTTCCTTCCTTTCACTTTGTGATGCTTCAGATATTATAAATTCCAGAAATGGAGTAGGAAGCCCCATTTATTCTAGACCTACACCACATGCTACATCACAGCTCACCCAAAATGGTGGACATTAGAAAAGAGTGAGTACTTTCACAACCATCAAAATGATCATATTTCCCTATTTGGCTATAATTCTTTGTTCCCTCACTTTCGAATAGCTACTTCAGAGAGGAGGATGAGTGGGTGTTTGGATTCAGGAACGAAAATCACCCAAAACTCTATTGTCAAAAACAGCTTGATGTGAGTATTAAATGATAAGAATGATTTTCTAAGCAAAGGGTAGGAGGTGGGAGTGGGAAGCAGCTGGAATAGGCAGCACAATGAGAGCATTTGAGAACAGAGCAAACAGCAGCAGCAAAACTGTGATATAATTGTAGCTTAGATAGAGTGCATGGAGGAGAATAAAAGATGGGGAGGCTGCATAGGCCTCAGTCCAGGTCAAGCAAAGCCTAGTGGTTACTAGTATATGTTTGGAATCTGTTCTGCAGGCCACAGGGAGCAATTGAAAGAATTTAAACCAAAGAATTTATAATAATAAAAGCATAATATGCAAATTGACCAAACGACCTAACAGCATAACAACTGTCCGGATGACCTTCTGGACAACCACGCTATGACAGGCACTGGCGCCAGGCCAGCCAAGGTGGGTGCGATGCAATTGGTTGGGGGGGCCCCCGCCATTGCCATGATTGCTCTGCAGAGGGAAGCCCAAACCACCGGCCAGCAGGGCAATCAATGGGGTGGGGAGAAGGCTCCACGATCACCCCAAAGAGGGAGGCCCAGGCTACCCAGCGGATGGCACTGCCTTGGGTGGGCAGGGCCTCCCTCTGCACAGTGATAGATTGAGGAGCCTTGGCTGGGTGGGTGGAGCCTCCCTCTGCATGGCGATTGATCACAGAGCCCCATGATCAATCACCTCACAGAGGGAAGCCCAGGCCACCTGGCCCAGGCCACAGAGGGAGGTCCAGGCCACCCAGCAGGGCCTCCCTCTGCGGGGCTATCAATCTGGGGGCCCTGCGATCAATTGCCCCAGAGAGGGAGGCCCAGGCCACCAGCCAGCGATGATGTGCCGGGTGTGCGGGACCTGCCAGGGATCTCCTCGCAGAGGGAGGCCCAGGCCAGCCAAGCAATTGCACCCCACGCCTGTCACCCGCAGAGAGAGGTGACCAGTGGCGGGGGAGCGGGGAGGCAGCGCCGCACAGATGGCAAGCAGTGGCAGAATCAGCTGCCAGCAGCCAGGGAAAGGAAAGCCCCCATAGGCCCTGATCACCAGCCAGGCCTAGGGACCCTACCCAACGGGTCCCAGATTGAGAGAGGGCACAGGTGGGGCTGAGAGACAACCCCCCATGCATGAATTTCGTGCACCTGGCCTTTAGTAATATAATAAGCTAGCTTATTGGAAAAGTGTTTTTGACAGTAGTATGGATAATCAGCAGGAGAAAAATGACACTAGCTAGGAAATAATTATAATACGGTAAGAGAAGCAATGGACTGAATGTTTGTGTCCTCCCAAAATTCATATACTGGATATCTATATACTGCCCATTGTGATGATATTTGGAAGTTGGATCTTTGGGACATAATTAAATCATGAGGACAGAGCCTTCATGAATGAAATTAGTACCATTTTAAGAAGAGGCACAAGAGCCCAGCCAATGTGATTCAGTGGTTGAGCATTGACCTATGAACCTGGAGGTCATGATTTCATTCCTATTCAGGGTACATGCCTGAGTTGCAGGCTTATATACCAGTAGGGGGCATGCTGTAGGCAGCTGATGAATGATTCTCTCTCATCATTGATATTTCTATTTCTCTCTCCCTCTCCCTTCCTCTCTGAAATCAATAAAAATATATTTTTTAAAAAAAGAAGAACAAGAAGAGGCACTAGAAATTCTCTCTCTCTCTCTCTCTCTCTCTCTCTCTCTCTCTCTCTCTCTCTCTACTTATTCCCCATGTGGGCAAAGCAAAAAAGTAACTGTCTGCAAGCCAAAATGAGAGTTCTCACCAGGAACCAAATTAACCAGCACCTTGATCTTGGACTTCCCAGCCTCGTAATTGTGAGAAATTAATTTCTGTTATTTAAGCCACCCCGTCTATGATATTTGTTACAGCAGCCCAAACAGATGAAGACAAATGACCAGGGAAAGAAGAATGAAATTATTTGAGTATCTACTGTGTGATCAATGCCACTGATCTGGGACTTTGTCCCCACTCATTTTTATTCCTTAAAATAGCCCTGTGAGAATAGTAGTACTTGCTCATTTTGCCATGTAATAAGAGAGTCAGGATTCAAACCTATGTCTATTTCATTTCAACCCTTATCCTATTTTCACACTGAACTGTATTTCAAATCAGAGGGGATAAATAAACTAATATAGGCAAAAGAGAACATAGGAGGTTAAAATAATATAAAAACTAATTAGATAAGAACCTAGATGGTGGCATAGGGAAATGCCAGTACATGCTGCCTCCCACAACCACATCAAAACTACAACTAAAATACAGAATAACCATCATTCAGAACTGCCTGAAATCTGGCTGAATGGAAGTCCTACAACTAGAGAAGTAAAGAAGAAAGCACATTGAGACTGGTAGGAGGGGCGGAGGCATGGAACAGGCTGATCTGACACCAAATGTGGCTTTTTTTTTTTTTAATCCAGAGAGATATTGTGGCTGTGGAGGCTTCCTGTGAAGAGCAAGGGATTCAAGAACCACCCCAGACCACTAAGCACAAGGTTCCAGAGCTGGGAATGGAAGCCCCCATAACTCTGAGCTGTAAAAACCAGCCGGGATTGTGGCTGAGTGACACTGAATCTGTTAGAGTCCCAGGAAGCTCCTCGTAAAGGCCCAGCATGCTGACTTACTCCATCTCGATCCCTCTGGGCTCCAGTGCCAGGACAGTAGCTTGACAGGAACCTGGGACACTCGGGAGGAACTGGATTGTCTGGCATCACAGCAGGAACTCAGCGGGGGGCGGGCTCTCTCAGACAAGGGTGCTCGCAGGGGTTCCTGTGCTGGGACCTCACCAGTCACAAAGCTGATTGGCAGCCATATCTGTATTGCCATCAGCTTGGTTCATACTGTTCATTCCACCCTGGTGATTCCCTGAGACCCCGCCCCATCCAATTTGCAGCCCCAACCAAGCTTTTCATCTGAATGGCATGTCCTGGCTCAGCTTCAGACTTTCCTAAAATCTCTTAAACAAGCAGCAGCTAGAATTTTCCTATGCCCCATACATATCAATAAGAAGCCCAAGACCTGGCACTAGCAACAACCTGCCTTGCTTCATAGCTTGGCCTCCCCTGGGCACTTCCAAGCCCAACACAAGTACCAGCCATCTGTAGATCTCTCTGTAACTCCTGCCAGGTGGCCCCAGGCAGTGGTTGACTTTGCAACTTCCGGGAGGACCCAGAGCCAGTGCACCTGATGGACAGCTTCAGGTGATACCAGATTACAACTCTACACATCCACAAGTGACACACTCAAGGAGCAGACTCAAGCAAGAAGCACCAAGGCCCCACTGAAGCAAGTCCTGCTCCATAGGGGTGTCTCCTGCACAGCAGCTCTTCCACTGTAGTCACAGCTGGTCCTCACTGCAAATTGGCTTAAAGGTCAATTCCTCCCAGTGACGCCAACAGCAATCAAGGATCAACTACAACAAGACTATCCTGTGAAGAGCAAGGGATTTAAGACTACACATAAACCCCACACAGGAGTAGACCTAGAGTGCCCAGCTCAGGTGACTGGGGAGGGTAAAACACTGGGCCCTACAGGACACGTAATACGCGAGGCCACTCTACCAATTCCAGGAGACATAGCAGCTCTACCGACTACACAAAAACAAACACAGAGAAACAGCCAACATGTGGAGACAAAGAAATATGTCTCAAATGAAAGAAATGAAAGCAAGCAAACTACTAGATACAGATTTTTAAAACAATGGTTATAACGTTTCTCAAGTCACTTAATGAGAGCTTCAAGGGATTTAGTGAGACTTTAAAGGATCTTAGGGAGAATTTTAAAGATATGAAAAAGGACCAGTCAGAAATTAAGTATACACTAACTAAAATAAAGAATAATTTACAGGGATTCAACAGCAGAATAGAGGATTCTGAGAATCAAATCAATGATTTGGAATATGAGGAAGCACAAAACACCTAATCAGAAGAGAAAACAAATTTAAAAAAAGGATCCAAAAATATAAAGATAGTGTAAGGAGTCTCTGGGACAACTTCAAGTATACCATCATTCGTATTATGGGGATATCAGGAGAAGAGAGAAAGCAAGGTATTGAAGCCCTATTTGAGAAAATAATGTCAGAAAACTTCCCCTACCTGGTGAAAAGAATAGGTTTACAGGTCCAGGAAGTGCAGAGAGTCCCAAGCAAGAGGAATCCAAAGAAGCCCACATCAAGACACATCATAATTATAATGTCAAAGGTTGAAGACAAAGAGAGAGTCTTAAAAGCAGCAAGAGTAAAACAGTTAGTTACCTACAAGGGAGCACCCACATGACTGTCAGCTGATTTCTCAACAGAAGCTTTGCAGGCCAGAAGGGAGTAGCAAGAAACATTAAAAGTGATGAATAGCAAAGGCCTACCACCAAGATTATTCTACCTAGCAGTTATCATTTAGCATTGAAGGTCAGACAAAGAGCTTCACAGACAAGAAAAAAATAAAGGAGTTCATCACCACCAAACTAGTATTACATGAAATGTTGAAGGTATTCTTTAAGAAGAGAAAGAAGAAGGAGAAGAAGAAGAAGGAAAAAATTAAAAAATATGAGCAATAAAATGGCAATAAATACCTATCTATCAACAGTTAAATCTGAAAATCAAAATAAACAAACAAGAAATCTAATGAACAAAATAAATCTATATATATAAAAGCCTAAGCAAATGAATGACCAAACGACCAGTTGACTGGTTGCTATGACACTCACTAACCACCAGGGGGCAAGACGCTCAATGCAGAAGCTGCCCCCTGGTGATCAGTGTGCTCCCTGTGCTCCCAGCCAGCCTCCTGCAACTGGCAGATCCCCTCTCGTGGTCCCTCCCCCTGGCCGACCAACCTCCCGTGGACCCTATCCCAGGTCAGCCAGCACCCCCACCCCCCACCCCCGCTCAGCCCTGATCACCGGCCAGGCTGAGGGACCCCACCCGTGCACGAATTCGTGCACCAGGCCTCTAGTTGATTAATAAAATAGCATCAAAAACATGGAACAAACTGAAGAATTACATCTGAAAAGACACCAACTTAGAGGTAAGGAGGAGGAGTGGTGGGAAGGGATTATCCAGAGATCTTATATGCATATCAAGGGCCCAGTGCATGAATTCGCGCACCTTGAAAGAAACTGTGGGTCACCAGGTTGCAGTGGGCATAGGGGCAGGTCTCGGCCCATCCTCTGTGCCCCCAGTCCCCTGTCTGCTGGCAGCCCTGCCCCTGCCTCTGCCACCGCTCCCACGCTCTGAAGGTGCTGGCCCCAATCTCACCCCCTGGCAGCATGGAGCGACTGGGGCTGGCGCCAGCAGTGGGTGTGAGAGGAGGCTCTGGCAATGGGTGCGAGCGGCAGCTGCTGGCCCCGATCATCCCTCAGGAGCAGGGGGAGGTGGAGAAGCCCTGAGGAGCGATCAGGGCTGACAGCCGCCATTCATACCCACTGATGGCATCGATCAGTTGGGGCTGGCGCTGGGTGCTGGCAGCAGGTGCGATGGGGTCAGCAGCAGGTGCGAACGCCAGGCAGGACTGTGGCACATGGGAGCAAAGAATTTTCAGTAACAACCAGAGGCTCACCCTGATGAGAGCAACCAGCTCTCTGCCTTGGTCCAGTGCCCCCGCTCAGCAGCTCCACCATCTCACCATGGCTGATGCCTGCCATGTTCCATGCTCTGCTGCCTGCTGTTGACACCCACCATGTTCTGCACATGCCCCCTGGTGGTCAGCACACATCGTAGCGACTGATTGTTCTGCCGTTCTGTCTATTTGCATATTAGCCTTTTATTATATAGGATATGCATTATCCATGGACAGAGACAATTAGGTAGTGAAGGCTGGGGTGGGGCTGGAGCCAGGTGAAGGGGGGATGGGGGGAAAAGGCGGACATCTGTAATACTCTCAACAATAAAGATTTTTTTAAAAAACTAATTAGATGCAGTAGAGAGGGGAAGGTGAGGGAGGAGCCATTTGATTTATTATTGAGACAATAAATTGAATGTAGATTCTCATGGAAAAGCCGAGTGGAGATGCCCAGTATAGTTAGATGTTTATTTAGAGACCAGCACAGTGGCCTTTGCTAGGTGGTCAATATCACACAGAATAATACTGCCCAAGGAAAAGCAGATAGAATGAGAGGAAATTAAGAGTAAGGATGATGTATCTATCAAGGTCCACTCGGGAGACAGAAACCACACCAGTTGTTTATTTGGTTGTTATTTTTTAACAGAAATAACTTAATATAAATATTCTTAAGTTAGAACTGAAGAACTGAAAATTTTAAAATGGAACCCTCACTATGGTAATGTGGATGTAGTGACAGCACAGAGCAGCTACTAGCCATAGGGTTAGGAAAACAGAGTGGAGATTATTAAAACTTAGAAGCATAGGGTCCTGAGGAACTGCTTCTCAGGCCCCTCAGGAGGGGTGTGTTGGGTGTCCCCAAGACTGCTCTCGCCTTTGATAATTCCCTGGAGGACTCACAGAAAAGCTGTTACACTCAGGGTTATGGTTTATTAAAGCAAAATGATGTGGCTAAAGCAAAAGATGCATGGGGATAAATCTCTGAGAAGCCAGGCATGAGCTGTCAGGTGTCCTCTCTGAGTGGAGTCACACAGCCACACTTAACTCTCCTAGCAATGACATGTGACAACATCTGTGCAGTGCTGACAGCAAGAGAAACTCACCCAAGCCTTGGGGTTTTTGGTTTATTGGTTATTGGGGATCTTTAGTGTATTGAATGATGCCCCCTAAAAAGTTATGCCCAAGTCCTAATCCTTGGTACTTGTGAATGTGACCTTATTTAGAAATAGTGTCTTTGTAGTTGTAATTAAGTTGAGGCCCCCAAGATAACATCATATCGGATTTAGGTGCTAAATTCAAAGACTGGTATTATTATAAGAAGAGAAGGAGGCACCAAGACAAAGGAGAAAGGCCATATAAAGACAGAGACAGAGATTAGAGGCTGCCGCAAGCCAAGAAATGCCATGTGCCATCAGAAGGTGAAAGAGGCGAGGAAGGGGTATGGCCCTGCCAACATCTTAATTTCAGACTTCTGGTCTCCTGAACTGTGAGAGAACCAGTTTCTGTTGTTTTAAACCACCCAACTTGTGGTTATTTTTTTCAACAGCCTCTAGAAATTAATACAGCTTGTGGCACCACCAAGAAGTGGGGTGCCACTGTAACAAATACCTAAGAATGTGAAAGTGGCTTTCAAATATAATAATGGGTAAAGGCTGAAAGAATTTTAAAGTACATGATTTTATAAGCTGATATTGCTTTTAAAAAGAAAGTTAGTGGAGATATTTATATTAAAGTTATTTTGGTGAGAGCTCAGAGAGAAGTGAGGGGCATATAAAATTTTTATCATGTGAAAAGAAAACATATATGGTCATGAACATGATGTCACAAGAAATATGAACAGTAAAGGTGTTTCTGGTAAGAGCTCAGAAGGAAAAGAGGAACATGGTGTTGGAAACTGGAGGAAAGGTGATCCTTGTTACAAAGTGACAGAAAAAGTAGTTGAATTGTGTCCTGCTGTTGTGTGGAAAGCAGAACTAATAAATAATGAACTTGGATATTTAGTCAAGTAAATTTCCAAGCAAAGTATTGAAGACACAGCCTGATTCCTCTTTGTTGCTTATACTAAAATTCAGAAGGAACAAGATAAATTAAGGACGAGACTATTAAGCAAAAAAGGAACCAGCACTTGATATTTGGAAAGCAAATCATCGGTCTGTCTAGATTACAAAAGATGTTAAGGGGTGTTCTGGAGACAGGACCAAGGGTGTGGTTGAACATAATTCCACCTAAGATTTTAGGTGTGTGATTTTTTATTTCAATCAATCAACTGAGCAGCAGCCAGGATTAGAGATGGAAGAAGCTCTTATCTAATGGTGTAGATCCCCTTACACAACATGGGAGAGCCACAGGTTTTTGAGAATGCTATAGCACCAAAAGCACTTTCAGCTTGGAATGAATGGGACAGAGGTGAGATGAAAGGAAGAAAGTCTATCAGATTTCTGGAATTCTACAGGGGAAACAGGCTAATCATCTTCCTTAGCTGCAACCATATGATATCTTTCAAGAAAATAGAAGAAGGACTCAAAGGACAGGGCCACCATTGGTCATGGGCCCACAGAGCAGAGTTAACTCTTTCCTGAACAAGTGGAAAGTGCTTAGTTACTGCTGGTGTCTTGAACTCAAAAGAAAGAGTTCCAGACCTCTAGGGAGAGTGCACAAAAAATGCTGGTGCTAGAATATAAACGGGGCATATATGTCGGCTATTGTATTAGTTTCTATTGCTGTGTAACAAATTATCGTGAATTTAGCAGCTTAAACCAGCACCCTTTATTAGTTTACAGCTCTGAGGTCAGAAGTATCTGCACAGAAGGCTGTGACTGAGGTGTTGGCCAGATCTGCTATTTCATCTGAGGCTCAGGATTGCCTTTCAAGTTCATTGGTTGCTGGCAGAATTTTATTTCTTGTAGTCATAGGATGGAAGTCCCTGTTCCCTTGTTGGCTGTCAGCTGGGAGCCAGTCTTAGTTTGTAGGGATGGCCTTTCTTCTTTGCCCCTCTCATCTTCAAAACTATCAACAGAGAAGCACCCTTGCACTGAATTCTTCTTAAGCTTCTAATTTCTCTTGCCAGGAAAGACCACATCCTTTTGTTTTTTAAGGCTCACCTAATTAAACCAGGCCCACCAAAGATAATCTCCCCATGTTAAGGGCAACGGATTTGAAATCTTAATTACATTTGCAAAAGCCCTTCACAGCAGCACCTAGATTAATGTTTTCTTGAATAACTGGGAGAAAGTGTGTGTACATCAGGGGCTGGGAATTTAGAGGTCAAGTGTAATTCTTCCTGTCATACTAAAAGTGTTTGAATAACAGCAAACTGCTGCTACTAGAAGGAACCACCACTTCTGAGTGAAGAAAGTGTATTTCTGGGAGATCCTGGAAAGTACAAGAAAACAGGAAGTAATCAGCATCACGAAGCAAACAGACAGAGGAATAAAACCAAAAGAAGCAAGTCCCTTCTCCCCCTCCCCCTTCCAATCTCACCTACGCCAGCATGATTGTCTAGGTTGGAGAGAGAATGCAGGACAGGAAGGGTAGAATGTGCATGGGGCATCCTCAGCTGGGTATGAAAGGAGATTTCACAACAGTGTCAAAGGAACATCCAGAGAGCTGGAACAAGAACCAAGCTGATAGCATTATAGAAGACTGGAGAAAAAACAAGCAACGCTTAGAGAAATGGAGTTACACAGTTTTTTTATGCTGGCAGACTCATAGGAGGTTGCCTTTCAAATTCTGAGCAAATCCCCTTTTTGGTGTCTTTGTCCTGCAAATATGGAATGGGACTTCTGGACCTTTCGGGGCTTTGCAAAAAGACTCCCAGGTGTTGGGGGTCTTGGGACCATACCTAAGGGCCTGGCCTGGGGCCAGCGCTACTAACCCCCCTCCGGGGACTGTGTCATGATTTATGGTCTCTGTAAGATGTGAGCATTTAGGTAACAGGTCTTGCAAGACCAGTTTCTGGGAAAGGGGCAGTGCCTTAATTATAGGTTATCAAGAATGTACACTGGGCTTGCTGGCACAGATTCAGATTGTTAACCCCCCCAAATATCAGGGTTACATTGGAATTAGCCTTTTAGCCTTCTCAATAGGAGTTACTGTTCCCCAAACATAATTGGGAAATTCTGTTTATCTAGCTGTGTTCTTTTAATTATTTTTCTATTGCTGTAATAATTCAAAGTAACCCTAATTATTATTTTAAAAAATGAAAATTATTTGAAATGCTTTCCTTTGATTTCCCACATGACTTCCAGGTAGAAGGATGATGTGTTTGTTTCTGTTTCTGTGTGACTCAGATGATATGGATGGCCTCTGAATGCTCTATATAAAACTAAAGGAGAATATAAAAAGGTGTGACAAAGATTAAAAGCCACTTAAAGAAGGAATATATATTCATTCACAAATTCATTAGGAGGTAATGGAGCACACTTTTTTGGGATATGACAAATTGCCTTTAATTTTATTATTTTACATAACAGCTTAAGGCAATACCCTCTTAAATTCAGACAAACTGATTTACAAAAGTTAATATGCTTCCATAAAAGCAATCAAAGCAGACAAAGATGCAAAAAAAATTGAGAAATATGGAATAATATCTAGGAAGAACACCATCTTTTAACATTTCTACTTATTCAATTTTTAAATTATATGTTTAAAAAGCCTATAATAAAAGGAAAAAAAAACTAAAAGCTTTGCAGAGCCTACTTTTAATTCTAGGAACTAAATTATTAATGTGCATATCATGACGGTATCTCATTTACCTGGATGATTAATTCCTTTTCTTAAGAACAATTGGACACATGCAAGTAGAAACTCATAAATTTTATCTACTTAATCCTCTTCTAAATTGAAGAAGAGCTGATTTTTTAAAGTAGCAATGTGATCTGTGATTTTTTAATCTGCCTTGCCAGGGATAAATGCTATGCGGATTAAAACCAACCATTAGATGAGTGATTGGAAAGAAAATGATTAGAAGCAAAGTCAATATTAAAATCAGCAACACACTAATCAATAATAATGTGCATAACATCCTAGATTTCTAGTGTAGATTGTTAGAAATTAGATTTGATCATACTGCCTCTATGAGCTGGTCTCCATCCTTGCATCATTGCCTGCTCCTCTTCCCAACAGGAATTAATAGATGTATTTTTAAAAATACACCTAGCAGGCTCCCCTCAAGGCCTTTGCATCTGCTTTAAAGATGCCTGGAGCATCCCTAAATTCAGAGCTCTAGGTAAATATCACTTTTCTACATAATACGTGCTTAATAATCCTATATAAAATAGTCACCCCCCTTTTATGCCCAATTCTATCATTTTTTATTGCTCTACCTGTTTTACTTTATTTTTTTTATATTGGTATTCACTGCCCAGCCCATAGCATAGGTTTATTTAATCATTTGTCTTTCTCTTTATTCTAATACAAAAGGTTTGAGAGGGTTAGAGCCTTTGCTGTTTGGTTCACTTTTACAAACTTAGAACATAAAACTATGCCTGATCCTGAGAAGTCTCTCAATAAATACTTACTGAAAACTATGAACCTGATCTCTTCATTATTACTTTGGTCTGTTTCAGTCTTTATATTTTCCAGAACCAAATCTAATGACTTGATGATTGTAACAAAAATAGCTCACATTTATTAAGGTCATGTTGTTGACAAAGCACTGGGTGAAGCACTTGGCAAACACCACACTCCCTGAAGCCTGTGCAGCAGGTATTAATGTTTCAATTGTGTAGATAAAGCAACACAGGCAGAGAGAGATGGATTTAGTTGCCCAAGGTCACCTCAACTTGAACAAGACCAAGCCACAATCTCAGTCTAGTGCTGGCTGGCTCTCACCACTGGCTTTGGGCACCAATGTAGCTGAATTAAATTATATAATAAACATATACAAATTCAATGATTTTGATGTTTCTTTGAGGCTGTAGCCTATCCTACATGTCTAACTGATGTGCTCTGTACAGAGCTCTTTCCCTCAGGGCTTTCACTAGTCCATATGGCACCATTGTGTGATTTAAATTATTTTTTCCAATTACAGTTGACATACAATATTATATTACTTTCAGGTATACAACATGGTGATTAGACAGCTATATGACTTCAGAAGTGATCAACCTGATAAGTGTAGTACTCATATGACAGCATACATAGTTATTACAATACTAGAGGCTCAGTGCACAAATTCATGCACCGGTGGGGTCCCTCGGCCTGGCCTGTGGAGATTGGGCTGAAAGTGGCTCTCTGACAGGCCCCAGAGGGTCCCAGATTGTGAGAGGGTGCAGGCCAGGCTGAGGGACCCCACTGGTGCATGATCAGGGCCAGGGAGGTACCGTAGGTGGTCAATGCACATCCAGGGCATGTCCTGCCTGTCTCGCCCAGTCCTGATTGGCCGAAACCCAGCAGCAAGCTAACTTACCGGTTGGAGCATCTGCCTGCTGGTGGTCAATGCACATCATAGAGACTGGTCAAACGCTAGAACAGTTGGACACTTAGCATATTAGGCTTTTATTATATAGGATTATTGACTATATTCTCTATGCTGTATCACCATGACTATTTTATAACTGCCAATTTGTACTTCTTAATCCCTTTCACATTTGTCAACCATTCTCCAACCCCCTCCCCTCTAGAGACGATTAGTTTATTTTCTGTATCTATGATTTTGTTTCTGCTTTGTTTATTTTGTTTGTGTTTTTTTAGATTCCACATATAAGTGAAGTCATGTGGCATTTATCTTTCTTTGTCTGACTTATTTCACTTAGCATAATACCTTCTAGGTCTATCCATGTTGCAAATGGCAATATTTCATTCTTTCTTATGACTGAGTAATATTTCATTGTATATGTGCACCAAATATTTGTTATATATTCACTTATCAATGGACACTTAGGCCACTTTAATATCTTGGCTATTGTAAATAATGATGCAATAAAAATAGGGTCCATATATCTTTTTGAATCAGTACTTTGGATTTCTTTGCATAAGTACCCACAAGTGGGATCACTGGGTCATATGATACTTCTATTTTTGCTCTTTGAGGAATCTCCATATCAGTTTACAATCCCACCAAGAGTAACATAGGTTCCCTTTTCTCCACATTCTCTCCAAAACTTTTTCTTTGTTGATTTATTAATAATAGCCATTCTGGCAGGATGACGTGATATCTCGTGATGGTTTTAATTTGCATTATCCTGAAGATTAGCAATGCTGTACATCTTTACATCAGTCTTTTAGCCATTTGTATGACCTCTTGAAATGTCTATTCAGGTCCTCTGCCCATTTTTAATTGAATTATTTGTTTGTATCTTCTTCAATACTTTATAGTTTTCTGAGTACAGGTCTCTTATCTTCTAGGTTAAATTTATTCCTAGGCATTTTATTTTTTAATCCAATTGAAAATGGAATTGACTTCTTAATTTCTTTTTCTGATAATTCATTATTGGTGTATAAAATTGCAACAGATTTCTACTTGGCCAGTGTGGCTAAGTGGTTGAGCTTGGAGCCATGGACCAGGAAGTCATGGTTCAAGTCCCTGTCAGTGCACATGCCCAGGTTGTGGGCTTGATCCCCAGTAGGGGGCTTGCATGTGGCAGCCAATCGATGATTCTCTTTCATCTTTGATGTTTGTATCACTCTCCGTCTCCCTTCTTCACTCTGAAATCAATAAAAATATATATTTTTAAAAGTTTAAAAAAAGAAAATTGCAACTCTTTTCTGAGTACTCATTTTGTATCCTGTTACTTTACTAAATTCATTTATTCTAATAGCTGTTGTTGTTTTTTAGTGAAATCTTTAGGAATTTCTATAGATAGTATCATGCCATCTGCAAATACTGACAGTTTTACTACTTTCTTTTCCATTCAGTTACCTATTACTTTTATTTTTGTCTGATTTTTGTGGTTAGGACTTCCAATGCTATGTTAAATAAAAATGGTAAAAGTGGACATCCTTGTATTTTTCTGATCTTAAAGAAAAAGTCTTCATCTTTCACCATTGAACTTGATGTTATCTGTGAGTTTGTTATATCTAGCCTTCATTATATTGTGATATATTCTATCTATTCTAACTCTGCTGAGAGTTTTTATTATAAATGTATGTTGGATTTTGTCAAATACTTTTCTATATGTATTGAATTGATCATATTATATTTATCCTTTTTGTTTATATGGTGTATTACATTAATTGATTTGCAGATATTGAACCAACCTTGCATTCTGGAAATAAATCCATTTGATCATGGTTTACGATCTTTCTACTGTATTGCTGAATTCCATTTGCTAATATTTTGGTGAGGATTTTTGTATTAATATTTATCAAAAAAATTGACCTATGCTTTTTTTTTGTATTGTCTTATCTGGTTTTGATATCAGGGTAATGCTGGACCCATAAAATGAGCTTGCAAGCCTTACCTTCAAGTTTCTGACTATCCCAATTTTGTCAGAATCCCTATTTCAAAACTACTGTGAAGCACAATGATTTCCCTTATTGTATATATCTATTCACTGTCTAGATACTCTGGTTATTTTGTGCTCTCCAATCCCAAATCAATCTCTTTGTACAGTCCTGTGTACCCATAAGCTTCTCCACCATTCCCTTTCTTTCTGTGACCTACTTGTAAGTCCCAGCATTTTAAAGAGCAATACCTCTCAGTTCATTTTATTAACTTGATAGTTTTGGGGAATTAAGTTCTAAAGAAGGTCAAATTCCATTGCCTTTAATCAAGAACCCATTCCATTTCCAGGACATTTTGTCACTTTAGGTACCACAGACTCTGCTATTGCTGACTAGTTTATATTTACATGCTCTTAACCAATCGACATCTCTATATAACCATAAGGGAAAAAAGATCAAACAAATCCCAATTGAGAAAACATTTAAAAAATATTCAACCAGTACTCCTCAGAACTATCAAGATCATCAAAAATAAGGAAAAATCTCAGAATCCAGCCACAATCAAGAAAACCCAACAACTAGATGTAATGTGGTGTTTAAGATGAGATTCTGGAACAGAAAAAGACATTAGGGAAAAACTGAGGCAATATGACTAAAGGGTAGACTTTAGTTAATAACAATTATCAATATTTGTTCACTAATTATGACAAATGTACTATACTAATATAAAATGTTAATAATAAGGAAACTGGTTGAGAAGTATATAGGAACCCTGAACTAGTTTTGCAATAATTCTGTCAATCTAAAACAGTTTTGAGATTAAAAGTTATTTAAAATAAGCAACATAATATGAGAACAGTTATATATTTTACTTTATTCCATAAATAATTCTCTTGCTGTAACTTATCCAAACCTTCTTTATTAAATTCTTATTAAATAAAGTCAGTCACATTTTAAAAATGAAAGGATCACCCTCTTTTCCTGAGCAGATGGATGAGGTAATTTAGGGTGAGTTTATCTATAAATATTAGGAAAGGTCTCATTGAGAGTTGAAAGAAG
The DNA here is from genome assembly GCA_025583905.1 of Ia io. Classification (NCBI taxonomy): domain Eukaryota; kingdom Metazoa; phylum Chordata; class Mammalia; order Chiroptera; family Vespertilionidae; genus Ia; species Ia io. The sequence goes on from JAJQQW010000007.1 coordinate 24,996,089, forward strand.
AAGCTTCATTGGAGTTAAAAGGAGAGCACTTAAAATCATTTTTAGTTAATTATTTATTACTAAAGTTTCTGATTCTTCCTTTTTGTATATTGATTTATTTGAGCACAAGCAAACATCTTGTATGCTTTATAGAGGTTTCATTATACTTCCTTTCTCTATCTTCAAAATGTATCTTCTCAATTAGCTCATTTTCCATCATCTAAGCACTTGTAGAAAGAATACAATGTGCTCACCTTCAGCAATGATGATAATGGAGCATATGGCAGACTTGGAGAATATAGAAGCTTTACCACTTAGTAGCTTTTTGACCTTGTACAAGCTCTGCAACTTAGTTTCCTTATCTCTAAGATAAAAATAATTCTAGTAATGAACTCATATATATGATAAGGATTAAATGAGATAGTGCTTTAAGAATGCTTAGCATAGAACCTCCCACATAATGCGTTCTCAATAAAGGGTAGCTTTTGTATTTAGGACTTTGGTGTCCTATGAACCTGCATGTGACATAGAAGGCAAACCACCTGTGGTGAAGTAGTGAAACATAAAACTTTGTCAAGGTCTAAGTCCTCCTAACACTGGGAGTCAGAACAAAACAAGGAAGTAGTGTAGAGGCTGTACATTGATAAGGCAATGATGGTGATGTGCAAAGCAAGAAAGCAGGTGGAAGGGTAGAGCAGCTGGCTTTTCTCATGGCTTTGTAATGTCTATGTAATGCACTATGACTACTGCCAGATTATTACCTCTTCATATGTGTAAAGAGGTTACCAAAGTTGTGATTTTGAATTCAATAAAATTTAATTAATGTTGAGACCTACTCCAACTTCTGGGGAAGACAATTTATAGTTGTCTCTGGAGACCACACAGAAAAGTAAGTATTGTATTTTTCAATAAATAAGTATTTGTTGAATAAATTTATCCTCATGAGGAAACCAACAGCTACTTTTTAATTGAATATAGCATATTTTTTAGTGTTCACTAAAAAACAAGAAGATAGATTTGCATTACCCTCATTTTAGAGGGAGAAAGTAAAGCAAGAGATTCTATAGCATGCCCAAAGTCACTCAGCTAGGAAAGGTGAATGGGCTGCAGGTCTCTGACTTCAGATAAATATTGAAATACTTATTCCTTGTGCAGAAATAAGAGGCACAATAGTGCACAAGATTGAAGCCCTGCCCTCAATGAGCTGACAGTCCAGTAGGGAATACAGATAGGGTGAGTGAAGTTCAGGAGCTACAGGATTACACAGGCAGAGGCTCTAACCAAGAGACAAACATTCAGCACTCATGGCTCACATCACTGAGCAGAGCACATTTTCCACTTGGTTCAGGTATCTGAGGTCCTAAAAGCAGTCGCTGATTCTTATCCTTAGGTTATGCTGCAATATCTAGGCAGTGGTTTAGCACGTCTACTTTAGAGAGTATGGCACTCTGTACCTTAGCAGTTACTTAACTCTAGATGTTTTTGGGGGTATACTGGGGCTTGGTATCCTCATCTATTAAAGAGGGATGCTCATATTCACACTACCTCATAGGAAGGAATCTTTAGGAGGCACTTAGTACCAAAATAAATGTTTGGCTCCTTTCTTTTCTCAGTTAGCATTATGCTTGGTAACAGTAGGCACTCAGTCAATGTTTTTTAGTCAATGTAGGTTGGAGAAAGTTTGAATATGTTTTCGACCCTGGCGGGATAACATTTTCCTGATATGCCAAAGTTGAGGGTTAGATACCCAGTCAGGGCACATACAAGAAGCAACCAATGAATCCAATGAATGTATATAACTAAGTAGAACAACGAATCAATGTTTCTCTCTCTCTCTCTCTCTCTTCTCTCTCTCTCTCTCTCTCTCTCTCTCTCTCTCTCTCTCTCTCTCTTTCTCTCTCTCCCCTCTATCTCGATCTCTCTCTCTCTCCCCCCCCTCCATCTTTCTCTATAAAAGATTTTTAAAAAAGAAAATTTGAATATATTTTCAACAACCCAGTAAATAAACTCAGACCCAATGGGGTTAAAAGCCAATTTGGCATAAAATAAATAAATAAATAAATAAATAAATAAATAAATACTCTCTTCAACCAGGGGTAGGTGGGTATGAAAATTTAGACAACTGACAGAGGTATATACAGGGCAAGATTTTATCATGAGGCTGTCAACCAGTCTTCTTTTATTACTTTATCTGTATATCTCTCCTCTCTGCTGCCTCCATTATCACCATATTACCTTCTCTTCAGCTCCTGGAATTCTCCAGGAATCCTCTGTCTGTTGGGTAGGAACACTGTGGGTGGCAGTTGTTGGTTTCCACTAAGCCAGATCATTGCCTTGGATACAGGCAAAAAGTTCCAGACTGGCTAATTGTCACTCAACTTCTCTGTGGAATAGATCCTTTTATTCTGAATCTCCTGATGTGCACTAAAATAAAAGATCCTGAGAAGTAAACATAATATGGGAAATAAAATTGAGATAAGATTCATCTCAATTTTGTAGTTTCATTGGAATAGTAAGTGACAAGAGACTTTTAGAAATTACTATGTACCACATTACTTGTAAATTACTTATAAGATTAATTACAAATTATTTACAAGATTAATTCCCAAACCTCCTTTTACTAATACCTTCCCTGAGAAGGAACTAGAAAACATATTAATACCATCACTATGATAACAATCCAGAATTTTTTAAATGAACCTAGAGGTGATAACAATAACAGAAAGGAATAAGTAATATTTTTCAAGGGAAAAAATGCTTTTCTTTCCTAGAATGACCCAAACTCTAATTGCATGTCTGAGGTTTATAGTACTAGTCATAATGAATTCATTTAGCATGATTATGGGGTGCAGTACAGCTCTTCAGATGAAATTTTGTTCTATTGTAATTTTGCTCCTGAGCACTATATCATTAAAGTGAAATATTAATATTTTTATTGCAAATGTTGAGAAAATTATGGACAGCATTCCAAAACCACAAAACCTTGAAATTGTTTTATAAACCTACATTTTCTTTCTATCCTAACCAGAGGATATGTTTTATTGATTTTAGAGACAGAGGAAGGGAGAGAGAGAGAGAGAGAGAGAGAGAGAGAGAGAGAGAGAGAGAGAGAGAGAGAAAGAGAGAAAGAAACATCTATTGGTTGCCTACTGTACATGCCCCAACCCTGACTGGAGCTCAAACCCACAACCTTTTGTACAGGATGATGCTCCAACCAACTAAGCCACTGGCCAGGACAAAACTTACATTTTTTAATGTACTATTCAAAGATATATTCAAGTTCTTAAGAAAATATATGTAATGACTCTCATTTATCATGGGTATTTATTATTCTGAAATTACATAAATGCTCAGCTGAACCAAAGAGCAACATCAAAAGAATTTGTATGAAAGATTAATTAGGATAAAATATTTTTCCCTTTAGAATAATTCTAAAGGAACTTGGTGTGTTGATGTTCATTTTAATTACAATTTTCATTTGGATGAAGTTTTTGTTTGTTTTGATATATTCATTTGCTACTTCAACCATGGTTTCAGAATTTACCTTTGAACAACTTGGTTTCAGAATCCATACAATGAACTAAGAATCTTGTGTACCAAATCAGACATGTGTTCATAAAGCATGGACCTTGAAAAAAAAAGTAATACTTTTTTTCACAACTGTATCTGTTCTGAGAAAAAAATACTTTCAAATCATAGTTCTTTTGGGTATATTAAAGTAGTGTTTTTGGCTCTCAAAATGACCATGTGTAACTTAAACCACGAAAATGTGTCTTGTTTTAAATTCCCATGGACAAAATTAGTATGAGTCCTGAACCACTGTTTCCTGTGGAAAATACTAGCCCACTACTGGGAATAAAATTTATCCTAAAACTTGCTGGTATTGTAGAACAGTTTTGACAATAGTACTGCTAGTATCAAAGAGTTTGGAGGTTTTATTTTTTTGTGGGGGTTTTTTTTGGGGGGAAAAGGGGATACATAAAAATAGAAATTTATTTTCTCACAGTTCTGGAGGTCAAAAGTGCAAGATCAAGGTGTCAGCAGGTTTAGTAGCTTCTGAAGCCTCTCTCTTTGGCTTAGAGATGGCCACCATCTTGCTGTGTCCTCAGATGGCCTTTTCTTTGTGTGAGAGCATCCCTGTGTTTCTTCTTCTTTTTAATTTTTTCAATTATAGTTTACACTCAATATTATTTTATATTAGTTTCAGGTGTATATCATAGTGGTTAGACAATCACATACTTGACAGAATGTTCCCTCCAATATTTCCAGTACCCCCCTGATACCATACATCCTGTATAATAAAGAGTAATATGCAAATTGACCATCACTCCAACACACAAGATGGCCTCCCCCATGTGGTCAAAGATGGCTGCCCCATGTGGACACAAGATTGCCACCATAAGATGGCCGGCAGGGGAGAGCAGTTGTGAACAATCAGGCCAGCAAAGGAGGGCAGTTGGGAAGGACCAGGCCTGCAAGGTAGGGCAGTTGGAGGCGACCAGACTGGGAGGGGAGGGCAGTTAGGGGTGACCAGGTCGGCAGTGGAGGGAAGTTAGGGGCAACCAGGCCTTCAGGGGAGGGCATTTAAGGGGGACCAGGCCTGCAGGGGAGGGAAGTTAGGGGTGACCATGACTGCAGGGGAGGGCAGTTGGGGGTGACCAGGCCTGCAGGGGAGGACAGTTAGGGGTGACCAGGCTGGCAGGGGAGGAGTTAGGGGGTGATCAGGCTGGCAGGCAGAAGCAGTTAGGAGCAATCAGGCAGGCAGGCAGGCAAGTGGTTGGGAGTCAGCATTTCTGGATTGTGAGAGGGATGTCCAACGGGCAGTCGGACGTCCCTCGAGGGATCCCAGATTGGAGAGGGTGAAGGCTGGGCTGAGGGATACCCCCATGCATGAATTTTGTGCACTGGGCCTCCAGTAGTTATTATAATACTAGAGGCCTGGTGCATGAAAATTTATGCACTGGAGGGGGGGAGGTCCCTCAGCCCGGCCTGCGCGGCTGGGCAGCCGCCATCTGAGGCTTGCCTGTGCCTTGGTCTGGCCCTGGGTGGCTGGGAGGCTGAGGGGACTGGGGGACTGAGGATGCAGGCACGCAGGGCTGAGGGGACTGGGCGCCACCATCTTTGAGGGCAGGGTAGTCAATTAGCATATTCCCTCCTTATTGGCTGTGGGCACCACCATCTTTGAGGGTGGGGCTGTCAATTAGCATATTCCCTCCTTATTGGCTATGGGCTCCACCATCTTTTGCGATGGTGTGAGGGTCAATTAGCATATTCCCTCTTTATTAGATAGGATTAATGACTATATTCCCTATGCTGTACTTTATATCCCTGTGACTATTTTGTAACTACCGGTTTGTACTTAGTCCCTTCACCTCCTTCACTCAGTCCCCCACTCCCTTCTATTTATTTATTATTGTGTACCACTATGAAGTTCAATAAACTTTATCATTTTAGATTTTTAATAAAATTTATTCAATAATATATTTCAATAAGGATAAAAACGGTTTGTGGTAAATTTTTCTTTTCTATTTTTTTAAATTTCTTTTGTCTTCTTTTAATTCTAACAGTATAATTAACAGATTAATGCAGTAGGAAGATTTAGTAGATAGGACTTAATAATTGAAGAAGCTTCTCTCTGTGAAAGTTAATGTACAAACTAGAAGTAAAACATGTACTTGTTCACAAAATCAGATTTTGCTAATGGAAATATCCTTGACTTAGCAGAATGTTTTGAGACTGATCATGTTGAATTATGTATTGGTAATATTTATTCCTTTTTATTGCTGAAGAATCCACCTACCACTTGTTTATGTGTTGTTCTATTAATGGACACATTAACTATTTCTAAATTTTTGGCTATTATGAATAAAGTTGATGGGAACTTTGTTGGACACATCTTTTTATAAATATATATTTTTTTCATTTCATATCTTTGTGAGTAGACTTTCTTGGTCATAGGTTAAACATGTGTTTAGTTTTAGAGGAAAACTTTTTTCTAAAATTTGTTGTACCATCTTATAGCAAAACATGAGAAATTTCTATCTGCTCCAAAATCTCACCTATCTTGGGAATTGTTTGGTCCTACTTTTCTTTTCTTTTTAAGTCTTGCTTGGGTTTTAGCAATTTCATTAATCAAATAACCAAATGTTAACTTTTTTTGTACTTGCTAATTATTTCTCTTGCTTTTTATTTATCTTTTTTATTTTCTTTCTTCTGTCTTTTGCAGGGAGAGCAGTTATTTTTGTGGTTCTTTTCTCAACTTCTTGAGATGGATGCTTACATAATTTATTTTGGGCCTTTCTTTTTCTCTTAGATCTGCATTTAGGCCTATGAGTTTTTCTCTAAGCTGTATTCTTCATGTTTTGATGTCATATTTTCATTTTATTCAGCTCAAAATATTCCACTGTGATTTCATCTTTGCCCAGTGGGTTATTTAAAAGTGTAATGCTTGATTTTCAAATCTTCCACTGTGGTCAGAGGACATATTTGTTTTATTTTAGAAATTCAAAAATTGTTAAGACTCATTTTATTGTGTGGCTTTAAAACACACACACACACAAAAAAAAATGTATATTTAATTCAAAAAAGTAAAAATTTAGATACTATTTTAGTCCCTATGCCACCCGATAGAAAGATCTTCTAAAACTTTAATGCTAGCTGGTCAATTCCCTGTATATTTACATGATATTGTTTTCTTTCTACTCTACATACCAGAGATTGCTCATGTTTTATTTTGCAATGTTTGTAAAGTTACATACATATTAAGCATTTTACTTGGTCATCTTTTATTCTTCTATTTCTGGCTGTCATTCTAGGTTTTCCTCCCCTTCTTTCTGAATTTATATTCTTTGAAATTTCTTTAAGACAAGTATTGGTAGTGAACCTCTCTGTTATTATTCATCAGGAGGTTTAATATATGCACCACTTTGGGGCACATATTTTGTACACAGAACACAAGAAATATAATCATACATGAGAAGATTAATAAATTTGATTTGATTGTAATTAGATATTTTATAAAAAGTTTGTCAAAAAATGCCACTGAATAAAAACATGAGCAACAGAGTGTGTAAAAAAAATTTGTAATACACATAATCAATAGTAATAATATTCAAAGTGTACTTTTAAAATGGGGAGAAAAAAAGTTCAAATCAGGAAGACACTATCCCAAAAGACCCAACAGTCCTTTCCAAAAGAATAGTGAACATAGGAAAACCTTTTCCATCTTATTTGGCATCAACAAAATAGAAGTTAAAATAACAAAGATTTACTACTAAGCTCCACAAAGTAGTGAAAATTTGAAAGAGTAATAATGCTAACGGTTGGCAATAATTTGAAAGCACCTACAATCTTATTATTTGTGCAATTTTTTATACGTGGGTTTCACTATAATATAATTGGTTACTTAAAAATGCATTATATTGCCCATGTGGCATGGCTCAGTGGCTGAACGATGACCTATGAACCAGGAAGTCATGGTTCGATTCTCAGTCAGGGCACATGCTGGGGTTGCAGGTGATCCCCAGTAGGGGGCATGCAGGAGGCAGCCAATCAATGATTCTCTGTCACTATTGATGATTCCCTCTCTCTCTCTCCCTCATCTTTCCTCTCTGAAATCAATAAAAATATTTCAAATGCATTATAACATCCTACCTAATAAAACAGTAATATGCAAATTGACCGTACCTTAGCTACACATAAGCCACGCCCACCAGCGATGCTCACCAGCCACGCCCACCATCCAATCAGGAGCAAATATACACATTAAACCAGCAAAGATGGCAGGGGGAGGGGGCAGCGCCCGCTGCCGGCTGGGATCCAAACCATGATGGTGGACTGGGGCAGGCGGTTAGCACTGGCAGCTGGCTGACCAGGTCCTGGATAGTTAGCGCCAGTGGTGGCTGACTTGAAGCCCCTATCCAGGATCATGGACCAGGGCAGGCAGTGTGGGTTAGCGCCCGTAGCCGCCTGCCCAGGTCCACGATCATGGATCATGGACCAGAGCAGGCAGCGTGGGTTAGCACCAGTAGCCGCCTGCCCAGGTCCACGATCATGGATCATGGACCAGGGCAGGCGGCGTACGTTAGCGCCCATAGCCGCCTGACCAGGTCCGCCATCACAGATCATGGACCAGGGCAGGCGGCGTGGGTTAGTGCCAGCAGCCGCCTGCCCAGGTCCGCCATCACGGATCACAGACCAGGGCAGGCAGTGTGGGTTAGTGCCTGCAGCCACCTGCCCAGGTCCACGATCATGGATCACAGACCAGGGCAGGCAGTGTGGGTTAGCGCCTGCAGCCACCTGCCCAGGTCCCCGATAGGGACTTGGAGTCTATCATAACAAAAAGAATATTCAGCAAAAGCAGGAGACAAGGTCTCATAAGTTATCCCCCAGGTCACCACTATTCTGTTATAAATTTTAATTATCCCAGACTTTGCCTGATGGGATTTGATTTGAATTATGCCTGATAGAGATTACATGGCATGAATTGTAGGCTCATTCTTTTTGTGGTTGCCTGACTGAGAAAGGCCTTGGAATGAGAGAAGGCACTTTTATTTTCCTTTTTCATTCTATAGAGACTGAGGAATTACAGTTACATGAAAAAGTTAGTGAGAGAATGAAAGTCTCATGCTGTATTTTTCTGTAAGTTTTATCATGTGGACTATCAAAAACTTGGTGGGATTCTTTTCAAGAGGTGTTACAAAAATTATGTTGGAATTAATATTCAAGAATAAAAGGAGAGAAGTGAGTGGTGGGTAAAGGAAAGAACTTAGTCCTAGAAACTAAATAGAAGCCACATAAACCTTCAGATCCTTACTCATTGTGCTTTGGAGGTATTAAAGGATAATTTTTTAAAAAGGTAAAATCATGACTCATAATCTGTATAGATAAAAGGCTAAGTGACCGACATTTGTCCATCCGTCCGACCAACCGGTACATATGACGCACACTGGAAATTTAAAAATAAACTTTGACTCGCACACGTGCCATACATATAAAGCTCTCGCTGGCGCTAATTTGAATGTTGCATTTGGTGGGAAAGTTCTTTTCAGAGGGGATTTTTGTGTCGCCATGCTATACAATTGGCCATAGTACAAATAAGTTTAAAGTACTGTAGTGTTTGGGGATGTTTCAGACTGTTGTCTCTTAAAACAAATATGAGATCAGAGGATTCTGCTTATAGTGAATGGTTAGTAAAACTTGGAGATGGCAAACTTGATATCAGTTTTCATTTAGGAATGGATATTATTGAAATTCCCCATGAAATGATTTTTAATGGATCTATTATTAAAGCCACCTTTGGAAATAGTATATCTATATATAATATTAAAAATATATCTAAACATGCAATTCTTTGTTCAAAAAATAAGCACGTTCAAAAATTAAATGAAGAAATTTTGGATATACTTGATGGAGATTTTCACACCTATTTGAGTGATGATTCCATTGACTCAACAGATGATGCTGAAAAGGAAAATTTTCCTATTGAATTTCTTAATAGTATTACTCCTTCTGGAATGCCGTGTCATAAATTAAAATTGAAAATGGGTGCAATCATCATGCTATTGGGAAATCTTAATAGTAAATGGGGTCTTTGTAATGGTACCAGATTTATTATCAAAAGATTGCCACCTAACATTATCAAAGCTGAAATATTAACAGGATCTGCAGAGGGAGAGATTGTTCTGATTCCAAGAATTGATTTGTCCCCATCTGACAATGGCCACCCATTTAAATTAATTCGAAGATAGTTTCCCATTATGCCAGCATTTGTGATGACTATTAATAAATCACAAGGACAAACTCTAGACAGAGTAGGAATATTCCTACCTGAACCCGTTTTTGAACATGGTCAGTTATATGTTGCTTTCTCTCTCTCTCTCTCTTTTTTAAGTATTTTTAAAAAATATTTTATTGATTTTTTTACAGAGAAGAAGGGAGAGGGACAGAAAGTTATAAACATCGATCAGCTGCCTCCTGCACACCTCCTACGGGGGTTGTGCCCGCAACCAAGGTACATGCCCTTGACCGGAATCGAACCTGGGACCTTTCAGTCCACAGGGCGACGATCTATCCACTGAGCCAAACCAGTTACGGCTGTTGCTTTCTCTTGAGTTCAAAGAGCATGTTACGTTAAAGTTAAAGTTGTAAATACTTTATCTCAAGGGAAATTAGTCAAGCACTCTGAAAGTGTTTTTACTCTTACTGTGGTATACAGGGAGATATTAGAATAAGTTTAGTCACTTTATCAAGTCATTATTTGCATCAATGTTGTTTTTATATTATGAGTTTGTTATTGTTGTTATATCATTTTGTTATTGTTTAGTTATTAATAAAATTATGTATTATTTTCATATACATTGTACTCATTTCCTTTTATCTCTCACACTTTTATTATAGAGAAAGGGCAAATAGCAATATTAAAATATTTCATCTAATTAATTCCCTTTCAATGTGCACGAATTTCGTGCACCGGGCTACTAGTTTCAATATAACTACTGAAAGATAGAAACATCCTTGAAAAACTTTCCAGTTGGGAAAGGGTAAGTCATTTCTCCTCTGTTATAGGAGAGGAGAGGAAGTGGAGTTTTGGGGGAACACTGGAATAAGCATTTCAGGAGGCCCCCACAGGAGGACGAGATATAGTAGAAAGCTTTATTTCTATGGAATTACACCCCTGGGTTTCCAAAGTCCCATTTCCCTTAGTCCTGTCATAGAAGTGTAGCTGGGGTTTCAGCAGAGCTAAAATCACAGCCAGTGTCCAGAGTTTCTGTTTCATATTTGCATAGTCCAATACAGCATCAGGCTAGCTGCAGTCCATTAATCCATTGTATGTAGGGTCCGCATGGAAGCCAAGAGCAAGACAGTAACATGAGCAACAAGAGTCCCAAAAGAGTGAACGCCTTTGTTTAGGAATCCATGTATACCCAAATGTTTGTGCATTTGCAGTGACGTGCCCATTCTGGCCAACCATCTCTGTCCCCACGTGTAATTGACAGTCAAATACCTCCCCTATGTTGCCCCAACTTTACTGGGCATGTGGCTATCTTCCCTATGTGGAATTATGACATTCCAGCATCCTGGTGAAGCTGCCCAAATGGCATGCTTATAATATCTGGCCTTTCCTTTGCTCCTTTCCTATTATTAATAACTAATTACAATGGTATCACCACAATGTCTGCTTTAGGGAATTAGAAAAACAAAAATCTTGGCCTTTAGATTTCCAAGGAGATTTAGTGGATTGTATCTAGTTTACCATTCTGTAAAGGCTATTCAAATTGGGGGTGAAGTGGTTACCCCCCAAAAAATTTAGGTATATTTGGATAAGGCACAGCTGCTAGGGACCAACCCTCAATCCAACTTATAAATGTCCTCTAAAATAAGGTATGAAAAGAAATAACAAAAATAACTTTGTATTGCCTGGCCTGCAGGGCTCAGTAGTTGAGTGTCGACCTATGAACCAGGAGGTCCTCGTTCAATTCCTGGTCAGGGCACATGCCCAGGTTGCGGGCTCAATCCCCAGTGTGGGGGCGTGCAAGAGGCAGCTGATTGATGATTCTCATCATTGATGTTTTCATCTCTCTCTCCCTCTCCCTTCCTTTCTGAAACCAATAAAAATATTTTGTTTTTAAAAAAGCTTGGTATCATTATAGATCAAGAAATCCAAACTGTCAAAATAAAACAAGAAAGTAACTCTCCATGAACTGATGATCTACATGAAATGGGCCTATTTTGAATTCTTTCTCAAATTCCTTTCATGGACTTTTAGATATGGCAGTCAGCAATTCAATTCTAAAGGGAGAAGAATGGCAAAAGTAAAGCTTAACTCAAACCACCCTATGCACTCTTCAAAAATAAATAGTTTTCAATGTTTCGGTTTGGCTGATGGAAAATTTGACTGAGCTTCACTTGCAATCTCTCTCTCTCTTTCACACACACACACACACACACACACACACACACACACACACACACACAAATTGATTGAACATACAGCCCTGAACAAAAAAAGTAATCACATGGTAACATACCACTCCCATCTTAAACAGTGCACTCTAGCACATTATAAATCACTTGTTTATTCTATTTTGTAGAGAGATATAACACACATCAAGTGCCCACCTCGTTACAGGAGAGTGACTCTTTCCCTGTCTTTAATATTTACCACCTTAAAGTTTGGATTGTTTTCCCAATGTGATGTGTGTGTACTCATGCACACATGTGACTTTTATAAGAATTAAATAGCTAAGCAATTAAGTGGCTAAATAAATGAAAGAAGATCAGGAAAGCATTGTTAAGTTATTTTCATAAAACGTATTACTGGTTACTCTTTTGAAGATAAATCAGATTAATGCACCACAAGCCACACGCTTATAAAGTCCTGACGTATCACAGAAAATGGCATTCAAATGAAGCTCACGCAACCCACGTTGGTATGTTGCAGAGGCAGCTGCTGGGTTGCAATTACATATCTGCCTGGTGTTAATATCCTAAGTCAGGCTTTAAGGCTCGTTGCTGGCCTGTCGGCTGCCCTCCCCATAACCGGCAGTGTGCAGCACCCAGACTGGGAGCACAAGCAGTTGGTCAGCCCCAGCGAGTGCCACAGTCCCAGGTTCTCTGCCGCAGTCTGTGCACACACGTTGCTCTTTCTGGGGCTCTGCTCTGAGCCTCCAATCCCTTGAAGGCAACTAAGGTTCTGATCATTGGCAGACAAAGTGCTCAGGGAATGAGCACAGCCTTCTGGAAAGGCAGATATCTAGCAGAGTGAATACACCCCAGAGAACTGCTGATTGAAGTGATGTCAGGCAAGATCTAAAGCCTGCGTATTTAGCTGAAAAGGAATTTAGAAGACATTCCAAAAACCCGGTAAAGCAATCCAAAGCAGAGAATTCATGGGAGAAATATGTTCAAGGAACATACTTCAGGGGCAAAAACCTCACTTAAATCTTTCAAACTTTTAGAAGTTGGATGAATAACTACTCAGCTTAGCAGAACAGAGAGCCTCTTGCTCAGTATCTTTGAAGCAAAGTAATGTCCATTATTATTATTACTAGTAGCCCTGCACACAAATCTGTGAGCCAGTAGCTGCTCTCTGCAGGGCCTGGCCGCTCCGCACCCACTGCCCAGAGGCTCTCCGTAGCCCAGAGGCCCATCCGCAGCCAGGCGCAGAACGCTTGCCTCGTCGTCGTGGCAATGAAGCAAGCATTCTGTCGGGCTGCTCATGATGCCTGCTCTCAGCGGCCACTCCCCCTGAACTGGGGGACTCTGGCGGGGCTGAGAGGACTGGGCGCTGCCATCTTGTGGTTATCGGTGCCGTCACCTTTGTGATGGAGTGATGGTTAATTTGCATGTTACCCTTTTATTAGATAGGATTTTTTTTGCATACCAAATATAGCATCTCTTTAAAATCAAAATACTCCAAAACAAACAAACAAAAAGTATCTCTTTCATGTTCCCCCAAAACCACTGGCCCTAATACTTCCAATTTCAGTTGTGCAATGGCCATCCCTTCGGTCATCCAAACTAGAAATCTCAAACCTGGAGTGTCAGCAGGAAAGTTACCCTCCACCTCCCTATCACAATGACCATCCAGCCCCTTAGACCTCTTCCTTCTCCATCTGTCACTGTCACGGCTTTAATTCAGGCTCTTCTCCTCTGTTTCCTGGAGTGTAATAATACCCTCACCCAAACAAAAAGTATCACTTTGCCTCCAGTCTCTGCTCTCCACAATAATTCATCCTCCACACTGTTCTCAGTTTCCTATTTTTGTTTAAAACCCAGAAGCAAAGCTGTCACTCCCAGTTTGAAATTCTTACCACTCACACATCTTCATTCTCCAGCCCCAGGCTACTTAACCGGTAGCTTGCCCTGCTTCTCCACCCCAGCCGCACTCCACCAGGACTGCTCTAGTCACTATTTCCTTTATGTGTACATGTTCTGAACCTCTCAGCTTTTGCCTCAGATCAGGAAATGGCCCATCAAGAAAGAGAATTTTGAACAGGGGAAGTTTAATATAAAGAATTATTACTGTAGCAGGGGATTTGAATGACAAAAGACTGGCTATAAAAAAGTAAATTGTAGCCGAAACCGGTTTGGCTCAGTGGATAGAGCATCGGTCTGCGGACTGAAAGGTCCCAGGTTCGATTCCGGTCAAGGGCATGTACATTGGTTGCGGGCACATCCCCGGTAGGGGGTGTGCAGGAGGCAGCTGGTCGATGTTTCTCTCTCATCGATGTTTCTAGCTCTATCCCTCTCCCTTCATCTCTGTAAAAAAATCAATAAAAAATATATTTAGAAAAAAAAAAAAGTAAATTGTACTTAAAAGAATATAGGATTGCAACTACAAGGAGAAGCCATCCCCTCCAGGGCTGAGAACATTTGAGACCCACCTCCTCCAAGGCCGAATCCTAGATTTTATGGCCATGGCTCACAGATGGCAGAAGAGTCACCATAGTGCCATGCTGGAGGAATTTGCTGGAAATTCACTCTCTGAAACTTATCAAAGGAAAGCTGATCACAGGCAGGTGTCTCATCAAGAGGCACTATGAAATGACCCGAAGTGGCTGCTGGGGCAGCTTCTGGCTGCTAAATGCTGCTGGCCACAGCACTGAGGAGCCGTGTGTGGGAGAAGCCATGGGAGCACCTGTTCAACAAGCACCCTATACCTAGGAAGAAGCTACACCCTTTTCCTTTTGCAGTGTTTCTCCAGTACCCACTACTGACAAAGCTTAGAATCATCCCTCCAGCTGACAAAGGAAAACCATTAAAGAGCCCATCTCCATTGTTGTAGGCAATGAGGGGTGAGTTTGGGCCCATGAGGCATAACGTGATAATTGGAATATGCCCAAAGCTTTGTCTCAGCACAGAAAGCCCTTCTCTTATGGTCCAGTTCACATGTTGCCTTCTCTCTAAGGCCTTTCTCACCATCATCACATCCTTTACCAAACAAAATTAAGCAATTTTTTGGAATATTGTCTATATTATTATAAATAGCATCTTTGTGTATCATAATTTATTTTTATGACTCTCTTGTACCATTTCTTTCTTTCTATATCTTCAAGGGTGGGAGCCATGAATTATGCATGTTGGTGTTGCAGCCCCTAAAGCAAGACCTGAAATCAAAACAAGCACTCAATTTCAGAGAACAAAAGAAAGTAGACAAATCAGAAATTGCCAGAAAGTAAAAATACTTTTGGTTGCTATCCATTACTTCTATTTAGTTAGATGGGCCCATAGATCTTACATACTTTTGTCCTTTATCAGTTGAGACTAGAGGGATCAAGTAACTTATTGGGCATTATGTAACTAGCTAGTGGCAACCCAGTTGACATGCATGACTTCAATTACAGTACTTTCTCCATCTTATCACACTGATTCCTGTTAGGAAATATAATGCCAACATTATTTTGTATTTAAATTTTTATTTATCCATATTTGGTAGTTTAAGTTACCAGATTTTATTAATCTTCTTAGTATTGAAAAATGGGATCAGTGAAATAAGAAACCATGTGGCTGTGTCTCCACATACCCTACACACTCTAACAGATTGGCTCATCATTTTTCCCTCTGTTCATAATTTCCTCCCCCACTTTTTCATCTGTCTTTATTAAGTCTCTCTATAGTTGGAATAATAGACAAGACATTAGCTCTAGCTTAATTAAAGGAGACAAAATGGGGTCTCACAAGGCACTAGACATGGAATCTGCAAAATCATAAAGGACCAAAGCCACCGTCTCTCTCTCTCTCTCTCTCTCTCTCTCTCTCTCTCTCTCTCTCTCCTCACCCCCTCTCTCTCTCTCTCTCCCCTCTCAATCTCTGTCAGGTTCTACACCTACACTAACCGCCAGAATTTGAAGTCTCAACTACAAATCAGAGAAGAGAAATTGATTGACTATCTTAGATCAGAATAGCATTCCAGATCCAATCAACTGGTTGGTGGGCTAAAGCAGACCTGTTTTGTTTTGTTTTTCCCTAACAAGTGTCTGGCCTGACAGAAAGAGAGGAAATCGGTTTAACACAAAGAGGCTATGATGTATTGTTTTCTACATACTTCTACTGAATTTTTTTGTTGCTGTTAATCCTCACCTGAGGATATATTTTCCCACTGATTTTTAGTGGAAGGGAGGGAGGGAGGTGTGGGGGGAAGAGAGAGAGAGAGAAAAAAAAAGAGAGAGAAATGTTGATGTGAGAGAGACACATCTATTAATTGCCTCTGCACACATCCCAACCTTGGCTGGGATTGAACTTGCATCCAAGTACTCGCCCTTCACCAGGAATCAAACTGGCAACCCTTTGGTGCACAGGCCATACTCCAACCACTGAGGAATACTGGCTTGGGCTCTAGTACTGAAATCTTACATAGCTTTCAGTCAGATCTAGTTTAAATGTACCCCCATTGGTCAATCTTGCTTGATCTATGAACCAAAATTATTACTCTTTCTGGATGCTGTGCCTCTGTTACACAACTCATTTTATTCTGCCAATTATACATTTATACTTACATATCTCTCTTTTCCAATCATGTGATTCATTTTCATACCCCCATAGAACAATACCAATGAATAGTTGTATGGCATAGTATACGTGGCACACTAAAAGACTTAAGGAAAATCATCTTTCTTCCTTTGTCTTAATTTCATTGTCTCTGAACATCCATGATGCCCTCATTCATTACTTGGACAGTTTTTTTTTTAACACACTCTATGTTGTAGGCACTGTGGTAGACACCATATACACAGTAATGAGCAAAATAGACTGCCATTGTGAAGCTCTCTCTACTGTAGTATTTAAGTAGCCGAGCAAGTAGATATAAAATTATAAATTAAAATTAGTGATAGCAAGAAAATATAGGGTACCACGTTGGTATAATAAAAGAACCTAATTTAGACTGGATGGTCAGAGTGGTCATCCCTGAGTAAGTGATCTATCATCTTTGATGTAAGGAATTGCCAGAAACCTGCCAGGTGAGTAGCAGTGAGAGAGGGGGAGGAAAACAAGGGGAAAGGAATTTGGTATGTTCCAATGATGTCAAAAGATCCGTATGCCTACAAAGTAATAAGCAATCAGATGAAAGGAACAAAGCTTAGCTGGAGAGGTATGCCAAAATCAGTTTATACAGGAGACTGCTTGGTATCTGATCGGGAGAGAAGTGGGAGTGCTACTGTAACTCTTAAACAGGGCAACATCATGATTCCAATTTGAATTCTTAAAAGAGCTCTCTAAATTCAGACTGGAAAATGGATTAGAAAGAGGAGACGGTGAAAAAAAACACCCAAAACAAAATGTAAAAAGTTCTGTAAGAGGGAAGAAATCTTTCTCTCCTCATCCTGCTAAATTTCTCATTCCACCTTCCCCTTCAGGACTATTGCTCTCAGTGACTTCCTGTCTACTTCCCCTTGTGACGCAACCACGGATTCCTTTTTTTGACATTCATGTCTCTCCCATCTTCCCTTAAGCCAATCCTCTGTCCTCTTAAATTACAACTCCTGTATTTCTCTTTCTTTCTTTCTTTCTCTCTTTCTTCCAGGCTTTGGAATTTCAGTCATCCTCGACTTAGTAAAAAACTTTGTTATTGATTTATACACCTTTATGAATTTATACACCTTTATGAGATCCCAAGTATGACTGGTTATTGGGAATAATTTAGAAAACTCTTTCAAAATATAGATTTCATAGCTCTGCTTCCAGAAATTCCCAATCAACAGCTTTATGATAATCTTAGATGTTTATATTTTTGAATAGTTCCTCCAAATAAAACGGATGATCCTCATGTCCTCATGTTTGAGAACCTTGATTAAAGTATTATCAAATGCATATCATAATAATTTGGTTCTAAACATGTTCTAACCTCTCTTAGGTTTTCAGAGGCCAATTAAAAGGCATGTTGCAGACATGTGATTAGAAATCGCAATCCAACCATTTGCTGGCCACATCCGTTCCCATGCCAACGATAACTCACGGCGTCACACACCTGTTATAAATGAAAGAGAACCATCTTTCTGATTCACAATTACACAGTGGATTTTTCTAGATCTGCAGCCACATTTTAGTAATAAGATTATTCCAGCTGCACATAATCCTATTACCAGCAATAAGCATTTTGATGCTGTCATATTAAGAAAAATATTGCATCATTTCTTATTACTCACTCATAAGTTTAAGGTATCAGGTCATGTGAGATAAATGAAGGCTATAAGCTTATGTGATCTGCCTAAGAGCAAATCCCAAGAGCAAATTTAAAAACTCTGAGCTCCCAAAAATCCAATCTTGTTTCTCGCCCAGAGCTCCACTACCTCCCACTCTGCACATGCTGTAAACTTCATGTGGCCCATCTGTTAAGGAGTTTGTTTTCCAAATTTGCAGGGGCGTGGCACTTCTGGACTGAGTATCAGAACTAAATGTGACACATATTTTTACCCTTTTTAACAATTTCGAATTGCAAGGGCACTGATATTGGAAAGGGTCAGGAGAACAGAGGAAGAAAACCTTAAATACTGAAGCAGTACAGCCAGGATTAAACATCATGCCTTGGGCAAACATATACTTAACGCCCATCATGATGACAGCAGTAGCAATCCTAAGGGTATATTGAGTTTTCAGGTTCGGTTGTGGGCTGTGCGTGGGCGCAGCTTGGCATTTGAAATTAGACAGATTCAGACCATGATGTTTTCTCACAGTTAATGCAGAGACCATAGATAATAATTATGTTGCTGAGCCTACAGAGAATCCTTACAACTGATCCTCTATTAAACTGGCAAAACAAATTGGCAGAGAAGTAGCTGGCAACTTCTCCCACTAATGTTCCATCTGCGCGAGGCTTCAGTACAGTCCAGAAGATTGTTTCCGCACACAGGTTGTGCTTGCAGTATAATCAAGAGATAGTGAGCCCTAGTGGGAATAACTTCATTGTTTCTGAGAGCCATTGCCAGCAGAGGTGGGCAGTGCATGGGACTGAGAGCTAATGCTGCTATATCACTCTAAGGAGAATATCCATGCAGTGATGTCGACAGGAAAAGAACCACTTCTAAGTGTTGACTTGTTGTACAAGTGACCTAAAAGTCATGAACAAGAAGAACAGTTTCTTTACAGGATTCATTTTAGAAAAGGCTTTTGTTTATTGTCGTGGAAGCTTCGAAAACTCCTTTTGTTTAAAAATATCTTTTCTGTTGATTGCTAACACAGTCCCTGGTACTTTCCCAGCCCTGACTCTCCTCCAGCAGCCTGGGTCGCTGGCTCAGAAGAAAGGCTTGTGAATACAAAGGGAGTGTACCAACCAGCTGAGGCGAATCCTGACTTCCATTCTTGAAGTGATATCTGTATTGAACACGTCCAATGCAACCCAAAAAGTATTCCCTAGATGTTCCAGGCATAAGTAACACTTGTGTCCTCTGAACTCCATACATTCATTTGATATTTAAAATGCACTGTCTTATTTTAGAATTATTGTACTGCATGTCATTTCTTTTACATGATCCACAGCGCCTAGAATAGGGCCTCTGTTACCATGTTTTGCATCATTAATAAATAAATGCACCCTAAGCGGTCTTCATTGACAACCCAACCCGTTGATGGCCATAGACAGGGAAGCATCATTGGGTTACTCTCCAAGGAGGCATATCACCAATGCCTCACCTCATCGTCAGTGGTGGACACTCTATGGAACAACACGTAATAACGATAGATAGTACTTTGGTACCTTTATGTGCTAGGCTGATTATAGCAGATTATATGTTTAACCCATTTAATTGTCACAACAGGAAGTAGCTATTGTTATTTCCATTTTGCAGATTAGAAGACTAAGGCCCAAAAGACTTAACTTTTTCTTTCTTTTTAAGAATTTATTTTGTTGTTACTATTTTTTAATCCTCACTTGAGGCTATTTTTCTATTGATTTTTAGAGAGTGGAAGAGGAAAAGACAGAGAGAAAGAGATCAATTGGTTGCCTCCTGCACGTGCCCTGACCAGGGCCTGGGCTGGGGAGAAGCCTGCCACCGAGGTACGTGCCCTTGACTGGACTCAAACTCAGGCCCCTTCAATCCGCAGGCTGACGCTCTATCCACTGAGCCAAACCAGCTAGGGCTTAACTTTTTCTTTAGGATTTTATGACTGCTAAGTGGGGGCACTGAGAATGAACTAGGGTGATCTATCATTAAAGCCCAGGTCCTTAAACACAGCACATACTAGCTCTGGATGGGAGTCCTAAGGTCTTTAAGACTGTGTGTATGACAGAAACATAGAGGAGACAAAGGTTTCAATTACCTGTTTTCTCATGTGTTCTTCAGGGCATTCATGTTGAATACATATTAGGGGTTGGAAGCAGCCCAGGAAGTTACTTCCTTCTATCTTCTCCTCATTAATTCACACCAATACTTAGACTCCACATTGTTCTCTCCCTCCCTCTTCTTTCACATCAGGCAGAAACTAAGAAATATAAAATAGTAATAATGCCACAGATAATAGCAAAGTTCTGTGCAATTCTTCCTTCTCTGGAAGGTGGGTTTTTTTTTTCTTTATTGATTAAGATATTACATATGTGTCCTTATAAGGACATTGCCCCCACACACACACACTCATGCCCTCACCCCCCTGTTGTCTGTGTCCATTGGTTAGGCTTATATGCATGCATATAAGTCCTTTGGTTGATCTCTCCCCCTTCCCCCCACCCTCCCCTACCTTCCCTCTGAGGTTTGACGGTCTGATCGATGCTTCTCTGTCTCTGGATCTGTTTTTGTTCATCAGTTTATGTTGTTCATTATATTCCACAAATGAGTGAGATCATGTGATATTTACCTTTCTCTGACTGACTTATCATTACCTGATTTGCCTAGCAGCTCTTATTCATCCATACAAGGTCTCAGTGGAGTCTTCCTTATCTGTATGCAATTTAGATGCCTCCTACAATCCTGTGCTTACAACTACGTGATAGTGATTATCTTTTTAGAAGACTACAGTTTAGATCTCTCCTCCAGGCTGTAAATTCCTTGAGAACAAAAGCTAGGTCTTTTATTTACTTGATGTTCCAAGTTCTGTGCATTATAGTGGGCACTTAAAATGGTTTTTCTGAGTGAATTAATGAATCCAGTACAAAGCCTTCATTTTATAGAGGAGGAAACTGCAGTGGAAGTGAAAATGTGAAGTGACTGATCATGACCACATAACTAACTGTTCAGTGGAAAAGCTGACCTCAGGCTGACTACACTTTCCATTATGAATGCCAAGCTGTCCTCCCTAACCTAAATCAAAGCTGACCTCCTTAATAACTGAAAACAATAACCCAACATTAAAAGCTGTCGCCTTTGAATCTTGTAATGTTATAATCTATAACACTCATTTTGCTCTTATGTTACTGCCCTGTATCCTAACATGGTTACGCATGTGCATGTTTTACTTTCCTCTGCCTAGATTATCATTATTTAAAATTTGGGAATGTATTTATTATTTTTCTTTTCCTTTCTTAATGCTTTAATTGAGTGCCTGAGCTTGGGAAAATAAGGACTTGATTATTTAATCTACTTTTACCACTCCCATCATGATCATAGGGCCATCAGAATTGAAATATGTTGATTTAGCCCTGGTCACTTTGGCTCAGTGGATAGAGCATCCGCCTGTGGACCAAAGGGTCCTGAGTTCAATTCCAGTCAAGGGCACATGCCTGGGTTGCAGACTCAGTCCCCAGTGGGGGGCATGCAAGAGGCAGCCAATCAATGATTCTCTCTCATCGTTGATGTTTCTATCTCTCTCTCACTCTTCCTTCCTCTCTGAAATCAATAAAAATACTTTAAAAGAAAAGAAAAAAAAGAAATATGTTGATTTATATTTCCTCATCTTTGCACAGTCCTTAGTAATAAGAGATTGGGTTTGAATTATAGCTCCAAGTAACCTTAAGTAAGTTTTTTTTCTCTGTCTTCTGTTTCTCATAAAAAAAAAAAAAAAAGAACAATATTACCTATTTTTGGTGACTGTTATAAAGATTAATAAGGTAATTTTATAAATATTTACCAAAATATCTCACATTTAGCAAGTAACCAATAAGGTAATCAATAAATAGAGGTTATTCTTCCCTCCCTCTAAGCTGCCATGAATATGTTTTATTAACGTATTTCTTTACATGTCTTAAACTTCAGTCCCATTGGTTAGGGGATCCATTTTTTATATCTCTATTCTGATTGCTAACCTAACAGTTTCACCCTTAGAGGCGGCTGCTATCTATAACTCTGATTTACCCAGGCTTCATCAATTTATTGTGCCCTCTCCTCAAAAAAGTCACATTAATAGAAATAATGGTTTAAATTACAAGGATACTTGAATATCAATAATAACTGAATACACATCCCTGGGATGTGCCTTCTCAAAATTATTACAAAGAATGCTGTAATAATAACATTTCCTGAATAAATATTCAGTTTGGGACACACTACATTTACATAATGTCAGATGCAAGTTCAAAAGCATTTCAAGGGAACAAAGGTAATTAAAACTCTTTTAATAAAGCAAGAAACAATTACTTAAAAAGATCATTGGTATTGCACAGAAAGAACTAAAATGGAAAGGGAAATGAGCTGCGCATCTAGGATACTGGATATCCTGAATTATATTAAACTAGAGGCCCAATGCATGTAATTCTTGCAAGGGGCTTGGCCCTCGCAGCAGCCCGGGCTGCCTCTCGGCCCCGCCCCCCACCCACTGGTCATTCCAGAAGGTTGTCCCAGAAGGTAGTTCAGGAAGGTCTTTCTGCTGTCCGGTCTAATTAGCATATTAGCTCTTTATTATGTAGGATAGAAAAAAATTTTTAACCTTATATTCCCTTAATTATTCTGAATAAAATAATATGGCACTCTGATTTTATTATTAAAAAATTAAACAATTCAACCTTCCTACACCAAGATTAATCTCTTAGTTCATCCACTTTCATCTGCATTCTTTTTTATTTTTTTAATCTCTGTTGGTGTTTCTTCTTTTTCCTTTTATGCTTGGTGATTTCACAATTTCACAAATACTTCAACGTTTATTGTCTTCTATTTCTTGTTTTAAAAATAAATTATTTTTCATGCTGTCTTATCGTTCTATCTTTTTTTATTTTCTTATTATCGGTCATTTTTAATTTCTGCTGCTTTTGATCTTCTCTCCGTCTCATTTACATAACTGTTCTGGTGTGTCTGCATCATATTGCTGCTTCCTCTGTTGGTTCTCCCTCCTCTCTTTCCTAATGCTACCCATCTGTCTATTATTATTATTATTATTATCATTATTTTAAAACACGGGTGGGTGGCCTTAAAATGTTGCAAGAACAATTTGTTACTGGGATATTGGAGCGGGGAAGAGCCACAGCAAACATTTATACATTTATTCTAATGAGTACGTTTCTGTGCGTGTGTGTGTGTGTGTGTGTGTGTGTGTGTGTGTGTGTGTGTGTGTGTGTGTGTGGGGTGGGGGGCAGATAGCTGACTCACATCACTAGGTGGCACTGTTCCAGATCTGATTCTAGGAGGGGCTGTGCCCCTCCCCCTTTTTTTTAACGTTTATGCCCTATATATGTATTTTTATTCAAAAATTCATTTGACCCTCTGCAGCATCTACTTTTGAAATCTAGGACATGTCATATCAGTTCCCAAAAATAACATAACAGTTAAGGCTTTATGACTGCTGGTTTGAGACTGAACTGGGGAGGAAATGGTTTGATTGATTTGCTTTTCTTGCATGAAAATAAATAAAATTAAAGAACTTTATATACAAATGCACTAATGCATAAAATTCTAAATACCAGTCCAAACATTCAATTTGTAAAATAGAATGCATTAGTGAGCATTTCATACAAACATGTCTTTCAAGATCTCCAAATCTTGATAATTAGATAATTTGAATATGCTGTATTCTTATGGTTATATTGTGTGCAAATCTATTTTTTGCTTACCCTGTACACTTTCCTTTTGGAAACCTGACCCAGCTCTACCATTTACCAGCTGTAACTTTGAACACATGAAACCTCACACTCCCTTAATTCTCCAAATCTGTAAAATGGGAATATTAATGGTACATGGAGGATGAAGATTAAAAGGAACTCTTCTTCTGTAACTTATAAATAAAGATGCAGATAAGTAATCAGATAATTACAATGCAATATTGTAAGTATAATGATTGAGGAAGAACACAGAATTCTATAGGATGAAATAGGATCAAGTGATTCAGAGTCTGGGTATGGGAAAGAGAGAGAAACACCTACCAGATAAAGTTACAGCTCAGTTGAAACCCAAAGAGAAGGCTTGACAATGAATTGGGAGAAGTTTGAGAAAAGTTTTTCTGGGAAAGGAGTGAGCATATATTCTTCCTTCAGGTATGACTAAGAGAGTAACACTGGCTATTCAAGAATTAGGCCAGCTTTTTCTAATGCTCGCAGTTATCTGTGAATAATTCATTCTGATTCTCTATAAAGCAAAGGAGTCATTTCAAGGACCAAGAAAAAGCGATTATAGCCTGACCTACTGAAGTGTGACTGTGAAATAATGAAACAGATTCTTAAACAAAAAGTGGCATGAATTTTTTCTCAGATAATATGCTGAGCTCCTCCTTGTAGAATGCTACTAAATTTGAATAAGAACTACATTCATGAATTATATTTTCCACAAGTGGTGGAGGGTTTATACTGATTCATCAATTATTCTCTCCTTTAGGCTAATTGTGTGAATTTGCAAATTAGCTTGATGTGGGATGGGAGAAGGGCACAATCTGGAGCCAGTCACTAATTGAAGCCATTGGATACAAAAGCAATAAAAGCCTCGATTAAGTTGATTACATTTTTTATATTTTTTATTTATTATTTATTATTTTTAAGCAAGCAACTGACCTTAGCTTTTACCGTAATCACTGGAATGATATCACCAAGGTTGAAAGTTGGAAGAAATTAGTTCCCCATAACTTCCAGTGCCATGAAGATGTAGTCTTGATTTCCCAAATAGATAAAACAAACTTACTATACTATGCAAAAAACCTGAGCTGACCTTGCTTGTCCTTTTTAAAAAGCAAACAGCATAAATGTGAAACAATGATTTTAACCATCCTGAAATTAAGTCAGAAAACCACCTACAAATACATGCAGGAAAAAAAAAAATGTATTTCTGTAAGGCTGCGAATTATGGACACTGTGTGATGAAATATGTAAGAGAAATCTCATGGGTCTGTGTATGGATACAAAGTGATTAAACTGAGCACTTACTGTAATTGCTTTCTACCATTTTGTCAAGTAGAGATTTAAATGGCAGCCATGTGGTATGGGTGGCAAAAAGGTCAAGTATATTCCCAGCTCTGGGTGTGTCCTTCCAGTCTTCTTCAACTTCTTTTTTTATGATTCTCCTTTATGCATATCCCTTTGTATATTAAACCATTTGCCTTGAAGGTACAGAATAACTCTCTCTCTATCTCTGTCTCTGTCTCTCTCTCTCTCTCTTTCTCTCTCTCTCGCCCCCTAATTCTCAGGACCCAGATTTAGGGACTAAGGATAGTCAGGGATCCTAAGTAACTCCTCACTGACCTACAGCAGAGGGATCAGGTAGGATTGAGATGACTCTGACAGCAATTTTTCCCCAGGCCCTGCCAGCATGTATGTGGTTTCCACAAGAAACTTCACATCTTGAAGGTTAGGTATTGGCAACTACTTAAGAATTTTTCCTATAAAAAATGTATCAACCAAGGGTCCCACCCTTAAGGACAACCTCCACTTTAAGTGATCTCAATTCAGTAATTACTCCCACACTTCCTCTTTGCCCGCTTGTTTGAATTATGGAAAACGCTTTCAACTCTTCTGAGCAATTTGTGCCACCTGGTTTTTAGGAATTTCCTGGAATGGATAACAAGTAACTAGCAATGCTACTTTTTTTTTTTTTTTTTTTTTTTTTTAGTTTCCCTGATATACTATCTCTGCTTCATAAAAAAGCATATCACTCAGCTGCCTTGGCTCAGTGGTCACGGTTACATTCCTGTTTGGGGTACATGCCCAGGTTGAAGGCTCGATTCCCAGTGTGGGGTATGTATGAGACAGCTGATCAATGATTCTCTCTTATCATTGATGTTTCTATCTCTCTCTTTCCATCTCCCTTCTTCTCTGAAAGCAATAAAAAAAATTTATTTTAAAAAAGGAAACATGCAAACAACAATCATTATTCCCTTATGATTGTTTTTCTTTTTTACTTCCAATTGGTTACAACAGCACATGCCTTTAGTATAATATCCCATAAAGATCACACACGTAGCATTAAATATTCAACACCCACTTGTAGCACACTGACACATATAACAGTATCTTATTCATTTTCCCACCCTTGCCCTTTTTATCATTACTACTTAATTGTTTATTACTATTAAAAATAAATCCACCCAACTATTCTGGTCTTCTTCCCACTTGGATTACAGACTTTGAGATGTATGGGTGTGACTCCTTTTCCAAAAGGGTTCCACTCAGTTTGGCTTTTAATTTATTACTTTCTTACACTCCAGACCTGTTTTTTTATTCCTTGTTGTACATTTTCCTACCTTCCATGCCTGAGTAGTTTCATCAATGATCTCCCTTCCTCTTTTTCATGCCCTAGTATATAACAACACTTTATTATTTATCCATCCATTGCAGCTCCACACCAACCCCTTTTAAAAACCTGTTCACTTTGGAGAGGAATCAGGGAAACTCCAAACTAGTAGACTACATTAAAGTAAAAACTTAAATATACATTGAGCGAGGACATAATGATATAATCATAATTATACGGGAAAATTAGACTGGAATGCGTGGTGTTCCTCTGGGCAGGATGGTTTCCGGGCTCTTTGTCCAGTGGAGTCAAAGAATGAAACCATGGACGAAAGATGGTATAGCAAAGGCAGAAATTTATTGAGAAACAAGCACAGACTCCCACATGGGGAGGGGAAAGAGTCCCACAGCACAAATTCCCACATGGGGAGGGGGAAAGAGTCCCCCTGAGTCCCTTTTCCTTCGGTTTATAAAGGCTGCAGATCTTTGTGCCTTGTTATCCCCTCTGATTGGTCACTATCCCCCTTAAATTGGTTACTATAGCAACTCCAAAGCTCAGACCTCACATGAAGTATGTGAGGCTCCCTCCTTCTTCTCCCTTATTGTTTCCCTATTCCTTCTGGACTTTCCTCTTCCCTCTCTGAATGAGGGCTTCCTTCCCTTTATTCTGTAAATGTGTACCTTTCAGCAGCTCCCAGTTCCCTTAGTCTATGGAAATGTACCTTCTGTAGCTTCCAGCTCCCTTATCTTATGGAAATGTACCTTCTGCTACTCGTAGCTCCCTTATCTTATGGAAATGTACCTTCTGCTACTCCTAGCTCCCTTATCTTATGGAAATGTACCCTTTGCAGTTCTGTAGCCCTGTGCTTTTTCTATAGACCTCTTAATTTTTAAAATTTCCTAAACCTGCCTATTTCACACCTAAAAACTCCTTTCAATAACATTTCTAAAACATTAGATGTTGGAATTGGGACATGGTGATTCAAAGATAAATGGTTAAGGATAATGTGCATTTGCTATGTGTGTAATATGCTGTGTATTGGATACTACTGTTGCAGAAGACCAAAGAAAACAAAGGACGCTTCTGAGAAAAAAGGAGGGACACTGTTTAATACGACAGCGGACTCAGGGAACAGCTTTCCAAATCTGAGTGAAGGAACATGCATGGGGCCCTCCCTTATATCTCCCTGTGGTCCTTGTCCCGCAAACATGGATTATGCTTCCGGTCCTTTTCGCGGGCCTTGCAAGAAGGCCCCCAGGTGTTGGGGTCTCCAGGCCATATCTGATGGTCTGGCCTGGCGTCAGCGTTAATAACCCTCCCTCTGGGCAGTGCACTGTCCACAACCCAGTGGCCTCTGTAACCCGTTCTGCAAGACCAGTATCTGGGAAAGAGGTAGTGACTTAATTATAGGTTATCAGGAATGTACACTGAGCTTGCTGGCATGGATTCAGATCACTATCCCCCAAATATCAGGGTTACACTGGAATTAGCCCTTTTAGCCTCCTCACTAAAAGTTAACCCATCTATACCTACTATATTGGAGAAGTTTTTAAATAGTAGACAATTCACTGTCTATAACTTAGTCCTCTGCCTGGGAAAATCAAAGTCCATATTCACATATTCTGCTGCTCAGCTAATAGCCGTTTCACTCCAAAGGAGGCTTGAGCTTAAATACTTCAACTTTCTGTCTCACTCTAGGTTTTCAGAAATGGCCCATTTCGAGACGAGTTTGACCTTGATCCCCTTTCCTCGTGCCATTTAAGAGCATGAGGCTTTTAGTATATAGCAAATAGGCTATAGCAAATATAGTATCACATCAGTGAACTGTAGTTTTTCCTAATCAGAATGTAAACCCAATCTATAATATCATAAGATAGGACAAAGGCAATGAAAAATGACCACCGAACTGCCCTGGGCTCTGAAGAGGGGGTGTCAATGCAAGTATTGAGAACCACACTACACTTCTGTAGTACTCCCAGTATGTTTTAACACTTCCATTTTTACCCCAGGTTCTAAGTGAAGTGAGGTTAAAAGTGTCTTAACCCCATACCACCAGTGTCTGTTTCAAGTAGAAACTCCAAAACCAGGTATTATTCTTCAAGTGCTCTCCCTATTTTCTGGTGGAAAAGAGTGCACAAGAAGAATAACCAAGCACCAAATGCAGAGGGCTTCCAGGAACCAAGCAAGATTAGAGAAAAGTCCTAAACTGGGCAACTATTCTGAGATTGAGTTCCAAGAGTTATTCCAGTCACCTTCCTCTTTGCCCAGCCTCCTCCTCACCCTCAATCAGCCTCAAGGATTCTAAAACCTGACCCAGCAATTTCAGTGAGAACTCACTCAGCCCTTGGCTATCGGAAGAGAAACTAGCTACTCTGGGCCCTCGCCCTATGGCATTTGCCTGGCAGCAGGGTTTCCAAGAATAGTTATTTCCTGTGGTTTTTCTCAGCCCCCACTCCCTAGGGAAACAAGTGAGTATAAACTTTCTTGGTCTTAAAGTTGTTTCAAGCATCAGCAAAATGTTTGCCTTGAGTTTTAGTCAGCATCTTATTTCATCTAAATGAATTCCCAAATTTCAACTTACACAAACTAAAATGCCCACCAGACAGATCAGGGAGTTCCTATTCTGTAACATCAGTGGAAACAGAAATAGTTAAAAGAAGGCTGAGTGATCTCCAGAAAGAATGTTTTTTGAGTGGCAAGTAGTGCAAGTTAAAACTGAAAGCCGGTGTCACAGTCTGGGATTAAAGCACTATTTTGAATCACAAGCAATGTTAATTGCTAAGTAAGGGAGCTCTTTCAACACATCTTTTTGACAAATTTAACAGAGAAATTTAAGAAGGAAAACAGAGTATCCCTGAAAATTCATTTGTAATAGAAAATAAAAAGCAGGGCAAGGCACTAAGCAAAAAATGTATAGCTCCATTCAACCCCCAACACATAAATAAACATTTTGAGAGGACTGTTTTTGTCACTTGAGTCAAGATTTAGAATTACAAATGGAACACTTATGAATGTCTCCATAAACCTGGAGTGCAAATAAGTCATATATCTTCTAGTTCCTAATTAACCAACCTAAGCTTTCACCTATCATATTAGCAGGAAGCTCCCTAGAGAGCCCGCATAATATAGCAGGAAAGAGCACAGACTCGGGCTAAATTGGTTCCATATTCTTCTCACTTAACCATTTGTGTGACTTGGAAAAGCATAGGAAGATTAGGTAATTTTTCCAAGATTACACCATTCCAGTGCAATTTCCATATCCAAGCAGTCAGAGCAGGGGGTCTGATCGATTTACTTCTGCTCGCCTTTTTCCCCCACACAGAACATCTATAAACACATAGCCATATAAACTGAACTGATAGGCTACTGACAAGAAGTTCTATCAGTTTGATAAACAAGGTGAACTCCCACAGATTCGGTTTCCTAGACAGGCCACCATGGAAACCCCCGGGAGAATAACTCCCCTTCATTCAAGGCTGCCCCTGGCATAGAAAGGGGGTATTAGCTTTCCATGGCTGCTGTAAGAAATAACCAAAAGCATAGTGGCTTAAGACAACAGAACCTTGTTCTCTCCCCTTTCTGGAGGCCAGAAGTGTGAAATCAGTTTCACTGGACTGAAATCAAGGTATCTGTGGGCAGGACTGTGCTCCCTCTAGAAGCTGTAGGGGAAAATCCATTCCATTCTATTTCCAGCTTCTGGTGGCTGCCAGCATTGGGCTTGTGACTGGGAATTGAACCTGCGACCCTTTAATGTACAGGACGAAGCTCCAACCAACCAAGCCACACCAGCCAGGGCCCACTGCACTTCTGTTTTGGGAAAATGGGAATGTTTTCTAATGCCTCAAAAATTATTAACGCGTCGTAGGACACCCAATGTGACTCTCCAGCTTTTCTCTCACTAAAGCAAAGCAATTTTGTCCATGTAATGCCAAAACAAAGAAAGAAATAAGTTCCAACCCATGCTGAGAGGTAGTGTGAAAACCAGAGAGTGAACTGAGGTGACTCTCATTCACTCAAATATATCTTAGACAATTTTTCTCTTGCTCCCCATTGCAATCTACAGATGCTTGGTCCCCTAACTTCATGGTCAATATTTTCTCTCTCCTTGGCTTCTTTTAGAAGTTTGTATTATGGTTTACATGTATGGTTGTTAAGGCTATGGACTCAGGGCCCTGCAGGCCGGGGTTCAAGGCCCTGCTCACATTTTCTTGGCTGTGTAATCCTGGACAAGTTACTAAATCTCCTCTCTATACTTGATTCTGATCTGAAAAATCAAATCATTATCTCATTGTCTATTATGCAGATTAAACACATTAATACAGTGCTTAGAATAGTGTCTGACACACACTAAGAACAGAATAGGTATTAGCTCTTTCCTGTCCTTGTTCTTTTCATTCCCCCTCCTTCACTGAGGGCTTTGACACATGGTTAACAGCTACCTTTCAAATTTAAGAATTGGACCCATGACAGATGATTTTGGCATCTTCAACGATGCCTCATTTCCCAACTCTTACTCTCCAGGGGCGAATTTACCCTAAAATTAATAAAGTAGAAGCTTTAGAGTGCCTGCTCATATGCCCTGCCCAAGGCCTAGGAGCTACTGTGTCATTTGTATTCACAATTTGTATTCTGTTTTTAAAAGAGGATCCTGCCCCGGTGGTGCAAACTTCAGGTCCTACAAGGCCTGAATGCATCCCTGCTCCCTGCCAGTGATTTCCTTACTTCAGCCACACTCTCCAGTGGCCGCTCTGGAAATTGGCTGCATCCTAACCTGTAATGAAGTCGCCTTTCCTGACCACAGCACCCCAGTTTTTTTTTTTAGTTATCTCTCTAGAGTCCCTAAAAATATCAAGTTTTGGACCCCATAAATATATGGATATCCATAAATTATTAGTCAACTTTTATGTAATTCACAGGTAATTTCAACTTTTAATTATTGTCATAAGTGAGGTGCCCTAAAATATTTTTATCACCAAAGGAAAAAAAAAAAGCCTTTATGATGAACAAATTGGAAAACCTTGCATTGGAGTTACTAGTAAAAACCATGCAGTTCATTTTGAATTGTAGATCATCAACTTCCAATGTCCCTCTTTATATGTCAGGACTTTCCTTACCATGTTGGTGTTCAGTGGAGATATAGTCACACTGAAATGATGTTCAAAGGCCTCTCTAACCATAAAAACATACCTGATGTTACCTGTCACTAAGAGCTTTGCCTCAGAAAATTGAAAAGGTCAATATCCGTGGTTCAAATCTAATATACCAGTGTCCTAACTCTGAAAAATTTAAATGCAAGTGAAAATGAGGGGAAATTAGCATCAAAGATTTGCCTGAGTTTCATTGATTGTTCTAGACCAGTGGTTGGCAAACTCATTAATCAACAGAGCGGCAAACCGCATGTGGCTCTTGAGCCGCAGTTTGCTGACCACTGTTCTAGACTAATGTAATAAAGAGGAGGTAGTACATTGTTCATATATCAGAACTCACAGTGCAGGATTTTAATTCCCGACCTGCCAATCACCAACCAATTAATCAAATTAACCAAACTTTCCTTGCTTCAGTTTTCTCATTTGTAAGCTAAGGATATTATAGTATGTACATGTACATACTGAGAATTAAAGAAGTTAAAATGTGAAATAAGACCTGACTCACAGGAAATGCTTTATAAATGTTAGCTATTTTTAATACCAAATGTCATTTTAAAAAAGCAAGCCATTTTTTTGGAGTACAGAAATGTTTCTAATCATATTAAAATGTTGTGCAGGTTTTTATTAGTATTATATTTTTATCCAAGATTTTACCTTCAATGTAGACTAGGATTTTCTCCAGAAATAATATATATGTTTATATATATTTTTCCTGATGTCCAAACTTTAATAATATAACTGAAGAAATATCTTTAAAATACATATTTACACAAGGGGTATAAGCCAGAAATTACAAAGACTAAGAGTGCCCCAAAGAGTATTTTTTAGGAGAATATTCCCTCATCAAATGTTTACTGAGGATGGCACAATGATAATAATTAATAAAAATTTATACTATTATGAGCTTACACTCTAGTAAAATATAACATACCTGTGTAAAACTGTGAAAATATGATGATTGGTACATCAAGTTTTAGAATATTTAAGTTTAAAGTTTCTCTTAGTTAGAAATATTCAATTTTACCCATATTGAACAGTTTTGCCATGTGTTTTCATGATTATTTTGTATTTCAGACTCTTTGTTTACTAATGAATTTATCTTTCTGCCATCACTACCTGAGGCCATGCAAGTGTGCTCTGTTCTAGTCCCTTGATAAAGTTTTAATGTCAAAAAAATGTTAATATACTGGTTAATTTGCTCCATTAAAGAAATTAAAGACAGGGAAAGATTCAATTTCACTCAATTTAGGTAAATAACCCAGAGGCCCCATAGACAGAACAGAATTAAGCCTGCTTGTCCTCTTTACCAAATCAGTACCCAAGAAGAGAAGAAATTCTATCAGAGGATTACTGTGAATATAAATCCAATATACACCAAATTTTGCACCCAAAACAGGGCTTGCCTTTCAATCAATCAAAGCAGTGTACTTTACATTGAGACACCAAAAGTGAAAAGTCAGAGAACTACATGTAGTTAGGCCTTTGAAGGCTGCTGGCTGATGAAATGGAAGTGGCTCTCATCTGAGTCATTCTACTCTGGTGTGTCCAGTGATTGGTGACTTTTCCCAAAGTGCCAACGGATGTGGAAGTCATTCTCCCATCTACTAGGTGTAGGTGCTATGACTGTATGGCTGATGCATCAGTGGGTGTGGCTGGGTTATGATGTAGCATAAGCTAAATTCAATTGCTTGCAGTAAACCAAATTTAACACCACTGCAGGATCACAGCATGCAGTAGTACTTAGCTCCACCTCCCAAAGACAGAGATCAGAGACTCTGTAGAATGCAGGAGTTGGTGGTGGGAGTGTGGTGGAGGGAAATAACTTCCTTTCCTTTATAACTGAGGAGGGCTCTAGAAGAGAAATGTGTGTGAAATGAATTATACCTCTCAACCTCCTTCACTCTTATCTGGAGTGAATAGACTGCTTTGTCATACAGCTGCCTGAGGCTAATCCTCCACACTCCTACAGTCTTCTCACTCTACTGCCTGAGTACCTTTGAGGCCAGGATTTAAAAGCTTAAAAATAGAAGCAGGATTACTGGTTGCAGACTGCTGAAAAACTTTAATTGCTTCCTGGAAAGAGAGGGAGAAGGATGTACAATGGCACGAAGAGGGACTAATGGGGAAGGAGAATATAAACTTTTTAAAAAACTATCTTTATCACCAAAACCGGTTTGGCTCAGTGGATAGAGCATCGGTCTGCGGACTGAAAGGTCCCGGGTTTGATTCCGGTCAAGGGCATGTACATTGGTTGCGGGCACATCCCCGGTGGGGGGTGTGCAGGAGGCAGCTGGTCGATGTTTCTCTCTCATCGATGTTTCTAGCTCTCTGTCCCTCTCCTTTCCTCTCTGTAAAAAATCAATAAAATATATTTTAAAAAAATTATCTTTATCATTGAAAGTATTACAGATGTCTCCCTTTCCCCCCCCATTTACCCTCTCCACTCCACACCTACACCGGTCTCCCCCCCCACCCCCCCGCACAGGGCATACCAACTATTGTCTGTGTCCATGGGTTACACATATATGCATATAAATGCTTTGGTTGATCTCTTCCTGCCCCTCTCCTCCCACTCCTCCCTTCCTTCTGAGATTTGTCAGACTGTTCCACACTTCTATGTCTCTGGAGAGAATATCAATTTTTAAAAGGAATAAATTCCAATCTAGCACAGTATTTTAATCAATCTGACTTCTCTTTTCCTAATTGTCAGAGATTTTGTGCATTTTCAGTTAGACTTTATGTCCATTCAATTAGAGTCTTTATTTATAAAATGTCCTATTTTCTTCTACCAGTTGAAATTCATCCCTTCCATAATCCCTGCATCACTGCTAAGGCTGACTTAAAATATCCATACTCCAATTCTGCTGGCTCATTCTTTTGCCTGGGGTTTCTGTTGGCAGCCCAACCCTGCCCACACTTTTATGATTACCATAGATGGGTCATTGAGACAGGGTCCAGCAAGGTGTCACTTTTATAAATCCAGGCCTATTATGTTAACACAGAGAAAGGATTAATAAATATATTTTAATAATTACATTTGATACTAGTTTTAGGACTAGGAACCTTGTGGGTACCAGATGTCTTAGGGCTGTTCACAAATATTTATTTTCACACTCCTGTCAGTTACTGTTAGGATGGCACTGTCTCATCTTGATGAACTCAAGTATGGCCATGTGATCTCTTTTGTTCAGTGAATGGGTGCTGTAAATGTCATTTCCAAGCAGAAGCTTTAAGAGACACTGCATGTTGCCACATGCTTTTTGCCTTTCCCACAGTAAATGGCAATATTCCAGAGGAGAGCCTGAATCACCAAGAAAGGACAGCAACAATGTAGGAATAGAGACCAGTCAGTGAATAGCAAAAAGCCTGTTTTAAGTGAGTGATATTTGGGGTTCTTTGTTACTAAAGTGTAACTCAGCCTATTCAATTAGTATCCTATATAAAAAAAAGGTTAATATGCAAATTGTCCCCTCAACTGGGAATTAGACCAGGGGGTGGGGCCGGCTGGCCAACCACCCATGGCCCCTCCCCTTGGCCGGCCCTGGCCCTGATCAGCATCGGCCCCATCAGGGCAGGCCAGCCAGACCCCACCGATGCATGAATTCATGCACCGGGCCTCTAGTATATCCTAACATGCTTCTGGGTTCATTAAGTTGTTGAATATCATTGTCTTTTCTTTAAAAAATATATGCATTTTACAACTTCTTTTCACTTTTTTCAAAAATTTAATGCATGTCACCTATGTGATAGGCACTGTACTAGTCTTCAAGAATACAATGTTGAGCAGAATTGATATTGGTCTTATCCTGGGGGAACATACAATGTAGTGAAAAAAGATCATCAGATCAGCAACAATCTAAAAGATGGTAATAGAGGGTATTTCAGACAGTGACAAGAACATACAGCATAAGCACCTCCTCTAGTCCAGGAATGAGAGCAGAGGGGGATACAAGAAGACTAATATATCACCTCCATAAATTGTCAGTCATGCAAAAACATGCAAGCCCATCTCAGGGTGTTCGAAGCTAGAAAAAGTACCTTTGAGCACAAGTTTCTAATCTGAAGATTTAGGAAACTAAGGTGGACTTACACTGTGTACAAATGGAAAGTTCCATTTGGAGTGCCGCAGCTCTAACAGCACAGAAAATAAGGGAGTGCAGCGAAGGAATCAGGTGACCATCAAGTCAGAGAGGAAAAGATCACAATTGTGTAAGCAATATGAAAGTACACGGGCCTGAGAGTTAGGTGAGCTGGGCGCTGAGTATTATAACTGTGAACAATAGCACTGCCAATGTGAAGCCCCTATATGTATTTTGTCCTTCAACTATCACTATAAAGTTGTAAGGTAGATAGCATATCACCCCATCTTAAAGATGAGTAAAATGAGGCTTAGATAGCATAAGTAAGCTAGATTGTTCTGCCTTCCAATCAATCCTGAGCTCTGAACTACTAGTCTACTGCCCATTAGAATTGCCCATTAGAATCACATCTATATATATAAAAGCATAATATGCTAATTGTCCGCTCGGGAGTTTGACCGGGAGAGCAGGAGTTCAATTGCTTGCTATGACGTGTGCTAACCACCAGGGGGCAGGGCAGGCAACCAGGGGCAGCGGTGAGGCATTGAGGGAGCGAGGGAAGGAGGAGGTGGAGAGCAGGGAGGCCAGGCATAGGGATCCTACCCTGCACTATTTCGTGCACCAGGCCTCTAGTATACATACTAGCAGCCCGTTTGCACGAAGATTCGTGCAATAGACCTTCATTCACCTGGCTGCCTGCACCAGTTTTCTGCCAGCACCAGGAACCCAGGCCTTGGCTGTGGCCACCGCCTTCTGCCTTCTTTCAGGGTCGGGGCTTGGCCCCGGGTGGCGGCCTTGGGCTCCGCCACACCCAGCGTCCTTGCTAAGGATCGCAGGAGCCGACCCCCAGTGGTTTCCTGCGATCCATGCAGGCTCCCCGCTTGTGCCCGAGGCTTTCCCGGCCTTGGGCTCGGCCGCACCCAGCGTCCCTGCTACGGATCGCAGGAGCTGACCCCCAGTGGTTTCCTGCAATCTGTCGAACCCCAGCGTCCCTGCAACGGTTTCCTGGTGGGCATGGCTGGTGGGCATGGCTTGTGGGTGTAGCGAAGGTACGGTCAATTTGCATATTACTCTATTATTAGGTAGGATATATTTTAGATCCCAATGTCAAGGCCCCCTCCAGAGAATTTAAGTAAAATTGAGAGCCACTCTGCTACTAAGCCACTATATGACTTTGAAAAAATGTAATTTTTCTACTTAGATTCTTATAAATAAATCAAAGAATTAAGACTAGATGATTTCTGAGGTCCCTTCCAAACCAAACATTCTTCAGTTATAAAAATAAAATTATATTAAATGAATGTTTCCAAAAGATTTGAAAATGAGTAAGTGAATTTATGGCATATGTAGGTTATTAATTACATAGGTCTCATCTTGTTAGTAATTAGACTCTTGATGTATACTTATGGATCATCAAAATCCAAAGTCTTTCAATATTATTTTATAATAAGTCTACTACTGAAATCCAATAAGTGATTGAACTAATTACTCCAGTGTTATGTGATAAATTAGAGAAGACAGAAAAAACTGAGTAATTCCTGTTAGTGATCTTATAATATAAAACATTGCAGTAAAAATTACATAAAATCATGATGCTCATTGTTTTTAGAATTTGTATGGAGCCTACGTGCTTTTTTCTTCCAGGGGATCCCTCTAACATAGAATTTCAGAGAGCTACTAAATTTATGTAGTGATGAAACAAAGTTAGATGTTTAGGGAAAGAGAAATAGAAGCTGGGCTGCAGTAATAATAAAGAGTCTGCTAAAACTAATAGAACATTTTCCATACTTAATGGAGCAGTTCAAAGGGAAGAGAATAGAAAATGGGAGCAGATAAACTATAGATAAGTGAGATAGAAATCCACAAACATTTAAACTTTGAAAAAGAATAAATTAATGTGTCCAAAGGAACTGATTGAGTCATGGGAAAGAGGTATGAAAAATAAGAATACTGGTTTTAGGAACTGAAGAAGAGGTCAAACAAGCTGAGAGGGCTATAGCACTTACGCAGTTTTTAGGCTTTCTAATTCACTGCAAGCTTGAGAGGCATATAATAGCATCATATTCAATTGCACAATAATGAGGCAGAACTGTTCATAAAAAGTTCAGGCTCCTTTAATCCCAATAAAATAATAATTGAGCTTTTAGTTATAATGAAATATAATCTCATAAGTTAAAAAATAGCCACACTATCCATTACACCTATTCATAGAAAATGGGTGTAAAGGCAACCTGGACTTTGGAACGCTTGTACCTTCATCATGGGCATTAATGTCAAATCACTAATTAACAGCATCTGGTATTTTGAATGTTTCCTGTGAATGTTGCTTTCTCAGTCAGGAATTAAACAGCACAAAGCATTAAGGAGTCAACCATGTTCCTTATCACTTCACCCCAAGGCTGTAAACCTTGTTTCCTAAACAACACTATACATATACAAAATGGTGAGTCTGGCATAGAGCTTAAATTACCTCACTTCATAGCAACTTTATAACTTGCCACCATGAAATTTGTCTACAGACATTTTTACCAATCCCTCAGGATAACAAGCAAATACAAGAGTCATGGGAAAGAAAATATATAAAGTCATTAAAGTGAAAAGGTAGAAAATGGGAAAGAAAGATAGAGGAGAACAGAAAAGAAAGGGAGAAGCAGAAAGGACATCAAAGTAAAAAGAAGGTTGTGATATGGGGTGATGAGATACAAATTGCCCTGAACTACATTCAGTAAGTATCCAGTTCAATTCAATAAGTATTTGTTGAGAGCCAACCATTAGGTACTGTTCAAACACCCTCAGATAACATTATATAAGATTCAGGCCATTATTTAAGGAGCGCACAGCCTCTTGGGTAGACACACATATGTGCATTTAAACACTCAATTAATAAACTATTTTTGAGTAAGTACTATGTATCAGGCATCATCCTAGGGGCTCAGCATCCAAAAAGTAATGTCATGTCATGTACCAGCAGTAAGAATAAAATACCATAGGAGCACAGAGAAAAGTGTGATGACTTCCATGATGAGGTCATAAAAGGCTTCAGAAAGTATTAACATCAGAGGCCTGGGGGATAGTACTGGGTCTTAAACTTACCAGCTGTGCAACTTTGGACAAGTTTCAAATTTCCATCACCCATTATAATATAGGGTGGGGCCATAGTAGGTTTGCAGTTGTTTGTATGGAAAAATAATACAATAATTAACAAATAATAATACAAAAATAAACTCTGTTTCGTGTACTCACAACTGGAAGCCTACTTTCTCCCCACCCTGCACTGTTAGAAGACACAGATTACTTTTATCCTATGACAATTCTGAAAATAGTTCCTGCACATCCAGATTCACAGATAAAACCAATGGAAGAACAATCCTCTTACTCTACTGTCCACCAGGGTGACTAAACCAGATTTTCCAAATTAAAGACAGTCTGCAATTAAGACAGTCTATGCTAATCACCACACTTCTAGGTAACCAGGACTGAGGACTAAAGGAATTTGTAAAAGAAATCAATACCTGCTCTCTGCCCATCAACTAGAGTGATGAGAGGCCCAGGGATGTAATTATGCTGGACACCGTACCTTACTGGGCACTCTCATAGCTTTCCACTCCCACACTCTATATGGCACATCAAAATGAGTAATTCAAAAATTCGTTGTTTTGTGCAGGCATAGATATCTAATCTAACTCCTTCTGTCATCAACAACAACAACAAAAAGGGAAAAAAGTTGAATAATATTCCAAAGTCACAGAACTAGTTAAAAAACATTTACATAAATGGGTACTCTACTTAGTCAAGAAAATGATTAAGTTTTGGCAGGGGATAAGCAATAGATTTTGTGGGTCTGCCTGTGTTTCTGTTCCAGGAAAAATGGTGCAGTGATAGTGGGCGAGGGTTTCTGAGAAAAAAAAAAAAGAAGAAGAAGACGGTAGGGAAACTAATTAGCCACAAACAACACACACAAAGTTTTCAACATCAATAATGCACCTGTTCTTGACTATTTTAAAGGAAATACTCAGTCCAAGAGAAATAACTCTCTCATACTTAAGTCTTTGAGTTTAACAGAGTTTTCTTTTCTATCTTAAAAGGAAAGCAACCCAATTTTTTATATGCCTGACATGTTACCAGTTCATAACTGAATAACTAATAAATAGCTGCAGACAAGTAAATCTCAAGGGGCTTCCAAGGTACAGCTTGGATGTTTGTGTTAACAAATCTAGTCTCCAAGTAGACCTGGCAATCTCAAAAGGAAATTATTCTGAGCAATTCACAACTCTATCCATTGTTGCAGGCACCTCTACACAAGTGTTTTTGCTAATCTTAACACTCACATTATAATGCAAAATGGGATTTGAGTATGTCAATCTATATTTGTTGCCTTTTTTAAAAAAATGCCTAAAAATGGCTCAGAATGATGCATTTTATCTACAAGGGTTCAGTCTAACCATAGCCTCTAATCCAGTGGTTCTCAACCTTTCTAATGACACGACCCTTTAATACAGTTCCTCATGTTGTGGTGACCCCCAACCATAAAATTATTTTCATTGCTATTTCATAACTGTAATTTTGCTACTGTTATGAATCGTAATGTAAATATCTATGTTTTCCAATGGTCTTAGGTGACCCTGCTAGCGGTTCTCAACCTGTGGGTCGCATAAAATAATTTTATGGTTGGGGGTCACCACAACATGAGAAACTGTATTAAAGGGTCGCGGCATTAGAAAGGTTGAGGACCACTGCTCTAATCAAACCAGTTCTTTAACAAAACTATTAGAAAAGTATTACTGCTCCTTTCCCCTGTTTTGCTACATATTGACAACTACTCATTAGAAGGTTCTTGCTTATTCTGTATGTGATGACAGAAAGGAGAATCAAAGGGAAATTGAGGAATCTGTAATTCCCACTGGGATTCAACATAAAGGTTGCAATAACTCATCTGTTAGTTCACCAGTTAGTTAATATGGCTGTTCATTTCTCCCATCATTTGCTATTCAAACATGGTGTGTGTGTGTGTGTGTGTGTGTGTGTGTGTGTGTGTGTGTGTGACTGTGAAAGTGAGGAGAGAAAAATATACTGGTGGTAATGGTATGTCCCAAGCCATTAAAGCGACAAAATTCTCACTCATTTATGAATAGTTTGACTTAACTCCAGGAACCTTAGTGATTCTCCTCACACAAAATGGACAAATGCACTGATGAGAGTTAATGCTTATTCCACCCCCCAGAGCATATGTCCCTCTTTATATCTAATTCTTTATCAATTTGTGCTTTACAGGTGCTTTGGAAATGTTCTTGATTTCCTTTTGCAAATGTTTTATTATTCCAACTAGATGATATGCTCCTCCAACTTATAGTTTATATCTGTTCTGCCTCTAATGCTCCCTCTGTGTTGCTTAGCAACACTTTATCTCTTGCTCCACCATGCCCCCAACCTCCCTGCTATGGTCAGAGTACCTAGAACATGGGAAAACTGAATAAATATTCATCACATGAACAAAAGTGGAAAATAGAATACAGTGGAAAAACACTGGGTGAGGAGTGAGAAGATGTCAGTTAAGTCTTGCTTTTTTCTGTCTGGATGCTGCAGCATTTCCACATTGCCCTATTTATGACCTGATGGGTAAATTAGTAAATGAGTGGATGAATGTCACAATTTAGAATTCTAGTTGTGACAGATCACATAGTCTTTCGGAAACCTGATTGCTTCATTTGTATAACAAGAGTGTTGTAAATAAACAAAACCATTATCTCAGAGAGATATCTGTACTCCCCTGTTCATCACAACAGACAAGGTAGGAAACGACCTAAGTGTTCATCAACAGATGAATGAATAAAGAAAATGTGGTGTATATTCACGGTGAAATATTATCCAGTCTTAAAAAAGAAGGAAATCTTGCCATTTGCAACAACATGGATAACTTGGAAGTCATTATGCTAAGTGAAACAAGCCAGACAGAAAGACAAATATGACATTATTAGAGGTCCAGTGCATGAAATTCGTGCATGGGGTGGGGGGTATCCCTCAGCCCAGCCTGCACCCTCTCCAATCTGGGACCACTGGAGGGATGTCCGACTGCCCATTTAAGCCCAATCCTAAACGGGCAGTCAGACATTCCTCTCACAATCCAGGACTGCTGGCTCCCAACTGCTCACCTGCCTGCCTTCCAGATTGCCCCTAACCACTTCTTTCTGCCTGCCAGCCTGATCACCCCCTAACCACTCCCCTGCCAACCTGATTGATGCCTAACTGCTCCCCGGTCAGCCTGATTGCCCCCAACTGCCCTCCCCTGCAGGCCTGGTCCCCCACAACTGCCCTTCCCTACAGGCCTAGTCCCCCCAACTGCTCTCCCCTGCAGGCCTGGGTACCCCCCAACTGACCTCCCCTGCAGGCTTGATCGCCCCCAACTGCCCTCCCTTGCAGGCCTGGTCCCTCCCTACTGCCCTCTCCTGCTGGCCTGATCGTCCACAATTGCCCTCCCTTGCAGGCCTGGACCTTCCCAACTGCCCTTCCCTGCTGGCCATCTTGTGGTGGCCATCTGGTGTCTACATGGGAGCAGCCATCTTTGACCACATAGGGGCAGCCATTTTATATGTTGGAGTGATGGTCAATTTGCATATTACTCTTATATTAGATAGGATAGAGACCTGGTGCACGGGTGGGGGCCAGCTGTTTTGCCCTGAAGGATGTCCCGGATCAGCGTGGGGGTTCCCTTGTGGCATAGGGCGGCCTTGGTGAAGGGCCTGTGGTGGTTTGCAGTCTGGCCACGCCCCCCGGTGACCCAAGCGGAGGCCCTGGTATCTAGGATTTATTTATCTTCTATAATTGACTTTGTAGCCTTGAGTGGAGGCCAGGGCCGGGCAGGAAGCTTGGCTTCCTCCATTGCCCGGGAAACCCAAGCCTCCTGCTCACTCCGTGGCTGCAGCCATCTTGGTTGGGTTAATTTGCATACTCACTCCTGATTGGCTGGTGGGCTTGGCTTGTGGGCATAGCAGAGGTACGGTC
Organism: Ia io; assembly: GCA_025583905.1. Classification (NCBI taxonomy): domain Eukaryota; kingdom Metazoa; phylum Chordata; class Mammalia; order Chiroptera; family Vespertilionidae; genus Ia; species Ia io. The sequence goes on from JAJQQW010000007.1 coordinate 25,038,803, forward strand.
AATTTGCATCTTTCTCTTTTATTAGTGTAGATATCACTTATATGTAGAATCTTAAAAAAAAGAAAAGATAAAGTTGGTTGTTCTCAGAGAATTGGAGATCTTGCTCCAAGGCATATGTCATCAGTTTGGTTCAGTTAAACATTTATAAAAATTCAAAATAAATAAATAATAGCTCACAGAAACCGAGTAGAAATAAAAAAGTAGTTGTCAGGCACTAGGGATGGGAAAATATGTAGAAGTTCGTAAAACAATATAAGCTTTCAATTATAAAATGAACAAAGTCTAAGTATTTAATGTATAACTAGGTAACAAGAAAATGATTAAGACAGTCATATTATATTATACTAGAAGCCCGGTGCATGAAATTCGTGCACGGAGGGGGGTTGTCCCTCAGCCCAGCCTATACCCTCTCCAATCTGGGACTCCTGGAGGGATGTCCGACTTGCCCGTTAAATGGGCAGTCGGACATCCCTCTCACAATCCAGGACTGCTGGCTCCCAACTGCTCACCTGCCTGCCTTCCTGATTGCCACTAACCGCTTCTGCCTGCCAGCCTGATCACCCCCTAACCACTCCGTTGCCAGCCTGGTTGATGCTTAACTGCTCACCTGCCAGCCTGTTTGCCCCCAACTTCACTCCTCTGCCGGCCTGGTCACCCCTAACTGCCCTCTCCTGCGGGGTTGATCACCTCCAACTGCCCTCCCTTGCAAGCCTGGTCCCTCACAACTGCCCTCCCTTGCAGGCAGGGTGCCTCACAACTGCCCTCTCCTGCTGGCCATCTTGTGGTGGCCATCTTGTGTCCACATGGGGGCAGGATCTTTGACCACATGGGGGCAGCCATGTTGTGTGTTGGATTGATGGTCAATCTGCATATTACTCTTTTATTAGATAGGATAGAGGCCTGGTGCACGGGTGGGGGCCAGCTGGTTTGCCCTGAAGGGTGTCCCGGATCAGGGTGGGGTTCCCTTGGGGCGTGGGGTGGCCTGAGTGAGGGGCCTGTGGTGGTTTGCAGGCAGTCCACGCCCCCTGGCAACCCAAGCAGAGGCCCTGGTATCTGGAATTTATTTTCCTTCTACAATTGAAACTTTGTAGCCTGGAGCGGAGCCAAGCCTGCTGCTCCCTCCGGGGCGGCAGCCATTTCTGTGGCAGTTAATTCACCTTCTACAATTGAAACTTTGCAACCTTAAGCGGGTGAGCCCGGCCAGGGTGTGCGGAAAGCTTTGCTTCCCCTGTTGCCGCCGGAAACCCTGGCTTGCTCTCTCAAGCTCCGTTCTGCCCCCATTTCTGATTGAATTTGTTTACCTTCTATAATTGAAACTTTGTAGCTTGAGTGGAGGCTTAGGCCTGCAACAGCTATCGGAAAGCTTGGCTTGCTCTGTTACCTGGGAAACCTTGCTCTCTGTGGCTATAGCCATCTTGGCTGGGGTTAATTTGCATACTCGCCCTGATTGGCTGGTGGGTGTGGCTTGGCTGGTGGGCTTATGTAGCGGAGTGATGGTTAATTTGCACATTACCATTTTATTAGAGAGGATTATATTATATTGTGATATAATATATTATATTATATTACAATATAATACTATATTGTATAATTTATATTTGCTAAGAGAGTAGAACTTTAATGTTTTCATTCTCCCCCCAAGAAAATAAATATATGAGGTGATGGATGTGTTAAATAACTCAATAGGGGGATGTTTTTACAATGCATACATATATAAAATCATCACATTGTATACTTTAAATATGTTACAATTTTATTTCTCAATTATAAATCAATTAACAAAACAGAAAAATTAAAAGAAATTAGGTACTTTTATTGTATCAGGAATTTAAAATAGATATAGAGTTTCAAATATACAGACAATGATTATAATTAGCATTATAATCATTATCAGATAGTCATTATAATTAACTTCATTTTATATGGGAAGAAAAGTGAAATTCACCGAAACTATGTGACTGGCCCCAGGTCGCAGAGAAAGGAAGTGGCAGAACTAATTTTCCATCTCAGGTCTGTCTGTCTCCAAAGTCAATGCTCTGGCCCCTCTGTCACACTACTTCTTTATGCTTCTAGTTCTTTATCTCTGTAGGAATTCCACGTACCCATCTGCACTTGATTTCGGCAAAGAAAGCCTTAAATCTTATTCACTTGCAATATTTTTCAAGTGCCTTTAAAGAAAGCATGCCATTTGGAGGAGGTAGGGGTCATTTCCTATAAATAACAGAACAAAATAATAGTTGTGTTACAGAGAACACAAGTATCTCAGTTAAAAAAATTACATTCCTTCTCAATGTTTATTCATGGTGGACACTTTAAGGGTTCTTGCTGAAAGGCATTTAAAACTCTTCACAGTTATACACCGTGATTCAAGAAATGCAAATATGAAGAAGAATATAGGGAGCAACTTGCGGGAGGGGGTAGCTATCTGAATCTGTGCCAGTAACCTGCATTCTGACACACACTTTTGCTAGCTGATAATTAACTCCATTCTTATCTGCTATGTCTGTCCTGCCTTGCAGAACCTGTTTCTCGGAATACTCCCATTTTACAGAGGCCATAAACCATGAACCATATACAACCCCCAGAGGGGGTTGGCAGCTCTGGCACCAGACAGGTCAAGCCTCTGAGTGTAATCTCACTTCCCCCATCCCAACTCATGGGGGGCTGCAAAGCCTGAAAAAAGTCCAGAAGCCTGATCCATATTTGGGGGACAAAGAAACTAAGGGTATAAAAGGAAAGCTTCATCCATATTCATCACTCAAGCTTTGGAAACCGACTTCCCTGAATCACTCTACTAGTACATCTACAAATGAAGGGTTTTTCCTGACTGAATCTTCTGAGTACCCGTGGTGTGTTTTCTGGTCGCCTGTTAAATTCTGCAACATAATTTGGTTCCTTGACCATGAAACAGGCAGCCAAGTTGCCCCTTTGAGGCCTTGCTGCTCAAGAGCAGGCGGGTGGGCCCACTAGACCAAGCCACCACAAAGAAGGGAAAGGCACCACCAGCAGTTGACTGGGTCCCAGTCTTTTCTGGGCTCAGACAGATTGGGCCACCCCCCTTGTTCTCCAGTGGACTCCAAGGAAGACAGGAAAGCCTTTCTGGGACCAAACATCTAATCAATAAGTTTCCCCAGGGACCCAGTTCTAGTTCAGGCCTGTCTTTAGGGGCAGAAGAGGTGGCTGATCACTGCTTAGGCAAAATATTTGCCTCAGTTCAGGGACTTTCTGTGGGTGGAAGTCAAAACTCGGACTGACTGGTGTGTGAATGTGAGTGTGACAGTCTGCGTGAAGCGAAATTTACCTTGTGTTGTCCTGTGTCTCTGTTATCTCGGAGGGATTACATGGTTTAACTGTAAACATGGGAAGTAGTTCCCCTAAACCCGCTGTCTTAGAATGTATGCTAAAGAATTTTAAGAAGGGCCCAGACCGCTGCCTGCAATGCAGATGACTCTCCATGAAATCAGGGACCCCAATTTGTGGCCAAAGATGGGAAATAGAAATTCCAGGCCTGGGAGATACATTCTCCCAAAATAGTCCATTGGGGAGAATGCTGAGATTCTGGAGAGGTGCAGTTCCCAAACCAGGGAAAGAAGACATTGCTCTGTGGTCTAAACTTTTAGTGTGTTGCGTGCGCCTGTATGAGAGTGTTTTTTGATGTTTTATGTCTCTTTGTTCTTTAATTTGTTTAAAGATGGGGCAAGTCCCACTTTGGGGGAGCCCAGTTGTGTGTGGTAAGGCTGAATATGTGACAGAGATTGCAGGATATCCCAGCAGCTGCCAAGAATCCTTATTCTTGGGTACTCTTCCTGCTCTCCCTCTCAGGGTGTTAGCCACCAGAAACTCTTAGCTATTGAGATTTTCGTCTATATGTCTATAATGTAATTTTGGCTTTCTGTCTTTAGGGACTTTAGTTTGCTCTTTCCTGGTTTATGAATATAGGGAACCCTCTGTGTAGGCTTTGTGCCACTAAGAACCAAAAGTCATTTTGCTATGCTGGGTTAAAATTTTAAGATTCTGAGACTAATTTGGACGTGTAAAATTTGTGAAGGTTGCACATATGTTAACCCAGGGAAGTTTAAACAAAGGCCAGACCAATAGCTAATTTCAAGCTTGCCTATAATTAAAAAACCATTAGCTCCGCCACCTGAGGCAAAGCAGGAGGGGGAAAGAAAAAAGGCAGCTCTAAAAATGGCTTTTTAGATTTCAAAGCAGCAGAATGAGAGGCGGCACTTGCCACACCCACACAGGTGTTCTGGAAGGGGCAGGGTGGAGAAATTTGCAGAGCCCCGCCCTGAAGTACACCTGTTAAAAGGGATGAGGTGGTTTGCGCCTGCCTGTGACATCACAAACCTGCGCAGGCTGGCGAAGTGGAACTGAGGCTGGCTATGGGGCGGTCACAGTTTTGCCACTTTTGCGCCCTTGGGGGCAAGGCAGAAAGGGAAGGTGTGGGCAGTAGGCATGTCCTCCCAGCGTTTTCTCTATAACCTTCAACGTATATTCTGTACTTCTGTGGCATTACTAGAAAATAACAATTTATTATCCAGATTTAAAAAGATTAATTCTGTGGTCAAGACCAAATCTTTAATGTTAAAACTGGTTTAAGCTTTGATAATCTTTAAATTGGGTATTTAACTGAGAGACAACTTTGTGACATCTCAAGGGCCCTGAGGTGACACAAAAATCTACTCTCTCTCCCTAAAAAGAAATATTTTTGAACTAAATTAGACCAATGCAATATATTTGAAATTACATAAGGAAGTAAGCTATGCAGGCTGGGTTGGGCAACAAGGTTAACGCTTCCATGATAATGGGAAGTTCTTGAATGAGGATAGATTGCATTCCAAGGGTGACCCCCAGGTCCCAGGGGCATACGAACCCCAGCCAGATTAGTATGTCCTTTCTTTGAACAGAAAGGGCAATCATGGTTAACAGCATAATTAATATTTCCCATAACTATAACTGGTCCCCAATGTTCTGTTTTTCCCCATAACACAGATCTATAGAAGTACCTCTAGCTGTGAAGCAGGGACACTCCTGTTTTTAAAAAGCAAAATAAAATAAAATGGTACTTTCACATTGAGTTATCCCTGTTACAAAATTGGTCAAGAAAATGCTTTAGGTAATGATTGGCTTTAAAATCTCAAAGTTGTTAAGACATAATAAATAGATGTAACTAAAATGAAGGATTTGTGATAAAGCTTTTCAGTAATAATTATAAATATGTTAATAATAAAAGTCCAGTCATTCAAGGGGAGATTGACTATGCTCTCTGTTGGAGGAAGGGGCCAGTCATCCTTCTCCCTGTAAAAGTAAAGAAGCCTAAAAGAGAACAAGGACAGACAGAGAAATGAGATCCCTTGTCCTGCCGTCCTCTCCCTATGTGACCAGGAGACAATCTGAGGGAACAGCCAAGATGGCGATTTACAATCCAAGCCTCCCCCTCAAGAGTAGAGCTGTCCTGATCAGGCCCTGGCCCTGAGGCCTGTGTGAAAAATTGTGTTTCGATAAGAAATTATTAGAACTAAAATGTTTTCTTTTCCCTTCCACCAGACCACTTGTTGCAATTCTTGCTGTTCGACTTGCTCAATAATACTAAATTTTATAATACAGTTTGTCTCTCACAGGTCACAAGCCCACCTCCTTCTGTGCCCAGGCCTCATCATCCCTCTAACAGAGAGCAAGGATCGGATCCACTTGCCCTAAAAGAATTCAGAGCTAAGATCCTTGAGGAGATGTGTTAGGTAGTTAGACAGACATAAGCAGAGCAAGGACGATGGGCTAACTGGAGGAGAAACAGATGGGACCCTGAGATGTGCTTCTCACCATTTCAACTGCTCGGATGCTGGAAATGAAGAAACCTGTATAGACTCCCTCTGCCTTCCTCTGAGAAAGCCAACTAGTTTTAGAACAGCTAATAGAGATAGAATCAGTAAGCCCTGAAGCCCCAGATGTTACTCCAGACCAGACCTCTGGACTGCCATTACAACCCCTTGGGTGATGAAGATGAAAAAGACTTGAGCTGCTGAATACCCTACTCCCTAGCTTTGATCTTCTATTGAATCCCCAAGGCTGAAAATCAGCTTGAGGATAAGAGTGGGAAATGAAGAGGAATATAGGGGGCAACGGGGGGCAGGGGGAGGGTTAGCTATCTGAATCTGTGCCAGTAACCTGCATTCTGACACATACTCTTGCTAGCTGATAATTAACTCCATTCTTATCTGTGATGCCTGTCCTGCCCTGCAGAACCTGTTTCCTGGAATACTCCCATTTTACAGAGGCCATAAACCATGAACCATATACAACCCCCAGAGGGGGTTGGCAGCACTGGCACCAGGGGTCAAGCCTCTGAGTGTAATCTCACTTCCTCCATCCCAACTCTTGAGGGGGCTGCAAAGCCCACGAAAAGTGTGGAAGCCTGATCCATATTTGGGGGACAAAGAAACTAAGGGTATAAAAGGAAAGCTTCATCCATATTCATCACTCAAGCTTTGGAAACTGACACCCCTGAGTCACTGTACTAGTACATCTGCAAATAAAGGATTTTTCCTTACTGAATCTTCTGAGTACCTGCGGTGTGTTTTCCCATTGCCTGGTAAGTTCTGCAACAAATAGAGCCTTTTCTCTTTCTCTCACTGATTTTGCTAGAAGTTTAATTACTCTAATAGACTGACATATGTCTGGATTTACAAGTAATCTCTTAAGAGTGTCCTGCATCCATGTTGCTATTCCTTGAAGCTAACCATTTCTGTCTGCTAAAACAGCACAGTTCAGCAGCTTTATGTATTTTAGGGCTTATTTCAACCTATAAACCAAAGGTTAGTGACAAGAAGGTAACTCACACTGTATATTCCTTAATTTTTTCTGCCTGCACCCAACAAAATGAGGCTTTAAAAACTGGTGGCACCCTAGCCGGTTTGGCTCAGTGGATAGAGCATCAGTCTGTGGACCAAAGGATCCCGAGTTTGATTCTGGTCAAGGACACGTACCTTCATTGCAGGCTCCTCCCCAGCCCGAGCCCTTTCAGAGCTCGTTCAGGAGGCAACCAATCGATGTGTTTCTCTCACATCGATGTTTCTGTCTTTCCCTCTCTCTTCTACTCTCCCTAAAAATCAATGGAAAAACAATAAAAATTAATTAATTAATTAGTTAATTAATTAAAACAACTGGTGGCACTTTCTACTTTTAGGAAAATACTCTCTTTGTACCAGATATAACATTAAGATGATTTCATAATCATTTTCTAGGCTCACCAAGTTTACCTGTGTTTTCCTTTCATCAAAATGAGTTTAGTAAGAGAAGAAAATTTATTCCACTTTTTGAAAGAGATAAACTCATGTAAAACTATGACAAAATTTTTTAGGATTTTCTACTAAAATCTAGCTTAAATGACAGTATACAGGTGATTTATCACAGAATTGTACAGCTGAAACCTATATAATCTTATTAACTAATGTCTCCCCAATAAATGTACTTAAAAATAAAAATGTTTAAAAAATAATTAGAATAATATATTATTGAAAACTTGTGACCATTATCAGGAAATGAATCTGAAGTGTAATAGCAGTTAACTAAAACTAAACTATTCCTTGTCCATGCCATTCCATCCTATTTGTCTTACTTCTAGCTTTTGGCAACTAGTTGTTTTTCTTCTACATCCATGCTAGTATCTTTAGATTATTCATATTTGGAGTGATGATCCAAGGACATTGTAAAATCAGAATCATCCAAAAAGCTCAAGTAGATTAAAAAACATAATTCCAACCACAAAGAATCTAATACATTTTAGAAGACCTATTCAATAACAAAGGTAAAAATAAAACATAGTCATAGACCTCATTACTAAATAACCAGAAATCCAACTAAATAGAACAACCCATTTACCAAGAAGTCTGGTTAATCTTATGTTCTAGTGCATTTCTTAGTTGAATTCACAAGGTCAAGAATATCCTGCTGACCCCAAAGTTAATTTTGGGTTGGTTCATTTATAAACAGGTATTACAGAGAATCCAGGCCAAGTGTTCCTGCAGAACGCTGGCAGACTTTAATGGTTGTTCCTCCCACATGGTGGGAGCCAGGAGGGGATGGAGGATGAAAAGAGGCAGAAAGGCCTCCGGGGTCAAATGCTAACTTCTATCGAGGTTCAGTTCACACTGCTGCACTTATTCAACCTGACTTCCTCATAGCAGAGAGCACAATGCCATGAGCCAGATGCAAATATCCCCTTTTGGAGCTGTCAGACATTTTTGGTGGTTCACCAGCCTGACCTTCAAAATAATGTTCATGACATTTATCTCAAGCCTAAAAGTTCCATGCCAGAGAATTTAAATTGTGTAAGCATAGAAATAGCAAGCTTTTACATCAAAGTCCAGATCTTTATTTAATTTAAAAAACAAAACAAAACAAAACAAAAAAACTGTGAAAAAAAAACAATTTGTGCCACCACTAAATTTGTAAATCCTGGGAGGGGAAAAAATAAACAGAAAATATTGCTTTGTTTTCCTTTGTTATTTCGTTAAAGCAAATCATAGCAATTGAAACTTAAAATTGAAGCCAGGGCACTAAATATATTTTTACATATAAATAAATTTTCAAGGAAAATCACATAAGGTTCAGTTTTTCAATATTGACCATTCCACATGAGGCAAATTTTTTTCTCCTGTATATGTTTTCTATTTGTTTTGTGTTCTTAAGAGCATCTGCAAAACTCAGTCATAAAAGAAAAGTATATAGTGGATTTTTTTTTTTTTTTGGTAATACCTCAAATGTTTTTATAGACAAAGCTGTCTGCTGTCTTTCCTTGGTTGAGCCATGAACTCTGAGTTACACTCTAAATTAGGTTATATTTTTTAAAAGTAAGCAATATAATACATTTGCAGAAAAAGCAAAAGAGACAAATCTACCTACACCTCATTAACCAAGCCTAGCCCACCTGCAGATTTCTCCAGCTATTTTCTCCTCCAACTCTAATTTGCCCTCCTCTAATCGTTCATATGCACCAGTCTCCCTAAGCAGCCACAACCTGAGAAAGAAATCTCCTCTTTCTCTCCCTTTGTATCCTCCACAGTGCTCAACTAGTAATACTTCAAAGTACTTGCTGATTTATTGTTTCTTCAAAACCCTAAAGCTACACACACACACACACACACACACACACACACACACACACACACACACACACACACACACATTGTCTTCCAAGGTAGAAGGAGGCTTCTTTGTCATATGACATAGATGGTCCATCTAAAAGGAGATTCGATGGCTGAAAGTGAATCTGAGATGTACTTCTCCAGGCACCAAAACACTGTCACAGTTGAAAACAATGAGGTCCTTTCTGACCCTTGCCTGAACACCTGCTGGCCCACCCTGCTAAGTGGGTCAGCCAAGTAAGGCAATTATGCAGGTGGCTCATGGAAATAAGCCATTTTTAGCTGAAATATCTAAGCAGTTCAAACTAAACTGGGTTGTTACCTGGGTCATTCAGGTGAAAGCAGGTTGTTTTGTCTAAATTTTCTCCTAGTAGGGGGAAGGGTGTACGCCAACTGAACAAAAAGTTCAGCCCGAAGTTCTCCCCAAACCCTGGAATTGTTGCTTGTAGCATGGCAAGAGGGCTTCCTGAGCTGCTGAGAAGGGAAAAAAACTAGCATTTTCGTTACCTCATATTCAACTGCATGCATACACAGATGTAGTTTTAATTTGAAATCAGGAGCTTTTGATTTAAAGAAATTACCTTTTACCATCATTGAATGGTAGGAAGAGGAGCACTGGATTATAGAGATCCTGACTATTCAAGACTAAGAGGTATTTCACAGACATCAGTTTATTTTAATGGTAGATCCTGACACTAAAACCATCATGATGTTCCTGGTCCTTATAGAAATAACTTTTAAGATCTTCATGTTGTTCATGTTGAATACAGTACTGTTTCCCGGCTGTGATGCGCACGAGTCCTTTATACACTCTGGCAAAGGGATGATTGATGACTGCCACTGGGAGAGATGGTCTTTGCACAGAGCTTCCCCATCTTTTGTCTGCCTAAGAGCATTGTTGAAAAGCTGCTTCCAGCTCTTTCCCACCAGGGACATGAACCATTTTGCTTTGTTGGCTCTCTGCAGCAGCATTACTTAAATTTGTGTCTCAATAAGATGTTCTATGTTTTATTTGCATATTCTGCTCACTATAACTTTAAAACCAAAGGCCCTGCCAAAGAAAGTAGTGTAAGCCATTATGTGAGTATGTGTGTGTGTGTGTGTGTTTTGTTGTTGTTTTCAGACCACAGAAAACTCGGCTTTAAAGGAAGGGGCAGAGAGTGATGAAATAGCATAGAGTAAAATAGATAAGAAGCTCATGGAGTAAGATCACTCATGCAACCTCCAGGAACATTTCTTGGCCATATATTAGTTCACCTATAATCCCCTTGATAGTTAGCAGTTCACCATATAAACTTTGGAGTCAGACTAGAAGAACATAGAATTCTGGTTCTTCCATTTACTAATGGAATGTCTTTAGAAATATTGCTTTAATCTTTCTAAGCCTCAGTTTCCTTATCTCCAATATTAATACAGCCTTACACAGTTGTTGGGAAGATTAAATCAGATAATGTCCATAAAGTATTTAACATAGAGATAGTAACAAAGTAAGCTATTTGATCACTATTATAATTATTTTCTTTATAGTGCTTAGGGATCGTCCAGTCTATTGCTCCTCATGAGTAACATTTCTTTTCTGGGCCATCACAAAGTAAAATAGATTAATAACTTACCCCTCTCATTTGCAACCCAAATTAGGTTCATGGCATGATTGATATTTTCTAATACACTTAACCAGTGGTAATATTAAGAACACCAGGAATGAAATATCTCCAACCTATGAGCTGGTCTTCATCCTTTTGGTATTTTTGATCCTTAAGTACAATCTTAGCCATTTATGGATGTGTATAACTAGACTTGGAAGGACTATAAGATTAAGGAAACAGTCATCTTCAAAGAGAAAAACAAGTTGTATTAGACATTAAATTCATGAGTTGGGGTTCCAAGAATTTGATTTCAGTTTTTCAGGATGAGATGGAAGAAGAGAGGACATTCTAGTTGGTGACAGCTGGGAAGAAAGGAGAATTCTTGTTGCCACTCGACATAAGAGCGAGATTTCTTAAAACATGAATGAGTTATGTGGTTACCTAAAAAGCATCAGTGTACCTAACATGCAAGAGAATATTTACAACAAAACTGTCCTAAAAAATTGGAACTTTGGGGTTACTACTAGCTGAGACAACATATCTTTGAGAGACCTTCATGTAGATTAGAGTTTGGACTGCCTGTGTTTAATCTCATACGAAACTCCTTTCTGTGGGACCTCCCTGTCCAATGGTGAGCCCCTGTCTGTATTGCACTAAACAAGTTGTTCAAGTGGCATTATCAGCCTTTTCAAATTTCACTTCTCCTTTAGAACTGCATAACATTTGTGACGCGTGTTTTTTTTGGTTCTTGCAGGTATTTGCAGACATGTTTTAATATTCACCTCAGTTTTATCATGGCTACATGTCACGTTTTTAATTAAAAATTCCTCTGGTTTCATTTCTGGTATTTGGTATTTGGTCACTGATAAGAGATCTGCCACTTCTAAACCCAATATGACAGATAACTAAATTCAGCAGAAAATTTGCTATTTATAAATCTGTATCCATCACAATGACTTCAAGCTATGAAGAATGTGGTCCATCAATTATATACAAATTATCTTCTTTACTATCTGCAAAATAAAATGGAATAAAAATTAAATTGGAAAATGTGTCTTCAGTAGAAAAAGATACCTGCAGGAAAATTACGTCCATAATCAACAACAGTATGCTTTATTAAATTCTACTAAGTTCACTGTTTAGCATGTCTCCCCTCTGCTTAATGCCTCTCAAAGAACCCTCTTTCCTGTCTGTCAAGTCCATGAAGCTGCATATGATTTAGCCATCCCTATCTCCCTATCTCTCTACACTTACCTTGTGCTACTCTCCTCCCTGTTTTCCTGTCTCTAGCCACACAAGCCTTCAGTTAGTCTTCAAAAGAACTAAAGCATATTCTTTCCCGCCCCAGCCTCTTTGCGTGTGCAGACATCTTTACTTGGGTGTTCTTATTTCTCATCCTGCTCCTCCCCCACTCTTCCTTCCCGCCCTATTGCACATGCTCCGTCCACTATATACTTATCATTGATAGTACATATTCATAATCATAATTAATTCATTATTGGAATGTTATTTTTCTCCCTGCTGGACTCAGATTTCCATGAGAATAGGTACTTTATCTATCTTTCTTATTTATAGCTCTATTCTCTTATTCATAGCTCTATCTTCTAACAAGAAAGAACACACTAGGTGTTCACTAAATATTTACTAGTAGATTTGCTGATGGAATAAACACTACAGATTTTAGTGAAACTTATTGAGCCATCATATACAGCTTCTACCTTGCTTAACTGATAATACTATAGTTCTGAGAAGCTGGCACTCTGGTAGGGACTCAGTAGTTATTGTCAATAGCCACTTTTTAAGTCCCAAAGGAAATGATTACTGCAACGGTTTCTAGTGGGAAGAATGGCTTTGCCCATGTTTGCCTGAGATTAAATACCTAGTCTTCTCATTAAATTCGTTACCTTTCTCTTAGTTTCAAATAGAATTCCTTTCTCTCCACCTAAGCAAATTTGTGGAAGATTAAATATTTCTTTTGGAAGTTGAATGTTATATCTCTTTTATCTTTAAAAAAATCCAACAACTAAAAACTGGTTCATTATTAAATTCTTATCCATTTTCTTTCTTTCATTCTTTTTAAATAGTTATGATGTCATAAATATAACTCTGATGTCCCACCAAAGTGAACTGACCAAGAACTGAAACTACACTGCAATTGTCCAAATTATAGTGAACATAAGATAAAAGGTTTGTATCTCCTGTTCTCTATTTTCAGGAGACATAAATAACTCAGAACAAGCAGAGCTACCCACTGCAAGCAGCGCTATTTATTCTGGAAGTTTGAATAGAGGGAGAACAGTCATGCCGTCTCAATAACATTAGGGAAAGTAGCATAAATTATCATCTTAGCAATCCAAGTTGACCTGGAGCATCATGACCAGCCAAGCCTCCTTTAATGTTTTGCATTCCCCGCCAAAATGTCTACCACACAATTCTGCTCTTATTTACTGCCCATCTGTGGTTAGCAATAAAGTAGAGAGGTGAACCACCTATTTCTGTGTTTGTGAGATTTTTAATAATTCATACCATAATCAGATAATTCTCAAATTGGCCTGTCCTGAGATTTAAGAGATAGGATCATTCAAATAAAGAAAATGGAAAAGCTATTTTGAGTCCCCAGAGAGAGATATGTTGATACTGGTTTCCTTGGAGCTGTCCTGTGATCAAATTGAGTCAATGGCACAAGTGTCCTCCTAGCCTTGGAGAAGGTTAACTTTGGGAACAGCAGAGTTTACAAAGGATCAGTTGCCAATATGTGAACTTGAGCTTGGCTCCACATCTCTTGTGAAAGTAAAGAATGGAAAGTCTTGTCACAATGGAGATTCAGTTAAGCTTGATTCAAATATTTAGTCTATGACTCCCTGTGATTAAGTGGGGTTGAAGTACAGTGATTTGATTAACATTTTCTCTCTTGCCCCTAGACTCAGTTCTCTTCCTCTCCCTAACACACACACACACCCTTCAAACTTTAACATCTCCTTCCTTTGCATTCATCTTTAACCCCACCTCATGCCCCAAACTCTAGTTAGATTCTCCTTCTCTGTGCTCCCTTTGACAAATAACTTACAGTTTATGTTGAATTTTCTGTTTGTCTTTTACCTTAACAAGACCCATAAATTGCTTGGTGGCAGGAATCTTATTTTATTCTTTCTTATGTCCCCAGCATCCAGTTCTGTTCCTGGTCAATAATAATTTGATAAAAGAATGAATTAAGGAATTGTAATAAAAGATTCCCTGTAGGCTCACAAAATACCCAACAAGATAGCATTCTTAAAACATGGAATATATATCCTCTTACTGATATCCTGAAGTCTGCAGCCAAAAGAGTAGCAGCTCTGAGATTCCCAGGACAGCACTCAGAGACAGCACAATGCCTGTGGAACACTACAACTGGCTACAAGAAATGGTGGCTTTAAAATTCAGAAAATAATGTTTTATCCAGATACTGCCTTCATGTCAATTTAACTTTCTGTGGATTCTATCACTTCCCTCTCACCCTCTTATGAGAAATATTGCTCCCTGTATCCCCTCAACCTCTCATATCAAAAAGGTTCTCCTTCCCACAGCTGTTTCCATGCCTTGCTCCATCATCTTTATTGCTTCCTCAAAACCTTCTATCCATTGAGATTGCTCTCTTCCTCACCCCATTCATCACTGATCAATATCCAGGGCATCTTTCTGTAGTCTTTGAGGATACTGAAACTTATAGTTTTTCCCTTCCTGTAGTCTCCACCCATCATCTTAGGCAACTTTACTATGCACACTAAAAAATCATTATGTCTCTAATTCCTTGAGCTCTTCTGATTCAGTGTCTTGCACCAGACTTGACTCTTCAGTTTACTTGTCCCCTCCTGGCTGTTTTTACCCTGTATGATGCTGCTGATTAGAAAAGGGGGAAGACAGGTAGAGACAAGGGTTAGACTTAGGCTAGGAACACTGGGAGAAAGAGAAATTGACTGTGACCCAGGTAACAAAGAGAAACTGGTAACTCGTCTTGGACAAGAAAGAACAAGGAAGTAAGGATGGGTCAAGTGCAATGAAGGGAAGGAGGTACAATCAGCCTGACTGGTTACAATCAAGAAAAAATGTTAATATAGAAGTAGCCACAGTCTTTAGCACTCTCTTAGCTACCTAAAACGACCCTGTAGTTACTGGCTGAGCATCTCTTCACAATTCGCCTTCTCACCCTCATCTCCACCTTTGGGAACAAGCCTGACTCTGCCAAATCTACTCTTAGACTTATGTGAAGGAATGGTCTCTAAAGCCAAGCCAAGTGAAGAGAACAAGACATTCAATTCAATCAAGAGCTGGGGAAAAGTAATAGGAGGAATATGAACAGGACAGCTTCTTTGAGGGCTGAATGACAGAGGGAAGGAGTAGTCATTGGAAATGGGAGCCTCCAGCAGAGTATAAGAGAACTACAAAATAAAGAAAAGATAATTAAAAAATTGGATCCCATTTGTACCTTCCAAGGAATACAAATTCAATTCCTCATTGTGTGTGTGTATGTGTATCTGAGCTTTACTCTGGGCTTGACTCACATTGGTCACAGCTTAATCTGAATTACATTGCAATTCAAAATTTGGAGGGTTAGTATCAGACAGTGGACCAACTGGAGAGAGAACATTTGGGATGTGGAATATTCTGTGTAGTGCTAGTGGCCAGCCCTGAGTGAGCAGAGTTGTGGAGGCACAGAACCAATTGGGCAGCCTCCTACTACTGCTAGTTTGAAGAATGCCGCCCCTAACCTGAACCAACCCAACCATCTGTTTCTGTGGGCTTTCTCCCAAGCTACCAAATGCAGTTGGAGAAAATTGGCTTTAAAGCAAATTTATCATTTTCAAGATGAGCTGGACTATTACTGCGGCTCAGCAATTCTTTTACATACCCATGATTGGCTTTCTTTCCCATACCCAATAGCTGCTATGCCAATAGTTTATCCCTTTTCAGGGCTTCATTCCACTCTCTCCATTCTTGCATGCATTCAGCGGCCATTTATTGAGTACTTGCTATGTTCCAAGCACCTTTACAGGGGTTTATGGAAGATAATAGTTACAATTTCTTTGAAGCTTCTCTCATTAAAAAGGTTGATCTATTTTTCTTCCCCCAGAATCTGACCTGGCTATCTGATTTGCTTTGGCCAGAAATAATGTTGCACTACTTTTAAACAAGATCTCAAAGGTCCCTGCAGTTCCTCTCACCCTTCTGAACCCTGACATTACCATGCTCTAAAAGCCCCAATCTAGTCTTTTTAAGGATGAAAGACAAAAAGGATAGAGACACTTAGTTAGCTCAGCCATCACAGCTGCACCAACCCACCAACCGACTGAGATACCTGAGGGAGCCTCTCTGGTCTTTCTTCATTTCCCTCTATCACTACTTGAAAATCAGCCAGTTCTCACTTGATCTCATCTCTTTCATGTAAAACTTAGGGAAGCTAATAGTAGCCAAAGCAAACTCTCTCTTGACCCTTTTCAACAGCTTCCTTTAGCAACAAAATCAAGGTCCTTCAAAGTCTGGCTGCAACATGCTTTTTGTTTCAATCTACTCCACTTGTTATCATATTCATCAGGCCTATCTATGGTCCAAGCCTCTGGACCACTCACCATTTCCCAGACATGGCATGCACGTTCACACCATGCCATTTCCTTGGGTCATCATTGTTGGTAGTAACTCTAAATATATCTTCAAGGATATAAAGTATATTTTTGTGTGAAGTTGTCCACAACTTTATCCCATGCAGTAACTTCAGTCAAAATCGGTTTCTTCTTCTTATGTTGTCCCAGAACAATTTGGTTTGTGTTATTGTTGTTAATCCTCACCCAAGGATATATTTTCCATTGATTTTTAGATTTTTAGAGAGAGTGGAAGGGAGGGAGGGAGAGAGAGAGAAAGAGAGAGAGAGAGAGAGAGAGAGAGAGAGAGAGAGAGAGAGAGTAAGAGAGAAACATCTATGTGAGACATATCGATTGGTTGCCTCCTGCATGTGCCCCAACCAGGGCTGGGGATCCTGGGATCCAACCTACAACCTAAGTATATGCCCTTTACCAGGAATCAAACCCTAGACCTTTTGGTGTGTGGGCCAATGCTTTAACCACTGAGAAACATCAGCCAGAGTGAGAACAATTTGTTTCTAATCCTAGTCAAATATACTTTTTTTGAATTGTAGTTTATATATTTCTTTCTGTCCCCCAGTATGCCTCTTAACTATTAGTTACTAAAGAATGGGGATTTAGAGTTATAGCTCTTTTTGTCCTTGGGGTGTGATCAGAAACATAGTGGCAGCTCAATTAATGTTTTTTTTAAGTTAAATATATTCATGCAAAGCTAAAAGTATTCTTGTGAATTAAATAATTCTGTCCACCAATCTACCCTGATATTTAACTCAGCCAAAATGACCAAGCCAGCCATGAGACAATCAGATAATTTTATGCTGAGAGAACCATTCTAATTTTTTCAGAGCATTAAAAGAAAGTCTTAACAATACACAGATGGCCTAAAAGAGCTAACACACCCTATCTCCAAAATGGAGGCACTTCATTTTCCTCTTGCCACCAAGACAAGACTCATTATCTAATTTTATGCATCTCTCTTAAAGTTATTTATAAATATATACCATTACTTAAAAGGACAATTTGTGGTAGCTGTTTAGAACTACCTCATTTAAATGCATTAAATTCTGAAAATGTAATACATTTTCAATGCATGGAATCATTGAAAAATGTAGAGAAGCATAGAAAAATGAATCTTTGGAAGATGCTAGTTTTCATTGTTTTGTATTCCTGCTCAAAGTATAAAGCTCTTAAAAAACATATAATTTTATTTTGTGAAGGTTAAAAATATGCATGTAAAATATTCTATTATGTATCTTTTAGTTTCTAGTTATATTTATTTTGATAATATCTCAAATTGTAAGCATTTCACACATGCTTTCTGATTGTGTTTTTATGTATTTTTCTTAGAACTGTAGCTTGTTAGAGCTAGAAGGAACCTAAAGATCATTTAGTCCAATTCTTCATTTTACTGAAATCCAGAAGGATCAAGTGACTTGCCCAAGTTTAGAGAAGAAAAAAATAGTAAGATTAACGTATTTTCTGAGTTTACTCGAAATGAAGTGCCTTAGTAAACCTTGATAAATACCAAAGAAGTTATAGGGTCTGAGTTCCATTCTCAGCTTAGGTCAATTAAACATTTTTTTCATTTGTAAGAAAATGGGGAGAAAATATAATTTTGATTTACTAAACTGACAGAATTCTACATAAAATACATATCTAACCTAATGCTACCAAAGTCATAGATGACTTCAAAAATTCCTGTTTTTAATAGTGAAACTAGAGATCTATTTTATATTTCAACACAGTTTGCTTACACATACACACACACACACACACACTTCCAGCAGCCGAAGTTAACTGGAAGATAGCTTTTTAACTACCATGCATGTCTAAACCAGTAATAAAAATCTTACTAGGTCTAAATCCCTCTGATAATATCAGTCACTTTTTTCTTGGTGATTTAACTGTTTCCTTCTATTTAATTACTTTGAGGATTAACTGTGAGCAAATGTATTCCAATAATAGACTAATCTACAAAGAGCACGAAGATATCCTTTTGGTCCCAGGGGAACTTGAGCACTTCCGACTGCAACTCTGCATTACAGCTCTCCTGTTTCTATTAGCCCTTAAGCCATGTGTGTCACCTTACTTATTTGGGTGTAAAAAAAATGTTATGGGATGCACTGTTTACATGTTAGCATTTGTACACAATTTCTAGCTGGAATAAAGATGGCTCTTCTTAATCCAGGCCATACAGAAAGCTATTTGTTTCCAAATCAAGTCTTTAATGCTTAAACAAGCAAACAGTGCAGCCAAGACAAAAAACAATTTGCAAAAAGGGAAGGCTTTCCTCCAAACACTCCAGCAGTCACTGGGGAAAGATGCTTTTACAAATCTAATGCTTGAGAGTATTACAATATTACATTAGGATGATCCTATTTTTCTAGTTGGATTTACTTTATTTGCAAATCAGGGTGATTACTAGTATTGGATACTATCAGCAATGTTTTCACTACCAGAAGAAATACTTTTTCTTCTGACTATGTTGAGTGACCTTCATTTGACCTATTGGCCTCATGTGTCTGGGTGTCTTCCAAAGCTATGTTCCATGACAGTGGTTCTCAAAGTTTGTTACACATTAAAATCACCTGGAGAGCTTTTAAAATTCTGGATGCCCAGGTTGCACCCATCAAAATTAAATCAAAATATCTGGTGGGTGGGAACCAAACACCAGTGTTTTCTTAGTGATTCCCCAAGTGATTGCAATGGGCAGCAAACTTTGGAAACCATTGTTCCATGACATTTCTGACTCATGTTGCTTTCCAGTAGATAAATTCTCAGAATAGAGGATAAGGAGGCATTTTCCTTCACTATTGTGACTTCTACACTTGTAAAACCAATAAATCTTAAAGATATATGTATTTGGATATGTTTATTAAAATAGAGGGAGAATGATATTTATATCAAGAGTCATGAAACAATTTATACCCTGAGATATACCTATTTTAATTTATGAATCTATTTCAAAAGTACTGTTTATGAAGCAGTTAACCATATGCTTTGCAATTTAAAAAAAAAAAGAGGAAGAAAAGTTGAAGAGACATCAGGACATTTCAGACAGTCTAAATATTTCCCATAGTTGGAGCTTAAATGTTCTTTACATGGGTAAGACAAGCGCTCACCAAAAAAGTAAAGTGTAAATTATACTGTCATTGTTTAACAAGGAAACTAAATAGACAGCAATCCTATGTGATTTTAAAGAGGAAGACAGAGCAAAGCAGCAAACAAGAAGGGGGAAATTGAAGATAATAGGCAAAAAAGGTCTAGAAACTTTAAGAAAAAGAAAGGAATTTAATAGGAGCTTATTGGCATTACTTCTATCAAGGATACTTGATTTTGAAAATTTTTAATAAGATTTAGTTTAAGGAGGTAAACATCCTTCAGTTTTTGAATTTACATAAAACTTGAAAATGAGGAACTGATAAAGTTAACTAAGAATTCAATCAAACTCATCAGTCTGCAGCAGAGGTTTGGAAATCACTGTAAGTTACTAAGGATAAAGATGAGATTTGGTGAGAAAAGTGTAAACAAACTGGATTGTTGGAAAAAAGAATGTTATGTAAAAAGGCGGGTGGACCTTTTAGGGACTAAACTGGCTCCACTCTAACACATGCCATGCCATTTTTTGCTCAACTAGAAATCCCAAAAAAGTTCATCACCTAACCCTATGTTCCCAAGTATCTTTATTTTTCCTGGTGATCTGAATGTAAAGAAAAATAATTAAATATAGAAGGCACACTCTACTGATACTCGTTCATGAGTACTTCAAAGCAGGTGTGAGAGAGGTGGCCTTCCAGGCAGTGATTCAGGGCCCCAAGGTCCTATCATCTCATGGCCATACCAGATTCGGGAGCCTGGAAATCTTTTTTTCCAGCCAATAGATGGTGAAAGAGGAAGTGTAGAAGACAAAGTCAGTACTTCTGCTCACATTCCATTTGCAAGAACTGGACATAAGGCTCCACCTTGTTGTCGCTCCCAACTGGGCAGGCACATCCTAATCACAACACACATGAAAAAAGGAAAGCTCAGATCTAGAAAAGATAGTAAGCCATGTTGGCGACAAATGTCATTTCAAATATCAGTGGTAGTTTATAAGAGGTTCATTTCTTAATGGTCTAATATAAATATAATTCCAACTAGAGGCCTGTTGCAGGAAGATTCCTGCAAGAATAAGGCTTCCTGTGGCCGTCTCTGCCACCCCGCCTGCTTCCCTCCCATCTCCGCTGCCCCTCCTGCTTCCCTCCCTTCTCCACTGCCCCGCTTGCTTCTCTGCAGCTTCACTCCCTTCTGCAGCGCTTGGCTTCCTTCTACGCTGTCTTCAGTCTTCGCTCTGTGCCTGGATATGCAAATTAACTGCCATCTTGGTTGGGTTAATTTGCATACTCACTCCTGATTGGCTGGTGGGCATAGCGGAGGTACAGTCAATTTGCATGTTTCTCTTTTATTATATAGGATTCTACCTGTTTGCACTGGCTTATAGTTGTTCTATAGAAAGGACATGCATGAATGCTTTTAAGTTCTCAATTGGAATGCCAGAGCAGAGACCATCTTTTCTCAATTTTTTATAAAATTCCTTTCTATGTAGAGTACTAATAGAAAAATTATTATGCTCAGCCAATGTTGACTCTGGATAAACTTTCTTAATTTCCACCCTCACACCAGTCTGAGATATGGAACAGCTTCTATTTCATCTTATCTTTAGTCATAGACTCTAAATAAATTACTGGGATACTTTCACTTTGTAAAACAAACAAATAAATGCCTCCTAAGTAATAAATCAACCTGGTTTTAATGTAGGCAAATATCAACATTAATTTACATTCTTTCTCTTCATCGCCATTTATGTCTTATTGCTTTCATTTTTTTTTTTCTCTTCTAGCATTTTGCTTCCCCTTCTCACCAATGTTTGTGGAAGATCTTATTCTCTTTTATTTCTTTCATGGCAGATTCATATGTCACCTGGGCCAGTTGTTACACTTACCCAATATTTTGCAACCAATAACAGATGTTTATCAGACAAGCCATTTACTTAGTTGCCAAAGTTCTGCAATGGCAGCTACATATTGCTTTACAGAATTATTATCCTCGTCATTATCACTCACATTTCCTGTATTTTAACAAAGATAACATCTGCATTTTAGAATCTCCTCAATTATAATAATCTCACCAGTCATTCTATACCTACAAAAAGAGGTCTCATAACTGTCCCTTTCCTCCCCAAATACTGCCTATAAATCAGATGCTGCCTGTCACAATTCCCAGTGAATAAAGCTACTAGGGACTGCTGCTGGGCAAGAGAGTAGAAATGGACCCTGGCAGACCCATTACTAAACTGTAAAAGCACGTGCCCTCCTGAGGGTGAGTCACATGTTAAGACCAGTCTATTTTTATGTCCATACTTTTATAGCCCAGGTGATTCTGGTGTAGCCTTATTGTTGTAATTTGAATCCTGTTGTCTGAGTTCATTATCATACACTATTGTTAGATAGAAATCCTTTGGTGATATGGAGAATGTCTAAAAATCATTGTAACCAAAGATATATAAAATAGTTTTCTATTACAATGAGAGCCAACTGTTCTCTATTATGATACCCCATTTACACCAATGGCTAAGAAAATATAATACCTAAATGTTTCTTTGATCTACATTTGACTTACATATTTTTGTCAGAGCTGCAAGTATATCTCAATTATGTTGGAGAGCAAGGAAGTGAAAGAGAATCTGTGATCTGTGAAAATATTCTTGTCACAACCAAAGCTCTGGTACTGTTTTAAAGTTTATCACAGAATTTAGTAACATCTATTATTATGCCCCTACCTGAGGCCATGTTATGATCATCATTTCTTAAAATATTCTTAAAAATTCATCTTCATTTACAAGGACATAATGATCACATTGGATAGTTACCAGGTAGCCTATCTAATAAAAGAATAATATGCAAATTGACCATTGCTCCAACACACAAGATGGCCACCCCCATGTGGTCAAAGATGGCTGCCCCCATGTGGACAAAAGATGGCTGCCACAAGATGGCTGGCAGGGGAGGGCAGTTGTGGGCAATCAGGCCAGCAGGGGAGGACAGTTAGGGGCGATCAGGTCTGCAGAGGAGGGCAGTTGGGGGTGACCAGGCCTGCAGGGGAGAACAATTGGGAGGGACCCAGGCCTGCAGGGGAGGGCAGTTGGGGGGGACCAGGCCTGCAGGGGAGGGCAGTTTGGGGCAACCAGGCCTGCAAGGGAGGGCAGTTGGGGAGAACCAGGCCTGCAGGGGTGGGCAGTTGGGGGCGAACAGACTGGCAGGGGAGGGCAGTTAGGGGCGACCAAGCCTGCAGGGGAGGGCAGTTAGGGGTAATTGAGCCAGCAGGGGAGCAGTTAGGCATCAATCAGGCTAGCAGGGGAGTGACTAGGGGGTGATCAGGCTGGCAGGCAGAAGTGGTTAGGGGCAATCAGGCAGGCAGGCAAGCAAGCAGTTGGGAGCCAGCAGTCCTGGATTGTGAGAGGAATGCCTGTTTAGGTGGGATCGAGCCTAAACGGGCAGTCGGACATCCCTCAAGGGGTCCCAGATTGGAGAGGGTACAGGCTGGGCTGAGGGACACACACCCCCATGCACGAATTTCGTGCACCAGGCCTCTAGTATATTATGTTAGGGAACAGGGTAGCAATGGAATTTGGGGAGTACTCCTGCAAAGAAAAGTAAAAGCTTCATTGCTTAACAACCCGAAATTGTTAGGTAACTGTGATTGTGAAATCCAAACAATGTCCTACCTGTTAATATAATTGAAAGAAATCTTGATTCTCCCTGTCTAAATCCATTTCACTGTTTATTGCCTCCTTATCTCTGGCCGGCATTCTTTATCTCCTTGATTGATCACGTAGTTGTAGTGTTTGGGGTTGAAATTATCTCAACTTGAACCACCTGAATAAGACCATACAATTTAACCAAACTTTCCTTATTTTACTCTCAAATCATACATAACTTCATCTATATAATATTGTTTAAGCTGCCATAGGTGTTGACACTTCTTTGGGTTTTTCCTACTTCGGAATATACCATGGTGAGTTTTAGTCTGGCCAAATTGTTTTGGTGTAGAAATACCATAATCTTTTCTGACCTATTTATATAGACTGCAATGAGATTGCAATAGAAGTCTCTATTTTTATTAGCATTAGAATATTACCATTCATAATAACACTAATAAGTAAATTTTTAAATATGAAATTAGTTCTGTTATCATGCAGTTAGATCCATCACTTTATAGATTAATTTGCTGGGTAGAACATTTCCAGGGACTGCCATTTATTGTGGATAAATATAGCTAGCTTATTTAAGCTCTTTACCTTTTTCTAACCCTGCTGAGAGATCTTCTGAAGCAAGAAGCTTTAGAATGACATGAGTAATGTGCTGAAAGCATTGGACAACCTCTTATTGGAAGCACCATGATCAGTTAATAAAGCAACCACTGTAACTCAAGGTCAAATGATCCTTAATCTAAAACAATCTCTAAATGACATAAGAAGGGCTTTAACCTTAACATCTACTGTATTTGAGCCCCTATTTCATCTCTCTGCAAAGTAAAGTCAATAATATGAGAATCATAAACCAAGCAGGATTGCAAATCCCCTTATGCTACCTGCTGGAAATCAAGTAAGTGGGGGAAAGCATTGTTTCAAAATTTCACTAATGCAAAGAAATGAAAAAATAGTTGGTTGTTCAGTATAAGCAGTGGTCAAATCATGTTATTTGATGGCAAATATTTTTCCCCCTGTTGGTTTCTGAATTCTCCATTTAACATCTTAGCAAACTATTTCAATAAAATAAGTCAAAGGTATGCAAAAATAAAATTAGGCTTAATAATCATATTTCATCATTGGGAAAATTGAGCTTTTTATTCTAAGAGGAGCTCTCTATCTCTACACTATACATTAATTACTCAGAACCTAAAAAAGCAATTAAATTCAACAACTCACATTTCTGTATTGAGTGTTAATGCCTCAGAATACTCTATATTCATACTTATTTCTACAACAAAAGAGAGGAAGCAGTCATTTGGATAATTTAAGAAAAAAATTTTTAATTTGGTAGAGATAAAAGACTTGTAGAGTAATGCTTCTCAAACTTTAATATGCACAGAAATCACATGGAGATCTTGTTAAAATGCAAGTTCTGATTCAGTAAGTCTGGGGCAGAGCCTGAGAACCTAAATTTCCAAGGAGCAACCAGAGGATGCCAATTGTGCTGGTCCCAGGCTTCTGTTTTGAGTGGTAAGATCATAGCATTTTGTGTTAATCCTGCATGGAAAGAAGGTGAAGGAAAGGGAAGTGTAACAATAGATTTCCTGTATTTTCTCACTCTGTGTGCATAGAAATGTCTAACATTTTTTATAAAACAAGTAGGGTGTACGTAGTTAATCCTTTTGAAAATGTAAAACACAACACATATTGGAATGAGCACTATTACTATTTATACTAAACTTAGCAACAATATCTACTGCACCTTTTACTAATTCATGGACTGCTAATTTAATTTTCTTACTGTGATCAGTGAACAAGTAAACTGTTCTCAGATTGTTGAGGAAATACAAATTTAAATATAGCCAATCAAAATATTCAGTTAGGTTCCATTGAATTGGAAATGCACAGAAAGTAACATTTTCTGTGTTGAACTCAAAAATTAGCATATTTACTTAAAATGCTGAATCAGCCCTTGGAATGGCCCTTGGATTTCACTGAGGAGTTCAAACTATGTTAAAGTTTTTAATAAATCTCTGGGGTAAATTCCACTGCCATACAATGAAATTCCATTACATATGACTTATTTTTGGCTCCCCAATTGATAATAAACTATATCAAATAGCATTTCCCTTTATTTTTTCCTGAGGCTTGGTTATTTTTCTACTATGTATGTTATTCATTCTTCAAGAAGGAGTGTTTTTACTTAAAAGTATTTTTAATTTTGTTCTTCAATAAGTACTAAAATATGTAAATATTTTTATTGTAATGATGGCGTAATATATTAAAATATGTATTAGTACTTATCATGCTTAATGATTTCCATAAATCTTCTGCCATTTATAATGTTAAAATGCCAAGAAATAGCTTTATGACAGAAAAAATATTATTTTTTACCAATTGTGCATGTAGCTAGCATCCAATAAATATTTATGTGTAAACTGTAGCCTGATCCTTGATAACTGACAAAAGACTGCTGCGATGGTCTGGAAGACTATCAATTTTAAAGGAAAAAATAAGATACATTAAAAAAAAAACAGTTGGGAATCTATTTTTATTCACATCAAGTACCTGTATAGGCCCTTAATAAATGTTCTATGATCATGGTATTGACTATAAAATTAATTAGCATTTGTAGAAAGTTTTATAGTTAAAATAATTTGTCTCAGAGAACCTTATTAAGCAGGTAAAAACATTCTGAGATTTGTGGCCCAGAACTCTAAGAAATGACTCCCCCTACCCTCCCACCCCCTCAATAGCTGACAGTGCTATTAGCAGATATTTTCAGCCTTTCAGGGATCACCTTGGCCACACCCTTCCCAAAATTTCTCACATTCAGTGATGCATAGAGGCAGGTGTTTGCTCTATCTTGAATGTTGGTGTCTCCCCAAAATTCATGTTAAATCCTAATGCCCAATGTGATGGTATTTGGAGGTGGAGCTTTTGGGAGGTGCCTAGGTCATGAGGATGGAGCCCTCATGAATGGGATTAGTGCCCTAATAAAAGAAACTCCTAGAATTCCTTCATCCCCTTTTGTCCTAGAGGATACAGCCAGAAGACAGCTGTCTTTGAACCAAGAAATGGCCCTCACCAAATACTAAATTAGCAGAAATCTTGATCTTGGACTTCCCAGCCTTCAGAACTGTAAGAAATAAATCATTGTGTGTGTGTGTGTGTGTGTGTGTGTGTGTGTGTGTGTGTGTGTGTGTGTTTAAAGTTTATTTATTTGTTAAATTGATTGGAGTGACATTGGTCAACATGAACATATAGGTTTCAGGTGTAGGTTTCATATTATATGATCTGTATATTGTACCCTGTGCTCAACACCCAAAGTCAAATCTTCTCCTGGCACCTGTTTTTTAAGCCACCCATTTTATGGAATTTTTGTGATAGCAAACCAGACTGACTAAGACAAGCATAAAGGTCCAGACATTTCAAATCAATGCAGGACAACTCCAAGCTTGACTTTTCTTTCTGTCCCATTCAGAGTGTCCCCCTTGTTGTCATAGGAGTTGATACCAAAAGCCTCCTCTAATACCCTTGCACTCTGACTTCCTCTGAGAGTCTGTTTGCTAGACACCTAACCTGATATAATAGGCATTGTCATCCTTATCTTTCAGATAAGATACAAATATCTTATCTTAAAAATAAGTGACTTGTCCAAGGTTAGGCTGCTTGGCCAAGCCATGGGCTGAGTCTTACTCATTGCAAATCCTAGTTCCTCTACCCTGGGGCTTTCATCTCTGTGGCCTGTCAGATCCTTCAAATGGGTTTTATCTACACTTGAGGAAATGTACTCAACCAACGCAGCTTAATCATTTTCTAAGTTAGAGGCCTGGTGCACGAGTTAGTGCACCAGTGGGGTTCCTCGGCCTGGCCTGCGGGTTCGGGCTGAACCCAGCTCTCCAACATCCCCCAAGGGGTCCCAGATTGCAAGAGGGTGCAGGTTAGGCTGAGGGGATCCCACCAGTGCATGATCAGGGCTGGGGAGGGATGCGGGAGGTTGGCCAGCCAGGGAGGGATCGTGGGAGAGCTCCAGGGCATGTCCATCCCATCTCACTCAGTCCTGATCAGCCAGACCCCAGCAGCAAGCTAACCTACCAGTTGGAGTGTCTTCCCCCTGGTGGTCAGTGCACATCATAGCGACTGGTTGACCAGTTGACTGTCTGCCCCCTGGTGGTGAGTGCATGTCATAGTGAGCGGTTGAGTGGCCTTAGCATATCATTAGCATATTACGCTTTGATTGGTTGAACAGATGACTGGACGACAGGACACTTATTATATTAGACTTTTATTATATAGGATGTTGGGTGACAGTTATTCCTCTTCTTCATCTTCACCCCAAGAAATGCAAAGGAAACTTAATATTGACTGCCCTCAGGCACACTGCTCTAAAATTCTTATATCAAATTCAGAATGCTTTTGTCTCTAGGCCCTTGGCTGCAAGGAGAGGGCAGATATTGGGATAGGAGAAGAGTCTGGGGCAGAGCCAAATGCAGGCATAAATCAAGGTAGGGCCAGGATTCACAACCAAGGGCAGAGATGGGGTAAGAACCAGGGAAATATCTGGGACTGGAAGAAAGGTATAGGGAGGGTAGACATGGAAGCTAAGTACAAGAACAGAGGCAAAAGAAAGAACAGATAGAGAGCTTCCTTCCTGGGTTTTGCAGCTTCTCTATCTATAAGATACTGGCTTTCCTTCAAAAAAGATCTGCCCTTATTATAGATGAGACAGTTTTCACATATCCAGTTATCCTTCTATAGCCCTGGGGATAGGAAAATCCTGCAAAGCTCCACATGGAGCATATTTTATAGATGTGACTAACTTTGAGTATGTTGTGGTGTATTGAGTCAAACCAAACACTGACCACAGCTCAAACATACTATGGGTCACCATTATAAGAATCATTATAAAAAAGGGGGGAGGGTTTGCAAACCCAATCTATTGGCTCACTTGCTTTAAGTATTATTTGATAGTACATGTCCCCAATAGAACAAGAAAAAAATGAGAATTTTCCTTTGTATTTTTTTGTAATTACGTTTGATCAATTTTTCTAAAGTAAAGAATGTGCTCACTGGGGTATCTCTCAGTCTCTTGTAGAGGATTTTAAATTAAAAAAACAAATGGAAGAAGGCAAAAAAGAGGGGGAATGCCAGGGTAAAACTCTAAGTATGAAACCAATGTTGAATGCACCTAGTAATTCACAGAAGAAAATAATTTGGGAGATAGTAGGACATAGCATTTAGGTTCCTAGTTGCTTGAATACCAATATACAAAACATATAACTTGGTATTCATGTAAGAAAACCAAGGTCCTTCATAGAAGTTATTGCATCTTGGCAAAATAACATACACAAATGGCAACTCTTACGGAATGTACCACATTGTGCAAAGGAAGTAGCACTCTGTGTCAAGAAGACATATACTTTGGGAAAAAAACCAAAATCAGGGATGGCAGAATGATAAAGAACATCTGGGTAGAGATAAAAAGAAAAAGCATCAAAACGACAATTTAGTTGGAGGGGGTGGGCTGAGGTGTCAACTGGTAAAACAGGCAGAGGGGGGAAATGGACGAGCATATCTGGACATCGATCACAAATCTGGCACAGAAATAGAGACGAGATACAGAAGTGATGAAGAATTGTGCTTATCTAGACATCTCCAGGAAGTTAGTCAGCTAAAAGTAAAGCATTGGATACATCTTACTGACAACTTCATCTTTTAGAAGGCAGAAAAAGCAATGAAGGGAATTACTGCTGAGGACCTAATTCTGACAAGCCAGGAAAGTACTGGATGGCAAAGTGGAAACAATAGAATTTTTGAGGAGGAGGGTAGAACCAGTAATAGCATCTTACAGTCTGTGATAGCTTGAGCTCTGAACCCTGAGTAAAGCTAGATCTATGGTCTAAACTAAAAGAAGACAGATTTCTAGAGATTCAGAGAGAAAATAAGCATGATGTCATGGCCAGAGACTGGGAGATAAAAGGAGTCTAGGCTTCTAAGCTCATTGTTCTGAGAAGGTAATTATAAAGGTGAGGGAGAAGCAGCTAAAGAAGTCATTCTGGCACCTTAACCAGCTCTCAGGTAAATGGAGACATTTTAACCATTTGCACTCGCTTGCTTTTTTCTCGATTCCTTTATTCTACTCAGGATTTAATTTTTTAAATACCCCAGATTTTACAAAGCGCGGCAGTAGAATAAAAAACTGGAGTTTCTTTTCATACAAACTTATTTATTTTGATTGTTTTATATTTCAAATTATTGATACATTCAAAGAGTAATTTTAATCTCGATGCTAACCGTGTCGAGTCACACTCGACATCCAAGTGCAAAAGGTTAAAGCTGCCATTTATAAAGTACTAGAGGCCCGGTGCACAAAATTTGTGCATGGGGGAGGGGGCTGTTCCTCAGCCCAGGCTGCACCCTCTCCAATCTGGGATCCCTCGAGGGATGTCCGACTTCCCTCTCACAATCCAGGACTGCTGGCTCCCAACTGTTCGCCTGCCTGCCTTCCTGATTGCCCTTAATCGCTTCTGCCTGCCAACCTGATCACCCCTTAACCACTCCCTGCCAGTCTGATCGATGCCTAAATTCTCCCCTACCAGACTATTTGCCCCTAACTGCCCTCCCCTGCAGGCCTGGTCACCCCTAACTTCCCTCCTCTGCCGGTGTGGTCACCCCTAACTGCCCTCCCCTGCAGATTTGATCGCCCCCAACTGCCCTCCCTTGCAGGCCTGGTGCCTCCCAACTGCCCTCCCCTGCTGACCATCTTGTGGTGGCCATCTTGTGTGTTGGAGTGATGGTCAATCTGCATATTACTCTTTTATTAGATAGGATAGAGGCCTGGTGCATGGGAGGTGGCTGGCTGGTTTGCCCTGAAGGATGTCCCGGATCAGGGTGGGGATTCCCTTGGGGTGTGGGGCGGCCTGGGCGAGGGGCGGCCTGGGCGAGGGGCCTGTGGTGGTTTTCAGGCTGGCCACACCCCCCGGCGACCCAAGAGGAGGCCCTGGTATCTGGGGTTTATTTATATTCTACAATTGAAACTTTGTAGCCTGAAGCAGAGCCAAGCCTTCTGCTTGCTC
Organism: Ia io; assembly: GCA_025583905.1. Taxonomy (NCBI): domain Eukaryota; kingdom Metazoa; phylum Chordata; class Mammalia; order Chiroptera; family Vespertilionidae; genus Ia; species Ia io. The sequence goes on from JAJQQW010000007.1 coordinate 25,068,959, forward strand.
TGTGGCAGCAGCCATTTCTGTTGGGATTTATGTATCTTCTATCATTGAAACTTTGTAGCCTTGAGTGGAGGCCTAGGCTGGCAAGGGCAGGCAGAAAGCATGGCTTCCTCCATTGCCTGGGAAACCCAAGCCTCCCTCCTGCTCTCTGTGGCCATAGCCATCTTGGTTGGGTTTATTTGCATATTCACTCCTGATTGGCTTGTGGGCGTGGCTTGTGGACATGGCTTATTGGTGTAGCGGAGTGATGGTTAATTTGCATATTACTATTTTATTAGATAGGATGGAAGGACCAACATGTCACCACAAAACAAATTAAAACTAATACCAAGGGAATAAAATATGACTTGTGAAAATTGCCAAGGAAGATGAAAATAAATTTTCTAAAGTTATGCAGGGGGGCAACAGAAAGATTTGGAGTCAATACTGTGAAATTTCAGAGGAGAGGCAGGAAACAAAACCCCTTAGGTCGTGTCTCTGTTTAGCAGACCTCAGCTTCTTTGCCTGCCCTGCCTCACTCCCACATCTCATTAGATTGTAATGGCCTATTGGACACAGTGACCAGCCTGCCCTGGCCATGAGCATGAACACATGATCCACATGATCAAACAGGGCCAGTCATATGTTCCCCATGAGATTTTTTTAAAAATAAATCTTTATTGTTCAGATTATTACAGGTGTTCCTCTTTTTTTCCCCCCCATAGTTACCCTCCACCTGGTTCCCCACCCCACCCATGCCCTTACCCCCCACCACTGGCTTTATACATAGGTGTAAGACCTTTGTCCAATCTCTCCCCACATCCTTCACATCCCCTTCCCCCTGAGAATTGTCAATCCACTCCCTTTCTATATCCCTGATTCCATTATATTCACCAGTCCCTTCTCTTCTTCAGACTTTTTATTCACTTGATTTTTAGATTCAATCATTGGTAGATATGTATTTGATGTCTTTTGTTGTTCATAATTTTTATCTTTACCTTTTTCTTCTTCTTCCTCTTCTTAAAGAATACCCTTCAGCATTTCATGTAATCCTGGTTTGGTGGTGATGAACTCCTTTAGCTTTTTCTTGTCTGTGAAGCTCTTTATCTGACCTTCCATTCTGAATGATAGCTTTGCTGGGTAGAGTAGTCTTGGTTGTAGGTTCTTGCTGTTCATCACTTTGAATATTTCTTGCCACTCCCTTCTGGCCTGCATTGTTTCTGTTGAGAAATCAGCTGACAGTCATATAGGTACTCCCTTGTAGGCAACTAACTGTTTTTCTCTTGCTGCTTTCAAGATTCTCTCTTTGTCTTTTGCCCTTGGCATTTTGATTATGAAGTGTCTTGGTGTGGTCCTCTTTGGATTCCTCTTGTTTGGGGTTCTGTGCACTTCCTGAACTTGTAAGTCTATTTCTTTCACCAGGTGGGGAAAGTTTTCTGTCATTATTTCTTCTAATAGGTTATCAATCTTTTGCTCTCTCTCTTCTTCTGGCATCCCAAAAATTCGGATGTTGGTACGCTTAAAGTTGTCCCAGAGGTTCCTTACATTATCTTCATATTTTTGGATCCTTTTTTCTTTTTGGTTGGGTGTTTTTTGTTTCCTCATATTTTGTTTTCTCTGGTTGGGTGTTTTCTGTTTCCTCATATTTCAGATCTTTGGTTTGATTCTTGGGGTACATTGATCTACAGTTGGGTTTCTGTATATTCTTTATTTTAGATAGTGTATGCTTAATTTCTGACTGGTTCTTTTCCATTTTTTTGACATTCTCATTGAGGTCCTTGAAGTTCTCATCAAGTTTCTCCACAGTTTTTAGAAGATTCTTGAGTAACCTTATAAATGTGGTTTTAAACTCTATATCATCCCTTAGTTTACTTTCCTCCATTTCTTTCATTGGTGACATGTTTCTGTGCCTCTGCATTTTGGCTGCTTCCCTGTGTTGATGGAGCGGCTTTGTGTGGTAGGTGACCTATAGGGCCAGTAGCTCAACCTCCCCAATCACCTGAGGTGGACGGTCTTGGTGCACCCCTTTATGAGCTGAGTGCAAAGTCTTGGTGTAGTTAAGCCTTGATTGCTGTTGGTACACTGGGAGGAATTGTCCTCCAGGCCAATTGGCTGTGGGGACCTGCTGTGTCTATAATGGAAGAATTGCTGCGCTGGAGACACGCTTCTGGTGCAGGACTTGTTTCAGTGGGGCTTTGGTTCTCTCTGAGTCCGCCTCCTGAATGTGTCACTTATGGATGTGAGGAGTTGAAATCTGTGTCTCACACTGACCACTAGGTACACTGGCTTCTGGATCTCCAATGGGGTGCAGGTCAGCTACTGTCTGAGGCCACCCTGCTGGGGCTACAGGAGAATTCCAGTCCTATCCTCCCTGCTTGGGATTTGGAGATTTTGGAGCTGTCTGAACTGGTTGCTAAGTTAAGTGGTGATCCATTCATATGCAAAAGCCGCTGCTTGGAGCTTGGGTGGGTTAGTAGGTTGTGCGGGGCGGAGTCTCAGGGTGTCACTAGGCTAGGGCGTGGCAAACAGCAATGGCTGGCAGCCAGACTTCCCAGGTCTCCGACCGCGTCCCTGCATCTCAAGCCCCAGTGCAGCAAACAATTATTCCTCCACTCAGCTCTGCAAGCAAGCCACCCTCTCTTTCCGACCCGATGGCAAACAGTCCAGAGACAGAGAAGCATCGAGCATTCTTCTCCCCTTAGGAGTTTGGGTCCTGTGCATCTCCCCTTCGGGTTGAAGAAAGCAACACCCACCGCCAGCTGGGATCCGCCGCCAGCCCGTATCACCAGCGCATATTGCGCGCAAGCGCGTCATACCTCAGCTTTTCAGCGTTTGTGCCCTGAACACTCCTCTCTTGGTCTAGTTGTAGATCTTCCACTCAGCCAGCCCTCCCGTGGATCTGGGTGATAGAGGTTTTGTCTTTTAGTTGTAGTTTTGAAATTGTTGTGCACGTCCGCAGTTTAGATGTTTACCTACGCAGCCATCTTGGTTCTCCCTCCCCATGAGACTTGATATGTAAATATTGAAGAGACAGAGAGAGAGAGAGAGAGATTTTCTTCCTTTTAGATTTGAACACAACCCAGTAGCTATCTTCTCTACCATGTGGAAAGCCCATCCATAAGAGGAATAAGAACTTATATATAGCCCTAACTGGTTTGGCTCAGTGGATAGAGCATCAACCTGTGGACTCAAGGGTCCAGGTTTGATTCCGGTCAAGGGCATGTACCTTGGTTGCAGGCACATCCCCAGTAGGGGGTGTGCAGGAGGTGACTGATCGATGTTTCTAACTCTCTCTCTCTCTCCCTTCCTCTCTGTAAAAAATCAATGAAATATATATTTTTTTAAAGAAAGAACTCATATAGCAAAAAATCTAGGCTCCTGGTGACATCCTCTGAATCCCTGAACCCAGCTATTAGTGTGACAAGCTCACCCCTGAATCTCCCATCTATGTAAGCCAAGGTATTCTTTTTTATCCAAAGAGAGTTAAAATTGTATTTGTTGTATTCATAATCAAGAGATTCCTGATTAATACATTAGTTGAGGAAGATAATTTCCAGATTAGGAAGGAGAAGGCAAATACTGGTAGGAGGAAATGAAAGTCAAAGCTAAAGAAAGAGGTTGAAAACTGTATCTTTCAAAAGACTTTGATTCTATTCCTAAAATCAAAAGAAGGCTCAGATGACATCAGTGAACTGTAAATAGTCATCTTTGAAGAACTATGGGAACAGAAGTCTTGCTGGCAGGTAGGAAAGTACAAATAAAATTTCCCATTTTTAAAAAGGTGAAACAAGTTAAATTCTTTAAACTTTATGCCAAAGAGATTAGATGACTCCCTGGCAAAATATTAGAATATAGAAGGTGGGTAAATACTTAGGAATCAAACAGATAATCATTAGGACCCAGAACAGGTTCATGAAGTTCAATCCATTCTGGGTTTATAGCATTTCCTTTTGGAACTGTATTTACCATAGTGGTTGGGGGGAATACTCAGTGTGCCAGGTACTCTGCGAGGCACTACTCTAATATACTACAGTATTATGTGACGGTTGTAGTCAAAATTGGTTTGCCTTGTTAATTATAATATCTACTGTATATTAACAAAATAATATTTTCCAAAATACACACACATCTGTCTGTGCATGCACTACACGATACACATATATGTATACACATACATAATATACACAAACATGAAAACATAAGTATGTGTGCTTACATATACACACATACATATAAATAATAAACATATATGCACATGTGTGTACATACACACATAATACACACATGCATATATACACATGCACATTTGCATCTATACATGTCACCATATATACATATGCAACAATACATGCACACACAAAACACATTCACATATAATAATATATATGCATATGCACTCATATACTATCCTATCTAATAATAGACAAGTATGCAAATTGACCATACCTCCGACACACCCACAAGCCACGCCCACCATCCAATCAGAGCGAGTATGCAAATTAACCCAAACTAAGATGGCTACAGCCACAGAGAGTAAGGTTTCCTAGGTAACAGAGGAAGTCAAGCTTTCCGCCTGCCCTGGCCAGGCCTAAGCCTCCACTCAAGCTACAAAGTTTCAATTATAGAAGGTAAACAAATTCAAACAAATGGCGGCAGAATGGAGCTTGAGAGAGCAGGCCAGGGTTGCCGCCGGCAACAGGGGAAGCAAAGCTTTCCGCACACCCTGGCCAGGCCCACCCGCTTAAGGCAACAAAGTTTCAATTATAACCCCAACACAAATGGCTACCTGCGGAGGGAGCCCCAGGCTTGGCTCCGCTCCAGGCTACAAAGTTTCAATTATAGAAGGAAAATAAATTCCAGATACCAGGGCCTCTGCTTGGGTTGCCAGGGGACGTGGCCAGCCTGCAAACCACCACAGGCCCCTCGCTCAGGCCGCTCCACACCCCAAGGGAACCCTCAGCTGATCCGGGATGCCCTTCAGGGCAAACCAGCTGGCCCCCACCCCTGTACCAGGCCTCTATCCTATCTAATAAAAGAGTAATATGCAGATTGATCATCACTGCAACACACAATATAGCTGCCCCCATGTGGTCAAAGATCTTGCCCCCATGTGGACACAAGATGGCCACCACAAGATGGCCAGCAGGAGAGGGCAGTTGGGAGGCACCCTGCCTGCAAGGGAGGGCAGTTGAGAGGGACCAAGCCTGCAAGGGAGGACAGTTGAGAGGAACCAGGCCTGCAAGGGAGGGCAGTTGGAGGTGATCAACCCTGAAGGAGAGGGCAGTTAGGGGTGACCAGGCTGGCAGAGGAGGGAAGTTGGGGGCAAACAGGCTGGCAGCAGAGTGGTTAGGGGGTGAACAGGCTGGCAGGCAGAAGCGGTTAGGGGCAATCAGGAAGGCAGGCAGGCAAGCTGTTGGGAGCCAGCAGTCCTGGATCCCTCGAGGGGTCCCAGATTGGAGAGGGTACAGGCTGGGCTGAGGGAAAAACCCCCTCCATGCACGAATTTCGTGCACCGGGCCTCTAGTATATAGTATATATGTATATGTATATATGTGTTTGTGTGTATATATATATATATATATATATATGCACACACACCACAGCAAAAACCTAATGGGGGCAATAAACATCTCCATATACAAAGGAAATTAGAGTGAGGCAATTTTCCGAAGGTCACACAACTAATAACAGCAAGACATGAATTTGAACCTACGATTTTCTGATTCTTAAACTAATATTTGTTGTCAATAATGGGTATGTGCACTGTTACACCAAAAAATATGATGTGGAGGTATAGCAAGCTAAGGAGGGTTCTAAAGAATCTTTGTCCTCTTTAACTTTCAAAAATTTAAATGACAATAGAAAGAACATTATAATCAAATCTGAAAATAATTCAGAAACATATGTACTATGTTGCTGAAAGAATTGGTATCTAAACCAGAAATAATAAGAACAGGGATACATGAGTTTTCAGGCACAAGCTACACAACAATACAAGTACCTTAAAGAGAATTTTACTTGACGCTGAGCTTGAGGAACTAAGAATGAGAAGTTGCTGCTAAAAGAATGAACTCATCTCTGGGATGCATTAACAGCAGTATGAAGTTCAGGGGGTAGGGGTCAAATCTTATTTTTAGCCCTATGTGGAGTAAATTAACACATTGGTACTTACCCAGAAGACACTGACCATGATGAGGATGAATCTAATCTTGTCATAGGATGAATTAGAGAAAGATGATCGCTGGGTTTGATGAGAGAAGTAAAGAGTTCCACTGTGGGTGTGTGAGGAGAATTCATTACATATTTCTTCTATCTTCTAGAGCGCTTTAAAAGGCAAAATAGGAATTAATGGAAAGAAGTTCCTGTGAGTCAGATTTCAACACAATGTAAATATAACAGGTTCCTGTTAAAGCAGAGATTAAATGCAGTGCAATGGCAAGCAATGATCAAACATTTTAGTAGTACAATGATTTTCTGACATAAAGGTAGTCAGAATTGCTGTGGAAGGCATCACTTGTCTCCTGGAAAGTATCACTTGAGCAGTCTCCCATATGTAAATGTAGGCAGAGTGGGCATCCATCACCAATTGCCCTAATAATCCCCACAACAAAACATCTTAAACAATCCCTAGGAAAGGAAATTGATCTGCTAGCCCAAAAAATCCACAGTTCTCTGTGAAAGAAGAAATTCTGATCCTGGCCTGTATATCCCAAGATTTGAACTCAGGGAAATCTTTAAGTCAGGACAAAGATGACTTTGACCCCAAAAGAAGAATTCACCAGGAATACAGGGGAGAACTGTTTATTGCTTCAAGCTCAGCAATAAAAATTTGTGGGGGAGAGCTAGTTGTAGCACAGTGAGTGGATAATGTTTAAAGACACTTGAGCTGTAGTTTACTGGGAGCTGTGTTTAAAGAATAATTAATGAACACATGCGCAAACACCTTGGTATCCGAGCGAGGCATACCAATTTGACCTGTGCAAGGACATGTGCCAACAAAGGCATAACCAAGATGAAACAAAAATCAGTTTGTGTGTGTGAACCAGTGTACAGCAGGATACCCTGTGGCAGATAGCAGCAGAGGTAGAAGGGAACTGATCCTGCTCTTCATTCTTTGTTATCCCTATGGACATGTGCACAACAGATGGCCTCACCTTCTATGCATCCATTAACCTCTAGGATTCCTGAACAGTTGAACTGGTGGTGATCAAAGGGGCAATATTGTGCTTCTGTTATTAAGAATTGGTAGATGCTTGTCTGCCTAACATTAGGACAGGCTTCCCTCTATGACCAATATGAACTTAGATTCTTCTAATTACAAATAAATGGAAAGTATAGGACAGAAACTGAAATCAGTTAGATGTTTTCACACACATTTTATTTTCTTGATAATGCAATGCTCAGTCATACTCAATATTACCTACACTTTTTTGAGAGCTATGCCTGAAATTGAAAAACTTTAAGTGTTCTAGAAGTCCTGAGTCCCAAGCTAGTGTTTCTTACTTATTGTGGCAAATGAACAAGAGAGGCTATAAACAGCTGTATTAGTTTCCCATTGCTGCTATAACAAATTACCACAAATCTGGTGTTTTAAAACAACAGAAATGTACTATAGTCTGGAAGCCAGAAGTCTTAAATTGGTCTCATTAGGCTAACATCAAGATATCAGCAGACCTGCATTCCTTCTAAAGTCTCTAGAGAAGAGCCCACTTCCTTGCCTTTTCCAGATACTGGAGGCTGCCCACATTCCTTGTCTTGTGGCACCTTCAAATAATCTCATCATTCTGACCTCTGCTTCCATTTTCACATCTTGTCTCACTCTTCTATCTCCCTCTTTTCCTTTTAAGAACCCTTCTGATTCTATTTGGCCCACCAGGATAATCTCCTCATTTTAAGATCTTCAATTGAATCACATCTGCAAAATCTCTTTGCCACATAACATAGTCACAACTTCCAGGGATTAGGACAGACACATGGGGCTTTGATTCTGCCTGCCACAGCAGCCTATGGCTAAATCTTGGCAAGAATTCTGAGCTATCACTGTAGTAGATGGAAGGAGTATCCTGGTCCCTTCTTGTTTTTAATCTCTATCAAAAGTAACAGGATGGATGTTTTAGCTTATCAATGAAATAGTTACAGAGCTTAATCCAGTAGCATTTATAGGGGAGAATGTTTCAGGAAAACCTTAAACAAAGACCCAACTATCCCAAACTAGATGAAGGAGAAGAGTTGAGAGGCAACAAGATTGCTTTAAAAAAATGTTCTCTCCCTCAGTGTGGTTGTGTAAACATCCTATAGGAAGACAATAGAATTTTTGGCTTACTTGGTTTTGGGAACATTTTTAATTTTAATATTTTCTATCCTCATAAGAAATTAAAATCATCATTTGGCAGGGCATCAGGGGAGTTCAGGCCCTTGCAGGAAAATTTCCCCTGAATCTCCCATACCAGTACTCAGAAATTAATTGGGAAAATAAGGAGGAAGTGACCTTACTTGAAGACTGATTTGGTGAAGTGAGTCACAAAAGTGACATCAAGAAATATCTTTTATTTAGTACAGTTTCTAAAAACACTTGCCTTTGTAACATGATTCTTATTTCTGTTTCTGCCAGGCCATAGCCAATCCCAGATTTTTTTTTTTTTTTTTTTTTTTTACTTTGATAGTGCCAAATGACTAGCCAATATTGCCCATTCCCTTCTATGGCCCAACTTGCTTATTAGAAATTGTAGTTACCATGTTCGATGTTCAGACCAACTTAAATCTAAACATTGGAGAACATTTTGACTGGTAGCCTTGGGAATTATAAAACAAGCTATGTAAAAATTTTATATTGTAGTCACCAGTACATAAGGAAAAAATTCTGCATATTCCCCAACCAGTGAAAGCCAAATGTTAACCCCTTGTCTAGAGGCAACTCAGGTAATGCAGCATCATTAGCCACAGAGAATGGATGGCCAGCAAAATCAAAATAGATAAATGGAAATGCCCTGTCTACAAATAAAATATGTTATTCTTCTTCTTACTAAATTATCTACAAATAGAATGCAGTATTTTTATTATTACTATCTTATTCTGATGAAGCTAGTATATTTCCTCTCATTTTAACAGTAAAATGTTGAGTTGCTAACTTTTCATTTTAGCAATCATAAAATGAGTAAGTTACTCTACATGTCCCAAAAGAAAGGAGTATATCTGTTAAGTATTAAGAGACATATCAAATTGCAATGGATGAAATTAATCCTGAAGCAATGACTTCTAGTGTCTTTTGTAATACTTTTATAATCTGTATGTGTTACAAGTCTCTCATGTAAGGATATGTAAGATTGAAGGATGTCAATTACCTTTTTTTTTTAGCTAATATGGAACCATTAACTTTAGTCTATTTTTATTCAAAAATAATTTATGAAAGTACAATAAAAGTGATGTGATGTGAAAGTAAAATTAAATCTATGCAACCTCCACCTTCAATCTTGCCTAATTGCTTCACCCTATATATAGCACTGCTGTGTCTGAATGCATCTATACTCCCTTCTTGGAGTGTAGACAAGTAACTAAAGGTTTGCCGATCATCTTAGAGGAATGGAGGGCTGATGAGAACAGGTGCACACTCCTCTCATCTTGGACTGAGTTCCATGAGAGGCTGCCGAGCTGAAGGAAGGGTCAAGTTAATCAGTATTAATTTAACAAACATTTAATAACGATTATTCTCATAAGGGCTTAAATGATTCAGAAAATTCAAGGCTTTAAAAAATAATTTTAAAATTTATTTCTATGTTAAATAATGTAAAATTCACTCTTTGTGGTGTACAGTTCTGTAGGTTTTGACAAATGCAGTCATGTATCTACAACCAAAATCAGGGTACAGAATAGTTCCATCAATTCAAAAAGTTTCCTCATGCTTTTCCTTTGTAGTCAGCTCTTTCCTTCATCTTGAACTCCTAGCAATCACTGCCTGATCCATTCCTCCATTCCCAGAATCTGTAATAATCTATATACACTGAGTGGCCAGATTATTATGATCTCTGAATGCATAATAATCTGGCCACTCAGTGTATGTGTGTATATATATATATTAGAGGCCCAGTGCATGAATTCGTGCATGGGTGGGGTCTGGCCAGCCTGGCCAGGGGGAGGGGACATGGGCGGTTGGCCAGCCTGCCTGTTCTGCTGGTTGAACTCCTGGTCGAGGGGACAATTTACATATTAGCCTTTTATTATATAGGATATACACTGAGTGGCCAGATTATTATGCGTTCAGAGATCATAATAATCTGGCCACTCAGTGTGTGTGTGTGTGTGTGTGTGTGTGTGTGTGTAAAAAGAGATAATATGCAAATTAACCGGGATGCCATAACAATCACGACCAGCTCAGGAGGAGGCTGCGCGTGCAGATGGGCAGGAGGGGACTGCTTGCCGCCCCAGCCCCAGCGGCCACGGTGCGGCTGGGACTGGGGGTGGGCCCGGAGTGAAGACACAACACACAGGGGGGACCGCCCCCACTGGGAGACAGCGCGCCAGCAGTCCTGCCTCTGCACATGAGCTGCAGAGGAAACACCTTTTCTTACCACTCATTGGCTAAGCTCCCTGTACACCACTCACAGTGTTCTTGGTAACTTGAGTAATAAGAATCCAAGAAGGTGATCTAGGGCTTTTCCACCTCACTCCTGGAGGAAAAAATGAAGGTCTGCTGCTGGAGGGGCTAAGAAATGTCATATCCTTCCCTAGCTGGTTTGGCTCAGTGGCTAGAGCCTCAGCCTGCCAACTGCAGGGTCTGGGTTCAATTCTGATCAAGGGCATGTACCTAGCTTGCAGGCTCCTCCCTGGCCAGGGCCAATGTCAGGGCTCATGCAGGAGGCAACCAATTGAAGTGTCCCTCTCACATTGATGTTTCTCTCTGTCTTTCCCTCTCTCTTCCATGCTCTCTAAAAATCAATGGAAAAATATCCTCAGGTGAGGATTAAAAAAAATTAAGAAATGTCGTATCCTATGAAAGAGACATCTTGAAAATGCCTAAAGAAAGTTGTCATTTTTTCGTGGTGAAGGGACTGGAGAGCGTGTTGATGAAAACACCTTGGTGGCTGTGGCAGCTGGCAGTGGCAGCAGCAGCGGGGTGATGGGGGTGGCACCTTCCCCTGATCAGCTTGTCACCTTCCACAGAGGAAGGCCAGACTGCTGCTTAGCCATCAGTAAGACATCCCCTGAGGGCTCCTGGACTGTGAGAGGGAGCAGGCTGGGCTGAGGGACTCCCCCAATGCACAAATTTTGTGCACCGGGCCTCTAGAAAAGCATAATATGCTAATTAGACCAGATGTCCTTCCAGACAAAGCTGGGGCTGCGAGGGAAGCCTAGGTCCAAGGTGCCTGTCAGTGGCGGGAGGACGGAAGCCCGGGTCCTGAGTGCCAGACCGGTGCTGGTGCCAGCAGCTGGGGGAAGGAAGGCCTACTCTTGCACAAATTTTGTGCAAGTCGGGCCTCTAGTGTCATATAAATAAAATCACTCTGTAGCCTTTTGATCAGGCTTCTTTCAGTTAGCAAAATACATTTGTGATTTATCCATGTTGTTGAATGTATCAATAGGTGTGGACTTTTTCCAGTTTTGTGTATAGATGTAATATAGTTTGTTTTTAACTTTATTTTATTATGGGAGGAACACAACATGAGATATACTCTCTTAACAAAATTTTAAAATACATAATATGGTATTATTGACTACTAGAGGCCCAGTGCACAAAATCCGTGAATAGGTAGGGTCCCTAGGCCTGGCCAGCAATCAGGGCCGATCTGTGGGGCAACCAGCAGGGCGACTGGGGGCCCCCCGCTGGCACCCACCTTGGCTGGCCTGTCACCGCCCACTTGCTGGCCCCACCCCCCCACCGCCATCACCACCAGTCACCTCCTGACTGGCGGGGCAATCTGGGTATGGTGCCAGCCCACTTGCCATCTGGCACCACCCCCCACCGCCACCTGCTTGCTGGCTGTCCCCACCCCCCCCACTGCCACTGCCACTGCCTTCCTCTGTGGGGCGACTGGCAGGGTTATCGGGGTGCCCCCACTGGCACCCACCTTGGTTGTCCTGGGCCTGTGGGCTGGGGCAGCTCCTGTGTTGAGCGTCTGCCACTTGGTGGTAAGTCATTCCACTAGTCATTCTGCCATTCGGTTGATTATATAGGGTTTTATTATATGGGACTAGAGGCCTGGTGCATAAAATTTGTGCACGGGGTGGGTACCCTCAGCCCAGCCTGCACCCTCTCCAATCTGGGACCCCTCAAGGGATGTCCGACTGCCCATTTAGGCTCAATCCCGGTATGATCAGGCCTAAACGGGCAGTCGGACATCCCTCTCACAATGCAGGACTGCTGGCTCCCAACTGCTCGCCTGCCTGCATTCCTGATTGCCCCTAACCACTTCTGCCTGCCAGCCTGATCACTGCCTAACCACTCCCCTGCCAGCCTGATTGATGCCTAACTGCTCCCCTGCCAGACTATTTGCCCCTAACTGCCCTCCCCTGCAGGCCTGGTCACCCCTAACTGCCCTGCCCTGCAGGCCTGGTCCCTCCCAACTGCCCTCCCCTGCTGGCCTGACTGCCCAAAACTGCCCTCCCTTGCAGGCCTGGTCCCTCCCCTGCTGGCCATCTTGTGGTGGCCATCTTGTGTCCACATGGGGGCAGCCATCTTTGACCACATGAGGGCAGCCATCTTGTGTGTTGGAGTGATGGTCAATTTGCATATTACTCTTTTATTAGATAGGATAGGTACAATGTTGTACTGCAGATTTCTAGAAGTTATTCATCTTATTTAACTGAAACTTTATGGCCATTGATTAGTAACTCCCCATTTCTCCCACCATTCAGTCCCTGGCAACCACAATTCCACTTCTTAAATCTATGAATTTGACTCTTTTAGATACTTCATAAAAGAGGAATGATGCACTCTTTGTCTTTCTGTGACTGGATTATTTCAATTAGCATAATGTCCTCAATTATAACATGTCCTCAATTATCAAATCACTAGAGGCCCGGTGCATGAAATTCATGCATGGGGGAAGGTCCCTCAGCCCAGCCTTCACCCTCTCATAATCCGGGACCCCTCGGGGGATGTCCTATTGCTGGTTTAGGCCCAATCCCACAGGGATCCCTGCGGGATCAGGCTTAAACTGACAGTCGGACATCCCTCTCGCAATCTGGGACCACTAGCTCCTAACCGCTCACCTGCCTGACTGCCTGCCTGATTGCCCCTAACCCCTCTGCCTTCCTGATTGCCCCTAACCACTCACCTGCCTGCCTGATCACCCCTAACCACTCTGCCTGCCTTCCTGAATGCCCCTAACTGCTCACCTGCCTGCCTGCCTGATCGCCCCTAACCTCCTCTGCCTGCCTGCCTGATCGCCCCTAACTACTCTGCCTGCCTACCTGATCACCTATAAATTTATAAGACATTCTACCATCTTTCTTGAATAGATTATAGTAGCTTTATTATCAGGCTTTATTGGATGAACCCTCAAGGAAGAAAAAATCTATACTAAATTTTTTTTAGCTTTAATTTTCAACTTGTAAAAAACAATGATAAATTACTACAGCAATTTTTCCTTTTTACAAAAAAATTCACAAATCACACACACACATACACATACACACAATCTTAGCTAAAATTTTTCATTTATATTCTTTAAATACTATAATTAATTTTATTTTATTATTTGTCTCATTTCAAAAATAATGTAATGTAATGATACATATCTTTTTTTAAATGTATGTCTTATTAATATACTCTGAAAGTTAACTTATAGAAAAATAATTTGTAAAAAAACATATTTGCCATTTTTAGGTCTTGCGTATTTGATTTTGAAGTAGGTAGCAATATTGGTGTATAAGATGATGTTGTACAGCTTGCCTTTGAATAATTGTTAGCCACAGTGAGTTATTTTGCAATGTGTCAGTCTACAAGTAAATTGTTATTCCTATGAGACTACTTACAAACAAGTAATGAATCTGTTTGCCCATCTGATATGCTAGATAGTAAATAAATGTTAAGTTATTATTTGTAGAATAAAATCAAAGCTTACAATCCATATTCAAAAGATCTATATTTATTGACCTGAAATAATGCCTAAGAGATATTGTTAAGTAAAAAAAGCAAGTTATCAAGGTGTTGTGTGTGTGTATTTGTATGATTATGAAAAAATAACGTATGCATGTGCATAAGTGTTGAAAGATACAAACCAAATTAAATTTAAGAAAAGAATTGGAGGTATGGGAGAGAACACAATTTGGTGAAAGTGAAAAATTGTTCAAAAATGAATATTCAAAGTTTATTCATATGTATTTGCTATTCATATGTAATTCATTCAAAATTAATTATTCCTTCTCTTCCCTATTTATGGTAAGGAAATCTGCCACAATCCATATGGTCAAAAACTGTTGGATTGGTTTAACACAGTTGGTTATAATAGCATTTAAAATGTGGTTTCTATATATAAATGAATAGCATGAGCATTTTAAAAAGATATTAGAAAAATATCCTGAAAAACCTTAAAATGAATATCTTTTGGTGAATCATGAATGTATTTTATGTTATTTTCCTTATCTACATTGCATTTTTTATGAATGTGTATTGCTTTTATAATGAGAGGTTAAAAATAGAGGAAAAATATCTGAGGAGTGGGGAGTGGGATAAAGAAGCAGCTGACTTTCCAGAACACTGAAAAGCATGTCAGAAAATGCTATGTGAATACACGGTCTTAAAATGTGTAACATTAGTTTTGAAATGTGTCTCTGAGATATTCCTCAAGAGGTGCTGGAAGCTCTGAGTCATACTTTCACAGGAATCTCTTAGTAAAGGAGGAGAATGAATTCCAGGAGATAAAAACAGGTTGATGGAAAATAGCTCCTGAGGATTTGTTCTCTTCTGGGTATGTTTTATTTCACTTCAAGATATAAAGCTATGGGAATATATCCTCAAGTGATTAGAAAGATAATTTATATGGGATTAAATCCAAGAATCCATTTTCCACTTGAATGAACTTCCTAAGAACTAGTACCACTTTGTCCTTCACTGAGCAGAGACCTTACTTGGAAAAGTTTCTGTCCCAGGCGAGTGAACATAGTTCTTGAAATGGTTTTCTTAGGACTGGAGTTGATTAATTTCTCAGGTTGTTTATTCTTTTGGTGCACAGCCTGCAACAGTCATTTTCTTCTTTGTCTTTAGTTCCCTATTCTCCTTTTCCTTCTACCTCCTCCAGCTGGCAAGCTGTACAAAAAGCCATGATTTTTAAGGATTGTATATGATAGGTGAGCCCTCAAGGCCTGCAAAGGAGGTTTTAAAATGCAGTTAATAAATATATAACACACATTTAATTTGTGTTATTATTTCCAAATTTTATTATAAGCACTTATGAACACCTTTAGTCACAATAAGACTAAAAAGTAAAACAATTGGCCCTGGCCAGTGTGTCTCGGTTGGTTGGAGTATTGTCCCATACACCAAAAGGTAGCAGGTTCCATTCCCAGTCAGGGCACATACCCAGGTTGTGGGTTCCATCCCAGGTCAGGGCACATGAGGGAGGCAACAGATAGATGTTTCCCTCTCACATCCATGTTTCTCTCCCTCCCTCTCTCTGAAATAATTTTTTTTTTAATTAAAACAATTGGTTAAGGAAGTATAGAGTCATCAGAATGCTAAAAAAATTTAATTTGATCTTGGACTGCATTTAGAAGCCCAGATAAAAACTAAAACACTAATTCAAAATGATATATGCACCCCTACATTTAGTGCAGTGTTATTTATAATAACCAAGATATGGAAGCAACCTAGATGTCCTAGATCCGTGGTCGGCAAACTGCGGCTCACGAGCCACATGCGGCTCTTTGGCCCCTCGAGTGTGGCTCTCCCACAAAATACTATGGCTTGGGCGAGTCTATTTTGAAGAAGTGGCTTAGAAGAAGTTTAAGTTTAAAAAATCTGGCTCTCAAAAGAAATTTCAATCATTGTACTGTCGATATTTGGCTCTGTTGACTAATGAGTTTGCCGACCACTGTCCTAGATGTAATGGATAAAAAAGATGTGAGATAGATAGATGATGATAGATAGATAGATAGATAGATGATAGATACCAATAATAAAGAATGAAATCTTGTCATTTTTTACAACATGGATGGACGTAGAAGGTATTATGCTAAGTGAAGTAAGTCAGATGGAGAAAGACAAATTTCATTTAAATATGAAATCTAGAAAAGCAAAACAAAACAGAAACAGACTCATGGATAAGAGAACAAGTTCATGGTTGACAGAGGGAGGGTCAAAAAAGTTGAAGAATAAGAGGTACAAACTTCCAGTTATAAAAATAAGTAAGCCACTGGGATACAGGGAATATAGTCAATAATATTGTAATAACTTTGCAGGGTGACAGATGGCTATTAGACTTCTTGTGATGATCACATCATAATATATATAAATATCAAATCACTCTGTTGTACACCTGAAACTAATATAATATTGTATGCAAACTATAATTTAATAAAAATCCAAAGAAAGAAAATTAATATAAGAACTGTCAGTGACAAAATACCCTGAAAAAAATTTAAAACTAAAGAAGCATAGATAAGAAAAAAATTTTTAATTAGTAAAAAACTCAGATAGAAGATTAAACTGAAAGTTTCAACTGCAGTAATCTTATAGGAAATATGTGGAACTAATACCTTTCCTTCTCAAAATACTCCAAAAAATTCAAGAGAAGGGAAGACTTCCAAGCTTTTTGTATAAGGCAGCATTATCCTAATTTCAAAACCAGTATCTCTGGTAAACATAGATGCTGAAATCCTCAACAAGATATTAGCAAACAGGTTCCAGCAATACATTAAAAAGATCATACACCACAATCAAGTGGAATTTATTCTGGGGATTCAAGGTTGGTGCGATATTCACAAATCAACAAATATGATACATCACATTTTAAAAATGAAGAATAAAAATCACATGATCATACCAATAGATGTAGAAAAGCACTTGATAAAATTCAACGCTCTTTTATGATGCAAAAAAAAACCACCTCTGCAAAATGGGAATAGAAGGATCACTTCTCAACATAATAAAGGCCATATATGACAAACCAACAGCCAACATCATACTCAATGGACAAAAACTAAAAGGTTTTCCCCTAAGATCAGAAACAAAACAGGGTTGTCTGCTTTCACCATGCTTACACAACATAGTACTGGAAGTTCTAGCCACAGCAATCAAGCAAGAAGAAATAAAAAGCATCCAAATTGGAAAGGAGGAAGTAAAGCTGTTATTACTCATAGATGACATGATATTGTACATAGAAAACCCTAAATACTTTATGAGACAACTATCAGATCAAATAAATGAATTTGACAAGGTAGCAGGATACAAAATTAATATTCAGAAATCAGTGACATTCTCATATGCCAATAAAGAAATGAAAGAAGCAATCCCATTTACTACTACAACAAAAAATAAGGTACCTAAGAATAAATTTAAATCATCAGTTTCTAGAACCTTGTCACAAGCAAAAGCATGATCTTAGAACCCAGAACCAAAGAAATCCAGTAGTACCTGAGAGAAAAAGAATAGATGGAGAAAAATTTCTTTGTTTATTGCATAGAATGCTTTCACTTTAGGTTTGGAGGCCAAGATTTGTGATTTTAAATTCTGTTGGAGAAATCACCCAATATGTTAAGAGGTTAATTCTGACCTTCACTGTAACCTTGCAATGGCTGCCCATTTCTCTCAGGGTAAAAGCCAAGGTCCTCACAAAGGCCTATGCAGCCTCCTCATGCTAACACTTTTATGACCTTATCTCCTCTGCTCTCTCCCTTGCTTGGAGACTCTGCTCAAGCCACACTGACTTCTTTGCTTTCCTCAAACATACCTTGCCCTTATCCACCTGAAGGCCTTTACCCTCAGGTATAGTTAGGGCATCCTGTCAGTCAGGATAGTCATGACTCTTTGTGTATGAATGTGTGTATAATATATATATAATACAAGTGCATATACATGTGCAAGTATATATAATTATATGTATTATACATATAATGTTACATACACTGAATGGCCAGTTTATTATGATCTCTGAATGCATAATAATCTGGCCACTCAGTGTGTGTGTGTGTGTGTGTGTGTGTGTGTGTGTGTGTGTGTGTGTGTGTGTACTAGAGGCCCAGTGCATGATTGAATCATGCACGTGTAGGGTCCCCTACACGCTTTCGCTTTCGATCACAGGGGAGCTGGGTGCCTGTCCGCTGGTGCACCAGGCCTTTCAGAAGCCTCCTGCATGGCGGAGGCTTCTGAAAGGCCTGGTGCCTGAGGGGACAGGCACCCAGCTCCCCCGCTTTTGCTTTCGATTGCAGGGGAGCTGGGTATCTGTCCGCTGGTGCACCAGGCCTTTCAGAAGCCTCTGGCGCAGCAGAGGCTTCTGGAAGGCCTGGTGCCTGAGTGGACAGGCACCCAGCTCCCACGCTTTTGCTTTCGATCGCGTGGGAGCTGGGTGCCTGTCCGCTGGTGCACCAGGCCTTTCAGAAGCCTCCGGCACGGCGGAGGCTTCTGAAAGGCCTGGTGCACCAGCGGACAGGCACCCAGCTCCCATGCTTTTGCTTTTGATTGCTGGTGCACCAGGCCTTTCAGAAGCCTCCAGTGCAGCAGAGGCTTCTGAAAGGCCTGGTGCCTGAGCGGACAGGCACCCAGCTCCCCCGCTTTTGATGGTCCGCAGTGGGATGTGAGCTCACTGCCCTAGAGGCCCCTTCTGTGCCTCAGCACAGCCATGGCGCAGACACTGAGCTTGAGCCGCCGCTGGCAACGCAAGCTCAGCATCCCGCCGGCCCAATCGGCCACCCCGGCCACCCCGAGTCCCGCCCCCCCGTGCCTCCTGGCCAATCGCGGGCATAGCGAAGGTATGGTCAATTTGCATATTTGTCTATTATTAGTTAGGAGATATATATATATATATATATATATATATATATATATATATATATATATATATATATATGTATATATATGTATATATATATATATATATATATATATATATACACACACACACACACACACACACACACACACATATACATATACATATATATATATATATATATATATATATATATATATATATTAGAGGCCCAGTGCATGAACTCATGTATGGGTGGGGTCTGGCCAGCCTGGCCAGGGGGAGGGACATGGGCAGTTGGCCGGCCTGACTGCTGGTCGAACTCCTGGTGGAGAGGACAATTTGCATATTAGCCTTTTATTATATAAGATATACACTGAGTGGCCAGATTATTATGCGTTCAGAGATCATAATAATCTGGCCACTCAGTGTATATAATTATCCTTTATCTCATTCAATTGACATTATTCAGTTACACACTTATTCCCTTGTTAATTTATAAACCCATAAAGGGTAGGAACCACATTTTTAGGCTAACAAGTGCCTTAGTACTATGTCTGGTTCTAAAGTTTGGCAAATGAGTTAATGGATAAGTGAATGAATGAATAAATAAATGAGTAAATAGAATGTTTTGTATCACTGGTTGCAAACACCATCAGTAAAGTCACTAATAGAAGCTGTAAATCTCTTTTTAATTATTTATTTTTTCTCCTTCTTATTGAAATTATTGGGGTGACACTGGTTAACAAGATTATACAGGTTGCAAGTGCACAATTCTATAACACATCACCTGTACACTGTTCATCACCCCAAGTCAAGTCTCTGTCCATCACCATTTATCCTCCCCTTTATTCTCCTCCACCTCCCCTCATAGCAATCACCACACTGTTGTCTGTGTCCATGAGTTTTTCTCATTTTTTTTTCTTTTTTGCTCATTCCTCCACCTCCATCCCTAATCCCCACCTGGACAGCCGGCATCCTGCTCTCTTTGAGTCTGTCTATTTTACTTGTTAGTTCATTTTGTTCATCAGATTCAACATATGAGTGAAATCATATGATCCTCATCCAGATAATCCAAAACATAGTCTTCCAGAAACCCTGGCTCGGCGCCCAATCAAACTGGTCAAAGTCATTCATGGTTTTGAGTCTGTCTTCACCTGGATGCCTGGTCAATCATTTTATTCTTGACTCACCATATTACTATCCAAAACCACCATCCTTTAAGTATCACTAATCCACATCAAATTCTTTTAATCCTGCTATTGTGAGTTTGTTACATGTACGTATACATTTAAGGCATTCATCATATTTCTGTGACTGTGACTGGCAGTCCCCAAATCCAGTGACCACCTGGTCTTAGAGCTCTCCTCTTTTGCTCCAGAACAAAAAATAATCCATCACAAGTTCTTCTCAATTGCTAACCTAAGGACCTCCAATTCACAGTTCCCTTCTGCCTAATAGGCTATACTCACCTGAGTCACAGAGATTCCCCTAGTACGACTTGGTATTTGCCATGTAAGATAGCACACCTTCTCAATAAGTCTAGGAAAGTGGAAGGCAAATTAGCATAATTGGCATGACTATACCTTAGGACTCAACTCCACGCCCTATGTCTGAGGACATCTATAGTTTAGACTGAAGAAGCCACTTATCTTCTACCATGAGCAATTCTAATTCGGGTGGCAGGGGACAAAGGAGTCTTTGATTCCCTCTCTTTATTTTCCATGGTCACAGTATGTGTACATGTTAAAAAGCATGTATTTATATATTCATGAATATGTACATATATATGTCCATATGTGTATGTATATGCACTCATCTATAATAATAAAAGCGTAATATGCTAATTAGACTGGACAACCTTCCGGATGAAGTCAGGGCTGCAAGGGAAGCCCGGTCCCGGGTGCTGGAGGGAAGCCAGTGCCAGCAGCTGGGGGAAGGAAGGCCTACTCTTGCATGAATTTCATGCATTGGGTCTCTAGTAGATATATAAACATGCATTCATATATTACACACCCAAGGTAGAAAATAACATCTTTCTAGATGGAATTTTTAATATTCTTACTTCTTTTACTAAATTTGTAAGCCCTACATCTTTTCTTCCTTTATAATTCTTTTGCAACATTTCATAGTTTATTTAGATCATACAAATGCATTTCTCTAGATCTAAATTTTATTTTTAATAACACTTTTATTCTTTTTTTCCAAATATATTTTTATTGATTTTAGAGAGGAAGGGAGGGGGAGAGAGAGATAGAAGCATCAATGATAAGAGAGAATCCTTGATCTGCTGCCTCCTGCACGCCCCCTACTGGGGATCAAGCCTTTAACCTGGGCATGTGCCCTGACTGAGAATTAAACAATGATTTCCTGGTTCATAGGTCAATGTTCAATCACTGAGATACACCAGCTGGGCAACACTTTCATTCTTTAATTCATCAATGACTATTTCATTTCTTTACTCATTTGAAATTAATTTACTTTTTCTTTATTTGCTCTAACTCTACCCTTTCCTGAAATGAGTCATCCAAAACTCTGTCAGAGATACTTGTTTTAAAATAATAAAATAAAATCAAGAGCATAAACCAATAGTTCTGACTTCTGCCACTTCTTATAGATAAATCTGTTTAGCAGGAAAGTACGATATATGCTGATATGTATCATCTATATTTGTAAGTTGCCTATGTATTCATGAAATCATGGACAATTACCACTTGTGTTTTATAGAAAGAATAAATCCATCCATCATTTTATTTAGAAACCAATGAGGCCCAGAGAGATTTTATGAGTCCCCCAAGGTCATACAGCAGATAGAGAAAAAGCCAAAACTGGAAGCCAAATATCCTAAAGACTCAATGTTCTTTCTAGTTCAAAATGTTACCTTCCTTAGTAAAGACAAAAATATAATTTCTAAGGTTGGAATTTTACCAGGACAGCCTCTTCTGAGAGTTATATTACAGGAAGAGCATATTACTGGGGTCCTTTTGTGGTATAGGTGGGGTTT
The DNA here is from genome assembly GCA_025583905.1 of Ia io. Taxonomy (NCBI): domain Eukaryota; kingdom Metazoa; phylum Chordata; class Mammalia; order Chiroptera; family Vespertilionidae; genus Ia; species Ia io. The sequence goes on from JAJQQW010000007.1 coordinate 25,090,841, forward strand.
TAGGAGATATGTGACAAAATAGCAATATTTGGGGGAAAATTCAAGGGTCTCAAGCTGTTGTTGCTACATTTTACTTCAAATAAAAAATGATTTGGTTGAGCTACATACTATAAAATATAATTATAGTCCTTGGGAACAACTCAGCAGAACTGGAGCTATATTTTTCTGTCTTAGCTCACCAAAGCCCTGGAAGATATTCAAGAAGAGATTGTATAACAAGTGGCAAACATCATTTCTTTTAAATTCTTAGCTCTCCATGATCAGAAAATGTGACCATTTTGGACTCACTAATAATCAGTGCTGAATGCCAAAGTTTAATTTCTCACATGTCAGTGTGTATTGAATAAGGCCAGGCATTAGTTATTTCTCTCTGTATATATCAGCAAATACTTAGGGTTCTCTTACTGTATAGCCTATATATTTCTGTCTTAGGGAGATAAAACTACTGCTCCAAACCACCAGCTTTTCCAATTTAATCTGAATCTGACTTTTTGTCATCTTTATTTTTAGTTTATAAATTGCTTGATGAGGGCCTTTTTCCCCCCTTTCTGATTCCTGGCTGGAATTGAAACTGAGATTATGGAAATACTTTAAGTAGTTATTTCTATCCAGACTGAAATGAGAAATTTGGGAAGTTTAGGAGAACATTCGAATGTTTCAGCTTTTACCCTTCACTATTAATACCATCTTCTGTTTGTCACACAGAAAAATCTTTCTCTTACTTCACACTTGAGAATTTTGTTTTTCATTTTATTTCCCTATAGAGTCTTCCTGGAGCGATTCATCACATATTGAGGTCATGTCAGTTGCATTCTGTTACACAGGAGGAAATTTCATAGCAAAATGCAGCATCAGATCCATTGACATGTATAGCGGTCTTGGAATGGGGTTTCTTGTGCTAAAGATCCCAACTGAAGGATGACTGGGCTCAGAATCTCATCCCAACTGCTGTTTTTACTTAGGACAAAACCACACATAAGAAGATAGAGAGATTCCTTATATTTTGGTTCCTATCTCCACTCTAGATGAGAATTCACTTAATTTGATAATAGCAGGTGGTGGTCACAGAAAGTAGTCCAAGTTTCTAAAATTAGCTTTTCAAAGCCTTCAGCTTTTAATCTCAAATGTATTTTCACTCATTTTAACCAGTTTAAGTTAGGACACAAGCAGCTGAAAAAAATAAATTATAAATTACATAGCCGATATGGGGTTACTAAATTATTCACTATTCACTCCTAAAATGAGTGAACAGAGTGCCATTTCTTGTGTGGGTGTAGCTGAGTTAGGGAGGGATTTCCCAGTTTTAGTTTCACAATCTACTTAACAGAGTTCCTCTATAATGGATATGTCCGTATCCCATTTTCCTCACGAATCTCACTGTAGACTCTTATACATAAAGATTATCTTACTATAGAGAATGAAGAGTTTCCAAGATTCCTTTATTTTCAAGTAGAATTCTGATTAAAATACAAAGTTTTGCTGAAACTTAGAATGTGTGTGTGTGTGTGTGTGTGTGTGTATTTACTAGTATATATTATTGATTTCAGAGAGGAAGGGAAAGGGAGAGAGAAATAAAATAGCACTGATGAAAGAGAATTATTGATTGGCTGCCTCTTGCATACCCCCTACTGGGGATTGAGCCCACAACTGGGGAATGTGCCCTTGACTAGAATTGAACCTGGGACCCATCAGATTGCAGGCCAACGCTCTATCCGCTAAGCCAAACTGTCGGGGGCTTGGAATGTATTTTGTTTTATATGGACTTCTTTTTATTTTTTAATATATTTTATTGATTTTTTTACAGAGAGGAAGGGAGAGGAATAGAGAGCTAGAAACATCGATGAGAAACATCGACTAGCTGCCTCCTGCACACCCCCCACCGGGGATGTGCCCGCAACCAATGTACATGCCCTTGACCGGAATCGAACCTGGGACCCTTCAGTCCGCAGACCGACGCTCTATCCACTGAGCCAAACTGGTTTCGGCTGGACTTCTCATTTGGAATAAATGCATTCAATTGTGAGTCTCAAATCTTCTGTATGAATCCACAGCCCACTTTGAACCTTCACCTCTGCTCTTTTCTGCCTTCACTACTTCCTGTAGTAGTCTCAGACTCACACATTATTCAAGCTGGAATAGACCTTAGAAATTGATTATTAAGTCTAGTTCTTCACTTTACAGAAAAGGATAACTGAAGCCCACAGCATGTGAAAGATGTTCCCAACATGACCCACCTAGGTAATAGTAGCTCAATGACAGAACCCAAGATTCTGGACTTCTTTTCATTCATTACCCCCATCAATCTTAGTTTGCTCATTCTCTTGCCAACATTCTTGGCTCTCTTGTCTGTTGCCTCATCTATTAATGACACCCACCTAGGAAAGCACCAGTTATAGTTGGTCCAATGCCCAATCTGCTTAGTGTTTTTGGTGATAATCGGCTACCTGGGAAAATTACTGCCACTTACATTTCAGTGCATCTCCCACATCTGACATATTGATACTGCCCAGAAATCATTCCATAATTTCAAGAGTGCTTTCCTTCCACAGTTAGCACTCATCTTTGGCACAACAGTGATTTTAAACTTACTCCATTCCCCTAACCTCTGACCTGTCAAGCAATCGGGCATCTTACCTCCCAGAGAAAATACAAGTATTTCACTTTCTTGCCATAAATCCTCTAAACTTACTCATCTGCCGCCTATTTTCTTTGCACTTCCTATTAAAATGAATGAGGTGTTTTCTATTTAGGCTTAATTTCTGTGTTCATACTTTGGATAACATCCTCCTCTGGACTCCCAAGCATTTGTTCTATTGTTTTCCCTCAAATTCTCACCAGGACCACTACTACTTTCTTCGTCCTATAAGCATTAAAAATATTCAAACATTATTTCTCTAATGGCTCCTCATTAGTCATGTTCTTGGCTCTTTTTCTTTTGCCAAACCATTTCCCTGAACTATCCCATCAAATCCCATGGTTTTTACTTTATACTTTCATGCTCATGAATATAACTTCAACCCTGCTCCTGCTCTCTCAATCTCAGGGGTTATAGCTCAGAAGGCAGACACCCAGGTTTCCTGTACAGAGTCATTTCCTACAAAGCTGAGGACATCTTTCTCACACAGACATTTGCCTTGCCTGGGAAGGAGACAGTTAACCCACTCTTAAGAGGTCACTTAAGAGACTAAAAATAACAAAAGCCTCCAGGCAGAAGCAACGGCCCCACTCCGTTGAAAAAAAAACAAAAACACAAAACAAAACAAACAAAAAAAAAAACACACCTCTCACCACACCTGATGAAGATTGCCTGGGGAAAAATTCAAGTTGGAATTCTATCAGTATATAGGCAGAAGTGGTCTCTGGAGGCTTTAAGTCTTTGTCTGATCTAATTAGTCAGAAACATTGTTTGACACTGTCCTACACTAGAGATTGAGAGGCATAGAGGACCTACCTAATACATAGTCAAAAACCCAAACAGACAGCCAAAATGAGGAGACAAAGAAACAACCCCCAAATGAAAGACAAAGAGAATTCTCTAGAAGAAGAGATAAATGAAGCAGAGATAAGAAATTTATCTGAAACAGAGTTCAGAGTAATGATGGTAAAGATGCTCAAGAGCATGAGAAAAGATATAGTAACTATGAAAAAAGAACAGGCGGAAATAAGGAATGACATAGTACAAATAAAGAATACATTGGAATGAATACACAGCACATTAGGGGAAGTTGAGGATTGAATCAGTGAATTAGATGACAGGGTTGAAAAAAATCACATAATCAGAGAACCAAAAAGAAAAACCAATTTAAAAACAGGAGGACAGCTTAAGAGAGCTATGAAACAACATGAAATCTATACTAATAAATGGGTAATATGCTAATTAGACCAGATATCTTCTGGTCATCCTTCCGGACGTCCTTCCGGACAAAGCCACAGTAGTAAGGGCCAAGGCAGAGGTGGTTAGGGGTGACCAGGCTGGCAGGGGAGGGCAGTTAGGGGCGATCAGGCAGGCAGGCAGGTGAGTGGTTAGGAGCCAACGGTCCCAGATTGCAAGAGGGATGTCTGATGGCCACTTTAGATCGGGTCTAAACTGGCTGTTGGGCATCCCCTGAGGGATCCTGGAATGGAGAGGGTGCAGGCCAGGCTGAGCTTCTCCTCCCTTCCCCCCGTGCACGAATTTCATGCACCGGGCCTCTAGTATAACAATATTAGAATAATAGGTGTGCCAGAAAAGGCAGAAAGCGAGGAAGGAATAGAGAATGTGTTTGAACAAATAATGGCAGAAATCTTCCCTAACCTGGTAAAGTAAAAAGACACACAAGTTCAGGAGTCACAGAGAACCCCAAGCAGGAGGAACCCAAACAGGCCCACATCCAGACACATCATAATTAAAATGCCAAAAATTAAAGACAAAGAGAGATCTTAAAGGCAGCAAAAGAAAAGCAAACTGTTACCTACAAAGGAGCTCCCATAAGGCTGACACCTGATTTCTCATCAGAAATTCTACAGGCCAGAAGGGAATGGTATGAAGTACTCACGGTAATGGAAAGCAAGGATCTGAAACCAAGATTACTATATTCAGCAAGGCCATCATTCAAAATAGACGGTGAAATAAAGAGCTTCCTAAACAAACAAACAAAAAGAGCTAAAGGAGTACATCATTGTCAAGCCAACATTACAAGCAATGCTAAAGAGACTGTTGTAATGAGAAGAAACAGAGAGAGAAACCTAGGCATGCAGAATTAAAATGACAATGAATAAGTGCTAGGGTTCTTGTCCCAGCATTACAAAAGGTTCAGCAATCTGGAGCAAGGAGCTGCTGCGTAGATTAAGAAGGAGTCCAAAGATGAAAGATAGTTTTGAAAGGCATTGGGGGTCAGAGGAGCTTCAGCTAAAGGAGTTAAAGACTACTCCTTGTCTAAGGACCCCATGCTATTTATTAACACAAATTGTCCTAAGGCAAGGTGGAGATAATACACTTCAAAGGGTAGGGTTTACAGAAGCATTGTCAGATTGGGGAATAGCCTACAGCTGTTCAGGTGTTTGGCCAAGAAGAGGCAATAACATGTAGATTTAACCCTTTGCACTCGCTTGCTTTTTTCTCGATTCCTGCTACCGATGCTAACCGTGTCGAGTCACACTCGACATCCGAATGCAAAAGGTTAAGATGCCCTAAGCTGTCTGGCTGCAAATGATTATCCTATTCAGGTTTGGGGGAGATGCTTTTTAGTCGTCCCAGATGATTCAGCCCAGCTGACATGCTGGAACTGGCTTCCAGCAAATAAGTACCTATCAATAATAACCCTAAATATAAATGGATTAAATGCTCCAATAAAAGGCTTGGGTAGCTGAATGAATAGAAAAACATGACCCAACTATATGCTGTCTACAAGAGACCCACCTCAAAACAAAAGACACACAGATGATGAGAGTGAAGGGATGGAAAACATTTTTCCAAACAAATGGTAAAGAAAAAAAAAGCTGGAGTAGCAATACTCAGATCTGGCAAAATAGACTTCAAAATGAAAGCCATCACAAGAGACAACAAAAATCACTACATAATACTAAAGGGATCAATCCAACAAGAGGCTATAACCCGGTAAACATATGTGTAATATAGGAGTACCTAAATATATAAAAAAACTTCTAGAAGACTTTAATGAAGAGATTGACAACTATAAAGTCATAGCAGGTAACTTTAACACCCCTCTGACTTCACTGGATAGATGTTCCAGAAAAAAAATTAAGAAAGAAACAGTGACTCTAAAGGGCACATTGGAGCAGATGGATTTAATTGACATTTATAGAACATTTCACCCCAAAGCAGAAAATACACATTCTTCTCAAGTGCACATGGATCATTCACAAAGATAGACCACATGTTAGGACAGAAAACAAATCTCTGCAAATTCAAGAAGACTGAAATCATATCAAGCATCTTCTCAGATCACAGGGAATGAAATTAGAAACCAACTACAGTAAAAACACCCCAAAACATTCAAACATGGAGGATAAATAGCGTGTTATTAAACAATGAATGGGTTACCAACAAGATCAAGAAAGAAATAAAAAACTTCCTGGAAACAAATGACAATGAACACACAACAACTTCAAATTTCTGGGAAACAACAAAAGCAGTCCTGAGAGGAAAGTTCATAGCACTACAGGCCTACCCCAAAAAAACAGAAACAAAAAATCAGCAATAAACTAACCCTACAACTTAAAGAACTAGAAAAAGAACAACAATAAAAGCCCAGAGTAAGTAGAAAATAGAAATAAATAACATACAGACTGAAAAATAAATTAATTAAATAAAATAAAAACAATTAAAAAAATCAATGAAACCAAGAGCTGGTTCTTTGATAGGACAAACAAAATTGATGAACTGTTAGCTAGACTCATCAAGAAACAAAGAAAGAGGAACCAACTACATAAAATAAGAAACAAAAGTGGAGAAGTAGCCATTGACACCACAGAAATACAAAGGATTATAAGAAAATATTATGAACAACTATATGCCAACAAGCTGGAAAATGTGGATGAAATGAACAAATTCCTAGAAAAATACAATCTCCCAAAACTGAATCAGGAAGAATCAGGAGATCTGAATAGGCCAAGAAAAACTGATGAAATAGAAGCAGTAATCAAAAAACTTCCAGCAAACAAAAGTCCTGGTCTGGATGGCTTCACAGGGGAGTTTTAACAAACATTCAAAGAACTAACATATATACTCCTCAAACTATTTCAAAAAATTCAAAAGGAAGAAACACTTCCAAACTCTTTTTATAAGGCCAGCATTATCCTAATTCCAACACCAGATAAAGACACTAAAAAGAAAGAGAATTACAGGCTAATACTTGTGGTGAACATAGATGCTAAAATCCTTAAAAAAATATTAGCAAATCACATCCAGCAATATATTAAAAGATCGTACACCATGACCAAGTGGGGTTTATTCCATGGATACAAGGCTGGTATAATATTCACAAAACAATAAACATGATGCATTACATAAACAAATTGAAAGACAAAAATCACATGATCATATTAATAGATGCAGAAAAAGCATTTGACAAAATCTAGCACCCAATTATGATAAAAACTCTCAGCAATTGGGAATAGAGGGAGCATATCTCAACATGCTAAAGGCCATATATGATAGACCTACAGCCAACATCGTACTCAATGGGCAAAAACTAAAACCATTTCCACTAACAACAGGAACAAGACAGGGATGCCCACTTTCACCACTCTTATTCAACACAGTACTGGAAGTCCTAACCACAGAAATCAGATAAAAAGAAGAAATAAAAGGCATCCAAATTGGAAAGGTGGAAGTAAAACTTTCATTATTCACAGATGACATGATTAAACATATAAAACCCTAAAGACTCCACCAAAAAACTACTAGATTAAATAAATGAATTTGGCAATGTAGCAGGATGCAAAATCAACACACAAAAATCGATGGCTTTTTTATACACTAATAATGAATTCTCAGAAAGAAAAACTAAACAAATAATACCATTTACCATTGCAAAAAAAAAAAAAAATTAAGATACTTAGGAATAAACTTAACCAAGGAGGCAAAAGACCTGCACTTGAAAAACTACAGGATGTTGAAAAAAGAGATAGAAGAAGATATAAACAAGTCAAAGAATATACCATGTTCATGGATTTTTATAATCAACATCATCAAAATATCCATACTACTCAAGGCAATCAAAAGATTCAATGCAATTCCTATTAAAATACCAACAGCATATTTCACAGACATAGAAGTACTCCAAAAATTTATATGGAATCAGAAAAGACTCCAAATAGCAGCAGCACTTTTGAGGGGGAAAAAAAGTTGGAGGAATCATAATACCAGATTTTAAGTTATACTACAAAGCCTCCATAATCAAAACAGTCTAGTACCGATACAAGAACAGGCGTTTAGATCAATGGAACAGAACAGAGAACCCAGAAATCAACCTAAGCCATTAAGCATCCTTCCTATTTAATAAAAGAGTAATATGCCAATTGACCGTACCTCCGCTACACCCACAAGCCACGCCCACCAGCCAATCAGGAGGGAGTATGCAAATTAACCCAACCAAGATGGCTGTGGCCATGAAACAAGCAGGAGGCTTGGGTTGCCCCCAGTGATGGAGGAAGCCAAGCTTTCCGCACACCCTGACCAGCCTAGGCCTCCACTCAAGGCTACAAAGTTTCAATTATAGAAGATAAATAAATCCCAACAAAAATGGCTGCGGCCACGGAGCAAGCAGGAAGCTTGGCTCCGCTCAAGGCTACAAAGTTTCAATTATAGAGGATAAATAAATTCCAGATACCAGGGCCTCTGCTTGGGTCACTGGGGGGCGTGGCCAGCCTACAAACCACCACAGACCCCTGGCCCAGGCCACCCCATGCCCCAAGAGAACTCCCACCCTGATCCGGGACACCCTTCAGGGCAAACCAGCCGGCGCCCACCCGTGCACCAGGTCTCTATCCTATCTAATAAAAGAGTAATATGCAAATTGACCAATCACTCCAACACACAAGATTGCTGCCCCTATTTGGTCAAAGATGGCTGCCCCCAGGTGGACACAAGATGGCCACCACAAGATGGCCAGCAGGGGAGGGCAGTTGGGAGGGACCAGGCCTACAAGAGAGGGCAGTTGTGGGCGATCAGGCAAGCAGGGAAGGGCAGTTGGGAGGGACCAGGCCTGCAAGGGAGGGCAGTTGGGGGCGATCAAGCCTGCATGGGAGGGCAGTTAGGGGTGACCAGGCTGGCAGAGGAGGGAAGTTGGGGCGACTGGGCCTGCAGGGAAGGGCAGTTGGAGGGGACCCAGGCCTGCAGGGGAGAGCATATGGGGGGGGACCAGGCCTGCAAGGGAGGGCAGTTAGGGGTGACCAGGCCTGCAGGGGAGGGCAGTTAGGGGTGACCAGGTCTGCAGGGGAGGGCAGTTAGGGGCAAACAGGCTGGCAGGGAAGCAGTTAGGCATCAATCAGGCTGGCAGGGGAGTGGTTAGGGGGTGATCAGGCTGGCAGGTAGAAGCAGTTAGGGGCAATCAGCAAGGCAGGCAGGCGAGCAGTTGGGAGCCAGCAGTCCTGGATTGTGACAGGGATGTCTGACTGCCCGTTTAGGTAAGATTGGGCCTAAACGGGCAGTCGGACATCCCTAGAGGGGTCCCAGATTGGAGAGGGTGCAGGCTGGGCTGAGGGACACACACACACCCATGCACGAATTTTGTGCACTGGGCCTCTAGTCAATTAATATTTGACAAAGAAGGCAAGAACATACAATGGAGTCAAGACAGTGTCTTCAATAAATGGTATTGGAGAAATTGGACAGATACATGCAAAAAGTGAAATAAAACTATACCACCAACTTACACCATACAGAAAAATAAACTCAAAATGGATGAAAGACTTAAATGTTAGTTGTGAAACCATGAAAATCCTAGAAGAAACCATAGGCAGCAAAATCTCAGACATCTCTCATAGCAATATGTTTACCGATACATCTCCTAAAGCAAAGGAAACTAAGGAGAAAATAAACAAATGGGACTACATCAAAATAAAAAGCTTCTGCACAGCAAAAGAAACCATCAACAAAACAACTAGAAAGCCTACTGCAAGGGAGAACATATTTGGCAATGATATATCTGATAAAGGTTTAATATCCAAAGTATATAAAGAACACATACAACTTAACAAAAGGAAGATAAACAATACAATTAAAAAATGGGCAAAGAACCTAAATAGACACTTCTCCAAAGAGGACATAGAGATGGCCAAGAGACATATGAAAAAAATGCTCTCCCTAGTTTCATAGCAGAACAATTTACAATAGCTAAGATTTAGAAACAGCCTAAGTGCCCATCAGCAGATAAGTGGATTAGAAAACTGTGGTACATCTACACAATGGAATACTATGCTACTGTAAAAAAGAAAGAATTCACCATTTGCAACAGCATGGATGGACCTGGAGAGCATTATGCTAAGTGAAATAAACCAGTCAGAGAAATATAAATATCACATGATCTCACTTATTTATGGAATATAATGAACAACATAAACCAATGAACAAAAATAGACCCAGAGACATAGAAGCATTGAACAGACTGTCAAACCTCAGAGGGAAGGTGGGGGTGGTGGTGGTACACCCAAAGGACTTGTATGCATGCATATAAACTTAACCAATGGTCACAGACAGTAGAAGGGTGAGGATATTTTCCTGGGGGTGGGAACAGCTGGGGATAGGTCAATGGGGGTAAAAAGGAGACTCATGTAATAATTTAAACAATAAAGAATTTAAATTTTAAAAAGAGAAAAGAAAAAAATGCTCAAAATAACTGATCATAAGAGAGATGCAAATTAAAACAACTATGAGGTATCACCTCACACCTGTTAGAATGGCTACCATCAACAAATCAACAAATGAGAAGTTCTGGTGATGATGTGGAGAAAAGCAAACCCTAGTACACTGCTGGTGGGAATGCAGACTGGAGCAACCATTATGGAAAACAGTATGGAGTTTCCTCAAAAAAAAATATGGAACTGCCATTTGACCCAGTGATCCCACTTCTAGGACTATGTCCTAAGAAACCCGAAGCACCAATTAGAAAGAATGTATGCACTCCTAGGTTCATAGAAGCACAATTCCCAATAGCTAAGATCTGGGAACAGCCCAAGTGCCCATCAGTAGATGAGTGGATAAAAAAGCTGTGCTACATGTACACCATGGAATACTATGCAGCAGTAAAAAAGAAGGACCTCTTACCCTTTGAGACAGCCTGAAGGGACCTGGAGAGTATTATGCTAAGTAAAATAAGTCAGTCAGAGAAAAGACAAGTATCACATGATTGCACTCATATGTGGAATCTAAGTAACAAAATAAACTGATAAAAGGAGTGGATCCAGAGACATGGAAGCATGGAACAGAGTGTGGAATCTCAGAGGGAAGGCAGAGGTGGGCTGTTGGATGGGAGGTAATCAATCAAGGACCTTGTATGCACATATGCATAACTCATGGACATAGACAATAGGGTGCTGAAGGCCTGGTGTGAGGTGGGGCGGGGCAGGCTGGAGAGGGTCAATGGGGAAAAAAAGGGATATATGTAATTCTTTCAACGATAAAGAATTATTTTTAAAAAATAGTATAAAAGTTCCTTTTCTCATCTGGTTCCTATTTCCCTCTCCAGCATCATCTCTTGTTTTGTTTTGTTTTTCATTCATTTCTGTTAATTGAGCCAAAATGATCTTATTAAATATCCCCTAAACTCATCATGCCTTTCTCATATCAAGACCTTCACACAAGCAATTTTTCTACCTGGTATACTCTCTATAGTCACTTGGCATTTCTAACTCTGAAATAATATTTCAGATCTCCATTTACTAGTATATGTCTTTTTTTTTTTTTTCAAGAAAGTTTTAGCCTTTACTACACCTAATCTAGGTTAGCAACCTGGAGTTACTATACATTGCTTTCCTATCCATTCTTATAGAGCAAGTTAATCTTCTACCATAGCATTTATCATACAGCATTCTACCAATTTATAAACTTGATGTTATTTGTTTCTTAGGGCTGCTGCAACAAAGTACCAAAAATTTGGTGACATTAAAACACAGAAATTTATTCTGTAACAGTTCAGGAGGAAAGAATATGGAAATCAAGGTTTTGGTAGGGCCGTACTCCCTCCAGAATCTCTAGGAGAGAATCTGTCCTTGCCTCTTTCAGCTTATGTTGGTTCCTGGTGTATCTTGATTTGTGGTAGCATAACTCTATTTTCTGCCTCCATCTTCACCTGGTATGCTCCATGTCTCTCTGTTTCTTCTCTTCTTCTTATGAGGACATCTTAAATGATTTCACTCGAGATGCATGACTATATGCATATCTGTAAAGATGCTCTTTTCAAATAAGATCACATCCTGATGTACATGAATCTTTGGGTAGATGCTATTCAACTCATTACACTCATCAGTCTCATTCACTAGATTACACACTCCATGATGGCAGGAATTATATCCACATTGCAGAGTCAGCTTTGCCCATAGTATACTTAAGAAATAATCGTGCAATAAATACTTTCCTTCCTCTCAATTCTTAACAAGCTTTTCTACTATATTATCATCCCATCCAATAATGTCAGCACTCACTTCAACTTAGTGTTTTAAATTGATTCAGACTTCACCATACAAACTAAATAAGGAATATTTAATTGCTTTTAAAAAATACCTTCTTACATTAGTATTAGCATAACTCTTTATCTGATTTTTGTAAGAAATGTGTAACTTTTGAGCTTATATTATGCTTCAGTATCTTTTATAATTTCTTTACGAGCAAAAAATACATTTTTTACATTTACTGTATACTCCACTAGAATATTGTCACTATATATTCATTTAATATGCAAATCTAGATTATTTACTCATATGTAAGTTCATCTCTCTTAGAAAAATTGGTTTATTCAAATTCCAGAGTTATTTTTTTATTCTTTTGACTTCAGAAAAAAGCAAAAAAACAAAACAAAAAAACACACAAAACTCCCTCACTCAAAGTGCTATCAGGTTTCTATTCTTTGATTTATTTTTTCTAAAACCTATAAAAGTCAATGTCTTATGCCCTATAAGTACTTTTTGTGGGTTCATGTCTTTACTTTATTCCATTGAGCTTATCTTCTCATTCAGGTAAATTCGGATATGACATCCTCATAGATACAGAAGGTCTTCAAATAATGTTGTTTTGTTCAATGTTGGTGAAATGCCGTAGTAAATTAACTCTTATTTATATCAATTAACCTATGGTAAAGTTGGTTTCATTATAAATTATTTCACTTAAAGTTGCAAAACCTATGGATGATGTTAAGTGAGGACTTACTATTGTATACTCAAAGTTTATCATGGATTTTTTTCAAAATCTTTATTAATTTTGTCAAGTAGCCATGAATCCTGCTACGATACTATATATACACATTTATATAGTGATGTATTATCAAAGTTTCATCAAGAAAATTAGAAGTATTCTAGGTATTTTAGATAGGAAGAAATTTAATAAAAATTTGGTGCTTTATAAAACTGTTGAAAGACCAAAGGCTAGAGGCTACCACTAGCACAGGTTTACCACTGGATTCAAGCAACCAGAAAATTGCTACTTAACTGCCCTCAAGTGTCACAGATGTCTGCAGCACTGAGACACGTGATGATAAGCTGAGTAACATCCAAAAATCACTGCAAAACCTCAATTCTATCAATGCCCAGTTATCTGCTTGCCAATACTAGTAAATTAATAATATGGTTTCTACCCAGTGCTGTGCTAGAAATATCTAACAACTGACTTACTGGACAGGAATAAAGTGTTGTTTTGTAGTATTTGCCAATTTCTGTGTTGTAAATACTTTCACTATGGCAGATTGAAAGCTACTGAATACAAAGTTGGGAAGAGATGCACAAAATTGGTTTCTTTGAGTTTGTACGAGCCAGGTCAACACACTTTTGCCTCTCTTCTGCCTTCCAAATATCACAAAATGTATTTCATTGATGGAAATTAATACAAATTCAGAACCCTGCTGTCAAAGGAGATTGGGAAATATATAGCTCTCAGACTTCCAGACCCTGCAATACAGGGTAGAACAAAGAAGAGTTATAAAGTGTGCCAAGAGCCAGCACATTAACATCTAATTCATGCAACGGGCAGACTAATGTTAGATGCCATTTTCCCTTTGCATGCAAATAACAAAAACAAATCCTTGGTGATTTTATCTGCATCATGGCTCAATTCCAAAATAATGTTCAAGCTCTGTATGGCTCATTTGAAAATTAGTACATAAGCAGGCACAAAAACACTAATTCTAGCTAACATTTATCAAGCCATTATTATGTGCTAGGTATTATTTATGGCTTTATATGCATTATCCATTTAGTCTTTCCAACAATTTCACGTGATAAGTTTACTATTATCGTAATTTTACAAATGAGGAAACAGAAAGTTTGTATGGTTAAGCAAGTGCCCCAGATCATAGCTACTGAATAGCAGCATATTTCAAACTCAACTTGTCTGACTACAAAGCTGCTGCACTTACCTCTCTAAAATATTCTACCTTCAAAAACACAATATTTTATGAATTCTTTCTGCTTCTGAGACCATGCTTTGTATCAGCTGCCTGATAGTATAGAGTATGTCATAGAATCAATATACTACTTTTTTAGGACTACAATGCACATTAGCAATTATCTGATGTTATTTGGAAATAACATAATAAGCATCTGTCTAAAGGAAAAAATATGTAATTTGCAGTTCAAACTAATTTGGCTATGAAGTGTCTCTTTTTCCTCTGTTTCAATAATTTCTGCCTAAAGGTTGATCCCTTCCATTCTTCTAGTTTAGATGAATACTCCCAGTTATCAATAGTGTCTCTAAGCTTAACGTACATGAAATAATAAACAATCTGTATAATTTTCAAAAGGAAAAAAATACAGTAGAGAAACAGGATCCAATCTTCTTTTCAGTAAACATAAATATGCTAGATTAAAGGTGCTTTATCTTTCCAGGTACAGAGACTAGTTTTAATGTGTAAGTTGTGTATTTATACATTGCTTGGAATCACCTCTGTAATTTTTCTAAGTGCTTTGTCTTGCTTAATCCAGCAAAATACCACTCTATGTTTTCATGTCATGCTCACACACCTTGCATTCCCTTTTCAGGATTCTGTTATGAAAGCAAATAAGCATCTCTCTTTATTACAGATCATTAAATGATACTTTAGCTGGTGTGCTTTTTACCTGTGTATTTTCAAGTTAATTGCATGGCTCTATATTTGTCCAAACCAAAGTAGATTGATTTCCTTTTTTCTTTCGTTAGTCTTTCTACATGAGTAAATAGAAGTACATATTTTAGAGGAGGGGCTGTCCTTTGAAGAGTGATGAGCTTGATTTCAGGGGTGCTGTCCCTGTGGGACACCCCAGGAAGTCTGGTCATGTTTTTGCCAAGGCATGCAGTGTTTGTGCCAACTCACTGCCTCCAGTGCTTCAGTGCTTGTCAGATACAAGAATGTAAGGTGTTTCTCAGCTATGTGATATCTGGTTGAGGCCAGTTCAGAGTATCAGATGCATGAAACCATAGCAAGATCCTGAGAACGCTAAGGTTTGTATTTCTTCCACTGGCTTCAACTTGAGGATTAACCCAATTGTCCGGTAATAGGCTAAAAATTTTTGAGTGGTCATTACTTATTTTTTGCACTGGCTAAATGACCTATTTGCCAAGAGACATTCCAAATTTTAAGAACAGAGATTTTTCTCTTTGAGTTCTAGAACAGACAAGTTGTTCTCTTCTAAAGGGATGTCATTAAGATTTGCTGTGTTTCTCTACTTGTCTTATCAGCTACAAGAAGTTTCTCAGCTATGTGCTATCTGACCAGTTGATTTTAAGCCAGATTAGTTAAACTTAATTTGACATTCATGTTATAAGTTGTTGCTGAAGGTTGAAGAAAGCAAGTATGGACCATTGAGCAGCAAAGCCACTAAGAGTGACAAATCTCTTCCTAAAGCCAGCAGCTAGTGCGGACAACCACAACACAACCCCAGCTGATATGAATAAATACCCCCCAAAATGCAATAGGTTTAATGACTGTAAATACTGTCTCCCATCTCAGCACACACTGCTGTGTCTGGGTATAAATGAGTATTTATCACTTCTTGAATTCTGCTCTGGCCAGTGGCCAATAAAGAAAGTGCATCAAAATGGGAAGATATGAAAGGTGGGACTTGGTTCCAAACTGATCTGAATAACGATAGTAAGCTTAAAAGCTGTTTTGCTGCTTTTAAAGTTAGCTGTTGTCTGTTTTCAAGAGTAAAAGAAAACATCCAAGAAAATAACAGGAAGTCAGTCTACAGCTCAGCAAGAACTTTGCTTGGTTTGAGTCCTTTTCAGCATTACATTATCATCTACGTGAAAGCAGAGCTCAACCCTGCCAAACCCTAAAATACATAAAATGGAAATAAGGAGGGAAAATGCCTTTATCCCTCATTTGTTTCTGTCTTAGCAAATGTCTCCAGTGCATCTGCTTACTGTCTCACCCAGAGGCTTATGTGGCCACATTAAATAGGGCAGATGCCACTCAGGGACAAACCTGGATGTGTGCTGGCTTGACCGATCTCTTAGCAAATCCCAAATGCATTTCATCTTAATGAAACACCCACACAAAGGGAATCTCTGGTCTTTCAAACACAGAATTCCCTAATCATGTTAAGTCTTGCTGGGAATTTTGTGATAACTTCCTGCAGAAGGCCATTACGTTTACTTTTGGCAGAGTCAGGAAAATACACAGGTTAAGGAAAATCTACCCCAGGTCATTGTCCTGGAAGCAATATAACTAATTACATTTTTACCCAAAGACATTGTTATTCCAATAACAACCTTGAACAACAAAATATAATCTTACTGCTATATGAGAGGAATACATAACTATTTAATAATTTCACTTTTTAAAAAATTAGATGGCAGAAATCTGAAATAGGCTATAATTTCTCTTACATATATAACCACAAATACATGCACATGTTACATACAGGCACACATTCAAATACATGGACACTGCATTAATTTCTTAGGGCTGATGTAACAACATACCATAAAGTAGGTGGCTTAACACATAGAAATTTATTCTCTCACAGATATAAGAAGCTAGAAATTAAAAAACAAAGTGTCTTAGAGTTACCATGCTTCTGGAAATGCTACGAAATGATCTTTCCTTGCTTCCTCCTACTTCCTGGTGATTGATGGCAATGTTTGGAATTCTTTGGCTTATAACTGCAACACTGCAATCTCTGCCACCATCTTCACATGGTGGTATTCCCTCTGAGTGTCTCTGTGTCTACCAATCCTCTCCTCTTCTCATAATACAGGTAATGTTGGATTTAGGGCCTACTCTAATATACTATGAGCTTAACTTGATCATATCTGCAAAGACCCTAATTCCAAAGAAGGTCACAGGTTACAAGTTGCCATGAATTTCCGAGGGACACTATTCAGCCCGGTACAGTCTGCCTCTGACCGCCACCCCCTCACCAAAATGTATGTCTTTCCCATGTACAAATTAGACACGCCCACCCCAACATCCCCCAAGGTCTTATTCCATTCTTACATTAACTCTAAGTCCAAAAATCTCATCTAAATGCCTCAACTCAAAAAAGTTCCAAATCTCGTTGTCTAAATAAGGTATGAATGAGACTCTAGTATGGTCCATCCTGTGACAAAATCTCTCTCTGTCCACAGAATCATGAAACTAGAAAACAAGTTACCTGCTTTCAAAATACAATGGACATTCTGATTCTGAAAGGAGAGAATGGAAAAAATAAAGGGATTTCATACACAGCAGGAAGAATTCCATCAGGCTTTCAAGACCTGAAAATAATCTTCTGTGGATCACTGCTCTGTCCTTTGGGCCCTTTAAAGCATCAGTCTCATTTTCCGTGGCCTCTGCATCCATGGTCCTGCCATCGGGGTCATTCTTCCATCATTTCATTCGCTTTGTCCCTTTCAGTCCTGGCTGGCAGTGTTTCAGCTGGCATAAAATTCTCAAAAAACCTTGTCAGTCTTCAGAGGATATCATGGGGATTCTTTTCCCTCACCCAAGGATCTGCTTAGGGAGAGAAAGGGAGAGAGAGAGAAACATCAATGTGAGAGAGAAACATTGATTGATTGCCTCCCGCACCGGCCCCAGCTGGGAATCAAACCTACAACCTAGGAATCATACTCTGATCAGGAATCGAACCCACAACCTTTTGGTGCATGGGACAATGCTCCAACAAAATGAGCCACCTGGCCAGGCCCAAGATGGTTTTTGATCCAAGAGTCAAACACCTAATCTCTTCGGGGAAAGCTTGTCAAGCCAAACTCCTGGCTCTGTTTCCAGACCACCCTATCTGTACAAGCTGGGAAGGTTCCTAATCATCAAGTTCTGGTTCCTTTTTGCTTCTTCTTCAATTTGTCTCTTTCCTCCCAAATTTTACTATAAGCATTTAGGAGAAACAAGGCCACACATTGCACACTGTTTGAAAGTCTCCTCAGTGAAATACACAAGTTCATCACATAAATTTCACTCAACAGCAGAGAACAATTCAGCCAAGTTTCTACCATTTCAGGACAAGGATCACCTTTCCTCCAGTTTTCAATAACATGTTCACCACGTTCTAAGTTCTCATCAGAAGTACCTTTAACATTCATATCTCTAGGAACATTCTGTACATAATTATATATGTATATATTCTCTGAGATGTTGAAAGATTTCTCGGGCACCCACATTTCTACCAACCACCTCTTCAGGGTCATCTAGGCTTTTTCTATCATGCATTTTATAATTCTTATAGTCTCTACACATTATCCAATTCCAAAGCCACTTCCACATGTTTACGGTATTTGTTGCAGTACCACCTGGCTTTCTGGTAGAAAAATCTGCATTGGTTTTCTAGGACTGCTGTAACAACTCACCGTAAGAAGGAAGGTTTAAAACTATAGAAATTGATTGTCAGATAGTAATAGACACTAGAAGTCTAATATCAAAGTGTCAGCAGAGCCCCGTCTCACTCAAGGCTCCAGTGGAGGATCCTTCCTTATATTTTCCTAGTTTCTGGTGTTTGCAAGCAATCTTTGGCATTCCTTGTCTTATAGACACATCACTCTAATCTCTGACTCCATTGTCAAATGGAGATCTCTACATGTATGTTTCTGTGTCCAAATTTCCCTCTTCTCATAAAGACACCCTAATACAGCCAAGCTGTGAAGCAAAGCATGCTGGTGCTAGTGCCAGATCTTGGGCCTCTGATTGATAGGTATGGGGCACTCTGATACCAGCTACTACTTGTTTGAGAGATTTTAGGAAAGTCTGAAGCCTGAGCCAGGAAAAGCCACTGCAAACAGCTTGGGTGGGGTTGCAAACTGGATGGACCAGGTTCTCAGGGAATCACCAGGGCCAAGTGAACAGTGTGAGCCAGGCTGATGAAAACTCAGATATAGCTGACACTCAGCTTTTCGATAGGGGTGGTCCCAGCACAAGAACAATGACCTCTGTGAGCACTCTGTCTGGGAGAAAGCCATCCTGAGTTCTTGCCCTGATGCCAGACAATACAGTTCCTCCCCAAATGCCCCAGGTTCCTTTAAAGGCCCTACCCCAGCACCGGAGCCCTTTTATTTCTAATGTAGAATTAGAAAACAGAATAATAAACAGGGGGAAACGTTTCATAAGTCACTTAAGTCCAAAGGTCATACTTAAATTTGTATGTGCTGGCCCTTTAAGAGAAACTACCTGTGTCACTCAGTCATAATTCCCACTGGTTGTCACAGCCCGAAGTTACAAGGACTTCTCTTCCCAGCTCTGTAACCCTGGGCTTGGAGTCTCTTGTGGGGCTGGGAACCCTTGCTCCTCATGGGAGGCCTCTGCATCCAGGATATTCCTCCCAATTAGAAAAATGACACACATGTCAGACCAGCCTGTTCTGCACCTCCACCCCTCCTACCAGTCTCGATCTACTTTCTTCTTTACTTCACTAGTTGTAGGACTTCCCTTAAGCCAGATTTCAGGTGGTTCTAAATCATGGTTGTTCTGTATTTTAGTTGTAATTTTGATGTGATTGTAGAAGGTGGTGAGTACCAGCATTTACCTAAGCTGCCATCTTGGTTCTCTCTCCTTATACTCTTATAGCCAGGGAATAAATTTAATGATTGATATAAAAAGGGAAATTTGATCATTTACATGTTGTACTGTGTCCATGAGATTTTAAAAAGTAAATGCTATGGAAAAACACAAGTATTTCCCTGGCCGGGTGGCTCAGTTGATTGGAGCATTGTCCCATACATCAAAAGGTTGCTGTTCTATTACCAGTCAAGGCACATACCTAGGGTGGGGGTTTGATCCCTGATTGGGGCCCATATGGAACACAACTGGTAAGATGTTTCTCTTTCATATCTCTCTCTCCCCTCTCTCTCTCTCTCTCTCTCTCTCTCTCTCTCTCTCTCTCTCTCTCTCTCTCTCTGTTCCTCTCTCTCTCAAAATCAATAAAAACATATCCTTGGGTGAGGATTAACAAAATAAATTTTTAACAAGTATTGCTGATACCAACACCAGAAATAAGTTCATCTTTAGTTTAAGAATGTATGCAAGATTATTTCTTTGTAGGCAAAATCTGACCAAGCATTATTTTTCTATTTGCATATACATCTTTCACTTTAAATTAGTTTTAACCTGCCAGTCAAGATGGCCATTTAGGTAAAAGCAGTACTTGCCTCCTCCCACAACCACATCAAAATTTCAACTAGGCACTTTCCCTCTTGGGAGCAGGCCCAGCCCTTTCTTCCCACTCAGGCATACATCTCCTAACCCCTCATGGTCCCCATGAGACTTGCAACCAGGGGAGCAATGGGCAGCAACAGCTCGTCCCAGGCTAACCTCCTGAACCTGTCCCTCAGGCCCCTTGGCTCTGACTCTCCAGTGAGCCAAAGCAGCCCTGCCGAGACTCATTTGTTTCCTATAACATTTCTAGAGAGTCAAAGCAGCCCCAACCTTGCCTCTCTCCTGTTGCTATTCTGTCCTGATCCCTTTCTTGTTTCACTGGCTCCAGCTTTAAAAAACATACTCTCAAAATAAAAATAATTTTAATGAGCCTTAAATGTAGAATTAGAAAACAGAATAATAAACAAGAGGAAATGTTTCATAAGTCACTTAAGTCCAAAGGTCATACTTAAATTTTAAATGTTGATGACCATCAAAGAAGCTACAAACACACAGTTGAATGATTCCCCAGTCAAGTTGGCACTCCTGTAATTCAGAGGAAAGTGTCTAGGTGTGGAATAAGAAAAGCACTGCAACATTTAGAACACCAGCATCTAAACTGATACAGTGCTACAGGAATAGGTGTGGCTGTAAATCTCTAGGGGAAAAAATCAGTTCAGATGACAGAGATTTTTCCACAGATGCAGTTTCAATGATGTAATAGAAATCAGTAGCAAAATAGGATTTGATTCCTAGGAATTCACATTAGACCTAAATGTGTTGGACTAAGTTGGAAAGAAGTGATACTTCATTATGTTTTAGAGATGACACCGTTATTCCAAATCTCCTCACTTCCAAATCTTGGTACTTGATTTCAGGTATCCATCTTTGGGGTTTTCATTTATTTATTCCAGCAACTATATCCCTTATTCCCATTGAAACTCTTACTTCAGCCCACTTTAAAGCAAAGTTAAAATGGTGTCTGAAATCTTACATGTTAGGCTTTAGTTTTTACAAAAAAAAAAAATAATCCCGCAAGTTGTCTTAGTCCACTCAGGCTGCTATAGTAAATTACCACTGACAGGGTGGCTTCCAAATAATGGAAATTTACTTCTCACAGTTGTGAAGGCCTTCTTTTAGGTCACAGACTTCTCCTTGTATCTGAATTTGGTGGAAGGGGCAAGGGATCTTTGTGGGGGACTCTTGTATAAGAATACTAATCCCATTCATTAGAGCTCCACCCTCATGACATAAGTGCCTCCCAATCACATTAGGCTTTAGAATATCTTATATAATGAAGAGATAATATGCAAATTAACCCTCACACAAGATGGCTGCACCCACAGCGAAGGCAGGGTTCCTGTAACACAAGATGGCTGTGCCACAGCAGAGGCGGGGTTCCCGTAACAAGTGATCAACAGGGACCTGGGGCTGTGTGGTGCCAGGCCAGGGCAGGGGACCTGAGGCTGCGCCCCCTGCCCGGCGGGGCTTGACAGGGGACCTCAAGGTGCACCCCCCACCCCAGCACCCAGCCGGGAGACCTCAGGCCATGCCCTTAACTTTGGGCTGGGGGACCTGAGGCCACACCCCCTGCCTCGCGCCGGGCTGGGGGACCTCAGGTCATGCTCCCAGCCCTGGTGTTGGGCCAGGGGACCTGAGGGTGTGCCGAGGAACCTGAGGCTGCACTCCCCACATGGCGTGCACCTGGGGACCTGAGGCTGAGCCCCCCCACCCAGTGGGGCTTGATGGGGGACCTGAGGTTGCACCCCCAACCCGGCAGGGTTTGACGGGAAAACTGAGGCTGTGTCCCCCACCCGGCACTGGGCCAGGGAACCTGAGGCTGTGATCCCCGTCTGGTGGGGCTTTATGGGAGTGGGGCCGAACGGGTCTGGATTTCACCCAATGGGGGTGGGGCCAGCCGTATCTGGGTCTCACGTAATTTCAAGGCACGCGTGGGTGGGCGGGGACTTGACACTGGGTCCTGCAGCATGCCCCAGACTCTGACAGGAGGGAAATTTTCATATACATTTTACTAATTTTCTTTAATCTCTGACACTTCTATTATAGAGAAAGCAATATTAAATAGCAATATTAAAATATTTCTTCTAATTAATTCCCTTTTAATGTGCACGAATTTCATGCACTGGGCCACTAGTCAATTATAAAGTTTGAGGGGACACATACTAGTATGTTTA